>CM024953.1:5302249-6658990 GCA_014282245.1 Rhododendron simsii | reverse complement strand
TCAAACAGTTTATTTTTCAGCATCGACGAGAGGTTTCAACATACACAGAGTCTATCAGCTGGATTCTCTTGGACACAAAGCACAGCTATTTGAATGCATCTCACTAATAATACAGGGATGAATTTGTATCGGCGAGCGATGGATTATGAACTCATTCCTTAATTTCCAAAATCATTTACTATATTGCTTGAGGGGCTCATACAAAGCAGAATGAGCACCTGTGAAATTTGCTGCGGTAGACAAGTGATAGTCATACGATATGATATGTACCCAATCAAGGTTCTTTCGAATCGACTCCATCGGATAACTTGTGGTGTTTTTTGAAGGCAAATAATGACCAGCCATTGTTAAAACAAGCGGTGATTGGGTGGAGTCCTTCGATTCCCTATTTATCGCAGTTCTCCAATCGTCAAAGAGAATTCCCATATCTTTCATGTTGTTGTTGCTCATGTCCGGTTTGACACCATAAAGATCCAGGCCATGAAACCCGTAAAGCCTAGCTGTTCGTATGGATGATTCAATGAAAATACTTCCGTGAGAGGGTTGGGTAGCCATTGAAAAGAAGGTTGAGAAGTTTGAATCTCCAGCCAAGATGGACAGAAGTGTTATAATTGATGGGTTCTTTCGTCGAACCATATCGGTGAAGGTGGAAATATATTGTTCATCAGAGGGTGAGATTGAGAGCTCATAATTAGAAGTGTTTATATGTGCAAAAGCACATGTCAAGTGAGTGAACAGAGTCGAATCGATATCGGGGACCGCGAATCGGCTACCGGAATATCAGTAACCTGCTTTGATCCAGGTTTGGGCCTCTGAAGAAGAACTTGTTAATGAAGAAAGAAAGAGGAGGAAGGAAATGATGATGAACAACATTTGAAGATGGCTAGAGACTAGAACTCATGTGTTCGTGAATGAACCTTTGAACTATATGTAGCTGCATCCTGAGGACTTGGCATTTGTTTTGCTTGTTACTTCCTCTGACCCAAAAGAAATTATAGTCGTGCAATCCTATAGTACAGAGTCGTAAACCAAAAACTTTTCCTCTTTTCAACATCTTTCATACGTGATCACTGATCAGTCGTCCAAATGAAAAAAAAAAAAAATAGAGCTCACTCGAGTACTTCAGTACTTGCCCAGCAAAAGGCGATTTTGAGATTAACTGAGCCCTTAAAAAAAAAAAAATTTGACCTGTACAAAAAAAGAAATTGAATTTGGCCTTCCAAATCCAACTGTCAAAGTTGGTTTTCGATAAATTAACGGCCATTGAAACGGTGAGGAATTTCAACCATTTTAATCGCAGATCCTTTCCTTTTTATTACTATATATATCTGGTCAAAGAATCATGACAAAAACTTCCAGAGTAAACTTCATTGCAGATGGCTAGCTCATGTGTTCATGATACTTCGATGAACTATATTTAGCAGCTCGAGCACTGAATTTTTCTCTTATTTTCTTTAGGCATGGTGTTTATTATGCAACCTGCTTGTGACGAAATGAAGTTAAAAGGAGCAATGCTTTATGCCAGAGCCAATTCATCCACTGGGAAATTGAAGCAACACGAGTTCTATTTCTAACAATATACGCAGGGGAATAGGAGTAATTATATTTACTCAAATTTCACAAAAATGTCCCAGCAAAAGCAAAATCTTAACGAAAAAAGGAACTATTACGGGGGCTACTCTCGACATGAGTAAAAGGAGGAGAATAAACCTTCATCGTGCTATTATTTGGGAAAAGGATACATCACCAACTGACCAAATTTCTTGTTGAGATATTGTAGACTCTTGAACTTCATCTTCATCTCTTCTTGTAGAAAAAGCAGGTCTTTTTGGAGTGTTCATAGCCGCAGTTTCATTTTTCAACATCGACGAGAGTTCCAACATGGAGGGTCTATCGGCTGGATTTTCTTGGACACAGAGCAAAGCTATTTGCATGCATCTCATCAATTTGCATGATAAATATGTATCGTCGAGCGATGGATCCATGAACTCCATGCCTTTGCCACACTTCCACAAATCATATGCCTGAAGTATTTGAAGTTAGTCCATCTTTAGAGTTCACTGGAAGGAAATCAATTCGCAATATCCATGTCAGTTTTCTGAATCACTTACATATTCTAGGAGGTTGAAGTCTTCATGAAGGCCATGTAAACAATTATTCCGCTTTCCGCTAATGATTTGTAAAAGAAGAACTCCAAAGCTATAAACATCTGATTTGGTAGAGTATATGCCCCGTTTTACATATTCGGGAGGTACATAGCCACTGCAATATTGTGTAAGTAAAAAAAAGAGAGAGAGAAAACTATATGAGTACTATTTGAGACTAGAACACATTAGGTAGTGTTTATTAATGTTAAAAATATGTCACTTACTATGTTCCAACAATCCGGTCAGTGTTACCTTCGAATTCATCTTTCTTGAAAATTCTAGCCATGCCAAAGTCTGCAATCTTGGCCTTCATCTCGTTGTCTAACAAAATGTTGCTCGCTTTCAAGTCTCTATGAATTATTGTCAATCTTGAGTACTCTTGGAGGTACAAGAGCCCCTGAGTAACCCCTTCAATGATTTGAACTCGTTTTTCCCAATCTAAAAGCGATCCCCTGATTGGATCTACGAGAATGAGATTTGGATAGTTAAAAGTAATTAGGTGACACCTCATGTTAAAACTACACTCAATTATGGCTCACGATTATACTAGAAGCTTTAAAGATTGCTAACCATAGACAAAATGATCCAGGCTTTTGTTCGGCATGAATTCGTAGATTAACATTTGTTCTTCTTTCTCGGTGCAAAATCCCAGAACTCTTACAAGATTTACATGCTGCAGTTTAGCAGTCAGCATGACCTCATTCTTGAACTCGTCAAATCCTTGTGTAGAAGTCCTTGAGAGTCTCTTTACTGCTATTTCTTGTCCATTACGTAATATACCCTACAGGCAAAACAGACACCGCATATTTAGTTTTGTTTTCTCGATTTTTGCCAAGATGAGTCATTTTACCTTGTAAACAGGTCCGTATCCACCCTCTCCGAGCTTATTTTCAAATGAAAAATTGTTGGTAGCTTCTACAAGGTCAGTGAGACTAAACACTTGCAAATTAGGATCATTTGCATTTCCAGGAGATGCCATAGTAGTTCTGAATAAAGATTGGGATTCTTTTTCGTTGTCCATCCATCCTGTAACCAATAAAAAAAAAACACGTGGAAAATCAAAGAAATACGTTAAGAGGGTGAAGGGAAATGATTTAGGAACAAAATTTTCACGACTGGGAGGAACTTACCTTTGTTTCTGCGTGCTCTCTTATGCAGATACCACATCGCAGAAACTAGTACAAGGGTAACTGTGGCTGCGGTTGGAAGCAAGATTACTAGCAACAGCTGTCTCTTGTTTCTAGGATCTTTCTCATCTTCTTGTGCTATGAAATTGTACATTACAGCGGAATGTGAGGAGACAATATAGCAGTATGAAAGAGAAACGGAACACTCCTATGCCTACCAATGTAAAAAAAGAAAAAGAAAAAAGGAATAATCATATATTGCCCAAATTAGTTTCAACAGTCCTTAAAAGGCGTTAAGCCGAGAATCCTCATGACGACAATTGTGCTCCCAAGTTCTATAATTTTTTTTTTTTTCGTTTTGTTTTTTAATAACTCAGGGAGTCCAGCAGTGGCAGATGCATACCCGGAGGTGAACACCGATCTCTAGGGGTGTAGTTATGAATAAAAAGTAACATATATATTCAACTCTGCATCACGTTAGACTGTAGGTGTTTTGTTAGCATGGTGACCTGCTTCTGCTATTTTATTTTGTTTGTTTTCTGCGTTTTCTTTATTATAATGCAAGGTGTCCCGGGCCAACTTGCACTCGGAGTAATCCCTATGTACAACTCCTCCCACAATCGTTTCACACACTTATGCTTTGGGTGAGGTGACCCCACAGCTGCTTGCAAAGAGAATGGATTGAGGTGCTAGTCATTTCACACACTTACGCATGAGGTGAGGTGACCCCAATAGCTGCTAGCAAGGAGAATGGAGGTGCTATGTGAGTGTGGCGTTGTAATTCTTATTGGCCAGGGGTGATGGCTAGCTCCTGGTGGGTGCTTTCTAGGCTTATTTACGGATTATAAGCAAGATTTTCTTAATCTTATTCCTGCCTCTATAACCACCACACACACCCCCCCCCCCCCCCCCCCCCCCCCCCCAAAACCAAAAAAAAAAAAAAAAAAGCACCGGCCCTTGGGCGGATTCAACCGTCACTAATAAACATTCATATGGCAAGTTCACAGAGATGGTTGATTCCATATCTGTATGTAAATTCTTCCTTTATTGCAGTATGATAAGATAAACCAAATAAAATTGAGCCTTAAACCCAATCAATTAGGGTCGGCTTTGTTGCTTTAAAGTTTTACCTGCCTTAGAAAGCACCCAATTGTCATCATTGGCGACGTGCCATACTTTGTAACCCAAAAGCCCTTTCTGCCTTGCGTAGGAAACCTTAGTTCTGATAGCCTCTGTGTCATCATAACTGATCCAAACCAAACCATTAATGCAGTAGTTCGTGACATAAGTCGAGTTATGCAATACTTTTTCTCCATCACATAGCATATATGACTTGATGAAATTGTAGGAAATCCACCCATCTGGCCTAACGGCGGGACCTGTTGCAGGTGATCCGATCTCATTGGCCATCGGGTCCGCCAGCATCCACGCGCACCCATGGTATGCTAACCCCAAAACCATCTTTTCAGCAGGTAATCCTCTGCTAATCCATTCCTTAATTCCATAATCCGTACTTACATTGCTTGAGGGGTCATACAAAGCAGAATGAGCGCCTGTGAAGTTTTCCATGGTGGGTAAGTGATAGTTATAGGCTATGATGTGTACCCAATCGAAGTTCCTGCGAAGCGACTCCATCGGATAACTTGTGCTGTTTTTGGAAGGCAAATAATGACTGCCCAGCGTTAAAAGGAGCGGTGATCGGGTAGAATTCTTTGATTCCCTGTCTACCGCGGTTCTCCAATCGTCAAAGAGAATTCCCATATTTTCCATGTTGGTGGTGTTTGTGTCCGGTTTGACGCAACAAAGTTCCAGGCCGTGAAACCCATAAAGCCTGGCTCTCTGTATTGATGATTCAATGAAAGAAGTTCTGTGGGAGGGTTTGCTAGCCATTGAAAAGAAGGTTGAGAAGTTTGAATCTCCTGTCGAGATACACAGAAGTGTTGTGATTGATGGGTTTTTTTGCCGAACGATGTCGGTGAAGGTGAACATGTATGGCTCATCAGAGGGTGCGATCAAGAGCTCATAAGTTGAAGTGTTGATATATGCAAAACAAAATGTCAAGTGAGTGAACAGAGTCGAGTCGATATCGGGGGCTGGGAATTGGCTGCTGGAATTCCAGTAACCTGCTTTGATCCAGGTCTGGGCCTCTGAAGAACTTGTTAATGAAGGAAAAAAGAGAAGGAGGGAAACGATGGTGAACAACATTTTTAGATGGCTAGAGCCTGGAGAGCTCCTGTTCTTGATCCTTGAACCATATGTAGCTGCATCCTGAAGACTTAAAAAGACATTTTCTTTTACATGCGACGTCATGCTAGAGACATGTCCCTTGGCCACTCCCTGGACACTCTTCTTCACAAGTAGTGGAACACGCAAACGTGGAGCCGGAAAAAAAAAAAGAAAAAAAAAAAAGCAGGCCGCCATCTCCACAAAGTCAAAGTCCTATAAAGAGAGAGGGAGGATAGTGGGCTCCGTTCCGGTATCGAAAAAAAAGGAACTTTAAAAAAAGGAATGTAATTTTAAGCTCAAAAATCATGTGTTTACGCAAATAATTTTTCTACCAATATGGATCTTGTTTGATAGATCTCATTGAAATCTTTTAAACGGTGCAAAAAAAAAATTAAAAAAATACTTTTCATTTTCATTATATTTGAGGTTGAAATTACCTTATTTTTGAAAAAAAAGGTTTAAAAAGAAAGTGGAACGGCACCTCCACTTGTAAAGCTTTAGTCGACCTATTTCTAGTGAGATTTCTCCTATCCTTCGTGGATGTACTCGATTTTGGAAAATCACGTTATAAAACTGTGTTTGTGTTTGTTTTGTGTGTCTGGTGTGCTTGGTTTTGGTCCTTGGGTCGACACAAGAACGAGCATGAGTGCAAGTATAAACACAGTTACACAAATGTGAAAGTATCTTTAAAAATAATATTACAAGCTATTAAATTTACGAGAATGAGAATTGAGGTTGAAACTACTTATTGTGATGATATTTAATGAGAATTGAGGTTGTAACTACTGATTGTGATGTTTCACCTGATTGTGATGATATTTAATGAGAATTGAGGTTGAAACTACTGATTGTGATGATATTTAAGAACGAAGCGAAAAAACCTACCCAAGAAAATTTCAAAAGATTGAGACTTGCTCGCGAGCTCTCTCTCCCTGCATCACAACTTGGCAGGCAAGGTTTTTGATGTATAACCAATTCGGTCGCGACAATAAAGTCTCAATAGGCGGCTGGTTTGATAAATTCCGGTCTTTGTAATCAATAACGACTCATTACAAACTTCTATTTGCGGCCCCAAAAAATTACTCTTAACTGTGAAAAATTACTCTTGACCACAAAAAATTACTCTCAGGATAACTTTTGGCTGCTCTTGGGGCATGTCTCAATAGCTTCTCGCAGTCAAGCATTTGGGTGATTTCAGGCATTAGGGGGTGTTTACGATTGGGTCTGTAATCCCCATCCCTTGTTTTCCCGAATTTGTAAAGATGATGCCTCTTGGGAGGTAATTAGCTAATTTATAGAAAGTTTTGGCCAATAAAAAAAACTCTCTGGGCAAAACTATGTATGGAATTGTTCGATGTATATTGACTCGCGTGCATCTAATGATTTTGGATACAGTTGGACCGAAATTGTGTTTTAAAATTGTACGTGTTTCTGATAATACTAACTTCTTATGGTACGCCAAAAAAAAAAAAGCACAGCAAACTAGTCATAAACTGCTGAAAATCTTTGTCAACTTCCTCTCTTCTGAAGCAACTCCAAAGGGTGCTGTCAAATTGCCGTGGCATCTCAAAGGGTAAAAAAAGAAGATAGCCAAGCCCCTCAAACCTCTCATTTACAAGTAAAGTCAAAATTTGTCAAATACTAGGTGGACTTGGAGAAATTTTTCAGCCCCGAGTAGGTACCACGTAGTGTCCGAGCAGTGCATCTAAGCCGTCCATTCTAGTTTTGAACGGCTCAGATTTGGAGAGAGGAAAAGGAGAGAGAGGGGTTGGGTGAGAGGAGAGAGGGTTTCAATCTAGGCCGTCCAACTCAATTTTAGACGATCTAGATGGCCTGCTCGGGCACCGCGTGAGCGTACCCACCCGGCACCCTAAAATTTCTTGTGGATTTGGCATCCCTTGCTTAATGTCTGACAGCCAAGGTCAAATCCGTTTTTTTCTTAAGAGAAAAGCGACCATTTCAGAACCAAATTTTCCACTCCAAAATTTGAAGTTAAGATCAGTGTGGTAGAATTTGCAGATGCCAAATTTGAAAATGTCAAACTGTAACGTGAATCTTCAAAAAAAAAAAATCGCTTTTTAAAATTTAAACCTATACTGATTTACGAATCACCAAACCAAACCAAACCGAGCCTTAAGTCTCAATTGTCATCCAGTCATCACCAAAATGTCATGTGGTGGTATTCTAGGAGCACTGAGTAATCGCTCCTTAGGAAGCAGCTAGATTTACCACTTAAGGATGAAAAGTCTCTTTTTTTGACTTGGTGTACTTGTTTGCAACTTTGCAAAATTAACTTGGTACGGTTTTAGAGTTTATCCTGAAATTTATGTATGGACTTGGTCCACCATTGGCCTATATTTTTCAAAATAAAGTGGCTTAGAAACACAACTTTAATGGAAAATAGCTTTTCTGCGGTCCAAAAGCGGACTATAGAGGACAATTTGCATGATCCAAGTTGATCAAAAGTGTTTTCAATGAACCAAATAACATATTTACTGAATGTATCAAACAGATATGTTGTACCATTGATTGTTGAAATGAACTGCCAAAATTGAATAGAAGAGACTTCTTTGCAACGTGTCCTTTTTCATACCACAAAACCAAAACTCTGAGTTTTCTTCTGCATTCATCAATGTTTACAGGTTAAGCACCTCTCCATACCTATAACTATCATTGCATCCGTTCGATGCATAGGACAAAAAAATTACATTGATATTTTCTTTTCTGTTCCGGTGTATCAAACGGGTACACATCTAGTTGATAGAAAATATAATTTAAGAAAAAAAATGTGAATTTTTTTGTCTCGTGTAACGAATGCGTATAACACTAATTGATAGAAAAATATGATTAAAGAAAAAAATATAGAATAAGAAATGAAGTATCATATTAGTAATTTAGGAGCCTCGTGATGTTCGAATTAATATGCAATTATAAAATATATAAGGTAAATAAAGCAAATTGAAAAAGTATTGTTTTTTATTTTTTGTAAAATGAAAACTGTAACTTCTCCTACAATCTCCCCCTCTCTCGCAAACAATTATAAAATATAAGATAAGATAAATAAAGCAAATTGAAAAAGTATTGTCTTTTATTTTTGTAAAATGAAAATTTAACTTATTCTAAAATCAATCTCTCTCTCTCTCCCCCAATTTTAAAAATTAAAAGAAATGAAAATTTTAAGAAATTAGAATTGAGAGTTTTGAGGAATACCCATTCGATGCACAGAACAAAAAATTCATATTGGTGCTTCTTGGCCTCACACAAAAAATTCATATTGGTGCATTTTGGCCCACGTATCAAACGAACAGGCACAAAAGTATTTGATGAAAAAGATAATTTAATTTTTTTACGCTAACATTATTCACGTTCTATGCACTGAAAGACATATGTGTGGTAGAGAATGAATACGGGACATTATGTTGCTGTGCTCCAGAAGAGTATAATAATTTTGTTTCCATATTAAACCACCCCCCCCCCCCCCCCCCCCCCCCCCCCCCCCCCCCCCCCCGCCCCACATAAAACTCAACTACCATCCCCCTAAAATCTCTCTCTCTCTCTCCTCCACATTTCTCTCTCTTTCTTTTTATAAACAAAAAAAAAGTGAAAAATCCAAAAAATTAGGAATGAGTGTTTAAAGGCTTGTGGGGCTCAGATACATTTCTATAATATATTAATAGATTCATGAAGAAATTAAATAGCCATCCTGTTTCGTAGACATATTTAGGTGCCCATCCTACTAGGCTTGAATACTTAAGTCGACATCATGAAATTTAAAGAATACCTAAAACACCATTAATCATGACAAATACAGAAATCTTGACAAGTACAGGAATTATAGCAAAGTTATCCGAAATAATGACAAAATCATCCGGGATATAAAACTAACATAAAAAGTTAGAAAGGCATTAGACAAGGGGATCCCATCTCTCCTTTTCTTTTTAATATTGTAGCAGAGGCTCTCAATATCATGTTGGAAAGAGCTAAGGCGAAAGGATTTATTAAAAGGGTGGAGTTGGGTCGTAATGGATTAGTGTTATCTCATCTTCAATTTGCGGACGATACGATCTTATTCTGCAATGTTGATAATGAAGAGATGCATAATATCAAAAGGATTTTAAGGAATTTTCAATTGATGTCCGGTTTGAAGATAAACTATTCAAAGAGCTGCTTGTGTGGCATTAATGTTAGTCATCAAGATATATGTTATCTTCCTTGCTCAAGTGATGAGGTGCAAAGTTGAAGTTCTGCCGATCAAATACCTTGGTTTACCGTTGGGAGCAAATCCTAGGAGTGTGAAAACATGGGAATCAGTGATTGATAGAACCCAAAAGAAATTGAGCTTATGGAGAAGTGGAGTTATGTCCGAGGGAAGAAGACTAAATCAGATTAATTCCAACATGACCAACCTACCTATATACTTTATGTCGATTTTCAAGATGGCGGTGGCAGTGGCGAAAAAATTGGAGAAACTCCAGTGTCAATTCTTTTGGGGTGATACTATCGATTCTTTTGGGGTGATACTATCGATAAGAAGAAGTTGCATTTGGTTAAATGGGAGAGTATAGCAAAGAAGAAAGAAGTTGGTGCCTAGGGGTGAAGAGATTGTTGCAACAAAACTTAGCATTGCTTGCTAAATGGTGGTGGAGATTCAGCAAAGACAACAACTCCCTATGGGTGAAAGTGGTGCGAGATAAACATAAATTAGATCAGAGGAGTTGGCTGCCAAAATGCCCAATGAGAGGGTCGGTTTCTATCTTGTGGAAAGATATTTGTTTAATTGGTGATATTAGATCAAGTATGGGAGGAATTGTGCAAGAGGGTTTCGAAATACATGTATTTTCAGGTCATAATACATATTTTTGGAACCACAAATGGCTAGGTTCTCAAACTCTTAAAGAAGTGTTTCCTAGGTTGTTTTTGCTAACTACTTAACGGGATGAGGTGATCCATAACATCTGGGCAGGGAGGGGAAACGAAAATTGGGGGCTGGATTTTAGGAGAGGTTTGCGTGACAGGGAAAAGGTGATGCAGTTGAATTTGAAATTAAGGTTGCAGTCTTATCATATGGATCCAGCTAAGCCCGAGTCTATGCAATGGCGATGGACGCAAAATAAGAACTTCACGGTAAAGTCGGTGTATGAGCAATAGGAAAAGCAAACTCAAGATGGAAATTCAGTTCTGGGCTCTATGTGGAAGAACTTATGTCCCCCTAAGGTCGAACTTTTGACGTGGAAGGCTATTCAGGAGAGGTTGCCCACAAGGTCGATTCTTATGAGTAGGAATATTGCATTAAATGATCACTCGTGCCCCCTTTGCTCGCTACATTTGGAAACCCCCAATCATCTATTTCTTCACTGCCATTTTTCTTGGTTTGTTTGGTCGCAAATATTGGATTGGTGGCACACCAACTGGGTCTGCCCACCTTCAATCGCGGGTCTAATGGGTTGGTGGTTCGATAATAGTTATCAAAACTTGGAAAAACATGTAGGAAGTGTGTTTCTATGCAACAATCTGGTCCATTTGGGTGATGCGGAATGGGGGTATCTTTAAGAATGCGGTTGTAACCTTAGAGGAGGTGGTGGATATAATTAAATTCAGGGTGGCTATGTGGATCAAAGTTAAGATATTAGGATGTACTCCATGGAGGATTTCAAATTGTTTTTAGATGGTATTCAGTTGCTAAAGCTATAATTTGTTTTGGCGTTTATCATTCAACTTCGTGCTGAATGATTTACATTTCCCCCTCCCCCGGTTGAGTTTGAGCACTTATGCTCCTCAACTTTCCCCCTCGATGTATCCTTTCGAGTTTAATAAAACTTCCTTTTGCCGAGCAAAAAAGAAAAATTCTTTACTCTATAGGTGAAGAAATTCATGATGTAAAACTAGCATAAAAAGTTAGTTTAAGGTATTTTAGAACCTTAGATCAACTTTTTATGTTAGTTTTATATCATGAATTTTTTCACCTATATAGTAAAGAATTTCAAGACATCAAACTAAATTTTTATGTTAATTTTACATCCCGAATTTCTTTACCTATATAAAAAAAAAATTTAAGACCTTAAATTAACTTTTTATGTTAGTTTTATTTCCTAGATGATTTTGTCGTGATTCCGGATGATTTTGGCATGATTCTTGTATTTGTCATGATTTCTGTATTTGTCATAATTTTGTCATGATTTTAAGAAAACTGTTGCGTGGATCAATATGGACAAAGTCAATATCCCTTGTTTAATTTGGTCTGCGCAGCGGCTCTATTAAAATATAAAAAATTATCAAGAGCTAAAATCCAATTATTAAAGGTAAGATGGGCATTATTTAAATTTTAGAACGACAACATAAGTTTTTAAATTAAGCTTCTAGGATTAGGACATAAGTATATATATATAGAAGAGGACCCCTATATAAGTCTACTCCTCGAGACTCTTTTTTGGGCTTCACTTGGGGCGCATAACAATGACCCACCCCAGTTCATCTCGTCGATTATGCGAGCAAAACATCTATGCAAAAATATTAGATTGGTCATGAACATATCGTATAAAATGGAAAATTTATGTTCCAAATTTTTCTTGTCTAACTATTAAGTAAATGTCTAACTATTAAGTAAAAAAAAGTTGCAAACTATCCATGCATTTATTTATATTTGATCAAGATGTTTGTATGGATGTGCTTCTCTTCGGAATCTACAAGATGAATAAGTCCAATCACTGTTGTGTGACATAAACATGGTCATTGTAGTATTACTTAAAATGAAAGGAGAACAAAAATATGACGTAGCATCGCCAAAAATGAATGGAGTATCTACAACCTCTCTCTTTTTCTTTTTCCCCAGAAATAGAGGCCTTATTTGTTATTTTGCTTTAAGGCACAACAAGCCCTGATTTCACACAGATGGGCCTCATTTCTTGTAAAAAAAAAACGTGATCAGGATCATTCATTTTGTTAGGCTCGTAAGATTTTTAGGTATGCAAAAATCACATTGATCAGATAGAGGCACAGGCAGAGACATGAGCGAAACACATTTGTATTCAAGATTTTGTCTCAAATTCATAATACCCACTAAATAGCCTAAATATGTGTAGCAAGTTGTATAAATGTGAATCGTTCATGTTTTTGCCGATATTTTAAATGTGTGATTTCTTGGTCAAGAGACCAACTCAATGGGCACGAACGAAAAACAATACATACCATCTTTTTAAATTCTAGAATGAGGCCTATTTGTGTGTCACATGGTCTGAAGATGAGAGAGCGCAAGTTTCGATTTATTCAAAAGTTAGAGAATTCTTTTGCAGGTTCGTTGGCAAGTTCGGGATTGTAAGATTCTAGTATTAGAACTTGAAAAGTAAGACCTCGTGCTTGATTATTGTCTCCCCTCGGAGAGGTAACCGTCTTTTTTGATGTGCCGACGAAAGGGGGAAAAACAACAAACCCACAATCCTTCTTGATAGGAAAGGCACTTCTGCTGTTCTACATGCCTCCCAGAAATAAATGGCTCTGTGAGTTGTGCAGCTTGTGCTGACGTAGACATTAGTACTTTACAGAATTAATGTTTTGGTTCGAAAGTGATCGAGGAGGTTATTGACATTGACCACTTGAAGTCTTGATCCCCTTCTGCCGACATTATTTGATCTGATCGTTCCTCTCAATAAATAGATATGATATGCAACCCAAATTTTCACTCTATAAGGCCACTAGGAAAAATATTTTGAACAGTTTGAATCACTTGTGTGGAATCTGAACGTGGGTTCCGTGCATGACGGTGAACCCTTCGTCAGTAACCATAGAATTATGCGTGAAAAGTCTACCACTTCTCTTTTTTATTTAAATCATTACGATTGATAGCACACCAACAAAAATTGGTTAGCGCATAAATGATAATTATTATCATTAATACAACCACATTATTCTTCAAAGTAGTTTATCAGCTTGCTAAATTAGGGTTTTACATAAGCCCTTATATTCGGTTAATCCTTGTATAGTTTTATATTTTCTGTTTTCCATGAGTTTCATGCTCCCCATGCTTGTTTGGCTGCAATGAAAACAAAAAGCACATCATTAGAAAAGTTAAATATTTAGTGCCAAAATGGCATGGAATCCCAGGAGGCCAAGACCAAAATTTTTGAAAGGGGGAGTATATGTCTTTCATTTTCGTTAAATTTTATTAACTTCAAAATGCTAGTCGAGGTGTGTGCAAACTAGTCCGGACACCTGGTTATAAAACAAAAAACATGAATTTTATGGTTAGATTGAGACCTACCTTGTTTTGAGAGCTCCCAATTGTTATCAGCTGCAACATGCCAAGCAAAGTAACCAAGCAACCCTTTCTGCTTAGCATATGAAACCTTGGCAGAGATGCTCTTGGTGCCATCGTACCCTATCCAAGTTGTTCCGGCATAGCAATAGTCTGAAACAATTGTACCATTGTACACTGTCGTGGCCTTGTTTGTGGCTATGAACCCAATGATATCCCTGTAACGCATCGCCCCACTGCCCGATCCAACCGGCCCATTAGCCGGTGCCATAAGCCCGTGGTTATTCGCGTTCGCAAGCCGCCATGCGTACCCATAGTTTTAAAACGCGGTATCGGTCGCCGTCGCGGTATCGGTCGCGGTAAATCGGTATCGGGACGTATCGGTGATACGTCGCGGGAATCGGGCGTCGCGGTCGTGAATTTTTAAAAATTATCAGCAATATGTATAAAACTTGAAAAATATACTTTTGCCCCCAACATTGGCTTAAATTATCACATTTTAATTAATTTAAGACATGTAATAGCCCATTCTCTTTATGTAAAATATCCGATAATTTATCAAAATTCGCAAATCAATAAGATTTTACAAATATGAGAAAAATGTAACATTATGAGTTTCGATATAATTGACATAAATAGCAAAAATAAGATGAAGACATTAAAATAAACACACTATAGGGGCCCGATTGGATGACGTATGTGTTTCGGGTATATTATTTATGAAGGGGTGATAAGATAGTAAGGGGCATTAGTTAAGAAGGGAGGGCCCACATTGATCTGATATTTATAGATGGTGTATTAAAAAGTAAATGATTTGGAGGATGTATTAGAGAAGGAGGATAAAATAATACTTTGTTAGGATGGAAGATAAATTTGGTGTATAAGAAATGGTGTGTGATGTAAAAAGCTAACAAATAACTATTTTGCCCTTACGCAGTATTAAAATTTATTATTACAAAATCTAATAAAATTAATTACTTTACCACAATTAATCAATACTCCACCCACGGTTTTCAATTTAATTATTTTAATAATTTAAAAAACCGACCCACGGTTTTCAACCTCACAATTACAAAACCCACCCACCTGTCAATTACAAAACCCACGGTTTTACAAAACCCACCCACCTCTCTCTCTCTCCTGTCCCAGACAAAACCCCCCACCTCTGTTCCAGACCCCTCTCTGGCTCTCTCTCTCTCTCTCTCTCTACAAAACCCACCCACGTTCCAGTCGACGTTGGCAACTTGAAGACGGTGGTTGGTCAAATCCACACCGGCGACGGCCAAATTTCGAACGGCAACAGTGACATTCGGTACTTCTCTCTCTCTCTCTCTCTCTCTCTCTCTCTCTCTCTACTGTAAATGACAACTCCGGCCATTATTTTTCCTCTCTATTTTCCATTTTGTCCATTCTGTGTGCATGTGCAAAGAGGTGACAACTCCGGTTCCGGATTAGTCATGGCTACCTCCGGAGGTGAGTAATCGTACAGCCACAACTAGTTTCAACCTGTTTTTTTTTTTTTTTTTTCCCGAACCGGTATGTACCGGCCGAACCGGTCCAAAAATCCGTTACGTACCGATACGTATCGGGAATCGGCCGGTTCACCTGGGATTTTCGATCTCCCCGTTATACCGGCCAATATCCGAATCGGGACTCTAAAATTCCGGTACGAACCGGCCGATACGATACGTATCGGCCGATATTTAAAACTATGTGCGTACCCGTAAAACGGCATTCCGAGTACCAACTTCTTTGGGCTCATCCCGGACTGGATCCAAGACCCGACTCCGTAACTTCCGCTAATTGGGCCCGATGGGTCGTATAGGGCTGCATGTGAGTTGGTCACTTTGGCCCATGTAGGGTCGTAGAAGTCATAGGCCATCAAGTTGATCCAGTCCAAGCTATTGGATATGGATTGGACCGGATAGATCAGCCCATTAATGCTTGATGCGTAATAGAAGGCCGCGGTTAGAAGCAACGGCGGTTTTCCGGAGGATTTGGCCTCGGCTGCCACCGCGGCCCGCCATGCGTTGAGGAGGGCACCCAGGTTGGCCATTTCTGAAGTGGATTGTGGGTACTCCCAGTCAAGATCCAAGCCATGGAAGCCATATGACCTGTTGGGTATCTAGACGTCAAAAAAGGACCCTATGCAAAAGATTATGAGCTTACTGAAATCTAAAAATATATAAAATGGATTTTGTTTGAAAGATTTCGATGAGATCTTTTAAAAAAAATTAAAAAATTATTTTCATAAGAACATTATTTTTAAGTTTTAAAAATTGAAATAAGTGTTTATTTTTTAAGAAGATTTAGTGGAATTCATCAATTCGCTTCCAGCCATAAGATGGCTCTCCTTTCACGCAATGTCACACTTGGTTTTCGTATAGCCAAAGCTATTGCTCCAAACACCCACGGTGAAGTGGACCAGAAGGTGGGCTAATTGGATTGCAACATTCGAGGGAGTGTCAATAGCACATCTCGAATTCCCAACTTTTTGACATCCATGTTGGAGACTTGGAGCGACTCACTAGCCATTACGCTACCACCCCAGGTGATCCGCCTTTGAATTTCCAATATTACCATTTTGACGGTGAATTAAGCTTTAAAATATTAAAATTATAAAAGAACTACTCCCTTGAGACACCAAAATTGATACACATTTGCAGCTCATTAAAGTACATATATGGTAAAGAGAATAAAGAAAACTAGGTTACAGTTGCTTGTTAACAAAGCGTGGGAGACCAATAAGACGAAAAGCTGTTTTAATTCTAAAATAATAATATATACGAGTTTTTTTTTTTTTGGGAAAATTTTGATGGTTGATTTAATACAACTTTATGACAATCACAAGTCACAAATATTTTATGATGTAGGACAAGATTGGGGTGTTTCTATATTTGATTTCTATTGCTTTAGAATAAGATTTTTACTAGGAATATTTTCGTTTAAAGGTAGAAATTAAAATCAAACCGAATATGGAAAGTTAATGATTCTAACCTAAACGAAAATATTCCTAGTAAAAATCTTATTGGCCTCTTTTATAATACCATAACCCTCTAGATCCTACTGAAAAAGAAATCTTAAATTATGCCAAAACAAGCGGCATTAAAGAAAAGATATTTTCTAATTAATTAAAATAAAATTCTAATTCTTGTAGACCAAGAATTCTAATAAAGGTAGAAATTAAAATCAAACCGAATATGGAAAGTTACTAATTCTAACCTAAACGAAAATATTCCTAGTAAAAATCTTATTCTAAAGCAATAGAAATAAAATATAGAAACACCCCAATCTTGTCCTACATCATTTTAGAGCACAAGACGCATGGAGTACCAAGTCATTCTCATGTGTCCCAAAAAAAAGAAAAAATTGAATTAATGTGATAAAAAAAATTAATTTCGTAAGAAAGAGGAAAGAAATTTCAAGTCAAACCTTTCACAAAAGTCATGTGGTTAGTAATTGACACCTTAGGGCGAAGACATGTCTTTTAGTTCAAACCTAAAAGGTGCATCTTTTATCTACGCAAAACTTCTTTTTTACATACAATAATTAATTAATGGGACGAATTATTCCTAACAATTGTTCTAAAAAAAACAATACAAATAGAATAAACCTAATTACAACCTTACTGGGATTGATTTCTCAAAATTGCAACATTACTTACCTTGCCAATTTTATGGAAGAATCAATGAAACTTTTCCGAGAAGCCGATTGGCTTGCCATAGAAGCAAAGGCGGTCCTGTCGGCAGCGCCACCACCGATGGACAGAAGGGTCTTGACAGAAGGGTTTTTAAGCTGGACAGTTTTGGTGAACTGAGAAAATGAGGCATTGTTTGAGGAGGAAATAGTAACTTGCTTTGTATTGGAATCAAGATCAGCAAAAGCACAAAATATGTGAGTGAACAAAGTGGAGTCTATATCTGATGCTGCTAGACCACTGTCAAGGAACCAATAAACAGAGTTCACAAAAGTTTGTCCTGTTGAGAAGTGGAAGTGGAGAGATAGGATAGGGAAAAAGAAGAGAGAGAAAAGGGAATACTTGGAAGCCATTGGACACAAGGGGATGAGATTTGTCATGAATGGTACTCCCTTCGTCCCTTATTTATATTTCGGTATTCCATTTTGGGTTGTCCCTTAATAAGTGTCTATTTTGTAAAGTTAGAGGGTAAAAGTTGGTGAATTTGTTTATTTTGTCCCTAAAAGTAAATTTCTTTTTGAAAAGTAAGTGACTAAAAGTGTAATGATGATGGGTAAGTATGGAAAGTGGAGGAAAAAGTTGATGTGAAAGGTATAATGATGATGTTTTTTTAATAAGTTGGAGTTACGAAGCAGGACATTTAAAAAGGGACGGAGGGAGTACTAGTTTATATATAGCTTAGGATGAGAAAGAATTGCACATATATAGTGATCTCTGAAGGAGTTATCCATTACTCTTGT
Organism: Rhododendron simsii; assembly: GCA_014282245.1. Taxonomy (NCBI): domain Eukaryota; kingdom Viridiplantae; phylum Streptophyta; class Magnoliopsida; order Ericales; family Ericaceae; genus Rhododendron; species Rhododendron simsii. The sequence continues at coordinate 6,640,805 of CM024953.1, read as the reverse complement.
TAGAATAAATATATATACAAAATGATATCGCGATATTGAGAATGTGATTTGATTGTAATTAGGATGATTTTATTCCATAGTTAATCAATAATACATCTTTCGCTTTTTCTTAACATTGTATCAGAGGCTCAGAGCTATAAGATCAAGGCACTGTGGATATTCGCTCCTGGTGGGCGGCCTAAGCCTCACTGCCGTCTACCGGGCACTTAGTTACTTTGTCAATCACCTCCACACTTTTCGGTTGCTTTCACTCACCAAAACGTGTCTTCATCACTGACGCGTCTCTTCACAACTAGCGCTAGTTGCTTTTCGATTCATGGCTTCTTCATTTCTTTTCTTTCAAACTCAAGCTGATAGACCTACTTGAGTTTGGCTTGGCTTGGTGTGGCGGCTCCTGGTTTCTTTTTGCTTGGATGTTCCTAGTTTCTCTTAGCTTTTTCAAATTCAAGTTGGTAGACCTACTTGAGTTTGATGGAAAATGTTAGAATAAAAGCATATACAAAATAATATTACGACCAAATCGTGATCTTGAGATTGTGATTTGATTATAATTAGGATGATTTTATTCCATAGTTAATCAACAATAGATCTTTCGCTTTTTCTTAACAACTCTTTTGACCAAATAATAGATATATAAATAGTTTACTTTACATATCAGTCAAAGAGTATTGCTCTCAGCACCACAGTCATATTTGCAGTGGGTCGCACAACACGTTTGTCGAGACCAAAGTTATGATCCCACCATATCCTACACGCACAGAGGAGTATATATGTTTATCGAATGAGAAACTCTGAACTTAACCATTGCACCATATTTGAAGGAATTTATAACTATTAGGTGGACCGTGAGTCCTGATCATAAGATGTGTGAACCCTTGATCTTCTTCTTCTGCAATTAAAATGCGAACGTAGATCTAATGGTTTTTATTGGAGGAGAATACACCCACACACAAAAAAGAAGAAAAAAAACATTTTTCATTATAGATAGGTAATGGGCAGGGGCGGAGCCAGGAATTTTGGTTAATAAGGTTAAAAATTCGATTCATATGCACTTAAAATAAGTTGGCGCTATTTAGAGATTTTTAGTGAGGTCAAAATAGCTAAATTATACCTATTCATATGAAAATTTGGGGTTAAATTAGTAAATTTAGTAAAAAATATACCTTTTGAGAGAAAATTTGGCAACCAATAGGGTCGGCCGCCATCCTAGTAGTCATGTGCCTCCGCCCCTGATAATGGGTAATTAGTCTATTGGAATGTAGAGTGTTGTTTTGATCTTTTGGCATATGATAATGCTATTGTTGGCTTTGCCGCATTGGTCTAAAATGCCAGCTTGAATTTTCTTGTTCGGAAAAAGATCCAATAAAACTCTGACGCGATAACTGACTTGAATTTTCAACGACAGACGCATGGCTGGAGCCTGGAGTGCTCTTGTTCTTGAACCTTGAACTATATGTACCTGCGTCCTGAGGACTTAAAAGACATTCTTTTACATTCTACTTCGTCTGCCTCTCGACCACTGCCCATACTCTATTTTCTCGCAAGAACTGAATGTCAAAGGCCGCCATCTCCATGAAGTGAGTTTACTTTCACGTTATAGAAGTCAAAGTCCTATAAAATATCTCGTCTATTTAATTAGCTAGAGTAGTCTTTTAAAAAGTCAAAGTCCTATAAAGTATCTCCGTGTATTTTCTAGAGTAGTATTTTAAAAAGTCAAAGTCCTATAAAATTCTCTGTCTATTTAATTAGCTAGAGTAGTCTTTTAAATATAGTAAGTACTTTTTACAATTTTCAAATTTAAAAATAATGTATTTATGAAAATAATTTTTTAATTTTTTTTTTTTTGCATCATTCAAAAGATCTCATCTGCATCTACCAAACAAAATTTATACAAATAATTAAAAACTAAGTCCATTATTTTTAAATTTAAAAATTACAAATAAATAGGAGTACTTATTTTTTAAGAAGAACATGCACGATGGCAATGGAGCTGAGTGTTGACTGATGGATGGAGATATGGCTCCATTCCTTTTTGCTTCAGCATTTCCTCTCCCACCCACTTGTGTAGATATTTATCCACTACCATTGTATTTCAACTAGGATTGTAAATTAATTGCGTCATTCATGAACTATTCGAGGCTCGGCTCAGTGAGAGTTCGTTCGAGTTTGATTCATTTATTAAATGAACCAAGTTTGAACCTCAATTTTAGGCTCATTTGATATATAAGCCGAGCCTGAATCTTACAGTATTCTGCTCGGTTAGGCTCGTGAACCTGTAGTTAAATATAATTAATAATTATTGAGAGTCTATAAGCAAATATAAAAAATTTCAAGGTTATATATATTTTAATACTTATGGTTGAGTTTAATGAGTCGAGCCAAACCAAATCCAAGCCTTGACAAACTCAATTCGAGCCTAGATTTGGCTCGGCTCAGCTTCGTTCGTTTGAGTTTAACGAGCTGAACTCGAGCTTTGAAAAATGTTAATGAACCAAATTCTAGCCAAGTTGTTCAAGTTCGAATCGAACCCAAGCCGAACTCGAGCCAGACTAGTACCTTAACGAATCCGAGCTAAACTTAAGAGGATTCGGCTTGATTCGGCTCATTTACAGCCCTAGTTTCAATCTCCAGGAGTAAAGGCTTGGTCAGGCATGGAGGATGAACAAGAGTTCCATTTAGCCCATAAGTGCAAACCTCCAGCGGTGTATTCTATAGGGTTAAGCAATGTAAACAGAGAGAAAGAGGGGGTAGTGAGTCGGGAGAGAACTCCACTCGTAAAGGTTCAATTTGTTTCTAGTGAGATTGCTCCGGTTCCTCCGTGGATGTATGATCTGGGATAATCACTTAAAACTTATTGTTTGTGTGTGTATGGTTTTGATCCTTTGGACACAACAACTAGCAGAAAGATATGATAGCAAAAGCAAAATCATAACGAAAAAATGAACTGTTGCAGGGCTTGCTGTAGTCATGAAAAGGAGAATCGACCTTCATCGGGCTACCGTTTGGGTAATGGATACATCCAGGGTTGGATCCAGAATTTTCTATCAAAAATATCCTCGTACACAAAGGCTCGTTGTGACGTGTAGAAATTGATGCTAGTGATCGTTCCTTTCTTTTAAAATATCTCTCCATAGCTATAGGAAAATTTTAAAAATTTTAATAGGTCGTACGTTTATCCTAGGTTTTAATAAATTCGCTTAGGGTGGATTAATGATACTGCCCAATTAGGTACACAAAATTCCCCTGTTAGGTATACAAAATTCAAAGTCTGACTTTTAATATCACACCATTTCATCCTAGCAAACAACATTTTTTCAAAAAGGTTGGCCTCAACAACTCGTTACAATAGCCGAGCAAAAAAAAACAACTCGTTACAATATCCTCGTACACAAAGGTTGGCCTCAACAACTCATTACAATTTCTTTTAAAAGGGTTTTAATAGATTAATATGCCGGTTAAACGTTGACATAAAATATGAGAACTCATTTACGATAATTGTAAAATTTAACTCCCTCCATGATAAAAAATCTGTCTACTACACAATATAACTTTAAAAAAAATATTCAATTTTTATACCATATTTTTAAGTTTTCATTCACCTCGTAGTTAACTTTTTTTGAAATAGAGGTTATGTTTTTTTTGGTTTGCACTGTTTATACTACTATATGAAGAGTTTTGCACGTGTATTGGAGTATTGGTTAATACATCAACTAGTAGAGTTAAAGTAAATTTTTGAACAGCCTAATACAAATTTCTGGAGCTGCCACTCATCTAAGAGAAAAATCAAATTTCTCTCAAGTATATAAGTTTGGGATATAATTTTTTATTGTACATATAATAATTACAATTTCTAAAATTCTTTTCGTGGCGGCTGCCGCCACTAGACCTTATGGCTCCACTCCCTCTTTACTTCGGCATTTCCTCTCCCACCCACTTGTGTAGATATTCGTCTACTTGCCTTGTGTTTCAACCACGAGGCTTGGTCTGGCATGGAGTTCCATTTTAGCACACAAGTGCAAACCTCTGGTGGTTGTGTTTGATTTCGATCCTTGGGGCACAACAATGAGCAGGAGTGCGAGTACAAGCATAAACGTAAAAGTGTCTTTAAAAATGTTACAAACTCTTAAATTTGCTAGAATGAGGATTGAGATTGAAACTAAGAAAATTTCAATTCCAAAAGACTCTCTCTCTCTCTCTCTCTCTCTCTCTCTCTCTCTCTCTCTCTCTCTCTCATACGTCACAACTTGGCAGTTGGCAGGCAAGATTTTGGATGTATAGCCAATTCGATCACGACAATAGACGTCTCAATACGTGGCCGTGTTAATAACTTCCCGTCTTTGTAGTCAATAACAACTCGCTCCAAACTTCCATTTACTTTCATTTCAGAGCAATTTTTGGCTGCTCTTGGGACATGTATTTGGGTGTGTGCATTAGAGTTACGATAGCTATAGACATAGATTTTACATTCTACTACTTCAGATTCTGTTATAGAATCTAGATTTTAGATCTTGGTAGAAATAGATAAACATGTTAACTATAACTGTGAAAATATGATTAATTATTAGTAATTGCCCCCAAGAACCTAATAAAGATTGCCTCCCCATCCCATACCGAATGACACTTTCATCATTTTAGACCTCTAAAAAATTTAACTATGATTTTTAACTTATATGAAACCTTTTTTTATATGATATTGACCTTATTTGATACTAGAACGTAATTACTTTTCTCAGACAAATTTTTCAAAATTATAAAATACTGTAAATTAGTAAATATTTTGAGAGATATGATTGCCTAAATAATCAAAAAAGCAACTACAGGGATAAGTTGGTCCAGACACTAACAGCAAAGTAAAGAAGTTAATCATTCACATTTGACCCGTATCTAGGGAAAAGATTTTCTCGGAGAAATGTCTCTGGAACACGACACGCACTCATCCACTGCTTTCCTTTTTCAACATGTACGAACACAGGTATTACATACGGGTCGACTTCTACAGATTACGAAATTAGAATAAAACTCCTTTCTGAGAAAAAACACCCACTACAAATAAAACTATGCACACCAATTAAGATGTTAATTTATAGGAGAAGATTACCATTTTTTTTCCTATTTATTATAGTTTTTCCTGATAACTCCACTATCTTGGTTTTAGTTTATTCAATCTGTATACATACAAAAAAAAGAAGGTCGACCAGCTCCGTCCAAAAGCTATAAGGTCAAAAAAGCATGTTATAATGCTTATTCAATCTGTCTACGGGCTGGTTCTCATGGTTTTTGGCATGACCTATGTTGTCTATAGGCCTGTTTTGGGCTTGATAGATGTATTTGGGTTACAGGTTATTCATGGGCTTTCATGTTACATTTTTCACTTGTATAGACCCTTTAGAAGTTTTGGGCTAGGCCCATTGGGTGTTTTTTTTTTTTGGCTTCTTGCCAACAATGGTTTATTTTGTAAACCTTTTTCAGATCAATAAAATTTTTGTTCCGACTTTCAAAAAAAAATGCTTATTATCTTTGACTTTTTTCTTATGAATACGAAATTGCCCGTCAACTATTAATTTTTTTTTTACCAATTGGCCAATAAAAAGGAAAATGACGTGTTGACTCTTAAAATGCTGATGGAATACAATCTTTGTCATGAACCCCAAGGCCCAAGGTGTAAAAGTAGGTTTGAGACCGCAACAAAAGGTGCTTGCCCTCAAGATTTCGCAAGTTCAAAATTCACGAATGTTAAATATTTCAAACTTTGGGTTATTAGAGGTTTGTCCGAAGCCCAAAATTAATTGAGATTCGGTCAAGCTGCCACCCAAAAAAACTGCCGGTTATCCACATATATATGACCTAATCAGAAATTCCAACAAAATGCGACGGGTATTTGACTCAGTATCTGTGCGGCTTGGGTAGGATACAAAACATAGAAAACATAAAAGTGTCGATGAAAGAAAGAATGGATGGCTTGTTCTCTTTCATGGACACTTTCATGTTTTCATTTTCGTGTATCATAACATTTCTCGTTTTAAAGAATTTCGCCTGTCCAAACTCCTCCACCTCAGCCAAGTTAGTGGAGTGCATGAAATTATCTTTTTAGATGTTGTAAAAGAGCTTGTCTCACAATGATTGTATAATGCATTCAAAACTAGGATTTCAGTGGACGACGACTTCATCCATCGTCAATTATTTCGAGTTGAAGTACATATAAATTGTTATAATCAGTTTTTTAAAATTTAGGATATCAGCTCATAATATGGTTGTAATTAAAAGGACCTTAATCCGATGGTTTACCATTATTTTTTTTTTTTATAACTCAGATCACCTTACACGCTCCTCGACTCATCTAGGGGGTCCAAAGTCCAAACCCACTGCCCACTCCTGAGGGAGCCCAATTATGAGGAGTTTGTTTCAAATTCCTAATTGCTTGCAAGGTATTGAATGCATACAATCATTGTGATTACTATACCTGGTCAAAGAATAATGACAAAAATTTACAGACTAACAACATTGCAGATGGCTAGCTCATGTCTTCTTGAAACTTTGATGAACTAAAAGGAGCAATGATTGTTCCAGAGCCGATTCACCTACTAGGAAATTGAAGCAAGACAAGTTGTATTTCTGACAATATACACAAAGGGATAGGAATAATCATATTTGCCCATACTTCAGAAAGATGTGACAGCAAAAGCAAAATCCAGACAAAAGAAATGAACTGTTACGGGGCTTACTCTAGTCATGAAGAAAAGGAGAATTAACCTTCATCGGGCTATCATTTGGGTAATGGATACATCACCAACTGACCAAATTTCTTGTTGAGATGTAGACTCTTGAACTTCATCTTCATCTTCATCTCTTCTTGCAGAAAAAGCAGGTCTTCTGGGGGTGTTCATGGAGGCAGTTTCATTTTTCAGCATCACCGAGAGTTCCAACATGGAGGGTCTATCAGCAGAATTTTCTTGGACACAAAGCAAAGCTATTTGCATGCATCTCACTAATTTATAGGATGAATTTGTATCGTCGAGCGATGGATCCATGAACTCCATGCCTTTCCCACACCTCCACAAATCATATGCCTGAAGTATTTCGATGCAGTGCATCTTTAGAGTTCACAAGAAGGAAATCAATTCGCAATATTCATGTCACAATTTTCAGAATTTCTTACATAGTCAAGGAGTTTCAAGTCTTCATGAAGGCCATGTAAACAATTATTCCGTTTTCCGCTAATGATTTGTAAAAGAAGAACTCCGAAGCTATAAACATCTGATTTGGTGGAGTATATGCCACGCTTTACATATTCAGGAGGTACATAACCACTGCAATATTGCATAAGTGAACAAAAACAAATAACTAGATGGTTAATATTTGAGACTAAAACACATTAGGTAGCTTGTATTGTAAAAAACAAGGAACTTACTACGTTCCAACAATCCGGCTAGTGTTAGCTTCGAATTCATCTTTCTGGAAAATTCTAGCCATGCCAAAATCCGCGATCTTGGGCTTCATCTCGTTGTCTAACAAAATGTTGCTCGCTTTCAAATCCCTATGAATTATTGTCAATCTTGAGTACTCTTGGAGATACAAGAGCCCCTGAGTAACCCCTTCAATGATTTGAACTCGTTTTTCCCAATCTAAAAGTAATCCCCTGGTTGGATCTACGCAAAAGAGATTTGGATAGTTAAAACATACGCGACACCTCATGTTAAAACCGCACTCAATTATTGTTCACCATTATTTTAGAAGCATTAAAGATTGCTAACCATAGAGATAATGATCCAGGCTTTTGTTCGGCATGTATTCATAGATCAACATCGGTTCTTTTTCGGTGCAAAATCCAAGAACTCTTACAAGATTTACATGTTGCAGTTTAGCAGTAAGCATCACCTCGTTCTTGAACTCTTCAAATCCTTGTGTAGAAGTCCTTGAAAGTCTCTTTACTGCTATTTCTTGTCCATTATGTAATACACCCTGCAGGCGAAATAGACACTGCGTATTTAGTTTTATTTTCTCGATTTTATGCGAAGACGAATAGTTTTACCTTGTAAACAGGTCCGTATCCACCCTCTCCGATCTTATTTTCAAACGAAAAATTATTGGTAGCTTCTACAAGGTCAGTGAGTCTAAATAACAGCAAATTAGGAGCATTTGCGTTTCCAACAGATCCAATAGTAGTTTTGTATAAAGATTGCGATTCTTTTCCATCGCCCATTTGTCCTGTAACCAATGAAAGAAACATGTGGAATGATACTAGGGTGAAGGGAAATGATTTACGCACAAAGTTTTCTCGGCTGAAAGAACTTACCTTTGTACCATGTCGAGTAAACTAGTACAAGGGTAACTGTAGCTGCGGTTGGAAGCATGATTAACAAGAAGTGTCTCTTGTTCCTCCTGGGATTTTTCTCATCTTCTTGTGCTATGACGGGATTTTTCTCACCTTCTGGTGCTATGACCGGATTTTTCTTATCTTCTAGTGCTATAAAATTGTGCATTAGAGAGAAATGTGAGAAGACAATTTAGCAGTAGACAAGAGAAACAGAACTCTTTACCATTCCAATGGAAAAACACAATGATCATATATTGCCCAAAATTAGTTTCAATTATACTTAGAGGCTCTCAGGGATAGTCCTCTTGACGACAATTGTGTTCCCTAGTTCTTCTAATTTTTCTTTATCATGACTCTTTTGTGAAATATCTCGAACATTTGATTCGGGATTTTGGACGCAACAACATTTTCCCTCCATGGACTGCCATCAAATAAGGATAAAATGTTTTTTTGATAGCAAACCCATTTTGAACAGAAGACGTACACCAAAAAGTGAAAAAGTTCCAAAATCCTGCTTTTTTTTTTTGGCTAAAAAAGGGAAATTTATATAAATGATCCTCCTAATTTCATCTGAGTCTCACTTTCATCTTTCAAGTATCTATTACAACTCTTTTGACCTTCAAGTTTAGTTTTCGTACCAAATTAGTCCAATTGATAACTTTTGTCAGCTAAACTAGACGAAAAAAATCAGATTGAGGGAAGACGTCATCAATTAGACCAACTTGGTACAAACTGCAACGTCCAAATTGTCATCAATCTAATTTTTTTCTGTCCAATTTAACTAACAGATATTATTAATTGGACTAACTTGATACGAAAACCAAATTTGAAAATCAAAAGAGTTGCAATTAATACTTGAAGAACGAAAATGAGAATGAGCAAAAACTAAGAGTTCTATTTCTATAAATTTCCCACTAAAAAATGGCTACCAGATGCATTCCACAGGGACCAAATCCCAACTTCTTAGCTCAGCTTAGTGGATCAGGAGGAACAATCGGTTTTAGAAATCTTCTCAAATTTACCGGTCACATTGAAATAATGCATTGTTTGTATAAAAGGACAACTTAGATAACAAGGGGTGTATAGTACTCACCTGCCTGAGAAGAAAGCACCCAATTTTCATCATCATTTTCGACTTGCGACACAAAATAACCTAGCAAATTCCTCTTTTTCGCATAAGCTACCTTATTTTTCACGACCTCAACATCATCATAAGCAATCCAACTCGATCCGATGACGCAGTAATTCACAACATAGGCTGCATTATACTCCGAAACAGCTCCGGATTCCTGCATATACGCCTTAATATCCTTGTACCTCATGCAACCATCATAAGTAATCGCCGGCCCCTTTGCCGGTGCACCGATTGCGCTGTCATTCGAGTTCACGAGGGTCCAAGCATAGCCGTGGAAAGGCAACCCCAAAACAAGCTTGTTAGCCGATAACCCGCTGTCAATCCAAGCATTGATTCTAGATTCTGTGCTCCATTGACTTCCTGGATCATACAATGCTGCAAAGGCAGCAGTGTAATTCCACGAAGTAGGCGTGTAGTACTCAAATGCCACCACATGTACCCAGTTAAAGTTCTTCTTGATAGATTCAATTGGAAAACTTGCATTGTTAAGGTATGGGGAGAGCTGGACAGCCATTGTCAAGATGAGTTGAGACCCACTTGAGTTTGCTGACTCTGATTCAATCGCCAATCGCCATTCATCGAATAGGGTGGCCACGTTTGCCATTTCAGATCTAGTATTGAGTGTACGGATTAAATACAGCCAGAATAAGTCCAGCCCATCAAACCCATATGATCGAGCTGTTTTTATGGAGGACTCGATGAAGGACTTCCTGAACTCGGATTGGCTAAACATCGAGGACAAAGTCCAAGAATCCACTGATCGTACACCGATCGATAAAAGCGTTGTTACCGTTGGATTCTTTTGCTTGACAGTGGGGGTGAAGGTGTAGAAGGACTGGGCATCTGATGAAGAAATGGAAAGTTGGTACGTGGAAGGGTTCAGGCTGGCGAAACCGCATATGAGGTGAGTGAAGAGGGATGTGTTTATGTCAGTTACGGGCAATTCGCCGCTGGGGAACCAGTAACCGGATTTGATCCACGTTTGAGCAGATGAAAACGGGAATTTGGAGGAAAGAAAGAGGAGGAAAAGGGTGGGTATAGTAGGTGCCATGGCCATGGAAGAGGGGTTGCTGACATTTGTGGCTAATTATGACAAGGAATTGATGTCATGTGGGTTTAAATTCGAGAAAAAGTTACTATACCCCGGATGAGCCGGTAACTCAACTTTTGACCGGAAAACCAATAGACGTACTCCACACTCCACAGTCATCCCAAATACTGTAGCAGAAGCTGCAATATGAGCATTACGCCCCGTTCTAAAACAGTTTCTTAAAAAATGAGTACTTATTTTATATTTTTAAATTTAAAAATAATGTAAATAAAACATTATTTATTATTTTTTTGTACCGTATAAAAGATCTCGATAAAATCTATCAAATAAGATCTATATTGCTAAGAAAATTATGTACGTAGACATTATTTTTGAGTTTAAAATTGCCTTCTTAAATTATAAGTACTTCAAATGAGTTCCGGAACGACTAAGTGTTTCTTAACGTGTTCTTTCCTTCACTCTCCTCTTTCAACAAAGATGGATGGGTCCCACCCTAACCCTTTGAGTTACAGTTAACATACTATCCAAAAAGGGTCTAGTAGGCTGACGATAGTGTCCTCTACCAGCCCGAAAAGCAGTAAAGCTACGTCCATTGGTGAACTTCCATTGAAATTTTATACAACGCGGTTTCGGAAAAGAGAAGTTGCTATGTTTTGATAAGTTTTTGAGAAATTTTATAAGGTTATGAGTGGGAAGAAAAATAAGAATAATGATTAGAGAAAAATGAGAATAATAATTAGAGATAGAAGTGAGTAATGATTAAAATTATGGGTAATGAGTGTTTTTTAAGTTGAGAATTTTTTTTCAAAAGGCAATCCAAACAAAGTATCTCTCTAGAAAAGAAAATAAGGCACTTGCATTCTGGTGTGAGCTGGAGCAATAGCGCCAGAGTGAGGAGCTGTCTACTCGTGTAACTGGACGGTCTGATCCTAATCACATATCTTTAACTGATGCAATATTTCTCATAAAACCAATACTTACTAATACAGTGGTTAATGTTATCTTACTCCCTCCGTCCTAATTTGAATGACAATTTCAATATTTCGGACGCCTTAAATAATTATTCATAATGCTTTCTATAAGTAATATTCCATGAATCTTGTTTGATAAATTTGAATCAGGCTATTAGATGATTTTGAAAATTTTTAAAAACATCATAAATTGCCCAAATAGAAAAGTAAATTTCAAAAGGCACAAAGCGGACAAAGTCATCCTTTTTTGGGACGAAATGAGTATATATCAATGCCGTTTTGGATATACCTAATCATGGGGTATAATCTCATTAACAAAGTATATGCTACCTCTTGTTTTCTTCTTGTCCCACTTTAGTCTATTTTGTTTTTTTTTTTTGAAAAGAGTCTAGTCTGTTTTCAGGCCTCCAGTCCTTCACCCATCAAAAACGGCAAAATTAGAACAGTACGTCTTCCAAATAGACCATTTGATGGGAGAATGAAGCAAAATGGATTTTTTTTTTTTTTAAAAAGGGTTGGTAGCCCATTTGGCACGGGTGATGGGGCTTAAGTGCCTTTTCCTCCGCATACACTCGGGTTTGAACCACTCCAGTTGCAAAAAATATATATGAGTTGGAGGATTGGGTGGAGGGCTCTTTGCCAGCTGTGCGCCTAGATGGTGCTGTGATGACGGTCTGTCCTCACGAACAATAGCTATGGCTCAATTCGGACATTCCACAGCAGGTTGAAAACCCCTAGGCTCCGTTCAGTTGCCAGGAAAGGACAGAAAAGGATGGGAAAATCAATTTTTCCATAACTTTCCTAGTGTTCAGTTGGCAGAAAAATTCTAGGACTTACCAATTTAAGTTTTCCTGCAGGAATTACTTTCCTGCAAAAGTGATCCTGCAAAAAATACAGGATTTTGCGTCGCGGGAAAAGGAAAATGAGTGAACACTCACAAAATTTTCCTAAAAGTTTCTTTTTCTGACAAATGAACAACTAAACCTTAATTTTTCTTGCAAAATTCTTTTGTCAAATGAACACTCACAGGAAAATAATTTTCTTTTTCTTTTACTTCACCTCACTTCATTTTTTCTGGGAACTAATTTCCCACACAACTTTCTCGACAACTGAACGGAGCCCTATGGTTACGCCCAAGGAGGGTTGCTATATTGGTCGCTCCCTCCTATCCTTTTTGATTATCAAAAAAATGAAAAAAGGGTTGAGTTGAAATAAAGAAAATCTACCACCGAGGTGGTAGCCCAGTTGGTGAGGGCCACTGCTCCCCTTAAAGCAGACGGAGGTTCGAGTCTTGACAAGTGCTCGAAACCCCGTTTGCAGATCAAAGGGGAGACTTTTCACCAGCTGTGCACTAAAGTGGTGTCGTGATAACGGCATGTCCTCCTGAACAGTAGCTATGGCTCAAACCGGACATTTTATTGGCCAGGTAGGAAGCCTCTATGGTCACACCAAGAGAAGTTGTTACACTGGTTGCCCCCTCCCACCCTTCCTGATGATCAAAATAAATAATAAAGATTTTAAATTTTGCAATCTTTTTGAACCGGTGCAAAAATCTTTTTTTTTTATCATTTTATCTTAGGGGATCATAATTAATTTCTAACTCTACGGCTCTTGTTGAAGAGCCCTTCAAGAAGTTGAGAACCATAAAACCAAATTTAAAAAATTAAGTTTTTAAATTTTCAATTCATTTAAACCTGTGCAAAAAATTTATTTTTTTATCATTTTATCTTAAAAGAACATAATTAATTTTTAGCTCTAAAGTTCTCGTTAAAGAGTCCTGAGAAAAGCATAAAACCAAAAGCATAAAACCAAATACTGTATAACAATCCAAAACCGCGTTGTATAGGTTTCGGTGGAAGTTCAAGTCGGTCGGCATAGCTTTACCGCCTAATTTCAAAGCAGTGCCAGCCTTTTCCACCCATGTGATTGACTGATGAAGGTTGTTATGGCAAATTGACACCGGCCATTACCCTTTTCCCCTAATCTGAGATGCACCTCCTTTTTTTGATAATGTTAAAGAAACCGACAGGAGGGACTAACCACTGCCACAGACAACGCATGGATGATTTGAGTCATTTAAAATTTGTAAAATAAATTTTGAGTGGACCCATGAGAGCTCAGATTCATTTGATATGTGTAGATATTCGATCCTATCATCTCATTTTTCGCTCCTTATTCTAAAGTTACTCATGGCCGTTTATTGCCGTGGCATGTCAAACGGTAACAAAAAGGACAGCCAAGCCCGTCAAGCCTCTCATTTAATTACAAGTCAAGTAGTAGGTGGATTTGGCATCCATTACTTGTTGTCTAACAGCAAGGTCAAATCCCTTTTTTTCTTAAGAGAAAGTGAGATCATTTCAGAACCAAACTTTCCACTCCAAAATATACGCTAAAAGCATGTACACAAGAGTTGGCAAACTCACATTTTTAGTCATTTTACTTAATCAAAGCCCAAAAAACAGTTTGCACCAGCCTCTGGAAACACTTAAGTATTTTACCTTTTTGGAAAATGCTCTTCAAAACTAGAGAGCAACTGTTTTCCAACAAAACATTAAAATATTTTTCTTTTTCTCTCTCCTCCCTACCACTTCCTCATTCTATCTCTACTCTCTTTGTCTCTCTCTGTGTTTTAGTATATTTTTTAAGGATGAAGAGGTATAATAGAGATGATTGGTGTGAGGTTGAGAAAGATTTGATTAGATAAAATAAATAGTGAATTATTGGATAGATAAAATAACTTTTATTGATGTACATGCTCTAATGCTAAGAGCATCCACGCCACTGTCGCTACTTCTTGTTCAAAGTCGATAGTTCTTGCTCAAAGTTAGAATAAAGAGCAAAACAGCATAAAGTCTCCTGCATCAGCCTCTTGTCCTCCCTCTCACTTTGCAATTTGTTTACCTTTGCTAGAGTGTCTCTTTAGAACAAACGAGGCACTATTCATCATACTATATTATTTTACTAATTAATTTGTACCCCACCAATGAGTCTTTTGTTTTCTTTTTTAAATCGGATCCGAGCCAGTTTGTGCCCCTCGACTAATTTCGGAGCCCTGAAGGTAACGTTCAGGCATAATCCTAGTGCTCTAATTTTTAATCTGTTTGAATCGATACGAAGATCTTATTTTTTTTATCATTTTATCTTAAAGTGTCATAATTGTTTTTTGTCTATAGGGCTCTCATAATCAAGTTTCTATGAGAGCTCTAGAGACAAAATTAATTATTACTCTTTAGGATAAAATGATCAAAAAAATAAGATTTTTGCACAAATTCAAATAAATTAAAAATTAAAGCATTTAATTTTTTTAATTGATCGCTATAGAGTATACGTATTACGTTTGAGGAAAAAATAATAATAACATCTCAATATTATTTTGGAAGAAGAAGGAAATTATATATTAATAGACCATAAATTAGAATAGTGAGTTTGATGCAGTAAGTATTTTAAAAATAACTAGCTAAAGTAATAAAGTGATATTTTAAAATATAATTTGGTCTGAAATTTAGAAAGATTGATACAGATGCTTTTACCAATATACGGCGTTCCCCTTTCACTTTTCACCATTTGTCCAAGTATCCCTTGAACTTCTCTCATTTTTTTTCATGAACCTACTTTTTACCATCATTGTCACAATTCTTTTGTGCGTTTTAACCTAAATTTTTTTTTATGCTTCATTTGTCCCATATTGTTCGTCCTCTGCGACAAAACATGTAATTTTTTTATCAAAAAATAAAATACTTATGTGCATAGAACAAAGGACTATTAAATTTATTATCAACTTGTCTTTGAAGCTTTCTCTCAAATTCATAATACCCACTGAATAGCCTAAATATGTGTAGCGAGTAGTATGAATGTGAGTTGTTCATATTTTTGCCGATGTTTGAAATGTGCAACTCAATGGGGTGAACGAAATAAACAACACATATCACCTTTTTAAATTCTAGAATGATCAAGGCTATTTGTGCGTCACATGGCCCAAAGATGAGAGAGCGTGAGTTTCGATTTATTCAAAGGTCGGCGAATATTATTTCAAATTTCATTGGCAAGTTCGGAATTGCAAGGTTCTGGTATTAGAATATAGAAAGCTAGACATCCTGCTTGATTAGTGTATCTGCTGGAAGAGATAACCATCTTTTTTAATGTGCCCACGACAGGGGAAAAAACAACAAACGCACAATCTTTCTTGATAGGGAAGGCACTTCTACTGTTCTACATATATCCCTCCTAGAAATAAATGGCTCAGTGAGTTGCACTGAATTAGACATTAGTACTTTACAGAATTTGAATGCTTTGGTTCGAAAGTGAGACTTGCCCATGATGCAGGTTAATTGACATTAACCACTTGAAGTCTCGAGCCACTTCTGCCCTCATTATTTGATCCTTCCTCTCAATTATAAATAGATATGCAACCCGAATTTTCACTAAGTCACTCGAAAAAATATTTCCAACAGTTCAGATCAATCGTGTGGAATCCAAATCTGAGCTTCGTGCATGATGGTGAACCCTTCGTCGGTACCCATAAATGATTTTATGCGTGAAAAATCTGCCACTTTTCTTTGTTATTCTTCAAAGTAGCTCATCAGCTTACTAAATTTAGGGTTTTACATAAGCCCTTTTATTCAGTTAATCCATGTATAGTTATATTTTCTGTTTTCCAAGAGTTACATGCTCCCCATGCTTGTTTGGCTGCAATGAAAACAAAAAACACATACATTAGAAAAGTTAATTTTAGAATTAAAATCCAACCACAAGAGACCTGAGCTTTGGTTGTACGTTTAAAGCGTTGCAGTGGTTAATTACTACGGATGGCTTACCACTTACATATCAATGACTCATGATCGAATATCACTGTCCCATCATTTCAAAAGAGTTTTCCCGACAAAAATTCTACTCGCACCGTCCCATAATTTTAATCCCTGTTGGGATTTAAGTTGTTACGGTGCATGAAAAAGATACAAAAGAAATTGCTTTTGGAACTGTAATTTTTTAGTGCCAAAACCTATGGCATAGAATACCAGGAGGTCAGGACCAAAATTATTGAACGAGGGAGTATAAGTCCGTCATTTTTCTTAAATTTTAACTTCAAAATGCTAGTCGAGGTGCGTGCAAACTGGTCTGGACACATAGTTATCGAAATGAAAAAAAAAAAAAAATTCAACATGCATGAATTTATGGTTAGATTGAGACCTATATACCTTGTTTTGAGAGATCCCAATTGTTATCTACTGCAACATGCCAAGCAAAGTAACCAAGCAACCCTTCCTACTTAATATATGAAACCTTGGCAGAGATACTCTGGGTGCCATCATACCCTATCCAAGTTGTCCCAGCATAGCAATAGTTTGAAACAATTGTGCCATTGTACACCGTTGCGGCCTTGTTTTCGGCTATGAACCCCAAGATCTCTCCGTAGCGCATCGCCATGTTGCCCGATCCAACCGGCCCATCAGCCGGTGCCAAAAGCCCTTGGTTGTTCGTGTCCGCAAGCTGCCACGCGTACCCGTAAAGCGGCATTCCGAGGACCAACTTCTTTGGGCTCACCCCGGCCTGGATCCAAGACCCGACTCCATAACTTCCTCTGATTGGGCCCAACGGTTCGTACAGGGCCGCATGTGAGTTGGTCACTTTGGCCCATGAAGGGTCGTAGAAGTCATAGGCCATCAAGTTGATCCAGTCCAAGCTATTGGATATGGACTGGGCTGGATAGTTCAGCCCATTAATAGACGGCCGCGGTTGAAAGCAACGCTGGTTGTCCGGCGTATTGGTGGGCGTCGGTTGCCACGGCAGCCCACCACTCGTTGAGGAGGGCACCCAGGTTGGCCATTTCTGAAGTGGATTGTGGGTACTCCCAGTCAAGATCCAAGCCATGGAAGCCATATGACCTGTTGGGTATTTAGACGTCAAAAAGGGACCCTATGAGAAGATTGTTTGAAATTTGAAATTACCAAAGCAAACACTCTCTTAAAACTTCACAAGCAATAAATTTTTTTCTCTATCAATTTGCTTCCGGGCGTAATTATCTATAGACTATAGCATCGAGACGCATGGATGTCATTCTAAAATCATATGAGCATCTCTTTTTTGTTTTGCTCTGGGTAATGTAACTTCAGATTTGGTTGCTCAGGAGAATGAGGCCATGCTTGCTTATCGTACCCTTAGTGCTGCTGAGGAAGCTTTTAAGAAACAAAAATCAAGGGTTCATTGGTTGAAGTTAGGGGATAACAACACTTAGTATTTTCATAAGAAGATGGTTGCCAACAGATTACGTAATAAAATCTTATCCATTCATGATGTTAATGCGGTAAGGTTAGATGACCCAAAGGATGTCAAACAGGAAGTTGTTTCTTTTTATATGCGACTGTTAGGTACTAGATTTCCTAATCGTATTGAAGCTATAGATGTTCTGCATGATCTTGATGTGGCCAAAGTCCCTATGGAATACCATGATGCCCTTACTAGCCTTGCTTCTGTTGAGGAAATTAAGAGTGCCATGTTTTCTATTGGAGGTGATAAAGCTCCTGGTCCGGATGGATATAATGCTGCTTTTTTTCAAAAAAACTGGGGTGTGGTTGGTCCAGATGTGGTTCTTGCTGTTCAATCCTTCTTTGTTACTGGAGGGATGCCTAAAGGGTGGAATGCCACAGTTTTAACTCTGGTTCCCAAGGTTGCTGCTCCTATTAGCATGAAAGAGTATAGGCCTATTGCATGTTGTAATGTCCTTTACAGATGCATTACAAAAGTTCTGGCAAAAAGGATGCAAGGTATTCTGCCTCTTATTATTAATCATGGTCAATCTGCTTTTCTCAAAGGAAGATGTATAGTCAATAACATATTGCTTATGCAAGAATTAGTCAGGAATTACTATAGAGATGAGGAGCCCCCACGGTGTGCCATCAAGATTGATTTCATGAAAGCCTACGATTCTGTATCATGGGGGTTCTTGTCTGAAATGATGGTTGCTATGCAGTTCCCAACTCAGTTTATTCAATGGGTCATGTATTGTGTTTCAACTGCCTTGTTTTCTGTGTCTCTCAATGGGAACCTTGAAGGGTTTTTTAAAGGTGAAAGAGGTTTGAGACAAGGGGATACAATCTCACCTTATCTTTTTCTAATAGTTATGGAAGGATTCTATTCTATCCTCCATTCTAAAGCTACTACCCCCTCCTTTATCTACCACCCCAAGTGCAAAGAACTGCAGATTCACCACTTATTATTTGCAGATGATTTGTTTGTTCTTTGTGGAGCTGATCAGGGGTCTCTTACCATTGTCAAAGATGCTTTGGATGAGTTCCACTCTTTCTCTGGCCTCAGTCCCAACCTCCAAAAAAGTGCTGTTTTTTATTCTAGTGTAAGCAATGATCTTAAAGAGGTCTTGGCAGCAATCCTTCCTATTCCTCACAGCTGTCTTCCAGTTAGGTACTTAGGGGTCCTTCTCATCACTTCTAGACTTTCTTACTCTGATTGTATGCAACTTAAAAACAAAATCATACAAAAGATTAATAGTTGGACCACTAAGCTGTTATCATTTGGGGGTCGCTCTCAACTTATTAGCTCAGTTTTATGGAGTATGCAAGTGTTTTGGTGCTCTATCTTTATCCTCCCCAAGAAGCTGCTTAAGGAAATTGAAAGTCTGCTCAAAGCCTTTTTGTGGACAGGAGTCCAACTTAGGCAGACTGGGGCAAAAACTAAATGGGAGTGGGTGTGTAGTCCAAAAGATGAAGATGGTCTGGGTTTCAAATCTATCACAGTATGGAATAAAGCTACCATGATTAGACATTTGTGGGCTTTAAGTAAAAAATCTGATTCTTTATGGGTCAAATGGGTGCATGTATACATTATAAAGAGGAAGTGTCTTTGGCAGATGAGGATGCCTCATGATTCTTCTTGGACCATCCGAAAGCTTTTTAAACTTAGAGAGGATGCGCAGCCTCTAATCAAGTATGTGATTGGTAATGGGAACACTACTTTTCTTTGGTTGGATCATTAGCATGTTGTAGGTCCTCTTAACAATCTATTTGGTGAAGATATAGTTTGCAATGTTGGTAGCTCCCTCCTATCAAAAGTCTCATCTATCATTCAAAATATGGATTGGCACTGGCCAAGGCAGAGGAATAGGGCAATCATGCAAATTATGAGGAGTACACCTTCAACTCTTAGGCCTCATACAGCTATGGAAGACTTTGTGACATGGCTGCCTGCCCCTAATGGTATCTTCTCAGTTAAAACAACTTGGGAAGCCCTAAGGAACCCTCTCTCTAAAGTTCCATGGGCTCATGTTGTTTGGCTCAAGCAAGGTATTCCAAGGTGGGCT
This sequence comes from Rhododendron simsii, assembly GCA_014282245.1. NCBI lineage: Eukaryota > Viridiplantae > Streptophyta > Magnoliopsida > Ericales > Ericaceae > Rhododendron > Rhododendron simsii. The sequence goes on along the minus strand of CM024953.1, from coordinate 6,621,023 downwards.
TTTATCATGTGGCTTGTTTACTGGGGTAGGCTATCTACAAAGGATAGGCTCCTCTCCTGGGCGATGAGAGTGGACCCTCAGTGTGTTTTTTGTAATAATGTGCATGAGTCCCATGAGCATCTCTTCTTTCACTGTTCGTTCTCAGCTTGTATTTGGGGCAGAATCCTCCTTTTGTTTGGCATGTCTAGAAGTCCAGGGGAGTGGGAGCATGAACTTAACTGGGCTGTTCAACATCTCAAGAAGAACTGATTCTCTTCTGCTCTCTATAAGTTAGCAATGGCTGGTACAGTGTATTAAGTGTGGAAGGCTAGAATGACTCTATTTTAGTAACAAGCAATACATTTCGGGTCTCGTTTATGAGCAGATTGTCAAGGAAATGCGGGATAGGGTGTTCTCTTGGAGGAACTGTGGCCATAGCCCTGTGAATAGAGCTTTATGTAGAGCTTGGAATATCTCTGAGAAAATTTTGTAGCTAGAAGTAGTTAGGCCTAGTTCTTTGTATTTGTTTCTGTTTGTTTTGATAGGGGTATGCCCCTGAGTTGTTGTGTTTCTCGTTTCCTTTTTGGTAATAAAATCTCTCTTTACCAAAAAAAAAATCTCAAGTCTCGTAAATATCTATAGCATCAAGACGCATGGTAATAAGCGCGTAAATATTCATATTAACGCTCCCGAATTTATTATTGTTAAGTCTATTTATAGCATTACTCGGAGCTTAATACTTGACTTTTGTATTGTAGGTGTTTGGAGGCTTTATACGTTAAAACCGTAAATTAAAGTTACGTGGATAGAGCTAAAAGGTTTGATTATGGATTGGGCCTTACTTGTTTTGCTCCTACTGCGCGCATAGTTTCGGAAGTGAAAGTGGTAGCAAAATAACACAGAAGTGATGCATGTTTTGGTGAGCCTTGATATTTTTACCAAGTCTTTGACCTAGGAAAAGAATGGGGCCTAAGCCAATTTCTCGGCTGTGGGCCATGTTTGGAAAAAAAGGGTTTTTGCAAGAGACTTTTTGGTCCACTCATGAAGGAATTGTTTTGTCGGCTACTGTAGCATAAAAAAGCATCCCGCACAAACAGAGGCAATGGGGATTTTTTCCACGGACGAAGATAGAACGGAGGCAGCCGATGCTTCTGTTCCGAGAGTTTTGTTTCGATTTTTTTTTTCCTTTCAAGTTTTTGATGTTTTTTTCAATTATTCGCATTTCGGTAATTTATTTTAATTTCTGTTCTTTATTAAAGTTGTTCGTTGGTATTTAATTAGTTGTTATCTCTTATTTATTTTCTTTCTCGCGTAATAGAAGAATGTTTGAATCTAGGGTTTCTTTTGTTTATTACTTAATGATGATAGAGTATTCGTTTAGGTAGAGTTGCGAGGTAATTAGCACACCGTGACTAATTCGAGTACTGCTCCTTTTATCAAAACAATAAAAAAACGATTTTAGATTGAAAAAAAACTTCCAGCGGACAAACCAGGGCATTATCGGAGCCCATGTGAGCGGGGGAATGTGGGTCCAAAACTCATTCTTCGCTGCGCATGGGTATACGGCAACCATAGGGTCTCGCATCTTGCGGGGTATCTTTTTTAATTTAAAATTAAACGTTTTTAAGCACTCCAAACAGAGCAGGTTAATCCGGACTAGTTACAAGTGCTATGAACCCTACGACTGTACCTCATTTTAATTTTCTAAAAAAGTAGAATCAATTTCTTAGTTTTTATTAATCTCAATCAATCGACAAGGGGTGGCTACCTAAGAGCCCGTTTAAATTATAACAACCCGAGTTTTAAAGTCAGCACACATCACCGTCTCTGTGGATTCGACCCCGGGCTTACCGGATATTGTGCTACGTTAATTTCCGCAGTACGCTTGGAACAACCCATTAATTTAGGACTAGAAAATCATCAAGCACATGGAGTCATTTTCAACTGGTCCAAAAGATACCATTGAATGTGATTAAAAAAAAAAATTAATTTCGTAGGGAGAGGAAAGTGATTTCAAGTTGTGGTAAAATGAAAGGGTAGTGACGAAAGTCAAGCGGTTAGTAATTGACACCCTAGTTTAATTCAAAACTAAACAAAACAAATGAAATAAGAGTAAATTACATTAAACCCCCTTCAACTAACACCCATTTTCGAGTTGCCCCCCTAAAGTATAAACTCTGACACTTAACCTCCTCAAAGTATGTGAGTTATGGCAATGAGCACCTTTTGTCAAGAATCTGCTAGGGCCTTGGACAGAAAATGGTCAGCTGATCAGCACATGACCAACAAACTTGTATTTTGAGACAAAAATACCCCTATAGTGGTACATGATCACCCTCACATCCTTCTCCCCTCTCTTTCTCTCTCAATTGGCAACGAAATAAAATTCCAAATGCCACGACGAATTATCTCTAGAACTGCAACAAGTGTTCTTAGCGATTGGATATGTAAGAAAGGAACGCTGAAGTTCAACATTGTTTGCAAGCCAAACAAATCTCAGCAACACATTCAAAACCTGCATTCATGAACTTGTTCAAAATATTTGTGGATTGTTCCAGAAATATTGCATTAAGAAACTACAATAAGTCTTGGTACACTACATTCAACCATTACACCATTCACTATATTTTTTTATAAGGGCCCACCCCAGGTTCCAAAAAAAAAATACAAAAAAATGTTCATAAATTTTAAAATAATATATTATGGGGCTCTGTAAAAAATTAGCTCCAACAAATATAGGTAGATATTATTTCTTGATTCGTAGGGGCGAAACTATATAGTTAAACAGTTTCGTTCCTACAAATTAAGAAATAATACTTACCGATATCCGTTAGAGTTGATTTTTTACAGGGTCCCATAAAATTATTCTAAAATTTATAGACATTTTTTTATATTTTTTAGAAGCCGAAATGAGCCCACAAAAAATGTTATAGATGGATGATAGTGTATGTAGCATCTCTCAAAAGAAACTATGCTTCAATGGAGACCCACTAGCTTATTACATGGATGAGCCGAGATCATGAAGAGCGTACCGCAGATAAGAATTGGAACTAATACGACGGATCCTGAAGCAACCAAAATCTTTTGTTTCCACGAATCGAAACACATTGAAATGGCATCAGCCTCAATTGAGTGGTTCCGAAACTTCTCGTCTAAGAAATTTTGGGGATCAAAAACCCTTTTCTGGGAAACATCAAAAAAGTGCTTTTGTGTACTTGAAAATCATCCCACTCAAAAAACAACTAACATATAAAATTAATTAGTGATTCCATTTCACATCTCCTAGATCAGAGTCCTAATCCCAGTGGTCTGATCTCGCCACTATGGCGGCCCACCACCACCACTGCAAACCCCACCAGGAAACTCTCCCAATTGAAAGCCTCAACTGAAGGCCCATGTCCATTGTCTACTCTGACTGCCGCCATCTCAAGCTCGTGGACTCAATCAAACCCCCATTGCAATGGGTAATCCGGTGGGGAACCCCGGCCGCAACGGACGGCGAATGGTGGAGGAGGATAAGGCGCCATGGGAGTTGTAGTAGGAGGCGTTGAAACCTGAGATTGAGGAGATGAAGAGGAAGAGAGAACTGCAAATGTCCATCGGTTTGTTGAGATCTAGTCGAAAACTTGTTCGGATTGAAAATTCCAGCAGCTCATTAATGAGATTTCTCTTTCTAGAATTATCTCTCTAATACATAAGTTTGAGTGATTTGAGCTAGGAACGATTAGGGTTTGAGGGTTGACAATTCATTATTTGATTTTCAAAGTTGATGGGAATTTGATTTGGGATTTCAATTCGTGAACCAGGTAATCAGAGAATGACGACAATGGGTTTCGTGGAAGATGATTGTGTTGGGGATGGTTGAAGGGTAAAATGGTAAATCCAAAATTTCTGTTAACAGCTTTCACTCTATTTTGGATCCACATACTTAGAGGAGGTTAAGTGTCTGAGTTTATACTTTAGGGGGGTAACTCGGAAATGGGTGTTAGTTGAAGGGAGATTAATGTAATTTACCCATGAAATAAACCTCAAACTAAACTTACTAGGATTGATTTCACAAACATTACTTACCTTTCCAAATTTATGGAAGAATCAATGAAACTTTTCCGAGAAGTCAATTGACTTGCCATAGAAGCGAAGGCGGTCTTGTTGGCGGAGCCACCGCAGATGGACAAGAGGGTTTTTGATAGAAGGGTATTTAAGCTGGACAATTTTGGTGAACTGAGAAAATGGGGCATAGCTTGAGGAGGAAATAGCGACTTGATTTGTATTGGAATCAAGATCAGCAAAAGCACAAAATATGTGAGTAAACAAAGTGGAGTCTATATCGGATGCTGCCAAACCACTATCGGGGAACTAGTAAATGAAATTCCAAAAGCTTGTCCTGTTGAGAAGTGGAAGTGGAGAGAGAGGAGGGGGAGAAACAGGTATACTTGGTAGCCATTAGAAACAAGGGGATGGTTTTGATCCTTGGGGCACAACAACGAGCAGGAGTGCGGGTATAAGCACAAATGTGAAAGTGTCTTTAAAAAATATTGCAAATTCTAAAATTTGCGAGAATGGAGATTGAGATTGAAACTATTGATTGTGATGATATTTAAGAGCGAAGCGAAAAAGCCTACCCAAGAAAATTTCAATTCCAAAAGATGGAGACACGTGCACACCCACACGCACGCGCGTGTTTACATCCTAAAATGTGCCACCCAATGAGAAAATTACACGTGGCACCGAGTGATGCATTGGCCATACGGAGTGTGTCTCAATTAGGCCTGGAATACAGGGGATTATGGAGTTTAATGGTGGTGCCGTTTTAATACTAAACGATGTCGTTTTGGTTGGAACCGACTACGTTTAGATTGCATTTAGGGACGGTTTAAAAAAGTGATTGGGTTCAACCGTTGATTAATCTTTAGGATCATCAAACGGTGTAATCATTGCCTTAATTTATAACTAAAATTGGATGTAATTGCAGGGAATCATTTGGGAAGCCAGACGTGTTGCATTAATTTACGTTGCTCAAAAGCAGGAGAACCACGATCCAGGAAATGGCCACGAACACCGCTATCGAAGCATGAAGGGAGAGAAGGAATTCTGGAAATATCAATGTAACCGTTCGAAGGCCCCTCTCAATCGATTTATGTGGTGAACGTGGGTATCAATCGAAGTCGTGGAGATCGAAGGCAGGCCTAGCATCTATAAATAGAAGAGTAAAGCGAAGAGAGAAGCCCCACAAAAATTCATATCATCTGACAATTCATACAAAATGATTGCTCAGATATCTATCGTAGATTAGTATTTAGTTTAGTTTAGAATAGGATCTTTTTGTAAGTTGAAGGCTTATTTGCATGTAAGACTGCTTTTGATTAAATTCAAGTTCTCTTATTTTCTTTTAAGTTTTTTCTTACCAAAGAATGGTCGTTTGTAAGTCCACTTTTGATTGAATTCAGTATGCTTATATTTCTGCATTATTCTTGATAGAATTTTAAGAGTGTTTGCATACAAACTTACCTTTGATTAAATTCAGATTTGTTTGTGTTCAATCATCTTTTTTAATTCGAAGCGCGTCAATCTTTTATTTGGTTGATACCTTAAGGAAAAATCCTCTTAATTGAGGTAATCGAACGGATAACACAGTTGCCTGATTTAAATTAGTTGTTTCAAATCAATTTGAAAAGAATAATTTCTTCTTTGAAATTATTTCTTTTCTGATACGCCCGCACACAATCATTTGCTATTTGATCGAGCTAATTCAGCCCAAACAGCGCGTGCGCGTGATAAGCCCTCGATAATGTAAATAATTGGGCTTATCAATCCCTATTTTGTCACTCTCGCGTGCTTAACTTGCTTTATTTAGATGATATTGCACGGAGGTGGTGTTTTTGTGAGTTTCAGGTAAAAAGGTGGGAATAAGGCGTTTTGAATGCTAAGGAAAACAACGCGGAATCATCCAAGTAGCTAAGGTCATGTGGCACCCCGCCACCGAGTCTCAAGGAGCATATAAAGAAGTGTCGAAGAGTGTTCGGGACGTCAAAGGGGCTGTTGGAAACAAGAAAACAATTTGGAGGTTTCTGCCAGCAATGTACCTGTACCGACAAAAGCTGTACCTGTACATCGCGGACAGATTTGGTCCAAAATGCTGAGAAACAAGCAATGTACCGGTATTGGTGTTTCATGATACCGGTACATCCTTGAAAAAAATCTGCTTTTTGAGCCCGACTTTTGTAACTTTCTAGGGGCATTTAGGACCTTTGTAACTCGTTTTTTTGGGGCTATAAATACCCCCAGACCTGATTTCTTTAGGGATCTTTTTACACTTTCACTTTCTCTCTCTACCTCCATTAATGGAGCTCCCACCTCTCTCTTCATTTATGCTTTGAACAAGGTTTTGAGCACGATCCGTTTACTTCCGAAGCTTTTGGTCTTCATTAAAGTTGTAAGGAATCTTGTTCTCTTCGAGGATCTTGTCTTTATTTCGAGTTTACTCAATGTTTAGTTTTCTCATTATTTCTACCCTTGCTCATTTCATGTCTTCTTTCGATATGTGTGAGTAGTGTAGTAAGGCTAGGTTGTGGGATGGTTAGCATCCCGTAACCAAGGATGTGGCTTGTTCTTCTCATGTAATTTTCGTTTTTCTAGCTTAAGCATGTGCTAGGGTCATTTTTATGTATCAAAACTTTGAGGTGTTAATCTCTTTGATCAAATGTAGGCAAGGGTTAAGCTTCTTGCCACATTTGATACTTAGAGCTATGTCCCTCCTTGTGTTTGTCTAAATGTACCAAAAGAATCCTAGACATGTTTAACACTTTTGTTAAAAAGAGAAGAATTGAGCTTATCCTTGTGTTATGGATGTTGATTATCCCTAAGCCTTGCCTTTAGTTTAATCTCCAGTTAAAAAGCCGTAGTTAGGTTAAGTAGCCCGTTAACTAAATCTCTTAGTTGGCCGTCTCAACGCCAAAGCTTGGTTGGCGGTCCTAACGCTAAAATCTCTACTCAAGCTAATCTCTAAACAAAGTTATGGATGCGCTCCCTGTGGATTCGACCCCGGACTTCCGGGTATTATTATGCTTTCAACCGACTTAGCCCTACGCTTGGGGTATTCTTATTGCAACACACTTTAAGGTCGCAAGCATTTTTGGCGCCGTTGCCGGGGAGCGCTTTCTTTTATAGCTTATTTTGGAGGTTCGCCAACCCATTGTAAGTATCTCGTTTAATTTCTACTTTGCGTGATTTGAACTTAAACTAGTGGATACCTCTAACTTGAGTCTCTCAAACTTGAGGTTTAACGAAGCTAGAGTAAGTACAAATCACCTTTTCTTTTATTGTTTTTCCTTATCGAGGCGGCGGCATAGCCCCTCGGAGCTGTTGTTAGGAGGCGGCGGCATAGCCCCTCTTGTCTGTTTACTTTATTCTTGTTGTCCATTAATTCTCGAGAAGGGATTTTAAAGTGTATGCGTGGTGGTCATCGTGGAGCCTTTCGGAGCCCAACTTCTAAAAGGCTTCACAGATCTTTTTCTCCTCCTCGACCCAAAACTCCTCGTCGGGTTCGAGCGAGGACACCATCACCCCAAAGAACTCCTTTTTCTATCATAACCCCTCCTCGAGAAAGAATGGCCGGAAACGGTGGCGAAGATGTCCCGCCGGTTGTGCCCGAAAGGACTATGAGTGACTATTTGAATCCGGCCCGTACTACTCCACGGCCCACTATAGTCCTTCCGGCAGCAACCGAGGCGAATACTTTTACCGTTAAAATGCACCATATCAACATGATGCCTTCGTTTTACGGAAAGGACAAAGAATGCCCGTACACTCATATGCGGGCATTCGAGGAATTGGTTTCTACAATAGTCTCCACGCCTGCTCAGCTTGAATCCGCAAAGCTAAAACTCTTCCCATTTTCGGTAAAAGACAAAGCCAAGATTTGGTTGAATAACATGAGACCTCAATCCTTGGCTAATTGGGCGGATTTATCCAAAGCTTTCTACATGAAATTTTTTCCCCCACATCTTACAAAAGACCTCCTCCATCAAATTCAAACTTTTAAACAAAAAGAGGGGGAGTCATTTTACCAATATTGGGAGAGATACAAGGATTTGCTAAACTCCATCCCACACCATGGCTTACCGGTTTTTCAAAAGGTTGAGTATTTGTTAAAGGGTTGCTTCCCAAGCACCCGACTTCTTATGGATAGCATGTGTGTGGGCGGAGTTATGGCTAAAACTCCTGATGCGGCATGGGACTATTTTGAGGAGTTAGCTGAAAAAACTCAAAACTGGGATTGTTCGGACCCCTCTGAAAGAAATGTGGTTAATCCGGTTCCGAGCAATCCCGGTAAATTTCAATTGAATGAACAAAATGAGTTAGCCCACAAGGTCGCCCAGCTTTCCCGCCAAATTGAAACTTTACAACTTAACAAAGTTGCTGGGGTGGCCTCTGTGGCCAAGGCGGAGGAAATTTGTGTTTTGTGTGAAATTGCAGGTCATGCTACGGGAGATTGCCAAATGCTCCCCGCCGTTAAGGATATTCTTCAAGGAACCGGCCCCGCGGAAGTCAATGCCGTTAATCAACGGTTTGACCCTTATTCTCAAACTTTCAATCCGGGGTGGAAAATGCATCCTAATTTCCGGTGGAGCGATTCTCAACCTCCCGGACCTCCACAAGTTCCACCGCCTCAACAACATCAAGCATTCCGGCCTTCTCAATCTCAAGGCGCACCGAGGTTTTCTCAACACCAACAACCTCCGGGCTTTGCACCTCCCGGACCTCCTCCTGGGCAAAATCAATTCCAACCTCAAAAGCGGTCTTTGGAGGATATTATGTCATCGTTCATGCAAAGCCAAACGACCCTCAATGAGCAAACCACTCAAACGCTCGGGGAGATCAAAAATCAAATGGCCAAGTTGACTAATACGGTGGGGATGCTTCAACAAGAAAAGGGGAAACTTCCAACTCAACCCCAAGTAAATCTGCAAGGAACCAATTATGTGGCGAGCTCTTCGGTGCTTAGTCCCGAGCAAGCCAAGTCTATTACAACATTGCGGAGTGGCAAGGAGATTGATAAGGCTATTCTTCCCAAGCCTATCAAGCCACGGGTTAATCCCATTGTATCGCAAGCTCCGGATCCTTCTATTGACTCACCAACCTCGGAGCCTTCTCCCGTTGGTGAGCATCCAGCCAAGTCACAAGTGGAAGAGCCGACGGCTACCGTTCCTCAAATTCCGGCTCCATTTCCCCAAAGATTGAAAGCCCCGGCCCATGCCAATACCAATTCTGAAATCTATGAGCTTTTCAAGCAAGTGAAAATCAATATCCCGTTGGTGGATGCGGTCAGCAAATTCCTACCTATGCCAAATTTCTTAAGGACTTATGCACTCAAAAGCGTAAGTTGAATGTTCACAAGAGGGTCTTGTTGACGGAGCAAGTGAGCTCGATCATCCAAACCAACGTGGCTCCAAAGTATAAAGATCCGGGGTGTCCCACTATTTCCATCACAATTGGAGGAACAAAAATCGAGAAAGCTCTCCTTGACTTGGGGGCTAGCGTGAATTTGCTTCCGTACTCAGTCTATGAACAACTCGGATTGGGAGAGATGAGGCCTACACCGGTGACCCTTCAATTGGCCGATAGAAGCATCCGAGTTCCACGAGGGATGGTGGAGGATGTACTTGTGCAAGTGGACAATTTTATCTATCCCGTGGATTTTGTCGTCTTGGACACTTGCCCTGTACCTACCTCCCAAGCATCAACGTCAACCCCGGTCATTCTCGGGCGTCCATTCCTAGCCACGGCCGATGCCGTTATCCATTGCCGAAGTGGTTTGCTCAACCTTACTTTTGGCAACATGAAAATGGAAGTGAACGTGTTTAACATTGGAAGCCAAATGGGGGACGATGAGTGCATCCATGAAGTCAACCTTATCGATTCTTTGGTCCAAGAGCATGTGGACACTATTTTGTACAAGGATCCGTTGGAGATATGCCTTACCGCCGAAGAGGCGAATTTTCTTGATTCACCGGAGGTGGAGTATTTGTATTCTTTGCTCAATGTGGAAAATGTTTGTGGGACGGACATATGGTCTCCTAAATTTGAAGAGTTGCCTCCTCTCGAGTGCAAGACCCTTCCCTCGAGCATTCAACCACCCAAGCTCGAGTTGAAGGTCCTCCCACAAACATTGAAATATGCCTTTTTGGGCGACAATGAAACCTACCCGGTGGTGATCTCTTCCTCTCTCAACGGCTCGCAAGAATCCCAACTCCTTAAAATTCTCAAGCAGCATACCAAGGCTATTGGTTGGTCTATCGCGGATATAAAAGGAATTGATGCTTCAATTTGTTCCCACCACATTGCCCTCGAAGATGATGTTAAACCTTCTCGCCAACCCCAACGCCGGTTGAATCCCATAATGAAAGATGTGGTGAAGGCAGAGGTTTTAAAACTCTTAGATGTGGGAATTATCTATCCAATCGCCGATAGTAAATGGGTTAGCCCCATCCAAGTGGTTCCCAAGAAATCCGGTGTCACGGTGGTTCCCAATGCCGACAATGAATTGGTCCCTACTCGAGTCACTACCGGATGGCGTGTGTGTATTGATTATCGAAAGCTTAATGCTAGCACTCGGAAGGACCACTTCCCTCTTCCTTTCATTGATCAAATTTTGGAGCGGGTGGCAGGACATGCTTATTATTGCTTTTTGGATGGATATTCGGGGTACAATCAAATAGAAGTTGCCTTGCCCGATCAAGAAAAAACGACGTTCACTTGTCCATTTGGGACGTTCGCTTATCGTCGCATGCCATTCGGCTTGTGTAATGCGCCCGGAACCTTCTCACGGTGTATGATGGGCATATTTAGCGATATGATTGAGAAGATCGTCGAGGTGTTTATGGATGATTTCTCGGTGTTCGGCGACTCCTTTGAAGCTTGCTTGGAAAATTTGGAGAGGGTATTGGCAAGGTGTGAGGAGAAAAATTTGGTGCTCAATTGGGAGAAATGCCATTTCATGGTAACTCAGGGTATCGTCTTGGGCCACATTGTATCGTCAAAGGGGATCGAAGTTGACAAGGCCAAGATTGATCTTATTGCCACCCTCCCGACCCCTAAATGTGTCAAGGACATCCGCTCTTTCCTCGGGCACGCCGGTTTTTACCGGCGCTTTATCAAAGATTTTAGTGCCATATCTCGTCCCTTGTGTCACCTCCTCTCCAAGGACACCCCATTTGAATGGACTCTGGCCTGTGAGGAGGCTTTCAAGAAGTTGAAGTCAAGCCTCACTTCTCCTCCCATTGTCCAAACACCGGATTGGAATTTGCCCTTTGAACTCATGTGTGATGCTAGTGACTACGCGGTTGGGGCGGTTCTCGGGCAAAGGAAAGACAAAAATCCATACGTCATCTATTATGCAAGCAAGACTCTAAATGAAGCTCAAATGAACTACTCCACCACCGAAAAAGAGTTGCTTGCCGTCGTCTTTGCCTTAGACAAATTCCGATCATATTTGGTGGGGTCCCCCATTATTGTCTACACTGATCATGCGGCTTTAAAATACCTCTTCACGAAGCAAGATGCGAAAGCACGGCTAATCCGATGGATCTTATTGCTTCAAGAGTTCAATATCACGATCAAGGATAAAAAGGGGGTGGAGAATGTGGTGGCGGATCACTTGTCTCGCCTTGAATTCAAGGATCAATCCTCCAAGCTTCCAATTGCGGATACATTTCCGGACGAGCAACTCTTTGCCGTTTCGAGTTGCCCTTGGTATGCCGACATTGTCAACTATCTTGTCACCGGGCGAATTCCGGATCATTGGACCCCACAAGACCGGAGGCTCTTTCTTAGTGAGGTGAAAAGATTCTTCTTTGATGATCCTTATCTTTTCAAATATTGTCCGGACCAAATTATTCGACGATGTGTGCCTGACGAAGACCAACGGGGGATCCTAAACTTTTGTCACACCGAGGCGTGTGGTGGCCATTTCTCTCATAAAAAGACCACCGCCAAAATTCTTCAATGTGGGTTCTATTGGCCAAGTCTCCATAAGGATGCTTATGCATTTTGTCGGGCCTGTGAGCAATGCCAAAAACTAGGTGCGGTGACTCGGAGGAACATGATGCCCCTCACCAATATCCTAGTCGTGGAAGTGTTTGATTGTTGGGGAATTGACTTTATGGGCCCATTTCCAAATTCTCACGGGTTCCTTTATATTCTCTTGGCGGTGGACTACGTGTCCAAATGGGTTGAAGCCGTTGCTACGCGCACCAACGATCATGCAGTGGTGCTTGCTTTTCTCAAGGAGCATATTTTGTCACGGTTCGGGACTCCCCGGGCCATTATAAGCGATCAAGGCTCACACTTCTGCAATCGGCCTTTTGCGGCCCTCATGAAAAAGTATGGCATTACCCACAAGGTATCCACCGCCTATCATCCACAAACCAACGGTCAAGCCGAGCTCGCCAATCGTGAGGTAAAGCACATTTTGGAAAAAACCGTTAATCCGAACCGGAAGGATTGGTCACTCCGTTTGACCGATACTTTGTGGGCATACCGAACCGCGTACAAGACCGTATTGGGCGCTTCGCCCTATCGGCTTGTCTACGGTAAGGCGTGTCACCTCCCGGTTGAGTTGGAACATAAGGCATATTGGGCGATAAAATCTTTAAACTTTCGGTTGCCCGATGCTGGCATTCATCGTAAACTCCAACTCAACGAACTTGAGGAAATCCGGCGGGATGCGTATGATAACACCAACATTTATAAATCAAAAGTCAAAGATTTTCATGATAAAAATATCCAAAGAAAGAATTTTGAAGTTGGGCAAAAAGTATTGTTGTACAATTCCAAACTCCATATTTTTCCCGGAAAATTGCGATCTCGTTGGGAGGGGCCCTATGTTGTACATGAAGTTTTTCCACATGGTGCCATTGAAATCATGAATCCCGCAAATGGTCATATTTTTAAGGTGAATGGTCAACGTTTAAAACCGTTTTTGGAAAACTTTGCGGTGGAGGACACGGTGGAGGAGTTAGTTGATCCGGTGTATCCGGATGATCTGTTGGTTTGAAAAGTTTAAAAAAAAAAAAAAAAATGTTTCACGGGGAGCCTTTGCGTACTTCTGGACTTAATTGTTTGGAAGGCCCGGCCTCTTCGGGGGTACCCATCATTGACTTGGGTTATAGCTTCGCACGCCGCTATTCAAACAAGGTTCGTGTACCCAGCTCCGGTTAGTAAGGGCAAATCTTTTGTGGTCCGGTATAGCCACCTGTGTTTCGCCTAAGGTGTGGTCTCTTTTGCTTTGCGACACCTTAAGCGAAACATGGGGAGAAAAGTAGTACCCGTTCAATCACGTGACGATTCGGTGGTTTAAATACTTGTTAATAATAATTTTTGTTGCCGGGCTACCATGAGCCGGTGGTACTAATGTCATTTGTCTCCTAGTAGGTAGTCGGTTCTTAAGTCTTTTGCAGGGTAACACGCTACCGCACCAGCCTTGGTAGTTTGGGTCTAAAAGTCGGGGTGAGTGAGGCATTCAGGAGCCCTCAGCATGGGTGCAACTATGTGTTGCGGTTGTAAGCCCAAGAAAGCTTCGGCGATGGCCTTGTGCGACTAGCTATGGTTCCGAAGATGGGGCCGAAGGAGTGGGCCTTGGAAGCGGTCCCGATGACGAAAGGAGGCGATGATGCAAAATCCTCCAACTTGGTCGAGGTATCAGGTGGTTGACATTCCACCCCATCGGTACATTTTTGTTCCCCCTCTCTTATTTACCGTCTCTTTGCACCGAGGGCGCTGCTTATTTCAAGTTGGGGGGGGTATTATAGCTATTCTTTGCGTTTTCAGGTTTTGCATAGAAATTTTAAATTTTTTTTTGTGCAATTTTCCCTTGTAATTAGTAATTTCAAGTGCTAGATACTTAGATTATGCTCAATTTTTCCTAATAATGGCAAGAGTCGTACACCCCGTCGAATTTGGTTATGTGTTGAATTCATGTGCATGCATATATGTGAACTTTGTTGAACAAATTGAGCTCCAAGTTGTGTCGAGTAGTGTGCATTGCCTAGAGTTGAAGTTCATTTTAAAGCATCCCATGCTTGGTTGTCTCCTTTTCTGCACTTGCGTAAATAATTTCCGTTTGTTCGTACTTGAGTAGTTTCGATATCTTTTATGCATCATTTGGAGTTGATTGGCGTACGTAGGAAATGATACAAGGCAATTTTTGCATGATAAAACCACAAACGTGTCCCCTCGTTCCAAATTGTTGAACCATAGTCCAAGTCTCCGTTTTTGCTCAAGCTTAGGAAGCCGGATGTATGGAGCGTTATGCGGAATGGTGTTTAAATTGGGAGAGGTGATTTGGGGGTGTGCTAAATGCGTTGGAATTGATCGGAAGTCGAAATAGTGGAGTGAAAAAAATTTTTGGTTTCTGCCCATGATGTACCCGTACCGAGAAAGTCCAATACCAGTACATCTCGGGCAGTTTTTGAAAAAAATTATGGCCGGCTCTCTCATGTCCCTTGCCCCACTATAAAAAAGCAAAACCCACCCTTTTTCTTTCAAACCCACGGCTCCAGAAAAAAAGCAAAAACAAAACCCCAAACTCTCATCTCTCTCTCGGCTTTCAACCAAAACCCCAAACTTTCCTCCACAAATCAGTCAAACCCATTTCAATCCTTCAAATTCCAACCTGGAAATCACAAGTTCTAGCATCAATGGCTGTTGGGTGTCAAAATCAGGGATTCAAGATTGAAATCGAGAGTTCACTGATGGGTTCTCATTTTTTAGTCCGAAATCCTCTGCGCCCAAGGTAATCCGAAATTCCCTCTCTCACTTACAGATTTTGAAGCCTTTTCTTTCTCCCCATGGAATTTCAGCCATCACCACATAATTTTCTTTCCCTGCACAGTTTTTGAAACCCCAACTGAAAAAGAAAAAAAAAAAGGAGAAAAAAAAAAACCCCGGAAAACCGAAAACCCAGGCCCCGTTTTTGGATTTCTCATATGGGCTTTGTTTAGTCTATGCTAGCTGCTGTTGCTATGGGGTATTGTTGACTGTATGGAGTTGAAATTTCTGTTGCTCCTCTGGATTTCGTGGTTCTAAGGGTGTACCTGTTGTCTGTAATTTCAATTGGGGTTGAGTTTTTGCTGCTGTGCGTACTGAAGTTTTCGGGGGGTTGTTATTTGCTGAAATGGGTAGATCAAAACTAATGGCGGATGGAATTAAAGCATACCGGGCTGACGGAACTCGGGTTCCAGGGTATTGCAAGCCCGTGGACCCGGTTGTGGCTGCTGAAAGGGAACAAGAACAGGAGGAGGAGGGGAGGAAGCGAAAAAGAGATGAGGAGAACACAACCGAAGAGGAGGAAGAAATTGTGGGAAACGAACAAGAGAGAGCGCGTGATGATGAGGATGAGGAGGACGATTGAGGGGTAAGCTGGAAAATCCCCAAACTTGGTCGGGGCATTGGGTGGTTGACGTTCCACCCCTGTCGTTTCTATTTTCCAGCTTTAGTATTAATATGTAGTTTTTATTGTCTCCTTTGTAGCTTTCTTTTGGGCTATCTTCTTGGTGGCCGGCATGTGGCCGTGATTGGGTAGTTTAGGGAATGGTAGTGGCCAAGGGTAGTTGAAACCAAGCAAAGTTATGGCCGCTACCCTTTTTGGTTTCCCTTTTCTTGGCACCAAGGTCATTATAAGCTACTAAAGTCCTTAGTTGATCCTAATGTACGCTCGTCTAACTCCTTTTGATGCATGATCAATATTGAATGCTAATCTAGTATGAAATTTCCGTTAGCTTAGTTTGGTTGTGAATAATTGTTTAGCTCTCTTTGTCGGCGCTCTTTTGATTAGCATGCATAGCTTTTTGTCTCCTGCTATTGCGATTCTTGCTAGCGCTTATCATGGGATGTTCTAGTATATTACTTTTTGCAAGTTTTTATCAGAATGCGCTCTTTTGAGTCCTGGAATTGAAATTCAAGGTGGATGTGTGTTGCTTGGCCGTCGGCATAATTTTTTCACCTTAGTTCATTGTATGCGTGTGCGTGGGTTGCATGTGATTGAGTTCGAAGGGGTGTTGATTGTGGATTCTTGCCCTATCCTAAGTTGAGCATAGTTTCGTATCTTGTTTCGGGGGAAGATTGCATTGCATTAGTTATATACTTTTTGTTCAAATTTGCTAGGGACTAGCAAAGTCCAAGTTGGGGGGTGTGATAAGCCCTCGATAATGTAAATAATTGGGCTTATCAATCCCTATTTTGTCACTCTCGCGTGCTTAACTTGCTTTATTTAGATGATATTGCACGGAGGTGGTGTTTTTGTGAGTTTCAGGTAAAAAGGTGGGAATAAGGCGTTTTGAATGCTAAGGAAAACAACGCGGAATCATCCAAGTAGCTAAGGTCATGTGGCACCCCGCCACCGAGTCTCAAGGAGCATATAAAGAAGTGTCGAAGAGTGTTTGAGACGTCAAAGGGGCTGTTGGAAACAAGAAAACAATTTGGAGGTTTCTGCCAGCAATGTACCTGTACCGACAAAAGCTGTACCTGTACATCGCGGACAGATTTGGTCCAAAATGCTGAGAAACAAGCAATGTACCGGTATTGGTGTTTCATGATACCGGTACATCCTTGAAAAAAATCTGCTTTTTGAGCCCGACTTTTGTAACTTTCTAGGGGCATTTAGGACCTTTGTAACTCGTTTTTTTGGGGCTATAAATACCCCCAGACCTGATTTCTTTAGGGATCTTTTTACACTTTCACTTTCTCTCTCTACCTCCATTAATGGAGCTCCCACCTCTCTCTTCATTTATGCTTTGAACAAGGTTTTGAGCACGATCCGTTTACTTCCGAAGCTTTTGGTCTTCATTAAAGTTGTAAGGAATCTTGTTCTCTTCGAGGATCTTGTCTTTATTTCGAGTTTACTCAATGTTTAGTTTTCTCATTATTTCTACCCTTGCTCATTTCATGTCTTCTTTCGATATGTGTGAGTAGTGTAGTAAGGCTAGGTTGTGGGATGGTTAGCATCCCGTAACCAAGGATGTGGCTTGTTCTTCTCATGTAATTTTCGTTTTTCTAGCTTAAGCATGTGCTAGGGTCATTTTTATGTATCAAAACTTTGAGGTGTTAATCTCTTTGATCAAATGTAGGCAAGGGTTAAGCTTCTTGCCACATTTGATACTTAGAGCTATGTCCCTCCTTGTGTTTGTCTAAATGTACCAAAAGAATCCTAGACATGTTTAACACTTTTGTTAAAAAGAGAAGAATTGAGCTTATCCTTGTGTTATGGATGTTGATTATCCCTAAGCCTTGCCTTTAGTTTAATCTCCAGTTAAAAAGCCGTAGTTAGGTTAAGTAGCCCGTTAGTTAAATCTCTCAGTTGGCCGTCTCAACGCCAAAGCTTGGTTGGCGGTCCTAACGCTAAAATCTCTACTCAAGCTAATCTCTAAACAAAGTTATGGATGCGCTCCCTGTGGATTCGACCCCGGACTTCCGGGTATTATTATGCTTTCAACCGACTTAGCCCTACGCTTGGGGTATTCTTATTGCAACGCACTTTAAGGTCGCAAGCAGCGCGCGCGCGCACACACACACACACACTCTCTCTCTCTCTCTCTCTCTCTCTCTCTCTCTCTCTCTCTCTCTCTCTCTCTCTCTCATAAGTCACAACTTGGCAGTTGGAAGGCAAGATTTTAGATGTATAAACAATTCGGTCATGACAATAGACGTCTCAATACGTGGCCGTGTTGATAACTACCCATCTTTGTAGTCAAACTCGTTCCAAATTAACTTCCATTTGCTTTCATTTCACGGCAATTTTTGGGGAACTAGGAAAATGGGGCATTGTTTGAGGAGGAAATAATGACTTGATTTGTATTGGAATCATGATCAGGAAAAGCACAAAATTAATATGTGAGTGAACAAAGTGGACGTTAGCCCAAAGGTTTCTATGGAATACCTTATTGATTTTGATGATAACAAAACATATTTTATTGTAATTGAAATATAATTAATAGGGAATGACTTCGGTGGCCCCGGTCATTTTGGGGACACCGTAACTTTTAGCACAACAAAACCATTATGAGTATAACTAAAATCCATTACAAGCATAACAAAACCATAGCAAGGCATAACCAAAACCATAGCAAGGTAGAACTTATTTGTTATGCCTAGGTTGGATTTAGTTACGCCTTGGTTGGTTTTTTGGATATACTTTGGTTATGCCTTATTTGGGTTCTGTTATGCTTGTAATTGGTTTTAGTTATACTCCCAATGCTAAAGTTATGCCAAAAATTACGGTGTCCCCAAAATGATCAGGGACACCATAGCATCATCTAATTAATACTGCATGATATTTGCTATTGATTTGAATAATGTTTAGTTTGTAGGATTTGATTGAGGTACGATTCTACATCAAATTCCTATCTTCAATAGTCAAGATTTATTTTGGAAGGAAGAAGATTAAGGACAAATCTTCATCTAACATAAATGGCTGGAGAATTCTCTCAATAGAAAGTACGTGGTTTGATTGATCAAGATACAAGGAAAATCGTTCCCCTAGTTGGTGGAATTCGAATTTGAAATCATACAAGATTTTTACCAGTTGACTGAGTCTGCTCATTATCAGGATTTGAATACATAATTGAAGGCCACGAATTTTGGAAGTATTATTCATTGGGAAAAGAAAAGGAAATGCTGGAGATTATATCTGTATATTGCAGGAGCTTCATTCAAGTCTAATCAAAGAAGAAAATGGAAAGAGTCGTTGGAAAGGCAAGATTTGTGCTACAATATTTTTCTCCAACGGTTATTTTTTCAAGCATATAATGAAGAGAAAAGGCATGCACGGAAATATACAGAGAGATTGAAGAAAAGAGCTTATTGTAAAGAAGAAATTAATCGTGAGCTAAATTGGTTTTATCCACACTTAGAGAGAGTGTTATTTGTGAGTTGATATTCATTGTAAAAGGGATTGTACACCCCTATTCATACTCTTGTGAGAGTTAATCTTTTTGTGAGTGGTTTTGGAGAGAAAATCACTTGAGATTTAGGTGTTACTAGCACCGGAGTCAAAACTAGTTGCGTTAGGTGTAACTAACACCGGAGTCAAAAATAGTTGGAGCGATTGGGGATAGATTGCTCGTTGTAAAGGTTGTCTAGCACCCGTGAAGTTAGAAGATCACTTGAGATTTAGGTGTTACTAGCACCGGAGTCAAAACTAGTTGCGTTAGGTGTGACTAACACCGGAGTCAAAAATAGTTGGAGCGATTGGGGATAGATTGCTCGTTGTAAAGGTTGTCTAGCACCCGTGAAGTTAGAAGATTGTAACTATTGGAGATAATGCAACAAATCCCAAGTTGGACACTTAGGGAGTGGACTAGGCCGTGAAGTTGCGACCGAACCACTATAAATCCTTGTGTTTGATTCTCTCTTCCCTACTCTTTTTATTTTCAGTTTTGCATATCAATATTGCATGAGTAGAATAGTATTTCATTGAAATTGGAATTGTGGTTGAATAGATTGCAGTTAGTTTTTAAAATTCCGCGTTATATTTTAGATACCTAATTCACCCCCCCTCTTGGGTTGCTATTTGGACCAACAGTGGAGTCTATATCTGATGCTGCCAAATCACTGTTGGGGAAACAGTATACGGAATTCACAAAAGCTTGTCCTGTTGAGAAGTCGAAGTGGAGAGAGAGAGGAGAGAGAGAAAGAAGAGGGAGAAACGGGTATACTTGGTAGCCATGGACACAAGGGGATGGTATTGATCCTTGGGGCACAACCACGAGCAGGAGTGCGGGTACAAGCACAAATGTGAAAGTGTCTTTAAAAAATGTTGCAAATTCTTAAATTTACGAGAATGACGATTGAGATTGAAACTATTGATTGTAATGATATTTAAGAACGATCGAAGTGAAAAAGCCTACCCAAGAAAATTTCAATTCCAAAAGATTCACTCTCTCTCTCTCTCTCTCTCATAAGTCACAACTTGGCAGTTGGAAGGCAAGATTTTAGATAACCAATTCGGTCACGACAATAGACGTCTCAATACATGGCCGTGCTGATAACTACCCGTCTTCGTAGTCAAATAACGACTCGTTCCAAACTTCCATTTGCTTTCATATCCGGGCAATTTTTGGCTGCTCTTGGGGCATGTCCGCAGTCACGAATTTGAGTGTGTGCATTAGGGTTGCGATAGCTATAGATACAGATTTTACATTCTAGTTTTAGATTCTGTTATAGAATCTAGATTTTAGATCTTGGTAGAAACAGATAAACATGTTTACTATAACTATGAAAATATGATTAATTATTAGTAATGGCCCCCAAGAACCTAATAAAAATTACTTCCCGTCCCATACCGAATGATATTTTCATCATTTTAGACCTCACAAAAAATTAACTATGATTTTTTAAAATTATATGAAACCTTTTTTCATACGATATTGAACTTATTTGACACTCCCTCCGTCCCTTTTTTCAAGTCCAGTATTCTATTTTGAGTTGTCTCTTAATAAATGTCCATTTTGTAAAGTTAGTGGATAAAAGTTGGTACATTTTCTATTTTGTCCGTAGGAGTAGATTTCATTTTAAAAAATTTAGTGAATAAAAGTGTAATAATGATGTTTCCGTAGATAGTAAGTAAGGAAAGTGAAGGTAAAAGTTGATTTGAAAGGTTTAATGATGATGTTTTGTTAATAAGTTGGAGTTATATATGAAGCAACACACTTAAAAACGGACGGACGGAGTATAATGTAATTAGGCTCCGTTCCGGAACCATAAATAAGTACTTATTTTTTAAGAAGGTAATTTCAAGCTCAAAATAATGTGTTTACACAAATAATTTTCCTATCACTATGGATCTTGTTTGATAGATCTCATTGAGATTTTTAATACGGTGCAAAAAAAATTAAAAAATTATTTTTCATTTACATTATTTTTGAGTTTGAAAATATGAAATAAGTACTTATTTTTTAAGAAGGTGTTCTGGAACGGGGCCTTACTTTTCTTAGACAAATTTTTCAAAATTATTAAATACTGTAAGTTAGTAAATATTTTTGAGATATATGAATGCCGAAATCATCGAGAAAGCAACTAAAGGGATAAGCTGGTCCGGACATTAACAACAAAGTAAAGAAGTTAATTAATGATTCATACGCGTCTCTAGGGAAAAGATTTTCTCAGAGAAATGTCTCCGGGACACGACACGCACTCATCCACTACTTTCCTTTTTCAACATGTACAAACACATATATTACGTAGGGGTCGGCTTCTAGAGATTACAAATTAGAATAAAACTTCTTTCTTAGAAGATCACCATTTTTTTTTCCTTTTATTATTGTTTTTCCTGCTAACTCCACTATCTAGGTTTTTGTTTATTCAAACGGTTACAAAAAAAGGTCGACCAGCTGGGCCCACAAGCTATAAGGTCAAAAAAAGCACGTTATAATGCTTAGAGCAGGTTCCAGAAAAAAAAAAGCCCCTTATTTTTTAATAATGCAATTTCAAACTCAAATATTATAGACTTATTGAAATCTAAAAAAATGCAATATGGATCTTATTTGAAAGATCTCGATATCGAGATCTTTTTTACGATGCAAAAAAAAATTGAAAAATTATTTTCCATTTACATTTTTTTTAAGTTTAAAAATATGGAATAAGCTAGTTATTATCTTTGACTTTTCTCTTTTGAATACGAAATTGCCCGTCTACTATTAATTTTTTTTTACCAATTGGCCAATAAAAAGGAAAATGACGTGTTGATTCTTCAAATGCTGATGGAATACAGTCTTTGTCATGAACCTCAAGGCCCAAGGTGTAAAAGTAGGTTTGAGAGAGCAACAAAAGGGGCTTTGTCCCCGAGATTTGGCAAGTTCAAAATTTACGAAGGCTAAATATTTCAAACTTTGGAATTATTAGAGATTTGTCCAAACTCCCAAATTAATTGAGATGCGGTCGAGCTGCCACCCAAAAAAACAGCCGGTTATCCACATATGACCTAATCGGCAATTGCAACGAATAAGAGGGTTGTAGATATTTGACTCAGTATCTCTGGGGCTTGGTAGGATATATAACATAGAAAATATGAAAGTGTTCATAAAAGAAAGAATGGACGGCTTATTCTTTTTGATCATAGACACTTTCATGTTTTCTTTTTTGTGTATCACAGCATTTCTCGTTTTAAAGAATTTCGTCTGTCCAAACTCTTCCACCTCAGCCAAGTTAGTGGAGTGGATGAAATTATCTTAAGATATTGTAAAAGATATTGCTTGTCTCACAATGATTGTATAATGCATTCAAAACTAGGATTTCAGTGGACGACGACTTCATCCATCGTCAAGTATTTCGAGTTGAAGTACATAAATATTGTTTTATCAGTTTTTTAAACGATATCAACTCATAATATGGTTGTAATTAAAAGGACCTTAATCCGATGGTTTACCATTTTTTTTTTTTTTTTTGATTCCTCAAATCACCTTACATGCTCCTCGACTCATCTAGGGGGTCCAAAGTCCAAACCCACCACCCAATCCCGAGGGAGCCCAATTAAGTGGAGTTTAGTTCGAATTCCTATTTGCTTGCAAGGTATTGCATGCATACAATCATTGTGATTACTATACCTGGTCAAAGAATAATGACAAAAATTTACAAACTAACAACATTAATTGCAGATGGCTAGCTCATATCTTCTTGAAACTTTGATGAACTAAAAGGAGCAATGATTGTTCCAGAGCCGATTCAACTACTAGGAAATGGAAGCAAGACAAGTTCTATTTCTGGCAATATACACAGGGATAGGAATAATCATATTTGCCCGAACTTCAGAAAGATGTGACAGCAAAAGCAAAATCCTGACAACAAGAAAATGAACTGGTACGTACGGGGCTTAGTCTAGTCATGAAAAAAAAAAAAGGAGAATTAAACTTCATCGGGCTACCATTTGGGTAATGGATACATCACCAACTGACCAAATTTCCTGTTGAGGTATAGACTCATGAACTTGAACTTCATCTTCATCTCTTCTTGTAGAAAAAGCAGGTCTTTTGGGAATGTTCATGGCGGCAGTTTCATTTTTCAGCATCACCGAGAGTTCCAACATGGAGGGTCTATCAGTTGGATTTTCTTGGACACATAGCAAAGCTATTTGCATGCATCTCACTAATTTACAGGATGAACTTGTATCGTCGAGCGATGGATCCATGAATTCCATGCCTTTCCCACACTTCAACAAATCATACGCCTGAAGTATTTTGATGCAGTGCATCTTTAGAGTTCACAGGAAGAAAATCAATTCGCAATATTCATGTCACAATTTTCAGAATTACTTACATAGTCTAGGAGGTTTAAGTCTTCATGATGGCCATGTAAATAATTATTCCGCTTTCCACTAACGATTTGTAAAAGAAGAACTCCGAAACTATAAACATCTGATTTGGTAGAGTATATGCCACGTTTTACATATTCAGGAGGTACATAACCACTGCAATGTTGCATAAGTGAACAAAAACAGATAACTATATGGGTAATATTTGAAACTAGAACACATTAGGTAGTGTGTATTGTACGAAAGAAGGCACTTACTACGTTCCAACAATCCGGCTAGTGTTAGCTTCAAATTCATCTTTCTGAAAAATTCTAGCCATTCCAAAATCCGCGATCTTGGGCTTCATCTCGTTGTCTAACAAAATGTTGCTCGCTTTCAAATCCCTGTGAATTATTGTCAATCTTGAGTACTCTTGGAGGTACAAGAGCCCCTGAGTAATCCCTTCAATGATTTGAACTCGTTTTTCCCAATCTAAAAGTAATCTCCTGATTGGATCTACGCGAAAGAGATTTGGATAGTTAAAACATAGGCGACACCTCATGTATGTTAAAACTGCACTCAATTTTTGTTCACGATTATTTTCGAAGCATTAAAGATTGCTAACCATAGAGATAATAATCTAGGCTTTTGTTCGGCATGTATTCATAGATCAACATCTGTTCTTCTTTTTCGGTGCAAAATCCAAGAACTCTTACAAGATTTACATGCTGCAATTTAGCGGTAAGCATCACCTCGTTTTTGAACTCTTCAAATCCTTGTGTAGAAGTCCTTGAAAGTCTCTTTACTGCTATTTCTTGTCCATTATGTAATACACCCTGCAAGCAAAACAAATACCGCTAATCGATTATTTCACCATATTATGTATTTTTTTAGTTTCCTCTCGTTTATGCAAAGCCAAATAATATTACCTTGTAAACAGGTCCATATCCACCCGCTCCAAGCTTATTTTCGAATGAAAAATTATTGGTAGCTTCTACAAGGTCAGTGAGACTAAATACTAGCAATTGCGATTCTTTTTCTTCGTCCATCCATCCTGTAACCAATAAAAAAAAAACATGTAGAACGTCGAAAAAAGACGTTAAAAGGGTGAAGGGAAATGATTTATGCACAAAGTTTTCATGACTGGAAGAACTTACTTTTGTTTTTGGGTGCTCTTTTATGGAGATACCACGTCGCAGAAACTAGTACGAGGATAACTGTGGCTGCGGTTGGAAGCAAGATTACTAGTAACAAGAAGTGTCTCTTGTTTCTGGGATCATTCTCATCTTCTTGTGCTATGAAATTGTACATTAGATAGAAATGTGAGAAGACAATCTAGCAGTAGACAAGAGAAACATAACACTCTTATCCGTTCCAATGGGAAAACACAATAATCATATATTTTGCTCAAATTAAAGGCTTTCGGGGACAATCCTCTTGACGACAATTGTGTTCCCTATCTTCTAGTTTTTCTTTAGCATGACCCTTTTGTGAAATTGTAACATTTGATTCAGGATTTTCGACGCAACTACATTTTCCCTCCATGAACTGCCATCAAAAGGATCAAAGTTGTGTTTTCCCGTGTTTTTTTTTTATAGCAAGCTGATTTTGAACCGAAGATGTACACCAAAAAGTAAATAAGTTCCAAAACCCTGCATTTTTTTTTTTTGCTGAAAAATGGCTACGAGATGCATTCCACAGAGACGAAATCCCAACTTCGTTGCTCAGCTTAGTGGATCAGGAGGAACAATCAATTTGAGAAATTTCCTCCAATTTACAGGTCACATTAATTGAAGAGAGAAACTTATTCACTGAGCCGCTGCAAACAGCCTATTTACGGAGCCGTACAATTTCAGTCGTCTGTTTCGGCAATGGTTAAGATCTGTCTTTAAACTATTATCGGTAATACATCTATTACTGCTAATAGATTGTTTTTAATCGAATCACCCAAAACACTTTTAGACGGTTGAGATTAGCTTTGTAAATCTTATTTACGGAGTTTCTCCACATTGAAAATGCACTGTTTGTATAAAATGACAACTTAGATAACAAGGGGGTGTATAGTACTCACCTGCCTGAGAAGAAAGTACCCAATTTTCATCATCATACGGGACTTGCCACACAAAATAACCTAGCAAATTCATCTTCTTCGCATAAGCAACCTTAATTTTCACAACATCAACATCATCATAAGCAATCCACCTCGATCCGACGACGCAGTAATTCACAACATAGGTTGCATTATACTCCGAAACAGCTCCGTATCTCTGCATATACGCCTTAAGATCCTTGTAGCTCATCGAATCATTGTCGTTTATCGCGGTCCCCTTTGCCGGTGCACCAACTGCACTGTCGTTCGGGTTCACGAGAGTCCAAGCATAGCCGTAGAAAGGCAGCCCCAAAACAAGCTTGTTAGCCGACAATCCGCCGTCAATCCATGCATTGATTCCATATTCTGTGCTCACTTCACTTCCTGGATCATACAATGCTGCAAAGGCAGCGGTGTAATTCCACCAACTAGGCTTGTAGTAGTCGTACGCCAGCACATGTACCCAGTCCAAGTTCTTCTTTATAGATTCGATGGGAAAGCTTGCAGTGTCAAGGTCTGGGGAGAAGTGGACGGCCATTGTCAAGATGAGTTGAGACCCACTTGAGTTTCTTGACTCTGATTCGATCGCCAATCGCCACTCATCGAATAGGGTGGCCATGTTTGTCATTTCAGAGCTAGTACTGGCTGAAACCCAGCAAAAGTCCAGCCCATTAAACCCGTATGATCTTGCTGTTTTTATGGAGGACTCGATGAAGGACTTCCTGAAGTTGGATTGGCTAACCATCGAGGAGAAAGTCGAAGAATTCGCTGATCCTCCACCGATCGATAAGAGCGTTGTGACCGTTGGATTCTTTTGCTTGACAGTGGGGGTGAAGGTGGAGAAGGACTGGGCATCTGATGAAGAAATGGAAAGTTGGTACGTGGAAGAGCTCAGACCGGCGAAAGCGCATATGAGGTGAGTGAAGAGGGGTGAGTTTATGTCGGTTACGGGGAATTCGCTGCCGGAGAACCAGTAACCGGATTTGATCCATGTTTGAGCAGTTGAACACGGGAATTTGGAGGAAAGAAAGAGGAGGAGGAAAAAAAGGGTGGGTATAGTCAGTGCCATGGAAGAGTGCGTGGTAGCTGTACTAAGCAAGCAATTGAATGTCTTGTGGGTTTCAATTATCTTTTTCTTGTATTCACTTTAGCATGAAATGTTCATCTATGAAAGAAGTCTCTATCTTATCTACTTGTCAACGAACAACAACCATCATTAGTGGAAAGAAAGAGTGAAAGACGGGATTGTCACTCTTGTAGTCAAGAAAGTGGAAGGAAGAAGATGTCACTGGGTAAAAAGGTCATACACATGAAAGAAAGAGGAAGGACTGGAAGGTTAGAACATGTGATCAATGGCTACACAATAGTACAGGGAAAATTCTAATTCTTGCCCCTTTGGCATAGTCAGATGTGCGCATAACTTCTTCTTTTTTTTGTTAAGAGAAAATGACAGCTAATGACATGTTTTGATAATTAATACCTGTCAATGACATTTTTCGCATTAACAAAACACGTCATGGAACTTCATTTTCCCTTCTGTTTAAGTTGTTCCTCCCGTTTTGATTGGGTCTGTAATCCCCATCCCTAGTTTTCCCGTATTCGTAAAGATGATGCCTCTTGGGAGGTACAGTAATCAGCTAATTTATAGAAAGTTTTGGCTGATAAAAAAAATAACTCTGGGCACAACTACGTATGGAACTGTTCGATGTATGTGGACTCAGGTACATCTAACGGCTCTAGATACAGTTGGACCAAAACTATGTTTTAAAATTGGGTTTCTGACGATACTAACCTCTTATGATATACGAAATAAAAAGCACGTACAGCAAATATCTTTGTCAACTTCCTCTCTTAAGCAACTCCAAAGGGAGCTGTCAAATTGCCGTGGCATCTCAAACTGTAAAAAAAATACTCCAAGCCAAGCCCCTCAAACCTCTCATTTACGAAAAAAATTCGCATTCGGGCCGTTCATTACGTTTAGGGACAGCTCAGATTTGGAGAGAGAAAGTGTTGGGATAATAGGAGAGAGAAGGTTTCAATTCGAACTGTCCAAAAGTATATTGTACGGCCCAGACGTGCCAAGCGGGTACCGCATGGGACATACCCACTCGACACTACAAAATTTCAGGGGAATTACGGTTTAGTGGCCGTTGGGGTAAATAAGTCTCAAGTCATGGACTAGTTTTTATGGAATTCTTCTACATATGAAACGGAGAAAACTAATCCGTAATACATGAAAATAGCCACATAAAAAGACTAATATACCCCCTTAGTATCATTTTGATTTTATAGCAAAAAAGCACACTCACGCGCGCATAAAGATACATACATAGAGAGACCCTAATTTTGAAATCCTCAAATTGACGACTTAAATCTCAAATTTCAGACACAAACAGTGATAAAAGAAACTGTAGAAACCTTAAAATGTAGGATGGAATAGGCCCCGCTCTGATACCATGTAGAAACTTTATATCCAACTCAAAATTAATTGCACTACAACAAATTGTGTTCTTTGCGACCAACTTTTTGCGACTAACAAAATCTGGGTCTCATTTGCTATGGTTCTTGCGACTAAGAGCTTCCTTGGTCGTGAAAAAAGGAAAGTTCTTCCAACGAGCGACCTAATGTGTTGGTCGGTAAATGTGAGTCACCTATTTTTTGGCGCCTAACTTTACCGCTGGCGGGAAAACTTTTCCCTACCAAACTCTAATTCATTTAACGACCAAAATATATTTTGTCACGTGAAAGAGTTGAATGAATAAGTATTGCGACTAACATATGATTATTTTGCGACCAAGAAGAAGCTAGTTGCTTTATACTCCTCTGTATTAAATGTTTGAGCGACTAGGATGCTCTGGTCGCAAAATCGTTCCTATTTAGGGACCAATTGTCAAGTCACTAAATGTATAGCAGAGCTTTTTGAGACCTAATAAATGGGCGCGCTGTTCAAATTTTTGGCCATGCACTTGGCGACTACCAATTTTGGTCACTGATGGTTCAACAAATGAACACTACATCGTTTTAATGTCTTCCAACAGTGCATTAAAATATTACTATATTATATGTTATACATCGATACGATTAGCAAATCTCAATAAGACAAAACTATTTTGACAATCAAGATCTTTGATTTTGTTGTACTTATTGATTAAATCATTATCGTAAATATTTGACTCGAACGGGTTAAAAAAAACTCATTGATTGGGACGCAATTTATTTTTTGGATGATAGTTATCATTCGATCAAATGTGTACCAATACCCGATCAACTTCATTCTTTGCACGATTGATGAACCCCATAATATGTATAAGATAGATGGTTTTGATCGTAAAATAAAGACTCTGGTGGGGTCGGGTCTCATAATCTAATACTTAAATGTCTTAGGATGCATCAAATATTGTCCGATCAAATGATCGTCGATATTCGATGATCTCCAATTTTGGTGACAATGATGAAATTAGTGAGACATGGAATCCTAACAGTTCAGATCGACCACTATAAAAATTGAGTTGATAATGATCTTTAAATTCTATATGTTCAATGAGATTGTCAATAAACTAAGTCTTGTGTTGTACTTGAACGTTCGATAGTCATTTGATCACGACACAATGTCAACAATCCAAACCGTTGATTTTGTTTTCCTCGATGATTATGACATTCTTGTAAGAATTTGTCTCGATCAGGTTTAAAAAGCTTTTTTATCGAGATACAATTTAAAATAAACAAAATGAGTTTTTATGTCCGATCAAGTGTATAACGATACTCAATTAACTTCATTTTTGACACAAATGATGTACTCCATAATATGTATAATATGGACGGTTCCGATCAAGAAAAAAAAACTCAAATGGGCTCGGGTATTACAATCTAATACTTTAATGTCTCGAGATGCATCAAATGTTATCCGATTAGGCGGTCGCCAATATCCAATGATCTTCAATTTTAGTGATAATGATAGAATGAGTGAGATATGAAATTTTAATAGTTTAGATCGATCATTATTAAAATATAATTGGCTGATTAAGTTTAGAATTTGTACGTACTATGCCATATGGGGCGCTTAATTATTTTGGCAGTAATTCTCTAACCAGAAAGTCTACACAAAGCAGTCATGTGCACAGATTGTGCACAGATTTCATTGTGGGATCCACCACGGATCCCACACAAATCATCCGAGCCGTTCATTAAATGTAAAATATTTTTTCAAGGGTCTCAATTAAAAAAAAACCTCAATCCAATACCTATAGGTATTCGATCCAACCATATAACTTTTCATTATCCGGAAATCTGAATGAAAAGTTAGATGATTTGATGAAGCACCTATAAGTATCGGATTAAGCTTATTTTTTACGGAAACCTTTAAAAAAATGTTTTACATTTAATGAACAGCTCGAATGATTTGTGTGGGACCTGTGGTGGGCCCCACAACAAAATCTGTGCACAATCTGTGCACAAATTTGCTGTGTGTAGCAGGACTCTTCTCTAAAACAGAAAGTCTACCCACATACAATCTATGCAAAGATTGTGCACAGATTTTGTTGTGGGGCCCACCACGGGTCCCACACAAATCATCCGAGCCGTTCATTCAATGTAAAATATTTTTTCAAGGGTCTCCGTAAAAAATAAGCTTAATCCGATACCTATAGGTGCTCGATTCAACCATATGACTTTTCCTTATCCGAAAATCTGAATGAAGAGTTAGATGGTTGGATGAAGCATCTATAGGTATTAGATTGAGCTTATTTTTTACGGAGACCCTTGAAAAAATGTTTTACGTTTAATGAACGGCTCGGATGAATTGTGTGGGACCCGTAGTGAGCCCCACAACAAAATCTGTGTACAATTTGTACACAGATTATCTGTGTGTAGCAGGGCTCTTCCTAAAATAATTGAATCCCAAATCTGTTCGTCCCTCTCGAAACAAATTGCGCGCTGAAAGCGAATTCCCCCAAATGAAAGAGAAATTCCCAAATCCCCGTCTCTCTCTCTTACGCTCTCTCCTGCCTGCGTATGCCCTCACACCCATACTTGATGAACTCAATTTCTTCCATATTTATTTCAGCTCTATCTCACTCTCAACCGTTCAGCGAAACCCTAGCCATAGCCAGAAAACGATTTCTGTGTTCAAGAAGGCGGCACCAACGATGCCCAACACTTGTGCCACTCGGTGATCGGTTCGACTTCCACCGGCCACAAACTCCGACAACCGCCACCATCATCTGCCTTCACAGAGTATGTTATTTACTCTCTCTGAACCAGGTCTCTTTCTCACTCTCTCTCGATCCACATTCATATATGTATTTATTTGTATTTGCCGAGTTATTTCGATAAACCCTAATTTCCTCCACTCTAGGCAATTTTTTCTTTCGCTTCTTATGGGTTCACATAGTCCTGGTAGATGCTAGGGCATCGTGTTTCTTTGAAATGATGTTGATGTTTGCATCTTACTTTAATATGAGCCATCTCCGCACGGACCGCACCTGTAGCCCCAATTCAGAAATACACTAGTTTCCTTGAATTTAATGATTGGGTCTCTTGAGTTTGATGTTTCTAGTGGATTTCGAGTTCTTATTGGTCTTGTAAACTAAGTTTACATCAATTTACTTAGTTCAGTATGATTTGAAATAGGATTTTAGTTTTGGTAAAAAGTTTTAAACTTTTCAATTTTGCAAATAGACTCGGATTAGTTCAGTGTGATTTGGATTTTAGTTTTAGTGTTTGGTAAGTGGAAAAATCCCAAGGGAGATCAGAGAAGTCCAACCATCAATGTACTTTTATCTGTGTATTCTTTTTTGTTTCCATAATCCTTCAATGTAATTTATGGACAGAGCTCAAAATACTTGTATGTAGTGCCCACAGCAGCCCAAAACTGTTAGAAGATGTATGAACTACTTATATTGTTATTATCTCCTTTTGTTTAAATAATTGAGGGCTGCCATACGATGAGTATTGCCCGGTTTGGTATGCTTTTCTAGTGTAATTTGTGTTGTAGTCTTAGTTGGAGGTCAACGGTAAAAACCTAGTTGGCAAGCAATAAACACCGCTAGCAATATGTAGTTATATATTTTTTTCCTAAATGGGTAAACGAAGAGGAATTTTGGCACTTTAGCTAAAGAAAAGGACATTTTGGGCACCTTTTGCTTGTATGGTTTAACATAGTTGACTACATTCGAACTTTACATTACAGGAACACGTGCTTTCCCATAAGGCCAAATTAGATTGGACCACTACTTATAGTAGTGGCATAACGACATTCACGGAAAATCAATGCTATGGTGCTCATGAATAGGTACTTAATATTTACATCTACTTGTGAAAGTTCTCATGTTTAATTGTTCTGGTCCAAATATAACCATATCCAAGTTTACTCATGATATTTCTATAGGATAGGTGCTTTGATGGCATATGCTGCTTTAGCATTGGAGTCTAAAGCCCCGAGAATGGACATGGGGAGTTCACCTACATCTACTTGGTGCCATTCTCCCAGCCCTCCAAAATGTCTTGATTCATATTTTGTAAAGGTTGAATTAGCAAGAGAGGAGATAAATGTCCCCACTTAACTAAGAAGGAATTGGGGCTACATCATGAATGAGTTCACAGCCTATATATATACACCAGATCTTTTATTTGCCTTTCTTTTTTTCAAAATTGCTGAGAAAAACTCTTCCCAAATTCTCCCTCTATGAGTCACAAAGTCTAAAAAAAAAGATAGAGAAAAGACAACACAGTTAAGGAAGAACAACTTCCTTCTTCTCAACCCCTTTCATCTCTTGTACCTACGACCACCCCTTTCATCTCTCTCTCTCTCTCTCTCTCTCTCTCTCTCTCTCTCTCTCTCTTGTTGAGTTTGTAATTGAATGTTCAGTTCTCAGGGAAATTATGACAAGCTAAGAATAGGACCGGCCCAACCTCAAGGCCCAAGAGGCCTGGGCCTTGGGCATCACAAAAAGGCCAAATTTTGGGGGCACTTCACTAACTTTTCTATTTGGGCTTGAGTAGAAATCTTTTTTAGCCCTATAGAAGCAAAAAAAAAAGGCCCATTCCAATTGAAAACCTGCTGTGGCCCACACAGATCCAGTAATAGCCCAAAAAATGCTCGGTGGCCTTTTTGTAAATAAGAGATCTAAATGGTCTTTAATTCAAACCCTTCCTCTAATAGTCTCACCGTCAAACAAAAAAAATATAAACGAAGAAATTAAAAACGAAGAACGAACGATCGATGCTCTCGCATTTTGCCCGGAAATTGAAGGCGATCGATTCTCTCATGTCTGTTGGTGATATCACTTTCACCAAACGAAGAGGAACTGGGAAGGGCACTGTGTTTAAGACTTCGAGGTAATTTTTTTTTTTTTAGGATTTTTGCTACTTTTTGTGCGTACTTCTCTCTTCAATCTTCAAGATAGTTCACTCTTCAGTTGTTCCCATCAGAAACTGGTAAGGAATTAATCATCCCGCAATACGACCCCTCTCTCCCTCCCTGTTTTCCTCTGTTTTTATTGTTTGGGTTTTTGGGGTCGCCGTGAATGTTATGAACTACTCCTGACTCCTGTAATGGTATTCTCAGGAAATGTTTTAGTGTAAAACAAATTTAAAGACTAAAGTTTGTGCCTTTGTGGGTTTGTTTTGCGCATGCCACGTTGTGTGATATTAGGGCTTTTTTTTATTAAGTTCGGTTGAGTAGTGATAGTGATATTAGGGCTTTTTTTATTCTCCACTCGATTTGAGCTTATTGGAAATTGAAATGCAGGACCAGTATATACTAGTATAATACACACTGCGGAGTCTTAGAGTATATCTCTCATTCGCTTGCGACTTGCGAGGCTTCAAATCGGTAAGTATTCTCTTATTATGAAGAGCCCTGGCTGGTGGTGCTTAGATGGTGGTTAGATTTGTAGTTATGTTGTTAAATGCAGAGCCCTGGCTGATGGTGCTTAGATGGTGCTTAGATTTGTACTTATGTTGTTAAATGCAGAGCCCTGGCTGGTGGTGCTTAGTTTTGTGTTGATTTAGTTGACATTGGTAATTGGTTGGTGTGCTTAAATTTAAAAATTAGCT
This sequence comes from Rhododendron simsii, assembly GCA_014282245.1. NCBI lineage: Eukaryota > Viridiplantae > Streptophyta > Magnoliopsida > Ericales > Ericaceae > Rhododendron > Rhododendron simsii. The sequence continues at coordinate 6,587,622 of CM024953.1, read as the reverse complement.
TTGTGCTGATTTAAGCTGATTTGGTTTTGTGATTATTTAAGTTGATCAAAAATTACCTTCAATCAACTATGTCACAAGAAAGACTAAATGGGTTATCCATGTTATCAATTGAAAATGACTTGGTGAAAGAGATGGATTATACAAATTTAATTGATAGTTTTGCTTTTAGAAATGCAAGACGAGTAATATTTGAGTGACACTCATGTGTTCTTGAGATAATATGTATTTGCCCATTTGGAGACTTTATATTTTGTGTTCGTATGTAATGATTAGTAAAACTTTATATTGGTTTGATTTTCTTGTATTGTGATTGTTGCTGTAAAAATTGTTAAGTATTAACTCTTTAAGGGCACATTTTTTTTATTGGCCTTGGCACTAAAAACCCTTGGGCCGGCCCTGGCTAAAAAGCACGAACATGTCGATCAACTTCATGTGTCCATCGACACTCCGAAACGTGTCTAACAAGACTAAATACGCATCTAGTTTTTCTACTCAGACGCACGAGGCATACTTTTGAAACACATTAAGAACACGTTTAAAACTGTGTTTTTGCTCACATTGTGTAGGTCTGCTTTATATGTGATGCTTCTTATTTTGCTCTTATCAAGAGTGAAGTGGAATAATAGACATAATCATGTTGCTTTATCATATCAGAATTCATCGGCATCAATTATTATGTTGAAGATGCTGCCTTTCAGCCTATTTTATAAAAAGTTGAAGTATGTTATGTTTTCATATCTGCAAGATTAGCTATATTTATACATGTCTAGTAAAATTGGATATCTTCACTATGTTCTTTTTATGCAATGCTGAAGACTGCAGAAAGATGCACATGTGAAACCTGTGCAAATAGTTTTGCATGGGTGAAAATGACTACTGCCTGGAGGAATTGAGCTTCCGCTAATGCATATTCCTCCCTGGAAGAATCTCCATAACCACTAAGTCGAGGCTTCTGCTTCTTTCTAGTTGTCCAATAAGAGACCACCTGGTAGCATGGTAATTTGTACTTGAATTCCTATGTCCATGATTCTTGGGGTTGTTCTTTTTAGACTGTGTGCTGGATCATTTTCATCGGTCACCAGTGCAGGTTCATTTCAATTTGCAGTTGGTTTTCACAAAATCTCTTATATACACTAGCTGGCTGGTTTTGAGAAGCTGAGGGTATACCAGCTGCCCAAAAATGTAAGCAACTTTTGATCGTTAGACATGCTTTATGCATTAGTCTATTTATTGGATAATAGGCTGGTTTTACATTACTGTTTTGTCAGTGAGGCAATTAGGGCCCTATCTAATAGCGAATGCCATTAAGGATGCTTCTGAGTCTATTTATATACACTTAATTGATTGTTCGAGTGAGTGAGGAATTGTGGGATGGTCCTTTTTGAAGCTCACATGTGGCTTTTTGATGTTTATTATCTCATTTTTGATATTGGTATTGGGAAGTATTGTAGGGGTTTTGAGTAGTGGAGTATTGGTGACACCAATAAGGAATTATAAGTAGTGTTGGTGCTCCCACGGCATTTCCTGGTATGGTTCTAACATCGTTTTCTAATATGTAATAATGATATAGCAGTTGGAAGAGGGAAGTATAGCTTATATTTGTCTGGAGATGCAACTATATTGCTTTGGAAGTTGATAATGTTCACGTTAAGCTTTTTGTGGTTTTTGAAGAATAGCACATGTTAACTACTAGATTCTGTAGAGAACTTTAAAATATTGGATGAAGTACCTTGACTATTTAGTTCTGATTGTTGTAGTTTGATGATATGTTGAGCTAGGTGGTAAGTTGATATTAACTATATGCTCTGTGGCCGATAAAAAAAATAAAATTAGGTTATTCAATCCAAAACTACTTTGAGGGTGATTAATATTTGTAGTGTACCCGTGTCTGGTACCGATAGTCATTGGATAATTGTGAATACTCAATGCTACATCCTAATCATTTCCACACTTATAGGATTGATATTTCTGCAATTTTTGAAGCGTTGCATGCTTTTGGATTTACCTAGCTAGATTATGTATCCAAACTATGATGATATTGAAATTATGGCATTTTTTGGATAATATTATGACATTGGACTATTGCTGCATTTGGGTTCCTTCAAAAGTGGCTCGCACCATTTCTCTAACCACGTTTTGAACTTTGCAGATGGACTATGAAGACTTTTTTTGGCAGAATGGAGTATGGAGTCACTTTTTGCAGACGTTCATAACTACTCCAGTTTGGACTTGGTTAGAGCTTGGAGTTTGAAGTCCACTTTTTACTACTTTATGATGGACTTTACCTAATATTTATAGTTTTGGTTGTGTTGTAACTAAACACATGTTGGAAAACAAGTAGGTTGTGGGATTTGTTGTTTTTGGGATGGTTAATTATTGTTGCTTTTGAGAAACATATTATGTGGTTGTTAATGTTATCAAGGATTTTATTGTTAATGTTGTTGTGACGGCCTATTTAATTCTTGGATGTTTTTGAAATACAAGCTAGTTGTAGTTACAAAAGATATTTGCAAGAGAATTAATTTTGCAATCAATGCAATCCATCGTTTAAAAAAAAAAGTGTTTTTGCGACCAAACTCTCTAGTTATCAAAACAAGTAGATGTGAATTCCAAGGACCTTTTTTGCGACAAAATTAAAAATATTTTGCGACCAGCTATTGAGTCATCCAAACTTGTTTTTCTGATGTCTAATGGACTCTTTTTGCGACCAGAATTTGCATTTGGCGACCACATTTTACTTCTTTTTACGACCAGATGTTGGTCACAAAATCATAAACTTATTGTGACCGGATCCATGTGGTCACCTAATATGGAACATATTGCGACCACATCATAGTTTGGTCAAGAAATACCAAACACGACTAGCTTATAGCGACTGGCTTGGTGACCACACCTTTTGGTCGTTGTATCAATTTGCGACCAAATTGACGACTTTTTGCAACCTTCTTCTTGGTCACAAACAACACAATTTCTTGTAGTGTTGGCAATGAGTGGAGATGTCTCAAATGTTATTAAGTAATCACCCATTTCACTCCCAACTAATGTAGGATTCTATTTTCTTAACAACTCCCCTCACATGCTACCGCGTTTGAGGTCTGAAACGTGTGGTAACTTTTGGGTCTTATGATCGTGCAGCCTTCTTGCTGATCAGTCATCGTACAGTGTGGATTGTGAATTTTATAACATGTGAAGTGGAACGGACCCCGCTCTGATACTATGCAAAAACTTTATATCTATCTCAAACTAATTGGCAATAAATGGAGAGATTCTAAATGTTATTAAGTGATCACTCATTCCACTCTCAAGTAACGTGAGACTCTATGTTCTTAACAGAAACCAATACCCATCTCAGAGACCCTAATTTCACAAGCAAAACCAATCTAATCTCCACGGAAATATTTCTCCATCAATCTTGCGCACAAGTCTAGACAGAAAGGGATCTAATTTAAACTCCACGGATTTCTCTCTTTCGTACAGAATAATTCCCACGCAATTTTCTCAAGATCCAATCAACATTGCTGCTCAAAGAAAATTCGAAATGTCATCGACTTTCAGCGGATCGAGATGAAACGTCACCTTTCTTTGGCTTCCTTGGCGCCGTTGTTGCTCTCGTCTTCTCATGTTTTGATTTCACAGCTACTCCATTAATTTGAATTTTATTTGGGCTTTCCCGACAGGGTTTTCGTATGTGTGCCCGTGTGAGGGGGGGGGGGGGGGGGGGGGGGGGGGGGGGGGGGGGGGGGTGGGTTTGGCAGTGGGATGGTGGTGGTGGTGAAAGAGGTTGAGATTCTGAGAAGGGGGATTTGTGTTTTGTTCTTACACCCTATCGAAGACAAGGGGGCCAATGAAATGTCGTATAGGAGAAGGGGTATTTTTGTCTGTGTAAGTTTGAAATACCAGGCCTTGGTAATTACTATTTGTTTTCTTGCCATTAATTACTTCATAATTTCGAAAAAAAATAGTCCATGAATTGAGACTTATTTGCCCCTTGTTCCACTGTACCCGAATTCTCCCAAAAATTTCTCCTTAATTGCAAGTAAAGTCAAATAGTAGGTGGACATATTTGGCATCTCTTGCTTGACGTCTGACTGCAAGTTCAAATCCGTTTTTTTCTTAATCTTAAGAAAGTGATCATTTCAGAACCAAACTTTCCACTCCAAAATGTAAAGCTAAGATCGGTGAGGTAGAATTTGCTGATGCCAAATTGGAAAATTTCAAATTTTCCCGTGAGTTTTTTTTTTTAATTTTTAAAACTAACTTTCTAAAATTTAAACCCATATACTGATATACGAATATGTAAACTAAATTAAACCGACTGAACAAGCATCACCCCGTCGTCATCTGGTCATCACCAAATTGTCACACATGGTGGTATTCTAAGAGCACTGAGTAATCACTCCTTAGGAAGCAGCTAGATTTACCACTTAAGGATGAATAGTCTCTCCTCTTTTTGACTTGGTCTACTAGTTAGCAACTTTTCATGGTAATTGACTCGGTAGTTGGAGGTTTTAGAGTTTATATATCCTGTGCCCTATACTTTTCAAAGTAAAGTAGCTTAGAAACACAAATTTAATGGGAAACGACTTTTCTGCGGTCCAAAAGCGGACTGTAGAGGACAGTTCGAATGATTCAAGTTGATTAAAAGTGTTTTCAATGGACCAGATAGCATATTTACTTAATGTATCCCATCTATTTGTTGTACCATTGATCGTTGAGATGAAATGTCGAAATTGAATGGAAGAGACTTAGGATCAAAAAAAAAAAAAAAGAATGGAAGAGACTTCTTTGCAACGTGTTCTTTTTTCAATTTGTTATTTTTCTTTAAGGTACAACAAGCCCTAATTTCACACAAATGGGCCTCATTTCTTGTCGAAAAAGACGTGATCGGGATCATTCATTTTGCTAGGTTCGTTAGCTGTTTAATTTTGCAAAAATCACATTGATTGGATATGGGCATAGCTAGAGACATGAACGAAACACATTAATTTGTCTTTGAAGCTTAATTTGTCTCAAATTCAAAATACCCACTAATTAAATATCCCAAATATGTGTACCGAGTAGTATGACTGTGAGTCGTTCATGTTTTTGCCAATGTTTGAAATGTGCGACTCAATGGGGTGAACGAAATAAACATCACATATCACCCTTTTTAAATTCTAGAATGATCGAGGCCTATTTGTGCGTCACATGGTCTAAAGATGAGAGAGCGTGAGTTTCAATTTATTCGAAGGTCGGCGAATATTATTTCAAATTCGTTGGCAAGTTCGGAATTACAAGGTTCTGGTATTAGAAATAAATGGCTCTGTGAGTTGCACTGAAGTAGACATTAGTACTTTACACAATTAATGCTTTGTTTCGAAAGTGAGACTTGCCCATGATGCAGGTTAATTGACATTACCGACAAAGAAAATTTACCCCGAAATTATCCCGAAAAGATCAACTAGTGGTTGAGATTCACTTTGATGTGTATGACATAATCATCAAAGTGATTCTCAACTATTGATTGCTGTTTTCGGAGTACTTTTGGGGTAAATTTTCTTTGTAGGGACAATTGACATTCACCACTTCTCGAGCCACTTCTGCCCACATTATTTGATCCTTCCTCTCAATAAATAGATATGCAACCCAAATTTTCACTAGGTCACTTGAAAAAATATTTCGAACAGTTCGGATCACTCGTGTGGAATCCAAACCTGGGCTCCGTGCATGATGGTGAACCCTTCGTCGGTACCCATAAATGATTTTATGCGTGAAAAATCTGCCACTTTTCTTTTTTATTTAAATCATCACAATTGACAGCGAGCCAACAAAAAATTGGTTAGCGCATAAATGTTATTATCATGATACAACCACATTATTCTTCAAAGTAGCTCATCAGCTTACTAAATTTAGGGCTTTACCTAAGCCCTTTTATTCGGTTAATCCTTGTATAGTTATATTTTCTGTTTTCCATGAGTTTCATGCTCCCCATGCTTGTTTGGCTGCAATGAAAACAAAAAACACATACATTAGAAAAGTTAATTTTAGAATTAAAATCCGACCACAAGAGACCTGAGTTTTGGTTGTACGTTTAAAGCGTTGCAGTGGTTAATTACTGCGGATGGCTTACCACTTATATATCAATGCACTGATGATCGAATGTCCTTGTCCCATCATTTCAAAAGAGTTTTCCTGACAAAAATTCTACTCCCACCATCCCATAATTTTAATCCCCATTGGGATTTAAGTTGTTACAATGCATGAAAAAGATACAAAAGAAATTGCTTTTGGAAATGTAATTTTTTAGTGCCAAAACCAACGGCATGGAATCCCAGGAGGGCAGGACCAAAATTATTGAACGGGGAGAGTATATGTCCGTCATTTTCCTTAAATTTTAACTTCAAAATGCCAATCAAGGTGCGTGCAAACTAATCCGGACACCTGGTTATTGAAATGAAAAAAAAAAAATCAACATGCATGAATTTATGATTGGATTGAGACCTATATACCTTGTTTTGAGAGATCCCAATTGTTATCAGCTGCAACATGCCAAGCAAAGTAACCAAGCAACCCTTCCTGCTTAGCATATGAAACCTTGGCAGAGATACTCTGGGTGCCATCATACCCTATCCAAGTTGTCCCAGCATAGCAATAGTTCGAAACAATTGTGCCATTGTACACCGTTGCGGCCTTGTTTTCGGCTATGAACCCCAAGATCTCCCCGTAGCGCATTGCCCCGTTGCCCGATCCAACCGGCCCATCAGCCGGTGCCATAAGCCCGTGGTTGTTGGCATCCACGAGCCGCCACGCGTACCCGTAAAACGGCATTCCGAGGACCAACTTCTTTGGGCTCACCCCGGCCTGGATCCAAGACCCGACTCCGTAGCTTCCGCTGATTGGGCCCGACGGGTCGTACAGGGCTGAATGTGCGTTGGTCACTTTGGCCCATGAAGGGTCGTAGAAGTCATATGCCATCAAGTTGATCCAGTCCAAGCTATTGGATATGGACTGGACTGGATAGTTCAGCCCATCAATGGTTGGTGCGTAATAGAAGGCCGCTATTAAAAGCAACGGTGGTTGTCCGGCGGATTCGGCCTCGGTTGCAACCGCGGCCCGCCACTCGTCGAGGAGGACACCCAAGTTGGCCATTTCTGAAGTGGATTGTGGGTACTCCCAGTCAAGATCCAAGCCATGGAAGCCATATGACCTGTTGGGTATTTACTAGTTAGAAGTCAAAAAAGGACCCTATGAAAAGATTGTGAAATTGGAAATTGGCAAATTACCGAAGCAAACATCTCTTAAGCTTCACAAGCAATAAATATTTTTTCCCTATATCAATTTGCTTCCGGGCGTAATTATCTATAGCATCGAGGGCGTCATTCTAAAATCATATGAGCCTCTCTTTTTTTGCAAATTTTGACGGTTTAATACAACTTTAGGACAATCACAAGTCTCGTCAGTATTTATAGCATCGAAACGCATGGATGTCATTCTCAAGTGGTACAAAAACCCATTGAATGTGAAAAAACAATTTAATTTTGTAAGGAAGAGGAAAGATATTTCAAAGTTGTGGTAAAATGAAAGGGTAGTCACGAAAGTCATGTGGTTTGTAATTGGCAACCTAGGAAAAACAAATGAAATAAACCTCAATCTAAACTTACTAGGATTGATTTCACAAACATTACTTACCTTGCCAAGTTTATGGAAGAATCAACGAAACTTTTCCGAGAAGCCGACTCGCTAGCCATAGAAGCGAAGGCAGTCTTGTTGGCGGAGCCACCGCCGATGGACAAAAGGGTTTTGACCGAAGGGTTTTTGAGCTGGACAGTTTTGGTAAACTGAGAAAATGAGGCATTATTTGAGGAGGAAATAGTGACTTGCTTTGTATTGGAATCAAGATCAGCAAAAGCACAAAATATGTGAGTGAACAAAGTGGAGTCTATATCTGATGCTGCTAGACCACTGTCGGGAAACCAGTAAACGGAGTTCACAAAAGCTTGTCCTGTTGAGAAGTGGAAGTGGAGAGATAGGAGAGGGAGAAAGAAGAGGGAGAAAAGGGGATATTTGGAAGCCATTGGACACCGGCCGGGGATGAGTTTTGTCAATGAATTGTAGCATATAGGTTAGGATTAGGATGAGGAAGGAATACATATGAAGCACGGGTGATGACTGGGTCGATCGATTGACGACGGCGACGAGGTGATGACGGGGTCGATCGTCGGGTTCAGGACTTTAGGGCTTCTGGTTGGCTTCTCGATCGACTGATGACTTGCCGACTTGGGCGTAATGTATATTACAAAAAAAATACAGCATAGCCCCTAAGGTTCTTTGCCACTACAATAAAGTCTCTTATCTTAATGTTTAAAAATTCCAGTTTTATATCTTCCAGTTCCAGCATACCTCTAAATTCTAATTGTTTAGTATTTCAGTTTTACCTCTAACAAACGCAAACATTATATCATTTTGACTTTTTATCTATGTACGTGGTATGGGTACCCGTACCACGTACTGGTACCCATACCACGTACTGGTACCCGTGCTCCATAGCATATATATAGTGATCTCTGAAGGAGTTATCCATTGTACTTTTGACCAGATAACTAGTACTTTTGTTATAATAACTAATGGATATGCAAATGAAAATTGATTTTAGCACTCTGAAAATTGATGGAGGGGCTTTAAAACGATGTCGTTTTGTATATCAATACAGTTCAGTTTTGCAGCTCCCTCATCAATTTTTGGAGGAGAAAATTTTCTTTGCAGAGGTGTTGAAAACAACACTGAATCGTGACCGTCCAAAAGTGTTTTGAACGGTCAAAATGTTAATGGAACTTTTTCGGAGAAGAATTAATAGTGACCGATCATAATTGAAAACGAATCTCAGCCATTAATTTGGCGAATAGATGGCTGAGATTGGTTTGTGCTAGCCATTTACAGAATCTCCATAAATAAGACAATCTCATGCAAATAGTCTACTTCACATATCTGTCAAAGAGTATTGCTCTCAACACCACAGTCATATTTGCATTGGGTTTCACCGCATGTTTGTCTAGACCGAAGTTATGGTCCCACCATATCTTACAGGCACAGAGGAGTATGTTTAATAAACAAGAAACTCTAACCATTGCACCAAATTTGTATAAATTTATAATTGTTAGGTAGACAGTGAATCTTGATCATAAGATTGTGGACTCTGGATCTTCTTCTTTTGCAATTAAAATGCGAACGTAGATCTAAAGGTTTTTATTAGAGAATACACCCACACAAAATAGCATTTTTTATTATGGATATCATGTAATGGCTAATTAGTCTATTGGAATATAGAAAGTTCTTTTGATCTTTTGGCATATAATGCTAGCTGTTGTTGGCTTGTTGCAATATTGGTCTAAAATGTCAGCTTGAATTTTCTTGGTGGGAAAAAGATCCATTACCTCTCGATAACAGACTTGGTCTAAAATGTCAGCTTGAATTTTTTTGACTTGGTCTAAAATGCCTCCATCTCAGCGGAGTTTTGATTCATTTCTTCTATTCTTTTTGGGCTTTCGTTTGCCGGCTTTGCTGTGCTTTGTTGTTAGCTTGTTGTTCTGTGTTGGTTTTGCTGGGGTTTTGTTTTCGGTTGCTTCATTGGCCGGGTTTGCTTTGCTGGGTTTTTTGCGTGTTTTGTTGGTTAGAGGTCGTTTGTTGTTGCTAAGGTTGTTTTGTTGCTGTTTTTCCGGAGCTCCGTCTTCCTTTTTGCTGTAGAGGTTAGGTGCCTGTTTTCAGGTCATAGTCTTTTTTCGCTCGCTTCTATGAGTGTGGTGGCTGTCGTTTTTTCTTTGGTGTGACTATGTCTGTTATCATCCTCTTGGTTTGGTGGTTGTTTTTGGGTGTAGGTGGCTATTTAGGGTGTTTTTTTTAAGGTTTTGGGCTTGGCATTTTGTTGATCTCTTGACAACGGTTTGGGTCTCGGGTAGTCTTAAATTAGTAATTTTTCCTTCAAATGTCCTTATCCTTTCAATCTTTGTATCTTTCAGAAATTAATATTATTCTTTTACCGAGAAAAAAAAAAAAACAGACTTGACTTTTCAGTGACAGATGGTTCATGATTTGTGCCACCATAGTCCTGGTCAACCATTTCACAAGGATTAACAGAAAGAAATGCCAAGTGATGTTCTGAATAAAGAAATTTCACATGCGCATGGTCCTTACACATGGTAGTATATAAGTATTACGTGCTGTTCAGTTTACATGCATCTCGACTAATTTTGAATCCAATTCTACTGCCCATTTACGTGGAGTCCACTTAAAACCGGAGCAAATTTTCGTATAAACTGACCCCTAAAGAGTTGATAATGCTTGAGACTTGAGAAATTTCAAACATGAAAATTTAAGAGAAAACAAACCCCTAAGAGCATCTCCAGGAGCCTCGCTCCAGCTCAAAATTGGACGAAAATGGCGAGAAAACTGTGAAATCACACACCCAGAAGACTCGCTCCAGCCGCGCCTGTTTGCTTAGGAGCTACAGTACCTCGCCCAGTGGGGCGAGGTTTTTCAGCCTCGCTTGGCTTGCTTCTCTCTCTCTCTCTCTCTCCACTGCAGCCTCATGGTCGGAAGACAGATCGGAGATCGGTGTTGGGTTGTGGATTTTTTTCAGTTGTGGGTTTCCCGGTAGGGGGTCTTCCGATCGCCGGCGGTGCGGACCAATCGCCGGTGTCTAGAGGAAGAAAATCTGGAAATGGGAGAGAAGGGATACATGTGTGTGAGAGAGGCAAAGGGTCGATGGGTTTGAGAGTGTGGGTTTGAGAGAGAGAGAGAGAGTCAACAATGGCTGACTGGCGGTGGAGGCAGATACGGTGAGAGAGAAAAAAATGTGTTGTTTTGGTTTGGGGTTAGTGGAGGGACCCACCGAGGTGATTTATTAGAATTTTTTTCTTAATGGCTATGGCGTTTGAGGAGACTGTTGGATTGTCCACAGATTTAGTGGCTAGCTATCACCCTTTTTCTCACCAAAATGGCTAGAAAAATGGTGTGGCTGTTGGAGATGCTCTAACTTCAAGGCCATAACCATCAAGTAAACCCCTAAATTTATTTTGAACTTCTTGTTGGAAGCAAAATGCAAGAATTGGGAGTGGGCCTGGAACGGCCCATGTTTGTACTGGGTTTTTTTTTTTGTAAATACGTTTGTACTGGGCTTTATGTGTCACTCGTGCTGTAACAAAATTTTGTTTGCAGCCCCAAGGGTAATTTGAATTTTTTTATATTTTTTATCCGCCCAATGGTAATTTGATTGGTTGAGTTGCCTCCCAATACTACTGACCAAGGTATAATTTAAAAAAAAAAAAAAAAGGTTTAATTTTTAGGTCAAGCAGAAAAAAAAATTGGGCCAGACAGGGGATAAGTAATTTCTTATGTATTCTTTAATCTTGGTCCATCTTTAACCACAATGAAAAGAAAATTAGTTGGCCAAAAGGCTTAAGCCGAATGACATTTCTTAGTCCCACTCTTGTGGGAAGTCAGGATTCGAGCTTCATGAGAGCGTTTGTCGTTTATATTACAGATAGCCTTCAAACTTTCCGTGTTCTAACTTACTAATTATCCTTTAGCCTCATAGGGAAAAAAAAATGTTTGAAATATACGTAAGCTGATACGGAAAATAGTAGTTGAAAAAAACAAAAACAAAAATCGTGAAAATTGGCATATATGGAGATGGAATACTATAGTACCACGGGAGAAAGACCCCAAATTGTATCCCTTTTCTTTTCTTTTTTTATCCGCTCGAAAGTCATTCATAATAAAAAAACGTCATACGACATCTACAAATTTCAATCAAATTACGAAAGGGTACAATAGGAATCACCGGAAGGACTAATTGAAGCCTAAGAGCAGGAACCTCTTCACACCGTCACATACTCAAAGACAGGGTCGGGACAGGTGGAGTATGCATCTAGACAAACAATTCCCTTCGAAAATCAAAACCCTAATCGAAGTGAATAATGCAGCACAGAAAAATCTGTCTTCCCCAATACAGTAATCCAAAAGCCTAATCGGTGGCGAGACCGAGAAGCAAAAACTCAAAGAGTTCGCCGGTGAGGACACCACTCCACAGAGCAAACTCCCGCTGGCACGCAGAGTTCTGGCAGGGCAACCGTTGACGGTCCAACGCAGCTCCGAAGCCACGGCGGGCAGACCACTGATCAGAGGCAGCAACCAAACCAGACACGAAAAACAGAACCACCGTATGGTAATCTTTTTCAATGGTTTTTGGCAAGTCATTCCATTTCCACTTGCCAACTGTCTGTTGTATGTTCGGTAACCCTCTCTCTCCTCCGTCCTCGCCAAACCCCAGTCACCGCTCACCAATGGCTAATCCCGTCCGAATCGCCGTTGTCGGAGACGTTGTAAGCTCTCCTTCTCTCTCTACGTTTGCACGTATATCTGTATATCTAACATTGTATCGTATCTGGTCGTTTTGTTACGCTGTTACTCTGTTTGTGTATCGTGTTTTTTTTTTTTTTTTTTTAAATTTCATAACCGGATGTCCGGGCTGCGCCCACCAATACTAATTTCAGTAGGCTGAAGTTAACAACCGGGCAAACCTCCAGTGAGCAGAATGTTTGGCCGGATCGAACTTGCAACCTGTTAGGATTCGAACTTGTGTATTGTGGTTTTTGAGTGACGGTGTTTTGCTGAAGTAATGTAAACCCTAGGTTTTAACATGTATGCCACCCCAATTTTTCTCTCTACTTTCTTTTAGGCAATTGAAAATGGCACGCTATCCCGAAAAGATTTAACATTTCGGTATTGCTGATGCCATCATTGACTCTCTTTTTATCCCTTTAATATCTCATTTTAACTATATCTTCTTCGCGGGCAACTCTTTCTATGCCCACATCTTCCATCATAACAGTATGAAGCTCCATCTTCCGCATGTTTTGTGTTAGAGAAATGCAATCCCATATTGGCTGAGAATGGGCGATCACTTAGGGCCCCTTTGTTTGACCGGGTTAATAGTGAAGCAATGAGATACGCAATCTCATTACATTTATAATGATGGGTTAATAATGTTGCATCTCCGTTGTATTGCATATCTCAAACTTTGTGGGATCGTGTATCTGACTTGTGTTTTATACGAGCCACATTACTTTTAACGGAATGTCACATATGTGGTCCTATGGCTATTTAACTCCAATTCGATGCTTATATCTGGTCAAACAGATGGCCCCTTGGTATACATCATACATGGACCCTTTCCAGCTAATAGCTTAAAGCTTTTGGATTGAATCCAAAGTTTTTACATACTCAACCTATTCCAAAACCACCAGAAAGGCATGGAGATGTTTCAGTTTGTTCTACTATCCCCCTTCAAGGACTTGAGAAACCCTAACCAATAGTACTAGAACTGGTCCTTTACCATTCTTGGGCACCGGGACTTAAGAAGGTTCGAGGAAGAATTTCCAGATTGCTGTGTAGTCTCCAAGGCCAGTCACTCAGACTGTCAAGGCAAGCTCAATGAAATTGAACTCTTAGTGAGCTGGTGGACAATGTAGTTAACTAGAAGCAGTACGAAGGAGAAGGAGCAGGCAAATAAGGCTGCGATTGCCCATGCATAAACTATTCAACGTGATAAAGTCAAGGCTGAGGTTGCTGCTCTAATTGTCAGCAAACGAAGGGTGAAATGGTTTCTTGCTTGGGCTGAAAAAGCATGGGGATTTTAATGCCTAGTTTTCTCGACAGCTTCTTGCCTTCTATATGCTGAGATTATTGGAAGCTGTATTTTAACTTGCCCGTTGTCAATTATGCTTACTATGTTCAGTCTCAATTTCTATGTCAACATCCCTTTTCGACTGTAAGGAGTTAATGGAGTTAATTTTGTGATCTTGTGGACCACACCTGATCATATTCCCTCTTCTTAACAGCGGAGAAATCCACAAGTAAGTAACTACAATTAGTGCATTATTCAGCTATTAAACTCCACTTATGGAGCCATTTGACGTGTACTGTCGTGGACTTCAGTGTCTGCTCAATCATCTGGAACTCCTAGGCAATGTTTGGCCTTCCTAGCTTTGTCAGTGTGTCTGTTGACTCTAGGAGTTAGTTATCCCAATTCAGGCGTAATTCTCCTCAATTCAGGTTAAGCATAGTGGTTTGCCAAGACAACACAATCGATCTACCACGAACAACAAAGAACACTGAAACAATTGCACAATAAATAAAATACACCTGAAAACAGTCTTAGTGTTGCTTTATTCAGTTATTCTCTTAACCTCTCCTAATACCTGGTATAAAGTATGTGAGGATTTTCAGGCAGCGTTCCATAAGTGGACCATGCAACTGCTCCCAACCAATTTTGTATTTAGGAGTGCAATCACTTTTGTACTTTGTAAGCTCTAGTTCTTAGTTTCAATGACATCTCCGAATAAGCTTGTAGTGTAGTTTAAAAAGTTTGATGTACTCTGATGCTTCTGCGCTCATGGACGCAACAACACATACTCATATTTAGCTTTTTGTTCTATTTGTAAAGGTTATTTCACTGAATGAGTTTAGTCGAGAACCTTTTTTTGTGTGTGCGTGTGTGTGTGAATTGCAGTCATTAATATGTCCATTGTTACTACATAAATAAATAGGCATAAATACATGGACTACTAATGTTTTTTGTTCTTTTTACAATCTTTTCAAATGTTTTTTTGAAGCATGATGACTGGAATCTACAAGAAGATACAAAAGCTCTTCAATTATTGCAGGTATTACTTTGCCTTTCTCATGTTCAGTTGTTTGTATTTGTATGTGTGATGCTTACAAGTTTGTCTATTACTCAGAAGCTTGAAGCCCTTGTCCTTATGAATTTGCCATCCTCTTGTTTGCAGTTGTATGTTCGTTTCTTACAATTGTGTAAGATAAATCAGAAGCTTGCAGCCAGCCTCATGAAATCTTGTCAAATATATCTCGTAATAGAGGGAAAACAAGGATTACACCTTTCAGATTTTTTGGATATTAAATGAATGGAACTAGATATGTTGCATGATATGAATTATTGATAAAAGGGGTCTTCGATTTGATGAAAAACAATTAGCATGACAAGAAACATTAGCATCACCAACTGGTATGCCTTGTCTGACACCATATTTGTTGATGATGAACACTACAACATAACAGAACCCATCTAGTCTCCAATCATTGGGGGTATGTTGATGATGGAACACTGATAAAGGTAATGGATAGGGTTCTCTTCACAGAGAATTCAAAATAGTGGTTTAAGGTCCCTTGGTTATGCTTAGTTGGTCACTGGAAATAATATTTAGCTATGGTGATGCTATGTTTGATGTATATGCAACATGTATATGGCTGCAACTGTAGAACTGGCCCACTATTTTCAATTAATGTTAATTTGCTAAGATATGGAGAAAGGATATTGATCTATGGAAGCAACTTTTTATTTGAGATGTGCCATTGTTTGTGTTTGCAAAATATGCTGCTTTTTTTTTTTTTTTTTGATCAGCAATATATGCTGGTTTTAAATCACTAGTTTACTTTCGAAGTTTAACTTTGTGACAATTTTCTTCTACGAACCAGGTGTAGTTTAGGATGCTTATTACCATATTCATTCTAGTGCCTCTGTTTCCTCTTCCTGTCTAACATGCATTTTATTTGAAATGCAGCCGGATTTGGTGCTGTTTACAGGCAAGTCCCGTATTTTCTTGTTTTTGTAATTGATAATGTTGACAGATCTGCTTTCAGATATTCTCTTCCCTTCTTCAATTTCTTGATGCTACTATAACTTATTTGCATTTCTCGGCTTTACCAGGTGATTTTGGAAATGAGAATGTTGAACTTGTTAGGAGCATTGCGGATCTAAAACTTACTAAAGCAGCTATATTGGGAAACCACGATGCCTGGAGGACTCAACAATTTGCTCAAAGGCAAGTCATCTGTGTCGAAGTTTCAGACTAGTTTGCATTGAGAAACAAGGAAGTTGCACTGCATTATGAGTCTATGAGAAGTGAGAACATGGTCACATCCAGAAGCTTCATGGAATTGTTTAACCTATATCGACTGGCTTTGTTTGCATGATGTGTATGCAGGTTCTTCAATTCAAGTTGCTCTAATATATACCAGAACTTGATTATTAATTTTGTGTTGCTATTTTGTTCTTCGATTGTGTCCTGATTATCCTTTAAAAGTATTATCATTTCAGTCATACTCTCTTCTTTCTGCCAACATCATGTTCCTCTTCTTCTCATATCATTGTCTCTAATATCTTTTTTTCGATAAGTGGTACATTTCATATAAAGCCCAAGCACAAATAAAACAAGGTTCAAGGGGATAAAACCCTTAGAGACAGAAAACAAAGAGCCACTGCAGGCACAATCAAGCAAAAAACAGAAAAACCAACAAAGAAAAACAGAGGCTCTAATATCTTTTCTTTGTTTAGTTTTTGCTAAAGGTGATTATAGCTTTCTCCACATGGAGAATAGAAAAACTATTCCACGGTTGATCGCTAAATTTGAGTAATTTGAAAGTTTAAACCTTTTCAAAGTTTGGCTGCTATTTCGCTTATGTAGGAGCCTCGACAAGCAGGCGAGTAGGGCTTTCACAAGCTGCAATTTCCATTCTCTTGTCAACTCCACTCCTGCTGCTGCAGCCATCACTTAGAATCAGAAATCTTTAGATCAGCTCAATTTGCAGAGGGCTAGATTAGTCCTTTCAATGGCTATTGTCCAACATACTTTAGATTATTAAGTAGCTAGTTCTATATTTGATGGGTCAAAGGTGGCCATTTTTTTCTCTGACAGTGTCACGGATTTGATTTTGTAGGAGGAAGGACAGAGTCCAACTTCAGCTGGAATGGTGAGCATTTAGCCATTTACGGTCTCCTCTTTTTTATTTTTACTATACCGGAATGTTTTATTTATGTTATATGGAACTCTTTAATTGCCCCGGTAAGCTTCCCTCATCATAAAAAGAAGAAAAACAGAAAGATAGTTGTTCTTCCCTCATACTACAAATACCATGTTTCATATCCTCAAGCTTTTCTGTGACTCTTTATCAAACGTGGAAGGAAAATAGAATTGCCAAAGGTACAGCGTTGCATATGAGCACTTTCTCATCTTGCTGGTAAAGTCTTTTGTGTGTAAATTTTTTGCAAAATCCCTAATGGAATTGCAATTAAACTTGTCCCATTGTCTCGGTAAAATGTTTGAGCTTAGCAAATGAACCTATCCCTTATGTTTTTACTGGCACTTGCTTGTCTTTGTGGGCCAGATTTGAACTTAGATTAAAATCTATTAAGACTAAGCTACCCAAGTGTTTCTACTCTTATGATGGACCAACAACTAATCATATGATCCTTGGGATTTTGTGATTGTTACAGTTTGATTTGTGATAATAAAAGAAGATGATCACTGATTTTACCCATTTGTCGAATGCCTTTCTTAACCGGGAAAACTGTAATCATGCATTTTATTCGTCAAAAAAATCCAAACCAGAACGGAGCATTGATTGGGACTTAAGACATTGACTTATTTGAAAATACGAGTCACGTTGATGGGTCTTTTGTATAACTAGCATGACCAAAGTCTATGGTACTCTTTCAACTGTTTAGTTGATAAGGACTAATTTGAGTCCATTATGATGGTCAGTCTTGGTGAAGACCATGTGGGTTATCGACGCGTGGATTATCCTTCATTAAAGCTGAGTATTGTTGGTGGACGTCCTTTTTCTTGCGGGGGTGAGCATTTGTTCCGGAAAGCACTTCTGGATGCAAGGTTAATTTCCCATTGCATATTACTTACAATCTGTTTACTCTGTCTTGATTTTTTATGACTTCTCTGCGAAAGTGATTGAGCAAGTGCATTTTGACTATTGATACCAGTGATCCTAAATTCCCATAGCATCTCCAATGGTCAGCCATTTTCCAAGACAAGCCAAGCCAAGCCAAAAAGGCAGGAGGTTCCAAGTATTGGTCTCCTACAGTCAGCCATTTTCACAATAAAGTAATGACTTTGCCGCTTCTCAACCCAGATTTTGTTTCGGCTGTTTCTTGTGACATCAGCCATCACATGAGGGATTGTGGGGATATCTAAGCACACCCTGAGTGATCCAATTGGCTGCAAGGTCCCAATTTAACAAATAGAGCTGCCCCTTCTGCTTGTATTGCACGAATGGTGCCCCTTCTGCTTGTATTGCACGAATGGTGCCCCTTCAGGGCAAGTGATCCAACTGCCCAAGAGATGGTTGTTATCTAATGGCAGCAAGTGATAGTTAGCCAAAAAATGACTTTGGCACCGTCAGCAGATTTGCCAACATTTGGCAAAATGACACTGCACAAGCCAAAAAAAATTGCTTTGGCTGTGGTAATTTGGTTCCAATTATTTGGGATGCTCTAAGCTTAATGTTGGTTTGTTATCAGTATTCAAGGCATTAGACTATGCTCTATCTGTTTCAGTTCTTCCATTGCTTTCTTTTTTCTCATTATTCTTTTTCAAGTCCCTTTTAGTTTTTAGTTGAACATACTGATGCATCCATTTGTTGGATTTTGTAATTTTTTCATAGGAGTCAGCTAGGATTAAGGCAAAATGGCTTGCTTTTATCACATGGTTTAGATTTAGTGCCTATGTGCTGGATCTTGTTCTTAGTTACTACTGAATTGCAACTCATTAAACAGAAATGATTCTCTTAGGTATGGCGTCCAAGACATGGATGGAAGTGCAAAGAGAATCTATGAAGCTGCTTTAGGAGCCCCAGAGGATCATTCTGTTATATTGCTAGCTCACAATGGTCCCACAGGTCTGTAAATCTAATCCATATCTTCTTGTCTTTCTATGACAAGCTGCTCTCTTTAGATGGATAGTTTCTTGTTACGTCTAAGCAGGTCTAGGTTCTAAGATCAATGACATCTGTGGAAGAGATTGGGTGTTTGGAGGTGGTGACCATGGTGATCCAGGTAGTACCCTTTTGTCTCAGGTCCTTGATCGTTTGGATCTCTTGTTTCCTATAGGTTCCATATCAGCAAGCCCTCTGAAAAGGTTGATAGTAGACCATTTTACTGAATAAGCTCAGTAGTTGGCCTGTTTTGTGTCATTTCATTTTCTGTTCTGACTTTGTTTTTCCAGAAGAAAAAAGAACATAGAAATTGTTTGGTGAACTATTCCGCGAACTGTATTCATGAAAATTTACACTTCTCAAGAAATACCAAAAAGCTGTTCGTGAGTTTCAAAAATCCTTTTTTGTACAGAATAGAAACTATTTGAAAACGATTAGTGCATTTGAACCTGTCGCTGGTTTTTCTTAAACCAAGAAAAACATTAACGGAAAAAGTGGGAGATAATACCCAATAGGAAATTGTTCCACTGATCCACTTTTTTACTGGAAAGGTGGCATCGTTTTGTTTGCCAAAAATTGGAATAACTGTATTTCACAATGCCTTTTTGACCAATTTATATATGGCCCAGATTTTGCACATGCCATTTCCCACTTGAAGGAGACGACACAGTTATGCATCCCCTTGGTTGTGTTTGGTCACATGCATAAAGAGCTGGCTTATGGAAATGGTCTGCGAAAAATGATAGTAGTTGGGGATGACAACACAATATACCTAAATGGTGCCATAGTTCCTAGGGTTAAAAGATTGGGTAATGATCAAACCGCCAACACCCAAAGCTCCATGAACAACAAAACCTCACTCTCCTCTCCAAATGCAGAAGACACGGTCCGAGCTTTCACTTTGGTTGAGATATCAGGTGGAAAATTGAAGAAAATTGCAGAAACTTGGGTTTCTGTCACTGGAGATGAGACGTCATTGCAAGAGGAGCACATATTGTACAGGAGAGAGCATGAAGGCACCGAGAATCCTATGCAGTGAATACGGTTTAAGGCGTGGCAGGTCCTTGTGCATATTGAAGATATGAAAGATTTTTATGCCCAGTTTTACATTCGTACATGTATACATGGATATCTATATATGCAATTGTTTTGTAGCTTCATATGGAAGAAATTGATGGTGCTTCCATTGCACTGAGTTGATCAACTTATAACTTTTTGGTTTTGCAACTTCTAAAGAGCAATTAAAAGAGGCATATAGGCTTTTGTGCAATTTGGAAATGAACTGCACCCCTGCAGTCCGGCCGTTTTTTGACCCATTTTGGAGTCAATTTGATGATCAGACTCATCCACATTGTAGAACTTGTCAAGTACAACAACCACGCAACAAAGCAAGTTTATTAGATACCAACTAATCTGTTCGGAGCACAAATATTTTTACTTGTTTTTAAGTTGTAATCCAGTGTACTCAGCTCATTGTATTCCAAATGAATGTGCTTAGATGGGATATTAGTCGGTAACAAAATAACCTGATTTTTTTTGTGGTTGTTCTACTCGATGAGCTCTACTATGTGGACAAGTTCTACCATCGAAGTGACTCCAAAATGGCAGGCTCCGAAAATGACCGAACTGCACTCCTTGCAATCCACAACCAAACAGCGGAAAAGCCTTTTCGTATCACATACTATGGTCCATTGCATATTGTACTTCGAGCCAAGTGCTTTACTTTGTTGGTTCCCTCAGTGCCTTTGAAGACAATTGGTCATGAGATTGATTATGTTTAGACTGTGTTTGGATCATGAATTTTCCAAACGGAATTGATGGTTACCAAATTTTTAAATTTTGCTCATGCAAACTATTGTCATCTTATCTTTTAGGCTGTGTTCTTTTAAGCTTATCTTAAAATAAGTATTATCAAAAAAAATATTAAAGTAAGTTGGTTTGTCATTATTTGAATTTTTTTGCATTTATTAATTTTGCGTCAAATTTTTATGAATTATTGATTCGTCTTGACGAGAGGAATCGGAAAAGTAAATTTTTTTTTATATTTACCCAAGTATTTTGAAAAAATAATCACTTTTTAGCTAAAAAAAAGTATAATAAGTTGACTTATTTTGAGAAATAAGTAGTTTTCTCCTAAATATTTGGGTTTGATTCCTCTCATCCAGACGAATCAATAATCTATAAAAGTTTGGCGCAAAATTAACAAATGCGAAAAAAATTTCAAATAATGACAAACTAACTGATTTTAAGATACGTTTAAAAGAACACAACCTAACTTCACTTTCTCATTCTCGTTCCCCAATTTTATTGACAAATTATGATCCTAACACAGTCGTAGTTGGATAATCCGTTAATGATTCGCTTCTAAGCTCCATAAAAGTGAGGTGATTTTAAATCATTGTTTATGTGTTTAGACAGTGGCATCTCCACATGAAAGTCATGTTCCATTAACTAGATTTCCGAGAAAATTATATGTTGTCTTAAAGCCAGACAACTACCAAACAATGTGTTTCCATTGACTAATCTTTCTGTTAGAGAAATTATTCAGCATTCCCGAATATCATGTGACGTTGCCTTCATGGTACTCTCAATCATTTACGCAGCAACGTATGCAATTATCATTCACGCTTGCGGAGTGGTTGAAAGACAAGGACTGACTACTATAGTGTGGCGGCGATCTTTTATTTGCGGAAAACATTACGTAGTACTTCAGGAGTGTCCAGCAGAGCCAGTCCTAATTTTTTGGGGAATTAAAGCGAAAATAAAAAATAAGACCCTTTTGTTGGACTATTATAAGAAGGAATAAAATGATAGGAGGGCCCTTAAAAATCAAATTTTTTTAAAAGCCTAGTATCTGCAATACAAATTTTAACTCAAAACCGACTCTAATGACCAATGATTTGACCTTTTATTAACCTAACAAAACAGAGTTCCCTTTTGAACTTTAGTTTTCTTTAGGACCCAGCTTTGGTTTTTGCACCAAGTTCTAAGCATTCTACTGCTACATTTCTATGGGCCATTTTTGACCCAGTCTATTCCTTTGAGGACAAGCTTTCTTCCTCAGGAATGAGGAATCTATCACAACGCACTTCATGGAATCACAACTTGGGACTTGCCCCACATCTTTGTTGGGTTTTGCTATGACATGCATAAAAATCCATGAAATCCGTTGTGATTTCGAGGTTTGTTCAAACATTTAGGCCACTTTTCCGGGGGCATAAAATCAAAATCTAAGTTGGGAACTTTTGAACAATTACAAAAAGGTATTTTGAAGTAGGACGGACCTGAGAAATTGTAAATTTTCAGAGACCTATAGCAGCCGACACCGTGAGTTTGAGCTCAAGGTCGGCTAAAAAACATCCGTCTTAGTATGGTACTTTTCATGTGATGATTCCTTCCATGGTCCGATTTGATGATGTGAATCATTTATTTTGTAGACTTAGAGGCGTCATTTTTTCGCAAATCAGCACATATTTATCTTATAATAGTCGTGTTGAAAAACTTAGAGCCCTGCTACAGATATGAAAATAGAGGACTATGTTTATCCCGAACGAAACTTTGCAATAGATTGCAAAAAAAAAACAAACAAACATATCGGGCAAAGGAAAAGGGGGGAATAGGGATAAAGGGAGAATTGGGATAGAGGAGGAAAAAAACAACGTGCCAACGTGGGCCTTGGGGGTATGAGATGTATTAATTTGACTTTCTTTTTTTCCAAGTAATTGATTACCCCGTAATCTTGTGTTTCCAGAGGTAGTGAAGGAATGAAATTCGTCTTCCTTTTAGAAATTTGATTGCTCCTGAATTGGGAGATTAGTAATCATATTCTCATTCAAACATTATTAAAACGGGGGAATCTTATAGTTCTGGAATCATATTTTCATTCCTTCTAAAATGTCTGCCATCAAAACATAGCTAAATGTCTCAAGTTTGAAATCTGTCAGGTTCTATCATCATTTTTGGAACCTGTTTATACAAAGATTCGCTCTTGCTTTAATTAGAATCTCCGCAAGTGTTTGGTGTGATTGGTTCTACAAAATTAGTCGAGGTGCGTGTAAGTTGGCCTAGATACCTGAGTTATATGTAAAAAAAATAAAAAATCCATAAGCCTATGATTAGAAGTTTAACATATAAATATGTGACCTTAAGCATGGCTTTTAAAATGTTTTAAGAGCGGCACTACGGTCACCGCATGGATTTCGCGGTGACCGTTCACCGCACGTCTATTGGACCCACTACGGGCCTCAAAAAATTACAGAAAAATATTTATAAATTTTAAAATAATATTTTATGGGATCCTGTAAGAAATTAACTCGAAATGATATCAATAGATATATTTTTTGAATTTGTAGGAAACTGCAAAACTAAACAGTTTCGGCTATGTTCGTTTGTACTTTTTGATTTGATTTTGTTTTGTTTTCCAATCATTACCCTATTTCTTTTTCCAATCATTACTCTATTTCTCCAATTATTACTTTCTCATCTCTCTCTATCTCTCTCCAATCATTACCCATATTTCCAATCATTATCCAATTTCTCTCTCTACCCACTACCAAAACTAAACTAAACTAAACTCTCAACCAAACAAAGCCTTCGTTCCTACAAATTCCGAAAAACATATCTACCGATATCCTTTGGATCTGATTTTTTGCAAGGTCCCATGAAATGTTATTTTAAAATTTATGAATATTTTTCTGTATTTTTTTGGGAGCCAGAGTGGACCCCAATAAATATGCGATGGACGGTCACGGCATTTTCATGTAACTAGACTTTCTGTTTAAAATGAGAGAAGCAATTATGGTAGTACGAGGGTAAATGACACAACTTCCAAGAGTTGGGTTAAGAATAGAAATTATTCCATTCATGATCATGATCATGAATTGGTTTGGGACACCGTCACGTAATCTTTTAACATTTTTATCAACAACACAATTTTGCAGTGACACCCGTTTTGAACACCCGTTTTGAGTAATTCAACATAAATATGTGATGAAAAAAAATATTCAGAACTAAGTAGTGATATCTCAAAACCGCTGAATAATTGCTCGGGTTAACGAACCCATTCATTTGACTGATCAAAGTAAACAGGGGAATGTATGACTCTGACACTGCCTACAGCAGCCTTTGACCAAATCTCAGCCGTCCATCACCCTCCCATCTCACCAAAGATCTTTTTGCCACTTTTACTTACATTCACCTCCCTGTACTATGTAATAATAATCAATATCTGGCCACAATTTTAGTGCCTTTACATGTGAGACCCCCAGCTACTTTTTTTCTTTTTTGGGCAAGGGGCTCCCACTTCACCTTTCATTGCATTTCTTACCAATCAAAGCACGGAGACTCCAAAGGTAGACGTCCTGTAGTGTATCGAATATTGGATATGGATACGATGCGTGTTGGATACTAACAGATAAGTTTTTAGTATTTGTTTGATTTGAAATGTTAGCTTTCGGATATCTATTGAATATACGCATGGATGCCTATTGAATATGCGCGACACACTTCCAAAATATGGTGGTCGTTAAAAGATTATTTTTTAAAAAAGTATGCAATAAGGAACAAATAAAATGTATGAATTATGTACACTATACGATTAGTCATTACATGCATTTGTCTTAAACAATAAACAAACTCTTGGCATGCGGAGTATATACATCGTCTTTCTGTTCACAACTTATCTCTTGAAGTTTATTGATTCAAACTTTGAACACAGATAGATACCCCTCACTCACTCTATCAATTTGTCGTACTCTCTCAAAATACATCATTTCTAACCATGTTTTTTCTATTACTATTATCTAATAATAGACTAATAATTGTAAATAAAAAAATGTAAAATTGTTATAGATGTATATGGGGTTAAGGTCCAGTCCAGTTTTTTTAACCTCCAGTCCGGTCCAGTTTTGGGCCTTTGTGGGCTCCTCCCGGGTCCAAAACAATGATCGGAATCGTTCATTATGTAGAGCTCGTCGAGAATAGTATCCACACAAAAAATTAGTTTGATTTAACATCGATAGATACATGAACAAAACAGATTTGTGTAAGAAAAATGCGATGACAAAAATTAAATTGAAACTCATAATTTTCCATTTTTTCTTGTACAAATATGTTTCGTTCATGTATCTATCGATGTTAAATCAAGCTAATTTTTTGCGTGGATACGATTCCCAACGAGCTCTACATAATGAACGATTCCGATCATTGTTTTGGACCCAGGAGGGGCCCACAAAGGCCCAAAACTGGACCGAACTGGAGGTTAAAAAAACTGGACTGGACCTTAACCCATGTATATGACATAGTCATATCGTATCGTATCGTGATGTACTATTAAAGTACATTAATTCCATTTTTTATGACTAATCAATTACAAACTTACGTGGTAGATGATTTAAGATCCTATCATGTGACGATCATCCAATTATTCTTTATTGTTGTACAAAAATAGACCCCATCATGCTATCCTTAAACTATCTTGAACCCTTCATTTTACATGACGATCATCCAATCGAACATCAGTCACCGTTTCAACAAAACCACATCTGTCACATAAAAATGAAAAGCCAAACATTGATCGTTCATTTTTCTTCGATGAAATATAAATCGACCAAGTTTTTGTCAATATTTGATCGTCTTAATTCGTAACACAAGCCATAAACGAATCGATATCTATAAAATGAATTACTCACATTCAAATGAAATTGTGACTATTTCACATCGGGTCCCACACAACCAATGTACATTTGGTTTTTTTTTTTTTTTTTGGAGGTAAATTGCATTTGCTTCAATCCTTGGTTTTCACCCAATCCAATTTTTTATGGGAAATGATATTGGTACTCCAAAAATTGATGCAGGCACTCCATAAAATAAGGAAAGTGGCTTTGGAGTTACAATGATTTTGAAACATCAATTTTTTGAGTGCCATCATTTTTTTTATTCCATGATGAAAAACTATACGTGAGAGATATGGCCATCATTAATTGGTTGGACATGTGTAGTTGTGTACACATAATCACTAGATACTACTAGTACCATAGTCAAACGTCAACATATACATCATCACCATCACAGCCATCGTCACCCCCCTCTGTTCTTTATTCTCTCTTCTCTTCAATTCTTTTTTCTGAGAGGCTCTGTTTCGACTCCTTCCGCTTAGATCGGATCTACCCTCCACCACCAAATCACCACCAACAACAATCCACACAAAATCCAAAGCAGAAAACTTTTACAAAAAAAAAAAACCGAACAAAAAAATTTACCCGAATCCCTCAAAAAAACAGAGGAAAAAATGAAAATCCACATCTTTCTCAACCCAAATCTCCATTGGAAGCTTCAAATTTCCCTTCAAACTAACCCAACATCCCAAAAGGAGAAAACCCAACAAAATTAACCCAAAATCCCTCATTTCCCATCAATTTTCCCCTAAAAAAAACAGATCATAAGAACAAATTTGACCTCATTTCCCATAGATATCATCACTTAGTGAATATTTTTTGGTGGGTCGGCGTTAAGTGACCTCTTTTTTATTTTTTTATTTTTATGGGGAACGTGACGTCGAGCGTGGCGGCGAGGTTCGCGTTCTTCCCGCCGGACCCACCGACGTACGAGGTGTACAAGGACGGGGAAGACGACGACGGACGGCTGGTGTTCACGGGGCTCACGGCCGACAAGAACGTCCGCGTCCACTTGCTCGAGACAAAGGGCGGGAACAAAATTGTGGCCACTTTCTGGAAACACCCGTTTGGGAGGTTCACGATTTTGTACTCCCATGGAAACGCTGCCGATTTGGGGCAGATGCAGGAGCTTTTCATTGAGCTCAGAGCTCATCTCCGTGTCAATATCATGAGGTATTTTTGGGAATATGTATTGGCTTTGTTTTTGTGTGTTTTCTGTTTTTTTAATGGTGTGGGAATGGGTGATTGTGGGTTTTTTTTTTTTTTGGATTTTTTTTCCTTTTGCTTTTCAATGCTTATGTTGGGTGATTGTTTGTGGGGTTTTCCATTCCGTTTTGTTCGTGAGATATTTTTTGGAGTGTGTTGGGTTTGTTTGTGTTTTTATGTTTTGTTGGGTGGTTTGGAATCTGGGTTTTGTTTGGATTAAGGGATGATTGAGAATCTGGGGTATGATGGGGTATTTTTGTTGTTGTTTACTTTCGACAACTCTAGTGTCCGGCCAGTTCACGGACATTTCAATTATATTTTCTGTGTTAATGGTGTGGAAATGGGTGAGTGTGGTTTTTATTTATAAAAAAAAAAAATTCCCTTTTGCTTTTCAATGCTTATTTTGGTTAGGTATGCTTATCAGATGTTGAGGCTGATATTTCTCTCTCTCTCTCTCTCTCTCTCTCTCTCTCTCTCTCTCACTGGATGTTTTTCAGTGGCACGGAGGTATTAATTTTGTGGATGTATTGGTTTGTTTGGGTTTTTGTGGTGTTTGGGTGATTTGGAATGGGTTTTGTTCGGTTTGAGGGATGATTGGGAATCTGGGGATTTGTGGGTTTTTTTCCAATGCTTATTCTAATTGGGTTTGTTTGTGTTTTTCTGTTATTTGGATGACTTGGAATCTGGGTTTTGTTTGGATTGAGGAATGATTGAGAATCTGGGGTTTTATTGGTTTTGTTGTTGTTAATGGTATGGAAATGGGTGATTATGGGTTTTTTTAAAAACCCCCTTTTGCTTTTCAATGCTTATTTTAGCTTCTTTTTTTTTTTTTAAATTTAAAATGCTTGTTTTAGTTGGGTGGCTGAAATTGTGGGGTTATCCATTCCCTTCGCTTTTCAATGTTTATTTAGTTTGGTATTCTTATCAGTTACCAAGGACTACGTATATCTACGGTTTAGGAATTTGGGTTTCTGATTGGGTGATTTCCTTTGGAAGGATAGCAATGGTTGGATTTTATTTTTGTTCTTCTATGCTGTTGCAGGATCGAGATTACATCATTGTTTGTTTGCATTTCAGCGCCATTATTGGTCCGGTGTTGAATTTTTACAACGCATTTGTATTGTGTTGAGGAGACTATATAGATTTGTGTTCTTCATTCTTATTATTGTATCTTGTTTTTCTAATAGTGTGGTAAGGAAGGGTTTGATGGAGCTGAAATGGTTGTATGAGGTTGGTTATCGTTTGTCTGGTAAATTAGTTCCTTTTGATATCCTTCTCATTCCATCTGCCTCTATATTGGAGAGTCTTCTCTACTTGGTTTGTTGCTAACTTGCTACGCTTTCACAATTTTATGTACCTTTTGATGTTCCATTTACTGCTTGATTGTATAGTTCTTGAACATCGCCTCCTGCTTTGTGTCTGATTGTTCTACTCGTTCCTCAAAGCATGCACAAGTTTCAGTCCTGTGGGTGAAATGGGTTATATACCCATTACGTATGCTGTGCTCTTGCAGATCTGTTTTTTAACCTGCGATTTTTGGGTTTGTTGCCGTTAATAATGGTCTGTATTCTCTGTCTTATTCTCAATGCTCCAACAGCTAAGGCCTTTGTTTCGTTCCTCCCTTTTTGGTTTGGTTTGGTTTTGTCCTTTGGTTGCATGTTGAAGACCTACAACTGTTTGATGTTTCTTTCGCTGGTGAAATACACTGGGGTGATGAGTCTGTACTCCTAAGTTGTATTACAATCTGCGAAATCACACAAATAGGGTTCTTATATGGATTTTTTTAGTCACATATCATTGTGAATCTGTTAGGTTTGTGCAGGTATTTCTTCTAAAATGATTCAAGTTTCCTTTTTGGTTATGTATATTAGTGAGTAAAAACACTTAAAATACCAATGTGGAATCTAACTAGCAGCTGATGTTATTTTTCACCGTTAAAAGCCACAGCGGGATGCCAATTGGATCTCTTTTGTATACCTTTTGTGTAGGGCTATTACTGATTCGGCCCATTTGCTATTTTGCAGCTATGATTATTCTGGATATGGAGCATCCTCTGGTAAGGTAATTATAATATGAAACCGATCTTCCTGTATAGTTGGTCTCTGGATTGAAAAATCTAGGAGGCTATGTACAAACTCCTAACTACTCATTAAATTTCCTCTCCAAAAAAACTCGGAAACTTTAAAGGATAAGTGAAAGATGCTATTAAGTACTGTGATCCAGCTCCTTTTTTCTGATCATACATGTTTTGGCTGGTTGCCTAAATCTGTTACTAAGAAATGGTTACCGTTTGTATTTCACAGCCATCAGAGTTAAACACATACTATGACATAGAGGCCGTCTACAATTGTTTGAAGAACGAACATGGAGTTAAGGAGGAGGATGTGATTTTGTACGGCCAATCCGTTGGAAGTGGGCCCACGCTCCACTTAGCTTCTCGTTTGCAGATGTTGAGAGGTGTTGTTCTTCATAGTGCGATCCTTTCAGGCATACGAGTATTGTATAACGTCAAAATGACATTCTGGTTTGACATCTTCAAAGTAAGTTTCAATGTGTGGTAACTGTGGTTCTTCTTATCTCTTCTGTTTGATGTGTTATTACCTCTGCTGTATATTGAGAAACCTCTGCTCATATCTTCAGAATGTAGACAAAATACGGAATGTCGACTGTCCAGTTCTAGTTATACATGTAAGTTCCCATCGCTGATTAGTTCTCTCTCCTTTCTTTCCAGATATCCATTTTGTTTTCCGCAAATCTTATCACTTCCATTCTTGGCAAAGCTTTTCGTTTTTGGCATTTGATTTTAAATTTTTTCTGCAATTTTACATCACATTGAGATTACCCTCATCTTGCTTCTACCTCCTGTTGGAATGACTATCCTTGTTGTGTTATCAGTTATCATATGCCGTACTATATTGAGAAAACAATCTGAAAGTCAATGAAAACAAATTGCTGTGTTAAAAGTTAAAACCATGATCTCTCGCCGTGCTTGTGTCTATCTTTTTATAACAAGATCTATGTCGAGGTTTTTATTGTCTGTCATTGCTATGTTGATTTCATAACTAAAGAACATGAGGGGGTGTCAGTATCCTTAGGGAGCTCATTAATCTTTGGAGAATGATCAAGTTTCAAAGACAGCCATAGATAAGCTGCGATTTACGCTGCCATTTGTTTGTCTCTTAAGAGACGAGGATGTTCAAATAATGTGTACCCAAAAAAGGGATGCTAAGGTGGGTGAGTTGGAAGCTTTTGTGTGAAGGTATATCACCTCATGAATGCTTTTGTGTGAAGTTAAAGGAAGCACAAATTCGGGACCAGAGATGGAAAGGTTATTAAATGGATTAGTCTGTGGCATGGTAGAATACGACGAGAGGCTGCACAAATCATGGGTTGAGGTACATTTCGGGTTGGATCTATGTTGAATGACCAGGTCCTTGTCCATTTAAACACAAGTGGGCACGGCAGAAGATAGCGGTCAAAAAGCTTGAAAAACGTGCTTGTTCGTTTTTTTAAAATTATCAAACTTGTAGACTTTGAAGTAGTGGAATCCAAGTAGTTTGTTGAAATTAGTCTATGGATTCGGAGTAAGGGAGGGGATTGGAATCTGTTGAGGTTAGTCGATGGTACTGTTTAGACAAGCCTAGGTCGAGGGTGGTGTTTACCGTTTTAAGAGTTGCCAATGTTTTGAACTCCTTGACAATGGAACTTTAGGAAATGAGTTCCCAATATTTTGACTTTGTAGAAGTAGTGATGCATGGAATTTCCTCGTGCAAATGATACTCCATGTATCTTGTTCTGCTGGTTGATTGGTAGAGTCAGCTAGATACGATTTTCGGTTTAGTTGGTGTTGTTGCGGTTGGTTAAGTGGGAGTGTTGTCTTTAGATGGTATGTAACTAGATTATATATGCTACTATGTAGCACGGACACGGATACTGTCACGGGATTTCTTAAAAAATGGGGACACAAACGTGGCAGGGGACATGACAAAATATCCATAAATACCCCTGTCCAAGGACACGAGAACATAAATATCCATATTTTCTTAATGTCACCCTTTTACTTCTATTTTCCAGCATATTAAGATGGTGTTTATGAGGTAAAAAATAGAGCATTTCATTCCGAATACAAGATAGCATACTTGTAAGCTCAAGTTTGTGGACGGCGGGAAATCAAAAACTCTAGTCTGTGGACATACTCGATGGGGAATACCCTACAACACTTATCGGAAACATATCTCATAAGCTTAGTCAGGAGTCGAGTATCCGACATGATCTCCGACCAATAGCTAGTCCAGTTACATAGGTAGCTCTTTGCTAGCTAATCTGGAAATTTATTGTCCTTGACATGTGAAGGCTTTGTGATGAATATATGTTAGATTACCCCCTTTTTTCCTACATTAAGGTTCCTATCTACTCATTCCCACCCTTGATTTTGTGGTATCCGAGCTCAGGTTAAGTCCCGATTCAAAATTGCTTTACGTTATTTCTCCTATGCCTCGATTATTATTTGCAGGGAACAGAAGACGACATTGTGGACTGGTCCCACGGAAAGCGACTGTGGGAGCTAGCCAAAGAAAAGTACGATCCGTTATGGGTCAAGGGTGGCGGTCATTGCAACCTCGAAACTTACCCAGAGTACATTAAGCACTTGCGCAAGTTTGTGAACGCGATGGAGAAGCTCTCTTTCACAAAGGAAAACAAGTCTCGTCTTGGTCCTACCGATAGTATGTCAGAATCCAAACACAACAAATGCTTAAGATTCGGAAGAAGATAGCTGCAAGCCTGCATTATCTTTCCTTTTCCCACTTGATTAGTGAGCAGAGATGGCTAGTTTTTTTTTTTTTTTTTCGAGGAATGCTATTCATGTAAAGAAAAGATCCGCTGGCTTGATCGGCGATGTTTGGCAGTCAACTTCATTTGGCACAGTGTTTTTCTAAAAAGTTTGTGTTGGAAGGAAATTACTTATTTTGGCCCTATTTATTCCAGATCCTGATGAAATTACCCATTTTTGAAGAGCTAAGTTCTGGAATTTGCTTTAGGGCAGTGTGCTCTTTTGTAAGAAAAGGCAAAGCTTAAGATTAAAATCAAAGGAGTCAAAAGTTAGTGCAACAACAATCAATGGTTTTCGGCTAGCAGAAACGAAAGAGAGAGATGTTGGGCCTGCTGTTGATTTTTTTAGCCCACTTTCAATTAGATTTGTGCTCGCATCTTTGGCCGTCATTTTCCCTTTTTTGTATGAATTTCTCATGTGAATGCATGATGTCGGGCTAAAGCCTTGATATAGAATGATGTTAATGATTTTGGTTCGTTCACTTCATTACCAAAAGGCCTAGCGTTCAAGTTTGAGGAGAGAGAAATGACTCTTCAAACCGCTCCCTGGAACCCACCAAACGCTATCCCATCGGGCTCTTTAAACTGCACCTCAACAAATGTGTTCCAATGGAGTAGTGATGATGGATGATTTTTTGACGGAGTGAATTTCCTAAAAGCGAAAAAAGGGATGAAAGAATAAAACATAATGGAGATTTGAAACAAAATTAGTATTTGGTAATTGGTCGCAACTTGTGTGTCAAACCCGAAGACCAGTCCAAAGTCAAAACTCATCAAATTGACCGTAGAATTCCGTCGTTTGATAATGCAAACTGGGAAAAATTTTCAGTGCCAGGTGGGCATCACGTTATGCTCGCTCGGTACATCCGAGCCGTCCATTGCGTTTTTGAACGGCTCGGATTTGGGGAGAGAAAAAGGAGAGAGAGGGTTTCAATCCGAGCCGTCCAAAAGTGTATTGGATGACTCGGATGTACCAAGCAGGTACCACGTGGAATATACTCACCTGGCACTGAAAAATTTATCTGCAAACTGGGTGGTTTCATCTTTCTTCCAAATTTACAGGGATTTTTTAAGAATAATTTTGGAATATTGGTGAGGCACTAGTGCTATTTTGTAGCAGTCAAAACGAGTTATCGACATAGATATGGGTATTTCAATAAGAGTTATGCAAAGGATAGAGCCAGAGGAGATAAGTAGGGTGGATGCTCTCCTACAATTTTTAAAAACGCTACTATTACATTGAAAAAAGAATAGTTATCATCAAACCATATAGCCTGAACCCACCCCAAGATGTATGGAGCCCACTTGAATTTCACCTAAAAGATTGCATATAATCATGTCAAATTTACACCATTTTCCCAACAGTTTTGTGTGACATATGAACTGCATGGCAAGTCCATATTGTTTGTGATTAGTGATGGGTTGCTAACAGATATTAGAACATGCAAGAATCAAATCAAAATTGACTGCTTTTGCGGTTTGATTTTGGTCAGGTTCTACATATAAAGTGGTTACATTTCGGTTATTAAATTGCTACAAAATTGCGTCAATCTGAACTGTACGTATCCTCACTATTGTGGATTGTAGTAGTTCAAGAAGACAGCAGAATGTAGGTGCACATTTAATGGACCGGATTGGGTTTAAATCAGGCTTACACATGTTATATATTAATGGACCTTATGTCTGGGGAAATTGACGGCCCAAGACGTGTTTTGATAATTAAACCCGCAAGGACATGCTGAGAACATTTGTTAATATTGAAAATGTCATTGGCAGTATTAATTATCAAAAACGTCAGCTATCATTTTCCCAGCGGTCAAAGGTATACACTCAGGGGTTGCCCCAGTGGTTCGGGTGAATTCCCGGGTTTTGGGAGAACGTATCAAGGTCTAAGGCAGGATGAGTACCTTGGGCCACTCTAGCTCTCCCAGAGGTTTGAATTGCACAGTCGGGTTCATTTATTGGCTTGGTTGTAGAGTTGTTCCTCTGTTAAAAAAAAAAAAAAAAAGAGATCAAAGGCTAGGCCGATTGAAGTTTACTTCCCATGCCCGTCAACTCGTTTAATTTGTACTAAAACAATTAAAAAATGTAAATTAATAATTCTGCAATTCACAACTTTGGTTTTCCTTAAATAATAAACAAAATAATCTATGTAAATATTCTATGCAGGACGGAGACAACTGAAGTTTCAGACCTATCTTGCGAGCATAAATATCAATCTCAAACCTTTATCAATGCGTACTAGCTTGGTCAGGCTGCGCAGGTCACGGGCCGGTGTGCACCTCTCCCGTAGTGCATATAATACGGCAAAATTGTTTCCTAATAGGATTGATAGGGCAATTTCATAACTTAGGTGAGGGTGTCTGAAAATTTTTATAGTATTTGTAAAGAGAAATTATCAACGAAATCCAAACTCATACAAAGAATGACCATTTTAATTAAACAAGTGAACCGCCAAAGCATGTGCACCACTGCTATAAATTACTTGTTAGGACTACCGGCCACAGTTCGTTTTTTTGTTTGCTTTCCGTTTATGAGATTGATTTACTTTTCAATTGGTGGGACGTTGATTAATTGAAGAGATAAAACTTAGCAAATCTATCTACCTAGGCAAGTTAGGATTTTACTACCCATGGGTCCGACACCAGTGCTAATTTTATGCGGCTTTTACTTGTATTTTGCTTTTGTTCTAATTGTAATTTACTCATATTTTAATACAACGGGGATGATCTTTCCTGCCAATTAAAGCTAGTATAAAAAATTACCCTTCATCAATAATCCTCTTAAAATACAGAAATTTTCAACTCCCTTTTGTGCATGGCGCTTTTAAAAACAGACAATTTCGTAATCATCAAAGCGACATTTACATTGGTTGATTTTTTGGGACTAATTAAACAAACGTCCTTAATTAAGTTGGCTAATGTTGTTTATATGGTGGTTACTGAGTTTAATTTCCACATAATTAAACGATGAGTGTTCGCCCGCTTGATTATTATTTTTTTAAGTCGTCTGATTATTAAAAGTTTAAACCCCCATAACGTACAGCTAATTTGACGAAGACACTGATCTTCTCCAGCTAAGAAAGAATCTGAATCTACATTAGTTATATAACATCTTCATATTCTTGGAACCGAGGTGCTTTGAATTACACTTGACACTGCTTCGAATTGGGGGATGCTGCGCACCTTCGAATTGTCGAATCGTGCATTCGACGGCTTGAATGTCATTATAAGAATTTGCGGTAGAATGACATCAAAATCTCCAGCAATGTCTTTCTCGATCTAATTAGTCATTTGGCTTCAAATGTTCTGCAGGAGCCATGGAATTATGGAACGAACTCGAAGCCGAGAAGTCTGCTGTCCCCTTAGGGACAGAAACAACATGTGTGCTAATCCCATCCGGGCTGTCCATTTCGGCAATGGACGGCTCAAATTTTATCTCAGCTGTCCATCCGTTTATCACGAAGATGAAACCTGAGCTGTCCATTGTCGAAATTGGATGGCCCGGATGAGTCAACACACATGCTGTCCCCTAAGGGACAACATGCTCTCTAATTTCAACTAACTCTGAGTATGCACCCTTGCACTATAGGTTTCCGATTCCGGAGCGGACTTAATTAAAGTAGAATAGAAGGCCGGGAATTAGTAGTTTTGTTTCTATTGATCTCAGGTTTTTTAAAATTTTAATTAGGCCTCTTGAATTTGAGTTTGGGGCATTGACTTTCGACTTCTTAATTTAGGTCTTCTATGGAGTATAAAAGAAACAGAGGATTAAAGTATTGCTAATAATATATTATTACTCGAAAAAAATCTAGAGGCACCAAACACTTTTGTTTGAGGTAAATAAAATAAAACAATGTTATGAATCTTGAGTTTTTTTTTTTTTTTTTTGAAATTTTGGGCGGCGACGGCCACCGCTTATTCTCCCCTAGATCCATCATTGCATCCTAGGCACGTATTATTTAGAGCATATAGATTTAGGTCTTAATTTGAATAACTATACAATTTAATTATTTATCTTTCCGTTCGTTATTGATCAGACCATTCAAGACCATAACACTATATATAACAGATAATCGCAATCATTTTCTATGCCCCGGACAATACCCATAACATAACCACTTGCTGCATTTCAGGAGTAGGGTACGTAACAGCAGATAGCTCTATGAAGGATTATGTGACTATGCCCATAACCACGAGCTGCACTTTACGAGTGATGCATACATGAAAGAGTATACTCTAATTAAAACTTTAGCATAAGTCGAGCAACGAGGAGAATTCGCCATGTTTTCACTAAAATTTTTCGGCAACAACTTACGGCGTTTTACCAAGTTGTTCACACTAATCAACAAGTAATTGGTTAGTGAAATAACTTAACATTTGGCAATACTTATTAATTAGTAGAAACAACTTGACATTTTTCAACGACTTTTCATTCACATATCTATCTACAACTTATTGGTTAATGGAAACAACCAATAATTTTTCAACAACAACAAAATCTCTTTAACTTATTCCCTTCCGTAAACACTCCCAGAAGCGAATCCCAGAAGCTCCCGAAGCACCATGAAGCATTTTGATTGTGGTCAGAAAGGTAGATTCTCAAATACTATTAATTTCGTCGGTTGATGATGAAATGAATTACGACAATTGGATTCACGTGGTGACATGCACAATCTTTAACTGACCAATAACGAGACCAAACTTTATTCAAACGCCTACCCAGTACTTGATCACTATCATTCATTTACTATATTTATACCCAATAATAAACTAATACAGAACCATTGGCTGCGAATTACGTGTAACAAATTAGTAGTAACGCTTACATATGACAGACTCTATTTAAATAATTTGGCCAATCGAACCAAATAGAGAAAATAAAAATTTCAGAGATGGTTCTTTTTAACAAACCAGAACACGCAAAAGTTAATCCATAAGCAGGACGTACGTTGCTTCTTTTATATAATATGTAGGATAGGATGTACACAATTTCCGCATAAAATCATCGAGTACCAAACTCTTCTGACTAAAAATAAACCGAGTGTTTTTTTTTTCTCTCAGCGGTTGGATGTCGACATCCTTGCTTGTGGTTTCATTCAATTTCGCATTGGATGTAATTTTCTTTTTTCTCTTTCTTTTCTTTTGGCCTTCTTTTTGTCTCAAGTCTTCTCTCTTGGGCTTAGAGATTGTCACCTCGATGTACTCTTTGTCGAGTTCTAATAAAATTTTGTTGTTTATCAAAAAAAAAAAAAAGAGTGTGAACAGTGAACGAGTCTAAGATTTCAGTACTTCAGCCCCAAGATGGTTAGTCCATAGAGAGTATTAATTTTTTATGCCATTAGGTAAGGAGCTAGCTTATCCCTCAAGTTCTGCGGTTTGATTTCTATAGCAAGCAAAAATCCCTTGGGTCAACAAAGATTTATCTAATCGTTAACTTGATGATCCTAGATAAGTAGAAATATGCATAATTTGACCCAGATACCAGTGGTTTATACCACTTTGACAAGGGATATGCCATGGAAGAGACAGGACACTACATATGCTTTAGATGATGTCTCTTTTGCATATACAGTTGACAGGTGATGTTTAATTATTTCTCATCTTGAGCTTGTTTGTAGTTTGTGTGTCAAACTATGCTGATACTTTTTTGACAGTCTAGTTTGATTTAACGCAATTATTGCGATATTTTAAACGTATCTCCCACTATTTATTGGCGGAAACATAATTATTATAATGCGTGACGTCTGTCTATCTACTAGAATGGAGTCACTAGAATTTGTCTGTTTGCAAAAGAAAAAAAAATAAGGTAGCGTATTAGTAACTCCGTGTTAACTCTATAAATTTATGTTCTAATTAAGAAGCTTTTAATTTGTACTGGGTTTGATCTTTTCTTTTGTATAGTGTAATTTATAATCCAAAACTAAGGTTGATATCCTTAGAATCAATTGATAGGAATATCATGAATCACTTCAAAATAGAGATTGAAAGTCTAACCTCAACACATATTAAGAGCACACTGATTATTGAATAAACCTATTGAGAGAACCTCTGCTATAAGGCTCTAGCCTAGTTGGCAAGCATCTCCTGATTTTCCTCTCATGAGAGACCAGGGTTCAAGTCTTGTCGAGAGCGTTTGTGGTTTCAAGGCTATGGACAGCCTCTAACCCCCAAATTACAAACTAAATTAACAATCCTTACATTAGCAAATTAAAGAAATGTGAACAATACATGCACCACATATAAACCTTAGAACCTTACAAATTTTAACTCGTTTATGGATATTTTTCTAGATTTTTGTGGGACTCGGAATGGACCCGAACGTGTTTTTCCTTGCATGATTCCCTACAAATCTTCCTTTCAAATAGCAGGGCTCGTTTTTCAATACAGACTTTGAAATGGCTACCAACAAGGAGCCTTAACAAGGAAATCAACGAGAAACAAACCGTAAACACCTGCAAACAGAAAACAACGGAACTAAACAAAATAGCTAGATAGATACTGAAAATCCTAAAGTTTAAGCCCTAGACATCGATCAGCCAGCAAACGGTTCCCATAAAGATTAAGCCATGTTTGGATCTGCTATATAGTTCTCTTGTGTACTCCATAAAGACCTTAATTTGGTTGCCCACGTATTTGTTTTTGGATGTAGCTAGCAAAGATCAACAATTCTCAATTGCTGAATGAATGTTATAGGCTCCTATATATGTTACAAATGCATAATCTGCCACAAAGTATGAATGAATCTATGATCTCTATGCAAAATTTGGGTCCCCACATCCACTAGCTAGCATATGCCATATTGGCTCACTTACCTTAGGCAAACATAAAAAGAGGTTAATCTCCTTTTAGAAAGAAGTAATTGAATCTTAATCAGATTTTTCAATGATGAAAGGCCAGTAAATTATCTGGAATTAGGTTAAGACCTAATCAACATTTTCATCAGTAAAACTTTGGAGCCCTGCTAATTAAGCTGATCAGGCACTTAATGATATCCAATTAAGCTGATTTTTTGCATAGTTGTTCTACCAGCCAAGTGAACAGATCCATTTTGGGTCTCGAAAAATGATCAAAACCGCTCATTTGGGGACAGCAGCCCCCTGTTTACCCCCAAATATATATTTTAAGGTCTGCAAAAATTCAGCTAAATCTGACACCAACAAAGGTGTTTACGAAACATCGTAATTTGCTTCAGAATTTGGGCTTGTATTCTAGAACAAAGTTGGATGTTTTGTAGATCCCCTTAACGATGTCGGATTTAGCTAAATTTTTGCAGCGACTTTAAAATATATATTCTAAACAACATGAGCGGCTCCGATCATTTTTTCAAAACCCGAAACGGGCCCAAAACGGATTTCACTACTACAAAAATAGATAAAGACCTCAGTCATTTGGTGTGATCTTTCACTTTTAATCTCTCATTTAAAACTGTAATCTATCAAGGTGTAACTAAAAGTCTCTATCTTTTAACCACAGGATAAAAATCGTGATTAAAACTCATTTAAACCGTGACTAAAAACATAAAACTATGATTAAAATGATAAAACCGTGACCTTTAATAGATTAACATCTCAGTTTTATTATAAAAACGTGGTTGTTTAGAGAGAAATAATCTCAGTTTTTGAAAAAACCGAGATTAAAAGTGGTGTTTTCCTAGGGGAAAAAATCCTACTCTATTTCTCCTGTTGGGTTTTGAACCCTAGTCTCTTGAGTTTTACACAGAAGCTTTAACCAACTACACCACACACACTTTTCAATATACAATTGAAATATTTAATATATAACATATGTGTTTAGCTTACGACCTCAGTTTTTAGATGACTGAGATTAAAGATTCTTTTTATCTCAGTTTTTCTGAAATGAGATATATTCTTTCATATACAATCTCAATTTTAAAAAAATGAGATCTATTCTTTAAGTTACAATCTCACTTTTAAATTACTAAGATTAAAAAATATTTTCATCTCAATTTTTTTCGAAACGAGATTTATTCTTTTATATATGATCTCAGTTTTTTGAGAATGAAATCTATTCTTCAAGTTACGATCCCATTTTTTAGATTACTGAGATTAAAAAATCTTTCCATCTCAGTTTTTTCATATAATTGAGATGAAAACTATAGTCTATAACATTTTATTACATTTTTACAAAAAGTAAGATATTTTTAGTTTTTGTACCGTGATCTTTATATCATTTTGTAGTAGTGTTTGTTCTAGCTGGTATAGATTTTTCATTATAAAACCAATATCCTTTTCGAAAACTTTGCCACAGTTCTAAAAAATGCTTACAACAGCCTTAGGGAGGTGGATTATGTGTAAAAGTAGTAGTGAGCGTATTGACCTCCTTGAATGTGCATTGATATATGAAATATATGTATTGAAATTCTCGTTTTTTGGCAGTATATGCATGGTTATTCACTGTCCGGTTGGCGGTTGTTGACAATGCCCGTCCTAAAATATAGTATTTATGAATTAGGATTCTATGCAGTAGATAGAGTATGTGGATTGAGGTCGTCCGGTGCGCCATAAGTCTCGTTGTGATGACGCGATTCATGCTATTTTTTTTTATGGTCGATCTAAGTACGTGGAAGAGCTCTGACGACAAAAATTAATTTTATTCATTGATGGTGACAATCGCGATTTCATGATGTTACTCTTGAAAAATAATGGATTGATGGTCTACTTTTAAAATTACATATATTATCTATTTTCTTTGGTCAAATGCAATGAAATCTGTGATTTCGATCATCGAATCCATTTGATCGAATTATATAAAGAGAATAAATTCTTTACATCGTCGGTGTAAACATTTGTTTTGTCCTAATCAATTACATTGCGCGACACGTGTCAAAACAGTAGTCCCAATTAATTAATAAAACATGGAGACGTGGCGCAATGCAATCGATTTGAAGGAAACATATGTTTACACCGACGATATAAAGAATTTATTCTCTTATATGAGGACAAGGGGACTGTGTTGTGCAGCCTCCGGTGAGGCCTTTCCGGCATCGGTCCGACAATCGGAGACATCCACCGCGTAAAGCTCATCGAGTACTATAGGTGTACCAAAAATAATCTCGATCAAATATTGTTAAGTGCCTCATCGGAATACATATAACTTGAAAAACAATGAATCCTAATTGATACGAAACACTAGATCAAAACCATTGAATTCATTTTTTTCAAGTTATTTATGTTCCGATAAGGCACTTAACGATATTTGATCGAGCTGATTTTTGGTGCTCATGTGGAACTCGATGAGCTCTGCGCGGTGAACGTCTCCAGTCGTCGGACCGATGCTGGCAAAGCCTCGCCGGTGGCTGCACAGCATAGTCCCTCAGTCCCTTATATGAATATCGTACATATATACATCTAGACTTACAAGTTACAACGAACCAATCAAAATTTCGAAATATATATACCGTGGTGGACCCCACGGGGTCATCCATATATGGAGTAGCATATACATATTTAAATTAAGTTGCGTACATATTTATCTAACTCAACGGAGTTGTAGGAGAAATTTTACCGTATAATATATCTAGTTAGATCTTCGAAAGTCAATAGGATCAAGTGACCCGTAGACGATGATAAAAAGAAAAAAGTGACCCGGCCCATATGTAATGCATTAGTGCAACTGATTATGATTCATTTGTTCCTTTGTTGTGATGATCTGCCAAATTAAAATTGAAAATGAGAATGTTAAAATTGTTTTGTTAGTGTCAATTTTTTTTTTAGTGGATAAGAGTTTAATTTATACATTACACGCGTACAAGTTTCTTACGATATTAGTAAAAACAACCAAAATTTCGCCATCCGTAGTTTCGATTGATGTTTGATAGAACGAGAAAACATACGGTTTTTGAGTAGAAGGAATGTTTGTTCATGAGGTAAACCTTTTTCAAAGGAATTTAATGTTAATTTGAGATAGTGTTTATCTATTTGGTACACTTCAAATTCAATGGAAAGTTTATGCTGGTGTTTTTGGGTTCTCTCCAAGTGAAAGTTTGTGTACACATATTTATATGCACGGATTCAAGCACAAATATGTTCGGAACTGGTCAATGAATATGGGTTCCATGAAATAATAAAGGATTCTCATGCATCGGATGATTCCGGAAAATATCTGTGCATGTATATGTCCACATAGATTTATGCATTTCTCAAATGATAATTTAGGAGCTAATGATTGATTGACTTTGAATGATGAAAGAAAATACGCAAAGAAGCCAAAATGAGGGGACCGCAATCTATTTTGAAAATTAAACATCGAATATTTTGTAAACGCCTTTATCGATATCCGAAAAACTTGATTTCTTTTGGAGGATCCAAACAAACTATTTTGAATAAAATGAGAGGCTCGAATTATTTTTGTGAGACCTGAGACATGCCGAAATGCGTACAAACGCGGTGTATGTATGTATGTATGTATGTATGTATGTATGTATGTATGTACATATAGCACAGCTCTCCCTCTACATCGTTCTTGACAGGTTCGCCCAACTTATGTCCTCATTGTTTGAAATAAGTAAATAAGCGAGTCCTTTTGCACTCCAAATATGCTTTATTTGCATGGAAAATGCCAAATATAATACCATAAAGGTGTATTGATATTCGTAAAAAGCGCATAGATATTCACTAAAGTGCATTGATATCCGTGAGAATTGTATTGGAGTTCTAACTATTTTACCTTTCTACGTGTATTATCTTGAATCCAATATTGGACTAATGTAAGCGGGACCCTTGCCAATTAGGATCGAACAATAGCGTTCATGTGAAAAATCTATAGAAATAATGTCTATGCGGAACCATGTTATATCCCTCGTGAAATGATTTTTAAATACAAACGTTCAATATCCTTCCATGATTTAGTAAATTAGATAGCACTGGTTTGTGCAAAATAACAAATAGCAGGTCAATCTTCATAAATTTCATCGCAAATACGATGTACTTAGACAAATAGAAAAGTGGGAGATATAAAAATGATCTGCAGGGACGTCATTTGTCTGCTTGGCTAACCAAACTCAGAATAATTCATAGATCTTTGGATTTCAGTTACCAAGAGATAGAAACTCTACAAAATAACCCGCAGAGAATTGACGTTCTATTCTATTGCTGTCATTTTATATGTATAAGTATATAGTTACATATGAGGTACAATTCTCTATGCTGAGAGATTTTTTGGGTGTTAAATTTAAAACATAAAAATAAAATTACACAATCCAACGGTCAAAAAATCTCTCGGCTTAGAGGCACCAGAATTTTCGGAACAGAGGAGATTAGACCCTTTACATTTAGTACAATGTGTAAAATGATGTAAGCCCTTATGTGTACCATCTTATGCGCTTTAACCACCATCCATAGACGGGGTTGTTAGCATGCCGAATCATCAGATCAACCAAGAAAGCTCCTATGAGTTTGGCCTCATCCAATCCCAGTCAAAACTAAACTGAGTCGTTTCATCTAAGATCTTAGATTCGATTATTCTTGCTAGTAACTTTTTTGCGGTCACCTCACACCAAGCGTAAGCATATGAAATAGATTCGGAAGGAACTGTAAGGATTAGTTTGATGTGCATGCAAGCTGACCCGAAATACCATGACCACCACGTCCTCGTCTTCATATTCGCCATTAATAACCACCATCATGAGTGTTTACTACCAAATTAGCATGGAATGCATTGAGGCTAGTTCGCCCTACTGTTATGTGGGCTAAAATTGTCTGGTTTTCTCATAATGTTCCACATTGGATGTTTATTGAATGGCTTGTGTTTTGGGGGTGTTTATCAACCAAGGATAGATTAAGGAGTTGGGGTTTGCAGGGTGATACAATTTGCTGTTTGTGTGATGCCCAAATGAGTTCCATGAGCACTTATTTTTCGCGTGCCCCTTTTCTTACCAGGTTTGGAGTCACTTGCTGGAAATGAACAGCATAGGCAAGGGTGTGCTTGCCTTTACTGATGAAATAGTGTGGGCTTGTACTCATAAGGCTGGTCCCTCTTTGGCGCACCATGTTTTTCGCCTCTCTTGCTGCTTCTGTGTACTGGATTTGGCGAGAGCGTAACTTTCGAATTTTTCAGCACCAAAGGAGAGATGCTAGGGGTTTATCATCTCAAATTGAGGAGGTAAGGGCTTATTTTGTGTCGTTTCTAGGAGTTAAGAAGAATGCTGTTAATAGTTGGATTGCGCAAAAGTGGAGGGTCCCTGCTCGAATTTTTGCTTTGTGTAGTTAGGATGTAATTAATTTTGTATCGGCTAAGGCCTTGGTTTTGTTTGTTTGCACTTAATGGAATTACGGTTACCAAAAAAAATAAATAATTCACGATCTCAATTTCTCCAAAGTTTATGTGGAGCCACCTGCATGCGACCAAAATTCGACTAGCTAGCACTATAACGTACGCAGAGGTCTTTATGTACCGTCACGAGTGGTCCTGATCTGGTTGTCCGATAATGTTCAAAGTCCCGGCCGCAAGTTCTTGGTGAAATTTTGGTTACATTTCAACGAGCTTCAACGACATCTCGTAGGCTGCAAAAAGCAACCACCCTGTAGAATGTATGAAATCTCGGAACAACAATTTTAGTATGGAATCGGATGTATCCTCTCGGGTCCAAATTTTCAACGGGAAGAAAGAGTCCAAATCTAGATCACACATTGGGATAATTAATGATTCGAATTTGCTCAGAGGCTCTTGGCAAGAAGAATCAACTATTCCCGCGACGAATCTCTGAGCAAATCTAAATCATTAGTTGCAGCAATGGACGGTCCAAAAATTGGACTCTCTCCTCGATCACGTCCAAAACTTGGACCGGAGAGTATTCAAGTGCTTTTCGTGTCTATAATCTTATATATAGGAGTTGTTGGGACTTGGGTGGGTAGGGAAAAATAACTAAGAAGTTGAGGTTAAAATATGAAACTGGAATGATTTTATTGCGAAGTTTAAGAATGCAAATTTAGGGAGCTAATAAAAAAAAATTATAGAACACTATTAGTGATCAACTCATGGCTTAAGTACCAATGAAATTCAGTTGTATTTTGCTTTATAAAATGAATGATCGACAAACTTGATTTTAAACTTGAAACCGTCCATTCTACGGGATACTATATACATGCATACGCATATGTGCTTAATGTTCAGCTGAATTCCTTCTGCTTTCAGACACATTAATTCCTCTCTGCAGGATTTACTCGATAAACAGTTCCTATTATAATTTTGAATAATGGAGTAACTTTTTCAAATTTTTTGTTTGGCTAGAGGCGTGCATATATGGTA
This sequence comes from Rhododendron simsii, assembly GCA_014282245.1. Classification (NCBI taxonomy): domain Eukaryota; kingdom Viridiplantae; phylum Streptophyta; class Magnoliopsida; order Ericales; family Ericaceae; genus Rhododendron; species Rhododendron simsii. Next base: position 6,542,867 of record CM024953.1, on the reverse strand, counting down.
GCGGAAGAAGACCTGGAAATATGACAGCCTGTATCTAATGTCCTCCAAATTATATATAAATAGAACTAAACTAATGACACAATTTTAAAATACAATATCAGATATAACTGTATTCGGAATCGTTCAATGCACGTTAGTCAACATTTATCAAACGGTTTCTAGTTATAAATGTGTCCTGAGTTGTGTTTCAATATTGTATGCGTGGAGATACACCTCACACTTTTGTCGTTACGTATGACCAATAAGAAAACAATTTGCCCACTACGGCACCTGTAAATGAATTACTATTATTCAAGAACGTAAAAAAAACTCTCAACCAATCACGCGGCGACAACCCGACAAGTGGAAAAAAATAGGAGTAATTATCAATGGTCAACGGAAGGTTCAAGATCAGTGAGGATGATGAGCATATAATGCAGGACTTATGTCTGGTCCCCACTGAATAATTTTGCAATCACGTGGAGCTCAATGGCCAGAATCTGGTAGATCCCAATTGGTATCTAAACAGAATCTTGGTAATGATTTTTAGGATTTAAATGCTAATTAATGATTTTCTCCCTTTTCCTTTCCGGGGAAATCATTTATATCGTCCAGCTAAAAACTTCTTTTACTATGGGTAGTAAAAGAAATGTGCTTAATTTCAATGCCTGGATTGAAATGTGCTTAATTTCATTCCCACGAATCAAAAAGATAATGTTGTAAATTCACGTATATAAGGACAGAAAAGGAATACATATGGTAAAAAAATAAAGTTCGTAAATGAATTCCTTTTACTATGGGTAGGGAAAACCGAAGACGGAACGAACCTTCACTTTACGGACTTGGCTACTCTTCCAGTCCACTACCAATCGATAAGAGTGTGTTTGCAACAAAGGAAAAGATAGTAAAGATGCCAATTGACTGCCAATATGATTCCCTTAGCTAGTGGTTTTAATTTCTCACACATCGACAAATAATGTAATAAATTCACGTATACACGGACAAAAAAAGAATACAAATAGTAAAAAAGAAAGTGTATAAATCAATTCCTTTTAAAATCCAGGCACGGGAAAAGAGAAAAAGGGAAGAGTCTTTCATTTTATGAACCCGGCCTGTCGAGCACCAATTGAGTGTGTTTACAATATATTATTAAACATTAGATTAAGCTTGTAAATTCTTATGTCAATTATACGTAATAATTATTTTTCTTCATGATTTAGGTGCTAGGACCAATTTAGCACACCTTGATTTATTCTTTTTGGTGACCAATTCCATTATAAGCAGGGGCAAAAATCTATATATGAAGTTACCCCACAAGAGTTGATAGAACCTTTTTGCAGGAATGAAAAATATTCATTTGTTTGAAGAAGTAAAATGAAAATAGGTTACCATGCTAAGTTGGAAATTAATTACATGGGATCCTTCAATATGGTGCAGTATTTTCTTTATATGAGTGAATTGAAAATTTTCAAAAATAGTGAGTCGTTGCTTTTATGTGACCAATGAATTGATTACCTTTACTATCTTTCCTTAAGTTTTATGGGAATTTCCCCATATAGATATAGATAAATCCCTCATATACTTAATTGACAAAGGCATAATTAATTGGTACTCTAGACTAAAATGCCTCGTGAAAGTTCAGTGGGAGTATTGAATAATTTTCTGCAACGATTATACTATTTATATGCATAAGTAGACAATTTTTGACACAAAATCTAATCGGAGGGCCATACTAATAATCAGAGGCGTTCAATTTATTCGGATATCAATGAGTACTTAACCAATTCATTTGGGCTTTTTTTGTTTTCAAATTTAGGAACAAATACCGATCAAGTCTTTATCGATATATGAGCAAGTTAAATTCGCAGGAAGCTCTCCAAAAAAAAAAATTCAAACAAATTAAACGATTCTAGATTATTTGTGGGAGGCCCTCCAAAATGGGTTCCACGTAAGATTATATATTTTGCGAAAAGCGAGTTAAATGTTCTGTCCAGAGAGACAGGAGAGAGAGAGAGTACAAAAATATGCTTGCTTTTCATGAGCCGGTGTGTTGTTGGTTGAAAGTCCAATTCTGTTCTTGCCAATTGCCATCACCATCGTTGTCAATTTTATTTTAGTATTTTTGTTGTTGGTAAAGACCATCGTTGTCAATTTTACAGCTTTGCTTGCTACAGCCACTCTCTCTCTCTCTCTCTCTCTCTCTCTCTCCACATCATTGTCAATTGTACAGCTTTGCTCACTTGAACCAGTCTCCCTCCCTCTCTCTCTCTCTGATCCCTCCATAAAGACCATAACCCGCCTGCCCCTCGCACCATTTGCCATCTGTGTGTGTTGGGAAAGTTTTTCTTTTGGGAAAGTTCCAAAAGAAAAACTTTTTCCATGGTCAAAACCCAACCTTAACCCTGTGATCTCTGTTTTTGTGCTCTGTTTTGATCTGGGTTTTCATATTTTTCCGCTCCAAAGATGACTTTAGAGGAAATTAAAGGAAGTTTAGGGGGTGAAAATGATAAATTCCCAGTGGGTATGCGGGTTCTTGCCGTTGATGATGACAGAACTTGGCTGAGGATATTAGACGAATTACTTAGGAAATGCCATTATCACGGTCTGATTCTCTCTATTTCTTGCTTTTTCCTGTGTTTTATTCTTAATTTGAGTTTGAATTGTCATAAACCCTTTGTAATTGTATTGTTTCTAGTTGAATTTTCGCCCAATTTTTGGTTTCTAATTAGAATTTTGACTCAACATCATTTCTAAATGGGTTCGGCTTTGTTCATCTAATTATGCATGTTGGTAATTTCTCTTTGTTCATGGTGTTTCAATTTTCTGTTTTTTTTTTTTTTCCTGAAATTCTTGGGGTTTGGGGAAGTGGGTCGTACTTTATTATGTGTCTAAAAAATTCCAAAATTCTGGTGATTAGTTTTGATTCATTCTTATATCCTCTGATGAATGCTATGTTTGGAGTTTGAAATTTTTTTTGAAAAATAGTAGGGGTAATAAGTGGAGATAGATAAAGAGAAATGTTGGAAGTAAAGGGAATTTAGGGGAAATTTTTAAAAAAATTCTTTTTGAATTGCAGAGAGAAAAAGGCAAAAGTCTTTGTAATGCGTTCAGGTTTTTGATATGAAATTACCTCTTGTTCAAATAAAAAATTCCCTTTTCTTTTTTTTTTTTTAAAATTCTTGGGGGTTTGGGGAAGTGGGTATTTTTTATGTATCTAAATTCCAAAATTCTGGTGATTAGTTTTGGTTCATTCTTGTATTTTGTGATGAAATCTTTGTAATGTCTTCCGGCTTTTCAAATGAAACTACCTCTTGTTTAGAAAAAAATTCCAGTTTTTTCCTGAAATTCTTGGAGTTTGGGAAAGAGGGTACTCTAGGATGTGTCTAAATTCAAAATTCTGGTGATTAGTTTTGTGTTAGATAAAGTTCAAATGTTTGTTTGGTTAAAGTGTGTTTTCGATTTCTTTGATTGGTGGATTATTTTGGGGATATTGAAAAATAAAATTGATTGCTCAATTGTCTTCCCAATTTGGGTACGTTATGAATTTGTGCTCAGATAAGGTTCAAATATAATTGCATGTTTTGAAGTGTTTTTTTTTTTTTCCATATTATGGCAATTCTGCTACCAATTATTTCTTTTTTAGGATACAATTATTCTAATTTGGTGGCCTTGAGTGGTCTCAAATTCTAGTAATGCCTGTCGATCCAGTTGTGTTTTCTACATTAAAAAAGGGTGAAATGTTTATTTTTCATGGCAGTTCTAGCCGTATTTTGTGCTTTTATACCATTAACCAACAATCTCAATAGAAATTTCAGATTTTCAGTTACTGTAAAAAGTTGCTGTAGTTCCATTATTTTCTTTGATCACTTTCATTGGATTCGTTTGTAGTGCGCTGGTTTCAATCGTTCCCATCTCGAATTCTATGTCTTTGGTTTTGGACTTGTATATGCTAGCTTTGTTTTTCTTGTATTCTAATATGGGTTTTTCTGTCAAAGCAACTGACACTTTAGCATTTGTGGTTTTGGCAGTCACAACGGCGAGTCAGGCAAAAGCGGCTTTGAAAATGTTACGGGAAAGCAAAAATAGGTTCGATCTAGTTATCAGCGATGTGCATATGCCAGACATGGATGGTTTCAAGCTCCTAGAGCTCGTGGGCCTTGAAATGGACCTACCTGTCATTAGTAAGAAATAGCCTCTTCACTGATCTTTCACATATCGTAACCCAAAAAGACTTTTTGGTTTGGTTTTTGGAAGTGATCATAGCATATAAGTTTGGCGGGATAACAACATTTTCGCTTTTTTTATTTTTTTATTTGTATGCCCCAGTGCTGTCAGGAAACGGCGACCCCAAGCTTGTGATGAAGGGGATTACCCATGGTGCTTGTGACTATTTGGTGAAACCTGTTCGAATCGAGGAGCTGAGAAACATATGGCAACATGTTATCAGGAAAAAGAAGTTTGATTCTAAAAGTGAAAACAATTCCAACGCTCAAGACAAGGGTCACCAAGGAGGTGGACAAGCACCTTCGCCTGATGGGACCACTGATCAAACTAGGAAGGTAAGTAGAAAGAGAAAGGAAGATGAGGAAGAAGAACAAGAAGAGGAAGAAGGTGAAGAGAATGGGCATGAAAATGAGGACCCGGCTACCCAGAAGAAGCCTCGGGTCGTTTGGTCCATAGAGCTTCACAGAAAGTTTGTTGCAGCTGTTAACCAATTGGGCATCGAAAGTAAGCAGTTAGTAGTTATCACAGTGCTACAATTTTCTTTGGATTTCTTCCTGAGTCTTTTGATTACTCATTCCTCTATCTTCCTTGGCTTATGCAGAAGCTGTTCCTAAAAGGATTCTTGACATGATGAATGTTGAAGGGCTTACAAGGGAAAACGTGGCAAGCCATCTTCAGGTACAGAACTTCCCTTTTCCCATTACTTGTAGTATTCCCTTGGGATGTGTTTGGATCCTGGATTTAGGAGGGATTGTGGAGGGAAATAACAGGTAAGGGAAACATATCTTGGATTTGTGTAGGAAAATTGCTTATGTTTCTTTTCCCTCGACAAATCCCCTTGCAAATCGAAGTTGTAATACAGCCTTAACTGATGTTGTAAAACAGCCATCTCTTGACCAATTTTTAGATTTGGTTTAAGATTTTCCACTCTTTGGGGAGTGTTTAGGGCCTTTTTGCATTGTGGCCTCTTTTTGTATTTGGGAGGCAATCCCTTTTTATAAATAATTATTTACTTATCAAAAAAATAAAAAAATGTTGTCTTGAAGTGAAACACCCTGAATCGGTTGGTCTGGTAAGTACTAAGTTGGAATCTGGTAAATTTGGTGAATACTAAGAAAATAACTAGTATGCGATCTCCAAGAAGATTTTTTGAGGTCACAAGAAGCATTAAGAAGTGGAGATGAAATGCATGTTGGATCTTCCGAAGTGGTCTCTCTTGTGAATTATTAATTGGAACGTGGAGAACGATACTAGTCTTCTAGAAAATGAAAAAATAGAGTTTTGACAGGTAACTTAACATTGGGGGCTGCTTACATAACTGATTAGCTCACGGAATGGAAAAGACTCATTATAAACTCCATACAACCATTCACCTGCTGTAATTCATTGGCTCCCTACATATATCTCAACATGTCACTGTGTCAGACCTCCCTGAAACTCTAATCCAAGGAAATAGTCTAGGCTTGATGTGTGCATGAAAAAGTTGTGAACCCATCACCCATGCAACAGAAACACCTGTCTGAGATGTATTGGGTATTTTATACCCACTGTAAGGGAACGCTAGTCTATGGGAGTTTATGGGATTTATAAGATATTGTGCTTTATTTATCCTGCTTCAACTATGTAATGTAATTAGTTAAGGAAAACTTTCTTCACAAGGTATTCAAAGCCCCAGGAGATCTTGGGTTCAACTCTTCCTTTTTTTTTTTTTTTGTTCCCCGTGTGCATTATGCTTTTCTATAGGTATGGATGTTACTATGTCCACATGGGTGCTGGCTATACATATTCACCGTTCGGCCTATTTCCGGACCACTTATTGTTTTGAGACAAATCGGTGATCTAACAACCTGAACAACTTTTTATTGCAAAACAAAATTAGCTTGGCTTACTCGACGGTTAGGAATGACTTAGTTAAGCTGAGTAGCATAGACAGAACAGATCTTCCTGAATAGAAAAAAGGAAATTGATATTCGCTCTCCCTTTTTTGATGTAGACACTCCACTTTGTTTATGAAGTTACTTGTAACTTCACTTTTAAAGGGGAGCACCTGCATCAAAAAAGGGAGTGCGAATATCAATTCCCAGAAAAAATGATTAGTGCTTATTGACGGTCAGACTACAATTTCATACCGGTTGCCAACATGCTTATGGTTTTGTCTTGTGTTGCAGAAATATAGGCTTTACCTGAAACGAATCAGTTCAGTGGCCACACAGCAAGCAAACATGGTTGCTGCATTAGGGGGTAAGGATGCTTCTTATATGCGCATGAGTTCACTAGACGGGCTTGGAGATTTTCGCACATTGGCTGGACCTGGGCGATATTCAAATTCCAACATATCACCATATCAAACAGGTGGAATTCTAGGTAGATTGAATAGCCCTGCTGGAGTGAACCTCCGTAGCCTTTCTTCTTCTGCACTATTCCAACCTGGCCATGCCCAAAACTTAACCACTCTTGGGAAGCTCCAGCCAGTTGTTTGGCCATCAAACCAAAACCCCAGTTTATTTCAAGGGATTCCCACATCCTTGGGGCTTGGCCCATTTCAACCGGGTGGTGCTTCGAGCAGTCCTTTCACTGTACATGGAAATGGACAACACATGCAAGATGGGGGCCTATTTAGTAGTCAACCTTCTTTCAAAGTGGGTTCACTGACTTCAGAACCTTTTAACACTGCCGTTGGTGGTTCTAATGAAAGTTGGCATAGTACAGTTGAACTGCCAAACTACTCGCCAAATTCTTTGTCATTGAGTGGACCTTTCGATCAAGATCGGCTGACTCCTAATAGCGTGAGGAGCAACATTTCTTCCACGGCTGCACATATTCAGAATGGTCCACTTGATTTTTCTTCTACCAATTCTATTTCAGCACCCATGGAGGATTCAAGAGGAGAGATTCATTTCCAAGCAGGATCTGTTGGTAATGTTGTTCGAAATATGAACCAAGAAACGGCCAAGAGATGGGACTCGAATCAGATTTTCAGTCCTTTCCACTCTGTGGTTCCTGCCAATGGTGTTGTGTCCCCGTTAAGCCAGAGTATGGGTCAAACTAATGGAGTCTTCCATAGAAAGACTGATCCAGCGTTGGTCAGCCGATCACATAGCAGTGCTCCAACTCTCGCGCAGCACATTGGGATTGAGAAATCATTTATGGACCCAAAGATGAGGTCCAATGAAGACTACACTTCGGAGCAAACAAAGTCACCGGGTGGCCATGTTCATGGCAGCTATGAGTCCTTGGATGATATAATGAATGCAATGATCAAACGGGTATGATTGTATATCGATGGTTCCTTTTGTAAGCATAATACCTTATAGATATTCTGTTTCCCAATGACACTTTCCAAATGTTGTTTCAATGAGCATAAAACATAGAGAGTCTGAGGAAGTCTACCTTAGCCATCTATAAAATGACTTGTTTTCCATTCATATGTTTCAACTACCATGTTGCACATGATCTCCTCCAGTGTATTTTCTAAACATCATGATTCCGTAATTACTTTCTGAGCATTTCATACGGGATTTTGTTGGTATGATACAGGAACAAGAAGGATCATTGGATGGAGAATATGGATTTGGTGCTTACACATTCGGATAATGTTCGGAAGACGCTTTTAGCTGTTGAATCTCGGAGAAGAGGGAGAGCCGCAGCAGTAAAGTTTACTAATCTGTAACATTGTGTAATTAGTAGTCTTCTTTCTGTTCCTTTCCTTTTCCTTGTTCTTTTAGTGCACGGTTTTTGATTTCCCTCTTGTACCAAAGTTTGATTCCATGGTTACAATTGCTAATGTTTGTTCTAGATTTTGTTGGAACGATGACCTAAGAAGTTCTTGACATCTGAAGGATTTTCTTTTGTTTTTTCATTTGGAAGATTGAGCTTCTTTGCAGTCCGATTTGCCCACACCCGGATACCTCCTCGATGATACGAGGAGCCATATTCTAGGGCTGGTAGAATGGAAAGTTAATGCAAAAATTTAAGTTGATTGGACGAAATGAAATAAATGTTCTAACCATTTTTTTTTTGCAAAAGTAAATTGTTCCGATCAAGTGATTACGGGTGTTCGGTAACTTTGAATTGTTGGCAAGACTTTCAACGAGCCTTATAATATAAACAGTAAACAGCTAATACATCGAGAAGAGATCCAGGTGTGGGCAAACTGTACCCTGTAGTTGGACTGCAGAGAAACGGAGTTAAATGTAACATGAATTGGCATCTTATAATGCATACCATGTAAATTAGTTGGATTAGATTTATAGTGATTGTGGACTTGTTTTGCGTTTGACGTAATTTTGATACATACATTCTCCTACCTCTTCTAATAAAACAAATAATCTGGCCAACCAAAAACTTTTCCCAACATTGATTCTGAACTTTTTCCCCTCACAATCTTCATCAATTAGGAGTATATGAACCTAAAGAAATGCTTATCGAGATCAGTATACCTTGTGGAAGACCTTTACCTAATAATTCAAACATAAATCACTACATAGAAGTAGTTCAAAGGAAAATTATGAGCATTTACTAGGATTTGGCTCATTTCATCAGTGTATGCTTCCCAGATCTGCTCCAGTGGATAGAGAACATATATTGAAACCCCATACTACTCATACACTCTACATGAACAACCTCAAAAAAAAAAAAAATAATAATAATAATAATAAATAAAATTCATTAACAGTGGCAAATGGTAATCAGAAACTAAATCAGCAGATTCATTCATAATGCATACATACATGCAATAAGCAGAACGGTTGATTTAATAGTACCACTAATGGTACCACGATTTAATAGTACGTACAGTAAACAGAACGGTCGATTCAACCTCATACATACAATAGTACTACCAATGCACACCTTTTCTTAGTTTCTTGGCCATGCCATTGTCAACAGTGAGAAGACAGAGGAAAGGAAAGGAAAGGAAAGGAAAATTTGCAATGCTGTGAACTTCCTTTTCCTTTCCCATGGCTTCTCCAGAATCTCCATTGCCAAACATACGAGATAGAGTTTGGGAATACATAATAACATCCCTCAGACACAAGCCAAGAGATCAGAATGAACTTTATGGTCGATTTAGTCAAGCTCAACGAGCTGAGCTCTTCTCTCTGCAGCTCTCTTCCTCACGAATATCCCCCATCTCAAAGCAGCTTTTAACTTGAGCCACCCCACAACAGCCCTTCCTGAACTTTGTCCACGCTCCTGCCCATATGTCTGATCCAACTGATGCTCACTCGGAGCATTGTAAGAATAACCACCCTCAATGGAATGGCCAAATGCGGACCCCATTCCATTGCCAACCCCCGTGTTGAATGTCTTAAGAAGTCTCTGCATATCGTCACCATCCAACATTTCCAAACTTCTCAATCGGATTTCCTCGGAGAAGTCCTGAAGTCCCTGCCCGTCCCTTGGCCTTGACCATTCTCCTGGGAAAAAAGAACCGCCCAATTCTGGCATTCCAACCGATCCATAATCCAGGGAAGCCATTCCTGCCATTGAATCAGACCTCATGAATGGGAATTCACCCAACTGAGAGTTTGAAGGGAGATGGTTTTTCATTTGGCATTGTGGGATTGTTTCGGAGGAGATGTGTTGCTGCTTGTTCCGTGTAGTTGTGACGGGATTCTGGTCTGATGTAGTCTCAGATGAGGCTCTTGTTCCATAGTTTCTAATTGATAGAGAGTTTAGAACTTGGCCATCGTATTCAATAACTCGGTTCCAATTCTCGTATGCTGTTTTCACCAGTGAATCAACTGAAACCTGTAAACAGAACCCAAAGGAGTTGGGCCATATTTTTATGTAAAGTTAACAAGTCAATAATCTTTATCATGTTTATGGATTTCCCATAATAAGACTAGGAACAAAAGTCTAGTTCCCATACCACTCGAACTAGTGTGGATGACTAGTCATAAAGTCTGGTTCAAGTGTAGACATAATTTGAAATCATTTTCTTTCTTGTGAATGAACTTGAAATCATTTCAGTGGTTAAGTCCATATAAGAGTTCTACTACATGCAGAGAGCAGATGGAAGTAGTTGGTCCATCTCTGCCCACGGCATCCGAGCAAGGTTATCTCCCCTATGCAAAGAGAAGTGATTGTATTCATATAAAAGATGGCAGTGAGGACTTTCTAAAACCAATCCAGGTAACCATGAGAGCAGGAATCACATGACAACAATAATTGTACCAATCCAATTCTAATCAATTGGGGTATGGACAAGGAGGATTGAGGACTTAACCTTTGGCAATATATGCACAAAGCAACTGCTCTCAAAAAGTTTTATCACTGAAATAGTGCCTGCTTATACCTCCAAAAATTGAGAAACTCAAGGGACGCTATGCTGTGTAGGAGTGCAACCATGCCCCCAAAAACAAAGCTGGAAGGCATCAAACAGCAGGCCTAGAGACCCCATTCATATATTAAGATTGATCCATCCCGGGGAGAATTAACTTCACACCATTTGCTACAGATTGAAATTTCTGCTTTGCAGAACTTCCTCTCAAATCCAACATATGTGACATCAACGGAAAAAATCTCGCATCTTATTGAAAGTTGAAACGTGTATTTTAGAGATAACAAGTTTAATCAGCCAAAACCCGAGGTGGATTAAGGTATAAGGTATTTCAGATGTTATGAAAATAAAAACCTCTGACCTTTTGATTGTGCGTAAGCGAGTCCAGAGGGAAGAACTGTCCATTTGCAATAAGGCCTCTAAGCTCATAGATATCATTGAAGACAGCGCCCATGCTATTTGTTCCATCTGAATAGTATACATACAGCTTCTCGCCCAAAACGCACGTCTTCGCATGTTCCACAGTATTTTCCCACATCCTATTGGACATTCCACTTCCAAGAATCTACAATATGTTCATCGGAGAGAGAGAGAGAGAGAGAGAGAGAGAGAGAGAGAGAGAGAGAGAGGTAAGAACAATACCTAATTCAACACCAAAGGTAAAGGGAACATTGAAAAGGAAGGAAACGAGATAAATTGAAACCCTTACATTTCTCAGCCTCTGCGGATCCCTAACAAGAACCCTGAGGAAATTTTCAACAGTTATGATATCAGCCTTTATCAACTTTTTGTGCAGCGCTCCATCCTTTGCTATTCTATCCAATCTCCAAACTTCATCTTGCAAAGCAGGCGGGTAATGTTTCTTGTACACTACAATACAAAAAAACAGTTCACCAACTTAAAAGCCACAGTATCAACATAACATAATTGATCACAAAAGGAACTTTAGTAACTAAATTCTTTAACAAGTAATGTTAAGCCATTCGAGTCCCTTCTGCCCACTTTACTACGTCAGAGTTTTTTTGGCTGGGTGTCACTTAAAGTGAAACATGCCACCCTTAAACCAGGAATATCATGATTCATGGTTCTTAAACACAACTCCTTACACAAGTGCACGCTAAAGAGAAATAACATCAACAATAACAAAAATGGCCCAGGCAAAAGGCTTAAAAGCCGGACATCTCAAGCTTGACTCCCCACAAACTACTACAATGCAATTAGCTGACAATCGCATGCTTCCTAAAGGATTTGCATCAATCCAAGATGGATTAGGAAACAATGCCAATTTGAAGTGTTCTTACACAATCGTTCATTTGAAAACAACAGAACATATGAGGAACAATAGGTGCTTTGTAGATCTTCCTCTACTCGTGCCACATGAATTTCCATTTGAAGATTTGGAACTAACATGGGTCCAAACACCCAAAAAGAGTAGTTGTACAACTGAAGCAGGTAAATCTTCTACAATCATTTCAATTACTAGGCTATCAAGGGCCCTCAGATCCTACAAACTAAGGTGGAAACAACCTGACTTAGTTTGACCAATAAAGAGAGGAGACTGAGGGACCTTTGCAATAACAGGTTATGCTTTTGCATTAAATAAGAACATATCTCCTCCATTATATTGGAAACTTTACCAATCGTCGGAAAGTATCTCAACAATACTGGCATTGCACCCATAGCACGATCATTCTAACAGAAATACAGAATCTCAATGCTCTTGCGTTATGTATCCAAAACAAACTGATCAAAGAATAATTAGTTTCATTTAAAAGACCCCCAAAGCATGGAACAAGCACACGCATTCTAGCATGGCAGTGTGTTACTATATCTTGCAATGACAGACTACCAGAAACTTTGGATCCTAGTAAAAGGCAAGGACATTGATTGGTCTTTACCTCAAAACTGGTTTCACCAGCCATGCTTTATTTGTCAATTGTCATCGCAAAATGAAACAACAGATCGTCATGATTTAACTTTTTCTCTTTTCGACATAAGGAAGTAACTAATGCTGAAATAACTCACATTCACCCCTATGATCTTTAACTGCAAAAGCCTCAGTTTTAGCCTCACGAACACGAACCTCCTCAAAATATCCAGTAGCAACCTTCACACCAAGCCTAAACTTTCTGCTCCTTGTCCAGCTCGAATTGTCAGTGAAAGTCATATCTCCCAGGGTGCCCACACCTTCCTTGAGAATTACCTGTAAATCCCCAGTCAGAAGTGGCCTTTTCCCCTCACGCTCCTTTACTTCATGGTTTTCAAAGTCATCTTTCGTCCAATCTTCGCCAGTTTCCTCATTGAAGTCACCTTCAAGCACCACAACATTCAGTTTGGCTGCTGATTCCGGTCCAATTTGTACTACATTTCCGGTGACTGAATCTATAAGGACAACATGGACTGCTGCGCCTTGCTCTCCCTCAACCTTTCCGCCTGTGAAGAGGTGAGGTGGCATCCTTGTTTTAAAGTGAAGCTGCAAGTTTTTTCCTTCTGGGCCTTGAATTCTTGGTGGTGAGGACCTGTCCGAGAAAATGTCCTCAATTACTTCCCAACCAGAAGACTTAAAGGGTAAGATTAAAATGTAGACAACTAAGTAAAAACCTTTATGCATAAAAATTGTCAATTCTGTTTGAGACCATGAGGTCCTTACGTACAAAGCATACAATCTCATATTAAGGTCATCATAAATAACAAAAAAGAACATTAAAACAGGCCCTAAATACACAAAACACACCTTCCATCTAGTTTAGCATGGCCTAATTTTGTCAAAGCACGCTCCACTTCTTCACTTACCTGTTTTTCCAATAAAATTAGTCCAATGATAACAGTAATGGGATATACTCCCATGATAAAGAAAAAAATCAGATATGATTCAGATATAATGTATTTACAATCTTCTTGAGTCTACCTGGTAAAAACAAAAATTGTGTATAGCAGAAGTATCATTAGAGTGGTCAGAATTATAAGATGATTTGTGAGAAGAAATTTAAGAAAGCTTCACATGCCATGCCTAGTGTATCAGAATGGATGGCAACAACGCAGTTAAGATACTTCAGCACATCTAAACGGCAAAGTGAAGGCCATCATGTAGTGTCATGACATTGAATTTCATCTCTTATTGGTAAACACATCCAATAAGACACTAATCATAATTTAATCTAATCCAGTAAAAATTCATGCTAAAAAGTAAATATTTAAGACAACTTACAATTCTGCGGAAAAGTGGCTCCAATGATGAGCAAAGTCTTTGCAAACTATCCACCTTCAAAGCCTCCACAATCACACTGTAGGACAATTTGAACCAAGATAAATTAGGAAGACCCAAATAACTGATGTCATTCATTTACATGGAGCAGTTAGACAGATCAAATGTATTACCGAGAAACAATTTTTGTGAGTTCAACACTGTATCACTCGAAAAAGTTTTAAGCAGTTTAGAGCTTATGGAAAGCCCCAAACACTTGAAACTATTTCAGTCAGTCGGAGAAGATGCATAGTCCATGGCAGATTACAGATTAGAAATACTATCTTGAGATCAGACTTACGCAGTCAGCATGTTGTAAGTGTAACTTGAGCACAGACTTCGTATTGCTAAATCTTAAAACGAGGTTTGCAATACAAAATGAGAACCTATTCATGGAATTGTTCCTTGCAATATTCCAACCATTGTAACTTAGTCAAAACCTGCTCGTCTTGTAACTTAACCGCCGTCTAATAAGAAAAGGTTGATTCTCAATGGGTGCTATTTGATAGAGACGTTGAATGATAGAAACTAATTTCAAATAGACGTTAACATTTGGTGTTGCTAGGATTCCATGTTAAAACTAAAATTGAATGGACACCAAATTCAACCCACAGGTGCCATCTAAAGATCCAAAGCAGAAGTACTGTTAATCATCTTGAAAATGTCTTCTGTCATTTTGTTTACTTTCGTTCCTAAGGCATGAACACCTAGAGTAATCAGGTTATCCCTCCACACTACAAGGCTATTGTTAATGTTTCTCAAGATCTTGGCCCCTAGTTTGTATTGGCTTAGACTCTCAGCAATCTTCTTTCGTTGCATCGACATTGAGTGATTAAGCTATTACATGAAATTAAGGCGGTAAGGTATAGATACCTAATTGTTTAACAGAATCTCAAGACTTCACCACCATCTCCGATACACAACATATAATGTGCTTTAACTCCATGGTATCCTCCATTCACTCTTTCTTGTTTCCAAGCCTACTAGTTTTCCATGTTGACTCATTTGTAACAACTAATTTGATAACTTGGTATCCCGCCGAATGAAGCGACACCGTCAACTAGTGAGGGCCCGATCAAAGCTGGGGCAAAGCCTTGTATGGACTGAGCCAACACAACAATTGGTAGCGGATGGGATACTCCTTGAACAGAACCAAACTCCTAAAATCCCTGTCACTCCTAAATCTGAATAACATGATAACCGCAACCGACAATCTGGATATCTGAATCCATGATGGCAACTAAAATTCGTTTGGCACTCCTTTATGATTCTGTTCTCCAATCAAAACAAATGGTTTCTCTCATTGTCTCCACAGCAATAACAGGTTATTCTATAACCTAATACATACATCAATGTAATCCTACACACATGCTTCATTTTCTCTTATGCAGCAAATATCAAACTTTTAGCACCATAAATTCCAACAGAATCGAAAATCAAACATTCTCAGTACACCCACCAACAGAAACAAGAAAATGTGGGGTAAAAGTTTGTATATGAGTACTTTGCTAAACAAACCTAGCCAAACCGGGCACTTTGGGCTTTTTCAAATTTGGCATCCCACCATCTTGATCTTCCAAACTTTCTTCATACACCCTCTTCTCCACTCTCCTGCCTCTTGAACCTTCCATTCTTGGAAAACTAACCCAAACCCAATTATCTTTCCAGATAAACCAAAAAAAATCAACTTTTGTTTTGCTTCTTTACAAACCCAGTAATTAAACAACTAAATTGCAAAGATAGAATGCTTTTCTAAACTGGGGTCCTCGTATTTCAGCCAAGAACGCGTAGACACAGTGATCTGAAGCTTGAAGGAAAAGGAAGATCGCTTGCAAAACTTGGATACAGATCTGATAGCAACGAGAGACTGTGTCTGTGATTGTGATTTGTATCACATCTGTGTGGGGTGAGGAAATTTTGAATTCTTTAACATCGAAACCGCGTATTTGGTCTCCGGGGGTTGTCTTCGTGCACTTTGGTGGAGTATTTTAAAAGTCAATCTTGTGCGTTCATACTTGGGAAAATTTCAAAATACTCCCAAACTTTGATCTCAGTATCTAATAAACATCCATCTTTTAGCAAATTTTAATTAGACATCTAAATTATTGAGAAGTTATTCAATTAGGTCCCCGTCAAATTACTACGGGAAATTGTTGACCTGAGTTTTTATTTTTGTTTTATGTCTTTTCTCTCTTTAGTCAATTTGGATTAGTACAATTAATCACAGAGGATGAAAAAGAGTTCAATTTAGATATTGTTAATGTGATGCTAGAGCATTTGGAGGACGTTAGTTGGGTTTCGGTGAGTGGGGAGAGAGTGTGGGGGAGAGAGTGATATGAATATGATTGTAGAATTGAAAAAGGAAAGACGGAAGAATAGGTTTGAAGTTTTTGTATTTGGGTTATGGATAAAAGTTTGGATTGGGGTTTAAACAAACACTTGACAAATTTAGACGGTTTTAGACGGGGTCATGTAATTTTAGGTCATGTAAGAATCCAAGTTATCATATAACGAAATAATAACCCAAGTCAGCAATTTTTTTGTTAATAATTTATCGAATTTAGATGGTGACAACCTAATTGAATAACGCCTCAATAGTTGAGATGTTAAATTAAAATTAATTAAAAGTTTGAGTGTATATTAGACATGGAGGTCAAAATTCGAGGGTAAACATAAAAGAGTCTAAAGTTGTCAAAAAGCTAAAAATATAAGATAAAATTACACATTCTTTATATTATGACGACATTATACTTTTTTTTATGTACGTCCACACACTTCATATTTGTTTTACACATTCAATGCTAGTTCTGCTTTTCTACAATTTAAAATTGGATTGTAGAGAGCAATCTATATAATCTCGCATATTCAAAATTATTTTTCATGATTCAAGTGTACAAGCATGCATACATTTCACTTAAAAGGCGCTTAGTAAAAAAAAGAGTGTGAAAGCATGCATACATTCAAAATATTACAATAGCAATTAATCTTTTTTTCATTTTAGTTTTATTACTTGGCTTGCTTTCTAGTGAAAAAATCTTGAAATTTATTTTGCTCTTAAATCACTCGTAAGATTTTCAATCAATTTTGTTTCACAAAAAAAATAACTAAAATGGACTCCCATCATGCCCGTTAAATTGATACGAATAGATATTTGTCTAGAACAAGTTTTCCACCAAGTTTGATGACAAAAGGTTTTGGAAAAAGTTTTGCAATTTGCCGAAAAGATGAGATAAGTTTCAAAACAATCCCCATTTGGCACTTAATCAGACTCATCGCTAATGAATTGTGAAATTAAAACTCCAACACGAAAAGTATTAATTAGAGGTGTGCGTAAGGTGAGATTTACTACCATGTAGTGTTTTAAATCAAGGCAAATATAATAAAAGGAAGTCTTACATGATTATCTCTTACAAAGTCCATCTTTACAAAAAAATTTCCCCTCTTTTCGATTTTGGTTACACGCCAAAAAGGAAAAAATTAATCGGTTTAAATCCATAGTCAAGGATTTAAGGAAATAGGGTGTGGGATCTTAAGTTACATAATTTGTTTGTGCGTGAGCGAATATAAAAGCATCTTTTAAAAACGTTCAAAAGTACTAAAATTTGTAAGAAAGAAAATTGAAAGCATAAGCACAGAGTGAAGATTTACGGGAACGGGGAGCCTTACCGGAGAGTATTTTGCGACTAAGGTGAGACCCTCCAAGAAGGGAGTTCACAATATATCGGTCAGGACTGAGTGGATCCAACGGTGATGCACAATAAAAAGATTATATTATTTAAAAAAAGAATATAAAGTTCCTTATTTTTGTTTTATTTATTTTGTTAGGAATCTTGCAATTATAGAAATAAGTGTTTACATTATTTAGTCTTTCAATTTAGTTTATTTAGTTTCCTTTTAAAAATTATTCGATTAAGAAGACTCGATTCTAACTTTGGTAGTTTCCTTTTTCTTTATTTCCTAGTGTTTAGGGTTTCTCCAACTATAAATTAAGTTGTAAGCCTTAGGGCTATTCAGTTTTTGATGATTAATGAAATTATAAAGAGTGTTCTCTTTTATTCCAAATTCTTTGGTATTCTACGGAATCAACAGAGTGTTTGATGCCTTTATTCCTGGGAATTCTCTGACTAAACAGGTTTAGAGAAGGATTTCGATCTCCGGGTATTCGTTACGAATCAACGGATTTCGGACTCGATTAAATAGTTTTGTTCTTCATTAGCTTCCGCTACATCAGTTGGTATCAGAGTTTGCGCGCGATTCTGGATCATGGCGCGACAAGGAGTTCGTGATGGTTGTTATGTTGTTGCCGAAGATGTGAATGATATCATTGATAATCAACCTCACTACTATCCATTGAGGTCGTGTTCCTTCACGAAGGAGGCTACAGTTCTGTGGCCTTTCACATCCAAAGTTATTCCAGATCCAATTGTGGATTGGAGTAAGCCACCTATTTTTGATGAGGAACCATTCAATGAAGTGAAGTATGAGATTGTTTTGCATAAAGATGATCATCTACATTTTGTGTTGGATACTACAACTTCGGCGCTGTTGCAATTAGAATTTAAAGTTTTATTTAGAAGTAACCCAACATACACGTGGTCAGGTGTTCAATTATTTGGACTCTGCAAGAAACAAAGTGAAGACATACTTCGCGGCAATTTTATGGGATTCACTGATATTCCACCTTTTGCGTTTGAAGACTCCTTGTTAAAATTCAAGTTCGAGAAGATCAACTTAAAGTATAAAATTGATGCAGTCAAGTTTCGACGAGCAAGATTATTTGAAGCAATTGAAACTCGAGGACGAGTTTTCTCAAGCCCGGGAGAATGATGCACAATAAAAAGATTATATTATTTAAAAAAAGAATATAAAGTTCCTTATTTTTGTTTTATTTATTTTGTTAGGAATCTTGCAATTATAGAAATAAGTGTTTACATTATTTAGTCTTTCAATTTAGTTTATTTAGTTTCCTTTTAAAAATTATTCGATTAAGAAGACTCGATTCTAACTTTGGTAGTTTCCTTTTTCTTTATTTCCTAGTGTTTAGGGTTTCTCCAACTATAAATTAAGTTGTAAGCCTTAGGGCTATTCAGTTTTTGATGATTAATGAAATTATAAAGAGTGTTCTCTTTTATTCCAAATTCTTTGGTATTCTACGGAATCAACAGAGTGTTTGATGCCTTTATTCCTGGGAATTCTCTGACTAAACAGGTTTAGAGAAGGATTTCGATCTCCGGGTATTCGTTACGAATCAACGGATTTCGGACTCGATTAAATAGTTTTGTTCTTCATTAGCTTCCGCTACATCAAACGGTCACCCTCTCTTCACCTTCAATAGACTGACATCATTTCTTTGGTGAGAGGAGAAAATGTTAAGGAAAACTTTACCACAGCTATTTCTGTGAATAGTGTTTACAGAGGTGTATCACAGCAGTCTATTTCGGTATTAGATGGTTCAGATTCAAATGAAGTTTTATTTAAATTCGAACCGTCCAATGCCAATAAAGACGGCTGAGATCGTTCAATTCCGTCAATGGCTTATTCCGAGTACTCCGTAAATAAGTCAATCTCTAAAATGTTAGTACTACGGACAACTGAACAAACTGGCGTTTCCGGATATCCTGTCCACGGAAGACACATCAGCATCCTCCTAAAACCAACGCCTTGGATGACTTTAACAACTTATACTTGGACCTGTAGTTTAGTTTTTAACTCCAGTTTTATTTTATAAGCAGTTTTTAACTCTATTTAATTTTGAAGACCGCGTACCTCTTAAACAGTTTTTTTAAATGAAGAGACAAAAATTATTTTAAAAAAGTGTTAAGCCAAAACACCTGTTAATAATTCTAAAGGATAATTTTATTTTATTTTTGTCTTCATCAAAAAAAATTCACCTTTGTTAGTTTTGTGCCAATTTTTTTTGCGAATAATACCAAAGAAAAAAAAATGAAGCAAACTAAATATTTTACACAAAAGAAAAATAATCCAAAAATTCTATTTGGTTTTGAATTATTTGTCTTAAGTGAAAATTTTTAAGATTTGATCATAATTTTTTTTTCTAACTTTTTAGATTACTCTTGAAAGTTGAAGACGAACAAATAATTCAAAGAAAATTGACGCAATACTAACAAAGGGGTATTTTTTTTAATAAATACAAAAAAATTCTTCTACTGTTAAAATTGGTTTATTAAGCCAAAACACATATTTCGATTTGCAAGCAAAGAAGTGAAGTTAAAATTGGTATTTTCTTATACGGCCGGAATGGGGATTAGAGTCTGCAACTGTGGGAGCATCTTAGAGCCATGAAGTCTTTCTTTTTTTTTTTTTGCTCAAGATGGGTTAGATTGAACCAGCGTAGCGAGTCCAGCGACCCTTGAACAATTTGGTAATCTACCCAACCTAGCTAGAATGCATGGACTTAAGGCTCCGCTCTTTTGGACTTAACTTAAATCTGAAAATTTTGTCCTTATTTGAATTTTTTTCACATTTGTTAGTTTTGCGCCAAATTTTTTTAGATCATTGATTCGTCTCGAGGAGAGGAATCGGAAAAGTAACATTTTGGCATTTTTAGCCAAGTATTTTGAGAAATAACTACTTTGTAGCTCAAAAATAAAAATGATATTTTTGAGCTAAAAAGTGGTAAAAGTAAAAAAGATTTACTTTTCAGCTTCCTCTCATCGAGACGAATCAATACCCTACAAAAGTTTGGCGTAACAAATGTGAAAAAAATTCAAATAAGGATAAAAATTTCAAATTTAAGAGTCTTAAGCCATAACTGTCCTGCCAAGTTCAATTGGAGCATTTCCTCTCCCGACTATCTGGTCTCAAGTATATACCGAACTCGGGAACATAAATGCTGACAATTTACTAAAGGAGGAATCTTATGGTCTATGGAGTAGTTGCTCGTAAAAGAGGTTAAACATAAATCGATTGCAAACACAAATCAACCACTATAAACAAACTAAGATTAGCATATGATCAACAATTCTTTTAGATCAAGGAGTTCAAAATAATATACAAGAAAGAGGAAAGTCCACTTTCACCCCCTGTGGTTATCGCCATGTGCGGATACCCCCCTTGTGGTTTAAAACTGACCACATAACCTACCTGTGGTTTTGAAAATATGCGGATAGACCCCCTGCCGTCATGTTTTCCATCCATTTTAACGGAGGTGTATCTCACACATCTTTAGAATGTAATCTGAGTCGTTCATAATGTATTAAATAAAGAATAGAGTATCTCTGTAAAAAAATCATCTCAATCAGGCATCAATAACCCAATAATCTAATTTTTTGTAAATTCAAATTTGAAATTTTAACTTCATAACAAAATCGATTTGACCATGAGCTTTTCATTTTTTGATTGACTTGAATTTTGGCATAGGCGTAGTACTCGTCAAAATTTACAATATCAACGGTTTGGATTTAATTTTTGGTATGCAGGATGGTGTGGTTAGATTTAAAAAAGAAGAAGAATCAAGGGACGTGATGGGGGTATAACGGTCTTTTAATATTGTGTCCGTTAAAATGGATGGAAAATATGACGGCAGGGGGTCTATGCGCACATTTTCAAAACCACAGGTAGGTTATGTGGTCAGTTTTAAACCACAAGGGGGGTATCCGCACATGGCGATAACCACAGGGGGTGAAAGTGGACT
Organism: Rhododendron simsii; assembly: GCA_014282245.1. NCBI lineage: Eukaryota > Viridiplantae > Streptophyta > Magnoliopsida > Ericales > Ericaceae > Rhododendron > Rhododendron simsii. The sequence goes on along the minus strand of CM024953.1, from coordinate 6,521,483 downwards.
TTCCTCTCCTCTACAAGAAAATTACATTTGTTCTCACAGTAATGGTGATCATATCCGAGCAAAAATAGAAAAAGAAAAAAAAAAAAGATCATATGGATGTGAAGTTGGGTACACACATTGCAAAAATGACACATTTTCATGATGACAAAGAAAAGTACACTCCAAGATGAGGCTGCTCTATCTAGCCGGACCCTTGGTCACAATATCGTCCTTTAGAAATAAAAAGCGTTTTCGCTCTCATTTCTTGCACGGCGTCTGCGCTTTTAATCCTTGTTTTTGCTGATTTTATTGGTTTGAGATGTCTTTTATAGACACTTTCACGTTCGCGCACGCTAATTATGTGACTTAGATCGTATCCACTCCATCAATTTATTTATTAGGTTTTCCATACTAAGTTGAGGTGATTTTCTATTCCAATTCCATAGGTCCATATGCAATTCCTGGCAAAGTAATCTTAACTAATAACCCAATCGAAAAGGTAACCCGAAAGTTAACACCCAGATGTCCCGAATCACATCTAAGTGAATCTGAATCACTTATTTACTCCCTTTCGTCCTCATTCTTTAGTTGCTTTTGGGAGTTCGTGCAATTTTTCAATTGATTATATTTTACAATTTATAATTTTTTAGATGATTTTGAAAACATCGTTTAAAAGAGTCCATTGAGATCTATAAAACAAGATCCATATTGTATATAAATAGTATTACGTATTAAAAGTTATGATAATTTTTTATCCTTGAAATAAAACGAGTGAGAAAACAATGGGGACAGAGGGAATATCTTTATGATTAATTTTTTATCCGGTTGAAATAGAACGAGTGAGAAAACAATGGGAACAAAGGGAGTATCTTTTGGGGAAATTTTCGGGTTCACTTTTCCGGCTACTTAAAATTTCGGATTAACTCAAGCCTGAATTAATCTGGTTTGGGTTTAATAACGATTCCCCTTTGAGGTATAGGATTGGAAATTAAGTTGGAACTTTATGAATATTCATATATACTTACATTTAAAAGTATAAAAAATGAACCCAGTTAATCAATAAGAACTGCTGCGATCGGTGCGATGCGGTTCGGTTTGAGTAAGATTGTCATCCCCTAACTCACATAATTTCAACAAACCCGTCGCTCCCGCTCTCTCAATCCTACCCTCAATCTTCATTCTCGTAAATTTTAATAGTTCAAGATATTTTCAGAAGTCTCCTTCACGTACGGTTGCTCACCCGCTTGCGCTTGCGCTCGCACTCACACTCACACATTATGTGCCCATCCCTAAAGTTGAACCGGAGTATTCCTCCCTAGTGTTTGACCGTTTGTACATCCCGATAGAGAGACACCCTGGACGTGGTTATATGTCGTCTTCAAACTGAAAATTTCCTTTAAATATCGGTTCACAATGTAAGTGAGTAATAAAGTGAAGTAGATAATTATAGTAATTTTGTGTATCATAATTACTTACTTTCTTTTTGTTGACAAAAAAATACTTTCTTTTTGGCAATAAATCTTTTCGTAATTAAATTCTAAACACAGGCTAACCATTTGGGAAAAAAGAAAAATATGTCTTAGTTTCCTAGCAAATTGTAGAAAGAACATTTTATGAATAATATGGTAATTAATATGGTCTCTCCACAGGGCTATAAGTTATGAATTAATGAATAGAAATGTTATGAATTTCTACCCGGATTGTCGTATCTTCGTAATAGCTTAAGGAATGAGAAGTCACTTATCGTGTACGTTCTCTCCTTCCGTCTTCTCCCTTTGATACCTATGTTCATATTTTGCCTTTACATCACAGATGTTCAGGCTGAGTAGGCTATTCACTCCTTCCATCTTCTCCCTTCGATACCTATGTTCATATTTTGCCTTAACGTCACGGATGTTTAGGCTGAGTAGGTTATAAGTTATCAGGGCCCAATTCATATTAAAATTTCCAAATGGGGCTCTCGACATAATTTATATATAAATAAAAAGGATAAATCAATTGAGAGCTTTCTTCTTGATTAATATCAACAGAGTGCCGGAAAAACACAAAGAGATCAGTAGTCAAATACTAAGGTCAATGCCACTTTTAATTCCATATATACAATCACAGCCACTTTCTTAAGCATACTACTATGTAATTAATTACCCACTCATACCATTCCAAATATATAGGAGAATTAAGCTCTTAATTGCAACCACTTATAATTAAGTAATCTACTTCCATGCATGTAATTAACATAACATACCCACTATCTACATCTATCTCTCTCTCTCCATCCCTCCCTCCCTCCCTCCCTCCCTCCCTCCCTCCTAATTACGTGGACGACCAACTCCTGCGGGAAATGGAAAAAATAGAAAAAGAAAAACCCAAAGTCAGAGAACAAAATTAAGTTTATTGTTAACATGAAAAATAGATGACTATTTAATTACCTGATCAAAATCCAACGCCGGGGATAAAATCTCCCCAACCAGGATCAGTACCGATATCGAAGGGGTAATGCGGTGGTGTCGGCAGAGGTGACTGGCCCGGTGTCTCGGCTTCGGAGCCGGACACGGAGTGAGGGTGGGACGTCAGCGGGTCTCCGGGACCTCGGGACCGACGAGGCACTGTATCACGGCGCCGTCGGCAAAAGGCCAGATACACAACGTAGATGGCCCCCGAAAGGATCACCCCGGTGCAAATCCTACCGAAGGTACTCACTAACAGGCTATGTAGCATGGACGGTGAGCTCCCTGGTGGGGGCGGTGCAGCCAAAACACAACAGTAGGGAATGGGGGGTGGCGGTGGACAAGTACTGGTCACCGGCACGTCCGGAAATGGCGGCAACAAAGACTGTGGTGGTGGTATGGAGGGAGTGTCTAGTGGTGAAGTGAGAGTGGGTGGTGGCAAGAACATGGTGTCCGGTGGTGAGGAGAGTGTGGGTGGGGAGGAGGTGAGGTGGCGGACTCTACAGAGAGTCAGAGAAGGAAATGCAAGGAGAAGAAGCAAGAGCAACATTTCTGATGATGAGTTTTTGAGTTTAGAGCAGAGAAATGGTAGAGCCTAAGCCAAAGGATATAATGGGGGAGAGAGAAGGCAAACCCAGAATACCCAGAGGCTAACTCAAGAGGTTGTATTTATAGGCCTGTAAATGGTAGTCAATTAGAATGTAGTCACCGCACATGTCTACCGCGCGTGTGGGGCCCGCTTTGGATCTCTAAGAAATAGGAAAAAATATCCAAAAAATTTTAAAATAATTTTTCATATATGGGTCCCTATAAAAAATCAGCTTCAACAAATATCAATGAGTATTTTTTTTTTTGATTAGTAAGGGCGAAACTGTTTCGCTCTTATGAATCGAAAAAAAAATACTCACTGATTCCCGTTGGAATTGATTTTTTACAGAATTCCATGAAAAATTCTTTTAAAATTTACGGGTATTTTTGTTTGTATATTTGTGGGACCAAAGTGGGCCCACCCGCGTGCGATAGACATGTGCGATAAGCCTAGTCCATTTCAAAGGAAAATCAGTGTTAACAATTGGAATGTGCTTATCCATTTCATGGGAAAATTGAATGTGCTTAGGATTCAAGGTGTTTTCTCTGTTGTGATTTGGGTTCAAGACTTTCTAAAAATATCTTTGATGTTCTAAAAATCTCTGTTCCAAAGGACCTCATTTTAAGAGGCAAATCTTGATTAGAAGAGAATTTCCTGAAGCATTTCACGTGGTTACTTCATCAAATGGATATTAACCCGCTAGGAAGGGCCATAAAGAGTGTCCTATATATATAGCAAGTGTCACTGCGTACTAATTCTCGTTTTTGTCTATGTAGTACGGACACAAGGTTCAAAATTTTAAAAAAATAGGTACACAAACATTGTGAGGGACACAAAACACTAGAATTTTAAAATTACGGGGTCGCGGACATGGCAGTATTGAAAAATCTTCTTAGTGTTTATGAAAATATATGAGAGACCAGTGACCAGAGACCATTACTTGCAATTACTATATGTATAAGTTCATCTACGATGAATAAAATCTCAACGCGCTCTATGTATTACAATTGTATTCAAATCCCATAAATGCAATGTGGGATTTATTGGTTTGGATCATCCGTCATCGTTGATAGTGTTATAAGTGTGGGTAATTCGCTAGTACAGACTTAACGTCAACAAGTAAACATCCATTGCTGTAAACGTATTGGCAACTATCACAAGCTAATTCTAAAATGGGAACAAAACAGAGAGAGAGAGAGAGAGAGAGAGAGAGAGAGAGAGAGAGAGAGAGATCTGAGGGGGGTCACACAATTGGAACGCAAAAAAAAAAAAAGTAGCTGACATAAGGGTGAATCTCAGGGGGGTCACATAATTGGAACGCCAAAAAAAATAAGTACCTGACATAAGGGTGAATCTCTTTAAGGAATGGCAAAACCCTAATAATTTTACAACACACAAACACTTACACACACATTCACTCACAATAGAAGTGGGTCCCATCCATACACTGCACACATACACACACACCCTTTGTGACTGTGTGTAATTTGAGTGCAGTTGCAGCATTGTTAGGCAAAATCCAGTGGCGGACCGAGGGGTGTAAGCGGGGACCCGGGTCCTCGCACACCTCCCAATTATCCCACTACCGATATTATATTTTGAGGTTAATTTGGAAAAGTTCTATAGCTAGGATTAGCCCCTGCAAGTTTCTTGAGCGAAAAAAAAAAAGTTGAAAAAATTTCTAAATATGTTTAAAAAAAGACCCCTTAAATTTCAAGTTATCAACCATTTTTCAATCGTGATTATAGAAATAAATACGATTGTGCATATGTACATGATCTCGTCTTCTTCTAAGAAATACTAAGTAGCAATATTTATATTATATGCAATTTTTTTTATTAATGTAAAAATAAAAATAATTCAAACCTTGTTGAGTACAAATTCTGCTTCCGCAAATGGCAAAACCCATGGAATTACGAGGGGCATTAGAAAGTTACATGAGGTTAAATTTTTGAGGTGACAGACAAATGGTTTAAGATGTTATTAGAGAGAGAGAGAGAGAGAGAGAGAGAGAATATATATATCCCTTTGTTGCAAGGAATATATTCTTTCTTCCCCCCACCTCGGATATATGCGGCAAATATCTCAATGAAATAAAGTGGTCCTCTATTTTTTTCCCATTAAAGAAGTTACTAAACCATCACACTCTTTCTTTCCCCCAACTCCAAACGGAAGCTGCTTGCTGCTCGTGCCACTGCTACTCTACAGCGAAAGGGGATTCAGATGATCCTCACACAAAGATTGCTTCATTGGTACTGAGAAATTAGCTAGTGCTTGTGGGCATGGTTTGAAATATTAAGTAACGGTTATCGGCCGATATCAATAGGTACGGAAGACTGTTACGAACGACATTGCGGCGTGAAGGATAACAGCATATGTATCGGTGATACCGTAACATTATTGGTTGACAGGGGCCATCCTGGCAAATTATGGTCGTTGCGGTATCGGTAATAAAAAATAACATGTGGCAAAATTGGAAAAAATTTAGAGAACCACTTCTAGTGAAGTTGGTTGCTTATCTCCCTCCTCATATGATTAGCCTTTGACCCCGCTGATGTAAACAATGTTGACCCAAAAAAAAAATTACTTGGAAAAAATTTCAGAAAAGATGAAATAATCAAAAAATGGTGTTCGTTCAGTTTTCAATGTCTTTAGTGATGGCATTGGGAACTGATCCTTACAAGTTACATGTGACTATTAATTAGCAAGAAGATATGTACATATTGAATTTAGAAGGCAAGTATAAATTGGACGAAATTATTTCACCTTGGCCTATTGAATTTAGTTTTGGAATACAATTTTGGGTCTCCTTTCTTGAAAAAAAAATATAGAATTTAAGACTAGTATATAGCAAAAAATAAGGAAAAAAAAATCTAGCGGTGGTGAGTCTATATAAGTTGGTGATAATTTTTTTTTACGTATAATAATTGCATTTTCTAAAATTCTTGCCGTGACAGCCACTCCTACTAGATGTCTCATGGCTCCATCCTTGGCCATATATCCCTTGCATTATCGAATCATTTATGTGAAATATAAATTTAAATACATATGCTTTTTCGTATTCCTATCAAGTATCGATACATATGAAGGTACGTATTTATATACCTCCCACCGTATGATCAGTGAAGTCATATATACAATCGCATCCGGAATATACAGAACCATTTCATGTAAGTTTTGGTATCCTTATCTACTTAGTTACCAGCCAATTAGCCATTTAATTTGCACCTTCACCACGAAAATTGTCATATAAACTTTTAGATCCTTGTATAATATTTATGGGTATATTTGTGTTCCAAGCACTAGGCCAGGAAACATAAAAATTAATCCCGGCCCAGAAAATTCTTAGTATGAAAATTTTGGACCAATTTCCAGGTCATGATTTTAGCTAGTTGATTTGCACATTTAGTAGCGTAATTGCCACCAAAACTGTTCAACAATCCAAGATCAGACGTCCCATGAAACCCTACAAATTGCAAGTTGATGTGAGACTTGCCCAATCGATCGATCTAAATGTATGTGTTATACACGATTGATCGAGGATTTCAAGCAATTGTGTTTTTTTTTTCTTTTTTTTGATCTGCAAAAATAATTTTTTGAACTCATAACACGAAGTACAGACATAATAGAGGTTTGAGTACATTGGCCCGACCACCCAAGACCTTCTTCTCCAAACCATACAGAGAAAACTAATTTTGATATAACAGGCTGAGCCCAAACGAGGAGGAAAACCCTACTAAACCCCACGATTGGTAAGGAACTAATCCAAACACCCATTGGGATAAAGCCCATAACACCTATTAGGACAAGCCCATAACGCCTTTTGGACCAAGCATAGCACCTAGAGACCCAAAAAAACTGAGCCTGTACCCTAATGTTTGAACCAAAACCTAAACCTAAACCACGCCAATCACAACTAAGCATTCCAATTGCAACCTAATTGGGCCAAGCCCATTTGCAATTGTTCCGGCCCACACCAAACACCCTACACCCACAAATCCTAGGACTGAAAGCACCACTGCCGCCGCTGCTCCTCCACCGCGGCTGCCCCTCCACCGACGCTTCTCCTCCTCTGAAACAACTTCTCCTCCACCGCCGATATGAAGCAATGTTGGATGCCGTCCGTAGAGTAAAAGTGTGAATTTGTCTTTTTAGCATGTCCTTAATATCCTTCTGTGTTTTTTCTTGCTTCATCCAATCATGTATTGGATGTGTTTTGCCTTTTTCTATTGGTTCTAGCCTTTGCACATGATTTCGCTATGATTTGGGTGTCTAAGAGATCGAATTTTTATACTTGCCGTGATGCACATGCTTGAGCTCCTCTTGTTGTACACTTATTGAGTTATTTACCAAGGGAAAATAACGGCTGATGACGTATTTTGATAATTAATACATTTTAAGGATATGCTAAGAATATTTGTTAATGAACAAAATGTCCTTAGCGGGTATTAATTATTAAAACACGTCATTGGCCGTCATTTTTCCATTTACTAAAGGTGTGTTCAATTATCAAAAATGTTAAGAGTAAGCTTGGCCTTAAGGTAAGGCCCAATAGACCGCCGTCTAGGCCCCCCTTTTTTGGGCCCAATTTAGCGTTTTGTTTTATATTAGTAATTTGGGAAGATAACGGCCAATGACGTGTTTTGATAATTAATACTTACTAAAGATATTTTCACTTTTTCAGTATTAACAAATGTTCTCAGCATATCCTTGACGGATATTAATTATCAAAATACGTCCTGAGCCGTCATTTTCCCTAGTAATTTTCCCGAAACTAAGAAATAATCTCCCCTTAGGGCAGCGGTAAAACACAAGGGCAACCGCACCCAAGAGCTAGGTTCGATTCAGCATCTTTGCCGTAATCTTTGAAAAGGTTGAATGCTTGGGAACAAAAAAATCTCAATTTTCAAATTTAGCTTGTTGAAATTTTAAACTAGGGGTATTCAAGAAAACTGACCTAACCGATAAAGCGATCTAAACCATCCGATTTGATCTAGTTATTGTTCTGCAAAATATAAACCAATAATTTTGATTCGGTTACTGATTATTAATTTATGAACCGTGGTTATAATCGAATCGAATCATTTAGTAATAACATGTACAACACCCAAATCCGAATCATGTATTTGGATTTGGTAAGTTAATTTGTTTAAGATTCTATTACGCACTTATTCCCTAATTAATTTGTTTAGGATTCTACTCATACAATGTCCTAAGTAATAATATAGGGTAGTAAAGCTAGGTTATTAGATCTTTCCAAATATTATGTTACCATGTTTTTGGATTATCAGTCGTGCTTCTTTGGTTAGTCTAGATTTCCTGTTATTCATGTTCCCCTAATTAGTTTCGATTTCTTAGTCACACATTTTGGAGGCTATTTAAAGAATACTAGGAGGAGTTGATCGATTGCACATCAACCCAAAGAGAAAAAAAGAAGCAACAACAATAACTAGAAGAAAGAGAGGCATGGGTACAAACCAAAGCACACCAGCAGATCAAACAGTACCAAATGAACCAAATCAAGGTTTTGCGGATCTTTTTTATTATCCACCTCTAAGCACGCCAACAGATCAAACACCAAATCGACAAGTTCAAGGTTACTCGCAGGATCCTTTTGCTTTTCCACCTATGAACACACCAATATACCAACCACCAAATGGACCGAATCGAGATTTTGTGCAGGATCTTTTTTATTATCCATCTCTAAGCATGCCAATAGACCACACACGTAATCAACCAGTTCAATGGTACTTGCAGGATCCTTTAAATTATCCACCTCTCAGCACACCAACATACCAAACACCAAATGGACCAGTTCAAGGTTTCATGCAGAATCTTTTTTATTATCCACCTCAAAGCAGACCAACAGAGCAAATACCAAATCGACTGGTTGAAGATTACTTGGAGGACCCTTTTAGTTATCCACCTCTGAGCATACCAAGAGATCGTCAAACATCCGGTGGACCAATTCAAGGACGTTACTTGCGAAGTCCTTTGAATCCACGGCCTCTTGTTCGAACGTTTGACCCAAAGAAAAAATGTATAAGCTGCGGCAGGCTCAAGGTTGGTGGACTCCCTCTCTAACTACAAACTCAATCTTTAACATGAAAAATATATATATATCTCGTGTGGAACATTTGATTTTTGCAAGTGTCTCTCTCAGCAACACGTATCTGTACAAGTTCTCAAACGTTATTTGTGTGTGATTTTAAAATTATTGAATAGTTATCAGTGTTTTCGAACCTTAATCATTAATTTCCTCTACATCTAGGGTTGGCATATCAAGTTTTATTTGAGCTATATACGTTTGTTTTACCAGAGAACATGGGGAAGGAAAAAAACATTTCCAAAAATGAGAAAAGAAATTTAAATCAGAATAAGGCTTTACAATATTTTAATTGGCAGCCCTGAACTAGAGAGATTATGAATTCTAATTATCAGATAAGCGCATTGTAATCTTTTGGCTTGCCAAATATTGAAGGGATTTTACAAATTTCTTTTTGGAAATGATCATAATGACGGAGTTGTGTTTCTAAATCTTGGAAAGAATAAAATTGATACGTAAATGATATTTTTTGCATTATGATTTGAAATATTAATCTCTTTTAAAAATGATATTTGGGCGTATATCAAGGGTGATCTCTATTGGTTAAGGAATATTTTCCTGTTTATAAGATCTTTATTGCCTAGTTAATAAATTTGTAAGGGTTAACTACAAATTACCTCCTTAGACTATCACCCTTTTTCACTTTACTCTCTTCATCTGGAAAATTCTATAACTTGCTCCCTTAACCCCTTTTGTTACTCTTTCGTCCAGAATTGAGCGTTGTACTCCCATATGACATGCAAATCTGACTAATTTGTGGTGAAAATGTCCCTTTTTGTTTGATAGGATTTCTAAAGTTAGGAGAAAATTAATGTTCCAACTAATTAATGATGATTTTGTTTCTTTGGGAATCAAGTGAAAAATAATTTACCAAGCTATTTAAATGACTATGCGTGTGTTTGCGATAGCTGTGAATATAGCTGATTTGAGATTTTAGTTTTAAATTCTGCTGCAGATTTTAGATTCTGAATTTTAATAGAAATTGAAAAACCTGTTTGCTATAACTGCGAGATTATCAAAATTTTATTTTTCTTTTTTAAAGAATGTGTGTTGTAGAATCCCAAACAAAAATGCTAAGAACACATCCAAGTATACATCAATTTGTACAAAATGCTAAGAACACATCCAAATGTACATCAATTTGTACATCTTCTATCATGAGTGATTGTGGGACCCACTAAAAAGTATTGTGAGTCCTACGATCACTTATGCCCTAGCATTACTCAAATACCAAAAACTATCCAAACTAGCTTTGGAATTTTGAGAATTTGTTTACCTTTTTAGTTTCTTATAATCTTTAGATTCTAAAAATCAGTTAGAATTTTTGACAAACATTCTAAAGTGATTTTTATAAGTTGAAATATAAAAATCTGTCAAAATAACTTTGCGCAAACACCCAATCTATGACTAATCAAAAAAAAAAAAAAAAACCACCCAATCTATGGTTGTCAAAAAGGAGAAAAAAATTGTTTCGAACAAAAGTAGGGTTACTGGTGTTCGGTCCAACCCGTATAAAAATAGGAAAAAAAAAGTGCTGAAATCCTATCTATCTAGAATCATGTTCCGAGGAAATGAACATATTATTTCAACTTGAGTTACTGGTGTTCGGTCCTACTGTGTGTTTGTTGTTGATCTGAACCGTATATTTTGTACACCCCACCTAGTAGTGTATCTATGCAAAAAATAAATTTGATCGGACATTGATAGGAATATCAAAAATTGAATTTTGCTTTGTAAAATGGATAGTTTATCTTTATTATTATTGACAGAAATCAGATTGTCTATTTTATAAAAATTTCAAAATTTGATGTATCTATCAACTTCCAATTAAGCTGTTTTTTCACATGACAATACTATGTTGCAGGTCTTAAAATATGAACGGTTCAGATCACAACAATAGACACTCGGTGGGCCCATAATAGGCGGCGGTGGATAGAATTTATTCTTTAATTAGTTTAGCATGACATTATTTACATCTAAGATTGTGTTGATGCTAAAACGGACGTTCACTTTTGTACAGTACTTGCAGCCGGCAACCAACCTTGGTGATGGTCGATATCTATGTCCAGATTGTCTTCCTATATCTCTCATGGAACCCAGCCACTTGAAACCGATTATTCGTCAAGTACACAGCTTTTTCGACGACTATTTTAAGCTTCCTGTGAAAAAAGACATTCCTATTTTCTTCATCGACCCAAATGAGATGGGTAAACATGATGTGGTAAGTTACACCCCGTCTCCACTATAACAAATATATTTATATATGTATATCAGTCCGGTTCAAGTCCAAACCTCTTTCCGTCCACGCTGTCCGCATCTCCCCTTTCCCGATTGAATTTTGATAATCCGAGCCGTTCAATATGATCAGAACGTGATTTTAGGGACACCTAGAAGAAATCGGCAAAAAAAACACAGGAAGGGCTTCATTCGAACAATTTTTGTTTGTATTTTATTGAACGGTTCAATACAAAACTGCTCAAATCAAGCCCTTTCTGGTGTTTTTTTTTTTGCTGATTTCTCGCACGTATTTTTAAAATCACGTTTTGAACACATTGAGCTGCTCGGATCATCGAAATTCGATCGAAAAAGGGAAGGTACAGACGGGTGTGGACTGGAAGAGGTTTGGACTCTGTGTGTGTGTGTGTGTGTGTGTCTATATATATATATATATATATATATATATATTAAAAACTTAACGCATTTTACCACCGCATTTTCACTAACAAAACAAATTTCAGCATTTTACCAATCTCATTTCCACTAACGAAAAAGTTATCACAAAAACTGTTTTTTTTTTTTTTTTTTTTGTATAGTAGAGACTCACAAACCTATGAACAATTTATTCACTATCGGAAATAACTTGACATTTTTAACCAATTTATTCACTATTGGAGACACTTAACAACTTCTCTACCACAAATAAAAATTTACAAAATTTTCACTATCGGAAACACCCCAATTAGCTCTCCCATGGTTATTGACAATATTCTCTGGTACCTACCTTACCTTATCTGAAATTACAGTGCTCTCCCTAGTGGTTCAATTTTTGAGATCAAATTAGCCCCTTCCGTTAGTTGACCATCCGTTGACTCACGGAAGTTGCTGAAATCAAAAAATTACGTTAACCAATTACCTATTTTTGCCCTTATAATGTTTATGCAGGCATTGCATTCATTCTTCTAGCCGATTTGAAGAAGGTTTCGTAAATTAGTTTTCATAATAAGACTTTATTATACTTTTATATCTTTTTTAATTGACAAAAGTAATATTTTATATTAAAAAAAAGGATAAAGGAAAATTCAACAAAGAGTTAAAAAATACAATATAATTGGACAAAGCCCGATCACCCCTTATGTGCAAAGCCAAAGAACTTAAAGGTCTACAAAGCCCAAATTTACAAAAAAAAGGGCCCTAGAACACTGAAAACCTAAACCCACCAAAGTGGTCTAGCCCTAGCCGAAAGCTGGCCCATAGAAACCCAAAACCTAATCACACTAAACTGTACCACACTGGTCTTTTTTGTTTTGGGAAGTCTTCTAAGGTTCGGACGAAATTACTCATTATGCTTCTTTTTCTTTTTTTGGTTGATGTGGTTATAAATATTTTTTACCTTTTTTATTTATCTTAAAAACTAAAAGAGACCCAAACCGAAAGCTAAAAAAAATTCCGTAAAGACAACAAGAATTGAAAGAAAACTAGTTTTCGGTTATTTCATCTTTTCAGAAAAAATTCAAGTTAGCTACATTTTTTTTCTATTTTTCCTAATTTATTTTAATTAAATAATCATTCTATCTAAGCTTACCACGTAAGATTTCATCCTGCCCACTTTTAATGATTATTTTGGTTACCCAATCGGTTCGGGGATTACGCAAATCCTGATTGGTTTGGTTATGGTACCTTATTCCTCTCCCCGTTCGGGTATCAGGGCGGATATGGTTTGGTTATCAGTTTCGGGAATCGGGTATGGAAATCTTCATATTCGCCCCGAACGCCATCCCTAAATGTTTATGTTTTCATCATTCTAGTGGGTCAAAACCTTTATTGCCCTTTTTCAAAGACATCTGTACGTAAACTTACATTTTCATTTCTGATTTTCTTGAGATTCCATTAAGATGGTTCCGAAATTAGTGGAATTCATTGTTATCATAATTAAGAACTTTTTGAAATATTGGGAGGAATTCAACTAGTGGGATTGATATTATATCCGTCTATAACGGATTAATTGCATCCAAAATTCAAAAGCCATTGTAATGGTTGTCATCCCATAATCATATTCAACCCCGTCACCCAGTTACTCATCCTAGGGAACATTCCAGCAACCCATTGGTATAACTAAGGGCATGGGTAATTCGATTGTGCTATATATCGAACACTGTACTGGATCTTCGATATGATGGATCGAACATTGTACTGGATTCTTCGATATGATGGTAAATTAATCAATTGTAACGGTGGAATTTATGTATCCAAAATTAACCATGTTCAAATAGTTTGGGGTTTCCGATATACCATGGTCCATGAACAACGAAATACATCATAAAATTTGCTCAGTAGAATACACCATGAAATGCACTTGCTAAAATACACCATATATGAAGTATTCTTGTTAGATTCAAGTTTTTTATTTTTTTGTTGGATAATCATTTGTCTCAATGAGAAGAGTGAAAAAGTAAAAAATTATGACCAAAAGAAAAAAAAATGTTTACTAAATTTAGAAAAAAATATCAAGCAACTGGTACTTTATTTGAGCATTTTCTCTAATTTTTTTTTTTTACTTCAGTCTATATTTTATATACCTTTTTGATGCCTCTTGTTGAGACAAATGATTGATTCATAAAATTACGATGAAAAACAAAAGAAAAATTACCGGAAAAAGTTTATGGAGAGCTAAAGTTTAGCCATTAATGGTGGTGGGTCAGTTGGGATCTGGTAATGACGGGCAAATTGACATCACTCGCATGAATGATTATGTATTTTTCTTTAATGTGGACAGAATTAGCTAGAATAATTTTGTGCGAAATGGTGGAAGTGCATTTAGTTTGGTATCAGAGGGTAAAAATGTCAAAAAGTGGCATCCATGAGACAAGTCTTACAAGGAGCTCAGTGTAATTTCAAACAAAACAGGGGACGTTTTTTGAAATTGTCAGAAACATCATCGGAGTTATATGTAATTTACGCATAAATATATCATAGAGACAACCCATGAAAGTTTGTATTCTGTTGGATGTCGTTGGAGCCTCATCCTTCATTCATTCTCAAGGGTTGGCTCCCATCGGCAATGTACTTTGCCTTTCTCTGCTATGGTACAGATCATGAAAGTGATCCGACAGTCTTACGAGGTTAAAGTGTTATACAATTTACTGTATATGTCGTTCGGTTCCTTATCGTTAGAGTTACCAAGGTGCCAAGCCTTCAATGCACTGACTAATCCCAAGCCCTTGGACCTAATAGCTACTCCCATCCTAACTACAAAGTCACGATGTCCTTTCATGTATTCATTATCTTGTTTACACATACATTTATTTATAAGATCTTCTTGTGTAGAAATTATAATGAATTGATTTTAAGCAATATGATTTCTACTTCATTGAGTTAGTTAAAATTTACTAACATTTTGGTGTGATGTTGTCTGTACAGAATCCTTACGATCAAGGGTTGATTTTATTTGATGATAAAGCTACGATAAAAATTGTAAGAACTGGCATTTTCTTTCCATGATGAATCTATAGCATATTGACCTAATTTTAGGAAATTCTTAATTATCACATAATGTTTTGTATGTTCACTCTTTTTCTGCCCAAACACTTAATCATATATCATTACTAACTCAAAATGGTCTTTCATTTTTTTCAGTATATATATGCATATATTGGTCTAATAATGTTTATATACTTATGTGCAAACTAGGTCGAAAGATGTGTAAGGAGAGGGGCTGATATTGAAGTGGTTACAAAGAAGAAGGAAGTAAAGCGTAATAAAGTGGTTGCAATCTTACTTTTGTTTGGATTCCCAAAGTACTCTTTTTAATTATCTGATCCTAATATTTTATAGTATCTAATTTTGCTGGCCCTCAATAATTTTATTGCTCTTACAGTAGGCCGATCTATCAATTAGTAATAGGTTAGTTATAGTATCCAGTGTAAGTGATGGGTAATATATCTTGATTACAAGATTATGAGAGCTTAATTACTACTCCCTCCGTCCCCTTTTAAGTGTCCTACTTCGTAATTCCAACTTATTAAAAAAACATCATCATTATACCTTTCACATCAACTTTTTCCTCTACTTTCCCTTCTTACCCATCATCATTACACTTTTACTCACTAACTTTTTAAAAAGGAATCTACTTTTAGGGACAAAATAGACAATGCACCAACTTTTACCCACTAACTTTACAAAATGGACACTTATTAAGGGACAGCCCAAAATGAAATACTGGACTATAAAAAAGGGACGGAGGGAGTACTTTTCATGCTAAAAATGGGAGAAAAGTGATACTTCAGTAATACATTTGGAATTAATCGAATAGTATCAAGTATTTTGTACTTATTATTTGAAGTACTCGTTATATTTCTGAACGTTCACGATAAGTGATTTCTCAATCCTTATGCTATTACGAAGATACGACAATACATGTAGAAATTCATAATATTACTATTCATAACTTATAGCCCTGTGGTGCGGCATTCGAGTCGTCCATTTCGGCACTCAATGGTGCGAATTTCATCTCGACAATGGACGACTCAGATCGACAAGGGTTGTGATGAAATCTGGACAATTGTTTGCTGAGATGGACAGCTCAAATGCCGCAATAATGCCCTTTCCGTTATTCCAGTCTGTACAACACATACATCTTGAATTCTAAACAAATTTTTTTTTGGAGAGAAATTCATAGTATCAAGAAACAGATTGAAATTTCACATTGCAGTCAATTTTGACGTGAAATGTGACTTCCATGCAGACTGATACTTGGGGCAACGCTAGCTCATGAGATGGGGCATGCATTGATAAAACTCCAAGGTATAATTATTTCAGGCTCTCGTACCTTTCTTGATTAAATTTTCAATCTCTCATGTCATACAAATAATAATCTTATTCATGGCGATAATATCCTTGTTCTATACTTTTTTTTTAAACGGAAAAAATATTATTGATGAAGCTCGATAATGGGCACACGTACCATTGATTATTATACTTTTATCTTATTGATCATTACATGTGTACCATTGATTTTGGAATTTTATGAGTATATACAACATGACATGATAATTTAATCTCATAAACAATATTAAACAATATTATTTGAGGATCAAATATGTTGGAAAAATATAACCACAATGCGGAAGCGGGTGGTTCGGGTTACCTTACGAACTTTAACCGAACCGGACCTTGGTGTGGATGGATTACGAACTCTTGATCACGTACCAAATCAGCGACAAATTCCTGCGATGGAGTGATACTACGAGGATCGAGTATCACCCTCTATTCCACGGTGCAAAAGCTCGGATTGCTCTTTAATGGTAGAGAGAGAGAAATATCGAAGAGAGAGAGTTTCCCATAACTCTATTCTTTTGTATATCTCTGGAGTATATTATTGTGTGTGTTCTTTATCAATATTCTACAGGAAAATGAATAGACAAAGAGCATCCTAGATGCTTTAGAAGTCTTCTAATCCTAAGAGATTAGAATTACTTCAACTTCTTCTATCTTATCTCCAAGATGAGATAGGACTCTCTAATATCTGGGTCACCGGATCATGCCCACATGGGCGACCCGATTTGGTCCCGGACCGGCCCTAAATTCCAACATCTCCCACTCGTCCATGCATGGGCATGACAAGTTGTATCAATCTCTCTTCCATCTACCCAACTAAGAAGCAAACTCATACGCGCTAATGAACCGTGCGATCGCTGGAGCACCTGCAAGTGGGAGCTCTACACTAGAAACTCTTTAAGAGCCAGTATAGAGACATCAACCCATAAGAGTGTCTCATGTACCCTAAATCCATTTAGTTACACCGGACCAAGCATCTTTAATCCTTCCAAAAAGCATGCTTGACCCCCTAACATCATGCACTTTATATTCACACCCGATCCGCGTCCCAATAGAGTGACCTGAGTTGTCGACAATGAATATATTGCAAGGGTGTACTACTAAATGATCCTCTTTTCGCCCTCATGCCACTTCATTTTAACCTTGCTGCTTTCCCAGACATGCTCCATGGGACCCTGACATTTCGTGGTCTTAGGTAGTCAAGCTAGAGTAGCAACACAAAGCCTCTACTACATGACATAGTCAAAAATCAAAGAGCACATTTAATATATATGCAGTCACTTTATCCGAATGACTGCTTAGACTCACACAGTGAGGAAACAAGGATCCATTCACTCACCTCTAAACAAATGATCGCCAAGCACATGTAGTATGAATACATGTTACGGTGGAGTTACTTTTTCAAAAAGCGACGTCAAACTCCCAAACACCGCACAGACCTTAGTCTAGTCGCTACCTAGCGCCCAACCTGAGTTCTCAGATAGCTTGCCATCATGGCGCTATACGAGTCCTCACATCTGGCTAACAAAGACAGGTTAATCTCAAGATAGGGGGAACTATCCGAAATTGGTCTCTTGCTAATAGACCTTATCTTGGTTCCAACCAAGGTGACATATGGTGGGTATATCTGATCCTTCTTATCAGACTATATCACAGGTCCAACCTGTATATTTTACTACCCATCCGTCTCTTCTTCGCTCGCTATCTTAAGCGCCGAAGGCGATTGCTCGTGTGAGTGAGCCAATCTAACCTGCTGACATCAATCTTTAAATTCTGTATGTGTTGTTCAATAAACAATTGACCAAATTGCAACAATAATAAGCTAATATTAAGTGCACAAATGACATAAATATCCCAAAAATCTGAAAGAATCAATTAATGAAATTTGTGAATAAAAAACATCTTATCATCATCTACGCAGTCCTAAAGCCTTATCATGAGTCTCAAAAGTCCTCTTAGCAATGGACTTAGACAAAGGGCATACAACTATGCGACTCGTAGCTATGTGTTTTATAATCACTTCCTTTTGCGCAACAATATCTTTGACCCGACTAGGCATAGATTCACACTCTGGAAGCAAGACATATAATCAGCAGTCCCTTAGAGATATGTTAATATCCTCTTGACTGTTTGTCAACAATCACGACTAAGATTGGACTAATAACTACTTTTAAGCTGCCAATGGTACTTGAATAGGGCACGTGGGCCATTAGTTCCAATTCTTTAAGAGTATTAGGTTCCATGTTAAGCCTCTAAGTCTCGTCTCTAACAATAGAAATGTCTATGAGTTTGCAGCTTTGTCTCCGGAATCGTTCTAAAAACATTCTTAAAGAAAGAATCTTCCTTGAAGGATCCCTTAAGATCTCAACTCTGAGCACATTGCTTGCTTTGCCCATTCCTTCATCTCATAAGAGAAGGATAACCACAACTGTGTGGCGACAATCATCTCGTAGTCATTCCAGCCAACTAAAATGTCATCAACATAGAATAACAATATCGAGAAACTATTTTTGGATCGTCTCATCATATGCGCGCAATGTCCTTCATTGATCATCGTAAACCCAAATGGCTCAATGAAATCTCAGGTACCACTGCCTGAATGATTATTTTAGGCCATAGATAGACTGTTGGAGCTTGCAAACTCTGCGCTCCTAGCCTACTACCTTAACGTCCATCTAAAATAGTTCTAAGGCTAGAATAACTTCAACACTGGACGAGTCTTCTTGCTCAGTATGAGACCATCTGCTTCGCGTTTGATCTTAAGAACCCATTTGTTTCCAATGATCTTGCGCCCAAGCTAAAGATCAACCAAGTCCCAGACAAGGTTTATCCTCATTAGCTCCATTTCATCTTACATTGCAACTATCCATTCCTTCATAGTAGGCGACAAAGAAGTTTCTTCCACTGCTTTGGGCTCTCCTTCATCTTCAGGAGCAATCATGACAAACTTCCCCTCAATCTCAAACAGACGACGAGAGATTATTCAATGTTTGCTTCTATGCCTAAGAGGATCTTGGGAATCCATATCCATTAGATCTAATCCATGATTAAGCAAGTCGCTCCCACTATCCCCAGGAGGTAGGAGAATTTCTTCCCCATTCTCAACTGGACAATTTGGTGCGCCTTTCGTTGGATTCTCCATCTCATAGAGTTCTACATCTCTACTAACCTCTCACCTGCTAGGAAAATTCTCCTTGAGAAATCCACATCTAGTGACTCAATTTCAGCCACAAATGTCTAATGGATAGGCTGTAATGGAACAAATGCCCTTATGGTTTTTTGAATGATTTTCTAATTGCTTTTCTTGTTAGGCAATGGTCACAAATGGGCAGGTTGACTAACAAATCCCCCTCTTGCCCAATGTGACCTGATCTCAAATGCCATTTAACAGAATCAACATCAACAAAAGATGTAACAAAGCAAATAGAATCACTAGCATTATTATTAAAATTAAAATTAATAATATTTAGCATCATCAAACCATCCAAGACCATAATAAATTGTACCCAAATCAATCCTCACTAAGCTGCTCTCAAACAAAAATAAAAACCTTGACCCATCATGCTAGCGACTAATAACAAGTTTCGTCAAATTCTTGAAGCATAAAATACTTCATGAAAAACCAAAGTGCGCCCATGTCGCATGTCCAACTTGCCAATGCCCAGCACTAACACACTAGACTTGTTTCCCATGAAAATTCTTTGGCCTTCAACTAGAATTCGGCGATACTCCACAAACCTATCTTGTTTCCTTGCCTAGTGGCTGGTTGCTCCTTAGTCTACAACCCACGAATGAGGAGAATAAGCAACCAAACCTTGACATGTTTCAAAACAGTCAACATAAGAAACAAAAAATATAGAGTACCATCTTAGGCTCGGTGCACTCACGAGCAAAGTGTCCCAACTTGTCACAGTAAAAGCACGCCTTACTGGCCTTGTTTTTGTTATCACTCTTCTTCTTGCCTCTATTGTGCTTAAAAGAACCAGCGCCAATAGGGTTAAGGCCTATAGCAGCTCCTTTCTTAAGAGCGCGTTTAGCCTTCCTTCGCTAGTACCCAGACCTGCGAGGGGAAGTCTAAGTATAATGCATGAACCATTTGGCTCAGCTGCCTCTTGGCGCTTAGCCTTCATGATCTCGGATTTATGTTCATCACATTTCAAATTTGAGACCATCTTAGTCAAGAAGTCGATATCATATTTTTGTTTGATAGATTTCCACAGCTTATTAGCAGTCTCATAGTACTCAAACTCACATATCAAATCGTTATGCATGCTGCGCATCATAGTAAGTCGCGCACACTGATCTTTCTTGTACCATTTTTCAAAGGCCTCAAGATCACGAATATATTGTGGTGAGTCACTATGCTTTGGCTCAACCATCTCATGGTCGAGGGTCTCCAAGACCTTTAACTCATTCAAGAGAAATTGGATCTCATAGCGCCAAACATTATGATTGTCGCTTTTCAATTTCTCAACCTGGGTCAAATCAGCTACAACTTTCTTAGCTTCCATTTCAACTCTATCAAAGAAATGCGCATGGGATAATTAATACCAACACAACACAGAATTATTTTGCAGCAAGAATCTAAATTAGAAAATAATAATACCATACATGTCGCAAGATCGAAAACTCGCAAAGCTTATAATCATCTCCTGCGCCTCTAAGTATTTTATTATTACAATTTAATTTAATCCATGCGCAAAATTTTAGTTTTCAGGAAAAATATATGAAAATAGTTTCTCTACCGAACAACCTCCCACTAGATATGGCATATCACAAGCATGAAACAAATTTATTATAGTGCATAACACAATTTATGCATTAAAAGGTATTTTTCATGCTATCAAAATGAATAATTTAAACATTGAACAATGCCAAAAATTATCCAAACATGCCACATACAACATGTAAAACCATCCAAAATATTAAACATGCTGTTTTCAATATTTTGTACATTTCCAGTTGCTCACATGCAATTATTGCCAATTTTCAGAATTTATTCTAATTCTCCAAGAATAAATAACAAGTAGAAAATGCCAAATAATATCAACATGTACTGGAAAAATAAACAACCTACACCAATGAATAGGTACTGAATCCAGGAGGTTGAATCCGAAAATTTATAATTTTTCAGAATTTTATTCTAATTTTTCTGAATAAACAACAAACAGAAAATACAGAATAAAAAATCATGCTCACTGGAATATTACACCTCATACACCAAACAATGGAAAACAGTAGCAGAATATGCCACAAAAAATTTGGTTCCCATTGGAGGAGGCACGCATCCCCACTCTCTCATAAACCGAGTCCAAAATTTCATTTTTCTTGTATTTAAAAAATTCTGAAAAATAATTTCATTTCAGAAAAATGAAATAAATACACAGAAGCATAGGAAATTCAATTTCAAGTTCAGCGGTACTCTCGGTTTTTCCATACGACATTGGTAAAGAGAGGGGTGAATCTCACTCTCTCTCGGTTGAGAGTGAGTGTGCAGAATTTGCCTTTTATCTTCTCCAAAACATGCCCAAACTAGGGTTTGCCATAACTTTTGATCCGTAACTCCAAATTAAGCTTATAATATACCGTTGTAAAGCTAGAAACAAGAGCTACACAGTTATGTAAGTGCCACATGCTGAATCAAAACACAGAAAAATCTCTGCCCAGTCAAAGTTTCGGGAAAAACAACTAGGGTTTGATTTTTCTCACAAACGGTTTATCCAATCAACATGAAACTTTCCAGATATAATCTACATGTTATAGACTACGTTCTGTAAAATTTTGAGGCAATTCCGAGAACTTTTGAAAAATCATGTTTTTCGGATCCATATCCGGCATACACGAAAATCAGTCGATACGTACGCCTAAAACATGATGCATATGGTTATTCAAGTACTAAAGAGCACGAAAACATCCAATTAAGGCTCTGATACCAATGTTGGAAAAATATAACCACAATGCGGAAGCGGGTGGTTCGGGTTACCTTACGAACTTTAACCGAACCGGACCTTGGTGTGGATGGATTACGAACTCTTGATCACGTACCAAATCAGCGACAAATTCCTGCGATGGAGTGATACTACGAGGATCGAGTATCACCCTCTATTCCACGGTGCAAAAGCTCGGATTGCTCTTTAATGGTAGAGAGAGAGAAATATCGAAGAGAGAGAGTTTCCCATAACTCTATTCTTTTGTATATCTCTGGAGTATATTATTGTGTGTGTTCTTTATGAACATTCTGCAGGAAATGAATAGAGAAAAAGCATCCTAGATGCTTTAGAAGTCTTCTAATCCTAAGAGATTAGAATTACTTCAACTTCTTCTATCTTATCTCCAAGATGAGATAGGACTCTCTAATATCTGGGTCACCGGATCATGCCCACATGGGCGACCCGATTTGGTCCCGGACCGGCCCTAAATTCCAACAAAATATATATATATATATATATTATTTGAAAATTTTATTAGTTATGAGGGCGGAGTTCCATATGGTCAAGTGGGGTTTGAGCCCATTTTCATTTTCATATTTTTCTTAGATTGACCCTACAAGTCGTATGAAATTTCCCAAAGCATGGCACGCACATCAAACTTATACACATCAAACTTATAACTTCGCCCTCCTTTTAACACTAGAAATTTGCTTAAAATCGATCAATAGGTGATGACAATTTCACTAAATGCTAAAAAAGTTAAATTTTCAATTCTCATTTTGTTCTTTCACATACACTTTCATAAATTTATGTTCAACATCGGGAGTTTGGGTTGTCCTAGGTGGATTGCTAGTAAGGCTCTTGGACCTGTAATATAGGTTGGCTCTCACATCGGAAATTGGAGTTAAGTGTGTGTGTTTAATTAAGAGGGTCCTCATACCCTTCTCTAGTCAGCGACTACTTAGTGGAGGTGGTAAGTAAAATTACTCTCTTATGTTCAAGTACTTTTATGAATATCGATACACACTTTTTACACATCAATTGGTGCTCCAAAGGCAACTGAGAATTTTTGATAAAAAAAAAGTGTAGGTTCCCCACTGCCCGAGATCTCTGACTCCGCCCCTAGTTTACTATCGGACTACTAATAATATATCTATTAATTGTTGATATAGGCTGGACCTTTATATTGGAAAGGAAAGTAGAAGAAGGCATATGCGAGGCGATAGCTTACGAGTGGCTAAAGTACACAGTTCCTAATTGTGATCCATCGTACACCCCAAAGGAGGCTGCAATTGCAGAATGGTTGAGGATAAAAGAAATGTCTGCCATTAAAACAGGAAGGTATGCGGCGGAATTCGGAAAGGCTCACAGAGCCATTAAAAAGTACGGCTTGAAACGCACATTGAAGCATGTTGCTCGCTGGAGGAATATTCCAGAGTGAGAGAGAAACATTGTTGGCCGGAGTTTATGTTACCTCTGTGTTTTTTTTGTCTAAGAAACTAGATGTAAACTTGGACAGCATTTATCTAAATTTAGTAACGTTAAATTATCAAATTTTTTTTGTTTCTTCATTTGTAGTATCACACTTTTATCTTTATATTATGTCCTCTTGACGTTTTGGAAACTTGATATTACTGTTGGAAGTAGCTTAAGCCACTTAAATCGTGAGAATTATTTTGAAAACAAAAAAGCTATGGAGAGCACATTTGGCGACCATGTTTTGTATTACTATGTAATGTGTACCACTATTTAGGTTTGAATAGGACTCTTTTTAAGAAAAAAAATGCCCAATAAAAACTATGGAGGTTCTGTTTTTTTTAGCAAAACGTGGGTTAACTATAGTATGTGCGCGAGGCTCAAATCCTGGATTTGCACCCCCCTGAGCGCGAGATGGAGTATATTCAAACTTGATTCATCTAAGTACCAAGTTAGTTTCAAAATTCAATTATTATTTACCGGTAAACACTTACACACACTCACATATTTTGGGGGGAGAGAGAGGGGATGGGGATTTGAGGGAGGGCGTATGTGGGTGTTTGATGGGGGTGCATTATTGTATATATGATGTGTCAATTTGTCATTGGTGGCTGCAAAACTTGAAATCACGGAAGCTCAGTGAGAAAGTTAATCTCAAAACATGTTTTTTGATTAACATGTTTTTCCAGAGAGTGAAAACAGTTTATTAATGAGACAAAATGAGAATGTACAGTTTAATTTTCTTGCATTTTTAATCCATTAACATGGCAAGTCAATATTCAAACTTAACAATTGTCATTACTTATTTTGTAGTTTTTCTACCAATAATTTTGGTTTTACCATATGTAGCAAATAAAAACATATCATACGCGTACGCTTCTTTATGTCCAAACATGTTTTCACTCTCTGAAAAAACTGTAGTAGATGGATGGTAAACTGAAATTATCCTCATCAAACTCTAAGCTGTAATTCAATCAAAAGAACAAAAAACAAAAAAAAAAAAAAAAATTTCTTGGTGTGATCAAAACAAGTTTCCTATCCCCTAGAAGAAGAAAAATAATAATCACAATGCAACCACAACAATCTCGATCATGATTCATAAAAGAACACGAATTTTTTTTAAACCATCGGAATAGTTCATTTCCACGTTTCAGGTCTAACTCAAGGACATAACCAAACATCAAAACTGGAAGGAACCAAAAAAAAAAAAAAAAAACCCACTAAATCTGAAGCTAGCATTTTCTGTCAAAGGTTATTATGCCTTTCCATGGCAATTCAAAAACAGGTTACTAGAGTTATCATTCATATAGCAGATGGTAATTGTGTCAATAGATGTAAAAAGGACGGGCACAAAAGTCTATCCATAGGATTGGTAATAACACCCCTCTTGGGTTGGCTAATCCTGCCCATTTAGGGGATTGGGAATCCCACGACTCCTAATCCCACCCATGTAAATCTAACCAAACATCGTTTTTCAAACTCACAACACCTTATTAATCCTATCCCAAGGCCTAATCTGACTATCAAACAGGGCATAGTGTAAACTGTATTTACCTAGAAACCCAATTACCCGAGTCAAATCTCCTTCTTATCCATGCTTTCCATGTATCTGAAACTGAAAGTCTCATATTCATCTCCTGAAGACGAGTCGAAAGGATAAAACTCCGGTTTATTAAATCCCAAAGGATAAAAAAGCCGAGGCCCACGTGAGCTAGGTGGGCGGTGAAGTCCAAAAGTGCCATTAGTCGATGAATCATAAACCACTGAGATCCTATCTACCGATGAACCTTCATCAGATTCTGACTTGTAGAATATCCACTCTCTAACCTCTGGAGCAGCATATTTCAGAGATTCAATGGAAATCCTTACATGATCGCCATCCTTGTGGAGGGGAAGTTTGGGGGTGGCATAGATTGGAAATTCAGAAAGAGTTTTTTTGGGGTGAATCTCTTGGCACGTACATTTTCAAAGGCAAGTAGTGAGTGCTTTCTTTGTAGTACATGACGAATTTGTGGAAGCGGGATTTCCAGATTATTTTGTAGTAAGCAGATAATAGCGCGAAGATCAGGGAGAAGACCGAGAAGTTGATTGGAGATGATTTGTGAAGACAAGCAAACACAAGTTGTTGGCCTAAAGATGTAACCTGTGAAAGTGCTGCAAGAAAGCCCAACAAGTCTAGAATGCCAATGTGCAGTTTCATCTTTTTCATCCACAAAAGCTCTCCCATGACGAGTCCGATTGCTACCACAGCACACCAGAACCCACCCAAAACGTATGCCAGTCTATCCCCAGCCAACTGCTCTAATGCAACACACACACACCTTCACACGTGACGTTGAGAATGGTGAACACCAAATCGACCTTCAACCAATGCAAAAATTTGATAACCCCAAGAAAAATACGGGTTGAAGGGTGATTGAAGAGTAGCACCATGGTCAGACGGAGAGAGAGAGAGAGTGTGTGTGTGTGCGCGCGCGTGTCTGTGAATGAATGACGAGTGATGGGATTGGGATTCGACTGTAGAATTGTCAAACGGAAATATGGTGATGGTGATGTTTTGTCCAGAGAGAGAGAGAATGAATGACTGAGTGATGGGCTTGAGAACTGTCGGAAATATGGCAATGGTGATGTTTTGTCCATGGAATCAATGCAGAAGAAAGTGCTTGAGGTGGCAAACCCAGGTGATGAAAAGCTGCTCTCTCTGGCGTATGCTCCTCTGTTGTGGTAATGTGCTTTAACTTGAACCTGAAAACTAGTTTAGGAAAACTTTGTATTAGAAAATGGTTTTGCGTGGCTCGTTAAGGCTCGGCTAGCTTGGCTCGACTCGTTTAGTAATCAACCTGAGTTCGAGCTCGATTTTTGGGCTCGAATGGTAAACGAGCCGAGTTTAAAACTCCAAAGCTTCACTCGGCTTGAAAAAGTAGGCTCGGCTCATTGAACGAAGCTTGTTTAGCATAAAAGTCGATCCATCATCAATCCCATGGGATAGGATTGACAATAACACCCCCCTTGGGTTGGCTAATTCTATCCATAGGGGATTGAGAATCCTAAGACTCCTAATCCAACCCATGAAAATCTAACCAACATAGTTTTTCAAGCTCACACTACATTCTTAAACCTATCCTAAGGCCTTGTTTGATATCTGTGTTAGATATGGTGGGATTCATAAGGAGATGAGATTAGGGTGGGATTCGTAAGGAGATAGGATTAGAAATATCATGTTTGTTTTGCACAAGTGGGATAGGATTGGATGAAGTTCCAACATTGCCCCTGTGGATATCAATGAAGAATTAATCGATGAAGGAAGTATGGGCAAGGAGTTCATTTTGCAGCCAAAGCTTGGGACAGGATTGGGAGGATTGATAATCTCATGTCCATCCTAATATCATCCCCTTTTGTACAACCAAACAATAAGTTAGAGGTCCCATAGGATTAACAATCGTATCCCAACCTTTAACTCACTTATCAAACATTGCCTAACTATTTACCTAACAAGAAATCCAATTATCCATTGTAGCGAGTGAAATCTCCATCTTATCCATGATTTCCCCATACCTGAACTCTTCGTCTCCTGAAGACGATTCCAAAGGATAAAACTGAAGCCCACATGAGCCAGGTGGGCGGCGAAGTCCAAAAGTGCCAATAGTTGGTGAATCATGTACCGTAGGCTCATCAGGATGTGACACGTAGAATATCCATTCTCCAACCTCTGGAGGAGCATATTTTAGAGATTCAATGAAAATCCTTAATGATCGCCATCATTTTACTAATTAGAAACAGGCTTTCAATAATAAAGACAAATTAACCAACGATGTTTAATTTTCGTGCTTTTTCCGTGCTTCTTTTGTGCTCATACCTTTTTTGTGCCCGTGCTTTCTTAATTCCGGTAGTTTCTCCGTGCATTTGGTGAGAATCGACTATAAATATCCTAATTTCATAAAACCATGATTTGGCACAATAATGTTCGTTTCGGATTGCATTCAATAAAAGTCAATGATTTAAGGTGTCAAGTAAAATACATGGTTTGGAAACTACATGCTACTCATTTGTCTCATTTTGTTTGCTTCCAACCTCTCGTGGAGCATATTTCAGAGATTCAATGGGAATGCTCACATGATTGCCATCCTTGTGGAGGGAAAGTTTGGGGGTGGCACAGATTGGGCATTCAAAGAGAGTTTTTGTGAGGTGAATCTCATTGCACACTTTCAAGGGTAAGTAGTGTGTGCTTTCTTTGTAATACATGATAAATTTGTGGGTGCGAAATTTCTAGATTATTTTGTAGTAAGTAAATAATAGTGCGAAGATTAGGAAAAAGACCGAGAAGTTGATTGGAGATGATTTATGAAGACAAGCAAATACAAGTTGTAGACGAGAAAATGCAACTTGTGAAAGTGCTGCCAAAAACCCCAGCAAGTTGAGAATGCCAATGTGCAGCTTCATCTTCTTCATCCACAAAAGCTATCCCACGGCGAATCCGATCGCTACCACAGCACACCCGAAACCAACCAAAATGTACGCCAGTCTATTCCCGACCACCTGCTCTAATACAGCACCCACACATTCACACATCACGTTGAGAGTGGTGAACACTAGATCGACCTTCAACCATGTTAAAAAATTGATAACCCCAAGAAAAATACTGGCCAGAGGGTGA
Organism: Rhododendron simsii; assembly: GCA_014282245.1. Taxonomy (NCBI): domain Eukaryota; kingdom Viridiplantae; phylum Streptophyta; class Magnoliopsida; order Ericales; family Ericaceae; genus Rhododendron; species Rhododendron simsii. The sequence goes on along the minus strand of CM024953.1, from coordinate 6,493,249 downwards.
TTGAAGAGTAGCACCATAGTTAGAGACAAATGAGAGAGAGAGAGAGAGAGAGAGAGAGAGAGAGAGAGAGAGAGAGAGGGGGGTGGGTATGTGATCTGAGAGGGAGATGGGTATGTGAAAGTGAGGGAGAGAGAGGGGTGGGAACCTAAGAGTTAATATATTGTTCTGCTGGAAATAAAGACGGTGGACTGAAGTGGTTATGTAGAATTCCTAGAAGTGGAAATGGAGTGTAAAACACGTTGTCCAAAAATGGCAAAGAAGAAAACGACATGTGATAAAGGCTTGGTCAAGTGGTTCAGTTGTCTTGGGTGAGTTTGCTTCCTAAACTAAAAATGAGGAATGATGGGCTTGGGATTCGACCTGAGAATTACTTAGAAATACAATTGGGATTAAGCTTATGGGAAATATGATGGCTATTGTGATGTTTTTGATTTGTTGGAAATTCGGTCTTCAAAATGATCAATGTAATGGCATCGTCTCTGCAGAATCTGGAACGATAGAAGCAATTCGAGTTGCATTCGGAGAGCGCTTTCCCAGAGAAAGTTTTTGCCCCACCAGAAGGTGTGCACCGGGTTACAGTAAATACGCCTTTAAGGTAAATAGAATCAGAACTTTAGGTTTTTTCTTTCAGCCAAGTTTTTATTTGACTCAAATAACAAATGGTTATCACCCCATAAGTTATCATCTCATCCAAAGATAAACTAAAGGCCCGACATGCATCCAATCAGAACAAAGCCTAAAAATACTCAATAGCATACTTATAAATTAGAGAATTACAGGGTCAAGTTTTATTAAAAAAATCATTTTACTAATTAGAAACAGGCTTTCCACAATAAAGAAAAATTGACGAATGATGTTTAATTTTTGTGCCCTTGTCGTGCTTTTTCCGTGCTTTTGTTGGAGTTGTGCTTTTTCCGTGCTTTTTTTGTGCCGCTCCTTTTTCCGTGCATTTGGTGAGAATCGACTATAAATATCCTAATTCAGAAAACCATGATTTGGGGCAACAATATTCGTTTAGGATTGCATTCAATAAAAATTAATGATTTAAGGTGTCAAATAAAATACATGGTTTGGAAACTACACGCTACTCATTTGTCTCAATTTATTTGCTTCCAACCTCTCATAGAGCATATTTCAAAGATTCAATGGGAATGCTCACATGATCATTATCCTTGTGGAGGGAAAGTTTGGGGTTTGCATTGATTGGGTATTCAAAGAGAGTTTTTGTGAGGTGAATCTCCTTGCACACTTTCAAGTGTAAGTAGTGTGTGCTTTCTTTGCAATACATGATAAATTTGTGGGTGTGGGATTTCTAGATTATTTTGTAGTAAGTAGATAATAGTGAGAAGATTAGGGAAAAGACCGAGAAGTTGATCGGAGATGATTTATGAAGATAAGCAAATACAAGTTGTAGTCCAGAAGATGAAACCTGTGAAAGTGCTGCGAGAAAGTCCAACGGGTCCAAAATGCCAATGTGCAGCTTCATCTTCTTCATCCACAAGAGCTCTCCCAAGGCGAATCCGATCACGACCACAGCACACCCAAACCCGCCCGAAATGTACACCAGCCTATTTGCAGCCACCTGCTCTAATGTGACACTCACGCATTCACACATCACATTTAGAATGGTGAACACCAGATCTATCTTCAACCATGTCACCCCATGAAAAATATTGGCCGGAGGGTGATTGAAGAATAGCAATGTGTCGAATATACATAAAAATTATTTGCTTAAACTTCCTACTATTACTTCTTTTCATACAATTTTTTCACGTGATTTTTACTATTAAAAGTTAAAGAATTTATTGGGTAAATTAAACTTTGTCGTTATTAATCTTTTTATATTTGGGTCAAACTATTTTACTTTCATATTTCTTTTGATTACAACACCTTATATAGACGTTAAAATGTCTACATTGATAAATACACCATGGTTCAACTCATGGATTCTTGACTTTGCCTACAGTCCGCACCTCCCTTTTGCCGATCAATTTGTGATGATCCGAGCCACTCAATGTGTTTGAAACGTGATTTTAAGGGTACCAGCAAAAAATCAGCAAAAAAATGACCGGGAAGGTCTTGATTTGAGCAGTTTTTTATTGAACTGTTCAATAAAAAAACAGTTCGAATGAAGCCTTTCCCGGTAATCTTTTTTGCTTAAAATTACGTTCTGATTACATTGAGCGGCTCGGATCATTGAGATTCGATTATTTGGGAAAACGGGGTCATGTTTCGTCTCTTATAAAATGGATGAAATATTAAGCAATTGCATCTCCTTTTTGTTCTCCAATTTCTTTCCCGTGAAATTGGACGGCTCGGATTGAAACACTTTTGAATTGTTCGGATTGAAACCCTCTCTCTCCTCTTATCCCAACACTTTCTCTCTCCAAATTTGAGCTGTTTCAAAATGAAATGGACGGCTCTGATGATTATTATATGAATAGAACCAATGAGTTCGGAAATTTTGTAAAACTCGTATGATTATTATATGAATTGGTTTGGGGTTCTAAATTCTAAATTATCTTATGTGTTCATGTGTTTTGATACAACAAAAAACTATTTTGTTTGGGCTTAAAATTTCGAGTTTCACTTTCATTATAAATATTGCCCATATTATTCAGTCCACTCAATGGGACCAGCTTCAGTATAAGGGCCTGAGGGCCCTCATCCCCTTGAGTGGACTGAACAATATGGGCTATATTTATAATGAAAGTGAAACTTGAAATTTTGAGCTACTTACTTGGCATTTTGGGTTTTTTGTTGTTACTTTTTTTTTAGTTAGTTTTGCGCCACATTTTTATAGATTATTGATTTTCTTGATGAGAGGAATTAAAAAGTAAAAGTTATGACTGAATCCCTTTTTTTAATTTCAACGAAAAAGCCCAAATGTTTTTGTGTAAAAAGAACAAGATTTAACTTTTCCGATTTCTCTCGCTGAAACTGACAAATTGAACTCATGTTCCGAGGAAACAAAAAGTTAAATCTATATAGAACAACCCATATGAAAATAGAAAAAAAAGTGTTGAAATCCATGGTTTGAAACCTACATTGAAGCGTGTTGCTCGCTCGAGAAATATTCCAGAGTGAGAGAAACATTGTTGAAGTTTATGTTACCTCTGTTATTTATGGTCCAGGAAACTTAGATATTAACTTGGACAGCATTGACCTAACTTTAGCAATGACAAAATGGAGATACGCCTTTTGTTTTTGGTGTGGTTGAGGACTTGAAATACAAGATGAATACAAGGGTTTGAGTCGTTTGGCTTAAGAATTTGGGTATTGCTAATGCGAAAACTATTTTTGTTTGTGTCAATACTATAGTGCATAAAATCTTTGTACCATGTACAAGGTACAAGGCTTTTACGCACTAGAGTTTTTTTACAAGAAAAACAGTTTTGGCATAAAATCTTTGTCCCATTTGGCTACACTTTTTTTACGCTTTTGGCGACGAAAAATGGGTTCCTTTGGTGACAAAAATATTTTTTCCGTTGCTAAACAAGTATAATTTGTGAGTAAATAATTTCATCACAAATGGTAAAAAAAATGATGAATTTATTTCTTCGTTGCCAAATATACTCATTTAGTGACGAAATTAAATTTTTTCGTCACTAAATATACTTTAATTTTCTTGTAGTGTGTACGTAGATCTAGGTTATTGATTTTTGGATGTACTTATATAGTTTGGAATCCAATTGCTTTTCGTAGTTTGGTTTGAATTTGGAATAAGTTTTGTAACTCAGTTCACAATTGTGAAAAATATGCCGCAATAAAATTGGCAAAACCCATATGGCCTCTTGTCATTTGGTCTATGCACGATTCGGTGTTTGGCTTATGAAGCCTGATTCAGTTTTAGCAGCGAACTTGGGCTTATGAAGCCTAATTCAAGAGAATTTTTTCAGTGTCGAGCGGGCACGGGCCACGTGGTGCTGTACGTGGTGCTGAGCACGCACCTTGGCCGTCCAAACGTATTTTAGATGGCTTAGATCTGTTTGGGCTTGAGAGGGTGTTTTGATAATTTTACATTCAAAATTTCTCCAAACAGATTTGGGCCGTCCAAAACACGTTTGGACGGCTGAGATAGCGCTCGGCACCACGTGGCCGATGTCCATCCGGCACTGAAAAACTTCTCCTAATTCAATATATTTTAGTCGTGTTGAATATTCAAGGTTCAGGGGTAGCGTCCCAAGGTGGGGGCTGGGGCCCAACAATAACCGATGCATTATATACTTACTAGACTGAGGTACGTATTGGTAACCGGTGATGCAAACCTTAGGTCATAGATAGATGTTTGATAGCAAGAGTTGATGTAACATATACTCTCTTCCTTCGATGTATGAAAACTGGTGTGAGTTGTGGATATATGTAATTACATTGTTCGGAAACCAGAAGCGGCTTTATCTTCGTTTGAGCGGGTTCAAAAAATGAACTAAATTTTCATATATTTGCACATGTAATTTAGTTTTTTTTTTTCTCTAAAATTGCCCGCACTTAAACATTAATATGAAGCCAAAGTAAATGAAATAAGCTGAAATTTGTGAGTAAGTAGACAAATATATAGCTCAACAAAAAAACCCAAGCCTAATAAATTTTCAACCCAAAAAAATATCGTTTACTTTGTATATTTTGTTTCGTACAAAATAATTTTTTAAACATTTTTGTCACCGTTGAACTCAAAATTTGGAGCCGCGCCCTATAAGAAACCATGTATTAATCTATGTGTCTTGCGATTATTGTTTCTGCTTTCACGTTGCTCTTCACGTTGTTCTTTTGTTAGAGGCATTCTGATTTTGACTTTTGCAATTCACCTCTTTGCCGTAACAAATTTCATCTATGAGCTTTGTTCTACCAAAATTGTTAGGCAACATGAAAGAGTCCATGAAACAAAAACGAAGGCCTCAAATTCACCTCTTTCATGTTTTTTCTTCATGGACACTATGAAGCCTCTTGTTCTGCACCATCCTACGTGGTGAGTTATTCCAAGTAAATTAAATACTTTAGTCAAAAGACTTAAACCCTTGTATTCATCTTCTATCTCAAGTCTTCAACCACACCAAAAACAAGAGGCATATCTCTAACTATCGTGTAGTGAAGGACATTCTATCAATACAATAGTGGCACACATCACATAGTAATGAGAACTGTGGCCATCAGATGTGCTTCCCATAGCATTGATTTTTTTTTTTTTTTTGTAATAATTCCCACGATGTATGTGTCTAGGGGTTCAACAGCAATATCAAGTTACCAAAACGTCAAGAGGACATAATAAAGATAAAAGTGTGATACTACAAATGAAGATACAAAAACATATTAATAAAGATAAAAGTGTGATACTACAAATGAAGAAACAAAAACATATTAATAAAGATAAAAGTGTGATACTACAAAATATAAATGTAGAAACAAAAACATATTGATAATTTAACGTTACTAAATTTAGATCAATGCCGTCCAAGTTTATGTCTAGTTTAACAGAGGTAACATAAACTCCAACAATGTTTTTCACTCTGGAATACTCCTCGAGCGACCAACATGCTTCAATGTACGTTTCAAGCCATACTTTTTAATGGCTCTGTGAGCCTCTCGAAATTCTGCTGCATGCTCTCCTCTTTCAATTCTAGACATCTCATCTATCCTCACCCTTCCTGCAATTTCAGCCCCTTTTTGGTTGTACGATGCAATTGCAGCCTCATTTTGGGTGTACGATGGATCACAATTAGGAATTGTGTACTTTAGCCACTCGTAAGCTATCGCCTCACATATGCCTTCTTCTACTTTCCTTTCCAATATAAAGGTCCAGCCTGTATAAAAGATCATCAAAAAATTGATTAATTATTAGTAGTCCGATTGTAAATTAGGGGTGGAATCAGAGATCTTGGCCAGTTGAGGAACCTAATCGTGTGTTATTTATCAAAAATTATCAGTTATTGATTGCCTTTAGAGCACCAATTGATATGTAAAAAGTGTGTCGATATTCATAAAAATTGAACATAAATTTATGAAAGCGTATTCGTAAGTACAAAATGTGAATTGAAAATTTAACTTTTTTAGCATTTTGTGAAATTGTCTCACCTATTGATCGATTTTAATTAAGCAAATTTCTAGTGTTAAAAGGAGGGCGAAGTTATAAGTTTGATGTGGTTGCCATGCTTTGGGAAATTTCATACTACTTGTATAGGGTCAATCTAAATAAATAAATAAATAAATAAAAAGAATGAAAATATGAAAATGAAAATGGGCTCAACCCCACTTGACCATATAGAAGTACTCCCCTCCTCATAACTAATAAACTTTTCAAATCATATTGTTTACGCCATTCAATTATCATTTGATGCGGCATACTCGTAAAATTTCGAAATCAATGGTACACGTGCCATATTTAATGATCGATAAGATAAAAGTATAGAACAAGGATATTATTATTTGAATGATACGAGAGATTGAAAATTGAATCAAGAAAAGGTACGAGAGCCTGAAATAATTATACCTTGGAGCCGTATCAATGCATGCCCCATCTCATGAGCTAGTGTTGCCCCAATAATCGGTCTGCATGGAAGTCACATTTCACGTCAAAATTGACTGCAATATGAAAATTGAATTTGTTTCTTGATGATAAATTTTTCAAAAAAAAAAAAAAAAATTAGAATTCAAGATTTGGGTCTCTTGGCCTGCCCTCTCTGATGTCATTTGATTCTGATTTGAGGGCATGGTTCCGCAACAAAACAGATATGGGAAGCCACTGTTTCAGTGATTTTCTGAAAACAGCCACTTTGTGCATATTGCCAAAGGTTAAGGTATGTCTCCAATCTTCCCCCGTCTATACCTCCAATGATTAGGGATTACATGGGTTCTGTTATTATTGTTGTTGGTGTGTTGTACACACTTGAATAGGGGAAGGGGTTACCTATAATGCAGGGCCACACTACAGGGTAGTAGAGCGGCATTCAAGTTGTCCATGTCGGCAATCAATGGTCCAGATTTCATCTGAGCCCTTGTTGATCGGAGCCGTTCATTATAGAGATGAAATCTGCACCATTAAATTCCGAGATGGACGGCTTGGATGCCGCACCGCAGAGCTACAACGTATGAATTTATGAATAGAATTGTTGTTAATTTCTATATGGATTGGCGTATCTTCGTAATAGCTTAAGGGTTTAGAAATCACTTATCATGCACGTTCTCTCTGGTCTCTTCCATTTTCTCCCTTCAAAAACTATGTTCATATTTTACCTTAACGTCGCTCGATGTTCAGGCCGAGTAGGCTATAAGTTGGCCCGATTCAAATTAAAATTTCCAAATAGGATCTCGACATAATTCATAAATAAAAAAAATGCATATAACAAGTACTACAACTAATAAGTACAAAATACTTGATACTCATTTGATTAATTCAAATGTATTACTTAAGTTCTCATAATCAAGATATATACCCTATCACTTACAATGGATACTATAACTAACCTATTACTAATTGATATATAGGCCTAACGGAAGAGCAATAAAAATCGATGGCCTGCAAAATTAGATAATACTAGTTCCCCAATATATTGCTGGTTTTTATCTTTATTTTTGTTTCATAAATTAATTCGTTCAAGAAAAAGAAAGGCGTGTATAAAATGAAGACATGAAATAATTAGGATGATCAGATGAGAAGTACTTTGGGAGTCCAAACAAAAGTAAGATTGCAACCACTTTATCACGCTTTGCTTTCTTCTTCTCTGTTTCCACTTCCAGAGCAGCCCCTCTCCTTACACACCTTTTGACCTAGTTTGCACACAAGTATATAAACATTATTAGACCAATATATGCATATTTTGAAAAAATTGAAAGACCATTTTGAGGAAGTAATGATATATGATACCATTAAGTGTTTGGGCAGAAAAAGAGTGAACATACAAAATATTATGTGATAAGTATTTCCTAAAAGTAGGTCAATATGCTATATATTTATCGTGGAAAGAAACATCTAGTTCTTACGATTTTTATCGTAGCTTTATCATCTAATAAAGTCAACCCTTGATTGTAAGGACTCTGTACAGACAACATCACATCAAGACGTTAGTAAATTTTGACAAACATCAATCAAGTAGAGAAATCTTATTGCTTAAAATCAATTCATTTTAATGTCTACATGTACAGGAACATCTTATAAATAAATGTACGTGTAAACAAGATAATATTGAATACATGAAAAGGACATCGTGCCTTTGTAGGTAGGATGGGAGTAGCCATTAGGTCCAAGGGCTTGGGATTAGTTGGTGCATTGAGGGCTTGGTACCTTGGTAACTCTAACTATAATTAAGAATGCTGATAAAAAAAAAAAAGACTCTTAACTATAAGAAATTACCCAGCGAAACCAAATGACATACGGGAAATTGTACACCACTTTAAGCTAGTAGTGCTGCTGGCCGGGTCCGTGCTTTCACGATCTGTATCGTACCAGATAAATGCAAAATTCATTGCTGACAGAAGTCACCCCATGAGAAGGATGAGGGACTTAGGTACATTGTTAACTTGGTGTTTTTTTTTTTTTTTTTGATAGGCAAAAAGTTTTATTCAAAAAGTTAACTTGGTGTTATGGACCTACTGAAATTTTCTCCGACCACATCCAGCAGAATACATGCAAACTTTCATGGGTTTGATTTCAGCAACTTCTGTGAGTCAAAGGATGGCCAACTAACGGAAGGGCTAGCAAAATTGATCATAAAAATTGAACTACTGTATTAGCTAGGGAAAGCAGTGTAATTTCGGATAAAGTAGGGGAGGTATCTGAGATTGTCAGTAACCATGAGAGAGAGAGAGAGAGAGAGAGAGAGAGAGAGAGAGAGAGAGAGAGAGAGAGAGAGAGAGAGTGTGTCATTTACCGGGGCATGTTCACCCATCCCATTTGCGTCGACGAGGAAAATAGGAATGTTCTTTTTGACAGGAAGCTCGAAATAGTCATGGAAAAAGCTGTGTAATTGATGAATAAGGTGTTCCAATTGGCTGGGTTGCACGAGAGATATAGAAAAACAATCTTGGCATAGGTATCGACCATCACCCAGGTTGGTTGCCGGCTGCATGTACGTTTTAGCATCATTAATTAACACAATTAATACTGTTCAAAAAAAATTAAAACAATTAATAAGCGTAAATAATACTCCAGAATTTATTATATATAGTACTACTAATTAAACTCATTAACACCAGTAACTCGATCAAGTTGAAATTATATGTTTATTAATTTTCCCGGAAAATGAGTTCTATATAGATAGGATTTCAGCACTTTTTTTCTATATATTATCATACGGGTCGGGGTTGTACACAAATTCTAAATTTACAGATTCTAAAATGGAAAGAAATTCTCAAAATATCAAAGCTGGGTTTGGGTAGTTTTTGGGATTTTAGCTAATGTTAGGGACACATCAAAATTTACATCTCTCTCATAAGTGATGGTAGAACTTACAACACTATTTAATGGGTTCCAAAATCACTTGTGAGAGAAGATGTACACATGAATGTACACTTGGATGAGTTCTGAGCATTTTATTTGGGATTCTGCAACACACATTCTCAAAATAAATGAATTTTTCATAATCTCGCAACTACAACAAATATAGTTCTGAATTTCTACTAAAATTTAGAATCTAAAAGCTGCAGCAGAATCTGAAACTAAAATATCAAAATTGTATCCATAGCTATCACAAACGTCCATAGTCTTTTAAATAGCTGGGTAAATTATTTTCACTCTATTCCCCCCAAGAAAATTATCATTAGTCGGAACACTTTTTCCTGACTTTAGAACTTGCTATCAAACACAAAGGGACATTTTCATCATAAACTAGTCAGAGATGCATGTCATATCGGAGTACAACGCTCAATTCTGGACAAAAGAGTAACAATAAAAAAAAAAAAAGGGGTTAAGTGATACTAAATCATAGACTAAGGGGGCAAGTTATAAAATTTTGTAGATGAAGAGAGGAAAGTGAAAAAGCGGTGATAGTTTAAGGAGGTAGTCTGTAGTTAACCCTTGAAAATTTATTCGCTAGGCAATAAAGATCTTATTATTAATTAAACAGGAAAATATGCCTTAACCCACAGAAATCACCCTTTATATACGCAGTATTACGCACAAATATAATTTTTAAGAGAGATTAATTCAAATCGGAATGCATGCTGTTGGTTATCAATTACAATCAATTTTATTCTTTCAAAGATTTAGAAACATTAATCCGTCATTATCATTTCCAAAAAGAAATTTTAAAATCCCCTCATTTTTTGGCAAGCAAAAAACAATTAATTGATGCTGTCTTTTGAGAATTTTTTTGGTGCCGGATGAGTATATCCCACGTGGTACTCGCTTGTCACATTTGAGCCGTCCAATACACTTTGACGGTTCAGATTGAAATCCTCTCTCTCCTCACCCCAATACTTTCTCTCTCCAAATCCGAGCTGTCCAAAAATGCAATGGACAGCTCGGATGCACCGAGTGAACACCACGTGATACCCACCTGGGACTGAAAAATTTTACAGTGCACTTATCTGATAATTAGAACTCATAATCTCTCTAGTTCAGGACTGCCTATTGTAAAGCCTTATCCTTTTTTCGCTAATATGGTATACAAAGTGGGGGTTAGTGGCGAGTAATTAGTCGGTTAATCCACAATGGATTTTAGAGCCTATTCATAGCCCTGAATCTCAAACGCTCATTCTTTTTTCGGTGCTGGATGGGTGTGTGTGTGTGTGTGTGTGTGTGTGTGTATATATATATATATATATATATATTAAAGAATAAGGTTAGAATTTCAGATTTTAAGAGAGGGAGTCAACCAACCTTGAGCCTGCCGCAGCTATGACATTTTCGATTTGGCTCGGACGTTTGATTTGTTGGTGTTCTCAGCAGTGGATAATTATTAAAAGGATCTTGCAAGTAACCTTGAAGTGGTCCATTTGGCGTTTGGTCTGTTGGTGTGTTTAGAGATAGATCAGAAAAAAGATCCTGCACAAAACCTTGATTTGGTCCATTTGGTGTTTGGTCTGTTGATGTGCTTGGAGGTGGATAGTAAAAAAGATCCTGCGTGAAACCTTGATTTGGTCCATTTGGTGTTTGGTATGTTGGTGTGCTCAATGGAGGATAGTCAAAAGGATCCTGCAAGTAACCTTGAACTGGTCGATTTGAGGTGTGCTCTGTTGGCGTGCTTAGAGGTGGATAATAAAAAAGATGCGGCGCAAAACCTTGATTTGGTTCATTTGGTACTGTTTGGTCTGTTGGTGTGCTTTGGCTTGTACCCATGCCTCTCTTTCTTCTAGTTATTGTTGATGCTTCCTTTTTTCCTCTTCGTGTTGATGTCGAATCAACTCCTCCTAGCTAGTATTCATAAAATAGGCTCCAAAATGGAAAATCTAGGCTAACCAAGAAAGCATGAACGATAACCCAAAAGTATGGTAACATAATATTTTCAAAGATCTAATAACCTATATAGTATTAGAGCATTCACAATGGAATAAGCAAAAATAGATAATCAAAACATGCCACATCAGATTTTGATTATCCATTTAGAGATTGTTAAAATTAACAATGTCAAGTCCCACATTGGTTATTTTTTGTTTAGAATCAAAACCAATGGGCCATTGCTTTCTTCACTGAGTTTCCTCCAAACTTTTTCCCTTCATTTCACGTATATTTTTTGAAAACTTAGTTTTAAAAAAAAAAACAGTTTAAGTTAAAAATAGTTGTATTAAAATAGTTTATGAAAAGAAAATTGTGTTAAAAAAAAAAAACAATTTTGTGTAAATAGAGTTTTTTTTTTACAAAATAGCTTTTTAAAAAATTGAAAAGTTTTTTTTTAAAAAAAATTTCTAAAAATATAGCTTTTTAAAATTATTTTTTGAAAACATTGTTGAGAGAGAGAGAGAGGGAGAGAGAGAGAGAGGGTTTGTGTGTAATGATGTGTATACTTGATTGAGAAAATGTAGGGATCACTATATTTGGCAAAATATTAATTGTTAGTTTTGATTAATCACCAAAATCCACGTAACAATTAACATTTCATTATCAACAGTAATTTCACAGTCAAACAATTGTTAAACGATTTTCACAGGGCATAAGACTAATTATTCCAACACAACAGGACTGAAATTTAATAGAAATAGGACTAAACAGTAATTATTAATTAAAAGCAGGTCACCACCTTCAGCAAAATCTAAGTTTTAGTCCTAAAATCCATTAAAACGCAGATTAAGTTACGGGTTTCTGGAAAACTACCTCAAACGCGATTTCAAGCCCGGGAAAGTGTTGTACGGTGTCTGTAGATCGCCGTAGTGGTTCCGAAAATTCAAGGCGGCGTCCGGCGGCACTCCGACGGGGCCGCGGCGAGTCGGCGACGCACGAAACTCACGGCACACACGAACACATACGCTCTCACTGTTCGTGGTGGTCTACGGTAGTCCGGTGGTGGCGGGTATGGGCCGGAGGTGATGGGTTCAGTAGTGGGTGGTCCCAGTGGTGGCACAACCGAGGTTGGTGGTGGACGGAGGAGGTGGAGGTGGTGAGGCCGAGGGGTAGGAGTGGGCCAGAGGTGGCGGCGACACACGGTGGAGGAGATGGTGGTGCGGCGGAGGAGGAGGAGCTTCGGTGGTGACGGTGCTACGGCTGTGGTGACGATGGAGCTATGGTAGCTGGGGTTTCGGTGATGAGGAGGTACGGTGGTGGTGATGGTGGCAGGTGTACACGGCTGGTGGTGGTGCTACGGTGGTGGTGCCGAGCAAAGTGGTGGTGGGTGTGTTGGGGTCCTGAATTCTGGAGAGGAAGAGAGGTATTTATATATAGGGGTCGAACCGGCCACGATTGGCCGAAACGGGCAGCGCGCACGCGGTTTGGAGTGCGGCTGTCTTGGGGCGCAAGTTGAAAAAGGATAAGGTGCCGGAATGGAAGGGATGAGGGTGGCTGAGAAATAGAAAAGGGGGATGTTTCGCTTGCGGAGGAAGGATGAGAATTAATGTCGCGGGGAGAGAGAGGGACGGCAGGGAGAGATGAGATATGGCTCGGAGTGGGAGCACATTCTGGTGGAATTTTATGCTAACGTTGGAGCTACTTCTAAGAATCAGGTGTTACCCAGGGTCTAATAATTGAATGTTTGTAGCATACTCATTTTACAAATTGGTATAAATGGCTTCCTAGCTTGGTTTTCTGTGTAGTAATGCAGTAAAGCAGTGTTGCTTTTCCTTCTTAGAAGGGAATCACTACTTAATTTGCATGAAAGATGTACAAGTCATGTAGTTTTGGGTGCACATGAAGTTCTGATGTAATTTGTGCATGTGTGAGTTCTAATTTTTTTGCTTCTTGTTGGAAGAGAGAGAGAAATAAACAAGTGTCAACCCTTTCTTTGTGACTCAACAATTTCTTTATAAAGATGAGAATGAGGATCTAGAAAGAAGAAAAGATAGACTAAAAAGGGAAACGAAACTCTAGATAGAGTTGTGGGGCCGGGGTGTTACAGCTGTGATAAGGAATGGTATTACAAATACTTGTTGAAAAAGACAAAGAAATGAAAAGTTTCAACAATTTGGACTTTTCTTTGTGTCTCGCTGTTGTGTTTGTTTGTTGTTTGGAGAACTCAAAAGCTATGCCCTTGATCATTGTTGTATGTTTATTTTAAGTTCACTTACTTGAAATTCATTAAATGTTACGAAATGATCGGAAATCCAGAGTACAATTTCATTAACAACAAAAACAGATTACAGATGATGTTTGCATGAACAGAAACGAAATATACAGAAAATTTATTACACCGAACCGAGCCCTGAATCAGTCTCCTTAAAATAGATTCACCGCCTCACCGTTGGGTGTTGGAGGTTGACCGGCGTCTGTCTCCCAGGATAGAACGGTTAGACCACGGCTAACGGAATACCACCGGAAAGCCGCCTTGGCGAATTGAACGCTACGTCTGCCTCTCTCTCACACAAGAACGAACTCAAAGTATACTTGGAGTGTGTTTATGGACCTGTGATCAATCCAAAACGGGACTAGCTACCCTATTTATACACCTCTGGAAGGTTTTGTAACATCCAGAAAATGAATAGGGCCTTCAATTCACGGCCTTGAATAGGGTAATTCAATACATGAAACTGCCATAGTGAATTGGTGATTGAAATCTGCCATAAACCACACTTTTATGGGGCAATAACTTGCTAAAAACTCCTGGAAATGAAGAGGAAGTCGTCTAGGTACAATGAACCCGAATTGGGGATCCTTCGGTTGCCTCGGTGATCCTTGGTGTGCCTCAATTTCCATTCACTATCCTGAAAATTTCCAACAAATGTATCCTGCAATTTGGTTCGTGGTGGAGTGGCCTATGGCCACCTAGGCCCTATTGTGGTGAAGGATCATTCAGTTTAATTCCATTCAGAAAAATTTCGTGTCAGGTCGTGACTTTTGTATTTTGAGTTGGGTGGTAATCTCAAACTGCTTTTGTATTTTGAGTAGGGCAGGCTCATGCTTGCTCAAATTTGTAGGATGAAACCCATTGTGTTTGATACTAACAATTGAACTGATGAATTCCACAGCTGTAGTTTCGCGACCAATATCTATCAGTCAGTATTGGTATTGCAGGATCAGTTGTAAATACTTTCCTTTGTGCTTTTTAGTGCTGCCGTTGGATTGGTATGCTGCAACAAATGTTCTCTTTTTAATTTTTTAGGTAAAAGAAGATATTTTTGTTCAGTTAATTTTGGAAACTGGATGTTTTGGCTGAATGTTTGGTTGAGTCCTCCATCTAATAGCCCTTCTTTTACAACAATCTCCCCCAAAAAACCCAAAAATAAATAATAAACGCTAAATAAAATTCATTATTAGACCAGTGAGCATGACATGACCGAGCGTGCAAAGCACGTTGCTAGAAAGAATAAAACATAAACGAACATAACCACTAAATACATTAATTATTAGACCAATGAACATAACCGAACATGTGTAGCATGCTGCCAAACTAATATAGTTACATGAGATTTTTCATATTGTGAAAAATCATGATTTACTCAAACTAGCTACAGTTATACATTCCTTAAATTGAGGGTGCGCAAAGTTGTAGAGACAACAATGTGAGTTCAGATACTTTACCAATCGATAGAAATTACATTCCTTAAATTGAGGGTGGGCAAAGTTGTAGAGACAACGATGTGAGTTTAGAAACTTTACCAATCGATAGAAATTACATTTCCAAAATTGAGGGTGGGCAAAGTTGTAGAGACAACGATGTGAGTTCAAATACTTTACCAATCTATAGAAATTACATTCCTTAAATTGAGGGTGGGCAAAGTTGTAGAGACAACAATGCGAGTGCAGATACTTTTCCAATCGATAGAAATTACTTTGTTACATGTGACTGTGTCACGAGAACTGATCCTTACATGTGACCATTAGCGAGAAGATACTCTGTTATATATGACTTTGAAAGAATTGTCTTAAAAAATATTTGTATTTTCCTATTCGACCAAATTAACTTATGTTTTTAGTTTATGACTCATTTTGTTGTGAGGTTTTTTTTTTTTTTTTTTCCATTTTTGATCAAAATAATAGACTTTTTGAATTCGTCTTGACAAAATAAATTGTGTTTTGTTTTTCTCAGTTTACTTTGATGATGAAATCATTTGATGTTAGAATTTATTGAGGACATCAAACATGCCATTATATGACCGATGATTAAATATTGATCATTTCATGATGGGTTGCTGGGAGCAATGCTGGAGAGGATATGGAGTGATGGGATTGGCGTGGCGGCATTAGGGGTTGTTGCTATTGTCTGTGGCTGTTGGGGTGTCGTGGCAGCGGTGCTGTGGTGGTTACTAAGCCACAATTAATTGATTTTAAAGTAATGATCAAACAAGGGTAAGAGCCAGGGTTGGGTTGTATTAGCCCAATGCCAAAAATGAGGTATCAATATGAAAGCAGAAAAACTTCTTTACAGTGCTCAATCATGCGCATTCAAAAGTATTTTGGAATGTTCGGATTGAAAACCAAAATTAAAAATATATCTCACTACTAATTGCGTGAATATGCTGGTGAGCACCATGAATAAGTTTCCCTCATATCAAAGATGTATTGTCGACAGAGAAAAAAAGGTTGATCAGAAAAACTACTACTACGAAAGATGCCTTGAGTTTTCTCGTAAAAGTACGCTTGGGCCGCACAGATCTTTTTCTGGCCTAAGAGTTTAGGTCGTGTTTCGATTGACGGAATATATATGAGGAGGTTTATCACGTTCGCGCAACCTACTACATTATGTATAAGAGAGAATGAGAGGACGATGCGTATGAATTGTAAAGTTTTTGTAAACTCCTAATTGGCCAAGCGTACCATACATGCCTACTCACGAACTGGGTACCCTATTTATGCAACCAAAAAAATTCAAAAAAAACAAGAGATGAAAGGAGAATTTTGAAAATATCTCATATAGTAAGGAAGTTTTTGATTGTTTATTAAACCATGTTTGGACCTTGAACTTTATTGGAAAACATCAACTCATGGCAAAATGTCCAGTTCATGAAATCAACGAAAAATTCCCATCTATTTGGACATGATACACCATGATTCGATCAACAATTATACATGCAATAGTGGAGAACCTGTTAATTCAAGCTACTATACTAATATCGCTTCAGTTGCTTGACTATTTCTATTCTTAACTAGTTTTTCCTCCACCTAGATCCCTCTTGTGAATTTCTCCACATTTAAAAAAATATTCTCCTTTCATTGCAATTTTCATTTTTTGGGTGATGTCATGGCATGAGAAATTGCTGGGCAATAATGCTATCACTACACACACTCACTCAAAATAGGGGTGAGTCTCGCACACGTTGAAGGTGTCCAGTGTGTACGTAGAATCCACCTCTATTATGCGTGTGTATAATTGTTTGTACGTTTGTGAGTGTTTATATACTTATTGATAAACAAAAGTTAGCTAAGTTTAATCATAAATTTGCCCGGTGAAATTATTTTGAAAAACAGAATTTAAGATGATGAAGCTCCAATGGAACAAGAAAGGGGGACCAATATGCTGCTAAACATTTTCCTCGCCATAAGAAGGTTTGGGACACGGGGTATGGATACTCCCCAAGGATCAAATCACCAAAAGTCAATTTCTTTTCTTTTAAAAAACTAGGGGACAACTTAGCCAAACAGCTCGTAGGGCTTAAAATATATGGGGTTTGAGTTCTATTCACCAAAGTGGAATAGTACTTGCCGTTCAAAAAAAAAAAAATGGAATAGTACTTAATTTGCAGTACAAAACCCAACGGGAACGGATCCCGTCCATTTTCTTTGGATTAATTCGGTTCATTTGGTGTGGTTGGGTAGTGGATTCAAAAATTTGGAGATGTTTTTGTGGGAGACAACGTTCCAGGCAACAATTTGGTCCATATGGTTGGCTAGGAATGGTTTGGTATTCAACAATGATTCACGGCGAGAGGAGGATCTAGGGGAGCTGATTAAAACTAGAGTAGCAATGTGGGTCAAGGTGAAGTTTGATATTAAGGTGCACTCGGTGGAAGATTTTAAGGGTTATCTCGATGGAATGAGGAAGGTGAAAGTGTAATTTTTTATGAGGAGTGGTGCGGTCCAATTATCTGTTGGATGGCCTTTTGTTTTGTCTTTCAGTTTTTGTTTCCTTTTCTCGTTAAGCGTCTATGCTTAGTGAGTTCCCCACTCAATGTACCCCTTTAGAGTCAATAAATCTTCGTTTTGTCGAGCAAAAAAAAAAATTCGATTCATTTGGTGCATTTGAGCATCCAAAAGAGTTTTGAACAGCTCAACAACCCCCACCACTTCATTCAACCCGAACACACTGAGCATTCCTCGAGTTCGAAATTTGATACCTCTTGAGGTTAATTAGGTTGCACCTCTTGAGCTTAATTAGGTTGCAAAAGAGAAATTTTTTGTGAACCTTTTAGACCTAGCGTGAATGACTTACCCTTGATCGGACCGGAAAGGGAAATAGTCGGATGCACATAAGCTGGTCCGGACAACCAAAGTAAACAAAAAAAAAAAAAGAATATCACGGAGTAAGTGAGAAAGCCCCCATTTTGGACCACAACACAAAGTTGCTTTTTTTTTTTTTTTCCCTAAAAAAATTCTCTTTATCCTCCAAACTCTACTTGATCAGTACAACAAAAAATGGAACGCTGCTACAGGTACAGCAGATACTATACAGCAGCCACGCACAGACCATTTTTGTGCCCGTCTCGGGTCCTCAAAGATGATCGGAGTCGTTTGGCTAAATTTTGGAGCAAAATTGAATGATTCGTAAATACCCTTTACGATATCGGATTGAGGTGATTTTTTACAGGGACTATAAACAATGGATTTTGAACAAAATGAGCGACTCCGATCATCTTTGCGGGATCCGAGACGAGTACAAAAATGATATGTGCACGGCTGCTGTACAACATCTGCTCTACCTGAATCTTTACTGCAAAAAATGAGATGCCCCTGTCATCCCAGTTCCCCTTTATTCTATGTAGCACTGATTTGAACCCTTTCAAACATTTCTGCAAGAAGGGCTAGACCTGTTTGGCTGGAGCTTTCAATATATTGCAAGTGACTTTGTTTGGATCGGAATTTAAAAAAAAATTTGAAAAATAGTAGGGGTAATAAGTAGAGAGAGAGATATAGAGAGAAATGTTGAAAGTAGGAAGAATCTAGAGGAAATTTTTAAAAAAATTCTTTTCAAGTTGCAAAGAGAAAGCTTTCAAATCTTTCATTTGGCACATGTTTTTTTCCCCCTTTCCTTTTGGTGAATCATGCATGTGCTAGTGCATAAAGAAAGATCATAAAAGTACACAGGTGTACAAGGGCCTATGAAAACTTAAGTGGTGGTCATTTTTGTGCCGGACACATTGCGAATATTGTCATGCTACGGACGCACAAGATACATATGAGACACTCCAAGTGACATGTCCAATTAGTTATAGTAAAACTAAGTGGAGGATCTTGGATTGGTGGCATACAAAATGGGTTTGCCCGCTCTCAGTAGCGGATCTGTTGTGTTGGTGGTTTGACAATAATTTCCGCAACTTGGAAAAACACATCTGGGAAGCTTGCTTCTATGCAACAATTTGGTCCATTTGGATGACGCGGAATAGGTGTATCTTTAAGGGTTCGACTGCAACATCTGAGGAGGTGGTGGATATAATTAAGTTCAGGGTGGCTATGTGGAGCAAAGTCAAGTTCAATATTAGGTTGTACTTAGTAGAGGATTTCAAAAGATTTCTGGATGGTATTCGTTTGTTAAAATTGTAATTTGTTTTGGCGTGAATTATCCAACCTCCTGCTGGGTGATCTGCGTCTCCCCCCTTCCTTGGTTGAGTTTTGAGCATGTGTGCTCCTCAGCTTTCCCTCTCGATGTATCCTTTCGAGTGTTATAAAATTTCTCTTTTGCCGAGAAAAAAAAAAAAACTAAGGGGAGGAACTTCGGGAACACGCGCGTGACACTCATGGGCACATCTTTGGTTTGTATCAAGGTCTACTTGATAATCTGTTTTTTATTTTTGCTTGGCAGCTTTTGATTGAGGAGAAAAAAAAAAATGAATGAGTTTTTTTTTTTTTTTTGTTCCGTTACTGGAATAGAGAGAAGAGACAAGGAAAGGTTTCGTTTTTTTTTCTTAGAAAAATCCAATTGATTATTGTTTCTATCCGGTTCGAACAATGATCATTCGGATTCAAACCCTTTCCTTATCTTAAAGTAAAATTACTTGATGAGAATAACTTATTCACAAAAGCACCCAATTTTATCCATCCGTTTCGACAATCAATAGTCCATATTAAAAAAAAAAAAAAAAACCTTTTTTGGACCATCTAATTAAAATATTTTAGACACTCGCAATTGAGCTCTATGAAAACTTATTTACGGAATCTCCGTAAAAAGTTTTTCTAATAGCCCCTCTCCAGTCTCCACCATGAATGATGTAAAAGTTAAAAGCAAAGTTTTCTATTGGTGATTTCCACTGCAACGGAAATGAACTTTGGAAAAAACAATTTCGTAAAAAAACATACCAATATAACTCCCATAATTCAAACAATAAACGTCGTTGTCGCTACCACTAGATAAAATAAAATACACTGCAATTTCATGAACATGTAGAAGATGCATTTTTGTAGTAATGTTAAACTCTCCCATCCCAAAATAAGTGTCCAGTGCACAAAATGAGAACTTAGAAATAAGAGTATTACGAATTTTTTCAAGAAAAATTCAAATTTTTTTCAACAATTTACTAGAAGATATCTATGAATTTTTTTAACTTAAAAAAATCGAATTTTTTCTAGTAAAAAATATATTATTTTTAAGTTCTCGTTTTATAAATCGGACACTTATTTGGGGATGGAGGAAGAAATTATCTTCATTTTGGATTAGGATTTATAATGAAACATATATATATATATATATATATATATATATAGTGTAAACTATAACTACTATTTTTACCTAAAAAAAAAAAAAAGAAACCCAATTACCCACTGTAGCGAGCAGAGCCGGCTTATAGCCGAGGCGAGGGAAGCGGGCGCTTCTGGCCCCCGAAAAAAATTAAAAACGAGGGCCCTCAAATTTTTAGGATTCACATATATATATATATATATATGTATGTATATATGGTCCCAAAAAAAATTGTGCTAGCCTCCTTTACACAAAATAGGCCCAATTCAAATTTAAGAGCCACAAAATAGGCCCAAATTGTGGAATTATTCATTAGAAACACTAATGCGTTAAAAAGGAAAAAAACATAATTATATGCTTCTATTTCGTAATGGTAAAATCTTTTGTATTGGTTTTTTTTTTTTTATGACTCTTTGTAGACCACTTTTATGTGAAAAATATAGGGTGGCCTCATTCAAGAAGTTCGCTTCCGGCCTCCCAAACTTATGAGCCGGCCCTGGTAGCGAGTCAAAGCTCCTTCTCCTTATTATCAGTGCTTTCCTCGTAAAAGGACTCTCCGTCTCCGCCATCCTTCTGTCCCATTCTTCTGCGGTTGGCACTGCCTGTAGGTTTGAGGTTGGCACAGATTGGGCATTCGAAGAAAGTTTTCGTGGGGTGAATCTTCTTGCACACTTTCAAGGGTCGGCAGTGGGTGTTTTCTTCGCAATCGATGACAAATTCATGGGTGCGGGATTTCCCAAATAGTTTGTGACAAGCAGATATACAAGTGCGAAGATCAGGGAAAAGACCGAGAAGTTGATCGGAGATGATTTATGACGACGAACAAATACAACATGTAGACCAGAAGATGAAGCCTGTGAAAGTGCTGCGATAATGCCCAACCAGTCGAGAATGCCAAAGTTTTGGTTCTTCTTCTTCATCCATAAGAGCTCTACCCGGCAAATCCGATCGCGACCATAGCACACACAAACCCGCCCACAACATACCCCAGCCTATTCCTGGCCTCCTGCTCCATTGCGGCACTCACGCATTCACACGTCACGTTGAGAATGGTGAACACCAGATCGACCTTCAACCATGTCAAAAATTCTCAAATTTTGATAACCCCATAAAAAATACTGGCCTGAGGGAGAGAGAGGGGGTTGGGTGGCACATTGTAGTTCATTCAGCTTTTTGCAAAAATCTTTGTATTTAATCAGTCTATTACGGAAACCATATTCTCCTAGATAGCTTGATATACATTGTTGGGCCCATTTCCTAAGCTTTTGGGACTATTGGTAACTTAACATGGTATCAGAGCTTGGTTGGGAGGGGTCTTGGGTTTGAGAGTAGGTGTGTGTTTGTGCAGGTGAAGCATTTTGACAGACAGTATGCTTCAAAGAAGAGGCTTCAGAGGCTGTTGGATGACAATGAGACCAGAAGAGGTCCGTTGTCGCTCCCACAGCCTTACACTTTCAAGCCCACTAATTGAATTATCGTAGTTACATATACATATATGGATATGGGCTATCTTGAAATTTTGTTTGAGCTTGCAATTGTAAGTGAAATTGGTTAGTGGCAAGAAGTTTTTGACTTTGATCATCATAAAGTGAAATTGGTTAGTGATATGCACTCTGAGCTCTTCGTCATGCAAATATAAGTTTTGGACGTTGTTACTGATTTTGTGCATTGGGTACGCCTTACACCCGTTTTATTATCTTACTATCTCAATTCAAAATGAATGTTTGGAGATGCATTTCTTGTCGAATTTTACTCAGTGAGTTGTGAGGTAGATTTCGGGGAGTATAGTGGACTGTGGCCTCATTTGACTGGATTGATACCTTTTGGCAGGGGTTTGAAGCTTGGCTTCTGTGAAAGTGGGAAGTGAAACCTTTCTTGTGGTTATCCTTGTAAACTACTTGGTGAGTGTTGCTTTCTATCCTATGCAATCTGTCGGTGAGAGCTAAGACTTTATGTGATTCTACTTCGACATGGGGCGATTTACTGACTTGATGGAGTCTATTCCTCTTGACGGTTCTTTGAATTATTTGGGTATCTCATCTTGATAGAATGTACATAACTTTGACCTTTATGTTGTGCTTATTTGAACGAGCAAGCGGTTTTTGCCATGCATATTTACAATTTCTTCTAAGGCATTCTGTTTCTTTTTTTTACATCTGCATGAGGCCAAGGGCTCTAATGTGTCCAAAATAGGCATGCAATCCTAAGAGATTTGAGATTCCTCAAGATTGGTTTTATATCCGGTTTTCTATGTACAAATAACAAACTGATATTAATTTAGGAACTGGAGCAAGTACCACTCTGTTGCCATCCTTATTTTCCCCAACACAAAAACTTATTAGAGATTGAAGGAGTAAGACAGGAGAGTGTTGATATCTTTTCTCACAAGGGCTAGGAGAATGCCAAACATTTCAAAGAGGTTTGTGATAAAGTTGCCCTCCAATGCAGCTCTCCTATAGGAACCATGGCATTCGTAGGGAAGAAAAGGTATTGCACAAGTCACTATTTTAGGAAGATTTCCTGAATAGTACAGTTTATGATTCAATTTGCTTCATGAGAGAGTAAGAGAGAATTCAGTTCATAGGTTCAACTGTTCAAGAACCTCTTACATCTAGGGCTCATCAAAGCCCCTGGCCCTTTTGTAGGGCGAGCAGCCCTAAAAAAAAAAAGAAACTAATTCTTGTAGATGTTTATTTGCTAGCCTGTCCACCTTAACTGGAACCCTGCTGTACCTGTTGTTTATGATTCATAGAGTGAAGGTGAAAGAAACTTTTGTCTTTTTTGATATGCACTCTGAGCTCTTCTGTCATGCAAATATAAGTTTTGAACTTTGGATATTTGTGGTCATTACTTATTTTGTGCACTGGGTACGCCCTTTTTGTTATCTTACAATTTCGATTCAAAATGAATGTTTCGAGATGCATTTCTTGTCGAATGTTACGCAGTGAGTTGTGGGGTAAATTTTGGGGAGTACTTTAGTGAACTGTGGCCTCATATTTTGGCAGGGGTTTGAAACTTGGCTTCTGTGAAAGAGGGATGTGAAACCTTTCTTGTGGTTATCCTTGTAAAGTTTTGGGTGAGTGTTGCTTTGCATCCTATGCAATCTGTCGGTGAGAGCACAGAGTTCTTTTATGTGATTCTACATCGACATGGGGCGATTTGCTGATTCGATGGAGTCTCTTGACATTTCTGGTTTGATTTATTTGGGTATCTCATCTTGATAGAATGTATAACTTTGACCTTTATGTTGTGCTTATTTGAACGAGCAAGCGGTTGTGTTTCTAAGTATTTTCTCACTTATTCTAAGGTCTTCTGTCTCTTTTTGTTACAGCTATAGAATGAACAACTCGGATTGTCGAAATATGTTGTGAAACCTCATATTATTGGGTGGTGTTTGAATGGTGTACCTAGCAAAGCTCAAACTATATTAAGGCTAGTTCCATTCCCAACTAGATTTTGAGATCCCGTAGCTAGGGCACATATTTTTTTTTTTTGGGTAATTAAACTATTTTATAAAGCAAACCAACCAAGAACAAAGGAGAATCCCAACATACAACGGGAACCCCGACATGACTAACACATTCCTAGCTGCTTAGGAAAACCAAAAAACAAAACCCAACAAAGAAAAAATTCATAGAGAAAAAATGTGAGAACTAAGACTCTAAGACCGAGCTAACAACCTCGTACCATCACAAAGCCTCAAGCCTCTGCATGAATATAAACAAGCACGGACTTCATCAATAATCAACCCACCCAAAACTGAAGAAGAAACACCATGACCCTGAAAGATTCTACTGTTTCTTTCTCTCCAAATCCAGTAGATAGCAACAGCCAATGAAAGTTTATATACTCTATTGGAATACGAATTGTCAGACCTATGATTCATAACCCATGCCATTTCTTCAGACAACCTAGAACTCCTCCGGCTAACATTGTTCCGCTGTAAAAGCAAAAAGTAAGTGATCATGTGATTCATCTGTATGTTGACAAAAAGGACAACTTTGATCTCCCACCCCATCTATGAAGTCTATCCTTAGTGGAGAGACGACCCAAAAAAGCTAGCCACTCAATGAAAGCCCAACGTGGTACGTGACAAGAGAACTAGACACATTTAGACCAAGGAACTAAAGGAAAAGTGTGCCTCATCTCTTGCCATGCAGACTTAGCAAAGAATACCCCAGAGTTACAAAGAGTCCATCTCACGGTATCAGGAACAGAAGCATTAGGAAGCAAAGATGGATCAGTGTTTGAGACAATTTCTCGCGTAATAGCACTACGTGGTCGAGGCCACTTCCATGCACCATTATGGATAATTGAAGAGACCTTTGCAGATAAGGGTCTACCCACATTGAAGTCCCTAGAATCACCAAAACGGTTGTAGAGGGGGCCCAAATTATGCCAGTTATCAGCCCAAAGATAAGTAGGCTTACCATCACCAATCACGTATTGAATCCAAGGTTGAGCCATATCCCTAAGCTTCAAGAGCTTACAAACCGTCCAAGAAGCATCCTGAGGGATCTTAAGGTTGAAATTGACCATAACGAATCACGTATTTATTTTTAAATGCCATTAAGGTTGAAATTGACCATCACCAATCACGCATTTATTTTTAAATGCCATTAAGGTTCAAATTGACCATATACCAAAAGGTTATTTTTACTGTGTTAAGGTGTTGGTATAACTGGATCAAGTTGTTTTCTTTTAAATAGGAAAAAAGTTTCATATATGACGAAATTAAACTATAACATCAGTGCAATAGGAAACATGTATACCAAGGTGTTAAGTTACCAGTAGTTCTAAAAGCTTAGACTATTAGAAAATAGACCCAATAATAATTGATAGGGTACTCAACATTTGCACATGGAGATGCAAAAATTTCCTAAGTAGAGCGAAACAGATTACGAGAGGGAGACACAGAATGCAAACAGAAGCAAACGCAAACTGAGAGACTTGAATCCAAAGACCTCTCCAACCTGAGCTCTGATACTCAACACAAGGATCGAATATTGTACTATTAGATGATGGAAGATACTCAGAATCTCTCAGCACAGCAGCCCACACACACACACACAGAGGGATCCTCTAATAAGTATCTTCGTGAAGCATTCCTACAGGCAAATTTGAGTCACCCTTAAGATATGCAGGCTCCGTTTGTTTCGATGTAAAATGTTTTTTCAAAAAATAAACTTCAAACTTTTATTTTTCGGTGTTTGGTTGGCACTTGAAAATATTTTCGAAAATCAACAAAATAGTGTAGAGAGGGAGATGGAGAGTTTAAACGGTGGATAGACATGAGATTATTGGAAGTGAACGTGGGTCAGGATTGGCGGTTGAGGAAACTGAGCAGTAAGAATTGCAAGAGAAGGCAGCAGGTTCATTTCGGAAAATAACTTACAGAAAATTTAAGGGTAAGTCATTTTCATCCAATTGATGGAAAATATTTTACATGTAACAAACACCGGAAAATAGGTAAAACATTTTACCGGAAAATATTTTACGTCCAAACAAACGGAGCCGTAATTCATGTAATACTCCTAAGAGTTTGCTCAAAAAAAAGATACGTTACTCCTATTTAGTTGAAATGATTCTTCTACTTCCTAATTCTCCATCGCGATCCTCGCCTCCGCCTCCGCCTCCGCCTCCGCCTCCGCCTTCCTCTTAACCTCTTTGTCCTCCGACTCAATACCTCGTCGAGTTACTCACCATCTTCTCTATCTCTTCCTTACTCAGCCTCCCTCTGTCGTTCGTAATCATAATCTTATTCTTCACCCCAGCCATCTCATCCTTCGCTGTCACTATCAAAATTCCTTTCGTATCTATCTCGAATACCACATTGATCTGCAGAACCCGCCTAGGCGCAGGGGGGATTCCAGTCAACTCGAATTTCCCCAACAGGTTATTATCCTTAGTCTTGGCTCTTTCCCCTTCATAAACCTGAATCAAAACCCCTGGCTTGTTATCCGAAAACGTCGAGAAAATGTGCTCTTTCTTAGTTGGAATCATAGTGTTTCTTGGAATCAAAACTGTCATAACCCCACCCTCTGCTTCTAACCCCAAACTAAATGGCGTTACATCGAGCAATAACAAGTCTTGCACCGTCTCATTCCCTTCGCCGTTTAAAATCGCCGCCTGTACCGCCGCCCCGTATGCCACGGCCTCATCTGGGTTAATACTCTTACATAGCTCTTTCCCATTGAAAAATTCCTGCAGTAATTGTTGTATCTTCGGAATCCGGGTGGACCCACCCACAAGGACAACCTCATGAACCAAACTCTTGTCGATTTTCGCATCGCGAAGCCGTTTCTCGACCGGCTCCATGCACTTTCTAAACAAATCCATGTTCAATTCCTCGAACCTTGCGCGAGTAATTTTCAGGTAAAAATCGATCCCTTCGTGTAACGAATTGAGCTCTATCGTCGTCTGAGTGGCCGACGATAGAGTCCGTTTTGCTCTCTCACAAGCGGTTCTCAACCGCATCAACGCCCTCGCGTTCCCGCTCAGATCCTTCCTGTGCTTCCTCCGAAACCCCGCCACGAAATGATTCACCGTTCTGCTATCGAAGTCCACCCCGCCCAAGTGGGTATTCCCCGCCATAGCTTTCACTTCAAAAATCCCTTCGTCCATGGTCAAAATCGAAACATCAGTACTCCCTCCACCCAAGTCAAAAACCAGCACAACGTGCTGCTCCTTATTTCTTGAACCGTTCTCCTTGTCCAATCCGTACGCAATCGCAGCTGCTGTCGGCTCGTTAATAATCCTCAGAACATTCAAGCCCGAAATCGCTCCGGCGTCCTTCGTCGCCTGCCGCTGTGAATTGTTGAATCTTGCTGGGACCGTAATCACGGCGTCTTTCACCGATTGCCCCAGGAAATTCTCCGCCGCTTCCCTCATCTTGACCAAGACCATGCTCGATATCTGCTCGGCAGCGAATTGCTTCTCTTCGCCTTTGAAATTGACGACGATCATGGGTTTGTCGTTGGGGCCAGGAGTTACTTTGAAGGGCCATAGTTTGATGTCGGATTGGACGGAGGGGTTGGAGAAGCGGCGGCCGATGAGGCGTTTGGCGTTGAAAACGGTGTTTTGTGGGTTCACGGCGACTTGGTTCTTGGCGGGGTCGCCGATTAATCGCTCGGTGTCGGTGAAGGCGACGTAGGAAGGGGTGGTCCGGTTGCCTTGGTCGTTTGGGATGATTTCGACTCGGTCGTTTTGCCATGTTAGGGCAAGAGAACACACGCAGGAAAAAGAAACAAGCAATCAAAAGAACAAGACACGCGATATACGTGGTTCCGACTTAAGCAATTTGCCTAATCGTACTCCACGGGGTGTTGAGGGATTTCACTATGATGAAAAGATGAACAACAACATAATGGGAGGCAACCCTAACTTTGCTTTTATAGTCCAAGCAAGTTAGCACACCAAAAAACCCTAAAAAAAAAACGTTTCTCGGGTCCCGCTGGTCCGGACCAGCTTTACCTTTGGTCCGGACCAAAATTCCAGCAGCTTCAAAAAACTGAATTCTGTCCGCGGTGGTCCGGACCAGTCTCACGGTGGTCCGGACCAAGGTCACAAAAATTGATCGTCTTCACATTCTAACAATTCTCCCACTTGAAGACTGATCAACGGCGCTCCCCAAACTTCAATGGTCGTCAACAAACACCATCTATCATCAACACCCACAACACCCATCTCCACAACCCTCAAGCTTGGAGACCAACTGAAGCTTCGCATAGCTTCAGCTTATCAACAGTCACAGCCTTTGTCAACATATCCGCTGGATTCTCCGCACCACGGATCTTGTTAAGTGTCAACTGTCCACTATCAATCAAAGAACGGATAAAGTGATACCTCAATTGTATGTGCTTCGTTCTAGAATGAAAGGCCGGATTCTTGGCGAGAAAGATGGCACTCTGACTGTCACTGTGCAGCACTCCTTTCTCAACCGTCTTCCCCAACTCATCTAGAAATCCTTGCAACCATACCATCTCTTTTCCAGCTTCCGTGACTGCCACATACTCGGCTTCTGTAGTTGAGAGAGCAACAATTTTCTGCAATTTAGAGCCCCAACACACAGCTGTACCACCCAAAGTATACACAAACCCGGTAGTACTCTTCCGACTATCCATGTCACCTGCTAAGTCTGCATCAACATAACCTTGCAACTTCAGGCCAACCTTCGTGAAACACAATGAGACATCTGTAGAACCCCTCAAATACCTCATAACCCATTTCACTGCTTCCCAATGTTGCTTCCCTGGATTACTCATATACCTACTCACTACTCCCACTGCATGCGCAATGTCAGGACGTGTGCAAACCATAGCGTACATAAGACTCCCTATCGCTGATGCATACGGAACTTTACCCATGTAGTCCCGCTCCTCGTTTGTCTTCGGTGACTGATCCTTGGTTAGTCTAAAATGACTAGCCAAAGGTGTTCCAACAGGTTTTGCATCACCCATGCTAAACCTCTTGAGCACCTTTTTGATATATTCGGCCTGTGATAGCTTTAAAGACCCCTTTGCTCTATCTCGGATTATTCTCATTCCAAGGATTTGCTTAGCCGCTCCCAAATCCTTCATTGCAAACTGTTTCGACAATGCCTTCTTCACTTTGTTGATCTCCCCAATATCAGACCCTGCGATAAGCATGTCATCAACATATAGCAATAAAATCACATAAGACTTGCCAAACCCCTTGGTATAACAGCAATGATCCGCCTCCAGCCGTTTGAACCCATTGCTGCACATGAAGTTATCAAACTTCTTGTACCATTGCCTCGGAGCTTGCTTCAACCCATACAAGCTCTTGCTCAGTTTGCAAACCATCTTCTCCTTCCCTTTAACTGCGAAGCCTTGTGGCTGATGCATGTAGATGTCCTCCTCCAAATCTCCATGGAGAAACGCAGTCTTCACATCCAACTGCTCCAAATGCAAATCCTCAGCAACCACAATTCCTAATACCAACCGTATTGTCGTCAACTTCACAACTGGAGAAAAAATATCGGTGTAATCAATCCCTTCCTTCTGCTGAAAGCCTTTGACTACTAGTCGAGCCTTATAGCGCTTGCTACCATCGTGCTCTTCCTTCAATCTGTAAACCCACTTATTATGAAGAGCTTTCTTACCGGCTGGTAATTCTGTCAACTCCCACGTCTGGTTTGTCAACAAAGAGTTCATCTCATCTTTCATGGCCAACTCCCACTTGATTGAACTCTCATTCTGCAAAGCCTCGTCATAATACTCTGGTTCACCAGCATCAGTGAGCAATATGTAGTACAAAGACGGTGAAAAACGCTGTGGTGGTTTGCTAACCCTCGAAGACAACCTTCTGAGAGCACTAGTTGGCGTACTCTGTCTCTCTTGCGGAATAACAATCTCTTCATCTTCCTGGCTGCTGTCTGGCACAAAACCCTCAGATAGCTCATCCAAATCGACCACATCCTTTTTCTCAACCTCTGGCACAGAATCAACCTGTTCTGTCCTATCACGATCCTTGTACATAACTTGCTCATTGAATATCACATTCCGGCTTCTTACAATCTTTCGATTTTGCGCATCCCAAAATCGATAGCCGAATTCCTCATCGCCATAGCCAATAAAAAAACATTTATTAGACTTAGCTTCCAATTTATTAC
Source organism: Rhododendron simsii (assembly GCA_014282245.1). Lineage (NCBI taxonomy): Eukaryota > Viridiplantae > Streptophyta > Magnoliopsida > Ericales > Ericaceae > Rhododendron > Rhododendron simsii. The sequence goes on along the minus strand of CM024953.1, from coordinate 6,463,213 downwards.
GAGCATTAGAATCAATATGAACATATGAAACACAGCCAAAAACTTTAAGAAACGAAAGGTTTACCTCCTTTCCGCTCCAAACCTCCTCGGGCAATCTGAAATTCAAAGGAACCGAAGGTCCTCGATTTATCAAGTAAGCCGCAGTGATCACTGCATCAGCCCAAAAAGTTTCTGGCAACCCAGCATGCAGCCTCATGCTTCTTGCTCGCTCATTCAGGGTCCTGTTCATGCGCTCGGCCACACCATTCTGCTGTGGTGTCCCCGGAATGGTCTTCTCCATCCTAATCCCGTTAACGGCGCAATATTCCTTGAACTTTTTGTCCTCATACTCACCTCCATTATCTGACCTTAGACATTTCAGTCTTAGGCCCGCTTCATTCTCCACCAAAGCTCTCCACTTCTTAAAAGTTTCAAAGGCATCAGATTTATTTCTCAAAAAATAAACCCATACCTTCCTGCTTGAGTCATCGACGAAACTCATGTAGTATCTTGACCTACCAAGCGATTCAACAGGAGCGGGACCCCACAAATCTGTGTGGACCAACTCCAACTTCCTTGACCTTGGAGTCCTGCCGTTTTTCAGAAAGCTAACCTTCTTCTGCTTCCCAAAAACACAACCCTCGCACAAGTCAAACTGAACCGACTTCAACCCTGGAAGTTTACCCTTGGAAAGAAGTACCTTCATGCCTTTTTCACTCATGTGACCCAATCTTTGGTGCCAAAGGTCTGCATCACAACTTGCAGTAGCAACTACAACTGTATCCCTTGTGCTCTGTGTCATATACAACGTCCCTGTCTTGACCCCACGAGCCATAACCAATGCTCCCTTTGTAATCTTCCACTGATCATTGAAGAATGAGATTGAATGACCCTCTGTATCTAGCTGTCCCACAGAAATCAAATTTCTCATCAAATTCGGAACATGTCTGACTTTCTGTAGTGACCATGAAGACCTATTCGGCAGTCTGATTCGAACATCTCCCATACCCACAATATCCAACGCTTCACCGTCAGCCAAATACACCTTCACAAAATTACCAGCAATATAATTCTCGATAATTTCCCGGTGTGCAGTGGTATGAAACGAAGCTCCTGAGTCCAACACCCAAGAGTCTATCGGACTGTCAACTGAAAGAAGCAAAGCATCCTGATTTTCAGTTGCAACAACATTAGCAGACTCGTTGTTTTGCTTTTTCGGCTCCCTACAGTTTCTCCTATAGTGGCCCATCTTGTTACAGTTCCAACACTGAACCTCATGTAGAGGGGTCCTTGACCCACTCCTTCCCTTCCTCGACCTCGACCTTCCTCTATTAGAACCTCTATTCTGGCTCCTACCCCTAGTCTCGGTATTCAAAGCGGAACCCGAACTAGACGAATATGATTCTCCTGCATCTCTCCTACGAACCTCCTCACTCAAGATTAAATCTCGAATGTCATCGTATTTGAGTTTCTCCTTGCCAGCGGAGTTACTAATAGCCATTCTCATACCCTCCCAGCTATTGGGTAACGAAGCCAAAACAATCAAGGCACGTATCTCATCATTAAACTCAATTGAAACAGCAGACAATTGATTCGTAATAGTATTAAACTCATTAAGATGGTTGGCAACTGCAGCGCCTTCCGACATCTTAAGATTAAATAACTTCTTCATGAGATGTACCTTATTGTTCGCCGAGGGTTTCTCATACATACTTGACAAGACCGCCATCATATCCCCAACGGTCTTCTCCTTCGCGACGTTGTAGGCCACCGATTTTGTCAACGTCAAACGAATAATCCCCAAGACTCTCCTGTCTAGGGTTTTCCAGTCTTCATCTTTCATCCCTTCTGGTTTCTTCTTTTCCAACGGTGCGTTCAAGCTTTTTCCATACAGATAATCCTCTATCTGCATCTTCCAATATCCGTAGTCTGAACCATCGAACTTTTCGATTCCGTTTACTTTTCCTTCTTCTCCTGCCATCGATGCTCCCACTCAACCTGGGTGCTCTGATACCAGTTGTTAGGGCAAGAGAACAAACACACAGGAAAAAAAGAAACAGGCAATCGAAAGAACAAGACACGCGATATACGTGGTTCCGACTTAAGCAATTTGCCTAATCGTACTCCACGGGGTGTTGAGGGATTTCACTATGATGAAAAGATGAACAACAACATAATGGGAGGCAACCCTAACTTTGCTTTTATAGTCCAAGCAAGTTAGCACACCAAAAAACCCTAAAAAAAAACGTTTCTCGGGTCCCGCTGGTCCGGACCAGCTTTACCTTTGGTCCGGACCAAAATTCCAGCAGCTTCAAAAAACTGAATTCTGTCCGCGGTGGTCCGGACCAGTCTCACGGTGGTCCGGACCAAGGTCACAAAAATTGATCGTCTTCACATTCTAACATGCCACACCCCGACGCAACTGAACTTAGTGCCGAGGTCGATTCCGATTGCCTTGTTACTAGCAGCCATGTGTTTTTTTTTTTTGGATCGGCACCAGTAGCCACCACTGTTTTATTGCAATTCGTTTGAGTCTTACAGAGAGGGAGAGAAACTGGTTTGGCTTTTTCAATAGGTAGAGAGAGTATGGGACTAGGACCGTAAACGAGCCAAGCCAAGCTCGACTCTTTTACTAAATGAGCAAAAAATTTGAGCGTGAGCTAAACGAGTCGAACCCTTAACGAGTCGAGCTTAGTGATTTGCTAGACGAGCTTCTTCAATTGAGTCGATCCGAGCTCCACTAGGCTCGCTTACTAAACGAGTCGAAAACTCGAGTTCAAACTCGGCTTGTTTGTAAACAAGTCGAGTCAAGCGTTAACAAGCCAAGCCCACGAGTTGTGTGGTTCGTTGACAGCCCTATTGCACACATTGAATAAAAACTTACATAACACAAAATTTTGCTCTTCAAAAACAGAACAGGTTCTAATACAAGAAAAAAGTATCATGTTTCACATGGGAAATGGACTGTCCATTTACTTTATCTCTAAGCAATCAAATCATTGGATTCATAGGATACGTGTCGCGTATTGTATGATTATAACAACACTGAGTTTAACCAATAAATTTAGTGCAGGGAACACAATAACGAAACATACAGATAAAAATAAGACAGAGACAGTGTTGTTGATGGTGATGGGTTGCAGTGTTCTCCGCAGCATTGATAGGAGGAGAAGAGTTGACTGCTAGCTCTTAAGGCCACTGAAAATGAAGGCTTTTTATTTTTCTATGAGAATTTCTTTTTTATGGAGGTGTCCGTGAAAAAGTGTTTACGGAGCACCATCGCTACTGTCCAAAGTGTATTGAACAGTCTAGATTTTAATGAAATTTTTTCGAAAAAGAGTTTCATGAAAATCTGAACCGTTGATCGCAGTAACAGACGGCTGTAATTTGGCGCCTCCATGATTTGCCTATTCACGGCGCTTCTCTCTTTTTCTATATATTCAGACTAGAATTTGGACTGGGGGTGCTGTCCCGGCCAAGGGGGCCCCGCTCCGGTCTTGCTTCGATGATCGAAAACGTTCACTTCGAAGAGCTCGTCGAGTTGAATAAGTATGCAAAAAATTAGTTTGATTGGATATCATCAAACTGATTTTTGTGTCATTTGTTTACATTTGATACTACATTAACAAAAATGCACATATAATCTTATATGTCTCAATCTGTCCTCTGTACATTATAAAAAATGAAGATAAATCTGACACACATAAGGTTATCTATTGATATCTAAAACGTATTTTTTTTCCAACGCAAGCACATATAATATTATATGTGTATATCTAAATTTTGTACCTTGCCAAATATGTTCTCTGCATGTTGAAAAAGTGCACATATAAATTTATATGTCACAATCCGCGTTCTTGCCTTATATTTGATAATGCATTAATAAAAGTGCGCATATAATCTTATATGTCACAATCTATTATCTGTACGTTACAAAAAATGAAGATAGATCTGAAATATATAACTATGAAATGAAAAACCAGTCGAATCACATGGGACAGTGAAGCCCAAACATAAACAAATGACACAAAAAAATAAACAAATAGCGAATGGGTTCAAAAGCCTTTTTAATTCCATCACGGAGATGTAGGAAAAATTATCCCTTTTCGATCATAATAATGAAACTGTTGCAACAATGGAGTAACTTTTCCAAGTGATGTGCAGTGGTTGGAATGAACACCCTTGTCAACAAAAAGAAAAAAGTGAACCCAGAATGTTTACACATCAATATGAGCAAGCACAAGCCCACAACAAGCCACAGTCCACGAGTGAACAACTCCAAATCTGGAGTAAATCTATGAATGTAGATCGTACCAATTGTTAAGTTCACCATATGCGCTCTAATGACTAATTTTCCGATGGATGAGAGAGAGAGAGAGAGAGAGAGAGAGAGAGGAGGAGGAGGAGGAGGAGGAGGAGGAGGCTGTGATCCAGATTTGTTTTTGATCTAGAGTTTCTCTCTGTATGATAGCTTATAGAGGAGGACATTTTTATCTTGGTTTAGTTTCTTTTTTAAAAGAAGAGGACTTAAGGCCTTACTAAACTATATTAGTGGACTAGAGGGGTTACAAGTATTAAAAGTGAACTAACTGGGTTACAAGTTTTCTATAGTAGACCCTAGACTAATTTTTTATTTATTTATTCAATTTTGGAGGAATTCCAAAATTCATTGTGTGCATTATATGAACAGAAAATTTCTCTAGTATTTGAACCAAACAAATTGTTTTTCGGAAAAGTCTTACTCCATAAGGTAGTAATCACGGAATTTATGATCAAATTCAAATTGGAATGGGCCAATTTAGGATTTTTCTTGTATTAACTTCTTCTTTTTTTTGGAGAATTTATTTACACTAATCTAATTGAATTTAGGCGGTTGATTTTGCCACTCCATTTTTTGTTAACGCCACCCCCTGCAAGTGTACTTTTGGTGCAAAATATACATGCAGGAGAGTGGCGTTAACAAAAAAAAGGAGTGACAAAATCATTTCCCTTAAATTTATTATTGAACATTTATTATCTTTGCACCCAATCAAATGTCGTAATGTGAGGCCTTCTCACTAATAGGCACTTTTGTTTAATATATAGTATAGATATAGAAACAGTTAGATAGATATACTGCATATTTTATTTTCGAGACTCATGATTGTTTGGGTCAATTTATACGCACCTCAACTAATTTCTCCTTGGTAAGGTCAAAGACAAGCCATTCGTGCAAGGGCTAGGGAATTCACAAAGAATTATTCCATTGCAACTTGACCCTAGGCTGAGTTTGGATGGCAAGCATCCTAGCTAGGGTAGAATGAAAATGTGATTCCAAAACTCTAAGATTCCTACGTTTGGGAAGGGCTGGAATGGAAATCTGATTACTAATCTCAATCCAAGAGCAATCACTTTCCTAAACAAAGAAGGAATCTGATCACCCCACTACCCATGGAATCTGAGATTACGGGGTAATCTTATTATGGGAGGAAAATGAAAGATTAAAACATTCCTCTTGTACCCCTCATTCTCACATTAATTTGGTCTAACTTTGTTATGGAATTATTTGTTTGTTTGTACTTCAATAAGATTTGCTTTGGTTAATTTTTCATTAAATTTAGTTGAATTATTTATTCATCAAATATAAAACTATAAAAACATGAATACACTTGAAAAGAAAAAGAAAAACAAAAGTAATTAAAAAATCTGTATATTTTATATTATTATTTTTGTCTTCGGTACACTATTTTTAACGTTTGGTCATTAATTTTTATTTTTCGCATTTCTCTCATCTAGACAAACAAATAATTCAACAAAACTTAACATAAGAACTTGCAAAAATTTTATTTTATTTTTTTTGTATAAAGACAAAGCAATCCAAAACTAAAAAAGTTAAGCCAAATTAATCTTAGTTAATTTATTTTTTCACTACGCAATTTCAAATGTAAAAAGTAAAAAAATGACAAAAAAAATCCTTTATGAATGCAATGAGATGATATATGCATTTGTTCAAGGACGTTTGATACGCTTGGGTAGGGTAGTGAGTTGTCATAACTTTTTTTTTTTTTTACATGAAACCGCTATTTCAAAATTGTAGTTTTTTTTTTTTTTGAAAGGCTTCAAAATTGTAGTTTATGAGAATTGATGATGAAATTTCAAAAGGGCATATTATTAGGTTAAAACTTCATTTCATTCCTATGCTTTCAATGAGTAAACAAACGCTTGAATAGGATTTTTTTTCTTTCCCTAGTTAAGAATCATGTGTTGAAACAAACACTTGAATGAGATTACTCATGAATTGATCATATTACCAAGTATGGATGAAATTGGTTCGGTGCGGTCGGTTTTTTTCCAATTTTACCACCAAACTGAATCATTCGGTTTTCGTTTTTTCCAAACCGACACCGACCAATTCGGTTCAAAAACCAATCAGTTCAATTTAGTTTCGTTCAGTTCGGTTCGGTCCGTTTTAGTCAGTTTCCAAGCAATGGGCCAGTCAATATTTTTTTCAGCCCAATAAGCATGAATAATGAGTTACATAAAAAAGCCCAAACACATGATTTTTTTCATCACAGTCCACATGACACTCCAAAACCCATAATGCAACTAAATAAGCCCAAGTTACAACTTTAGCCCATAATCACACATAGTGCAGTTGGTTTGTCATCTCTCCCCCAAGGGGGAGGTCTTGGGTTCGACTCCTGCAGGAGCAATACCCTGGGGTCCCAAGCTATGGATAGCTTCTGGACTCCCTGTGCTAACTCTAACACCCCCTACTAACCCCCGCTAATGTATGACGATTGAAAAAAAAAAAAAACCATTATTCTCGGTTCAGTTTTATTCGGTTGGTATTTCTATAAAACCGAAACCGAACCGACTTAATATTTTTTCAAAAAATCAAAACCGAACCGAACCGACTTAAAACAAAAACCAACCGAATTAAGCAAAATTCGTTCTATTCGATCGATTTTTCGGTTAAAATTTTCATCCCTATTACCCGGAATCACATTCCTCCTGATTCTCAATTGCTATCATCCAAACTGAGCCTTAGGAGTCGAAACTCACGTATTTAGTAACTTCCCTTATTGGTCCCGAATATGGAGAACAATGAAAAGAATCAAATTTCCCTTTTCCATTCGGGACTGCAAATTCTAGTCCGAATATATATAGAAAAATAAAAAGCCCTCAGCTTCAGCGGCTTAGAGCAATCAACTCTTCTCCTCCCATCAACGGTACGGGAACACTGCAACCCATCACCAAAACAGTCTCTGTGTTATCTGTATGTTTCTCTATTTTGTTCCCTTGCCAAAATCCATTAGTAAACTTGGTGTTGTTATAATCGTACGACGTACATGCATGACACGTATCCTATGAATCCAATGATTTGATTGCTTAGAGTTGAAGTAGATGGATATCTCTCAACGAATCTTATGTTTAATTATATTTACCAATACGCATGCGATGCTTCACGTATGCTACGATTCAGTTGGTTAGGGATAAAAACGAGACATATCTCTAAATCCGTTCTTGCAAGATTCATGATGCAAAACGCGATACTTTTCTTGCATTAGAAGTTTAGAACCTGTTCTGTTGTTGAAGAGCAAAATTTTGTGTTATGCAAGTTTTTATTCAATGTGTGCAATACGTTTTGTATTTTATATCTAACTTTTTTTTTTTTGCCTGATATCTACACTTGTTTGGGCATCTTACGATACTCAATACATACTTTTACTATACGATACCCAAAATGAAAAATATGATACACGATCAATTTGACAAAGTTGAGTAGGATAGGAATCTGAGTTTGCCTTCCTTATAATGTTCAATCATTCTCAATCCAGAATCCCCCCTAAGGCCCCCCTCAATTGTACACTACAAGTCACAGTAATCATTCTGCATGTACGAATTAATGTACAATGTTTTGTATTGCCTAAAAGTCTTTAGGCTAGAATTTTGTTTCAAAAACTGAATGAAACGTAAATTTTACTGTAGTTATATATGCTTTTGGATTGAGGAGAACTTATGTTCTCTTACCTTGATTAATTATTTTCGCTGCGACTTCTCCTTAAGAAGATATGGCGATTTCTAATTGTGTGAGGTTTTTTCGGAACCTAGTTTCAGATTTGTGGTGGCCTCATACAGAGGTGATTCTTAGAAGACAAAAGGAATTCAATTGCTTAGAAAGGATTTTCTTTAGATCCTTTTGATCGTTGTAACTTGTTTCAATGATTAATAAAATCCTTTTTCGCCAATCAAAAAATAAAAACGATTAAATAAAAACCCCCTCCAACACCAATATTGCAAAAATGATCCACCATAAGTTACAAAACTTGTGAGGGATATATACGTGCTGTAATTTTTTGGTTGGGATTGATATCTGTAGGCGTTGATATGTTTGTGGGGTTTGTTTCCCACCTATTTTCGTATTGTGATCTCAAGTTGATTCCTTATCAACTTGTGGGCTGAGATTCAGATGATTGACGCAGGATGATTAAGGTGTCAACATTCTTCATTGCCGTTTAAAAAAAGAAAAAAGAAAGGCTTAATTGCGAAACCTCTTTCAACTCCTTGAAAGCAAATGAGTTGTTTTGGTAAGGCTAAGACGAGTTATTTCTCTCTTTCTTTATGCTCGGCAGAGTTATTTCTCTCTGCAGAGCATAGATGTAGTTAAGAAACCTTAACAAGGCATGTTAAGGTTTCTTGCAATGACTGAGCCTGACATTGTTTCTTCCCTTCCTTAACCTTGACAGTGCCTTCAAAATGTGTTTCTCCAGGCCTTTCAAAGGCAAATAAATGTGTGGTTGCAAAGATGCATGTTCGGTGCTACAAAGTTTTATATGTTGGATTAAATAAGGCTTATACCGTAGTTTTCCCTTATATGAGGAGGGGTGGTGGGATTGCAACTATGGGGTCTTAAGTTGTATTTGTTTCAGTTCTGTCGTTAGGTCAAGTGGTGATGTTTGCTCACCCTGTTCACTTGGTGGTAGTGTCTATTAGATTCTTTCCCTTGCCGGGCTTGCCCTAAGTATCTAATTTTCTAGGAAAACGGAGTCCTCATCTTCGATAGAATGTTATTCTATTAGTTCATTTATATTCGATTGCTATGGTTCATAAATTCATAGAGTTTAACTTATCATCCAACGTTGGCCTATCAAGAGAGTTATATGAATTGAGGGGCATAATTTCTCATCGCTTTCTTGCAATGAGCGAGCCTCACACTGTTCTTGATTTTCAAATTCAAACAGTCAAAATACCATCTAACATTGGCCTATCAAAGGGTTATATATATGAAGGGCAAAAATTGCTATTGAGTTTTCTTTGCAATCTGTTTGAAAGAGTATATTAACTTATCATTCTGGTAACCGGTCCTTTTCATATTTTGTTTTCAGACACTTTGCTTTGGTGATAGCTCTCTTGCTCTCACTATGGCAGATGGTGCCGACAAAGAAGTTGAAAACTCAAAGGAGTCGAAAAAAGAACTAAATAGAGACTGGGCTAGCCTTCCAACTGATATTCTTTGTTTGATGCTTCCTCATCTCTTTCTTGGTGATATCAAGCGGTTTCATAATGTCTGTAGATCATGGCGATTGACTTCCACTGATCAATCGGTACATTTCCGGTGCTTATGTGCTTTGGGAATGATAGCACGAGATGCAAATTCTTCCACCCACTCTACAGAGACTCTTACAGCATGTACATTCCTGAATTATTTGGTGCAGTACCACGGTTTTCCAAAGAGGGTTGGTTGCTTATGTCCAAAGGAAAGTACTCAGTTTTCTTCTTTAATCCATTCACGAAGGCATTGATTAACTTGCCTGATTTACCTAACAAGTACAATTTTGGAGGGATAACATTCACATCCTCTCCGACATTGTCTGATTGCAAGGTTTTCGGCATTCGTGTCGAATTTGAGGAGTTGTTTGCGATATCAACCATTTGCCGCGGAGAAGAAAGTTGGCACGTATTGCGTGGTGAAAATAACTCGCCCTTTTTCCTCTCTGACTGTAATCCAGTCTTTCACCATGGAGAGTTCTATTGTTTGGGTCGACATGGGAATTTGGGAGTCTTTAATCCTGGTGAAGACTATTGGAGAGTCCTTGACAAGCCTCATAGGCAGCCACTCGATGATCCCATCGTTTCACACGAGCGCAACTTTTTGGTGGAATGCAATGGGGAGCTACTATCAGTGTCTATAAGTTTCATGGGGAAGTTGATATCTGTTTCGAAGTTGGATAGTGTTGAGATGGCATGGCATAAAGTTGACAGTTTGGGTGACCAAATGTTATTTGTGAGCCACACATCATCTCTTTCAGCAAAGAGAGTGGTACAAGGAATGGAGAACAAGATTTATCTTCCTAGAGTCCATGGAAAATGTGGGGTGTTCTACTCTCTAGCCAGTGGTTTGTTTCAAACATTGGGAAATGATTTTACTCATAAGGATTTGCATGGGACAGGGGAGCTCTTGAGTTGCTGTTGGATTGAGCCAAAAGCTAATTCTTCTTATTCTGAAGAAGAACTCAACTGGTTTGAAGACGCTTAGGTAAATCTTGGGGTGGAGTAATTGAACACAAGAACTTCTCCTCATGGTGATTAAAAGTAGCAATGTTTTCGTTTACAAGTGTTACTATTCTAATTTTCTCTAGCTCTTTGAATAGTCTGATTATCTTTAGATTATACTCGGACTCTATCTTTGGATGACATCTTGTTATTTTCTTGTGGGTGATATTATATATTTTCTTGAGGAGCTCTTGAATTCTTGTTGGATTGAGCCAAAACCTGCTCGTTATTTATATCGAGTGTTGTGCCCCCGGAGTGGATCAAATAGAGCCAAATCACATGCACACAAACAGGAACACGAACACGAACACAGAGATATACATGGTTTTCCAAAATCGAGTACGTCCACAGAGATAAACCGGAGCAATTATTCAGACGACGGAAGCTTTACAAGTGAAGTCTCTCACCTCACCACACTCTCTCATCTCTGACCCACATTGCTGCAACTACATACAGACCTCACAAATTCCCTCTCTGGTCTCTCACTTAAGAGAGATACCATATTAGAGGCCAGGGGTCTCCTTTTATAGCCAGAGGAGACCCTATTCATTTCCCATGATCTGCCACAAAGTCTTCCTTCATTTACTCCATGGATATCAAGAATCTCGTCTCAGATCTAAAGGGCTGGCTTTTTCCAGATGAGCCAAAAAAACTCATTTATTCGGATGGAGCCACAAGTCAACATCGAGAACTTAGCTTAGTCTTAGTTTCAAATTATTTGGCAAATCTTACTTAGCCTGTCTTGAAACTCAGCAAACTTTTATTGATCCTGTGTTATTATTATAAGGTAAAAAGTTGATGTTTTGTTTTCTGGATATTTATGCATAGCAACCGAAGTATTGTGGAATTGTTAGTGTCCACGGATTAGATCATTTCCGACTAAGCTGGAGTACTAGTTTTTATTTCAATCGGTAACAAAGTTACATTCAATGAGTAACATTACGGGATGCTAGCTTTATGTTGTTTTGGTTGTAGGTTGTTGGGGTGTTCTAGCCGGTATGCAGTTTTTGTTCATAGGTTGTGGTGTTTTAGTTGCTTCTTGCATTCCTTTGGGTCTGGTTCTGGGGTGGCTTTGTAATCTATATAAAATCTTTTTTGCTGATAAAAAAATACTCAATTTTTTTTTTGCATCATATATAATTAACTTTTGTAGTGTTTCATGCAATCTCCTATATTGTTTGATACGAGTATCAACACACTTAGATCAAACACCGTACACATCTCGGATGCTGTTGATTCTTGCGCAGGCCCCCTCGTTTTTTTTTTTATAGAATTTTTGGATGGCTCAAATCAGCCATCCGGTGGCCTGAGATGGCCCGGTGCGGCCGTCCCTATGATTTCGGTACCGACCCCGTCGGTACAAATATCATTTTCGTAATATATATGAGAATGCCCTTGTGGGCTAGTTCAATCTTGTTAGGTGGGTGGACATTACTAATCATGTTTTTTGTCTTATTTCAATGATCATAATGTTGGAAATAATCGTTCGAATTTCTAAACCAAAATAATAGGAGACAACGATATAATCATAAAATAATAAGCCATACTTGATTAATAGTAGAAAATAAGAGTATAAGAGAACTTATGTGGATTGAGTCACGCGTAAAGTGCCGTTTTAAGAAGAGATATATCCCCGCTTGCACCGAGTTGTGTGACATTCCACTCCCAAGATAAAAAGATCCTAGGAAGTTTTGTGTGCAGCTAAAACTCTCCCCATGAACCAAGAACCGCCCGTATACTCAAATTATTAAAGATGTAGGTAATACACTCACAAAATATGTGTATCATATAATCTCTGTATATATGATCAGAGCATCTTTTTCCATATCATCCACTCCCACACCTAGCTACCTTTTTATACTAAAAACTAGTATTCAAGGATAGCATTAATCATTTCATATAATATGCTCTTAAAGCTCTAATAAAAATGCCTGGGAGTTGCAATTGATTTTGACCATAACCGACAACTTAATTTCAAAGGCAATTAACATGGTAATAAACTATTTTAAACAAGATTTTAAAAGGTTTTTCCAACACATAACAGTTCATCTTGTAGAACATAACACTTTAACGAATTTTGTTAAAAATCAACGTAATCGGATATTAGTGGTTGTTTATTTAAATCAGCAATTTTCAGTTCAAATTCCTATCAAACTTTTAAATTGAAAATTTGTGATTTTATCAAGAACTTACTAATATCAAATTGATCGAGTTAATATTTTTGCAGGACGAGTGGATTAATTTATATTCATTTTCTAAAGAGATTAAACAGTTTAGATCATCAAAATAGGATTGAAAACATGGTGGGTAATGTTCACCAATTTGTAAAAGGGGGTGAACGAAATTGGATTGTCAGAAGGAACAATTTTTTATGACCTATGTAGACTGTTAGAAAGGCTTTTTAGTTTTTACCCACTTTTAAAATTAGGCAGAAGTTTATTGATGAAATTTATTACCATGACCAAGTTTTTACCTTTTAATTTTTCACCATTGTGCATATTTATATACTTAACTCAATGATAAAAAGAAAAATACATGGCATATGGGTATATATATAATATCCAGTCCAGTCAGATTTTTTTCGAATTGGAAGGCGATGAACCAAACCAATCCAAATTTTTTGGTTTGTATAAAAATTGAATTGAGCCAAACCGATTACGTCTAGACATAAAACCAAACAACTGGTTTGGTCCAATTTGGGTTTCAGTCTGGTTTACCGGTATTCTCTTCCACACCCCTTTAAGTATTGTTATTTTGATTTGAGAAAGGGTAAAATATAACTGAATCGCAAAGTGAAAGGGTTTAAAATGTAATTTCAATTAGGTCAAACACATGGAATCCACGAACTGAACACTCTATAAGTTAATCCACTGTACTCTTGCGTACTCCTTCTTTCTTTTGATCCATCCCAAACTTGCATTAGTAATGCAAACCGTTGATCTCGATTATTAGGCCTAGAAGAGTGTTCACGGAAAAACTAATCTTGATTAGATGCCGGTAGATATGTGAATTAACTCAAACTATTTTAAATTAAATTATTTCAACTTTAATTAAATTTGTCCAATTTGTACAAGTGATTCATACATGCATCGGTATTCAATAAAAAAAAAAAATTTGCTTATAAAAAGGAGGATGGATCTAGAGACAAAGGTAGTGTTTGGTTGGGAGTTTAGTTTAGTTTAGTTTTGGTAGTGGGTAGAGAGAGAAATAGAGTAATGATTGAAAATAGAGTTAATGATTGGAGAGAGATAGAGAGAGATGGAAAAATAATAATTGAAAAAATAGGGTAATAATTGAAAAAAGAAGTAGGGTAATGATTGGAAACAAAACTAAAACTAAAACTAAAAAGGGAACCGAACAATTTAATATTTACCAATACTTTTGACACTAAATCCTAACCATTGCTTTGGATGGTTAGGATTAAAAGAAAAAATACCACACTTTCTCTCTCTCCCCTCCCTCCTTCACGTTCCCCTCTCTCTCACTCTCTCTCTCTCTCCTCTCTCTTCCCCTGTCAAGTGTCAACTGTAAATCCCAAATTCAAAACAGAGGCACCCCAAATATGGACATAAATGAAATACAAGCACAGTAATGACGGAAAGTTTCAACAATTTATATAAGAAAATCCAAATGAAAATCTAGGCAAAACAAAAAAAAATGTATCTCACTGAATCTTCTTTTTCCACGATGATTAATTTTCACCAAACAAAACAAAAATGAACAATAAATAGCAACAAGAGGATAGCATAGTTACATCAATTGAAAATAAAACACACCCATTTATAGATTTCGTTTGACACCTAAATTAACTATGATGGTGTACCGGAGTTGTCTGCTACCATTGCCCCGGAGCAGCCGAATCTGCATTTCTTTCCTATTTTGTTTCTTTCAAAGCGGGGAAGGCAGAGAGCAGGGGAGGGAGAGAGAGAAAGGTTCAACACATATAATGTCGCAGACGAGCTTCAATCGAGAGAGCCCGTGGGTTGCATGTCTTCATCTGGGGGTCTTCATCTGGTGATGCAATATCCCAAAAAAATCTAGATCTTTTTACAAGTATATCTTATTTTTCCTTTTAATTTTGATGGATATTAGGGCGTAGTATCTAAATAATAGTGGGTGTGACTTTTGTGTATTTTGTCTATTTCTCTGATATGAATTCTTGTGATATTATATGGGACATTATTCCCGGAGGTAATTTAGCAATGGGATGTTGGTAGGAGAGTGGGGAGGGGATGTCGTGAGGAGAGAGAGAACGAGAAAGAGAGGAACAACATGTGGTCCGGCTCCTCTCCAATCCATAAGGAATTGGAGGATCCTCCAATTCCAATTCGATGGTCAAAATTACCTTAGTAACTCAAGCCCCAAAGTACTATGTTATTTTACGGACACCCAATTACTCCCCAAATATTTTTTAATTACATAAGCGTCTTCTCTCCCCATTTTCTTTTTGAACAGCGAAAAAAATTCATTAACCATCGAAATTTATAAAAAAATTCATTAAATTTTTTTGAACGGCGTACTCTTCCCGTTAAACCTGCCTTTGACAAAAATTTTATATAGCTCATGAGGATTTTTTCGACCAAATTCACATAGTTCATGAGGATTTTTTTACTAATATTATATAAATAATTTTTTTATTTCAACCTGGTTTTTTTTGTTGATATTATCTTATTATGTAGCTCATAAGATTTTTTTTACTGCACTAATGTATTTTCATTTGTGCTTCGCACTGTGTTGTGTGCTCATTGATGTAGTTGTTCTTGTATGTAAAGAAAATTGAAATTAAATTCAGTTATGGAAATTAGAAAGAAATCGTAAGAGTAAGTAATTGAACAATATATAATTTTTATAGAAAAAATATTTTAGAAGAAATGCAAAAGGAGTCTTTGATTGACCTTGTGAATCTGATAGTTTTTTGAACTTGCACTAATTATTAAAGTTACGAAATGAAATTTTACTAATGTTTGGAATTTAGTAAATTAGTGCATAGAATATAATAATTTGGGGATATTTGGAGAGTAATTGGATGCCCATAGAATACCATATGAGTTTTGGGCTGAAAATACTAGAGTAATCCTGACCATCGAATTGGAATTGGAGGATACTCCAATTCCCTGTGAATTGGAGAGGAGCCGGACAAGGGGGGAAGAGAGAGAAAGTGTGGTCTTTTCACTTTTAATCCTAGCCATTCAAAGCAATGGTTAGGATTTAGTATCAAAAGTATTGGTAAATGTTTTGTCTCTAGATCCATCCCCAAGATGTTTTGCTATGCATAATGTTTGAGATCAACGGCCTAGATTATCAATATGGTTTCCGGATGAGCCCACAAAAAGAAGTATGGAGGAGTATGGGGGATTGAGTTATGTAGGGGAGCTAACCCCAAACTGATTACCCTGAAAGTATAGATCTACGATAATCATTATCTTCTCTGCTCCACGTTTCGCTTCTCTGCTCCACGTTCGCCGCCGTGTTGCAGGTCTCCCTCTCTGTTCTCTCTCTCTCCCATAACCAATTCCTGTTTTTCCCGGCGTGTGTACATCAGAAAGGACATCTTTTTTTGGGTTCAAAAATAGCATACATCTTTTTTTTGGGTTCAAAAATAGCATCTGTAATAGTTATTCCTAACAATTTTGTTAGATTTGATTAAAGATAGCACCTTTTGGATTCGACGAGACTTTTGAAGCCTTCTGAAACATATCTGTCGATCTGTGCTTCACTTCTAACACCCCTCCAAAGAATAGATCTTTGAGAAAGAAATATGAACATGGAGGCCATATCTTGTTTCTGTTTGGTGGGTACGTTGAATAGCATCTTTAATAGGTATTCCTTCAACAATTTTGTTAGATTTGATTAAAGATAGCACCTTTTGGGTTCGACGACACTTTTGAAGCCTTCTGAAGCAGATCTCTCGATCTGTGCTTCACTTCTAACACCCCTCCAAAGGAAATAGATCTTTGAGAGAGATATATGTACATGGAGGCCATATCTTGTTTCTGTTTGTTTGGTGGGTATGTTGATTATATTTTCCTTTCATTGTTTAAGCATTGGTATTGTTATCTTGGTTTATTTTCTTCATGTGGATGCTTTAACTGATTGGAGACTGGTTCTTTGTTTGTTAATAATCAATTTATTTATGGAGATTGTCAAACAGATCTGATCTGAAGTTCTATATGCATAGCGTTAGCATCACTTTTTTCTTTTCCTCTTAACCAAAATAAAGAAGAAAAAGTATAACAAATCAATCGCCGTTTGGTGAAAGCCCCCTATTTTCAAGAAACGAATTGTGATGTTTTGAATTTGAATGTTTGAATAACCTTTCGATAGGAAATAAGGGCTTCTACTTTTGTCTGCGGTGAACTTGATGAGAGGTTGATTGTAAGACTGTTTTTACTGCACTGGTGAATTGTCCGTTCTGCTTTTGTCGGATATCTGTCGGCAATCACACTGGTCTCTCTTTCTTCTCCTTCTGTCTCAATGGCTCTTCCTTGAAATCAATCGTTCTTATCTCTCACTCCTAATCACATGCCATGACAATCACCAACTCTTATCCCAACTCTTTTGACTCACCTCCATCACGATCCCCGTAATGTCCATCTTGCCTCATTATTGGGTCCACCAAAAACAGGGGATTCAATTACTCCTCATTCGTCGCCAATCTTCCCTAGCTATCCATTTGTTTCTAATTTTGGGAATGCGTTTGAATTTGTTTACTCTGTGGTTAACTTGGGATTTCTTATGATTCTTATCTGTTCCGACCCAAGGTTCTATTTCTAAAATGCACTCTAAAACTCAAACATTATTCATTTCCCTTCGAATTTTTAAATTAGTATATCCCAAAAAATGTAGATAAGAATATTAAATGGTGGTTGTCGTTGTGATTATCTTTTCAATGTGAGTACCAAAACTCTACAACATGAAGACATAGTTCTCTGAAGTTTGAGATTGCCATATCCCTGTGAGAAACAGAATCCAACAACATCAGGACGTATATTGTTCGCCTAGACTCTTCCAAAGATTATTGTCTTCTGTTGTTGGCCCTTTCTTTTGAAGGAGGCTTTCCAATAATTTTTTTTTCTCACTGTATGTTGCTACTTTGCATAGCATTATTGTATTCCAAACAACAGATTCAAAGTTATTGAAATCATTATGAAGAATATCGTAGATAACGGAAACCAGCAAGGATAAAACAAGAAAAATGTTCACTACTTGTTTTACAATTTAGGATCTGACTGCTTTTGCATAATGTCTATGTTTCCCCTGCCTGCCAGATGTCCATAACTGGATTAAAATGGAGCTGCACTCACTCTTACTGCTTTGCTAGAAATATGAATAGGTGTTGGAAATGACAAAGTTCCGAAAGATAGTGTTCACGGTATGTATTTTACATTTGATAGGTGTTTTGCTGTTCCTGAATCTCTCCCTCTGCCCGCTTTTTTAAGGGTAAAAGTATATCTTGTATTGTGAGTTATTATATAGTTGGCACTTTAGAATGGATGTGTTTAGTACGCTATTCATACTTTGTGCATTCGAGTGTCGTGCTTGTATATTTATAGTTATGATATGACAACGTTGAAATTTCACATTGTGCACCCTAATAGCTCTCCATCTACTTTGTTTCTTTAGTCAGTCGTAGCCATCTCATGTAATTTGAGAAGAATTACCATCTACATTTAGTCAGTCGTAGCCATCTCATGGTTCAAACAAATTGATCATTTTCCTTCCACTGGTTAAAGCATCTGTATTCTTATCTTGGTTCATTTTCTTCATGTGGGTGCTAATAATTGGAGACTGGTTCTTTGCTTGTTAATAATCAATTTATTTACAGAGATTGTCAAACAAATCAGATCAGATTGTCAAACAAATCTGATCTGAAAATCAGATCAGGTTCTTTGCTTGTATTCTCACCTTTTTCTTTTCCTTTCAACCAAAAGAAAGAAAAAAATGCTTAAAATAGCGATTGCCGTTTTGTGAAAATCACCTATGTTCAAGAAACAGATGGTGATGTTTTGATTTGGAATGTTTGAATAGCCTTTTAACAGGCTTATTTTGGGGTAACAAGGTTTCCTACTTCTCCATGAAAGCTGTGGTAAACTGGGTGAGAGGTTAATTAAGAAACTACTTTTACTGCATTGGTGAATTTGGAAAACTGACGGTGATGAAGTTAACTAATGCTGTGGTGACTATCACAAAACGAGAAGGATTGGTAACCAGCCCCTATACGCAAGATTGGTAATCAGATGGACTATTTTTTTTTTCCCTCCTCCCTCTCTCCGGTGAGTGCCGTACCTCTAGAGTGATATAAACTATAAAGTACTTGCTGCAAGGTGCAAGGTTCTAAAAGTCGCTAGTTGGCTCGTTGGGACCGCCTAGCTAGTTGAGAGAGAGAGAGAGAGAGAGAGAGAGAGAGAGCGCTTTGCGCAATCTCTCAGGTGCCATCAATTCCTTTGGGGTCAACCCATATGGAGCTCCCTCTCTCTCTCTCTCTCTCTCTCTCTCTCTCTCTCTCTCTCTCTCTCTCTCTCTCTCTCTCTCCCCGGTTAGCCACCATGCTCCAATTATTATATACTAAATAATTCCTGTTTTTCCCGGCGTGTTTACATCAACTTGGATATGTTTTTTTTTGGGTTAAAAATAGCATCTTTAATACGCATTCCTTCAACAATTTTATTATATTTGATTAAAGATAGCACCTTTTGGAGATTTGACCAAGGATGGATCTGGTTTCTCCTCACATACAAGAAGTCGAAAATAATGAAGGATTTGAGATGTCGGCCAAAAGGTTCATTTTCTTTCTGTAACCGATCTCTTAATCTGCCCTTCAGTTCTAACCCCTCGAAAGCAGAGATCTTTGAGAAAGTTATATGTACATAGATGCCATATCTTGTTTCTGTAAAGTGGGTATGTTGATTTTTTTCCTTTCCTTGGTTAAAGCATTGGTATTCTTATCTTGGTTCATTTTCTTCATGTGGGTGCTCACTTCTGGTTCTTTGCTTTTTAATAAATCAATTTATTTACGGAGATTTTCAAACAGATCTGATCTGAAGTTCTATATTCATAGAGTTAACCTCACTTTTGTTCTTTTCCTTTCAGCATAAACAATCGATTGCCCCCCGATTTTCATGAAACATTTGGTGGTGATGTGATTTGGAATGTTTGAATTGCCTTTTGACAGGCTTATTTTAGGGTAACAAGGTCTAGTACATCTTTCCATGGATGCTGTGGTAAACTTGGTGAGAGGTTAATTGAGAAATTATTTCTACTACATTGTTGAATTTGGAAAACTGATAGTGATGAAGTTAAGTAATGCCATATGTGATGCCCCCGTAGGCACAATCGGTAGTTAGAAGATGGACTAATATTTTTTCCTTCACTCTCTCGTGCAGTGAGTGCCATACCACTTGAGTGATGTAAGGTATTACATGAATGTTCTAAAAGTCGCTAGGCGCCTAGCTGAGAGCACGCGCGCTCCGTATGGGCTGTTCCACAAAGGAATTGATGGCACCTAGAGGTTGCGAATAAAGTCTCAGGCCTCCACCACCAGACCAACCCCTTGGGGTTGAGGTTTTAGAAATCTGATTTCGTAGAGAGCTCTCTCCATATGGGCTGTCCCCAAAGGAATTGATGGCACCTTAGAGGTTGTGAATAAAGTCTCCGGCCTCAACCACCAAACCAACCCCTTGGGGTTGAGGTTTTAGAAATCTGATTTCGTATGATTTCTGCTGTTTCTTCAGGAATAGTGTCCTCTCCAATTTTTTTCAACTGGGTTAAGAAAGAGCCACAGTTACTCGTATGTTTAACTGTTGTACAAAATTTTCAAGTAATGCATCTCCATTACTTTTAAGCGCTCGCTTTGCTGTTCTATTAACTAGGAAACCCTCATTTCTCCAATTTTTTTAAAAAAAGTAATGTGTGTATTTTGGTTGATGCCGGATGGAAGTTGAACCTGTAATGGTGCTTGTGCTTATGTCTCGTTTTTCGATCTATAATAGTAGTCGAGTACTCCCCGGATGCTGAAGGGAAAAATCTGCTTCTGCTTGTTAACAACATTTTCCACTTGGCCAAAGCAAGGCTGCTTATCAAGATTGATGTTGATGAACATATATTTAGAAGCTGACAAATGTACCAAGAAGGATTCTGAATTTGATAGAGGTATCTTTATTACTGGTATTTACTTGTAGTATGCCAAGTGATTCTCATTTTAAAAGTCTTTTGCTTTTTTATTTATTTATATTTTATTTATGGATTTCATGGTGTATAGGTATGGTCTAGCAAACAAGTATGATTTGTTTTCTAACGTGTGATTCCTCCTAGTGTACTTTGTGGCCCCAAGACTAAACAAATATCCAAACCCTTCCAACAACGGAGCATTGGATGGCTTGAAAGCTGCCATTTTGTGTATACTTAGCGAAAATACCCATGTTTTTGTCTGCTTCCTTTGTTTTTGTTTTGTTGTTCCAGGCACGATTGGCTTTTCCAAAATTTGTTTTCTTGTTTCCTTCATGGGGTGGGAGCTGGTGGACACACGTACATTGCACTGGCTGAACTTTAATTTCCTCCATTCTGCTTTCTCCGAATATCTTTCTGCAATCACACCAGTCTTCTCCTCCACCTTTGCTTTCGCACGTCCTCCGTTTCCTCTCCCTCTTCTTCTGTCTCTATGGCTCTTGCCCCTCTCTACATCCTTAAAATCAGTCGTTCTCTCTCACACCCAATCGTATGCCACGACAAAGTATTTCCTACGAGCTCTTTGGTTCTTTGTTTTAAGGCGTACACTACTATTTATGTGCCTCGGATCTATTTTCCTCTGTTTCTTGATTTTCTAAAACCATTAACTGTTGGAAATTTAGAATGAAGCCGAAATCAAGAAGCCGAAATGCCAATTCAGCCCCTCTCTCTCTCTCTCTCTCTCTCTCTCTCTCTCTCTCTCTCTCTCTCACGCACACACACACACATTTCATGGCTCAGGACATTCCCCTGATTCAATTGTAGTAGATTGCTTCGACGCCAAAACTCAAGGTAATCTTGCTATGTCTCCGCAGACTCTCCATCTTCCTTCCTCTTTTACTTTTGCTTTTACTTTATATGTTTTTTGGCAAAAAAATAAAACCATAGCTCTTGAGTTTTCGGGGGTTGGACTTGGGATGTCCTTTTACACCAACAATTTTCATCTGAGATTTAGTGCCAGCACATGACCAAACAAATTCACGACATGATATGTTACTTTCATGCAATATCTTCACATAGCACATACATGCCACTAGGGGCGCGCGCGCGCACACAGCTAATAACAGCAATAACAATAAATCCACAGAGGGAGAGAGACCAAACAAATTCACGACATGATATGTTACTTTCATGCAATATCTTCACATAGCGCATACATGCCACTAGGCGCTGCACACACAGAGAGCTAATAACAGCAATAACAGTAAATCCAGAGAGAGGGAAAGGGAGAGGGAGAGGGTATTAAAAGTAAATCCATATACATAGCTCCATAGAACTAATAACAGTAAACAATAGAAAACTAGTAATAGCAATAAATCCATAGCTCCATAGAACTAATAACAGCGAACCATAGAAAACTAGTAACTAGAGTGGTAAGTACATAGAGAGTTAAGTGGTGAACGAACACAAGTAAGACAGCACGTTCCTCTTGAAGTGTCCTGCATAGGGAAAAAAAATATTCAGGCGACTCTCATTGAAAAAAATAGCTACCTGGCCACATAGGTTTATAGTGGAAAATATTCTCTAAACTAACTTGTCAAATACAATATTGAACTTACCAGTCACTGGATACACGACAGTCATGTAGAATTCGAAACAACTAATATTGTCTTTGACAAGTTAGTCTAGAGAATATATTCCACTGTAACCTATGTGGCTAGGTATCTATTTTTTTCAATGAGAGTCGCCTGAATATTTTTTTTCCCTATGCAGGACGCTTCAAGAGGAACGTGCTGTCTTACTTGTGTTCGTCCACCACTTAACTCTCTATGTACTTACTACTCTAGTTACTAGTTTTCTATGGTTCGCTGTTATTAGTTCTATGGAGCTATGGATTTATTGCTATTACTAGTTTTCTGTTGTTTACTGTTATTAGTTCTATGGAGCTATGGATATGGATTTACTTTTAATACCCTCTCCCTCTCTCTGTGGATTTACTGTTATTGTTATTAGCTCTCTGTGTGTGCACGTGCCTAGTGGCATGTATGTGCTATGTGTAGATATTGCATGAAAGTAACATATCATGTCGTGAATTTGTTTGGTCTCTCTCTCTGTGTGGATTTACTGTTATTGTTGTTATTAGCTGTGTGTGAAGTAAATTAAATTCTTCCATCAATTAGATTTCCCCCATGCGTTTGTTTTATATAACACACTATCAAATAGCTAACGTATAGCCATATCAAAGTCACCTATAATCATCTCATATTGCTGTAAAAATTGATTGTCACTATCCGTGAACGAATATGTTACCTTCAATTGTTTGCATTTGCAGCATGGACAGCTGCAGCGGCCTGGCAGGAGCAGGAGGAGCGTCAGGATGTGGAAATGGGTAGGGGTTCAGCATTAGTAGAACGAACCTTGATGAGATTGCCAACAAATCTAACACTCCCAAATTAAGTCAGTAGATCTTACAATGACATCGCTACATGTCTATCAGATAACTTAAACTTTTAGATTAGATCCAAAATTTCTAGTTCTGTTAATTTCCTAATCCCTCTGTTAAGGTTCTCTCTCTTCTTCCTCATCTAGGCATCAGTTCCTTTCCGAGAAAGCAATTTTCAGGGCGTTAGTTAGGAATTTGAAGAACGAGAAGAATTAATGGATCGCAAATTGCTTACAGCAACACCAACGAGGTTGCGGCACATGCCATGGCGATGGAATCGGTAGTCGGTAGTCAGGGCAAACTTAGTTCCACAAGTCTCACATTTCCAGACACCTACTCCAGCCATTTCTCGTTCCTCAAAGCAATGCGATGATGGGATTGGGTGCCGGTGTAGTAGTGGGGTTTGGGATTGGGTGATTAGGGTTGCGGGGTTTGGGGAGGATATCACGTACGAGTGGAGTATTTAAGGAGTACAAAAATGTTTTAAAATTACAGTCACTTTGTTTGGTTGAACTTTTAGAAAGTTATTTTTGAGAGTTGGAGGGGTAATGAGTGGAGAGAGATAGAGAGAAAGATTAATTGAAAACTGTGCCGAGGGTTGAAAGTTACTCTCAAAATGGGCAACCAAACAAAGTGAGTATTATTTTTTAATTTTAAAATTTAGATTGTCCAATTCACTATATACGCACATGATCTGGGCTTCGTAAACTGTTTTTCATGGAAACAACTGCAAAGAAGTTTTTCTCTTAAAGATCATTGTTTGACACGAATCACGGTGACAGCACTTTTGACCGTTTAGATGTATTTAGATGGTCTAGATTTAAAAAAAATTCTTCCAGCTTTTTCGAGGTAGAGTTTGAGCGAATCCTGGCCATTTATTACAGTAATGGACGGCTAGAGTTTGATTGTATGTTGTGTTTTACACAACTGTTATGTGTATAACACTTTTCTTTAAGGAGTAGGGGGTGTTAGGGTAGTGGGGTTTTTAAATTATTTTTTTTTAATTTTAGTTCAGCTGTCGGTGGGCAGAGCTCTGTTGGAGCTTGGGGAGCCCTGGCCTCGACCCCGAGCTCAGTGGGCGAACGAACCGAATCGAGCCGAGCTTTAAGATTTATATTCAGCTCCGTTCATTAAGTTTATAAGCGAACTCAAGCAAAGCTCATTTGAAAATTTGACGAGTTGAGTTTGAACCGAGCTTGATTCCCTAGATTTGAGTCGAACTCAAACTTTTTCACGAGCTGAGCTCAGCTGATGAAGAGTTCTTAATGAATTATTGATCTGGACTTAGGGTTGTAAATGAACTGAGCCGTTCGCGAACTGTTCGGGACTTGATTCGGCAAGAGCTTGTTCGAGTTCGATTCGTCTGCTAAACGAACTGAACCTGAACCTCAACTCTAGACTCGTTCCGTAAATGAGCCGAAGCTAAGCCTAACAGTATTCGGCTCAGTTAGGCTCGCGAACCTATAATTAATACCTCTAGGGGTCTATTTGTAGATTTAAGAAAAAATTAAGATTGTATAGATAATTCAATACTTATTTTTCTCTCAAATTTTATACGATCAATAAGAGGGTTTAGGTTCGGTTGAGAGAGAGAGAGTGTGTCTCATAAATCAATTACGCTCCATACACCTATGAAGTAATTGGCCTCCGAACCTTTACTAGGAGATTTGAGATTTGAACACACTATTTAAAAATTTCACTCCATTTGACTCTTTTAAAGTCGCTTTCCTCAGTATCAACTTAAGCGATCAAATCAAATACTAATTGATTCCAATTGATTAGGAAACGGTGGGAAAATTCTTTGTTTTCATGATTGAGGGATAATATTCCAATGCCCACCTAAAGTAACATAAGTTCTGGACTTTATCTAACTTAACGGATTTTTATTTAGCTCAATCATCTCAATATTAGGTTCTCAGAAGTGCTGTATTTCAAGAAATGGAGTCTCATTGACATGTAAAACCTATTTGATGGTATAAATTACACTTTAGAAGAAGCAACATCTCTCTTGATGTTAGGACAATCCTAGTGTTGTGCTCGTTTGATGTACGGGACGATAGAAAAAAGAAGGTTCACATTAAACTGGAACAATGCTAGTTATTGAGACATTAAAAAAAATATATTAAAATTTTCTCGTACGTCAAACGGACACAATGCAATTTAGAAAGTTTTGGCCACGAATTAGCATCACCGAAAAATACCTGCTGTATTTCAAGAAATGGAACCTCACAGACATGTAAAACCTATTTGATGGTATAAATTATACTTTAGAAGAAGCAACATCTCTCTTGATGTTAGGACAATCCTAGTGTTGTGCTCGTTTGATGTACGGGACGATAGAAAAAAGAAGGTTCACATTAAACTGGCACACACATTAACCTGGCACAATGCTAGTTATTGAGACATTAAAAAAATAAATTAAAATTTTCTCGTACATCAAACGGACACAATGCAATTTAGAAAGTTTTAGCCACGAATTAGCATCACCGAAAAATAAACTGTCTTTAATTACGACAATGGTGGAACAACACAACTGTATAGAGACTAAAAAATGAACCGAACTTCTTACTTTAATAAAAAAAACCTGGAGACCAAAGAGTGAAAACACCATTAGTAGAGAGTATGTGGAAATATTAAAAATACCAAGAAGGCCGTAAATGTAGATAAAATGTACTACTTCCATATGAATACAAACAATGTTAATCATGCAAACATTGCTCGAATCCAATAAAATAATGGTGATGGCACAAAGACGGGAGTCTGAGATTGTGGATGGAGGGAAGATAGCGGAAGAGAAACGTGGGTAATTCTCAGATGGCAGCCGTTTGCATGAACGTGGGTGTTTTTTTTTTCTTTCAAATCCATTTGTCACACTACAACAAATTGGGTGATTTGCGACCAGAAATGTAGCAACTGCAAAACTAACCTCTTTAATTGGACGTGGGTTTTTTCTTGTTTTTAAAAGTAGAAATTCTAGAAAAATAGAAAGAGGGTTTGGAGGCTTGTAGGGTTCAAAAACAGTTGCACCCGTTCGATGCACGACGGAAGCTTTACAAGTGAGGTCTCTCACCTCACCGCACTCTCTCATCTCGGACCTACATTGCTCACAAATTCTCTCTCTGGTCTCTCACTTAAGAGAGATACCATTACAGAGGCCAGGGGTCCCCTTTTATATCCAGAGGAGACCCTATTCATTTCCCACGATCTGCCACAAAGTCTTCCTTCATTTACTCCATGGATGTCAAGAATCTCGTCTCAGATCCAAAGGGCTGGCTTTTTCCAGATGAGCCAAAAAAACTCATTTATGAGGATGGAGCCACAAGTCAACATCGAGAACTTAGCTTAGTCTAAGTTTCAATTTATTGGGCAAATCTTAGCTTGTCTTGGAACTCAGCAAACTTTTATTGATCCTGTGTTATTATAAGGTAAAAAGTTGATGTTTTGTTTTCTGGATATTTCTGTATTGGAGCCTCATTTATGCATACCAACCGCAGTGCCAGTTTTTATTTCAATCGGTAACAAAATTACATTCAATGAGTAACATAATGGGATACTAGCTTTAGGTTGTTTTTGGTCGTAGGTTGTTGGGTTGTTCTAGCGGGTATGCGGTTTTTGTTCATAGGTTGTGGTGTTTTAGTTGTTTCTTGCCTTCGTTTGGGTTTGGTTCTCGGGTGGCGTATGTCAATATGCCCTTGATCCGTTGAATCTTTGTAATCATTTTCAACGATTTATATAAAATCTTTTTTGCCGATAAAAAAATACTATCTTTTTTTTTGCATCATATATAATTAACTTTTATAGTGTTTTCTGCAATCTCCTGAATTGTTTGATATGAGTATCAACACACTTAGATGGGGTCTCCATCAGAGTTGATTCCAACCCCTAGCCTCGAGGCTCCCCAATCAGGGGCTCGATTGGAAAAATTGGTTGAAAAAGAGGTGGTCGCTTATAAGCCCAAAGAAGGCCAATCCTCCTTAGGACAAGCAAGTATGGATTTGAACTAGAATTTGGAGTCCCGAACAGAAAAGGGAAATTTGATTCTTTTGTTGTTCTATATATATTCGAAACAAATAGGGGAAGTTAATCAATACGTGAGGGGAATATATATGGTAAATACCCGTCGCTTGGTTGATGGATTATACAATTGACTAAGATTTGATTTTTAGAGTCTGGTTGCAATGAAATAATTTCTTGTGAATTCCGTAACTCCTACGCGAACGACTTGTCTTTGACCGGATAAATAAGAAATTAATTGAAGTCTGTGTAAACTGATCCGAACAACCATGAGTGTGGGGGGGAAAAAAATGCAGGTATATACGTTATACGTAGTACATTAAGGGAGGACAGTATAATTTTCCCTTTCCGTTTTTTCTTTTCTGTGCCGTATCTATTTGGTTTCCGTCTAGAACTCGGAAAGCCAACAAAACAAAAGAAATAATTTTTCTTTCTTTCTTTAAATGGTCAAGAGTGTGACTATTTCCTTTCTTGATCCGGTCAAAGACATGTCATTCCGGCCGGGGTTAGGAATTCACAAGGAATTTCATATTTCTCACTCGTAATCTGGCCCGGAGAGATTGCCGAGTACAAGTTCCATAAATAGGAGAGTTCTGCACAGCAAATTTGGGCATTTCAATTTTCATGAAGGTACGATTGTTTCCCCTGTGTCTTTTTCCTTTGAGTGTATGCTTTATCGACAAATTTCTTATTTAATTTTCAACATCCATGTGTTTCTGTTCATGTTCATGCTAAATCTGTTCTCACCCTTTCTACACCAATTTTTTAACCCCCGTAAATCAAATTCTCCTACGAATTATGTTCAAGCTTCTTTTGTTTTTTCAATGACTCGTTTGACTTTTCTAAAACCATCATTTTTTATTTTTATTTTTGGCTCCTTTAGCACCAAAAGCTTAACTTATTTGTCTTTTTATTTGTCTTTTTTATTGAGTCCAAAACCACCTAAAACGAAAGGCCGCTTAAAATACATCAAATTTTAATTTTTATCTTCAAGAACTTTTCTTTAATCTTTTTCTCTGTCTTCTCTGTGTTTTTTTTTTTTTCTGGGGTCTTCTAAAGGAATTTAAAAAAAGCATAAAATTTTATGACAAAAGAAAAGACAGATTAAAAAAAGGGAAAAAATTGCAATTGGTATCTAGGAAGCCCAATAACTTTCTCTTAATTTAATTATACTCTCTCTTCTTTTTTTTGGGTAAAATGGAAATGCATTAACATCAATTAAGTTGTTACAGTTTTAGGGTAGACAACCCCTAATAAATCCGCACGAAATACATATGCAATACAACTTGGAAAATAAAAATAAACAGAGTAATCTCCAACCGAAATCGTAGCAACCAACGCATCTGCACATCGGTTAGCTTCCCGATAGACATGTTCGGTAGACACCGCATCAAATTCCTCCTTAAGAGACCTGCAATTACTTAGTAAGATATTACCAAGTGAATGATTAGCCATTTCATGACTGTTTCTACTTTCTACTTCCAGATTTCTCCCGTTTTCCCTTTTTTTTTTTTTTTTTGTTTCCAGATGACCAGAAGCAAGTCAAGAACTTCTTTTCCACCTGCTGCTCTACCTTGCCCTTGGCTAATTTTTTGTCACGGACAAAGCTCCAAAACACAAACCTTCTACAGTGTATCCAATGCTAGTTTTTGTGTCAAGAGAATACCAGATATCTCAGGCAAAGAAATATGTGCAAGGCTGCAAGCTTTCATGAATGGATGGTGATGGTAGACCGTTACTCCTCTGATTGCTTCCTTCTAAATATAATTTCGCTTGAAAAGATGGATTTGCCTCCACGGGAAGACGTGCCATATCAATTCTGGATACTTTCTGCACCTCCCACAGATGACAACTGCATTGTTGGATTCATTGGTGAAGATAGTCATTCCATAACGTTTTGCCACCCGGGTGATGGTAAATGGGTTGAGCATACGTTTGAACCAGAGATTGGAACTCTTCGCGGTTACACTATATGCAAGGGGGAAATTTATTGCCATGGCCTGCAACATGGTCAAGCGAATCTTGTACGTGATACTGGACATTGTGGATCATAGGGTTAAAGTGAGACACGTCTTAAGAGGCAGACCAGATTCACCAGTAGTACCAGAGTTATTTGGGAGCGCATCATACTTTATTGAATCTTGTGAAGAGATCTTTCTCGTTCAAATGTTTATGCTTGGAGAATCAACGAGGAAAATCCGAGACATAGCTATTTTCAAACTAGACTTGTCGTCTTTAGAATGGGTGAAGGTGGAGAGCATAGGGGATCACACATTCTTCATCAACAAAGCTACCAACTGCATCTCGTGCTCTGCTACAAAATTAGGTACTTTGGGAAACTCAATATACTTCACGCAATACGACAATGAAAGTATGTACGTATTCAACGTTGAGGAGAAGTGCATCCATGTGACACCCCGCTTTCCGGTAGCCGGCGGTACTGCAGAAGGGCAGGCTCCGTCCGGACGGAAGGGGGTAAGTTATGGTTTATAAGAAAAGATTCATCCTACTTGTACAAGGCCTTTTAAAGCCGTGAGGACGGGCCAAAGCACATAGGAACTTCGCAGTTAAGCGTGCTCATCCTGGAGCAATCCAAGGATGGGTAACCTCACTGGGAAGTCTATGGGCTTTGGGCGTCCAAAGCGGACAATATTGTACAAAGATGGAGCGGGTCGTTACAATCCATGTCCACCATCCTTGTCCATATCTTGGTCATAACGTTGCACAAAAACAGTCGGTGATTCCCGTAAGGACATAGTAAGATCTTTAGTAGGGCATAATTGGAATTGATTGTTGCCATTCTGTCAAATTTAGATTTAGGATCGTATATAAGTTGATTATGATTGGGAGTGCACCTCGTTTATTTCTATTCTTGAAAGAACTCGTTGATTGATGAATGTTGGTTTTTTATCTTCTTGGCAATAAATGCATATTTGCTTTTGCTACTGCCATGGCCATTATCATGATGCCTTGTTTGGAACGAAAAGACCATTTTCGAGTGGCATTCGAAAGCGAGATCTGCGTAAGGAAGGATTTGGTTTTGGCCCTATGTGTTTTTTGTCCATTAGATCAGCTCATCTCCACTGTTTTCAACTCATCATGCAATTTTTTTTTTTTTGTTGTTGTAGACACCCCATTCTGGACTGTCCAGATTAGTAGTCCTTTTACTTTCTTTATTGACCCAATGATGATAAAACGGTCGAGAACAGTTCAGAGTTGATGGATGGATTTGAGCTTTGGGGGTTTGGACCCTCCTTTTTCAAGCCATTTCAAGCCCACCTTTCAAAGCCCATTTCAAAAATCCCTCAAAGCCAGAGCCAGAACGGCCCCAGCAAAACCCTACTTGCATACGCCAGGTTCCACTTGGCGTGCGCCACTCAATTGCCACGTGTCAGTCATCGACCGTTGACTTAATTATTCATGGCGCACGCCAATACAGACCTGGCGCACGCCAGTCAAACCCAGTCAAACCGTTACTATTCAACCACGTGCTCGGGACTTTTGTGGCCACCCTGACGTCGTCCACAGTACCCCTGATGATTACACTCGGCAGGGACGTCCCCCTCTCTCTCCTACATCCTCCATCACCTAGTCCCATGCATTTAATGCATGGGAAGCCCCCTTTCTAACCCAACCAGCCTCTAACCCCAGCTGGTTACTCTCCCTCACCAGCACATTTTGGCTATAAATACCCCCCTTGCATTCATTTGCAAGGGGTTAGCACCATTAAGAGTTCAAGTCCCTTCCTCTCTTCTCCCTCTTGTTCTTGCTCTCTTCATTGAAAGAGTAAGAGATAGAGAAGCTTCACATACCCTACTCTACTGTCCAGTACCACACAACCTCCATCTTCAACCTTCAAAGCTCAAACCACCTTCCACCCTTTGCACCAAAGGTATACCACCTTTGTGTGGCTTTCTGTTTTCAGCCCCTGAGGGGAACCAGAAGGGTTCTGGCTAGTAGCTGATACTAGTCCAGGCCCCTCTCTGGTAAAATAAATCAATCGAAATGGGCACACTATGGCGCACGCCAGCTTAGTAACGCCGTACGCCACCTTTGGTTGTATGCGCACAGCTGGCATGGGGACCATGTGTTGTTTGTTTGTTGCTTAAATCTCTTCTGTCATCACCTTATTGCATGCTAAAAACCAGTTTACTGCTTTCTGTACTTTTGAGTTGTCTAAGTGTAGCTTTCAATACTTGTATCATTTCTTGCTTTATAAGCCCCCTGGGATCCTTCTGGTCATGCTCCAGAACCCAGATGATGTAAAGCCAAACACTGGATAAAAGGCCAACCTGGCGTACGGGCTCACATGAGTGGCGTACGGCATGTTAGCCAGGGTCCAGTGCCTGGCCCTTGCATCATAGCTCAATCCTGGCCTCTTGTTATCTCCCCACTCTGTTTATGGGGTTGCTTGTCTATTTTTCCTGGCTCTTAGCCATTTCTTACGTCTGAATCTGTATATAATTGCCTTATAAACTGTGTGGTTTGTCCTGGGTGTGCACTGGTCCATTCCAGAGCCCAGAGGGTTGAGAGTAGGAGCTGTGAGAAATCAACAGGGTAGTGTACGCCAGCTTTGAGGTGGTGTGCGCAGGGTGTGTTGGCGTGCAGTGGCCTGGCCGTGGCGTGCCAGCACGACGCCTGTTCACGCACCCGACGAGCAGCGTACATCATCCCGTTGAACTGTTCACAGTGCTTGTTCTCAATCTATGCTCTTATGTCTAAATTCAATTTAAGCAAGCAAATCATCATCCATAAACATTTTGTCATATAAATTGCAATGTGTTACAGCTTTAATCCCTATTACTGTTCCCCCGCCCTAATTGGCTGAAATTGGTTGAATGAGAGAAAGAAATGCAAATGTTTTGATAAAATGCCTGAGTAGAGACCGATCTCCGGATTGGGCGAGAGGGGTGCCATAAAACCCTTCCCCTCTCGTAACCTGGCTCCCGAACCTCAGATATCGAAGGTGACGACGGACCAGTCTACGCCTTTTCCAAATCAAATCAAATACTTTTTCAAAATCAAAGTAAAACGTAGCAAACGTTCTCGAGTTCGGTTCCTTGGGTGTTCTTCCGCTAAAACCCGAGTGGCGACTCTGAATCGAAGCGTTTCGCCGCGCTATTTTCCAAAATGGGCCGCCCCCCGAACAATATCTATTCCAAACCAAAATCGGGCGATTTTTCGGGGCGTGTGTCCACAGTTGTGTAGAACACAATTATACACAGCCATTCTGTTGGAAATGATACGGGTTTTTTTTTTTTTTTTTGAGATCATTGAAAAAGGGTAGGAGGGAGCGACCAGCATAGCAACCCCTTTTGGCGTGACCATAAAAGTTCCCTACCCGCTGTAAAATGTCCGGTTCAAACCATAGCTATTGTCCGAGAGGACAAGCCGTCACTATAGCATCACCTAGATACAAGTGGGCATAAGTATTTACCTCCACACCCATTTGCCACTGGCAAAACTCGAAACCAAGTCTCACTAGGAGATGAAGGGCACCGTACCCATTAGGCTACCACCGGAGGCGTTGGCATACTTTTTTGTTATGATTGAGGTTAACTCCTGCTTATTTTGCTCTGTACTTTCCAAAAAAATTGTACAATCTGATAGTCGAGTTGACGACAACAGCACTCTGACTACGTAATTGAGAAAACATTGAAGCGTTGTTGAGTAGGATTTTAGTATTAACCATTAGAAAGTCCTGGGCAAAAATGCTTTTGATCTGGATTATGCAATCAGTCTTCCTTGTTACAGTTGCCCTTAAAGATCAATCCAAAGAAGACTGCAACCTTTTCAGTCCAAAGGGTGATTGATTTGGTGGCATTTTTTTTTTTTTTTTATAAGATGTAAGCAATTGAAAAATGGTACGAACTCGTAAAAAGACTATTAAATAGAGACGGAGAGGTAGTAATACAGAATGTTATTCCTCGAGAAAAAAAGGGAAATTATAGGGAGGGCAAAACACATAACAAAACGGAAATTACATTCAAGTAACAGACTCTACTATAGGGAAGGAAGGGAAAAATTCAAAATACCCCCCAACTTATACACCCAAATTCAATTAGACTCCCAACCTTTTAAAAACTTCAATTTTACTCCCAACGTTATGTTCCGTTATCAAAATGCCCCCTTCCGTCCAAATTACTAACGGATTCCGTTAAAGGCTCCGTTAAATAGTATTTTGATCGAATTTCGATGATCCGAGCCGCTCAATGTGTTTAAAACGTGATTTTAAGGGTATCTTCTAGAAATCAACAAAAAAAATGACCGGGAAGAGCTTCATCTGAACAGTTT
Organism: Rhododendron simsii; assembly: GCA_014282245.1. Lineage (NCBI taxonomy): Eukaryota > Viridiplantae > Streptophyta > Magnoliopsida > Ericales > Ericaceae > Rhododendron > Rhododendron simsii. The sequence continues at coordinate 6,429,783 of CM024953.1, read as the reverse complement.
TTTATTGAACTATTCAATAAAAAATTGTTCAGATGAAGCCCTTCCCGGTCATTTTTTTTGTTGATTTCTTAAAGGTACCCTTAAAATCACGTTTTAAACACATTGAGAGGCTCGGATCATCAAAATTCGATTGGAAAAGGGGAGATGTGGATCGATCCGGATTTTATTCAAGTACGGACGTCCGAATTTTGCTTCGGTTTGTACCTCCCCTTTTCCGATCGAATTTCGATGATCCGAGCCGCTCAATGTGATTAGAATGTGATTTTAAGGGTACTCGCGAGAAATGAGGAAAAAAAAATGATCGCAAGGGCTTCATCTGAACAGTTTTTTATTGAATGGTTCAATAAAAAACTATTCAGATGAAGCCCTTCCCGATCATTTTTTTTGCTGATTTCTCGCAAGTACCCTTAAAATCACGTTTTGAACACATTGAGCGGCTCGGATCATCAAAATTCAATCAAAATACTATTTAACGGAGCCTTTAACGGAATCCGTTAGAAATTTGGACGGAAGGGGGCATTTTGATAACGGAATATAACGTTGGGAGTAAAATTGAAGTTTTTAAAAGGTTGGGAGTCTAATTGAATTTGGGTGTATAGGTTGGGGGGTATTTTGAATTTTTCCCGGGAAGGAATAATAATTTTCGGCCAGGAAGCAAGAGTTTTGTGGCTACAGGAGAGGGCGTCATTAACAAACACGTTTTCTAGGTAAAATGGGACAAAGAACAAAAGTTAGCGGTCATGTAGCAAATGATCGCGGCCAGTGGATTAAAAGGCGTGGTTGACAAACACGCTTTCCTCATAAACTCAACAAGTACCCGTTTGGTTATCTACCTAATAAAACACAAGGGTATGAGGACAATACAAACACAAGTTGAAAAAAGGACTAAGATTCATTTGATTCAAGAGCTAATGAGTGCTCTCTAACCCTTTTAAGAAAACGCCCACACCCTTACAAATATATTAGACAAAAGGGTAAATTTCACTAACCTCCCCTGAGGTTTCTGACAAATGCAGGAACCTCCCCTGAGGTTCTAATAATTGCACTGACCTCCCTTACTTTACAAACTATTATTCAGATTCCCCCATTCCGTTAAATCCACACTAACACCATTAGTATTATCTACTAAATGACTAAAATACCCTCAAATATAATGTAAACTATAAAATCAATTCTTCTTGTTCCATTTTTTTTCTAATTGGAATTTTTTTATGTTAAATTAGAACTAACTAAATATATTTGGTCAGATTACCTTGATTTCTACATATTTTTCATGAACAAAGTCAATGTATCTTCTTCTTTTTTTAATTTTTATGTTTGTGTGTTAGTTTTTTTCTTTAATTGACTTGTGATTTAATATTTAACAATGTCATACTTGAGTTATACATACTTTGGTCAAGCTTGTATAATGAGTTATGCATTTTGATAATTGATCACGATCTATTTTTTCCTCTCCTACGTGGGTTTTGAAAAATAAAAGAGGCATGTGAATGCCTAATCCCACATACAAAAAAATTATCGTGTATTTTTTAATATGTTTTCCGACTAAATAAATTCAGTATAAAAAATTCTTTAATCTTTTTTTATTTTTCCTTCTTATTTTCCCTATTAGTTCATTAATAATAATTGTGTTTTCATCTCTAATGCACTATTCCGGGGGGGGGGGGGGGGGGGGTGTTGAAACGCAGAAGAAAATTTTGAAGAATGATCAATGTGTAAATTATATTGAGATCATTTCTTAGAAAAATTGACATATAGAGTAATGTTTATTTTTATTAGTACGTGTCCTCCATTTGAAAAATCACACTTTAAAGAGGGAAAAAAATGACTATGATAATGTAAAATGCATAATTAACTATTCAAATTCGACGAAAGTTTGTATAATTGAGTCTAATTTTATGTTGAAGTTATCTTATATAACCAGTATAATGTTACTTTTAATATTTTAAACTTCAATTAAATTACAAAAAAGAAGGAAAAAAGACTAGATTGTTTAGATTAGTAATATTCAAGGGCATTTCAGTCAATTAATAACAAAAACTAATGGTGTTAGTGTGGATTTAATGGAATGGGGGAATCTGAATAATAGTTTGTAATGTAAGAGAGGCCAGTGCAATTATTAGAACCTCAGGGGAGGTCAGTGAAATTTACCCTAGACAAAAATGCCATCAATTATTTTACCCACGGCTCGTCTTTTGACGTTGGTTTAAAAAAATAAAAATAAAATGTTCGTATCTACGGCACTACAAGGGTGAGTAGTGCCGTAGGCACGGACAAAAACTAATAATACTCTAAATAAATATACTCTCGGCGCAGAGATTTCGCAAAACCGCCATTAAAATCCCCAAATTCTCCTTCGGTTCCCAATCTTCATCCTCTCCGCACAGAATCATCAAATCAAACCCTAATTCCAAAATAATGGATGCCAAAGCCCCTCAGTTTCAGATCTTCATCGAATCCCCAGACCTCCAAATCCCAATTCGCGCCCTAACCCTATCCCCCTCCCACACCCTCCGCCACGTCAAGCTCTCTCTCTTCCCCCAAACGAAAACCCTAACCCAGTTTTTACCCTCTCTCTTCTTCACCTTCAATGGCAAACCCCTCCCGGACTCCACCACTCTTCAAGGTTCCCAAATCACCCCCTTCTCCACCCTCACCCTCCGCGGCCGCCTACCCGGCGGCGGCGGCGACGGAGGCTCCACCTGCGCCGAGTCCCGCGACTGTTACCTCAACATGTACGCCGTTAAGAAACCCGATAAGGTCGACCCGAACGAGCAGCGGCTGTCGAAATGGTTGAATTGCGCGCTGTCGAACGAGCCCTTGAAGCATCCGGCGGTGATAGATTTTCTGGGGAATTTGTTTAATAAACAGGCCCTTGTTGAGGCTTTGTTGGGCAAGAAGCTGCCCAAGGCGTTTGGGCATGTGAAGGGTTTGAAGGACATGGTTTCGGTTGAGTTGTCGATGATTCCCGGGTTGGAATCGGGTGGCGATGTGATTGGTGGGACGAGGTTTCAATGCCCGATTTCGGGTTTGGAGTTTAATGGGAAGTATAGGTTTGTCGCGTTGAGGACTTGTGGGCATGTTTTGAGTGCCAAGGCATTGAAGGAGGTTAAGTCCTCGGCGTGTTTGGTTTGTCATAAGGAGTTTTCAGAGAGCGATAAGATTGTGATTAATGGGAGCGAGGAGGAGGTGGAGAAGTTGAGGGAGAGGATGGAGGAGGAGAAGGCGAAGGTGAGGGATAAGAAGCCGAAGAAGGTGAAGAATGGGGAAGTGGGTGCCATTGGGGAAGTGGGTGTCAATGGGGAGGAGGGTGTTTGTTTGGATTTGGATTCGTCACGATTGAGTGGGAAAAAGCATGGTTTGATCGAGTCTAAAGGTTTGGCTAAAGTGGAAGGGAATGGGAAGGTTGGTAATGGTGGGGAATTGAGAAAGGGTGTTAGTAATGGTTCGAGTAATGGGTTGGCAAAACGATTCAAGGCGGGTGATAATGCACCGGTGAATGCCACCAAGGAGGTGTATGCTTCTATTTTCACCTCATCGAAAAAGTCTAATTTTAAGGAAACATACAGTTGCAGATCTCTCCCCCTTGGTAGGAACTGATTGGAGACCATTGTGAGGTGAGCTGCTAGCTTTGCCTAGTCTTGTTAAAGTTAACATTCACGAATAAGAAGATTGATGTGGCGTTTGTTTTTGTTATCACTTGTCCGTGGTTGATAGCAAGTGATACTTGTGTGGTGTAGTGTATTGATCTTGATCTTGATTGTTAATATCTCATTCCAGTTTTTCCTTCATTCAACTTTTTGCAAATCTTTGTATTTAATCAGTCTCTTATGGATACCACATTCTCCTACTCCCCTGTTTTTGGAGATTTTTAAGTGGCCCTCACATTGCAAATGTATCCTTGTAGTTAAAAATATAAGGGAAATAGAAACCCTTCAAATGCTAATTTCAGTAATTTGTTAGAATTGCCAGCCTCAATTTGCAGCTTGGTGGCCGTTTGTTGTGTTCAAATCCTATCGATTTGGAATTTGTTGTTCCATTATAAATTGCAGGAAGAGCTCATTGTTGTATTCTTTATGTCGTGCGTTGCATTGAGGACCTTGGTTTGTACTCTGGATAAGCTGATGTGAAAATGATCCTTAGATTGGTTCAGGGGTTTTACAAATTGGATAGGCACCAAGGGGGTGCAGCTCGCACACGTAAAGCTATGAAAAAATGACAGTATTTTGATAACCTCCACATCAAAACTGTTGACGAAAAACTCTACAGAAACAATACCTGGTCAATGAAGGCTCAACTCCTGATAACCATTCTTACAAAATGGAAAAAATACTACTTTTCTATTCCAAATAGTGGAGTCTCCAAATGTTCAAAAGTCCTCATGGTGCTCCCTCCAAATAGGCCCATCAAAGCTAAAGGTCCCAAACATCAAACCGGCAAGCCGTCTTCTTTTTCTTCTCAACTATAGCACCTCTCCGAGAAAATCGAAACTCCATCACTCTAGAGTCTGGATGGTGAAAGTTACATCATCTTGAACAATAGGAGGATGAAAGTCCAAAGCACATGTTATCGAATGAGGAAGTGATCCACTAATTCAACATCACTTTTAGACACAGAAACATTTAATATGAAACTTGCTTCTCTGAATAAGGTTGTCAGTAGTGAGAATCTTGTAAAATAGGGCAACCTTTGTGGTGCTCGTGCCCTCGTCCCTAATAGCCCTACAGTAGGAGCCAGCATCCACAACCCAAGGAAGGTCCATATGAGGACCTCACCTCAAAGTTAGCGAAATCCAATCTTAGCCAAGGACATGCTGGATTTTAAAGATAGTTCCATCCGTGCCTTTTGGAACCTTTCTATGTTAGGGTTCCAAACATGCTGGTCTGAAACGATTACTACAACGGGAACCCATATAAGTACGAGCGGCTCCAGCTTACATGCCAAGATAGCGGTGTGGATATCTAACATTAGTTATATTACCAACCTGAGTAAAATCAGACATTCCACGATGTACTGTCAAACTATAGACAACGGCAAACCAAAGAAGAATGCACCACTATGAAAATGATGGTACCATAACCATACAACAAATTTGACTTGTAAATAAGCTCCGTCCACCCCCCTCCCAATTGAAACCTGTAGTAGCCACCTAGAACTACCTTGTCAACCAACTTGCTCAGAACTTCCATCACCAGGGTAAATAAAAGAGGAGTTAGAGGACCACCAAACCCCAAACTCCAAGTTGTTTGGGAGAAACCTGCTTTCCATAACCAGAACCAAGTGCATGACTTTAGGAAATAGGAATACAAACAGTGAAGCTGCTCTCCCCTGTTCACACGGAACCGTATCCTGTCAAGCACATTTATTGGGAAACACCAACAACATGACCATGTTCAAGACTTTCTCGATCAAAGATTTTTATTTGTTCCTCATTAGGACAGCCCGAAAGACCATAACCAAAAGCTAGGGGTTGTTGAAGGATCATAAGTCTTAATTCAAGCTCGGGGTACTGCAATTGTGCCAAGAGTCCAACTCTTCATTAGCCACCTCCTCTACCATCAAGAATTTGAGGATGAAAGCTCTCTAGGATTTTGAAACAAGAGTAGACATAGTAGCATCCTGATTCCTGAGAACACCTCCTCTAGCCACCCTGATAACACCTCGCCCAAAAGCTTAGCAGCCCTCCAAGCAAACTAGTGGGCCCAATTTCTTAATGTGATTAACTACCCTGATCTTTTTAATCAGGGAAACAGAGGTTGCACAAAAACTCTTCTCACATCAGCCATCCTTGAAGAAATGAGAGTGCATACCACTCGATGGGGCAATATCATTTAGTAGACAGTGGTTATGTATCCCATTTGTATCGTTGTGATTGTTTTTTAGATTTCAAAACTACAAGCAAATGGTTTTTGATATCATTCCTTGCTTCTGAGTTTGGTAGCTACTCATCCAGAAAAAGAAATGATGAGTTGGCTAGGTACTGGTATCTTTTGCTTGCAGCATTTTGGTAAATTATGTGTGTCCTTTAGTCTGTTTCTATTGGTTGCAAATTTCGCTTGATCAAAGTGCCTAAACTAGATGGTAGTCGGCCTCTCCACTTTTTTTTCCATCCCCCTATGTCTTACTGCTTGAAGAGTTGAACAATGGAGTAGTTGGTCCAAAATGTGACTGTTTCTATTGACGTTAATTATTACAAGATTCTTGCTTTATGTTTTCGATCTATCAGATGAGTTGGTCCAAAATGTTACTGTTTCTATTTAAGTGTCTTAGACTCTTAGTTATGACATGATTATTGCTATATGTGTTCAATCTATGTATCTGTGTACAAGCATATTCTAATAAGGGATTTGGGGATCCTGTAGTGATGCAAGTGCTGCACTTGGGTGGTCAGAAGCCTTAGAGACAAGTCAATGCTTGTCTTTCTGTAAGTTCATACTGGATTGAAGTCTGTCTATCTGAAACAGCAGCATTTCGGTGCTAGACAGATGTTGAAAACGGTGAGGAAGCGGCATCGTTTTACCTTGCAGTGCTTTCTATTTCTAAGGATGTGGCTGAGAAATAGAAGTATATAACAGCTCTTTTATTTCACCTGCAAACAACAGGTCCATTTAGTACTACTACATTGTTATAGAACAGAAATTCGGATGTCTTTGTTGAACTACAGAAAGGCATTCTGTACTTGTTTAGACGTCCTTTTTTTATGGAACAAACAGATGCAACTACATTACAATACGCCGAACAAAAAAATTATATGCCAATACCAATACGGAAAAATATATTAGTTGAAAGGAGATGAAAATTGACCGGCCCATAGTCTTGGCAAAACAAATTTAAAGAAGACTCACAGATTCAAGAACCTACTCAACGTGTTGGAAATCACCATTTCATGGAAGTGGTTTTGGAAGTAGTCATCACGAGCATCAAACTTAATCATGTACTCATTGGCAGTCGGCACCGCCTCCGCTACTATCCCAGAAAATGGGAGTCCATCGAAACGACCATTTTTTCCAGGTTTTCTTTTGAGGAAACGGTGAAACGGAACAAAAGTTGCTTTTGGTGTTTTTTTTTTTAATTGAAATACCACTCACGTTTCAAAAATACCAAAAAGATGGTTTCTAACACTAACCAACTATATAACAGAATCACGAGTCTTTTTGGCATTTTTCATTGTCTTCTCCTTTAAGATGCGAAGAAAGGAAAAGAGGGATGAAAATATGAACACCTTGGTCGCACTAGATATCAATGAAAATGCAAGGCGTGCGAAGGTAGGCTCAAGCTAAGATTCTACTTTTATATTATATACTAGAGGCTGGGGCACACGCGATGCGTGTGCAAGTCAGATTTTCACAACATTTATAAAATTTTGATCAAACAATAACTGGGAAGTATTTTTAAAAAAATGTCGTGAAAATCCGACTTGCACACGCATCGCGTGTGCCCCAGCCTCTAGTACTTACTGAAGCGTTTTATTGAAAATCCGACTTGCACACGCATTGCGTGTGCCCAGCCTCTAGTACTCGCTGAAGCATTTTATTGAACATGCCAAAGACAATCCATGGATCAAACAAAGGACCCATTTGACAATTTGAATTTGACAAAACACACATTCCTCTCCCCGCATACGAATCTTTTACTCCCCCGCTCATCCTACTTTCTCTCAGCCCAAATTCAAAGCAAAAAAATAGAAGAGCCGAGCGTGGTGAAGGGGCAGCAAAAAAAAGAGCCGAGCATGGTGAAGGGTAGACCCTCGCCTCCGTGTCTCCCAAACCAATTCAGTATTATGGCTTTGAACGTCCAAATCAAGTAAAAAAAATAGAACTGTGCTCAACTCCTCCTTTTTGAGCCATTCCAAATTCAAGTAGTTTACTCTAGCAAAGCCATAAGTCTACTCTAGCACACAAATAAGGGAGAGAAGATTGAAAGTGTACAAACCTGAGATGGTGGAAAGGTGAGGGATTTGCTGAAATTTGCCGGAAGAAGCAGCAATGGAGAGGACGAAGAAGCAGGCAGGGACAAAACTTTTTGGCAGTTACAGCTTGAAACGCGAAGGAAATAGAACTGTGTGAAGAAAAGATATAAACACAATTAATTAGGAACGCTACGGCTAAGTAATCCAAATATGTGAAGGTAGTTTCATGAAATGGCACACCAATTGCAGAGAGGATTACATTAAATGGGACCAATTGCAGTTGATAGGGTAACTGGGATCTCGAAATGGAGGTTGCACTTTTAGGAAGATGAAGAGTTAGTGGGAGGGGATTTTGGTAACTGCTTTGGGTAGTTACTTTTGTTAAAATGGCAATTTAATCCTAACAGTTACTCTCTCTCTCTCTCTCTCTCTCTCTCTCTCTCTCTCGTTTGTAATATTGGAATTCTTTTCAGGGTATTTTTGGAAATGAAAAAGCATGACAAAAAAGGGAGACACCAAACTGGTGCTCTCCCTTTATATATTAGAATAGATGAGTCTCATCCGTTGATGATGTTTACGCTAAGACTTGCTAAAACGGAGTGGTTTTTAATTTCGATTATAACTTTTTGCTCAAAATTCGCGAGCCAAACATGTAATTAAGCAAATAAATTCTCTTGCAGAGAGGGAGTTGGAATTTTGTCCTACACAAAACTTGCAGAGGTGAGAAGCAAAATCTGCTGCAGATAAACATAGAGAGAAAACCAAAAAAGAAGACTTGCTTTCATTGAGAGTTGAACTCAAGACCTCCCGCTTACTAAACGGGTGCTCTAACCAACTGAGCTATGAAAGCTTGTTGGCCTACGAGTGCAACAATAACGTATAAGTACCAATAATGTTGCAAAACTCCTAATATTGCCACCTCTTTTGTTTGCTTTTGGCCACACATAAATATGGCCCGCTATACAATTAATATAAGGCTCCGTTCCGATAAAGTTCCTTTGTTGTAATTATTTATTTATTTTTTTACGAAACAAGTCATTCTGTTACAATATTCAATATATCACAATAATTCAAAAAAATAAATACTTATTTGAGTTAGCAAAACATGACCAATTATACGTTACAAATAGGTTTGCAAATTAACCGAGTTGCTTGTGGTTCGACTCCATTTAGTAATCGAGCCGATCTTAATGCTCAGAAGCTTGACTCGGTTTACAGACTCGACTCATTTAAAAAGTCTAGTTAAGTAAATTAGTCAGCTCGACTCGTTAAGATTTCGAACTTGAGTTGCATGCTTGTTTATTAAAACAGCCGAACTTAAACATTGTAAAGCTCGGTCCAGCTCTTTTGTGACTGTATCTTCAAGTTGGTGTGGCAAACAATTTCCAAGAAAACAACTCCCAACTTTTTACGTAATTATGAGGACTTTCCTTTTTCAATTTTTTTTTTTCTTTACTCCCAAGATTTTGTTTACTTTTTCATAATCCACAGTTTCTCACTCATCTCAAAACCCTCCTACTATATGTCCCTGTAAAACACACACACAGAGACTCTCTCTCTCTCTCTCTCTCTCTCTCTCTCCTATGGAAGACGACGACGAGTTTGGAGATCTCTATACCGACGTCCTCCGCCAGTTCCAACCTTCCCCCGCCAGTTCCCCACCTCCGGTACCACCCAAATCCGCCATCGATCTCAACCTTCCTACCCAAAACGACGACGTATTCCCCCTTGGAGCAGCTCCCAATCCCAATCCTAATCCTAATCCTAACCCTAAACCTAACCTCAACTTCACCCTCTCTCACCACGCCCAAACCCTAGCTTCGAACTCCCCGCCGGATTCGAATCGGAATTCGAATCAAGAAGCGGTGAGAGACGAGGGTTTAGCTGACGGGGCGAGTAGTGAGTCTAGGGTTTTGGAGAGAGGTGGAAAAGATGATTTTTTGGTGGTGGAAAAAAACGAGGGTTTGATTGATAAGGAAGAGAATTTCGATAGATTCGACATCGAAGAGGCTGAGGAGGAGGAGCCGGTGATACCGGGGGTTTCGGATCGTCAAGGAGAAGGGAATGATGATTGGGTGAGCGAGAGTGATGACGACGACGACTTGAAAATCGTGCTTAACGAGAGCAACCACGATGGTATGGTGATGGAGGGATTGGGTGATGAAGACGATGATGATGATCCTTTGGTTATTGTTGCAGATAGCGATCCGGGTCGTGTTCCGATGGAAGAGAGGGAGTGGGCGGAGGATGCAACGGCTCGGGGAGCTGATGGTGAGAGGAACGAGGTGGGGGAAGGAGCTAAAGTGAATGGAGGAGCGGTTGTTGCGCCGAAGATTGGGTTCAACAGCAGTTTCACATATCAACCATTTCATTCTCAGTTTAAGGTCAGTTATGTTGTACAAGTGGGGTATTCAAATGTAATAGGAATTGTAATTGTTGTATAGCTAAAATGATAACCCTTGTACATGCTCTTTGTATGTTGTATGGAAGACTTGAACAAGAATATATGGAAGATTTGAATAAGAAGAGAGGCTGGTTTTAGTGGGATTTACTGTTGTACTGATGCTGCTATTTCACATTAATGGAAGTTTATTGCATTTGCCAGCGCAAACCAAACCGCGTATTCATATTAGGATTCATGTTATAAAGATCTAACGGGGCTTTTACGCAGTGGCTGTTACCTACCTAACACACAACCCTCCTTCTTTATCCGGGCTTGGGACCGGCTGTTAAAAAAGATAAGACTCTAAGCACGGCACAAGAGGAGTTGTATTTGCCAACAACTAAAATTCAACTTATCAAAAAGGATCAACGGTCAAATTATAGAAATATCATCAGGTTTTAACGGTGCTGGTGAAATTTGTTGTACATTCATAAGCAGCTGGCATTAGGTCACTCTGCCAATTAGTGAACTTTGTTTTGCAGCAGGTTTTGTTCTGTTGATATTGCAAAAGAAAAGCCATTGCTTGCTGGCGCAGTGTTCCACTTCCATTCCAATTGATTAACTTGGCATGTTGTTGCGTAAAGCACCACCTCAAAGGAAAATGGGCCTTGCTATAAGAATAAATTCACATTTCAGTTGGGACGTCAGGTTGCAATGCTGTTGGAGTACTAAAAACCTTTCTCGTTTCTAAATTGGTTTAACAGCTTCTGCAATTTCGGTAACAAAATGTACCATTTTACATGAACTTGGAAACCAGCACCACTAAATGTTGTCTGCTTTCAGCGCTCCTTCTGCATGAATTGGTTCTCAACCTTTTTAGATGCCGGCCTTCAGCAGTGGTTGAGTTAGTTATTCAACTGTTGCTGCTTAGTTGGAAGCATTGTGGTTGCTCCTGTTCACATATGTCCATTTTCAAGCCACCAGTCTTGCATTCTCTGAAACCATTTGAATACTACAATGACTGGATGTAAAAAATGCTTATTGCCGGCACTATATTACCAAGAACTCTCCATTGGCCAAATTCCAGATTCTGTGATTTGAAGAAGAATGAAAAATGATACTCTTTTTAATGCTTCCAATATTTGCGGATGCGAAAAACCATATGAAGTTTCTCTATTATGGTATTTGAAATTTTTTGGTGAAGCAATATGTTCCAGCTCATTTTTTTGCTAATTTAATGGATTCCTTTTTTTTCCCGTCCGATTGTGTTTTTCATTATGTCTCATAACCCTTCTGATTACAAGATAAACAAAACGGTTGTAAAACTTATCATGGTTGCTTGCGAGTTTTGACATCCCCATGCATGCCACGAAATTTACTCCAGGCAGTCTATAGTTACAGTAAGTTTTGAATTGGGAAGTCTTTACCTATGGTAGAAAAGATTTTGGCACTCCAAATTTGTACATTTCTTCATGCTATTTGGGTTGAAATACATTATTTCGTGAATATATTTAAAAATTATCCCTCTGTTGTTTCCCTTGGAATGTAGTTTTATGGTGAGCAGGTTTAAATGCCCAGTTGCAACTGGAAAAAATTCAATTATGTGCTTAACAAGAAACATTGTATCACTGTTGTCGTAATCTTGCAATTGGCATATTCACGTGTGAGGATTTTTGCATGGTGATTGTTTGGACATTCTATTAGTATTGAATGATAGATGTTATTGTTGCAGTCTTGTGTTAATTTCTCTGTCGCGTTCTTAGTTATAGAAAAAGATAAAATATTTATATTCTTCTTTGCTTATCACTATTGGTATCATTTTATTTCTTCTCTTTCCAATTTGTGCAGTATGTGCGACCTGGCACGGCACCAATGCCTGGATCAGTTCCTGTTGGTCTTGTAGGAGCGCCGGGTCAAGTTCGTCCACCGGTCAACATGGGCCCGGTTGCTGGTTTTGGTAGAAGTGATTGGCGACCAACAGGAATAAGAAACACTTTTCCTATGCAGAAAAACTTACATCCAGGTTCTGGAATGAATGTTTGGGGGAACAATACGGCAGGGCGTGGTTTTGGAAGTGGCTTGGACTTCACTCTTCCATCACACAAGTAAACTTTGAACAGCTCTACTTTTTATTTTTATTGATGCACTTAATTGCTGATGTTATGATGGTTTGATGCATTGGTTTTTAGATGGGGGCTTGATTCTACTCCGGTTATGGTTTTGTCCCTTCTTAGTATAATTTTGAATGATATTGTTGTATGTCTGCATTCCTTCAAATTCTATGCACGTTTTCGATAACAATTCCTATTTTGATAGCTGTTAGTGGCCCTATTTTTGTGGTCTGTTGTGTTGTGGGCATGTCACAAGTTGTAGCGGGTTTGTTGGATGTCCCACTTCGTTTTAACGTACGCTTAGTGTCTCCATATAAACCACCTCTACTGTGGATAAAGAGCGAGTGTAATGTTATTGAAGTCTTCATTTTGGGGTTCAGAGTTCAAGCTGTACTGTATTTGTTCCAATTGGAGGTCTTCCTCCTTGCGGTGGGTCTCGCTCTCCTCTTTCTATTTCATTTTTCTGTCACTAGAAGGTTCATAATAGGTGGTATTAGAGCCAGTCAATGGACCACAGAGTGAAGCTGATAGAAAAATCAATGGAGTCACTTTCAAGAGGTCAAAAGGAGATAATCAATCAAATAGAGGTGTTCGGTAGGCTCAGTACTCGTATTTATCAATTGGTGAGTCGAAGTACAAATGAATCTGTTTAGAACCTTGCACGAGTTAATGAGGAGCTATGTTATGCGAACTCGGGTAGTAGTAGCAGGTGTCGGTGTGTATCTAGGAGCTGTACATCTCAAACCTTAAAATAGAGGGTAGATAGGTACGGATCCAGATTTGGATAGGGTTACGAGGATACGTGACAAAATTTGCACTAACATATTTTATACAATGATCAACAGACCCAATAATAACTTTCTTCTTATTTTTCTTCATCATGTTTCTATGAAGAAAAGCTTTACCAATTGTGTTATCATTGATATGGCTGTACCCGACCCTTATCCCACACCTGTGTTGTGTTGACATAGTTACTTCGCGTGTTGACACAGTTACTTCGCCCTAAATGGTGGATCCATGTAACATAGATGGGGAGCCCTAAGTGGTGGTAGAAACTTCTGATGAGAAATGGAGAACTGTCAAGCCATTGTTGAAAGCCATGGCAACTGTGAGTCACATCACATTGATACTGATCAACCTATTGAGTTTAAGATTTAGTCAGACCCTCTCCCATTCTTTGGTGCCGAAAACTCTAGGGAAAGAAATCAAGTCTAATATGTTGCGTAATGGACTAGGCAAGTTGGCGGAAGACGTGGACAAAGAATCACAAAATAATTTTCCTGTGAAGACAATGAAGCCAAGAATGGTCAAGTGTTATCTGATCAAAAGATCATTCCCCACTGCCTTTTTGTGAATCCAGTCACTGATTTTGCTATTGCAGATAAGTATTATTTTACTTTTAAGGATATTATCGAGATTTTTATGGCACTTCAAGATCATAGATTTAACAATATTTTGCTAGGGGTGGTTTCTTCTTCGAAGATGGGGGATCCCGGTTGATAAATCTTTACCTTGAGGACAAGGTCATATTTTAAGGAGGGGGGACTGTTGCTTGTCTTGTCCACCCGTTAAGTTCTATGTATGTTTGCTTTATGTTTTCTGGTTAGTGGCCCTATTTTTGTGGGCTTTTATATAGTGGGCATCTCATCAGTAGTAACGGCGTTAGTTAGGTGTCCTACTTTCTAGGAACTTAGGCTTAGTGGATTGTTCTATCTTTTCAATATAAACGTCTATGAATGGATAAAGAGGGACAACATGTTATTAAATTCTTCATTTCGGAAGTTTTTCCTCTATATGAGCCAATTGGAGGTTCTCTCCTCAAAGTGGGGCTCTCTTACTCTTTCTTCCATTTGCATTTTGTGTTACGTAAAGGTTCGTATCATATTGTGTGTAGACAATTTAGAATTCTGAAGCGGATCAGTCAATTACATATGTTGTCTATTTTGTGTCAACAATTATTGGGGTGTTGATCACAGACGCTACAGGTTCAGTTGTGAAAAATAAGCCTATCAACATTAAGGGTGTGGTCTCGAACCCAAGGATAACCACTTTGTGCATATAATGACAAAGGTTAGTGGCATGCAATCTTCCTCTCTCGGACCGCCATTAATGAGGACTAAACTAGGTATATCTTTGCGGTTATTGGGTTGTTGATACTGTCCATTTCATCATGATCGAGTATGCAACGATTTTCTCCTATTTCATTACCTTAAGTCCGTGTTATCTAGAAGGGGACTGGTTCAATATGTGAAGGGGAACTGGAATGCGGCCACATGCCCTAAATTGTGGTATGTCTGGGGTAAGCTTCTATAGATTGCTTCCAATAGAACACAGTAATGTAGAACATGGGATTAAACATTTTCTATTCCTCCAGTTATTCATGTGAAAATTTAGGAGCACTATCAGTTTATCGCTAGTTTCTTACTTTTTATCTTGCCAAAGTTCCACTCTCTAGGCATTTAGCTTATTCAAGTTGACTTTTTCTCCCAAGGGAAATGTGAGGGAATGAATAGGATATACTCTAAGATCGCTTTTTTTCATTAAATGCAACGTTTTGTAATGGATAGTGTACAACATTTTATTCCAAAACTTAGATGTTCGGATATTTGCATTTCCTGGTACGATAGCCTCACGTTCTCAACCCATGTCTTTTTGGTCTTTCGCTTGTCTTTGTGAGTTATGACACCTTACCATCATATCCCTCCTGTTTTCTGGTGCAGTATGCAGTTTATGTTGAACATGGACACAAACCGCTTTCATGGTGCATTGTGCTGTAAAACCGAAGTGTAACCCCTAGGAATCCAAGCCTAGGGAAGAATTAGAATCCACACTAATTCCAGAGAAACTGAAAAAACTTTATTCATTCAATGATCCATAGACGTATTGCAGGAGTCCTATAAAAGAGGAATATAACCGAACAAGATAAATCCTAACTTGCAAATGCAATAAATCCTAGATAAATAAATCCTAAATAACAAAGGAAATAAATAACGCAATGATAGCTCAAATGGGCTCACAATCATCCATCCATTTGGACACTGGATGGGCCATAATCCCTCGTCAACATCGGTGCACGCGTGTGGACCTGGTGTTTGCACCACATCTTCTAACTTTCCATAAATGTATGTTTGGGGTTATTTCTCTTGTTGACCTTCTCTAGTTTATATGCAGGACGATATTTGAGGTTGACATTGATAGCTTTGAGGAAAAACCATGGAGGCTTCCTGGCCTTGATATGTCCGATTTTTTTAATTTTGGTTTGAATGAGGAGACCTGGAAAGATTATTGCAAACAACTGGTATGTATCAGCAATTACTGTATCATTATTTATAGCTATGTAAGCTGAGGATGCTGAATTTGAATTCTGAAGGAACAACTCCGGGTGGAGACAACTATGCAAAGCAAAATCCGTGTCTATGAAAGTGGGAGAACAGAACAGGTAACGAGTGCATTTGCATCTTGATGTATCAGTGTGTGTGGTTGAAGAACAAAGTGGCCAAATGTCTTTCGTTGATTTCATTTCAGGAATATGATCCAGATCTGCCACCAGAACTAGCTGCAGCAGCAGGTGTTCGTGACACTTCTGAAAATGCAAATATTGCGAAGTTGGACGGTGGACAAATTGACATAGCAAAAGGATCACAAGATGTGCGGCCACCATTAGTATGTGTTGGCAGTTATATTGTATTATTTTCTCCTGCCATCTAAAGATTCTCTGGTCATGGTCCTCATTTTGCTGTAGCAAGTTAAGAATGGGACTCTTTATATTTAGATGCACTAAGTTTCTTTCTTGTGTCAGTCTTTGGGCTCATTTGTTTATCTTCTCTCCTTCTAGCCAATTGGGAGAGCAATACAGGTGGAAACTAGTTCTGTTGAGCGCCTCCCTTCCACTGATACCAGGCCACTTCGAATCCGTGATCCCGATGTGATAATTGAGGTAATTTTCAATGCTGTACTCAAGCACCTCTGGATCAATGTTAGGCTTTTTTGGATAGATGTTGATTTGAAATGAAGGTATTTGGCACTATATTCAATGAAAATAGCTCAAATTCAGATGGATAGTCTGCATATGGATTTTTTCATTGAGTTTGAGAGCTGATTTGGAATATCTATTTACTGAGAGAGGGCAAGAGGGCTTATTTACCTTTTTGGTCCCCAAAGTATTAGTGAGTGGCCAATTTCGTCCCCAATCTAAATATTTGTCCAATTTCGTCCCCAATGTTTAAAATGGTGTCAATTTGGTCCTCATCCCTAACTCCGTCCCTCTTGTCCGTGAAAATAAGGGGCTTTTCCGGAATTTCACCAACAAGAGTACCTAAAACGCTTAAAAACGTACCTGAATCTAACCCTACCCCAAGTTCTTCTCAGGCTCGGCTACTACCAGTCTTGCAACCACAACTACCACCTCCACCTCCCCCTTCCCCGAAACTCACCCATCAAAGTGAATTTCATACAATAACAGGAATCAAATCCTATCCGATCTATTTTTCTAATCCACAGTTTAACCCATTCTCTTTTCTGTAATTCCTCCGACCTTTAAAACCTTTTTTTTCACTCCTATTTCCCCTCATTCCTTCTCTTTCTTGGAAGTAAAAAACCTTCAGATGTCCCAGAGAGAAATCTGAATCCTTTCTCTGTAGTCTCTTCTCATTGTTCCCAAAAAACTCTTTTGCATCTTATTCGGTTGGAAAACCCAGTACTTTTCTTGCCTTTTCTCTGTTTTTCTCATCTGGTTTTTCACTTAAAAATGAGTCTATGGGGTGGTGAAGACGTGGACTTACTCGCGGGGGTGGAGGCGACGACGAGGCGGTGGACGTAAGAGGAGAGGGAGATGGGGTTGATGATGATAAGGGAGGGGTGGCTGTGGGAGTGGGAGTGGTGGTGGACGGTGGCGGAGGGGGAGAGGCGGCGAGTGGATATGCGGTTGGAGTGGCAGTTGGAGGCAGAGTTGCCGCCGGAGGTGGAAGAAGCTGTCGCGGCGGGTGGGGGTGAAGTGGTGTTGGTCGATGGAGTGGTGGCCGGAGCTGGAAATCCCAACATCCTCACACACCTGTCTCTCTAGATATATATGTGTGTGTGTGCGCGCGTGCGTGTGTATATTTTTGTTTGTATCTAGGTTGAGAAAAGCTCCTGCAGTTCCTCTAGTCTTGTCTCTCTCTGAGAGAGAGAGAGAGAGAGAGAGAGAAGAAAAGGAGGAGAGAGATTTGATTTAGGAAGGATGAAGTTTTGAATGGCGTGAAGGAGATTTCTGATTGTTTGCTTTCGCCCTTTTGATTTTGATTTTGGAACATAAAAAGTGGGGTTTGTATGTTGGGTGTGTTGCTGTAAATGAAATGAGGGAGAGAGAAAGATGATGGCAAGGGGTGAAATACCATTGATGTCCTTCATTTTAACGAACAAGAGAGACGGAGGTGGGTGGGGACCAAATTGACACATTTTAAACATTGGGGACGAAATCAGCCACTCGCTAATACTTTGGGAACCAAAAAGGTAAATAAGCCCTGAGAGAGATTTGAAATACTTCGTAGTTCATATGGAGGATTGTAGTTATACATGAACCGTAAATCCATAATCAATTACATCTCTTCTACCTCTAATCCATCTTTCACTTCACAGGTCACCTATAGCTAATCAATGCTATATTTTTGTCAGTATTGAACCTTAGTTCCCTTAATTTCGTTCCACATCTATCCAAACAGACCTTTAATATCCTTGCTCCTTGTGTTTAATGCCATTGGGTAATGTTGTGTGGCAAACAGATAGTGTTGCAGGGCTCTACAGATGATGCTTCCTTGCCTGGGAATGATGTGACAGAGCAACCGGAAAATGAACCTTTGATGGAGGGTTTCAGAGGTGGCCAGGAAACTAATGGGGACATCATAGAGCAACAAAGTGGTGGTAGGAAGCGGGAAATTGTTGGGAGAAGAGCACCATTTATGAATCCCGTTCATGACAACATGATTGAAGGAGAATCACTGCTTCCGCATCGTCCCGATTCTAGAGAGCGTTCTTCTTCAAATCCCGGAAGGAATGTTGGCACCCTTCATGAGGAGAGGTATGAAATAATTTTTGATTAAATTCCATGCCTTTTCTGCATGTTGACGAATTCTAATCAGTTGACAAATAATATCACGTTGATGTTGGATTATTTTCAGTAATTTTGGCTTCAATCCAGTGGTATGTGCTTGTGAATGCTAGGTTTTTTTATTAATAAGCAAATAAATAATAGTAGTCTAAGATATTAAGGGAATGCCATCCATAGATATTATAAAAAGAAGGCCAACAAAAAGCCGTACAGTCTCAAGGAATTGGTCGAGAGAGGGATTCCCCTCCTTTGACTCCATACTCTGCAAAAGAGTAACAAAACACTTTTTAAGTCTATACAATGGACACTCTAAGCCAGCAAATGACACCGTTTCCTTTGCCGGCAAACTGAGCCACATCAAACAATAAAGAAGCCATCATCTAGATCTTCCTCTCTCCTTCCCAACTTTGCAGCTCATCACCAATAAAGAAGCTCCATGACACCTTCTTTGAAAACCCAAACCGTACCTAACCCAGATAGGACTGAAATTCACGGATCCCAGTGGACTGGGCAATATCCTAGCCAAGAAGGTGAACTTTGCAGAACAAAAACAAAGCAGTAAGAGTTGAGTGCCGGTTGGAAATGACAAATGGATTGAATCATTTTCCTTTTGATTGTCACCACAACTATTCTGGTTGTTTTATAATGGCTAGTTGGATCAATAGGCGGGCATTATGTTACACTAGAGGTCAGGCATTAGCGATGCGTGTAAATTATCTTGGAACTCTTGCTATTATTTGTTCGTGCGGTTTCATAAAATATTCCTATATCTTTGAAATGGGTTTACTGTCACAAAAGGGGGGCAAACAAAGAAAATTAAAAAATTCTTTTGCAAGTTTGTCGTGCAGAGGACACCCATGAAATGGATGCCAGTAGAAAGAGAGTTTTCAGTAACTTCTTTGCCCAAAAAGCTGAAGCAGTTTGCCGATGAAGGGGATAAAAAAACTGCAGCTAGTTCGTGGGTTGGGTAGTTATAGTATTGTTCTCCCGTTAGTGCCCTTACAGTTATTGAGAGCAGCAGTTAATTTAAATGGTAAAATGTTTCAACTTTTTGGACAATTTTGGAATAGAAAATTGTGAGCCAGCCTCAAAAAGAATCTACAACAATCGATGCTCTCCCTTTAGAGAGAGAATAGATTGTTACGCTTGTGAAAAAACAGTTAGGATAAATAAAAACAGTTAGGAATTACTCTAGGCTTTTGCTGTATGGTTGTATTGCTAAGTTTTTAGTTATATTTTCTGTAGTACTACTCATCTGATTTGGTAGCCAAGATGTGTGATATTTTCATTGATCTATCAACCAGTATCTTCATCTTCAGAAACCTCTGCACATATTTTGTTTGGCACGACTTGTTCTTATTGCTAATGGTTCATGTTCTATTATTGGCTGTCATTCTTTTTATCATGTTTGCTAGTTCCCGATGGTGTTTGGTTGGATAATTGACTTAGTAGTTTTACATTCAATTTAGTTTTTGATTTTGAAATATTTCATCTCTGGTATTAAGTAATTCCTACAACTTCCTCTTCATAATCCAGGCAGGCAAAGGGGAGAGCACGCGACAGATCCCCTATTATGACACATAGTAGTAGTACACTGGATAAAGGCGTTCTTGACACTCAGAAGGAAGATTCAGTTGAAAGCAGTGGTGGAAAACAAAGCAATCAGTTCTCATCTCCGGCCACCGTTGGGAGTGCTGAGGAGCCCGAAGTTGAACATCGTGATGGCTTGCATGGAAGCTCTGTAATGTCTGATAGAGGGGAAATGGCTTTGGACAGAACCACCTTTACTGATACCCACATATCGGAAAGCCCATTGCCTTCTGTGAAAAAGCAAAAACTCAGTTCTCGAGTTAGACAGTCTCCTGATCAAGAGATTGGTAATGAAGGGGACATAAAGGCTGCAAGAAGCAGAGAAAACAGCAAAGCAAGATCGGATAGCAGCAGAGATTACCACAAGTTCCCCGATAGTATTGACGAGGAAGTTGTTCAACGTGGACGTTCTACACAAATGGGGAACTTGAAGAGACCCTACGGTGAAGATGAGCAGAGTGTGCGAAGAAAGAGACGTGAAGTAGAAAAGCACCGCATGGTGGAAAAAGGATGGGAGGATTCTCACTCTCGTCGAGATTTGGATCCTCATTTGGCTCGTCACTCACACATGAAAACTGAGGGTATAGACAGGCGAAAGGAGAGAGAGAATTCTGAGGGAGTTTGGCAACAAAGAGATGACGATCCACATGGAAGGAGGGCTAGAGCTGAGGAAACAAGGAACAAGGTCCGAGAAAGAGAGAGGATGGAAAAAGATGAGCATCTTCAGTTGAGGAAACAGTTGGACAATGGTAATTCTAGGGGCTATCATGATAGAGATGTGGGATCACGACCAAGGGAAAGGGATGACAATTTGAAGAGTCAATATGAGAATATGAACAATCATTATACCAAAAGAAGGAAAGAAGAAGATTATTCAAGGAGGGATGGTGAAAAGGAAGAAATCTTACATAGCCATAGAGAAAACCCAAGTCGGCGTAAGCGAGATAGGGATGATGCTTTGGACCTGCGGAAGAGAGATGACCAAGTGAGAACAAGAGAGGACAATTATAATTCTGTTAGGTACAAAGAAGATGACTGGATTCACAGAGACAGGGATCAGATGCACAGAACCAAACAATCACATGAAGAAAGTTTATTGAAGAGGGAAAGAGAAGAACGACGGGAAGGAGTAAGGAAAAGTGGACGAGCTGCAGAAGAAAAACTATGGGTCCCCCATGGTAGAGTGAAGGATGAGTATAAGGGAAATTCTGCCAGAGATTACCAATTTAAAGAGACCAGTCGGCATAATGAGCAACTTATGAGAAGGGTTGAAGATGGAACCCTATCACAGCATAGGGGACATGACGATTTCCATTCAACACGTGGAAGCCAACACAACGAAGATGAGAGAAGATCAAGGCAGGAAAGGGAAGGTACTCGGAGGGATCTTGTTGGTGGTGGTTCTGATAACAATAGGGTGCATGAAAAGAAACGTAAAGCTAACACGAGGAGTAAAGATTCCAAGGGCGGAGATGGTAACTCTGTGGGCCCTTCCACGATAAGTCAAGAAGACCAAAGTGGTCACATGAATGAGCGGGTACGTTACAACTCCAGAAACACTAACATGCCACTGCTGAGGTAAAAATGCCTCCCCGTGTGTCGAGTTACTATGACATGAACTAGTAATTAGTGAACACGTTCCATAAGATGCCAATATACTGCATTTGGTGGTTCGCTGTGATTGCCACTATCCAGGAGTTGTTTTGGATCCCTTGAGTAACTATGATTGATTACATGGTTGAAGTCTTCAATTCCATTAGCTTCTATCAGTTCTATGTGTTAGAAAACGGGGACATGTTGTCCTCTTCATGGTTTTAGGAATAGGGATCGATTCTTGTGGTTCCCATTTTGACCCAACGTCTGATATATGGCTACTTCTGAGAATGCACCAAACAGTTGTATTGAATCTCAGTAAGTGTTGGAACTATTTCATAAGTACAGTTTAATAGATTATTGCCACAAGCATATGTTGGAGGGCTGCTATAAGGCTACACTATTGGTCTGTTAAACTGTTACATCATACTTAATTTAGGGGGCTTTTTCCATGTCCATTACTTTGACAGTGAGCTTTGAATTCTTTAGTAGACTCTTGTGAATTCTGGTTTTCTTTGGTAGCATCCTCTGAAGAATACTTTTGTTCTGATGCGTCCAGGTTTGGGTCACGTAGGTACATGTTTCATGGTACTTTCTGTGAATGACATTCATTGTGTGCAAGTAATTTGTTACTCTGGAATATGTATGTTAGGGAATTCTTATAATTTGCAACAAAACTAGCACTACAGGGAAAAGCCTAAGCAAATAAGAGATGCACATTTGCAAAGATCCAAATTAAGGACGATAGATAGACTGAGCAGGGAGGATACTTGCAATAAAACTATTGTCTTGAAATTCAATGCTAATGCATTATAAAAATTCCTAGGAATCGTTTGATACCTGATAGTTGATGATGATACCTTTGCGGTGGGCCAATGGGCTTTTGACTAATGGGACCCCACTGGAAGTAGAACAAATTCAGCATTTCTTCCCAGAATTGGAACTTCTTAATCACATTGGCAGTTTTAATGATGGCATCCCATGGCGAGTGATTATTTTTGAGATAAGAAGCATGGTATATACACAAATGGATACATGAACCGGTAAGTTTTTCAAAAGTTAAGACACGGACACGTTGGGGACATGTGGAATGTGGTAAGTACTAACACATCTTCAAAGGTGGGCCCTACGTGTTTGCAGTGTGTTCCTTGCATTTTCCCGGTGTGTCTGCAAAAGTAACGTATCTGACTAAGAAAGTATAATAAGTAAATTGAACACGTACTTCTGTGTGTTTGGTACATCTGAAACATTGACACGCATCATATACAGATTCATGAGGCTGGCAGACATGTTCCTTTCTTCTTAATTTGTTAGGACAACAGTTTGTCCCACCATCTCCTCTATTCTTTTGCCTCCTAATAAGTGGTATTCAGCAGTTTCAGCCGAAACTCTTCCCTCGACCATTTTGGCTGGAAACTTCCTAGATCATTCAACATTTTTACATTTTAACTTTAATTTGGGATTATTATGATTGCTTTTGTTCAGGTGATACTGAAAGGCACAACCGAGCAGGGAAAACATAATGAAGATGCTTCTTCAGACGATGAACAGAGGGATTCAAGACGGGGACGATCCAAATTGGAACGTTGGACAAGCCATAAGGAGAGAGATTTTAATATCAACTCAAAGTCTTCATCATCTTCCATGAAGGTTAAAGAGATTGACAAGTGTAAAAATGGAGCCAGCAAGCTTCCGGAAGAATCATCCAAGACTGTTGAAACCATCGATGGTCAACATCCCTTGGGGGGTCAAAAGGATCAAAATGATGGGAAATCAGTGGGTGGTAGAGACTCGGACACAGCTGCAAAGTTGAAGCAGCGAAGCGAGCGTTTCAAGCTTCCAATTCCAAATGATAAGGAAGCTACGGTGATTAAAAAGATGGAGAGTGAACCATTGCTGCCTTCCGCCCAAAGTGGAGCCAATGAAGATCCAGAGATCAAACTAGAGCGTCCGCCTCGGAAACGGAGGTGGATTAGTAACTAACTGTGGAATGAAATAACATGTTTTTGTTTTTGCTTATTGTTATTATGTGTATTATACACCGGCGAATGCAACATTGTCCTGCCCATTGATTGGCACTGAATTCACATTTTTACTCCAAAGTAACATTAATTTGTAGCGAACTTTTATTGTACGGATTGTACAGCAGTTGCTCGGAGGGCACTTAAGTGACCAGTCCGAGTCAAAGTCATGTAGCTGACTCGAGTGAAGGCTTTTGGTCCAGGTGGTGAGGAAGAATGCTGGCTTCTTCAAGTTTTTGATGTGGAGGTTTGGAGAAGTCTCAATGCAGGGAACCATTTGGGTGAGAGAGAAAGACCCTTGTTTCTCTGCAGAAGGAACATTGCCAAGGTAGATATAAATGGGTGGTCTGTGCTTAGTGCAGTTCGGCAATCCATGTTGTATAAATTTTGATCGTTTTTTATTTCCATAGCACGCGAATCTAGAGCGTGTTATATTGATGTTGCATTTTTGTGTTTGACAACAATATCAGTACCTTGTAATCCCTAATCAATAGGGGTATAGAACAGTGATTGGTCACCATTCTTGTTTTTCTTGTCGGCGGTATTCCTGAAAAGGACTATCTGGTTGTATTGACATAGAATTTGTGGAGGGAAAGGAAAATGAAGGAAATCTTATAGGGAAAGAAAATACACTGAAGGATGTTCTGTTCTTTTCTGTTGTTTGGTAGTGTGTGAAAAATGTGAAGGAACAAGAATGTTGTTACTCCTGCATAGGGAAAAGCCCCAAATGCGATTGTTTTATGGGAAAAAGGGTTCTGAAAACTTCTCTCCACTACAATAGATAGTCCATTATCTCCCTTTATTTCTTATAGACTTTTGGACCATCATTAGCCTTAAAGGTGACCCCCCAAAATAAAGAGGAAACAAAAGAAATTGAAATACAAACAATGTTGCTCAGAGGAAACCGGTTTAAAGAGCAAGTTCTGCATCTAAGTTCTCACCAAGAAACTTATGACAAGCATTGAGATACAGCTCCAGGTAAAACTTGTACATTGGTGACAAAACGAACAATCTGACAATATATACAAACCGGGTGCTAGGGATGGCAAAGTGAACCGAATCGATGGGTACCCAAACCGTTACAGAAATTTTTTCCCAAACTATAACCGAAAAATTTTCCGTGCGTATGGGTATGGTTGTGGCCTTGGATAACCGAACGGTTATCGGTTCGGGTATGGTTTCGCAGATCCCTGAACCAAACCGAAATATATATGTACAGGAGTCTAGTGGTCGAAGTGCATATGTCCAGAAATTTAGCGACCAAATTGTTGCATGTGTTAAGGTTTAAGGGCCTTGAGTGTGATAACTCATTATTTATAATTAGGGTTTCAATTGACAGCTACACATTTATACCTTAAACAGTCAAACCCACCCCCTCCTCTCTTCTGCGTTGCAGACAACCCCTCGCGGCCTCACCGCCCCTCATTGTCGTCGTCCCCTCGCTCTCTCTCTCTCTCTCTCTCTCTCTCATCGATCAAAACCCACCCCAAGAACTTGAAATCAGATAAAAATTTTAGATCCGCCCACAGCAGTTGTCATTTGGTTCGGGTACCCGAATTGTTCAGGGATTACCCGAACCCCGAATGGTTCGGTTATGGTTTCTTTTTGCTCTCCCCATTTGGGTATCGAGGCGGATATGGATAGGGGTTCGGTTTCGGGGATCGGATACGGAATTCTCCATATCCGCGCCGATTGTCATCCCTACCGGGTGCTAATACAGTTAGCAAAAAGCATCAGAGACGTTCTATTTAAAAAGGTTTTAGGAGCCAACAGACATAAGAAATCTGTCCGAGACCTAACACGATAATGCACAAGGCACAGTTTCATACAACAAAAGTAATCTATAAGTGTAAGGAAAAGACTTTTTAAGCATCAGAAACCTTAGAAAAGCAGACTCACGTCAGCTTCATTTTGCAGCGGGGCTAGTGTTGCAACCAGGTCCTTGGTACTTGGACGCTCTCTAGGTTCGTATTGCAGACATTGTGAGGCCAGGTCACAAACCACAGTAAGTAGCTTGTTCAGTTGAAAAGTTCCCCTCCAAATGTGTGTCCATCAATGGAAGAATGTTTTTGCCACGTATCATATCAAGAGCCTGCATGGAAATTAAAACTATATCTGCAGGCATGGTACGCCAACATGTTTTTCAAGGTTCCAATGCATCAACATAATTGCCGCATAAGTGATTCAAACCTAAATCTCCCCCCCTAGTCTCCTATAGATCATAAGTCATAACTGGAATCTCTGACATATGCCGTTTGTAGCCGTCTTTCTTTTCACCTGGCAATTTTAAGTTCACAACAAGTAACAACTTTTACATAAAATTCTAAAAGATCCGAAAAAAGAATGTTATTAAAAGATATTCTTAGATATGGCCATTCATAGGGATCATTCATTCATTCCTTTCACCGGACAATTTAAGGTTAACTAACCCATTCCTTTAGCCTCTTAAATCATAAAATTCTAATGGTCCAAAAGAGAATTATAAAAAAAAGGAATAAGCCAATCTACCTATGGTGATTGGTTTATAAACAGATTAATGATTTTAAGTACTATAGTATTGGTACGGTTGCCCTTACTTCCCCTTGGTGCGGATTCCTAGTGTAGGTCGGGATGGGGATGCCTAGGACCTTTTCTTCTTCAATCTTTACTTCGAGTGTCCTGCACGAATGTTTGATAGGACTTGGCAAGTCAACACAAGTGATGAATCTGACTCAGCAAGCTAGCTCTCAAGCAATTAAGCGGCTTTCAGTTACAACATCATCTAACCAATGAGCGATTCTATTCCATAACTTAATTGAACACAGTTCTAACTAGCTCAACTGGGTACGTAACCCTTACATAATGGGTTCATTATCGAGAGACTACTGCAGATTAACAAGCTAGGCACGACACGACACGGCACGGCACTTACATGATTGGGTGGAATATGCTTCCCGCTGAGAAGATCCAAAAGCACAGTCCCAAAAGCTGAAGACTACACTTTCTGGAGTGATCATTCCTACAAATAGCCATGCAAGTGGACATACAATGAACTCTATGGCTGAATTATGCCTTTCAAGATAATTATGACATTCCTTACTTTTTTTACCAATCTGCCTTTTTTCCAAATCAAATGCTGCATACAATTCATATATATTGCTAAACCTCAGCACCACAGGTGAGTACATAAGTTAAAATGAATATACATCAGTAACTTCCATGTTGGGAACCAGGCAATATCTTAATCAGAAAAACAGAGAATTTTGTTACCAGTCAGTAGGCTATCCAACTACAAATTGCAATGTCAACAAGGTATTACAAACTCTTCCACTTCTTTTAACAGCCACTCTTCAGCAAAGTTATACTCTCAAATACAGACAATAAACCCTCCCTCCTATTGGGCCCTTACCACATCCTCAGGGCTTTTCAATAACTCCTCTTGTTTCATGCTTCGAGTCTTATCTACTACATTGCCGGTCCTGAGCCCGGATGAATGAGGAGGTTGTGCATTAGGTAACTGACCCAATTGATTTTATTTTATTTTGAATTGGACTTAATTGATTCATCCTTGTATTACACGAGGGCTGACAAAACCCACAATTGATCTTTATGATATGAATCTGATAAGGAATTTGACGATACCCTTGATAGAACCCAATGGAGAGAACGGATTCATATAACCGACCCCAATTGGTTGGGACTTAAGGCTCGGTTTGGTTTGGTTAGGTTTACACCTACACAAAGAGCAGAAAAAATCCAGAAGACAATGCAAAATAGGAAGAGGAAACGCAATGCACATTATACTTCTCCAAACAAAAATCTGTGTAGTCAATTTTCAGATGGACAAACACAAAATCCATTGCCAAATCCCCCTTTGGAGGACAATCTAAAGGAATCCGAAACAAATGGTTAGTACTTTAGAACAAGTTATTTGATTAAAACCTTAATAGAATATACTTACCACAAATGTCTTACTCTTTACTTATTAATGTGCCATTCATAGGACAACGACTGCAAGAAGTCCATCTTTCCAAACCACATGAATTGCGGAGCATGGCAAATTGCCAATTTTGTCGAGCTAAAAGGTTCCAGAACAAACCTCCTACTTTTTGCTGCCTCACGGAGAAGTAGTTTTGACAAGCCCATCTGTACCATCAAACCTACGAAACTTGTTCACTTCTCAAACTGTTGAAGCTTTGGAATTTTGCAAACTCATCCGTGCCTATAATAGCATCTTCGGTTCACATCCTTTGGCATCACGTTAGACAAAGGACTTGCGAATTCTACAGGAGGAGTTTACACATTTCGTGCACAAGGGCAAATTTACCATGAACTTCCATCTTTGATTCCATCAGCTACTTCTCGTTGTTACTTCCAACTATACTTCTATGATACTGATAATGAACTCTAAAATAGGTTAGACATTATGGAAAACAAGCTGGACAAAAAGAAAAAACCCCCTCTTAACCCACACATTGTCCGAACACTAATGGATGTGCTCTCTGCAAACCCTTATGCCATGTTTCTTAGGAGACTAGACCAAAGTTCCTTGGATTCATATAGAATACACATAAGGACTGACGTCAAGCTCGACCAAAGGGTTTAAAACTCCCCATCGGCTGACCAGGTGGCTGCAATATGGATAGAAGGAAATAATGCAAATATCTCTCATGAATGTGACATTATAATGCCCTCAAACTCTGGACATAAACATAGAGTGCAACACTATTATGGTTGCTATGATCCGTTGCAATACCCATTATTATTTCCTAGAGGTAAGGTTGGATGGCATCAAAATATCCTTAGAAGAATTCAAGGTCGCACTAGCAATCATGCATCAGATACACAAAATGATCTGTCTGTTCAAAGTTTCAAATCAGCTGAAGATATTTTTAGATGAGAACAAGACGGTATGTAACTTTTCCTCTTTCTTACAATTTGAAATTGCATAAAAGGCAGTTGCATACTTAGCGATTACATTTGTGCTTTTAATTTGGAAAAAAAACATTTGCGATGAGGCATGTTCACCTTTGGGAAATGCAGCTTATTTGGTATTACACATTTTGTACAGGTGTTGATGGTTCTGATACAAAGAAGGTATCATGTTGGGAATACTACTGCTATAAGTTGCAAATTAGAGATGACAATCCTTCTATTATACTTCTATCTAGTTGACTCTTGCAGCAATATGTTGTTGACGTGTATATAAAACTGGAAAATACAAGGTTGGACTATTTCCGGCAGAGATAGTCCGATATAAGGGCTGAATTATACAAAGGGATTGTTGATAGCGTATTAGTTGGAGAGAGCAGGGGAAGCATGGTGGGGAAAAGAGTTGTATTGCTTGGATCCTTTGTTGGTGGCCCGAGAGATATGCGTCGCAGGTATCTTGATGCAATCACATTAGTCCAGCGCTTTGGGAAGCCAGACCTTTTTATCACAATGACCTGTAACCCTGATTGGAAGGAGATCAAAGACTCCTTAAAACAAGGCCAACTTGCACAAGATAGGCCTGATTTAACCGCAAGAGTTTTCCGGGTAAAGTTGCAACACTTAAAAGATCAGCTTTTTAAAAAGTGCATTTTTGGAAAGGTGGCTGCACATGTTCATGTCATTGAATTCCAAAAAAGAGGTTTGCCTCATGCTCATATGCTAATCATTTTGAAGTCAGATTGCAAGATTACCAGCTCGGACAAATTTGATCAATTTGTATGTGCAGAAATTCCCAATCCAAACCAGTTTCCTGATTTGTATGAGAAGGTTGCCAAACATATGATGCATGGATCTTGTGGAGTATTGAAGAAAAAAAACCCCTGCATGCGTGGTGGCAAATGCAAAAACCGTTACCCCCGGTCTTTCGCAGAGGAGACGATGCAAGGAGAGGATTCTTATCCAATTTATAGGAGAAGGAAGGATTCCTTTACAGTTAATAAGCACGGCACTATAATGGATAATAGCTGGGTCGTACCTTATAATCCATATCTTTTGAGTCGATGTAATTGCCACCTTAATGTTGAGATATGTTCGGGCGTGAAAGCAGTTAAATACCTTTATAAGTACATATACAAGGGCCATGACAAAATTGTAGTGGACATAAACCATAATGAGGGGGATGTTATCATTGATGAAATTAAGCAATTCCAAGATGCTCGGTGGGTGTCAGCACAAGAAGTTATGTGGAGAATATTCAAATTTGACTTGTTTGACATGTATCCTGCAGTTATAAATCTACCACTACATTTGCCAAATAAGCAAACAGTTCCATACGGGGGAAATCAAGATTTGGAGAATATCCTAAACTCTGATACAGCTTCCAGAACAATGCTTACAGAATTCTTCAAATTTTGTTTGCATGATAAAGAGAAAACACCATACCTTTACAGAGAATTTCCTGAGCGCTTTGTGTGGAATAGGAAAGGCAGGTATTGGAGTGAAAGGAAAACACGGGCAGTTATTGGTCGTATTAACAGTGCAAATCCGGTTGAAGGTGAGGGATATTACTTGAGGATATTGCTTAACCATGTTAGAAGGCCTACATCTTATGTTGATCTATTAACTGTTAATGGTGTCAAATGTTCATCATTTAAAGAAGCTGTTGAAAAGAGAGGATTGCTGCAAACAGATAATTGGCTCTCTGAATGTTTAGCCGATGCTACCTCTTTCCAAATGCTACAAGCTTTGTGTCATCTTTTCGCAGTTATTTTAGTATACTGCAACCCGAGTGATGTAAGAAAGCTATGGCAAGACTATTATGAACCGATGTCAGAAGATTTCTTACAGTTTGAAGGCGTCAATGAGGAGTTGCGTTTGTTGAAGACATTAAAAAGTATCGACATGTTCTTGGAAAGTATTAGCAAGAGTATAAAGGATTATGATCTATCAGCTATTAGATCACAGATAGTTGAAATTGGGAGCGTTGAAAAGAGGGAAGTACTTGATGAATTGGCTGTCAAAAACGCTCCATAAGATTGTATGGCACCTGCAAATTTGAATCCGGAACAGAAGTATGCCTATAACATCATCCTTGACCATGTGAATAACAACAGCAATGGTAGTTTTTTCATTGATGGCCTTGGTGGAAGTTGGAAGACGTACTTGTATCGTGCTTTACTAGCTACAATCAGATCGAAGGGGATGATTGCCCTTGCTACTGCAACGTCAGGTGTAGCTGCTTCAATCTTGCTTGGTGGACGTACAGCTTATTCAAGATTTAAAATACCAATTGAAGGAAATGATTCTAGCATATGCAATATACCGAAGCAAAGCGGCACTGCTGAGTTGATACGTAGGGCAAAGTTAATTATATGGGATGAGGCACCTATGGCCAAGCGATGGGCTATTGAAGCATTAGATAGAAACTTGAAAGATATTATGAGTAATAATTCTTTGTTTGGAGGCAAAGTTAATGTATTTGGAGGAGACTTCCGCCAAGTTCTCCCTGTAGTACCACAAGGTACAAGAGCTGAAACAGTGCAGTCAAGTCTAGCAAAGTCATATCTTTGGACCGAAATGCAGAAGCTGATATTGAAAACAAATATGAGGGCTCAATCTGACTCAGCTTTCAGTGATTTTCTTCTTCGCATAGGAAATGGGGTTGAACCAACAGTGGAGGAAAACATGATAGAAATCCCCGAGGAAATGATAGTGAGATATGAGGGCTGTAGCTATGAAAGTTGCGTGATTAATGCCGTTTTCCCCTCTCTTAAGGAAAATGCTAATTCAGCAGAATACATAACTCAGCGGGCTATTCTTGCTACAAGAAATGAATCCGTTGACATGCTTAATGAGAAGCTGATAACAACCTTTCCTGGTGAAGAATGGAAATATGTTAGCTATTATGAGGCAATTGATGATACTAATTGTTATTATCCAGAGGAGTTCCTTAATACGTTAACCCCAAATGGCCTACCTCCACATGAGTTGGTACTTAAAGTTAATAGCCCAATTATGTTATTGAGAAATCTCAACCCAAGTGTCGGGCTGTGTAACGGGACCAAAATGGTATGCAAAGGTTTTGAACGTAATGTAATTCATGTAGAGATCACTTTAGGACAACATTCTGGAAAGCAAGTTCTACTAAATAGAATTCCTCTTTTTCCAGCTGAGAATGATTCTTACCCCTTTCAGTTCAAGCGTACACAATTCCCAATTCATTTGTGCTTTGCAATGACAATTAACAAGGCCCAAGGACAAACGATACCCAATGTCGGAGTATATTTACCTCAACCAGTGTTCTCCCAAGGCCAATTATACGTTGGGTTATCTTGAGGCATTTCAATGTCAACAAGTAAAGTCCTCATCAACACGGAATTGAAGCGACAGAGGCAGAAGAACTATGCCAAAAATATAGTCTACAAAGAAGTTCTGACTTCGTAAGTATAGATTTAAGACATGTCAAGTTTCATTCCAACTTCTAAAGCTGAAACTTTGTAAAAACTTACAGTTTATTTTCTCTTTTTTTTGTGGAAAATATAATTACTGAATTGTTTGCACATGCATAGTTTTGTCAATTATGTAATAGTTGGCTCGATCATATTGGTGCTGTGTTTGATTCCATAAGTGTTTGTTTGCAACTATGCATTTATGACCTGCTGACAGAGTCTCCCAAATGTTGGTACTGATTTTCCGTTCATGAAACTGGATTTAGAATAGCTGAAGCAGGGTTATCAATTGCACAAACTAACAACTGGTACCCTAATACCTGGTTGAAGACAAGGTTCTAAATTACTCATGTGTCCCCTTATCCTCAACTCCCTAATATCAGTTGGTTGGAAGTTAGTAGTATGGGATAATTCTGATTTGTAGGCCAAACCTTGATACCTTGTTATTTCATTTCTGCCACTGGACATCTTGGATGACATGTTGGCTGGTGAAGGATGTACTGTGCAGGATTTGTTGGAAAACAAATAGAGTGATTACTATCCACTGCTTTAAAATCTTTAAAATGGCTTGAAGGGCTACATTGGCTACATACCTCCAGGTTGGTTTCTTCCTCGAGAAAATTTTGGTCTGATCCACATGAATGTTGTTTTCTTATCTCTACATTGTTTCTTTTTCCGTAGAGCTACCAAATATATACATCCTCGCTCACAAACTAAAAGTACTCATTAAGAGGATTCCTAGATAAATTTTTGCATTTGATAAATTCCGATGCAGAATATTGTATGGGAGAGAAACCATCGACGGCTGGAGATGCGTACACTGACGAAATGGTCGTTCCCGTGATCCACTAATCTTCCTTCTTCGTGTATGGAATGATTATGCGATTGTCTTCAGGCATACCTTGATTGAATGGTACAGAGACCTTCATTGTAAGTGTATCGATCCTTACTGGTCTATTGGACACACAAACTTGGGTGTGATAGTCATAATGGCAAGCTGATCCGGTTGCTTCCAGTTGAGTTTGATTCTTAATTCCTGTATGCATGCATGCAATTCCATTGGAGAAACAGATAAGACTGGAATATTAATATGTCAAATTTCTCTATTAGTTGAATCCATGTTTTGAAGCAAATTGAGAGAAGGGTGAATGACCAAGGATCATGTCATTTGAGATTCAAAGGTTCGGAAGGCATAGATAATGCTGTGTGCAAATACAGAACCCATGAGCTGGACGTCATCGCAGAAAATGAGCCCACTTAAGAGATGGCAGTATAAGGACTGCTGGAAGTCAGGACCAAATATCACTTCATCAGGGCTACAACAGGGGGTTTGCATTGCCTTCATTGTATTCTTGAACTGTAAACTGCGATACACGTTTGTAGTAGCAGTGCCTGCAGCAAGACCACCTTTCGTTTCAAGCTTCGGTAGATTAACTGTAAGGCCTTACCATTTCCGATTGGGAATTCCCTGGAAATAGGTCGTTCCACACATAAGCAGATAATAAAACAAGGTATCAAGGAGAAAAACCTAGAAAATGTTTAAACACTGACATTATAGATGCAAATCTTCCGGCAAACATAACAAAATATAAATGGCACATTGGCATAGTAGAGGTGTGTGCGGGTGTGGGAGTTTTGACCAAAGGCTTAAACAGATACGTAAAAACACAAGGTCTACACAAATATTTATATCTGTACATTTGTCTCACAACCAGAATTAGAAATCTTTGAAATATTCACGCTGAGGAGCAAACACTAAAATGAGCAAATTCACTATAAGGGATTAATTGACCGCTTTAAATAATTCAAATATGAACTTTCAGTAGTCTTTTCATTAGAAAATGCATGCGACGTTGTTCTTCTGTGCGACTCCCACCCGAATGCATTTTCTTCCGTGCCATTTCCAAGCAATGATATTGACCAAGTCAATGGTGGGTGAGAAATTTTCTCTATAAACAAACCACTGATTTAGAAAAAGCTTGCAAATTCATAGAGTTCCAAGGAGCATAATTACATTGATTTGATGGATTTTCACATGATCCGATTTCGACAGCGTAGAGCAAGGAGAGGAGAAGCAAGCAGGAAAATAGAGTTGCGGATACAACCAGACTTCTTGGCTCCTTCTCCATCTTCCAACAATCTGAAAGCCTACTCAAAGTTTTCCACCATGTATTATCATTTGCCTAGATGTTTCCCGACAAGGAAAGCCAATGGGAAAAAACCTACATTTGGCCATAATTCTATTACTTTCTTACGCCAGATTTTACTTCGAGAAGCCATATCTCATAATGCATCACAATGATTTATACATAATTCTTTGGTACAATTGAGGAAGAGACATGGAAGGACATATCCAAGGGGCACTCAATGTCAGTTTAATCCTCCATAGCTCTTCTTAGGGTCATTGGTGATCAATGTGTTTTTTACTACAGGCTTGGCGCTAGGATATACACTTCTCACAAGGTTGTTTGAACACTTATGTCATTGACAATCTATTGAATGATAAGCACAAACTAAAAACTGGTACCTAATACCTGGTTGAAGACAAGGTTCTAAGTCACTTATGTGTCTCCTTATCCTCAACTCCCTGATAGTATATTTTCAAAAAAAACCTCTGCACTGATGCATAGTGAAAAGCAATTAAAAAAACAAAAATTATAGTGAAACAATAGGAAAGACTACAATACATGCCTTATTTGGGTGTGTTTCATATGCACTCCTAAAATGTTATGAATTATAGAGAAAATGTTACGAATCGTATAAAGGTTACAAGATACACCAAAATGTTATAAATCATAATGAAAATGTTACGAATCGTACTTCTGAAAAGTTATGAATTCTATAACAAAAGTTACGAAACATGCTAAAATATTATAAATAAACCATAAAATAGGTGCATATGGTACAACCTTTTAAGGGGTATGTATTATAGACTTTTCCTCTTCACAATGGTTCAACTGTATGAAAGGATAGATAGAATTCCCATCCACATTCATCTTCAGATTACTCACTACAAACATTTTTTACAAGGAACAAGCAACTGAAGTGCCCTGGGTTCCAATTTTGTTGTGAAGACACCACAGTAACAACCACAAAGGTATTAGTTCTTGGTTTCCAAATATTTGTGTCATTTCTGGATATCTGGACAAAAATACCTTCACTTTTGGTAACCCATCTGCGGCAAATTTGGGGGCATTTGATTGTCTCATTATAAATACCGAAGACAAGATATCTGATGAAATGCCGGCGAGAAAAAAAAACCACTAAGGACATCTTAGCTTTGATCAATATACTGACTTCTCATGAATCTTTTGCCTGATGGTTAACGGATGATTCTTTGACAGGAGAAAGGTCCGTTGGTTCCACAGTAACAGAGAAAATTTGGGTAGACCCAAGAAGCTTAAAAATGTTGCGGAGTCGAACAATGGTATAGCGGAGGCAGAATCTAATGAATTGCAATTCGATTCTACTATTGGCATTGAAAGACTACAAAATTCACAGGTAACCACCAAGAACCAAAAAATGAAGAACATGATCATGTATCTTAAATAATAGACTTCACAGCATAATCTTGCAAATGCTCATATAATGTAACTAATGCACCAATAGGTAAACAATCCATAAAAAGAACCTATACGAGGAAGAAAGAAAGCACACAGGTTGCATCTCTTGAGAAAGAAGCCAACAATATTGAAGAAGTTAATTATGCACGTGTCTGCAACATGAAGGAAGACAGCACAAGAACGAGGGAAAACAAAACAATATTGAATATGGTCATGGAATGTTGTCTTCATAACAAAGATATTAATACATCTTAATATTCATAACCCAGATCTCAATGACATACCCGCTCCAAAAAAAACTACAATATCAACAGATGGGCATCAAACATACCACGTAAAACTCACGACGGGATTGCATATGCGTTTTTGACATTTCTTAAGCTTAGATATGTTTTACTAAAACCTTTTTCTTTAAAAATGAAAAGAAATCACTCGGTCATCATTTGAATCCATAGATTAAAAAAACACCACATGGCCTTGACAAAAATAAGAGGAAATGATTCCATTAAACAACTACAAACCAAAAATCTGCACATCAGGACACTTTCGATATATATCATGAAGTCTCTTTCCTAAGGATGATTCCTCGTTACATTCCAACATAACCCAAAAAAAAAAAAAGAAGGAAAACACCCTACAATAAAATTGTGATATGCAGATTTCTTGATTAGCAATACAACATATTTCCATCGACAATACGAATTACACATCACGAAATTGAAGAACGTCAATTAAATCCTTCAAACGATGCAAAATAAAATCCTTCTCAAATTGAAGAACATCAATTAAAGAACGTCAATTAAATTCTTCAAACAATGCATTGTAATGCGATGCTTTGACAACTTCTGGGATGATGAGCCTTTCTCAAATATAGATGCCCACTGATATTTGTTGGAGAATGGGACCCCAACATTTTCCGATCGGACCACATTCATGAATCAGACCCAAAGTTTCTCATCACTGCAATCGAATCAACAATTTATTTACTTCTTGCTTTTATGGTAATGGACAAAGGCAGCAGAAGGTCTGGACAAACAATACAACATGCAAGAGCTTTGAACAGCCATGTACTTCAATATTTAGCAACCCAAAGAAGTAGCTTTACAATTTGCTGGTGCTCCTCCTTGTGAGGCTCCCCATAGCTTTAGCTTTCCCCCTGAGAACAAACTTCTGTGTCTTTCCAGTTGATGTTTTCGGCAAGTCCTCGAAAACAACAGTCCTCGGAGCCATGTAATGAGGCAAAAGATCGCGACAATACTTAATAATCTCATCGCTGCTCACATTACATCCATCCTTCAACTTCACAAATGCACAAGGCGTTTCCCCCCAGTGATCGTCGGGCCTACCAACAACTGCAGCCTCAAGAACGGCTGGATGGCTAAACAACACAGACTCCACCTCAATCGTGCTTATATTCTCTCCTCCCGATATGATAATGTCCTTTGACCGATCCTTTAGTTCTACATACCCATCAGGGTGTTTCACGCCCAAGTCCCCACTTCGAAACCACCCACCTTTGAAAGCATCTTGTGTTGCTTTGGTATCGTTTAGGTATCCGTTCATCACTGTGTTGCCTCTGAACATAACCTCGCCCATTGTTTTTGCATCCGGTGTGACACTTTTCATGGTAACAGGATCCTTTACATCGACTTCCTCCATGCCTATATGATGCACACCCTGACGGGCCTTTAATTTGGCTTGTGACATGGGTGAGAGGGAATTCCACTCTGGCTTCCAAGAGCAAACAGTCCCGGGACCATAGGTTTCGGTCAAACCATACGAGTGAGTCACGTCAAACCCTAGCTCCTGCATCTTAAAAAGTACTTGCGGTGGTGGTGGGGCAGCACCTGTCATGACCACCACTTTCCGTGGAAGGGGTTTTCGGTCATTTACTTGGGCATTCACTATCATGTTCAAAATCGTGGGTGCACCACCCATGTGGGTCACCTTGTGCTGAGAAATAGAGCTGAAAATTCCATTTGCAGAGACATTTCTCAGGCAAATGTTCGTGCCACCTTGGGCCGCAACAGCCCAAGTAAGGCACCAACCGTTGCAGTGAAACATCGGAACGGTCCACAAATAAACGGGCATTGAGGGCATTTCATTCAGAAGAACACCAGCTAAAGAATTTAGGTAAGCACCTCTGTGGCTATAAACAACTCCTTTTGGGCTTGATGTTGTGCCTGAAGTGTAGTTGAGCGAAATTGGATCCCATTCATCACTTGGCCAATTAATCTCGAAATCAGGCTTTCCCATTGTTAAAACTTTCTCATATTCCAAGCTTCCATTCATTGAAACAGTTTTGCCGGTGGTGGGAGTCAATGTTTTATCGGACTCTAGGATCACAACTAGACGGGGAAGATTGGTGCTTGTCTTGGATAGAATTTCTATTGCTCCCCTGGCAACATCAAGAAGTTGGTAATCTACGAATATTAGTTTGGCTTTTGAATGCTTCAATAGTACCGAAACCATTTTAGAATCGTGGCGGATATTAAGTGTGCAAAGCACTGCACCAGCCATTGGAACTCCAAAGTGAAGTTCATACATTGCTGGAATATTGGGGGCTAATGTAGCAACCTGTTCCAAATAAAATTAAGCTTCCTTAAGAATGAAAAACATTAAGCACACAGCCAATGGAGAAAGATATATTTCCACAGAGCTTTACAAGAAACAAGAACGAAATAAAAAATTGAGAACAAAGTTAGGATATAGAGTGGCAATGCACATTTTCAAGATGCTATAACATGATAGAGGCACAGTATAATAGCGCAGCAGCTCCAGGCCCCCGAATCCACAATTATACATTTAAGAATCACAATTAGAACCGAAACAAACCTGTTTAGCCTTTCTCTATAGACACTAAAGAAAATCAAACAAGAGCCCTATATTTCAGACAATGCCTCCATAATTCTACATCTGCAACAGTCTTCCTACAACGCATACATTAAAATAGCAGGATCAAAGTTTAGCCCCTAAACAATAACTTATATTCAGAAAGCAAGACCATACCCTATAAACAACTGTGGTAAACATGCCATCAAACCTTTTTATCTAGAAAGAAAACTGAAGCATGGTTACACTGCAATTTGTATTTGCCAAACGGTGTTTGAAAGAGAAATCCTCCTAGGCTCCTTGCATATGTGGACTTAGTCAAGGTCTTCCCATGTGTGTGTAGAGGATTCCATTCCCAATGTCAGAAGCCCAACTCCCAACTTCCCCATCTGTTTCGCGCGCTTGCCTTGAAGGCATACGGTGTGTTTGGTTTGCCCTTTCGTTGTATATGTGCATGTATGGCATGTGTGTGTGAGAGAGAGGGAGAGGTGTGAAGCTGTGAGCAAGGCATAGAGAACCAATGAGTGAGAAGTGTTTTCATGC
Organism: Rhododendron simsii; assembly: GCA_014282245.1. Lineage (NCBI taxonomy): Eukaryota > Viridiplantae > Streptophyta > Magnoliopsida > Ericales > Ericaceae > Rhododendron > Rhododendron simsii. The sequence continues at coordinate 6,390,793 of CM024953.1, read as the reverse complement.
AAAGTATCGGGTGATTAATACAAATCGGAGTTTTTCCTCTCAATTAAACGTGTGTGTCCGGTGGCACAACGGTGGACGGTTTGCTTTTTTGGGGGTAAGGAAAGTCTATAATGACTGATGAATGGGCCAATGGAGATTCAAAGAGAAGACGAGATTAATACGAAGCAAATAAACCAATGGAGATTCAATAAATTTTGGTAGCAAGTTAATTACTAACAGTTTCAACTTTCAACCCCAAAAGATTGGCCAAATGGGCTAAAGAAAGCAAATAAGTGTTTGTGCTTCACGAGATCTCATGTTCAAAATCATGTTGAAGTCCTACGGAGACCCAAACTTGGGGCCATTAGGTTTTCCCAGTCATTAAGCCCCGAAATTAGTAGAGTTGCATGCAAGCTAGCCCGGACATCCGATTATTTAAAAAAAAAAAGTTTCAACTTTCATGGAAATTTTGCAAAGTCGATGTCCAACTACATGAACCATCGAGTCCAACAACGTATAATCACTATAGATTGATTGGTATGCTGAAATACACAAACCAACGAAACGGAGGTGAAAAATACCATATTTATCTCACACTTCACAACCACAGTTACAGTTCACATTGGATTAAGGGATTTCATGAGAAAAGAAAATAATGGGTTATGATTTGGAGCCAAATCACTTATTTGGATTGAGTATTTTAGTGAGAAATAGAAAGAAAACAATTGAGAACAGTTCAAATTCAGAGCATTGTGACAAGAGTCTGTCATCTTGATCCTGACGAATTTCTCAAAGATACAGTTCAAATTCAGAGTTGTGTGTTCAGTGGTGTTGACAATTTCATTTGATTCTGGTTACAAGAAATGACGGAATCATTTGATTCTGTTTACAAGAAATGACGGAATCATCTTCTTCTTCCTCGGCCACTATTCCACCAGCACTCGCATTCCTGGTGTCCAACTTTCATTCTTTGGTAAATATCAAACTTGACTCTGGAAATTATTTGTTATGGAAAACGCAAGTGATGAATGCATTTCGTGCGAATGGTTACATAGGGTTTTAAGATGGAACCACTCAGTGTCCTTCATCTACCACTTGAGATTCTTCAAACAATCCGATTGTGAATCCTGATTATACTAAGTGGATGTTGATTAATAATCAACTTCTATCATGTTTGACTGCAAGTCTGTCCTGAACTACCTTAACACATGTTTTAGGTCTTGAATTTGTTTCACAAGTGTGGTTCTCACCGGCGCAGCGATTTAATTCTCTTTCTGGGTCACGAATTCATGAGTTGAAAAATAGACTTTACAGTGTAACCAAAACAGGAACTATGGATAGTTATATTGATGAAATTAGAAGTCATGCTCGGAGATTAGAGGCTATGGGGCATCATATAGATGATGATGATTTGGTCATTTATACTCTAAATGGCTTACCAAAGAGGAGTTTAAACAATTAAGAACATCTATTGGTGCTAGAGGAGGAGATATTACTTTTGAGGAATTAACCACAATACTTCATTCTGAGGAGTCACGAACTCACAAAGAGGAGTTAAACTCTGCAAAAGTGTTTGTGGCTACATCCAAACCACCCGACATGACTAAATCTCAACCTTTTAGTGCAAGCTCATCTTCTGGACCTTCAATGTTTTCTGATAATATTGGAAGTTCATCCTCTCAAGTTCAGATGTTTCAACCTTTCAATGGACCAGGTTCATTTTATCCTCAGTTTTTCCCCAAGTCACATAGAAACAATTCTTATGATGGAGGTTTCAACAGAAATAGGGGAGGCAGAGGTTTTGGATTTGGAGGAAACCAAAGACCTCAGTGTCAAATCTGTGGAAAGAACAACCACACAGCTGTGTATTGCTATTACAGGCAGAATATACCTTTTCAACCACCACCATCTTACATGCATGGCAGATCAGGTTCATCATCATGGTTTGGAAATCAAGGGAGTTTTACAGGATTTACTCCACAAGGTGTTACATCTGAATTACAGAATTCTGTAATGAGATACAATGGTGTTTCTGGAAATTTTCCTGGTCATAATGGGGGGTTTTTCAGGTTTTCATGGTCAACATGGAGGTTTCTCTAGTTTTAATGGTCAGCCTGGGGGATTTTCTGGTTTTCATGATCAGCATGGGGGTTTTCCTGGTTTTATTGGACAGAATGCGGGATCTAATGGACAGTACATTGGTAATACTTCCTCACAGTATCCCAGAACCTCTTATCCACCACCAGTAGCAAATATGGTTAGTCATGGAGGGCATCAAGGTGTACAACATGCCTCTTCTTCCTTTTCTAGTATGGATTCTCCTGCCATCACTCCAAACTGGTTCTTTGATAGTGGAGCATCATCCCATGTCACCAATAATTTGGCCAATCTTCAGATTCATCAACCTTGCCAACCAGGAGAAGGTGTTGTTGTTGGAAATGGAGTTTCAATTCCTGTGTCATACTCTGGTAAAGGTCTTTTTCCCACTCCTCATATCAGCTTTAAACTAAATCATGTATTGCACTCACCTGCCAATCTGATGTGAAAACTATGCTTACTCAATTCAAATCCTATGTTCAAACACAGTTTAACACTCCTGTTAAGACTGTAAGGTCAGATAATGGAGAAGAATTTGTGAATAATTATCTCAACGAGTTGTTTCTGTTGTATGGGGTTTGTCATCAAACTTCTTGTCCACATACTGCTGAACAAAATGGAGTAGTGGAAAGAAAGCATCAACATCTTACAGAAACCACTCTTACTCTTCTCATTCATGCTAGTATGCCTACACATTTTTGGCTTGAAGCTTTGACTACTGCTGTTTTTTGGCAAATAGACTTCCTCATAGTTCTCTTCAATTTCAAATCCCTTTTGCTCTGCTTTTTCACACTACTCCTGATTATTTAGCTTTAAAACCTTTTGGTTGTGCTTGCTTTCCTTGGTTAAAGCCTTATAACTCTCAAAAGTTGAGTCCAAAGTCAGTGACATGTGTGTTCTTAGGCTATCGTTCTACTTCCTAGGGTATCGTTGTTATGATCCTATTAAAGACAAGGTCTATGTGTCTAGACATGTAAAATTTGAAGAAACCTGTTTTCCTTTTCAGGACCTTCTTGCTGCAGCTTCTCATTCTTCTTTTCCTGCAGTTTCTTCTTCTTCATTTCCTATTTCTCTTACTTCTTTTGATGACATTGTTGTTCAAGTTCCATTGCCTTCTTCTCTGTCTTTTTCCAGTTCTTCTGATTCCTCTTCTAGTTCTATGATCAATGCTTCTTCTAGTTTCTCTGAACACACTTCTTCTTCTGCATTGCCCTTTCCTGAGTCATCCATTGAAATTCCTACTTCCTCTATAGCTCCTTCTCCTGAACTACTTCTCCTGTAGTTCCTTCTCTTCCTCCTGTTCATCCTATGACCACTAGATCTAAAATAGGTATTTTCAAACCTAAACCCCCCTTGTCTTTGTTTACTTCTGTTACTCCTGCTATTGAACCTAAAAACTTTACAGAGGCTGTCAAACATACTGTTTGGCAAAAGGCCATGGCTGAGGAATATGAGGCTTTAGTCAAACAAGGTACATGGACTCTGGTCCCTCCCCCTTCTAATGGTAACATTATTGGATGTCAGTGGATATTCAAGATTAAAAGACACTCTGATGGCACTATCGCTCGATACAAAGCTAGGCATGTAGCTAATGGTAATCACCAATATGAGGGCATGGATTTCACTGAGACGTTCAGTCCAGTTATTAGCAACCAAGCCTTAGGATTGTCTAAAGTTTGGCTGTTCAGTTTCACTGGCTTTTGAGACAATTGGATGTCTCCAATGCCTTTTTACATGGGCTGCTCTCAGAAAATGTGTATATGAAGCAACCTTTGGCTTACAAGGATCTCAGTCATCCAAATTATGTTTGCAAGTTAACCAAAGCTTTGTATGGTCTTCCACAAGCTCCAAGAGCTTGGTATGCCATGTTTTCTTCTTACTTGCTTTCTCTGGGTTTTGTTTCAAGCAAGGCAGACACGTCCTTGTTTGTTCTTCAGCAAGATTCTGGTATTACCTTGGTTTTGGTCTATGATGACGATATTATAGTGACTGGCAGTGATATTTCTTTTATCTCCACTCTTATTCAGTCTTTGGGATCTAAATTTGTTATGAAAGATTTGGGCTCTTTGCATTACTTTCTGGGGCTTGAAGTGACCACTACCGACACAGGCCTTTTCTTATCTCAAGCAAAGTATGCCTCTGATCTTTTGATCAGGCAGGTCTAGAGGATTGCAAGCCTAGTTCTTCTCCTACTTCTGCTAAAGTCCCTATTAATCCTGCTGATCCTTTATTTCCTGATGTTCAGTTGTTCAGATCATTAGTGGGTTCCTTGCAATACCTTACATTAACAAGACCTGAACTTTCTTTTCCTGTCAATGTGGTGTGTCAACATATGCACCAACCAAAACTGAGTCACTATGGGGCTGTAAAACGTATCCTGTGGTACATTAAGGGTACTATCAATCAAGGGCTTCATTTTGTTGCTGGTCCCTTGGCTTTAACTGCTTTTGCTGATGCCGATTGGGCAGGGGATCCTGTTGATAGGAGATCCACCACAGGTTATGCCGTCTTTTTTGGTTCCAATCTAGTTTCATGGTGTGCTAAGAAGCAACCCACGGTTGCTCGTTCATCTACGAAGGCATAATATCGTGCCGTGGCACAAACCGCTGCTGACTTAGTTTTGATACAGCAGTTGCTCAGTGAATTGAAGTTCCTATTTCTCCTCCTCATATCTTATGGTATGATAATAGGTCTGCTATTGCATTGGCTAATAATCCTGTGTTTCATGCAAGGACGAAGCATATAGAAATCGATTATCACTTCATCAGAGAACAAGTATTGGCCAAACAAATTGTTCTTTATTTCATTGGGACTAATGCTCAAATTGCAGACATATTCACCAAAGGTTTGCCTGTTTCTAGGTTCAGGTTGCTTAAATCCAAACTAATGGTTGGTGATCCACCCATTAGTTTGAAGGGGGGGTGTTAAGCCAGCATATTAAGAGTGGTTAATGTTGTTTTAAGTTGGTTAATCTGGTGCTTTAAAGGGCAGTTAGAAGCAGTTCAATGCAGTGGGTTATTCTGTTCAACTCCAGCTCAGCGAGTTTTCAGCTCAGCAATCCATGTGCCTTTCTTTCTTCCAATAACAAGACTGAGAATGATGTGTGTTTCTTTTGAGTCTGAGTTGTATAAATAGCAAAGAGTAGAGTACTTTGTAACCTTAGAAAAACATTTTCAGTGAGAAATGAAATTACGTTTGTTTGTTCTCTCTCTAGAATTTTACAAAACAAAAATGGATTTTTTTTATTGGCTCTTCCCATTTCTCACAAAAAATAGTGAGATTGGGTGAGAAAGGACTCCCCTTTCTTAACTCACCATTTCTCACCATCCAAAGGGGCTGCATATAACCCAAGATTAAGCAAGAAGAGAAAGAGCATCTCACAATCACAATGAAATAACCAAAAAAAAAAAAATTTGAAAATTGAAACTGCTATAAAATATGAGACCCAGAAAAGAAGAAAGAGAAGAGAGAGAGAGAGAGAGAGAGAGAGAGAGAAATGGGACTGACCACATTCCCAGGAGAAATACCGAGGAGGGTGAGGGAAGAAGCGAGTCTGGTGCACCTGTCAAGAGTCTCTCCCCAAGTGAATCTGACGTCACCATAGACAACAGAGGGTGCGTCTCTATACACCATAGCCGACCTTTTCAAGAAGCTTATCGGAGACAGAGGGACGTAGTTTGCAGAGCACTGGATCGTACCCTCCATCGGATTACCGGATAAGGAAATGGAAAAGCTGGAGAACGATGAAGATGAGACTATTTAAACGATGATGATGAGACTGTGGTGGGTGGCATTAGCAGCACAGCTGCAATTTTTAGACTCTTCTGTTTGTGTTAGCTGCCTGTTTTGGCTCATATTTACTCTGTAAAATAGTACTCCTATAAAGAAAAGTTCGTTCAGCTTTGGCTTTTTAAAACCGTTGGACGGACATGGGCTTCACGGTTTCACCAAATAAAAAGGTGTTCCAAGTTCATCGGACGGTCATGAGCCAATCTGTGTTTAAATATTTTAACAGAAATCTGTGTATGTAATATTACTCATTCAAAGTATGATTACGTTTCCAGTTAAAGTTGTTCACGTTATAGGTCTCGATGTATTTATCGTTCTTGCAAAAATTAGTTCAATTAAAATAAAACATTGATCAGAACATATTTGTTTGAAGACAAATGGACGATATGAGCCTGTTTCTCCTGCGATATACATATATATACTAGTGTTTGTCCGTGTCTACGACAGTGCTATAGACACGAGCATTTTGTAATATATTTTTGTTTTTTTATGCCTACGTCAGAAGCTGAGCAGTGGGTAAAAAGAACCGATTGCATTTTTGGAATATATTTGTAAGAGTGTGGGTGTTTTCTTAAGAAAGTTGAAGAGCACACATCAACCCTTGGATCAAATGAATTTCAGCCATTTTTTCAACTTGTATTTGTGTGGCCTCCACACCCCTTATGTTTTATTAGGTAGATACTCAGTTCAAGATATCAGTGTTCATATGCTTAGTTCAAGATATCAGTGTTCGATCGGCCTAATTTTATTCTCATGCATAATGAACACATTGAAATTTATGAAATGAATAACTGTAACAATCAAATAGGATCGTTGTGCATCCAAGCTTACGTTAGACGAGAATCGTATCACTCCAAAACACTATCCTATTGGCTAAGTGAGTCAGCATTTTTGGAATCGACCATGATCACATATCTCTTTCTTTCTCAAATCTTTTTAGAATATATATATACTCCAGAAAATTGAGACGTGCTCCAAATGGGTCATTAAATTAAATACTTAAATTGACCAATCCTCATGGTTGTCAGCGAAAAGTCTAAATCAAAATACAACCGGCCCATAATATCATCGCAAGCACTCATCTTCTGTTGCCTAACCACCTAACGCAAGCTCAAATTGGAAAGGTTGCTCACGGAATCAATAAAGAAGGCGACAGTATTTACAAAATCCTCTAGATACGTGAAATCACTCTTTAATTTGTCACATCATCGATTCATAGTGTGTTTATGATTGGTCAATTAATCTAATTATTTGACAGCTTGGGTTCATCTCCTCCCCAAAAGTGTAAATCCAGTTCGGCTAAATAAGTCAAGTGGCTTATTTTTTTGTCCTTATTCAAATTTTTTTCGTATCACTTGACTTATTGTCAATTTTTTAGGGATTATTGCATCTTCAAGACGAGAAATCTAAGAAGTAAAAAAATTTGACCGAAATCCAAATTTTTTTAAATAAAGACGAAAAAATTGGCTTATTAGCTTATTTTTGTCTTTATTCAAAAAAAATTGGATTTTGGTCAAAATTTTTTACTTCTTAGATTTCTCTTGTCGTGAGGATGCAATAATTGACGATAAGCCAAGTGATACGAAAAAAATTTGAATAAGGACAAAAAAATAAGTCACTTGGCTTATTTAGCCAAACGGTAATTATTCTGACAATACTTTCACCCATTTAAAAAAAGTAATACAGAGTACTGGATCCGGGGATCCTATAGAGTAGGGTGCCCTACAGGCCCTGTAGGGCGCATCCGGGCCGTCTATCTCAGCAATGGACGGCTCGGATTAATGGATGATTCGGATCAATAGAAGTTTGGATTAAATCCAAGCCGTCGGTGTGAAAATGGACGTAGAAATGTGTTACTCTCTCTTTTCTAGATGCTCTATTTTGACCACTGTGTTCCTTTTCTTTTCTGTTTTTGACAAGCAAAATCATCTAAGATATGTATGTATCAAACCATGTACAAATACAACAAAACAAAGCAAAATACACCAAAACAACATGAACAAACAAAAGTTAAAAAAAAAAAAAAAAAAAGGAAAGGAAAAGCCGCTCAGCTTCGATGTTAGACTCAATACTCTACTAGGGGAGGTCGGTGGAAAATCGCCTCCGGATCTTGTTCCCCCCACAACATCTGCATGTTGACGCATTCACCGTCGCTGTTGGAGAACTTAGGATCACCATTACTCAGTTGATTCAAGAGCCAAAATCCAGATTTAGAACACCAGATATGAGTCTATGTGGTTCAAATATAATGGGGAGAGCAGAAGATCTCCTCTCCCTAAGAAGAGTCTCAACCATCTCACAACCATAGAGATAGAATACGAAGAGGAAGACAACGGGAAGGAAAGAGGTGCATCCCTACTGTTGAAAACACAATTTGCCTTAGTTACAAATATTATCGGTGCAAAGCATCTTTTTTATAACTAAGGTGTGCCCAGACTAAGTTTCACGCACTTCAACTAATTTTAGAAATCAAATCCGGCACGGTAGGTTTGCCAAAATTTGGCGTCGCTAGCTTTTGGCTCACCATTGGAGCTGTTATTGTGATGTTCACCAGCCAAGCCAACTATTAGCATTGGCAATGAATTTTGCACACCAAACGGAATGGTCATAGCATGTGGAGGTTTCCTCCCCCTCAACAAATTCAAGTAAATATCCCAACATCATTATAGAGAGAGAATCACCTAATATTGCAAAATGCAGTTGCAGGCGCAATAAGCTTCAGGGTCTAGATAAATCATAATTTGACAATGTTCAATCTCATGGATATCAAAAGGTTCTCAAGAGCCACTGCACAAATATGTCACAAAATAATAGAACATGTAGGAATATTTTTCCCAGAGGAAGCACTTTATGAATGGGGGTACAAGTAAAAAACCTGCCAATATTTTAAGCAAAATGCAGACAAGATGCTATTGTTTGCTGATTAACTGCATCAATCTCGCCATTAAAAAAATATATACATATAACTGCATCAATTATGCCAAACTTTGTAACTAGAGCAAACAAATCTTCTGCAAGTAAAATGTGGCGTGAGTAACAATCTCCACTCTATTTCAAGTTGAAACCAGAAGATAGACGAGGCCCTTGAGATATTCTACTATTTCTGATCCTCCAAGCTTTGAACTTCCATACACCCTATCCACAAAAGTAATTGGTACCTGCAAACATACTTCAACCCAAGTTAGAAGTTCAGGCTATATGCATAAAATTTCTGTTTGCAACTTGAAAAAACATCTGCAGAAAAAGAAAATAAAAAAGGTTGCTCATTAAAACTGCATTACAACCTCTAAATGATATAAGCAGTTTCGAAGCACAATGGAGATCATCCAAAGTTTAGCAACATAGATTAGTTTTCGCAATTTTATATCCTGTTCAAAGCAGTATCTACTGAATAATCAAACAAACAGAAAATCAGACTTGCCAAGAGGAACATATGGGTCACATAGCAATATGATTTCGTACATAAGACGGTAAACAAAATGGAGACTGCTGGAAGGTCTTGCAACCCCTCAGCATTTGTGTCATGACTATAGAGCACCTTAGCAAAACCCGGCTATGCCAAGGGATGGGGTTATCTTACTTCTACATACTCTAAGCACACCTACGCCTATTGCGATAATTGATACAGGGGTCGAGATCTAAACAACAGCCATTGACAAGTTAGAAAACAGATATTTGGGTCACCAGTGATGAGCATGAGCATCAGACATCATGCAAGTGTGAGATGCCCAAAGTCACGAACTTCATCTAAGAAGGTGACCACCTCCAAGCACGGAAGATATACCTAGCAACCAGAGTCTTCTCTAGCACGCCCCATGTGTTCTCCAGTGATGGAAGAATGGAAAAAAGTACCGAGTTCCTAACCACTTTCGTACTTGATCCATATGAGGCCACTCGAGTGAAGAAGAGCAGTGACACAATCATGCTACGTGGACACACTACTTGGTCTAAAATTCCGTAACTCACGTCTTTCCGCAAAATTTCCAAAATAGTTTATGCAAACACCTTAACCAAAGCTGCATGTCACCAATAGGTCTTTGGCCTAACGGCATCAGAGGGTGCACTTGGGTCAGTTGGGTGCTAGGAGAAAGGAGGTCAGAATTCAACTCCTCCTCCAATGTGCTAATCTAACTATTCTAACAATACGGACTTTCGCTGATCAAAAATGGAAAAAAAAAAAAAAAAAACAAAGTTGTCAATGCCCATCTCACCATCAGCAAGTTGCAGGATAAGAATTCAATAGTACTCTTATGGTCTTACAAATATGGCGCCCAAAAAAGAAATCAAACTAAGAATTTAACACTACCTCTTCAATATGGTATCCTTTCCGTGAAGCCCTAACAATTATCTCCATCTGGAAAACGTATCCCTTGCTAACACAAGTGCTTATGACATCTTCAAGCACAGATTTCTTGTATAGCCTTAAAATTTTACAACAACTTATCAGCTTTAGAAATGTTCAAAGTGCAAACAAAGAAATAGCTTATGCATAAGGCGCTTATATACCGGAAAGATCCAGTCAAATCGGATACACCAGGCCAAAGAAGTGTCTGTGCAAGGACATTGGCTCCCCTACTAGTCAGTTTGCGCTTCAGATTCCACCCATGCACACCACCACCTTTGACATACCGTGTTCCAGTAACTATACTTGCACCAGTCTCCATCTGCTTCCTATAAAGTGACAGACAAACATGACTTAGATAAAAGAAAAAGTTAAGTCCTACATACATCAAATAATATAACTCCAAAACCAAAATAAAAGCTTTCTTACTTGATAAAACTTGACAGGTACTTTGGCTGTGCATGAGAACAAGAAAACCCAAAGGAAAACAGTTATCACCTAGGGGTCAACAACATTAAAAGAGATGGAAACATAAATGTAGTATGTGTGGGGAATCGCAAGAAGACTAGAAAAGATAAAATTAAATGCAAATGCAAAATTGCCCCGGATGTTCAAAGTGAGCACACTTGGTGGAGTGTACTCGATTTACAACTCCACTTAGATCTTCCTTTGTCAGATCTACCACCTATTTTCTTATATCCGACAGTTTCCTCACCCTAATGCAAGTTATTTTCATTGTTCATATGCTAAATAGCACCACAAGGGTTTTTGGCATTGGAAGCACAATAAAACAGGAAAGCGTAATATTCAATGGTAAAAATAAATACACCACTATCAAACTTGTGGTAGGTTGGCTGGTTTATCCTTTGAGAATAGAAAAAACAGAAAAAGACCGGGGCCAATGTGGCCGCATCCTCAGCGTATGCCAGCTGGCCCTGCGTCTTAATAAATAACCTCAAAGGTTAATGATCCGTGTGGCATGCCCACGAATATGAGCGTTCCCAACAAAGTAAATCAAAAGATACATTACAGAAAACAACAATCCTAACTGTCACTTGCATCCGACAAAACATACGTGGTGCGATAAGTCAGCATCCATGATCACTACGAAATTCCCTGAAGCATGCTTCAAACCATGGACATACGCGGTACCTGCAATTAAATTTGCATCAAGAACCGTCTCATTGCTTTCATTTCAAACAGAAGAGATAAGCATATACCTAACCCAAGCTTCTTAGGTCTAGCTCTCAACAGCTGCATTTACAAAGAGCCAAAAGTAAGTGAGGCTGACAAGCTAAGAATAGCACCGAAATGACACAAAAATATCAGTGACCCTTACAATGCGATCTTCTCCGTACACCTCCTGCAACTTTTTGACGACATCTTGAGTTCCGTCGGGACTTCCATCATCCACTATTATCATTTCAAAATCAACATCCCTAACCAGACAAAAACAGCCGTAAGGAACCTGAAATGCCCTAAACAAAGGGTAATTTGTAATGAATTGTTTTCCAATTCCATAGTATACATACAATACAGACATCTGTCCCATAAATCATTGAGCAGGGGACCTCCACACAAAGCGCACCATCATGCATCTTAATGATGCTAAATGACTTATGTGTCTGTGAGCAACCAGGATGTGGACGATCACAATGGCTAGATCTCATTTTAGAACTATAACGGTTAGTCTGTTAGCACCAAGTGCCAGAGATTCCATCCAATGCCAACTTCAATCTAAAATCAGTTAGATACCAAATTTAAACACTCACAGGGATTCAGAAAAAAAGTAACCTTTTTTTCTTTAGTTTTCTTCTTTACAGCAAAAGCTCTCTCGAAAATTGTCAACATGATAATCTACCCAAAGTTCATATCTTTATGCAAACCAAAGTGTTCAAGTTGTGGTTCCTGCTGCTATACAGAGGAATTCTAATACTACCAAAATTGGTAACAAAGTGGCCTAATTTTGAGATCCCAAAAACCAAAAATCTTCCCCAAAGCAAGAAATCAACAAGGAGCTATCAGCATGTATGCATAATAATCAGAGAGAGAGAGAGAGAGAGAGAGAGAGAGAGAGTACGGGAGGTGCTTGAAGACGAGATAGACAAGGAGGGCGATGTTGAGGCGCTCGTTATAAGTGGGGACGATGATGCTGTACTTATTCTTCTTCTGCTGTTGTTGTTCCTCCATAGCTAAATAATAATAATGCCCTTGGAAACTTCACAAATGGTTTGCCAGCCCAAAAGAGAGAAAATTGGAGAAACCCAATACCCGGTAACGATCTTGATTGCGATAGACGACACAACAACAGAAGAGACGCAGCAGATAAATCAATCGTCTCTTGTTTTTTCTTCTCTTTCTTCCCTACCTGATTCCCCATGTGGGTTACATGAGATAACCCGGTCAAAACAAGTTTGGGATATTCTAAATGCACACCGAAATAGTCTTTGTACACCTTTATATTGACCTAATTCCGAAAATATTATGCTCCGTTTATTTCGGGTAGAAAAAGACAAAAACAAAGGGGGACCAAACAGGCATTCCGACTATCTTTAAAGAAATTGTCATACAAGTATAAAAAAAATTCAAATCAAAACCGTCAATGCAAGATTCGATTTAGCAAATCTCAGAACTTATATTCATAAACAAAAACAGAAACTTGTTCTACGAAATTTTTTCAAGCCTATTCATTTACAAAACCCAGTCGCGTTAATGTTAATGATCTGAAGAAAGAAAAATCAATGATCTTATACCAAATCTCCAGATGTGAGGTCGAATCAATAACCTTACTTGAATTTGAATGTTCAAATAAGGTTTTGAATACCGTACCAGCCATGGTACCGGTTTCCTTTGGGTACGGTAAGTACCGGTACCGGTCAAATATCGGAAACCGTTTCGGATTTACTGCAACCACAATTATATGTAATTATAACTCAAAAACATTTCCCATACAATGCAAATCAAAAAAAAATATTCATAAGACCAAAATCCACATAATTGACTTCAAACTAACAAGAAAAACATATCCATCATAACAAAACACATGCAAAGTAACTTAATCGTGTATAGTGATCTATTCGTTACAAGTTTCAGTCTGTATAGTGATAAACATTGAGAGAGAGAGAGAGCGCATTCCGCACGTGTTGGCTATTGGGTGTTCAGAACCGATTGAATGGGGTGTTCAAATTGAAGAGTAGAACACATATATATTAATTATCAATGCATACATACATGAAACTGGGTGTTCAAAATCAAAATCAAACTGGGTTTAACAGTGTACACGACGACCAAATAGAGTGTTGGAGCCTAGAGGGAGTACCTTCGGTTGAGGGTGGGTCAGATCCCGGCGGGCGGCGGGGACTAGTTACGCTGCACCGACTCCCCGTGGATGAGATTCGACGGCAACAAGCTGGGGATGAGGTGAAAAGGGAAGAAATTAAGTATTGGCTTTTAATTTAGCCAAACGGTAATTATTCTGACAATACTTTCACCCATTAAAAAAAGTAATACAGAGTACTGGATCCGGGGATCCTATAGAGTAGGGTGCCCTACAGGCCCTGTAGGGCGCATCCGGGCCGTCTATCTCAGCAATGGACGGCTCGGATTAATGGATGATTCGGATCAATAAAGTTTGGATTAAATCCAAGCCGTCGGTGTGAAAATGGACGTAGAAATGTGTTACTCTCTCTTTTCTAGATGCTCTATTTTGACCACTGTGTTCCTTTTCTTTTCTGTTTTTGACAAGCAAAATCATCTAAGATATGTATGTATCAAACCATGTACAAATACAACAAAACAAAGCAAAATACACCAAAACAACATGAACAAACAAAAGTTAAAAAAAAAAAAAAAAAAAGGAAAGGAAAAGCCGCTCAGCTTCGATGTTAGACTCAATACTCTACTAGGGGAGGTCGGTGGAAAATCGCCTCCGGATCTTGTTCCCCCCACAACATCTGCATGTTGACGCATTCACCGTCGCTGTTGGAGAACTTAGGATCACCATTACTCAGTTGATTCAAGAGCCAAAATCCAGATTTAGAACACCAGATATGAGTCTATGTGGTTCAAATATAATGGGGAGAGCAGAAGATCTCCTCTCCCTAAGAAGAGTCTCAACCATCTCACAACCATAGAGATAGAATACGAAGAGGAAGACAACGGGAAGGAAAGAGGTGCATCCCTACTGTTGAAAACACAATTTGCCTTAGTTACAAATATTATCGGTGCAAAGCATCTTTTTTATAACTAAGGTGTGCCCAGACTAAGTTTCACGCACTTCAACTAATTTTAGAAATCAAATCCGGCACGGTAGGTTTGCCAAAATTTGGCGTCGCTAGCTTTTGGCTCACCATTGGAGCTGTTATTGTGATGTTCACCAGCCAAGCCAACTATTAGCATTGGCAATGAATTTTGCACACCAAACGGAATGGTCATAGCATGTGGAGGTTTCCTCCCCCTCAACAAATTCAAGTAAATATCCCAACATCATTATAGAGAGAGAATCACCTAATATTGCAAAATGCAGTTGCAGGCGCAATAAGCTTCAGGGTCTAGATAAATCATAATTTGACAATGTTCAATCTCATGGATATCAAAAGGTTCTCAAGAGCCACTGCACAAATATGTCACAAAATAATAGAACATGTAGGAATATTTTTCGCAGAGGAAGCACTTTATGAATGGGGGTACAAGTAAAAAACCTGCCAATATTTTAAGCAAAATGTAGACAAGATGCTATTGTTTGCTGATCAGATTAACTGCATCAATCTCGCCATTAAAAATATATATAAAACTGCATCAATTATGCCAAAATTTGTAACTAGAGCAAACAAATCTTCCGCAAGTAAAATGTGGCGTGAGTAACAATCTCCACTCTATTTCAAGTTGAAACCAGAAGATACACGAGGCCCTTGAGATATTCGACTATTTCTGATCCTCCAAGCTTTGAACTTCCATACACCCTATCTACAAAAGTAATTGGAACCTGCAAACATACTTCAACCCGAGTTAGAAGTTCAGGCTATATGCATAAAATTTCAGTTCATATGCATAAAATTTCAGTTCGCAACTTGAAAAAACATCTGCAGAAAAAGAAAATAAAAAAAGGTTGCTCATTAAAACTGCATTACAACCTCTAAATGATATAAGCAGATTCGAAGCACAATGGAGATCATTCAAAGTTTAGCAACAAAGATTAGTTTTCCCAATTTTATATCCTGTTCAAAGCAGTATCTACTGAATAATCAAACAAACAGAAAATCAGACTTGTCAAGAGGAACATATGGGTCACATAGAAATATGATTTCGTACATAAAACGGTAAACAAAATGGAGACTGCTGCAAGGTCTTGCAACCCCCTCAGCATTTGTGTTATGACTATAGAGCACCTCAGCAAAACCCTGCTATGCCAAGGCATGGGGTTATCTTCTACATACTCTAAGCACACCTACGCCTATTGCGATAATTGATACAGGGGTCGAGATCTAAACACCAGCCATTGGCAAGTTAGAAAACAGATATTTGGGTCACCAGTGATGAGCATGAGCATCAGACATCATGCAAGTGTGAGATGCCCAAAGTCACGAACTTCATCTAAGAAGGTGACCACCTCCAAGCACGGAAGATATACCTAGCAACCAGAGTCTTCTCTAGCACGCCCCATGTGTTCTCCAGTGATGGAAGAATGGAAAAAAGTACCGAGTTCCTAACCACTTTCGTACTTGATCCATATGAGGCCACTCGAGTGAAGAAGAGCAGTGACACAATCATGCTACGTGGACACACTACTTGGTCTAAAATTCCGTAACTCACGTCTTTCCGCAAAATTTCCAAAATAGTTTATGCAAACACCTTAACCAAAGCTGCATGTCACCAATAGGTCTTTGGCCTAACGGCATCAGAGGGTGCACTTGGGTCAGTTGGGTGCTAGGAGAAAGGAGGTCAGAATTCAACTCCTCCTCCAATGTGCTAATCTAACTATTCTAACAATACGGACTTTCGCTGATCAAAAATGGAAAAAAAAAAAAAAACAAAGTTGTCTATGCCCATCTCACCATCAGCAAGTTGCAGGATAAGAATTCAATACGGTACTCTTCATTGATCTTACAAATATGGCGCCCAAAAAAAAGAAATCAAACTACAGAAGTTGTCAATGCCCATCTCACCGTCTTCAATATGGTATGCTTTCCGATGAAGCCCTAATTCAATAGTATCTCCATCTGGAAAACGTATCCCTTGCTAACATATGTGCTTATGACATCTTCAAGCACAGTAATTTCTTGTATAGCCTTAAGAATTTTACAACAACTTATCAGCTTTAGAAATGTTCAATAGTGCAAACAAAGTAATAGCTTATGCATGAAGGCGCTTATATACCGGAATTATCTCCAGTCTGGAAAATCGGTATACACCTTGCCTAACAGAAGTGTCTGTGCAATGGACATCTGGCTCAAGCTACTAGTCAGTTTGCGCTTCAGTATTCCAGCCATGCACACCACCACCTTTGACATACTTCGTGTATCCAGTAACTTTACTTGCACCAGTCTCCATCTGCTTCCTATAAAGTGACAAGACAAAGAAATAGACTTATGCATAAAAGAAAAAGCTTATAGTACCGGACATATCCAGTCAAATAGTATAACTCCAAAACCAAAATAAAAGCTTTCTTACTTGCATAGGACATTAGCTCCCCTGACTAGGTCAGTTTGCGCTGTGCATGATTCCACCCATGCAACACCACCACCTTTGACATACCGTGTATCACCTAGGGGTCAACTATACATTAACCAGATGGAAACATAAATGCTTCCTATAAAGTGGGGACATCGACAAGACATGACTTAGATAAAAGATAAAAGTTAACCTGCAAACATGCAAATAACTGCCAAAACCGGATGTTCAAAGTGAGCACACTTGGTGGAGTGTACTCGATTTACAACTCCACTTAGGGCGTGTTCCACTTTTAAAAAAGTACTTTTATTTTCAAACGAAGGTACAGTTATCACCTAGGGGTCAACAATATTAAAAGAGATGGAATTTTTTACATTTTTTAATGTAGTATGTGTGCACCGTTTAAACGATCTCAATGAGATCTATCAAACAGAATCCATATTGATAAAAAATTTATTTGCGTAAACACATGATTTTTAAGCTTGAAATTACCTTCCTTTTCTAAAGGTACTTTTTTTAAGAAAACGGAACACCCCCTTAGATCTTCCTTTGTCAGATCTACCGCCTATTTTCTTATATCCGACAGTTTCCTCACCCTAATGCAAGTTATTTTCATTGTTCATATGCTAAATAGCACCACAAGGGTTTTTGGCATTGGAAGCACAATACAACAGGAAAGCGTAATATTCAATGGTAAAAATAAATGTACCACTATCAAACTTGTGCTAGGTTGGCTGGTTTATCCATTGAGAATAGAAAAAACAGAAAAACACCGGGGCCAATGTGGCCGCATCCTCAGCGTATGCCAGCTGACCCTGTGTCTTAATAAATAACCTCAAAGGCTAATGATCCGTGTGGCATGCCCACGAATATGAGCGTTCCCAACAAAGTAACTCAAAAGATACATTACAGAAAACAACAATCCTAACTGTCACTTGCATCCGACAAAACATACGTGGTGCGATAAGTCAGCATCCATGATCACTACGAAATTCCCTGAAGCATGCTTCAAACCATGGACATACGCAGTACCTGTGATTAAATTTGCATCAAGAACCGTCTCATTGCTTTCATTTCAAACAGAAGAGATAAGCACATACCTAACCCAAGCTTCTTAGGTCTAGCTCTCAACAGCTGCATTTACAATGAGCCAAAAGTAAGTGAGGCTGACAAGCTAAGAATAGCACCGAAATGACACAAAAATATCAGTGACCCTTACAATGCGATCTTCTCCGTACACCTCCTGCAACTTTTTGACGACATCTTGAGTTCCGTCGGGACTTCCATCATCCACTATTATCATTTCAAAATCAACATCCCTAACCAGACCAAAACAGCCGTAAGGAACCTGAAATGCCCTAAACAAAGAGTAATTTGTAATGAATTGTTTTCCAATTCCATAGAATACATACAGTACGGACATCTGTTCCATAAATCATTGAGCAGGGAACCTCCACACAAAGCGCACCATCATGCATCTTAATGATGCTATATGACTTATGTGTCTGTAAGCAACTAGAATGTGGACGATTACAATGGCTAGATCTCATTTTAGAACTATAACGGTTAGTCTGTTAGCACCAAGTGCCAGAGATTCCATCCAATGCCAACTTCAATCTAAAATCAGTTAGATACCAAATTTAAACACTCACAGGGATTCAGAAAAAAAAGTAATCGTCATTCCTTTTTTTCTTTTTCTTTTTTCTTCTTTACAGCAAAAGCTCTCCCGAAAATTGTCAGCATGATAATCTACCCAAAGTTCATATCTTTATGCAAACCAAAGTGTTCAAGTTGTGGTCCCTGCTGCCATACAGAGGAGTTCTAATACTACCAAAATTGGTAACAAAGTGGCCTAATTTTGAGATCCCAAAAACCAAAAATCTTCCCCAAAGCAAAAAGCAAGAAATCAACAAGGAGCTATCTGCATGTATGCATAATAATCACAGAGAGAGAGAGAGAGAGAGAGAGAGAGAGAGTACGGGAGGTGCTTGAAGACAAGATAGACAAGGAGGGCGATATTGAGGCGCTCGTTATAAGTGGGGACGATGATGCTGTACTTATTCTTCTTCTGCTGTTGTTGTTCCTCCATAACTAAATAATAATAATGCCCTTGGAAACTTCACAAATGGTTTGCCAGCCCAAAAGAGAGAAAATTGGAGAAACCCAATACCCGGTAACGATCTTGATCGCGATAGACGACACAATAACAGAAGAGATGCAGCAGATAAATCAATCGTCTCTTGTTTTTTCTTCTCTTTCTTCCCTACCTGATTCCCCATGTGGGTTACATGAGAAAATAACCCAGTCAAAACAAGTTTGGGATATTCTAAATGCACGCCGAAATAGTCTTTGTACACCTTTATATTGACCTAATTCCAAAAATATTATGCTCCGTTTATTTTGGGTAGAAAAAGACAAAAACAAAGGGGGAACAAACAGGCATTTCGACCATCTTTAAAGAAATTGTCATACAAGTATAAAAAAAATTCAAATCAAAATCGTCAATGCAAGATTCGATTTAGCAAATCTCTGAAACTCGTTCTACGAAATTTTTTCAAGCCTATTAATTTACAAAACCCAGTCGCGTTAATGTTGATCTGAAGAAAGAAAAATCAATGATCTTATACCAAATCTCCAAATGTGAGGTTGAATCAATAACCTTACTTGAATTTGAATGTTCAAATAAGGTTTTGAATACTGTACCGGCCATGGTACTGGTTTCCTTCGGGTACAATAAGTACCGGTAACGGTCAAATATCGGAACCGTTTCGGATTTACTGCAACCACAATTATATATAATTATAACTAAAAAAATTTCCCATACCATGCAAATCATAAAAAAAATAATCATAAGACATCAAAATCCACATAATTGACTTCAAACTAACAAGAAAAACATATCCATCATAACAAAACACACGCAAAGTAACTTAATTGTGTATAGTGATCTATCCGTTACAAGTTTCAGTCTGTATAGTGATAAACATTGAGAGAGAGAGAGAGAGCGCATTCCGCACGTGTTGGCTATTGGGTGTTCAGAACCGATTGAATGGGGTGTTCAAATTGAAGAGTAGAACCCATATATATTAATTATCAATGCATACATACATGAAACTGGGTGTTCAAAATCAAAATCAAACTGGGTTTAACAGTGTACACGACGACCAAATAGAGTGTTGGAGCCTAGAGGGAGTACCTTCCGTTGAGGGTGGGTCAGATCCCGGCGGGCGGCGGGGACTAGTTACGCTGCACCGACTCCGCCGTGGATGAGATTCGACGGCAACAAGCTGGGGCTGAGGTGAAAAGGGAAGAACTTGAACGGTGAGCCGTGAGCGTCTGGCTGTTCAAAAAGAATGGTGAGTGTTTGAGTGATTTGTTGATCGCTGTGTGCGTGATTTGGGTTTTAGGGCTATTAATTAGATCAGCCAATAC
Organism: Rhododendron simsii; assembly: GCA_014282245.1. NCBI lineage: Eukaryota > Viridiplantae > Streptophyta > Magnoliopsida > Ericales > Ericaceae > Rhododendron > Rhododendron simsii. Next base: position 6,370,485 of record CM024953.1, on the reverse strand, counting down.
ACCGAATTGAGGGAAAAGTACGGTTTCAATAGTGACATTATTTACAAAATGACCCAGCATTGTAACATACCGGCCGGAATTCCCCGTAAAAGCATCTCGCCCGGTATTTACCGAAACGGCCGGTACCGTTCGGTAAATAGTGTTGGGACAGGTAAGGTATTGGAGGATCATGGCACCGTTTACTTGTCAATCCAATACATATCGATTGGTATGAAATAGTATTCACAATCTTACCGTTCAATAGTACATATGAGAAGCAAAATATCTTTAGGCAAGTAATTTGCTTGGAAATTGCAAAGCAAGAGAGAGGGTGAAGTCAAGCGAAAGATTGTATATAAAGGAGGTTATAAGGGAAATAAAAAAGGATTATTCCACCCGTCGCACAAAGAATGTAAGATAATAGGTAAAAAAATGCATGATATTTGAAAAATATATATTGATATTTGTGAAAATGTATTAATATATATGTATTAATATTTGAACTTATTTGAAATTATGTGCATATTATCTTTGTCTAATGAGCGAAGGCAAGCAAAACCGAATAAAATACTCCCTAGTTTTGTTGAGGGCGTACAAAGACCGAATTAGTGTGCACGAGGTGTAAATGAGCTGAGCCGAGCTTCGGCGAGCTTGAGCTTGGCTCATTTGCTTAACAAGCCAAAAACTCAAGCTCGAGCTCGGCTTGAGCCTTAACGAGCCGAGCCTTTAATGAACCGAGCTTAGTCATTTACTAAACAAGTCTCTTTAATCGAGTCGAGCCTTCTTTAACGAGCCGAGCGAGCCGAATACTCCTGCTCGAGCTTGGCTCGTTTAATAAATGAGCCGAGTCTAGCTGAGTCTTAACGAGCCGAACCGAGATTGCGAGCTACTCGGTTTATTTACTGCCCTACTTAAGAAGCTCCCGCGAGCTTGGCCTGTGAATTACCGATAAGGCCCTTACATTTTTTATTTTTTTTTTGGATCCACATAAGGCCCTTACATTCCGTCTTATAATTACTTGGAATGTCCTTCCCCGTAGACTCTAGCAAGGTTAGGGTTTTGGACAGGACACAGAGGCCCAGACTTCAGAAAGGTTTTACCTTGCAAAAAGAGGACATAGCCATGACCAGGAGCTTGGGAATATCGGTGAGGCTTCTACACGAAGCTGCGGGACACATAGTGACAGTGGAACTCAAGAGTGGAGAGCTCTACAGGGGAAGCATGATCGAATGCGAAGACAACTGGAATTGCCAACTCGAGAACATCACTTTCACTGCTAAGGTACTCTTTCCATTCTAATTACACTAGAATCTTCCATGATTTACAATCTTTATCGTTGATTTCTTCCAAGTTTCGGCGACTCCGAATGCATGCTTACTTTCGCTTCACTAAAAACCCTAGATTTCGTTTCGTTGTCTAGAATGGGTGACGAGTTTTTCTACTCACATCTCACACACGGGGTTGGGTTAATGTAAGATAAAATGTGAATAAGTGCTATTATAAAACAGAGAAATATGGTAAAAAGATTTAAACACAACTACAAGGCTTAGCTGGAGGGGTTTGCTTTCTTTGTTGTTTCCGAACTAAGCAATTGAAAAGCACGCAACTTGGAACTCCTTCAGTTTACTTTGCAATTAGAAGGCTTTAATCATGTAAAGTGACATTGTGCCCAGGTGATTAGGCTGTGGGAATTAGGCAAGCATTTCCTAGTTAAACACATTAATCTCTGCTGACCATGCCATCCTTCCCACCCAACCGAAAAGCAAAAAAGGATAAATTTATTCTTCGTCCAGCCCAAAAGAATGTCCAACTTCATATTTTGACCTCTTCAAAAATTTGTCTATATTTTGCTTTCTTAATCTAATGTATTTTACGTGCAATATTGGATCTTGTATGATAAATTGCAAAGTTTCCAAAATCCGAAAGATGTTATAAATTACAAAATATAGACAATTTGTGAAGAGGTCCAAATAGTGAAATGGGACAATCTTTTTAGGACGGAGGGAGGAGAAATTGGTTAATCAGTAGATAAAATGGAACAATCATAAGAGTAAAATGTATAGCTTCCTATACCATTTTGTGTTTATTACCAACAAGTTTTTTTTGATAAGGAATAAATATATTTAAAGAAGGCTTTAAGGGAAAGCCACCCTAAAACACGAAAATAGGCCACAAGACAAAAAGGGCCCATACACTGAAGCCATGGTAATTCAAAATTTAGGTTATTCGTGCCAGGTTTAAAATGTGGTATTAGCATGGGACGTCTGGTTTTTGTGAAATAATAAATCTGTATTCCTCTTCAATGGAAAAAAAAAAGTTAAGTAACCAAACCAAAACATTGTCCTTATTTTTGAGTGACCTACCTGAATTGGTCTTATATTTTCCATTTTGCTATGTCAAGGGTATTTGCTTGGTAAACTGAATTTGTATTGTCTCGATATAATACAAAGGTGAGGAATAAACTATGAGGCCCTAGTTTCTTGTTTGTATGCAAATATCCCTTTCAAAAACCGGATTGTTGACTAATTGATAAATTTATATTCGTATAAATTGCTAATAAATTTCTTCAATCAGTCGAGATGCCACGAGGAATAAGCCCTCATTATTTGATGATTCTCTAATTGTCTTTGCTGGGACAGATTGCCACTTCCTTTTTTAAATAAATCCCGGGCAATATCTCAAATGAATTTGATTGATCGGCCATCCATAAACACAAGCAAAGTTTAACGAATCGATTTTCTTTAGCTTAGCTAATCCTGCTTATCCCTTGCCTCGGTTTGTGGAAAACGTTCTTCATGTACCCTTTACTTGCAAAATCGCAAGTTTTTGGGATCTTTGGGGTCAGTGGTTACGGTAGCTGGTTAAATGCAAAAGAGTTATTTAATTCCCTTGTGTGCCTAATGAGACTTTTCAGACCCCGCAGTGTGGGAGCTGGTGCGTCAGGCTTCCCTTATCACTTGTGTCAAACTTTTTACTGTAATGTATGAAGATTACTATTTTCGATAATAAAGGTGGAATCAAAATGCAGTAGGCTGATGGGAAAGTTGCAGGTTATAGAATGACTGCATCTGTCAGTTCAAAGGTTTTGGTGCTAGAAGTCCTTGGTAATCATAATTTTAGCTAATGGATTAAATGCACCATTATTAGTTGAACAAATGTATTCGCTTTGGATCTCTAGAATCAACCTTCTCTCTTTGCGGCCTTGCTCCTTATAAATTTTATCTTCAGTTGTTACTCTATTTCTCTATTACCCCAAAAAAATCTACATTAAAAACCAATCCAAACAAAATTGGTCTTAATAATTTTTCTTTTGTTGCTTAGAGTTCTCTGACTTTTCACCTGCTTTCTAAAGTGAAAACGTTCATTTGTATATTAAGCTTTGAATTCTCTGTGAATCGGGTGTTGCTATTGGAGTCACAGGTACGGTATTATTGTATATTTAAGTAAAAATGTTGAAGAAATGTTAATAATACAGTCAGGCTTGTTGGGATTGTTAACAACAATAAAAAAGAAATGTTTGATTCAATTTTCTTATGGTCTGTTAAATACTATGAAACATTTCCAAGGTTGACCACTAAAGCCTTGATTTGTCGATAAATTATTACTACTAGTACGTAACGGGTTTCAAATCTTATCCCTCGAAACAGGTAAAAGTTTATCCAGGTAAGGAAGGATAAGTTTGGGGTTAAATTTGTATCAATTCCTTTTTTTCCCAAACTACAGGTGTATTATTTAAATGGGCATCCCTCCTCCCACACGTGACTAACAGAAGGGTAGATCCAGAGAATCGAAGAGGATTGGGTAAGATATTTGGTGGAAAGAAAAGGACATAACCCCAAAAACTCAGCTTTATTATTCACAGAGGTGGGTTTTATACTTTTATTGCAACTATGAAGTGAAATGAAATGAAGCAGGGAATCCTTGTCTTTATCGCACAATCTTTGTACAAGGTACCAACTTCTTTATTGTAATTTTCCTTGAGAGACAGAGGTAGAGAGAGATCGTGTTCCCTACTTTTTCCCTCTCCAAAACCATAATAGGAGAGAGAGCGAGAGAATGCGGTGGGTGGGGCTCAGCTGAAACCACCACATGGGATCTACATGGGCATCACGGCATTCCACCGGCGGCGCCACCACAGCCACGGCCGCCTTATCCCGGCAATCTCCGCCGTCTCCAGCGCTGTTCTCCTCTTGTTCTCTGTTTTCTCTTTCCTCGCCCCTTCGCCAACTGACCACGAACACCTCCGACAGCATCTCGTGGTACTCTCTGATTTTACATCTCTTTTTAACCAGTAATACTCATGTTGATAAATTTATACGTTCGTTCAGTTGTGTTTTATTTATTTCTGTTTCTTTATTCAGTTGAACAATGTCGTTGTCAATGCTGGAGGTTCTGCATTTCGTGTGCCGGTTAGGGTTTTATGTTTTGCTATTTTGTTATTATATAAATTGAAGCTGTGAGTTATTCATGGAGAGATGATTGGATCTGAGATTTGTTTTGTTTTATTTCTTGCTCATTGTGATGTAGACCAGTGGAGGAAGATTGGATCGTGATATCTGGAAATGAAAACGGGCCAAATTCTACTATGGATGCAGTAATGCAAGCAAAACATTTGAGGGTGCGGATTGCTTTTGATTTTTTATCCGGATTGCTTTTGATTTTTTATCTGTATGTGATGATCCGATGGAGAATTGGGGGTTCGTTTAGGGAAATGTTACCTTTTTAGCAGTCTGATTGAGTTACATTTTGTTGTTCAAATTGCAGAAGCTCAATCAATCACGGCTCCCAAACGTTACTTGTTACTTGTGACCAGTGGAGGTTTGAACCAACAAAGAACTGGGGTAATAATCCGTTGATCCCTTTTGGAATGTAATTTGAAATTTTGATTGATATTGCTAACAATTTCGATTGGCCTCATAAGCAGTTGAACGCCCGCTTCATTTACGATGTCTATTCTATGTAGTATGCCTTTTTCCTGCTTCAATTGGCAGAAGAGGGGCCTTGATATCTTCTTGCGAGATGCATTTGACCTTTAAGATATAAGCCATAGTTTCCTGTTGTGAATTTCAGAGAACCATAGTCCCTATTCCAATCTATAAGGTTCTTGTGCACAAATACTCGCTTCTGCTTTTGCACAAGATGCCTCTCTTTCTTTCTCTCTCCGTCTCTTCATCTCTTTCAATAATCTCCTCCCCTATTAGTAGAGCTAGCAAATTTGGATCAATGAAAACTTGTAGAGAGTTGTTTACATATACACAAACGTATTGCTCTGATACTAGATGAGGGATTTGCCTTGCGTATAAGTGATGAGATCTCATATAAATGGTCAGTCTGAATCTTTCCTTCAAGGCATTGAGATTTTGATGTCTCTTCATTCACCATGATCATTTCAATTCCCTGTGGTTGTGGGTGCATTGTCCTTTTCTGATTCCTCAATTATCAAATATTCCAATCCTGGTATTAGAACTATCACATGTATGAAACAAAAGTAAAGGTGTGCAGGAAAGAGCTATTGTAGGATGATCCTAGCAGTCAGAAGATCATCTTATGTTGTTTGAGATGTTATTGATGAAGGACATGTTTTTCCATCATCGATCTTAGGCTTTTGATGCTTGAATACCGTTCAAATAATTTTCATACAAGCCAAAAGGTTACCACCATAGTCTATAGTTAGCTGTTTATATCCATGATTTGCTAGAATGTTGTGCCAGTGAATTAGCTTGACGTTGTTTTTCTCGTCCAAGTTATTCAGACATTTCTTAGAATTCATTGTGGTTAGCTTCAGGGGAGATTCGGACCTTGCTTAAGATGCAAAGATACTTGTAAACTACTATACATGGTTGTATTACTTCCATTGCATGATTTTGAAATCTTTTTTGCCACCTAGTTGTTTGATCCAAACTTATTGTACCCAACCCTTGAACAGATTACAGATGCTGTAGTTGCTGCCCGCATTTTGAATGCTACTCTAGTCGTCCCAAAGTTGGATCAAAAGTCATTTTGGAAGGATGCAAGGTTAGTTATGGAACTTGTTTATGCAATTCCAACACTTTTTAAACATATCTTGATGTTCATCCTGTTGTCGTATGATGAAGATAGATCATCTGTTTGTGCATTTCTCATAGCAATGCCATAGGACAATCATGTTGCTTTGTCTTGTGCAGTAACTTTCTGAGATCTTTGATGTTGAGTGGTTCATATCACATCTAGCGAAAGATGTTAAAATCTTAAAAGAGCTACCAAGAAGGGACAGAAAGATTTGGACTCCATATACTATGCGTGTTCCAAGGAAGTGTAGTGCTAAATGCTATCAGAGTCGTGTATTACCTAATCTTCTAAAGAAGCGTGTAAGTTATTTACATGAAGATGTCGATATATAAGTGGCTATGATCAAATTTCAATATATCCTTTCAGATTACATTAGTTTAGCATTTCATGTTTCTACCTGTTCATTGTAATTAGGTTTTAATTTGGGCATTAGTAAGTCCTCCTTTTTACACTAGACATGTTTGATTATTAGCCGACCCCAAGTGATTGGGACATAAGGCTTGGTTTGGTTTGGTTGTTGCAATGTATCGTTTGTGTTTTGGATCTAAAATCTGAAGTAGCTTAATTCCGAGTGTAGGAAGTTGAACAATGTTTTCATTCGTCTTTAAACAGGGTAATAAGATCAGGTATTTAATTCAGTATAAGGCCCTCATGATGAAATACCATTGGTTTAGGAAACTAGAAAAATTGGATTTGTGGTGGCATGCCAAGGTGAGAGTGTAGGTCTAGACTCTAGCCTAATACGGTATTACGGTTATAGAGTTTGTGGGTTGATATGGTTAGAACTGGCTCCATGGGAAGATTGGTATTCGAATTGGCTTTCTACATGAAGTTCCATATTACTGAATTTGCAGACATACAGTAATTTGAAGTCCTGGACAACCACTGAAGAAGTATTCTAATTTCTGGGGGCTGTGGATATGGGAGTAGTATCTTCTTGTTTTTATGGGAAATCATAACCATCGAGCGGAAAAGTCTATTTGGGTTATGAGAATATCACCTAGGTTGTTTTAGAGGGAAAATTGCGTCGATTCTAGTGAATTAAAAATGTCTACATTGATGTTTATAAGCCGCTACCTGCTTCAGTTCAGATGCCCGAGGCATTCTGCTTGGGTGCAAAAAGTCTCTTAATCCCCGTAATTCCATGTCGGTGGAGAAGCTTTGCAAAAGGAAAAGTGCACCTTTGATCAATCAAGGATGTGATTACTGGAACTTTCCTACCTGGACGTTTGTTTATTTGGTTGCTGTTGCTTATGATTGTATTGGCACATGTAGGAGCTTGCTTTTGCCACTCTCCTTGGAGTGCTTTGATGCTTGACGGTTGAATTGTAGGTTACCTAGAATGCACGTCAGTTGGCTCTGTAGAATATGATGTCTTGTCCACCCATGGCCAAGCTATAGAACGTCCGTAGGTTACCTAGAATGCACATCGGTTGGCTCTGTAGAATATGATGCCTTGTCCACTCATGGCCAGGCTATAGAATGTCCCTACTACTAGGGTAAACATGCTTGTCTGGTAAAATATCCATCGCACATTCTTCTCAATCTGGTAGACTGGGAGTCTGGCACTAAGTAACCATAGCAGACCTTCAAACCACGGTACCTTTGCTCAGTTGTTCCCTGAGAAGTTCTTCACCTATAGATGGAGAACATTAGTTTCTTAAAGAAGTATTTTCGATATCCAGATTGCTTTGAAGTTCTCTGAAATTGGTAATTTAACTTTGGTCGTTTATGAAAAATTATCCCTCACACCTCAGGGTTAACCTTTGAATTCTCAACCAACAGCGACAACTAACTGCTCAGCTTAAACTACTTAGCTGAACTAACAATTATAGTAAATCTAATTGGGGTGCGTGTATTTGTGTGTGCGCTAATGTACTTATTCGAGCAATCAACAAACCAACACAAGGATATTGATTGGAATTCCATATGGGGGAGAAACTATGGGAGAGAGACTTTGTACATTTATACCCATTGGTGAATACAGGGGTTCATCATAACCTATGGCATTTTACCTGTAACTTAGATTCTCAAATACCTCACCGAACTCACATTAATCATATCGAATACTTGATTGCGTACCTCGAACACTTCAAGGCTTGAGCTCTCCAAAGTGCCTCTTGACACGACCGAGGTCTTGAATCGGCTCACCTTGGTCAGAGTGGTGAAATGCCTCCAGAGGCACCATTGCATGTCTTGAGAGAGGTTGAGAGGAAGATACTAAAACCTTTGAGAGAGGTCCTTCAAGCTTCTAGATTACACATCTATGTAAATCTCTCAACAACATTTATTGGGTGTACTCCCTAGGCGTTAGATATGATTTCCATCCTTGGAGGCGCAAAACCTGTGCTAGGTGTACCGTCGCTCAAAAATGTTGCAAGCCTTGTCGATGAAAATATGCGCGCAAGCAGGCACCTGAAGCCTGCTTGAGCAGCTTAGGGGCACCACTTTCCAGGAAGTTGGGGAAACGTATCGCAAGCTGGTGCTCGTAACATTGTTTAGCACCCTTCAACTTCAAGACTCCTTTGCAAGCCTTCGACACTGATCTGATACTGCGAAGCTTTTGAAAGTTTCCCTGAACAAAGTGAAGTCTGATGTAGGACACCACGAGTGGGGCCATGGGGTTCACATCTATACACTGTACCCACTGTAATGCACGAACTCAATAAACATAAGATTTATGAACTTGAATTGCAATGGTTGTTACAAATGAGAACCTGTCCGTCACACCCAATTGCCAACCTAACAATGGAGCTCTAAGAGCCAGCAGTTTAGATTTCAAATGTTAGAATTAAATTGTGTTTAAAAGTGGAAATAAATGATTTCCTGCCATGTCAGACATTTATTGCAGTAAGGTTTTGTCAGTTGCACTGTTATGTCTTTATCTGTGGGATATGGGTCTTGAATGAAAATATTGTAACTAACACTTGATGTTTTTCATTCTTGTGAAGGCTGTTCAGCTCACCAAATTTGATTACAGACTTTCAAATAAGTTGGACAAGGATTTACAAAAGCTTAGATGCAGAGTTAACTATCATGCATTGAAGTTCACTGATCCTATAATTGAAATGGGTGAAAGATTGGTACATCGAATGAGGATGAGAAGCAAACACTATGTCGCCCTTCACCTAAGGTAATCTGATTGATCCTCTCTCTTGCTGTCCCTGTACCTCCAATTCCTTTTTTGTCCCTTATGGGTAGCTGATACAATTTAATACTTTTCTCAGTATTCTTTCCCTTCTTTGGTTAACCTGCATAAACATGTCCACTTGATGTGAACAGTAATCTGTTGCATGGTCTTATTGGATAATTGTGGTGAATCTGGTGATTGGGTAAAGTGTATATGATCCAGATGCAAACGTGGGAAGTAGCTTCTAACATGTCCACATGAACTTCTTAACTGCCAATATCTAACTTTTCATGTCATACGTGTTACTTTGGTGTTATTTATGGTTGCTGTCTTGGAAGTGGAAATAGGATTCTATCCACTGCTCTGTATTTGTAGGTTCTCAGTGTATGGATTGTTTTCCAGTTTTACATATGATAGGAACTGCAAGGACGTGGAATTATATTTATCCTAATGAATGTCCCTTCTTACAGGTTCGAACCTGATATGCTTGCATTCTCAGGATGCTATTATGGTGGTGGAGACAAGGAAAGGATAGAATTGGGTGCAATAAGGAAGAGGTGGAAAACTCTACATGTAAGGTTCCGAATGCCAGTTTGTGAAACTATGTGCAGAAATGAAAATGTTGATGGAAATGAGCGATTTTGACAAAAGAAGATATCTACCAGACTACAGACCTTTTTTTTTTCTTCTCAAAACCTTACCAGCTTTGAAAGAGCTAGTTAGGAAAAGAAATTATGGTAGACCAAGTCTCAAGTCCAAAAGGCTCAGCATGCTACCCTTACGATCTGTGATATTCAAATGATGAGCCTGCGGTTATGCTTGTTGTCCACCTTTTCCCATTGGAATATGTTTCAAGGATGTTTCTGTGGAATAATTAGATGTTTAGCAACATAGTAGCTCAGAAGAAATCTGAGTGTTTTTGGACAAGGATATGTATCAGTGACGAAATAGGTTATAGTCCAAAGTGTGAGGTTTGGTTTCTTGTTAATAAAGATACAAGAAGAATCGGATTAGGAGGACAGGTTTGTCATCGACTCATCGCATTTGCTTAAAATGAGTAGCAGAATGCTGTAGCCTTTTTGGTAGCTCGATTAGTAGTAATGTCAAGATTTGACTTACATTGTCATAATTGCCATCAAACCTGAGTTTGAATTATCGTCAAACCTGAGTTTGGTTTTCGATTCTGGATTCAGTATTGGTTTGGAGCGCATGTTGCTTTCAACTCTGCTTTATTACAAGGTTTCAACTACTCTTGTTACACATCTATGATGCAGCACACCTGATATGCAAAGAATCTTTATGTTTTATTTCCAGGGTAGCAACCCTGATAGGGGAAGAAGACAAGGGAAATGCCCACTTACTCCTGAAGAAGTGGGCCTCATGCTGAGAGCATTGGGATATGGCAAAGACGTTCATATATATGTGGCATCTGGGGAAGTATATGGAGGAGAAGAGACGTTGGCCCCACTAAAAGTGCTCTTCCCAAATTTTTACTCAAAAGACACCCTAGCCGGCAAGGAGGAACTAGAACCATTTGCTGCATTTTCTTCTCGGATGGCTGCTCTGGATTTTCTAGTTTGTGATGAAAGTGATGTGTTTGTCACCAACAACAATGGTAATATGGCAAAAATTTTAGCAGGACGAAGGTGTGTTGCTTTCTTTATTGTTTTCCTCTTCTGTTTTTTTTCTTCTTTTCATTTGCTGGGGGATAGAAAAAAGAACTCTTAGGCTGTGTTTGGATCTTGGATTTGCTGCAACTTATGGCGTAAAAGGAGAAGATAAAGGAAAAACATTAAGAGATTGGGAAATGAAGAATCAAGACTTATTTCTTTAGTTCCCTTTCATTTTCCTTTCTCTTGCAAATTCTATGGGCATGTTTGGTTACTAGGATTCGAATATATATCTAAGGGGGGCCATATATCTTACGTTTGGTTAGAATTTTTGCTGTTGGGGTTAAGATATGTGTTGGACAGGAGATCCCACAAAAAAACGGAAGATATGGTAGTCATAAATCATAATCCCATCACAATTTTTCTGAGGGAATTACATGTCCTGTGGAATTATTTATATCTTTACTACTAGTCGAGTAAAACAAACGGGCCCTAACTTCTGATTATCCCTTGGTTGCAGGAGATATAATGGACACAAGCCTACAATTCGTCCAAATGCTAAAAAGTTGTATAGGTTGTTCTTAAGCCGAGTTAACATGACGTGGGAGGCATTTGCATCAGGTGTTCGTACTTATCAGAGAGGCTTCATGGGAGAACCGATGGAGTTGAGGCCAGGACGGGGTGCGTTTCACGAGAACCCAGCTACTTGTGTCTGTGAAGATACTAAAGCCAAAGAGAAAATGGAATTGGGTCCCCGAAAACTAGGTAAAGATGTGGAATCTGCAACCAGAAAGGATGTTAGTGAAGTAGTTGATGATCAGAATGATAATGACGATGAGCCAGAATGGTCTGATCCTGATGACTACGATGACCAATATGCCCCTCTGGGAAAAGGTTTGTTCAATGGAATGGGTTCAGACGAAGATAATTTCTTATCCGAGGAGCCTGAGTTGGAAGATATGCTGTCGGATTAGGAGAGGATGTAGCTTGGCTGTCGTCAAGCAGTTTTTTGTTGTTCCCAAGTGATTCATTCTCCGAATTCTTTGCCTCCTTGGGTTCCCTCTCAACGACTTACAAGTTCTTGCAAAATCTTTTGGATGCGGTGTGAAGCCGTCTTCCTTAGAACAAAGCAACGGCGATACAGGGCATTTATATGTGATAGTAATAATTAGTTGTCTACTTGTGCATTTCAACTCCAATGAGGATTTTGGTTCATCTGCGGCAACTGGGGCTTTTGTCGTCCTGTTACTTAATGACCCTTCAGAGTCTTTTGCAGAGCATTTGGCGGAGGAGATTGCTATACCTAACCGAAAGAGGAAATACAAATGGGAAGATGGAGTACAAGGTTAGAATGAAGTAGATTGGGTTTTGGAGTTGAGAGCTAAAGGTTTTTCCCAGAGGTTATTAGAGAGCAGGAATATTAGTTGCTACAGTTGAGCCCTAGTCTCTTTTTTTTTCTTCCTTTTTTTCCTTTAGGGGGTTTTCTTTGGGGTTGGTTAGATATTCTGCTGAGGCCTTTTTCTGCAAAAACTAGAGGGGAAAGCATTCATGTACACTTCTTGTCATTTGTCATAGATTGTTTGTTTTTATTTTTATGATGTAAATAACTAAATATATGTATGATTTACGGAGAAATAATATCATTAGGACATTTATTGACGTAGGATAACTCATTTACTAGCAATTATTTAGTTAATCTTTTCTGAGGATCTCTGAGCTTTTGATCTCTTTCTTATTAATTTTTAGCTTGCATCCTCAAAATAGGAGTGAATTTTTACCTTCAATTTTAATGTTAATTTTTTTTCCCATTAGAACCATGAGTTATGTTTGTCTGAAAGTACTTGATTTCCATCAAAACCTTGGAGGGAAAGGTCTGAAATCTTGCCAAAATAAGAAAGTTGAAATCTAACTCCTAATTCCACCTCCTCCGGAGACTATATAGTACCCACGTGAAATAATGTATGTTGTCCTAAGCCAAGCACCGAATTCGTGAACCAGACGAGGCCTATGAGAAGGTATTAATTGTTTGCACACAAGGTAGGCTATTAGTCTATCACAAATTGTACAATTCTTACTACAATACTAAATAAATTGGAGAAAATAACATAAAAAGAGAACCTTTATGGGTAGTTGATTTTGTGGATCATAATTTTGGAACCAACCTTATGAACATCATGAGGATTCGAGTTTTGGGCAATTAGCTTCACAACATGCCTATGACCTTTGCAGACCCAATGAACGTTGACATTAGAACTTTTACAAAGAGCTAAACACGGGCCCTCTAGATTATGATTTCTTTGCATGTATTATTATGGCTGTTCTAATGCAGCCGTCCTCTGTGTTTTCGACAAGTTTACGGGAAGAATTCCGCGAGCTTCTAATCCATCCTGGATAGTATAGCTGTGCCAGGCTTGAAGCAGAATCGAGGGGCGTTTATAATGGTCTAAAGATCGTTCTTGGTCATGATTGCATGAAAATCGAACTTGATTCAGAAGTTGCGGTGAATCTGGGCCAACTTTTACATTTCTAAACTAATTTTGGAGAAAACATTAGAAGCTAGATCTATGGATAACGTGCATCTATAACCTAGGATTATCGTAATGCCCTGACTAGATTTTGGGACACTGCTCTTGGGACCCGGCATGGGCGCTGTTGGTGTGCCCCTGAAATGAATCCGAATTATCAGCGGAAGTTGCGGAACACAAATTAAATTAACAAGTTTATGAACATAATTATTTGGACATAATTGGCTACGAAGCCGTCAAATATCCGTGAATTCATGTGCATCGAGCGACTCTGAAGTGTGTACAATTGTGTTTGAAATTTTAATTTTTTTTCATGTCGCTACTCTCGAACTGAACCTTGGTTCACAGAGTAACATAATTACAACACCCCCCGGCCCACCCCCCTCCCCAACAAAAAAAAATAAAAAATAAAAAATTCTCTCCCTGTCTTGGTCTACTTCGGCCAAAGGAAAACCAAAACAAACCAGTAGCTTCAACAGGTAACCCCTCTCTCTCTCTCTCTCTCTCTCTCTCTCTCTCTCTCTCTCTGCATTATTTGTTGACAACACCAACACAAACTGAGGCAACGAAGCATTTAGCTGTGACATATTTCAGCAGTTCCGTTTCCCGCGTAATTTTTCAGTTCAATGGTTCTCATTGAGTCTTAATCTTCAATAGCAAAGGTGTGTACAGTGTACGTTCTCTTGATTTCTTGGAGCACTTCGGGATCTATAGCCATTACCACTTTTTAATTTTGAGCCCTTCGTAATTATTGAGCACTTTGGACTCTGAGGTTAATTTGGGATTTAATACAAGCACACCAACTGTTTGATGTAAATTACCAGTGAGCTATGATAGGTTTACATATTTTATTTTTTGGGTAAATATTATGATAGATCTTTAAACCTTGTCTGAATTGAATTTACAAAAAGGGTTCATGTTGTTTGACATTGCGATTAGAAATGGGTCTCTTTTTAGTGTTATTAGACGCCCAGGCACACTAAAAAAGAGAGGAGAAGAAAAGAGTGGCATTTTTTCTCCTTATTGACAGTTTCTTGAGGCAGTTAAAAGGGGTGATTGAGGAAACTAAAATTAGAGTTACTCTCATAATTGACGTTGACACGAAAAGGAATGTTACCAATAAAAGAGTAATAGATTTGAGGAGGTTGTACGCTTGTAGTTCAATGAGCACTTCTGAAGCTTGCACTTCAAATTTGAGCTTCCTGTACAAGCAGAATGCCGGTGCCATTATATTATATTAGATGAAGTTAGCCTTGTGCTTAGGTTGAATGTTCTCAAAGAAATGCGGCAACAGATGTTTTGAAGGTGGTGTTTTCGTTTGCTTTGTTAGCTTATCAAAGAGGGGTGGTGTGAAGCCCGGTTTCTAAAAAGGCACTTACGTGACGCTAAGTAGGTTATGTTATTTTAAAAAGAAATGTGATTAAGGTTAAAGGGATATTTTCAGTCGACTTTTTAGGACATGAGGATAGTATGATATAATTTTAGGGGTTCAATATTTTTCTTTAGAAAGCGAACGGCACCATAATGCAGGGAAAGCGAACGTCACCATAATGACCTTTTTAATTAGTCTATGTTGTAATTTTTAGGAGATTCAACCCCAGGACCCAGACATGAATTATTGAATCAGAACAATTTTTAGTAGATAGCATAATTGAATTTTTGTATTCCATTTACCCTGGCACCACACGTATCAAGGCTAGGAAGCTAGGTTGGCACATGTGTCCTCATCTCTCACTAGTATAGAATGACCCAGGGGTGTTTCACCTCTAAAGAGAAAATATCTAATAGATATATATACTGGTAGGAGTAAATAAAAGGGTTAAAGAAAAAGAAGAGAAACAGCTAGAAGAGAAGGGGAAACGGTGAAGGAAAAGAGAGGAGCAATTCGTGCACCCCTTCAATTGAAATCGAACTCCGACTTCCTTCGATTGCCGCCGGAAAACTTCAATAGGTAACTTCTCTCTCTCTCCCTCCCACACGGACAGCTGCACGCAGCGGGGGTCATGGCAGACCTCTTCTCACTTTTACCCTATTTCTCTTCTCGGCCAGAACAAAAACGAAAATAGCAGCAGAGGCGCTGCTGCGTGCGATGCTAGGTGTGTAAAATACACATACAAATATATGATAAAATCTAAGAACAGTTGATTAAGTTGTAGAAAAGGAAAAAAAAAGTTACGTACTATGAGCACTGCTATGTGTGGATGTGCAAGGGGGGTTGTGTTTGAAACAAAAGAGAGAGGGCATGAGAGAAATATATGTAATTAGGAATATACATGTGATGTTTAAATGTGTCTATGTGAATGTTAGGCTGATCCCTCATTCGGTGTTAGTTTGGTTGGACTAAAAATAATTTACTCGATGGGCCTTAGTCAATTAGAATTCCATTAGGTACTGCTTATGGTTATAAGCTTAGGTGTATACACATGCAAGAGATGCTATAATGGAATGGAGTTCTTTGTTTTAAGCCAGAATGTTAGTCTCATATTAATTCCGAGCCACCTCCAAGCCCAATAGGCCGACTCACAGTCTAGAAGGTCTAAAAATATTTCGATTACATTTTTGAACATGTTACCAATAATTGACAAATAGGTTGGTCCGAGGCATAAGTACGAGAATGATCAAGTCCTTAGCTTAGCTCTCGAGAAGTCAAAAGGTGAGATACTATACCTTGGTTATATTGCTTTTCAAGCAAATTATGTTATGTGTTTCATATGCTCAAAGTTATGATATGTATATAAGTTATCAAGAAAGCATGATTTAATGACATGATTTATGCCTCTCATTTTATGCCATGGAGATATGCTATGAACTCTTTATTCAAAGACGACGATTTTATGAGAATGGCTATGTTTAAGAAAGGATGATTCCATGAACACCGGCCTTGCCATCTAAAGGTGACGGTGTAATGTTGTTATGATTCCATGAACACCGGCCTTACCATCTAAACGTGACGGTTTACTGTCATTATGATCTCAAAGTTTGATGCATCCAGACAACGGTGTCCCGGGTCAGGGGGATGGATTTTAAAGATACCATGACCAACAAAGGGGTTATAAGGAAGGAATGTTATGTGGCACCAGCTGCTAGTGATTTGATCATTTCACACCATGTGGGGTCGCTTTCCTATTCATGTTTAGCTATTGGATGTTCATCACAAGGCTGTGTAAGGTTTACATGATGCAAGTTTTTCGTATGAGCTTTATGCTAAAGTGACGATATGTTATGTGCAAGAAGTTTACGAAGATTATTTCCATGGTAAAACTTATAACTCTAGTATGGTATCTCACACGAGCTGTCGGCTTATGAAAATTTAATTATTTTTCCTACAGGTATTGCCAAGTAGGAACGAGAACGATGCTGCTTGGGGGACATGTAAAGAAAGTATTTAAGCACTGTTTTGAAAACTTCAAAGTTGGAAATTGACTACTCTCTATTTGGCGTAAGGTCACTTTATACTGAAAAGTTTTTACATCAATAAGGCTCTGGTGGTGTTTTTATGTCAATAATGTTGTCGCGCTTTTACATTTTTACAGTCTTAGCATCTTTTGGACTAAGTAATGAGGCCTTGGGCGGAGGTTAGATCCATTGGCCGGTCCCGATAATCCTATTATTTTAACAACTTTTGGGATAGGGTCGTGACGAGTGGTCTAGCGGCTGATATACGATAGACATGTTCCAACCCCGTTAGTCTATTTTCTCTTATCTTATCCTCTAGCCATGCTACCCTACCACTCCATGAAATTTTTTCATTTCTAATTCTCTGTCACAAATCCTTTTAGGATTCATTTAGTATTTATGTTTTTTTGTGTTTTGCTGTTTACAATGATTGGTAGCTGATGAAGTAATTCAGAAGTCGAGCCTTAATGAATTTGGGATTAATAACCAACTAACTGTTGAGGATCGATAAGAATACAACAACATAACAACATAACATGACCCATCTAGTCCCCAATGATTGGGGATATGGGCGGGGGATGATTGGAGACAGACCTAACCTTTGGCAATATATGCACAAAGTGGCTGATCTCAGAGTACCACTGAAATAGTGGCCCTCCTAAACCTCCAAGAACCGAGGAGCTACAGGGACGTTTTGTTGTAGAACCATGCCCCCAAATTAAAGCCAAATGGCATCAGAGAGGGCAGGCCTAGAGACCCAAATTAATTTATGTGCACATTACCATGCTTCCTTCATTGATAGTCCAGAGCATCGGTATGCACAACAAGGATCGGTAAAAAATAAGAAACTAATTTCAATTTCATCCGACTTACTTAGAATCTGGTTTATGCTTTGTTTTGAGGCTTCATTTATCTTGCAAGTAAGGGTATGACCATTGCCTTAGTAATTTGTGTCCTTTCATGTGAACTGATGGTGGTCTCTAGACATTCTATGCGAGAACCGGGTGGTCTCTAGACCTTCTATGCGAGAACTGGTAGTAATGGCAGATGCGTGTGCATGTTTCGGGGATGTGTTATGTGCAGTATTGTAAAGCCACATGCATTGTTTTTCTCTTTCTTCGTGTTTTTGTCTCTTTGTATGATTAGATTTCATTAGTAGTGGATTATGTATACTGCAACCAATTGTTTTGTTTATTGTTGAACTAGTTGGTGATCAGGTGGCTAATGCTTCTGTAGTGGCATGAAAATTGAACAAGATTCAGAAGTTGCGGTGAATCTGGGCCAGCTTTTGTGCTTCTCATCTAATTTTGGAGAAAACATTAGAAGCTAGGTCTATGGATAACGTGCATCTATAACCTAGGATTATCGTACTGTCCTAACTAGATTTTGGGACACTGCTCTTGGGACCCGCCATGGGCGCTGTTGGTGTGCCCCTGAAATGAATCTGAATTATCAAGTTTATGAACATAATTATTTGGACACAATTGGCTACGAAGCCGTCAAATATCCGTGAATTCATGTGCATTGAGCGACTCTGAAGTGTGCACAATTGTGTTTGAAATTAAGTTAATTTTTTTCATGTCACTACTCGCGAACTAAACCAGGCCCCCCCCAACAAAAAAAAAAACCATCCCTGTCTTGGTCTACTTTAGCCAAAGGAAAACCAAAACAAACCAGTAGCTTCAACAGGTAACCTCACTAGTACAAGCACTTCTGAAGCTTGCACTTCAACTTTTAGCTTCCTGTACAAGCAGAATGCTGCCGGTGCCATTATATTATATTAGATGAAGTTAGACTTGTGCTTAGGTTGAATGTTCTCAAAGAAATGTTGCAACAGATGTTTTGAAGGTGGTGTTTTCATTTGCTTTGTTAGCTTGTCAAAGAAGGGTGGTATACAATTTACCTAGATTTTGAGCTGTAGAAAGGTGTAGTTTTGATTCATGAAAAGATGGTCCTACCTAGAGTTGAAGTTACATTCAAACTGATTTTGAACTGGTAAGACCCAATCACCTTGTATGGTTAAATAACTCCAACAATTTAGGGGACAAAATTTCCCAATGCTCAGACCATCATCGTCTTTCTCTCCACTCCATGCCCCAGCCCTAGGGCCTTAACATTGCTCAAGGTGTGAACAAATCACACCTCTCCCATTGTCAAATATCAATCAACACATGTTTGATTGCAATATTATAAGGGGCATAAGGAGTGTGGGGAACTTGTGGTCCCCAAACATATCCTGGGATTATATAGTCAGTTGTTTGTTTTGCAGTATTATGTATGGAACCATTTCTTCTCCTTTACTATTTCATGGAGTAATCTCCTAGATGGCGGATTAATTAATACCACATGTAGGGTGCTATTACTTAGTTTCTCCCGTGCAGATTAGGTTCCCTCCTTGTCCAATGGTTAGAATAATCGTTGGGCTCCAAGATCTGCAACAACATTAGAGATGCCATGATGGCTTGGCGAAATATCAATTCCACGCAGGAGAACAAGGTCTTGTTCAGGGCTTGGGGAGTTCCTTTCCCATGGTTGAGTTCTACAGTTGAAGGTTAATTTTAGTTTTAGTTCTTTTCTTTGGTTGATAGGTGCCTGGTTGTATAGATTTCTCTTTTCTTATTGGCGGCTCCTTTAAGGGAGTTGGTTGAGATAGTTTTTGTGTCCTGTTTGGACCATGATGTTTTTTTGTTTGGGGCTTATATGGAAGAGTACATTTACCGGAAAAAAAAAACGGTTAAAATAATCTCCATCCACTAGTCTCATCTGAGCATCCCTCATTTTTCCAAGCCAGACATTTCCCCTCCGTTCCCATCTATTATCCCATCTTTTTTCTCATCCTTCCTAGTATTAAGTTGGATATCCAACCTACTATTGGGCCGACAAGACACCACAATAAGCAAGTGTGTGTGGATTGTCCTATCAGCGCCGGCGGTGATCTTAGTCACCCTAGGCAAATGATTTGTCTGACGTAGTTGACCATCCTTTGTGGATTGCCAAACCAAGCCTTGAGTCTCAATCAATTTGGGTTGGATGCATGAATTTGTTTTCTCCATTGGACTCTGTTGAGGGCATTGTGTTATGTGATATTAAAAAACCATTGATCATTTTGAGCTTGTCGCCTCTACAATCAATTTTGGTCCACTGTCTACCCCTCCCTTAGTGTTACACTCTACCGTAATCATATCATTCCTCTAGCGGCTGATACACGATAGACATGTTCCAACCCTGTTAGTCTAGTTTCTCTTATCTTATCCTCTAGCCATGCTACCCTACCACTCCAAGTTCATGGAGTAATCTCCTAGATGGCGGTTATTAATACCACATGTAGGTTTACATGATGCAAGTTTTTCGTATGAGCTTTATGCTAAAGTGACGATATGTTATGTGCAAGAAGTTTACGAAGATTATTTCCATGGTAAAACTTATAACTTATGGTATCTCACACGAGCTGTCGGCTTATGAAAATTTAATTATTTTTCCTACAGGTATTGCCAAGTAGGAACGAGAACGATGCTGCTTGGGGGACATGTAAAGAAAGTATTTAAGCACTGTTTTGAAAACTTCAAAGTTGGAAATTGACTACTCTCTATTTGGCGTAAGGTCACTTTATACTGAAAAGTTTTTACATCAATAAGGCTCTGGTGGTGTTTTTATGTCAATAATGTTGTCGCGCTTTTACATTTTTACAGTCTTAGCATCTTTTGGACTAAGTAATGAGGCCTTGGGCGGAGGTTAGATCCATTGGCCGGTCCCGATAATCCTATTATTTTAACAACTTTTGGGATAGGGTCGTGACGAGTGGTCTAGCGGCTGATATACGATAGACATGTTCCAACCCCGTTAGTCTATTTTCTCTTATCTTATCCTCTAGCCATGCTACCCTACCACTCCATGAAATTTTTTCATTTCTAATTCTCTGTCACAAATCCTTTTAGGATTCATTTAGTATTTATGTTTTTTTGTGTTTTGCTGTTTACAATGATTGGTAGCTGATGAAGTAATTCAGAAGTCGAGCCTTAATGAATTTGGGATTAATAACCAACTAACTGTTGAGGATCGATAAGAATACAACAACATAACAACATAACATGACCCATCTAGTCCCCAATGATTGGGGATATGGGCGGGGGATGATTGGAGACAGACCTAACCTTTGGCAATATATGCACAAAGTGGCTGATCTCAGAGTACCACTGAAATAGTGGCCCTCCTAAACCTCCAAGAACCGAGGAGCTACAGGGACGTTTTGTTGTAGAACCATGCCCCCAAATTAAAGCCAAATGGCATCAGAGAGGGCAGGCCTAGAGACCCAAATTAATTTATGTGCACATTACCATGCTTCCTTCATTGATAGTCCAGAGCATCGGTATGCACAACAAGGATCGGTAAAAAATAAGAAACTAATTTCAATTTCATCCGACTTACTTAGAATCTGGTTTATGCTTTGTTTTGAGGCTTCATTTATCTTGCAAGTAAGGGTATGACCATTGCCTTAGTAATTTGTGTCCTTTCATGTGAACTGATGGTGGTCTCTAGACATTCTATGCGAGAACCGGGTGGTCTCTAGACCTTCTATGCGAGAACTGGTAGTAATGGCAGATGCGTGTGCATGTTTCGGGGATGTGTTATGTGCAGTATTGTAAAGCCACATGCATTGTTTTTCTCTTTCTTCGTGTTTTTGTCTCTTTGTATGATTAGATTTCATTAGTAGTGGATTATGTATACTGCAACCAATTGTTTTGTTTATTGTTGAACTAGTTGGTGATCAGGTGGCTAATGCTTCTGTAATGGCCTATGCCAAAACTTTATCTTGTTTCTCATGTTGACAACAATGCAATTATCTTCTTTTACCTGGTTTGAGCCTGATTCCCTGAATGCCAAGCCTTTTTAATCTAGCGTTTACAAAAACCATTTAAGGTTGTCTTTATTCTATGGATCAAGTTTCCTTTGAACATCAATTTTGTATTTTCTTCACACTTTCTGTTATTGTCGTATGGCAATATAGTGAATTTCAGCTAGAAGTACGCAGTCCTTACCCCTCAAAGAAGTACGCAGTCCTTACCCCTCAACTCTATGGTTTTCATGTGTATGAGTGGACTCCAGGAAAATCTTCAGACGTTGGGGGGCACTTGGCTAATCTAACTAGTGCTGCTTACTTGGGCATTGAATTTTGCAAAATTGATATTTTTCTGCTTACACCCAATGCTTGTCTATGATTGCGCTAATTTCATTTCATTTGAATTTACCCTGGAATGAGATACTAATTCTGATTTTCTTGGTGTCAATTGCTAGCTCAATCCTGCAGCCTTTGAAACAAATCTGACTGGGCTTTGGCTCTTAGCTCAATCCATAATTTACAAACCAAAATGTCTCTTCGTAGACCACCACTCCCCCGTCTCCTCCTCAACAACGTCTCATGCATGAGAAATGCCCAACAAATCTTACGCCACGTAAATGTCTCCCTTCATGACGGCGGTGCACTAGTGCTAATGGGCACCAATGGCTCGGGCAAAAGCACTTTCTTGCGCATGTTAGCCGGATTCTCCAAGCCTTCAGCTGGAGAAATCCTCTGGAACGGTCACGACATAACCCAAGCAGGGATCTTCCACCAATACAAGCTTCAACTCAACTGGCTCTCATTAAAAGATGCCATCAAAGACAAATTCACAGTCCTTGACAATGTTCAGTGGTTTGAAGTGCTTGAAGGAAAGCAAGGGGGGTCTCTCCCTGCTTTAGAGCTAA
This sequence comes from Rhododendron simsii, assembly GCA_014282245.1. Taxonomy (NCBI): domain Eukaryota; kingdom Viridiplantae; phylum Streptophyta; class Magnoliopsida; order Ericales; family Ericaceae; genus Rhododendron; species Rhododendron simsii. The sequence goes on along the minus strand of CM024953.1, from coordinate 6,348,055 downwards.
TGGGACTTGGAAGGTTGGCCAAAGACAAAGCAAGAATGCTATCAATGGGTCAAAGAAAGAGGGTGCAGCTCGCAAGGTTGTTGGCCATAGATAGGCCAATTTGGCTGCTTGATGAGCCTTCGGTGGCGTTGGATGGGGATGGGGTGAAGTTGTTAGAGTACATTATCGCAGAGCACCGGAAGAAGGGTGGGATCGTCATAGTCGCGACGCACTTGCCTATTGAGATTGAAGATGCCATGTATTTGAGGTTGCCGCCGAGGTTCCCCAGAAGGATGACTTTAGTAGACATGCTTGATCGAGGTGATTAGAAAACTCAAATGGTAATTTCATTTCTTTTGTGACTAAATAGGTTTTGGATAAATTACGAGACACTGGGATTGTGATGACTTGTTACCCAAATGAAGAATCCGAGTCATGTTCGAGCTGATGGAAACTGTATGTGTTGTTGAGAGTCGATACAAAACGGCATGAATTTTTTTTGTTTGATAGAGTTCATATTTTCTTGCTGGAATCTTGGGCTGTAATTTAATTGTCATTTGTTGGGGAAAATGTTCCTTAAATGATGTGTTAATTGTAGTGATATTCTTGTGTGATGAGTACGAGCCATAGTGATGGACCTTATGTTTCCTAGTGATAATGAAACATAGTAGTTAATTTTCTGCACGGGTTTCTCTGTCAAGATTCAAGAATTCTAATTGAACACAAGAGCAGGAAAGTGCAAAAATAGATGATTCTAAACTTGCAGAGGACAATTTCATGAAAATCACCAAAATACACCCCTGGTCCCCAACAATTTAACTCCTTCTATATCACTCCATTTTTCTTTTTCTTTTTTCCCCTTTTATCACTCCTTTACTGGCCAAAAAATAGGATTTTTTATTCGACAAACAAATTGGAAGTTGGAACCGAGGGAGTATGAGGCAGGAGCGGGTCATTTCAAGCTTTGTTTAAAAATTTAATGAGTTCTGAAAATATATTTAGACTTGGTATTTATTAGGCGAGCAGACTTCAATCGAGTTTTATTCAAGCCAATTATGACCCAATCAGTTATGATTTGAATGTTTTGAATATCACAAGTTACACGAGCCAAGTGACAACTTGTTCGATCTTAATTTCAAACCTTCACTACCTTTAAATAAAACTTGTTTTCTAACAGAGAAAATACTTGTTTGATTTTGAAAAGCTGATTGGTTTTACCAACCTAGTTAACTCCACCCTCCTAACCAAGGCTGCGAACGAATAAACAGGACTCGATTTGTCGTGGACTCGATTAGGCTCGACTCTATAATAATAAACGAGTTAAACTCGAGCTTGATTTTGAACCCATTTAGTAAAGGAAATGGCTCCTCTCCAGTTTTGCTCTTCAGTTACCGTCCAATTTGTATTTTTGTGGGCCCAGAATTATTGGAACCATTCATGTTGTAGATCTCGTTGAAAACTTCAAGCACACCAAAAATCGTGTTGATCGGATACCGAATGTATGTATACTTAATTGCAGGGATGGATGTACATGGGGCACGTGCCTCCGCTCGAACGCGTGCCCCCACTCGAAATAAAAATATTTTTAAAAATATTTATGTATAAATTAGCTAATTATGAAAGTGTGCTAATTTATAAACATACACACTTGTATATATATCACGAAAATACTCATATAGAATTAGTTTTATGACTGAATTTCATCATATAATGCATTTATATTTGTTACTTTACGAGCTATTTTTTTATTTGAAGCTATTATTTCTTGATTCTCTTTATTTTTAACCGTCTCGGAGAAATATTTTAAAATAAAGACATTAACAAAATTAGCTCGATCATTCTAAAATTTGTTAATGTTCATTTAAAATATACTACTTTTCTAATTAGTAATGAATGGTTTAATTTTGAATGATTTTACTATGGTTGACTAAAAAAATAAACTTTTGTCATTATAATTAACAGGTGCCCCCACTAGGGTACATTTCTGGATCCGTCCCTTCTTAATCGACACATCTTTACATTGAACAATATATATCATTCACATTGGATTTGAACCCATTTGAGTTTGTTTTTTCAATATCAATGTGCACCAATCAAGTATCGAACGGTATTCAATCAACATAATTCATTGTGTGGTTAAAGTTTTCGATAAGATTTACAGCATGAACGGTTCAAATCATTATTGGTGGCCTACAAAAATGCAAAATGAATGAGAATATGAGAGAGCAAAACTGGAGAGAAACCGGTTCCTTCAATAAATGAGCCGAACTCGAACGCTTTCGGCTGTGGGCTCAATTTTTTTCGTTTGCTATCCTGCTCTACTAGTACTCTCCCCAACATGTGAAAAAGAAGGTTACGAGGACCAGAAATCGATTGAAAAGAAAAGGGGGACAAAACTCGCTGGGAGACACTAAATACAACTGCGAATTTTACTACATGCAACTACAACCAAGACCCTACAATTGAAAGGCCATGTGGACTCTAGGGCTTGTGACCCAGAATCGAAAGAGGCTTGAAACCTCGGATGGAGAGAGCGATGAGGAAGTTTCTGAGGGTGGTTGCCCATCTCTCTCTCTGAATCAAGCCGATGATTTCTTCTACAAAAAAAAAATCCACAACAGCCCTTTGGGTGTGTGCGTCTGGTTCAGATTTCTGATCTTGATCTGGACTCTGCCTGTTACCAGTGAAACTGCTTTCTTTCTTTCTTTCTTTTCATCTATCTATCTATATATATATAGGTTACAGAGTATCCACAATGGAATAATCAAAAGTTGCATGCATTGAAAGAGGCTGTGATGATAAATTTTTCTGGGTTCAAATCAGGCGTTGAGGTCCGACCCGTTACGTGGCGGGGCAACCCAGAGGACCACGGAAGCGAATTCTCTCTCTCTCTCGTCAGGTAACTGTGGTTGCAGTCATGGCGGAGTCACTTCGTCGCCTGATTATTCAAGGATCTGAGCCTTCCTGTACATTGAAACGGTAATAGATAAAGTATGTACTTATAATAGATATATGTTTGTGTGTGTGTGTGTGTGTGAGAGAGAGAGAGAGAGAGAGAGAGAGAGAGAGAGAGAGAGAGAGAGAGAGAGATGATGGTGGTGGTGGTGGTGGTGGTGGATATGTGGTAGGAAACTTTGGACTGACTATGTTCGCTTTGGTTTTCTCGAACTAACCCCCCTTTTTGGGTCGAGATCATACCGATAATTAACCAGCCCCCGTTAGTCGATGAGCGTGGCCTTTTAGGGCTGCAAACAAGCCGAGCCGACGTTTATAGTGCTTGAACTTGGCTCGTTTACTAGACTAGTCGAGTCGAAAACTCGAACTCGAGCAAAAAAGCCGAGCCTAGCTAATTTCCTTAATGAGCCTCTTTAAACGACCTTAGCTTTTGAGTATTGAGCTCTAGCTGTAACAAGCTGAGCCGCAATCTGCTTGCGAGCAGCTTGGTTCATTTGTAGCCCTATGCGTGGGAGTTGGCCCGGAGACCCTGAGTTATCAATAAATGAGTATGGGTTTTGGAGATGCTCTAAAGAAAGTTGTGTGCAAATAGAAGTACGCTTTGCATTCGTAGGCGTATGCCGCGTATGTATCTGAAGGTGTGTGTTTGTGCGTGGAATTTGGTTTATGTCGAGAAAATGCTGCACATTTGGTGAAGAATGTGTTGAAAAAAGTCAGCCTAAAGGATATTGCTGGAGAATTGTTGATTGAGTACGTGTTTAACCTATTTGCGAGAAATTTTTTAGTGCCGGGTGGCTATCACGTGGTGCCTGCTTGGCACATCCGGGCCGTTCATTGCGGTTTTGGACGGCTTGGATTTGGAGAGAGAAAGTGTTGGGGTGAGAGGAGCAAGAGAGTTTCAATCTGGGCGGTCCAAAAGTGCAATGGACGGCCTGGATGTGCCGAGCAGGCACCACTGGGGATATACCCACCCAGCACCGAAAAATTTCTCCCTGTTTGCTATCTGGAAAGGAAGTAAGTAACTCAAGAGAATGAGGCTAATAAGCAGAGAGAAGGGATGTTTCTAAGGGTGGTTGCCCCTCTCTGTAACTCGACAGTCTTGGTCAACCCTTGCTCAGATCGTTGAAGCCAATGATTTCAGTTACTTTAAAAAAATCAACAACCTTTTGCATATGTAGTTGTATGTACGTATCTGAGAGTGAGTTTGTGCGAGGAATTTGGTTTATGACCTGTTTGGTTCGCATTTCCTAATCCTTTCCTGTTCTGCTGTCGCTGCTGCTGTTGTTGCTACATAAAGGAACCATGATCACTAAATAACCCAGTGTAGGAGGCTGTGATGATATTTTTCTCAAGTTCATATGTCGAGAAGATGTGACCCATTTCTTGGCAGGGCAACTGATGTTGCAGCCATGGTGGGAAAACCCTTCTCTTCTACAATCGAAACACAGATCTGAGCCTCACCTTTTCCATCAATTTATCCTCACACTTCTCTGGAGCCTGGTATAATGAGGCGATGATCGAAATGGTGTGCATTTAGAAGCTCTGAAACAGCTCTGGAAAACTTTTTTGAAAGCAACAACCAAGCATGGCCTCTGAGCCTTGGTTGATTAAGATTAAGATTTTGGGTTGTTTCTGATTCTGATCGATTGGTAATCCAGGGCTGACACACATGAAATATATTTATCGTGAAAACCCATGCATTTGGGGTTGTTCAGAAACTGAAAACATGGAATGAGGCTGCTAAAGAGAGAGACGGGATATTTCTTAGGGTGGTTGCCCCTCTCTCTTGAAAAAATCATCTTGTTCCCAAAATCAGATCATCAAAGCCTATGATTTCAGTTACATCTACAAAATCAACAGCCTTGTGTGTACGTATGTGTGTATGTATATATTTGGGTGCGTGTGTTTGTTTGTAGGATTTGGTTTTTGACCGAACCAAACCCTGCTTCTGTATCTTTTTCCATTTTCTTCATCTGCTGATGCATTGTTATCACTGAAGATTATGTTTAAGAATTATTTCCTGACAAGACCAGCTGCCCAGCAGCGGGCAATGTTTGTCTGCAATTCCTTGCTGCATCCGGCCTTATTTAAGGCAAAGAGATCAGACCATCAGTGGACTGCAGTGCAATTATTATAGACAACTCTACCACTTTGTTTCGACTGTTCTGGTGATAGATTTTTGGTTAGGAAGAGCGAACTTTTGACCATTGATTTTAATGGGGACGTAATGCTGTCAATTGTAAGTGACATTGCCAGTTCTATTTTCTCTGAGAAGTGCCCAGATGAGGTTTTGAAGTTCTTTAATGCTTTACAGCCTTTCCTCATGGAAAATTTGTTTTCTCAAGGTTTCAGTGTAGATTAGAAGATTTTTTCATTGAGAGAGCTGTCTTAGAGGACATTCATAGACGCATAGAGAAAATTTCACCCTTGTTTCGTAGCTTGCATTCGACATACAATGAGTTAGCGTGGAATTTGGTTTATGCGAGAAAATGCTGATTGCTGGCGAATTCTTGATTGAGATGAGGCTATAAGCAGAGAGAAGGGATGTTTCTAAGGGTGGTTGCCCCTCTCTGTAACTCGACAGTCTTGGTCAACCCTTGCTCAGATTGTCGAAGCCAATGATTTCAGCTACTAAAAAAAAAAATCAACAACCCTTTGCATATGTAGGCGTAGGTATGTATCTGAGAGTGTGAGTTTGTGCGAGGAATTTGGTTTATGACCTGTTTGGTTCGCATTTCCTAATCCTTTCCTGTTCTGCTGCTGCTGTTGCTACATACAGGAACCCTGATCATTGAATAACCCAGTGTAAGAGGCTGTGATGATATTTTTCTCAAGTTCATATGTTGAAAAGATCTGACCCATTTCTTGGCAGGGCAACTGATGTTGCGGCCATGGTGGGAGAGCCCTTCTTTTCTACAATCAAAACACAGATCTGAGCCTCACCTTTTCCATCAATTTATCCTCACACTTCTTCGGAGCCTGTTATAATGAGGCGATGATCGAAATGGTGTGCATTTAAAAGCTCCCAAACAGCTCTGGAAAACTTTTTTGAAAGCAACAACCAAGCATGGCCTCTGAGCCTTGGTCGATTAGTAATCCATGGCTGACAGTGACACACATGAAATATATTTATCGTGAAAACCCGTGCATTTGGGGTTGTTCAAGGCTGATACACATGCAATATATTTATCGTGAAAACCCATGCATTTGTCTGCAATTCCTTGCTGCATCCGGCCTTATTTAAGGCAAAGTGATTAGGCCCTCAGTGGACTACGGAGCAATTATTATGAACAGCTCTACCACTTTGTTTCAACTGTTCTGGTGATAGATTTTTGATTAGGAAGAGTGAACTTTTGAGCATTGATTTTAATAGGGATGTAATGCTGTCAATTGTAAGTGACATTGCCAGTTCTATTTTCTTTGAGAAGAGCCCAGATGAGGTTTTGAAGTTCTTTAACTCTTTACAGCCTTTCCTCATGGAAATTTTTTTCTCAAGGTTTCAGTGTAGGATTCGAAGTTTTTTCATTGAGAGGGCTGTCTTAGAGTACATTCATAGTCGCATTCAGAAAATTTCACCCTTGTTTCGTGGTTTGCATTCAACATATAATGAGTTAATTGAGCTGCAAGTAGAGAAGCACTTACAGCTTCTGAAATTATCTGTGGCTAATTTCATTCTGAGGTCATCTGCAATAAGATATATTATTAACCCCAAGAGGGAGTCCTCTATTACAAAAGTTGTTCAGCAAATTGGGTTCCTGGTGCTTCTAACTTTCGAGTAGGGAGAGATTTTCCACCAGGGGCTTAGTTGAGGACATGCTTCTCTCTTCCATAACAAGTATCCCATCATGCTAACTACCCATTGACGGCACAAGGAGGAATGTCTGCAGTAATCATTCAATTTGAGTATGGGACTAAGCCTGGAGCTAAACCTACAGCCCTTTGCGTATTTCGCGCATGTGTGTGTGTGTGTGTGTGTGTGTGTGTGTGATGATGATGATGAGGAGGAGGAGGACGACGATGATGACGATTCAGTTTCCAGCCCATTTGGGAGATTGCACCCACTGTCTATACTAGCTGGGCCCAATAGAAGTCTGGGCAAACCCTGTATGAACTGGCTCAACACAGGAGTTTATAGCACCTGGGTGTAAGTTGAACCTTAGATATGGGAGATAACCAGGATCACAGAATAATTTTTCATGTAGAAGAGGCTGTGATGATATTATGATGAGGAATTGGGACCCAATATCATGGCAGGGCAACCCTGATGGCCTGTGGGAGAGAGATTCTCAGTGTGGCAACTGTTGTTTGCAGTCATGGTGGGAACATCCTTTTCTCTTCTCTTATCAAAATAAAGATCTGAGCCTCACTTTTCTCTTCTCAGTTCTGTGTATGCGGGGTGTGTTTTTTGTTTCCATTTCAGCGATCAGTTATAACTGCAGGGCTGATATATCAAACTAGATGCGAGGTTTTTGAAAACTACCTGGACCCGATTTCATTGGAGCCTTGCGTCTTCAACACATGAGGTCCTTTGCGCAATCATTGAAAGCTCGCATCTTTGGCACGCTTGTTTTATGCTCGCATTACATGCGAGGTCCTTTAAAACGACGATGATTCGTAATCATTAAAAGCACTGTTCTAAAAATCGGAATTGATTGGTGATTAATCGTTGGCGGGGCCCATCCGACTAGATCCGACTAATTGCAATTTGCTGATTACTAATTGCTATGCACCGATTACTAGGCCTCGAAGCTCAAAGGTGGCCGATCGCCTAACTAGCGCCTATCGACTTTAAGATCCTTGATTTAAAGCTCGCATTTTGGACGCGAGAGGTCCCAGCTCTGGTTTTGTTTCTGTTTCTTCTTTCTCTCCATCATCACTCTCAATTATCCCCATCAGCACAACACCACATCTCAATAGAGGCTGTGATGATAATATTTCTGGGGTTGAATCAGGCGTTGAGGTCTGACCCGTTTCGCGGCGGGGCAACCCAGAGTATCACGGAGATGAATTCTCTCACTCATCAGGTAACTGTGGTAGCAACCATGGCGGAGTCTCTTTTCTCGCCTGATTATGCACTGATCTGAGCCTTGGTTTCCCTTTCCTCCAATGTTTATATGTTACAATGGCAACATAAAAGTAATTATATGCATGCATGTGTGTGTGTGTGTGTTGATAGTGAATATGTTGTAGCCTGTAGGAAACTTGGGTAGTTGGGTTGATCTCTGTTTTCGTTTGCTTTAGGGGTTCCATTATGGTAGAGCTAGTTTGGGTTGGAAAAATGTAGTTTCTATTGTTCTCCCTATCACTGCAGTATATCCTATCAATGAATCTTGCTCCCAAGATCTGTGCAGTTGAGGGTGTGAGAACAAAATGGACTAGTAAACAAATCTGATTTCCAATCTATCTTTGTTTGAAAGAACCCATTAGTCCTAGACATGCATCCAAAAACATGTATGCATGTGAAATTTAATCTCACCGTTCATCAGAAGCAGGGCTGGCTCTGGGAAGAACCCTACAAAGCCACTACTTGAGCCCCTGAATCTGTAATTTCTATCAGAAGAAGGGCTGGCTCTGGGAAGAACCCTACAAAGCCACTACTTGAGTGCCCCTGAATCTGTAATTTTGTAATTGTATGGTACTCCTGAATCTGCAATTTGCGTTAAATTGATTCACTCCGGGTGTGTACTAGTGGACAGTGGAAATGATCCCTGGGATTAGTTGAGCTGTTGAGGTGCATGAAAGCTGACTTGGATGCCCTGTGTTATCAAGAAATGAGTATCTGTTTCGGAGATGCTCTTATGGTTCTGTGATGGTCCTCTAAAGAAGTATGAGCATTTAAAAGCTCCCAGTGTGTACTGAGATTAAAAAGTGCAAATAGAATCACTCAAAAGAATATCTGGAACTGTATGCGAGTGAGAGAACGAGGCTTCTCTCTTTAACTAGATGATCTTGGTCATCCATTACTCAGATTGTCAAAGCCAATGATTGCAGTTTCTTCAAAAACACCAACCCCCCTTTATTTACATATGTGTATGTTTGTATGTATGTAGGTAGGTATATGGGTTTGTTTGTGCGTGGAATTTGGTATGTGACCTGTTTGGTTTGCATTTCCTAATCTTTTTATGTTCTTCTTCTGCTGCTGCTGCTGCTGCTGCTACTGTTGCTGTTGCTAAATACAGGAACCACGAGCACTGAATAACCAAGTGTAAGAGGCTGTGATGATATTTTTCTCAAGTTCATACGTTGAGAAAATGTGCTTGGCAGGGCAACTGATGTTGCAGCCATGGTGAGAAAACCCCTTCTCTTCTACAGTTTCTGTCAATTTATCTGCACACTTCATCAGATCCTGTTATATTGAGGCAATGTTTGAAATGGTGTGCATTTAGAAGCTCTCTGGAAAACATTTGTGAAAGCAACAACCAAACATGACCTCAGAACCTTGTTCAATTGAAGATTAAAATTTTGGGCTGGTTCTGATTTTGATCGATCAGTAATTTATGGCCAACGCATACGGTTTTTATTTACCTTAAAAGCCCTTGCATTTAATCCACTTTAAGAAATTGGGTTGTTCAGAAACTGAACTCAGAGAATGAGACTAATAAGAATAGAGAAGTGATGTTTCTTAGGGAGGTTGCCCCTCTCTTAAAAAGTTTATCTTGATCCCTGAATCAGATAGTTCACATAAGGTGTTTAGTCGTCCTAGAATGGTCTCACACACTGTTATGAGTTGAGATGATTGCCTGTTGAGTGTTGTATCGTCGGACAAAAATGTTTTGGAACAAATGTATCAGTCCTTGAGCGAGACTAATGGTGGCTTACAATGATGCATCCATTGTGAACTTCTGTCTCATCCAGATAGCAATTGAAAAGCTACAGGTAAGGCACATGCTGTCGAGAAAATTTCTTAATTAAGATTTAGGACTATCTCTGCTTCTTATTTTAGTTCTCCCTTTCTCTTTTATTTTTGTTAGAACTGAATGCCTATTGCCTAATTCAGTTTGGTTTGCAGGCATCTATTCATTCTGATGATGACAACTATAAACGTTCTTCACCAACTGGGTGGACTGGTAATGGAACCGCGATGCCTCTAGAGGTGATGTGGTCTAAACTCAAGGATGAAAGAGGGAGCTTACAAAAGTTTTCCTATGCTTTTTGATTCTTATATGTTGTAGGTAATTTATAGTTGCCCAAGTTATGTATGTGCATGTTTTCCTACACTTCATGCCAGTCAAACAAACCATTATGGATAAAAGATTACCTTGCTGATTTGGGAACATGTATAAGATGTGCATGTATTTATTCCAACTTGCAAATGCTATCATTTAGATATACCATGATATTGGCTTAAGAACGGATCTGTGAAAGGATTCCAATAGAATTCTCACAAGAAATTCTGGTTTTGGCTAGTCCAACCAAATATGGGTCTAGATATCTCGGTTTGTTAAGGCTTTTAAGACACTTCAAGTAAGCACCCACTGCTTTTTCTACTAGTTTTCGAGAATCCCAATTATGGTTATTCTTTCAACTTTGCAACGCTAGTGATAGGTTCTGCACGACAGAGTCGAACTGTTGTAAGCAGAATGCGTATTGAGATTGGCCGTGGTCTGTATCCGACCTGAGCTGATTATCAACATCAGTAGCTGGAGCATATGAACAGTTGATTGCGATCCCTGCAAGGCTTTTCACACCATCTGCCAAGGGCATAGACAAGCAACACCAGTATACAACAGCCTGAGTTCACCAGATGAATAGCTTGAAAAAGTTTCAGTATGTGTTTTCACTCGACTAGCAATGGGATGGGGAGTTTAAGCTTCTCGCTGTTTAAAGAAGCATGTTTCCGCACCTGTGGTTTATTTTGGGGTTCTGAAAGTGCACTTTATCACATGCTCTTGCAATTACCTGCTTAGTTGAAGGATCGACGACCTGGCCATCACCATAGTTCACCATATCAACTGCAAGTTTCATGAAGTTGAGAATGGAATGGTCTTATGTTGTAACAAACAATACCGAAAGTTGCTTACTTTTGTAGCAATTGCTGTTAATTCTTGGAAGTCAACATTGTTAGTACCTCAACTAGTTTTTGTGTTCTTGGGGTTACTGCAGAGTGTTACAGAGCTCCATGATGGATCTGCTCTGTTTGTGACAGTAGCAATGTATATCACCGGGACTTAATGACATAGATCAAGTTGGCATAACCCCTGACGTACAGTGCACGACGGAAATGCTAAATTCTCCACCCCTTTGGAAGCTGATTCTTGTAGCATGGTGGCAGAGCATGAGTTGGACGTTAAGGAGTCTGAAGGTGTTGCCATGCTCCGTTCCGCTAACCCAAATAAGTACTTAAAAAATAAGTATCTATTTTCAAGGTTAAAAATAATGGGCTTACAAAAATAAATTTTCAATATTTTTTGCATCTTTCAAAAGATCTCATTGAGATCTATCAAACAAGAGTCATATTGCATATTTTTAGATTTCAGTAAGCCCATTATATTTAAGCTTGAAAATTGCAATTAAGTATTATTTTTTAAGGGGCCTTAGCGGAACAACTAAGTTGTCTTTGTAACGTAGAATTGAATGTAACATTACAAACCGATGGTGGGAATCAAAGTTTAATCCCTATTCTTTTTCAGATGTATAAGGTGGTGCTCAGAGCGTGAGCAGGCTGGGAATGTACTCAAAAGTGCATAAGGTGGTGCTCAATTGATGCTCTGCATGTTCTGGCTGGCTGTGGTGTGTTCAACAAACTATCCTGGTTGTTTTCTTGATGGTACTTTTTTGGATCTTTGGTATCTATTATGAGGCCAAAGATTTCATATCTTCTGATGTCTTTATTAAGTGGTGTGATGCTGCTGTTCTATTTTCCATGCCATGCCATACTGTGATGTTGGGTTCTTGTGATACACTTCTAGTCATGCTATTTGCTGCTGCCTGCTGCTCTATGTTGATGTTTGGCCAAGGACACTGCACAATCTGCTACATTTTGATGCTTTTTCTCCGTTCGTGCTGTGGCCTCAATCCTGGGCTACTCCATTTGCCTCAGTTGATGCCTTGGTGTTTCTCCCCTGCTTTTGGAAGTGCTACTCAAAGGCCTCAGTTTCGGTCTCATCAACACATGCTGCTTTACTTTTTGGGGTTGGAATGTTGGCCCAAAAAAAACTTCTGTACAGCTTTTTTATGGGGGTCATGTACTCATGTCAAAACTTATTAATTTGATCATTTTTGTAAACTTTGTTATGGGATGTCAATGTGATTTTTTTGAGAATTGTTTTTTTTATCAAGTTGAACACTTTAAATTAGAAATACGGGGGTAATGACATGTCCATACTACGTTGGTCAAATATGACTCGATCAAAATCAGTTTTGCAGGTCTGTGGTCACATTTTGCTAGCTTTATTGGTGTGTACTAGGCTAGAGCTCCTCCACCTGAAAGGTGCTTGTATACTAAACAGGAATAAAATCCCAAGAAACTTGAGACACTCACTTTTGTTTAAAGGCAGTTCACATAACTAAAGACAAGGAGGCACAAGGAACCAAATGTTATTCTGCCAAAGGTCTCTGTGTCACGCATAATAGAATCAACAAAAGAAGCTTTGGAATAAAGATGCTCGATCTCGAGAGAGTACAGAATCTCCACATCATTTCTCCTTCAAAATATTGGCCACATTCTGTTATTACTTGGAGAATAAGTTCTGTCCGGATCAACCGGACAAGGGGGCTGTCCGGACAGCCCCATGTGGGCCCCTTCGCACATTTTTATGGAAAATCTGAACCGTGCATCTTGTAAAATAATTTACTTGCGCAAAAAATTAACTTGTCCGGACATCGATAGATATATCAAAAGTTGAGTTTTTACATGAAAAAATGGATGACTGTGAACAGTTTAACTTTAAAAACAGTTGATTGATCACGGTCGTCCATTTTTCTGTGTATAAACTCAAGTTTTGATATATCTATCGATGTTTGGACAAGCTGATTTTTTGCGTAGATACATTATTTTGCGGGCCCAACAAGATGCACGGTTTGAATTTTCAAAAAAAACACGCGAAGGGGGCCCACATGGGGCTGTCCGGACAGCCCCCTGTCCAGTTGATCCGGAAAGAACTTTTTCTCTATTACTTGGAGAGGACTTCCAATAAATTTATTCAAGTAATGAACTGAGAGAGATATATTATAAATCAATCCAATGTAATCCTCTACATGAAAGAGTTGCCTATCAGGAAAACCAAAAACTATACAATATATGAGAGTACAAAACATTGCAAATTGAAAGACACTGTGCACAAGGAACCAGTTTGGAACCAAACACTCCTTCATATGATGTCAGTGGAAATAGAAAGCCACACTCCTTACAGCATTTCACACTCCCACAACAAACTTCTTTCTTCCAATTTAGGAAAGAAACACTAATGGGTGGAAGTAGGTTCTCAAGAGTCTTCATAAGGTCGCCCGGACACCTGAGTTAAGAAGTTCTGAAGAGTAACTGACGTGCTCAAATGCTGGCATTGAGTTTGCTATTAAGAAGGATTTGAACAAAGTAAGGGCTTGTTTGGGCTTATGCAAGGGAACTTCATGGCCTGCTCCCCTTACTGTCACAAATATGAGCCCTTCGTATTCTTGTGTCCACCATCGAAAAAGCGATATTCAAACTCCAACCAAGAAACTTTAAACTCAAACCCATTGAGAATGACGTGAAAGTGAGATCTTTTAAATTACTAGGCACAATGGAATGTTACGGTTGGTAACGATGATCACCAAAGGCCACATTATTCGGTATGTGAAGTCTCTACAAGAATTATGTTTCCATAGCTATCCCATCGATGATAAAATGCAATAATCAGAATTAAGTACGTTCAATCAGCGAGCAAAGTTCTTTTTGTTTTACTTACTTTTAGACTTTGAACAGAGGAGAAGAAAATGAAAACCAAATAAAAGTTCTTGTGGGAATGTTTGTACCTGTCCGTCATCAAACCAAGTGCGCCAAGGGCCTACAGTAGGAAGGTTACGAGCATTTACACAGTATCCGGTAGAAGTAACTGGAATTACGAAATCTATATCGCCACTGTCCAAAAAAGTAAAAAGAAATAAGAATAGTACTTGCACCAACATGTTATAAACCTGCCGATAACCAGTTGAACAGATATTTTAACAATAGTCAGTTGTCTGGTGTCCCTAAAGTCTAAAGTACTCTAAACCAATATTTCTAGAACATTCAATAGGGGATGCTACCGCAGGTGGACCAGTAGCTCAGTGGTAGGCACCTTGTGCTCTCATGCATAAGACCTGGGTTCAACCCCCACGAACTTCAACTAACACTTCTTGCCAAAAACTAAAAAACAAAAATAGGGATGCTACCCAAATAGGGATGCTTCAACTAACACTTCTTGTTTCTTCCAACTCATCCTCGCTCCCCTCCCTTGTTTAGATAAGTAGATATTTGCTTCTTGGCCCGAAGTTCTATAACCAAACTAAACAATCAGCTTACAGTTTTATTGCAAGATTAACTCAAGGGCAATACTACAATGACCACATTTATGCACCACATTTTGGATACCCATCTCAAGTGGCATCAACAAACTGGTTTAATTGGCCTCCAAATCTGGAACTCCGCCAATGTTTGAACGACACGTGAAATGGTAACATGGTTCTCTAAATTATGGTCACCGAAGCATTCATGTTAGCTGAAAGCAACGTAAAATCCATTCTCATGAGGAAATAGTAGTTTTGATTCTTAGCATCTTTTTAAATTTCTGCATGAATGACTGAGTGAGAAATACAGGAACATCCAACAAACTATCTACGGAGGTTTCATGAATCATCACAGATATCAGCTTGTTTATTTGAAACATTCAAATTGGTTTGGTGGAGCGTCCTTGCTTCAATACCAGCAATCCAATTAACAAGCAAGCAAATATGATAAGCATCTGAATAGAAATTCAAGTTGAAAAGTACCTGAATATCAAAATACGAACTCCTGACTGGATAAGCTCGTGGTAGCTGTGGAGCACTGAGGTAGGAGAGTCCTTCCAGTTACGATCTACCACAACACTGCAAAACTGATAAAATATTGAGGAATAAGAATGACATCAAAAGATACATCAGTGTGCAACTTGATCAGTAAGATTTCATTAATTACTGAAACACGATGCCACCCGATGAACAACAATTCTGCAATTGCACTAGAAAATGAGGGGATTTGTGTGGACTCTGTGGGAAAGGAGAATCACTGAACGAAGAGAATTTTGCACTTTAAACTCAAACCCAATAAGAATGACGCGAAAGTGAGATCTTTTAAATTACGAGGCAGAATGGAATGTTACGGTTGGTAACGATGATCACCAAAGGCCACATTATTCGGTATGTGAAGTCTCTACAAGAATTATGTTTCCATAGCAATCCCATCGATGATAAAATGCAATAATCAGAACTAAGTACGTTCAATCAGCGAGAAAAGTTCTTTTTGTTTTACTTACTTTTGGACTTTCTACAGAGGAGAAGAAAATGATAACCAAATAAAAGTTCTTGTGGGAATGATTGTACCTGTCTGTCATCAAACCAAGTGCGCCAAGGGCCTACAGTAGGAAGGTTGAGAGCATTTACACGGTACCCGGTAGATGTAACTTGAATTATGGAGTCTATATCGCCACTGTCCAAAAAAGTAAAAAGAAATAAGAATAGTACTTGCGCCAACATGTTATAAACCTGCCTATAACCAGTTGAACAGATATTTTAACAATATCCAGTTGTCTGGTGTCCCTAAAGTCTAAAGTACTCTAAACCAATATTTCTAGAACATTCAATAGGGGATGCTACTGCAAGTGGATCAGTAGCCCAGTGGTAGGCACCATGTGCTCTCATGCATAAGACTTGGGTTCAACCCCCACCAACTTCAACTAACACTTCTTGCCAAAAACTAGAAAACAAAAATACTACAATGACCACATTTATGCACCACATTTTGTATACCCATCTCAAGTGGCATCAACACACTGGTTTAATTGGCCCCCAAATCTGGAACTCCGCCAATGTTTGAACAACACGTGAAATGGTAACATGGCACTCTAAATTATGGTCACCAAAGCATTCATGTTAACTGAAAGAAACGAAAAATCCATTGTCAGGAGGAAATAGTAGTTTTGATTCTTAGCATCTTTTCAAATTTCTGCATGAATGACTGAGTGAGAAATACAGGAACATCCAACAAACTATCTACGGAGATTTCATGAATCATCACAGATATCAGCTTGTTTATTTGAAACATTCAAATTGGTTTGGTGGAGCATCCTTGCTTCAATACCAGCAATCCAATTAACAAGCTAGCAAATATGATAAGCATCTGAATAGAAATTCAAGTTGAAAAGTACCTGAATATCAAAATACGAACTCCTGACTGGATAAGCTCGTGGTAGCTGTGGAGCACTGAGGTAGGAGAGTCCTTCCAGTTAAGATCTTCATCTACCACAACACTGCGAAACTGATATAATATTGAGGAATAAGAATGACATCAAAAGATACATCAGTGGGCAACTTGATCAGTAAGACTTCATTAATTACTGCAACACGATGCCACCCGATGACCAACAATTCTGCAATTGCACTAGAAAATGAAGGGGATTTGTGTGGATTCTGTGGGAAAGGAGAATCACTAAAGGAAGAGAATTTTGTACTTCGTAAGTACCTAGCTAGATAGAATATGAAATCCTGGAATCGACACGAAAAGTTAAAGCCTGGTAGCATAATATAATTGCTGTGGACATAATCTGCGGCTTGGATCAAAAAAACACCCGCACATCACTCTACAGGAGCTAGGTAGAATGTTGGGTTCTGTATGTGGTTCTTACTTCTTCCCAAACATGTTAAATTCTAATGGTCTACTAAAGATGGGTGGTTTCTGGTCATCCTCCTTTGATATAGATCTTTGTTCCAAATCATAAAGATCTTACTGAAACCGATTAGATATTGGAACGTTTTTCTCCACTTAATGGAAGTAGTAATCACTAATCAAATCATGAAAAGCATTGTGACCAGAAAACATGATACTGTCCACAAAACTAGCTTATATGCGATTGGAAATTCACATAACGAATAAAATCTACGTGCAGGTATACCATTTAGAAAGACTCGCCACCATTGAGCCAAAATCAGAACTTTAGAAGTAAAATTATTGCCCACTGATGGTACTACCATCCAGTTCATACAACTTAGGAGAATCTAGAACCAAAGCCAATTAGCAAATCAAATTCACAGCAGAAACCAAAGGGTCTGTTTACAATTGAAAGATTCACCTCCATTGATCCAAAATCATAACTTTTCAAGAAAACTATTGTCTATTACTAACACTATGTCCAATTAACACAACTTAGGAAAATCCAGAACCAAGGCCACAAAGCAATTTACAGTAAAAAAAAAAAAAAAGGCAAGAACAAAAGGGTATCTTCCCAGTTGAAAGATTCACCTCCATTGAGCCAAAGAACCAGGGGCTTAGAAGAAGGTTCATCAACAGCCTCAACAAAACAAATAGAACAGGGCCCTCCCAAATTCCTCATTGACTGTGACATAGCCAGAGTAGTGTGCAAAACTCACATCGAAAGCTTTCCCAGGAATCGGCCATTCTTCTGCGAATGGCCATCTCCTTGGAGAAGGAATTGGCGACGACCGTTGGGCTTTTCGTGTGCTGGATTTTCAGACTGTTTTTACGGAATTCAATGATCTTTGTCCAAATCTATTTTTAGCCTTCTAGTTTCCCTCGTAAATGAATTTATTTATTCTTCGATAAAACGGTTTTGATGCAGTGTGCCCAAGTCTATTTTCATAGAAACAATTTCACTCAAATCGTCTTCGATTATGTGGTAATCAGTGTTTGATTGATATGATTTTCAACATGGTTTATCATCTTGACAATCTCTACAACATGAACTCTTTCGATCAGGAAGATTACACGGGATGAGATCACAATTTGAAGAATTCCTCGCTTCAAAACACCTCGTAGGTTCAACGTGTGAGGTTTCTACGAGTGACGCCGTTTCCTATAAAATGGTTTTGATACAGTGTTGCCATGTTTATTTTTAGAAAAAAAAATTCACTCTTATCATCTCCGATCATATGTTAATAGGTATTAGATTCCAATAATCTTCAACCAGTTTTATGACCTTAAAAATATTTGAAACATGAACGACTTAGATCGTAGAAATCAACCAGAATCAGCTCACAATTCATAGATTTTCGTTTTCAATGGACTTCTCAGTTTGAAGTTGCGAAGTAGTTTGATTAGGGACGACGTAGTTTTGATGAAACCTCCAGTGTTCAAGATGCGAGCCTTGTTTGAATCCCGGTCGACGCCGTTTCGACAAAGGTTCACGTCTGTCGTATGGTACGAGTTTCTGATGAGTGCCAACCGAACACCAACCGTCGTCCCCATTTCCACCACCTCCCCCTCTCTCTCTCTCTCTCTCTCTCTCTCTCTCTCTCTCTCTCTCGTGTATGTATATATATATACTGTATTTTCATTCACAAAGGCGTCAATACTCTGCAAACGGATTATGGCCTCACATTTTCAAGTATGCAAAAACTCAAGTTTTATCCGAATTGTATTTCACTGAATCTTCCTTCAAATTATGCTTTCGATTTCACCATTCCATGTTAATTAATGTAATTCAGGATGATTTTGTTTGTGGGTGCTTGGTTTTTTTGGCTACTCTTGTTATTATTGCCTTGTATTTATCACCAAAACTACTCCATCTACCCCATTTTGTTTGCTCTCTACAGAAAATCGTGTTATTTTTACCTCAAAAATAAGTTACTACACGAGATAATTTTTTTGATTTTTTTTGCACCGATCTGCATTGAGGAAATTATTGTCGGAAGTGCCTTATTTTTTAGGTGTCAAAATAACACCACTTTACATAACAAGCAAATAAAATGGGTCGAAGGAAGTGTCATTATCCCTTTCTTTAGATGTACATCTCTGGAATATCATGAGTGTTTGGATAAGTTTCCAGGATAGGTGAACTTGGACGTGTTATTGCCCTATATTGATTAGCTGCTAGATCTTTGACTATCGGTTCTTTCAGAACTATGCCCGATTGTTAATTTAGAAGGTTTTATACCACTAGCTATTATAATGCCATGTCATTTGAAAAGGTTTTAATCGTCTGGTTAAAAACTGTGTAGTTCATTCAAAAATGCTAGGACGCATCAAGATTATCTTAACTTTTTGAAGCATTCCTTACGTACATATCTTTTTGTATTCTTATGTTAAATAAGAAATTGAGTTCATTATTCATATTTCATAGCAACGAGAGAACCTTCCTTATTTTGGTCGTCATCGTGGACTCAATACATTACTTTTCCATCGGTGCACACCGTCTTAGTTGTTGCTAGTATCCATGTGCACACACAATGATTGTGTTTTATGCAATTTGTATTTTGTATTATGCAATCTTTGTAGTTATCGCAAGTAAGCTGAACCATGTGCACACACTTGAGTGACCGTTGTTCAATTTGGAGGTAGTGATTAATGACTTCTAAATGGACATGTCAAGTAGTTCACATTGACAGGTACTAGAAGTGTGTTGAACCTTTTGTTTCAGGGATTGTTAGTCCTAAAAGTGCATGTAGAAACCTATTTCTGGTGGAAATCATACCAAAAATAAAGCAAACTTCTCCCATAACTATTCTTGACTCGGAAGTTTGGTGTTGGCAGATTTCACCATTGCATATTGATAACCGTGAGTATGTCATTTAATTTGAACCTTTTTTTAATGTCTATGCGAGAATTTTTTTTGTGCCACCAAGGATTTAGAGTAAACTTCTAGTGAGTGATCGAGTTATAATGACTGATCAAGTTGTTACGCTCAAGTGTTTATGTTCATATTTCACAACCAGATTTGATAGGTTAGATTTCTGAACTTTGATTTGGTTATATGTTTTTAGTACTGCATTCATGAGCAGTGAAAATGTGCTATGCTTCTTTGTAAGACGACGTTCTCAAGTAACACTTTGCTACAAGAGGAAGAGAGAAGGTATCAAATGCTCCAAACTTGAGGTGCTGTCATTTGTTTCTGCTCAAGTGTATTATCTATTGACCTGGCAATTCCTTAATTGTAAGTTGGTGGTTGGTATGAAATTGGCCACATCTTGGAAAGGTGAGTGAAATAAGCAATGTTGGTGGGCTTGCTCCTCCAGATTTTTTACTAACACCGTGGTGCACAGCAAGGCGGTCGTAAGAACACAAATTTGGTCGGTCATATAAATGTACTGCTCTTGTTTTTGAAGCAGGTGATATCTACATTGCCAAATATGGAAACCATTACTTTTGTTTCCAATAGGGAGAGAGAGCGCATTAAAGCAGCATTTGGTCAAGGTATTTGAGTTACTCTCAGTACCACCGTTTGAAAAGCTTAAAAAAAAAAAAAAAAAACTTAAAGGTGTGTTTCCATGGAGATGGGAGGGGTTCTATACTTGTCAATTTTGTTGCTGCCGCCCATGCAATCCAACTCTTCTTGTGCTTGTGGGGTGATTTTCTTCTCCGTTTTTTTGGAGTTCAGATTTATGCCCTGTATCGACGGAATGATCTGTAAAGGTGGAATGATCTGAAAAAATTAATTACATTGGCAGTATTTTGACGCAATTTTTTTAGGTTGGTACTTTTAGTTGTATAAATGAATGCAAAGAATCGGGTTCAAGCTGGCCACCTCCATATCGCTGGCACCAAACACACCCTTTGTTCAATTTTGTAATTGGTGGAGAGAAGTGATTATACCAGAAGGCAGCTTTCCCAACGATAAAGCTTGCTTTTAACAACATTAATTAGTTAACCATATCGAGTCATGTAACAGACTCTTCAAAAGTGTTCATCATCGGTATCCACCAACGTGTGCCGCGCCACAAATACAATCTTGCATCCCACACATTATTGGTTAAGTTTTAGTATTTTTCAATATCAGTGGGATGGTAGCGAAACACCTGTGAGTCAATGGAGGTTGCAAACTTAGGTAATGCAGACACAAGTCTGAAGTTCAACTATTTCAGAAGACAAAATGGAAAGAAAAAGTTCCACTCAAGTTTGTACAAGGAATATTGTATCTATGACTATGGTCCTATAAAATCTTAAAAAATCCTTATAAATTTTCAAAAGCCTAACATTGCAAAAAATAAAAACCCAGTAAAAGAAAGCGTCAATGGGAAATTTTATTTTGCAATCAGCAATGGACTCTCATTCCTAATCACATGTTTAAGTCGTTGTAGTCAGTTTAATTTCTAGGTTGTCGTAGTCAAGTGTAGCCAAACAGGCTAAAAAAAATTCAAGAGAGACCAAACCAGGTTTTGCTTGACTGCTGTGGTTCCCTTTGCAAAGAGAGTGCTTGATTCTTGGAACGATTACTGTGTGTATGTGTGTGTGTGTGAGAGAGAGAGAGAGAGAGAGAGCGAGAGGGAGCGAGAGCGAGAGAGAGAGTGTGTGTTACGACTGAAAAAAGGCCGGTTTGTGGCCGGGAGTTTTAGTGCAAAAGCGTGAATGATGAACACGATTACAAAAAATAGAGGCCAAGAGTAAATAAACGCGGCCAAGAGTATTTTGTAGCGGCCAATTGTAATTCGACGCAGCCGAGGAGCATGTAAAATACAAGATAATCGTGCATAGTAATCACGTTTTAAATAACGCGCGGCCAGAAGTAATTAAAAGCGGCCAATAGTAATTATAAGCGTCCAAGAGTAATTAAAAGCGGCCAAGAAGCATGTAAATACAAGAGAATCGTTGGTAGTAATCACGCTTCACTAAGACGCAGCCACAAGTAATTAGACACGGCCAAGAGTAATTAAACACGGCCAAGTGTAATTCGACGCGGCCATAGAGATGGGAGGGGTTCTCTACTTGTCAATTTTGGTGCTGCCGCCCATACAATCCAACTCTTCTTGTACTTGTGGGGTGTTTTCTTCTCCGTTTTTGTGGAGTTTAGATTTATGCCCTGTGTCAACGGAATGATCTGTAAATATGGGGAGGTTAAGGGAGAAGTTGCTTCGGACCTGTTTGCATCTTCATGATTGAATCACAGCATGATTGAGAATGAATTTGGTCATCACTAGGTTAGTACTCTAGCTATACTTTGAGGCTGTTATGTCTGCAATTTTTGTGCACTCAAACCTCTCTGAATTTGCTTCAGTCCAACAGGAGTCTTGGTTCTAAAAGATGGTGATCCTTGAGTAAGTTTGGCCAGCTGGTTTTGAACTTGGAAGAAGATGTCAATGCTGCTGCTTTGCTCTGGACTTGAGGTTTGATGCAGCTATTTTTTTACTGTACAAACTACATTAATTTTTAGTTTTTGAATTATTGGGTTGTAATTGTTTTCCCGTTGCTAAATATATTCTAAAGACTATTTCCATTGTCGTTTTTGGCTAATTTATGGGTTGTTTAAGTAGATTTTATCCTCTATTTTGTGGACTAGTTAGTTTTTGAGTGGTAACGAAATAGCAAGAAAGAACTACTGTATGGCTGCTTTGTGCGCTAAATCTATGAACTACTTTATGTTATCTGTCAGTATCTCCACATTGTGAATCCAATTGCTCCTAGCCCATTGAAGAGCCATAATCCCAGCCAAGACCTCCGCCATGGTAGCTAATGCAAAGAATAGAATTTCTACACTTGTTTAAGACATCTGGTCTGATGATTTGGTAGCAAAATAAATAAGCCTGTCCATTGATGGCGGCATAAAATTTTGAATTTCTGCGTATCATTTATTTCACGTGGATTTATTTGTAGGATTGTACTGTGTTTGTCTCTGAGGTCACTTAATAGAACGGGCTGCTTGAACTCTTGTATCTGTCTCGACTGGAGGCTTTTGATCCAGAAAGGTGAGGAACAATGCTGGTTTGTTCAAGTTTTTGTCGTAGATGTTTGGAGAAATTTTCATGCACGGAACACATTTGTCATTTGGGTTAGACAGGAAGAGCCCTTGCTCCATGGAAGGAAAATCGTAAAGGTACATGTAGATGGATG
This sequence comes from Rhododendron simsii, assembly GCA_014282245.1. Lineage (NCBI taxonomy): Eukaryota > Viridiplantae > Streptophyta > Magnoliopsida > Ericales > Ericaceae > Rhododendron > Rhododendron simsii. The sequence continues at coordinate 6,325,131 of CM024953.1, read as the reverse complement.
ATATGTGCTAACTGCAGTTTGATTATTGTTGTTGTATCTGCATGATAGGCTGTTGTCATTTGTTGTATGCACGTATGCACTAGGGCGGGATTTCGAGTAAACTTCTAGTGAGTGAAAGAGTTATAATGACTGATCAAGTTGTTACGCTCAAGTGTTTGTGTTCATATTTCACAACCAGATTTGATAGGTTAGAATTCTGAAGTTTGATTTGGTTATATGTTTTTAGTACTGCATTCATGAGCAGTGAAAATGTGTTGTGCTTCTTTGTAAGACAACGTTCTCAAGTAACACTTTGCTACAAGAGGAAGAGAGATGGTATCAAATGCTCCAAACTTGAGGTGCTGTCATTTGTTTCTGCTCAAGTGTATTATCTATTGACCTGGCAATTCCTCAATGTTTGTGTCTTTTATCTGACGATTCAAGACATGCACTAGTGTGGTGTTGTTTCCATTCTCGCTTTTCCTGTTCTAATCTTCGTTTTCCTTGGCTCTGTGGATGGATTCAGCACAAAGAGTTGGCCTTGTGCATATGACTGCACCAGAATGTGGAAGCTTGATCGTTCCACTGCTGTCTTCAGCACCATTACTTCTGGCCTGGTGCTGTCACTTCAGAATGCAGAGGTGTCCAGCTGGATACATATGCAAATTCCAGAACTACCTTAGAAGCAAGAAATGGTGTTGGCGATGCTTTTATTATTGTTTTCACATACTGTGAATTCGTGGGTTTCCTTCTTGCTGCAAATGGTCTTTTGGTTTTGTACACTGCCATCAACCTCTTCAATATGCCAGCTTTGCATCAAGGATTCTGTCTATGTCTGTTTCGAATGTCGTATGTTGCTGCACAGATCATATGCTAACTTGCCTCAGAAGATAAACCAGTCGCCTCATGGCATGCACACTCTTTTTTATCACAAACACACGCTAACCCTTATCGAGAAATCACCTTGTCAGTTAGAGGACTCTTTACAATTAAACTGGGTGCCCGAAATGCACCCTGACCCCAGATATGATCTCAATATTGCCTGAAAAGCAACTGGTCCTAAGCTGAAACCTATGGCATTGGAGCTCAATGACAACTTTCAGTGCTCCGAATGTCTTCAGAAGAGAACAGGCTTTGCCTTTGCATGTAGCATTTGTTCATATTACTTTGATATTAGATGCACTATAAAGAACTCTGGACCTCACGAGCATCCTCTTACTTTTTTCAACTTCCAATCAAATAAGCTAAACTGTAAAGTTTATCGTCGGACATTGCATACCCCTTCCTTTTGCTGTGAAAAGTTCAATTTCAATATCCATGCGAGTTGGGTTCCAATACTGCCACAAAGCATCAAACACAAATGTCACAGGCATACTCTCTCTCTCACCTATTCTCCTGTCAAAGACCATCCAGACGAAGATGAAAATGCAGAATTCTACTGTGATCTGCGAGGAAACCAAAGAGCTAGTTGCCTCTGTGTAGAATGCCACTTTGTCTCTCATGTTCATTGTGCGTTCTCTGAGGTATACAAATATTTTTTCTTCTTTTTTGCAGACAAAAAAAAAAGATAGAGACAAGGAACCAAAAAATTCAAGAATGCAAATTAATAATTATAGCTCAGTAGATTTAGCACTTTCGTAGGTTTCATTTATAACAGTTTCTGTTCTTCTTTCTTATAACATTTGATGTTGTTAATTACATGGGATAAGTTATGTATTGTTCATTAGGAAATGCACGCACTCGTAGAAGAGTGGTCTTAGCCTCCCATCTGCAGCATCAACCTCCTTCCCTTCGGAGTACAACCCCCAAACCGAATCAACCAAATTCGCCATCTTTTGGCTAAAATTTTCTCTATCAATCGGCCTCTTTCACATACCACTTCGAGAATCACCACTCCATAGCTGAAAACATCAGTTTTCTCCGAGTGCTTTCCCGTATTGAAGGTACTTTGGAGCCAAATACCCTACATCCGGTTGTTAGAGTGGAAACAAGGATCTTAGAGGTATGATCCCGGATTTGTGCAGCAGGACATTCTGGTTTTGGTTTTTGCAGGGGAAATATGGAAATCAGATAGGAAAATGTGAGTAAACTGAAAGAAGTTATGTTTCTATTTTTTTATTTTCTCATCTTCTTCTCTTCACACATTTGATATCCCAACACATGGTCACATCCTTTTTTAAATACTCCATGCAAAATCTCTGCGGCTACACATTTCTTTCATATGCATATGATTACTGCTTGCTTTGCTGCGAGACCTTTTTTATCCAAAGGAATCAGCAACTTTATTCGATGTTTTGTGTTTAGTCATTCCAATCTTGAAAAGTTAATGCATGCCTTGGAATTTGAATCACAATTGTTCAGCAGAATTGAATTCAATCTTTGGAATTGGATGCGGAAGCTATTTAAGGGCGTACTTTTTTCTGAGATATACTTGAATAACATGTCTTAGGCTTGTTTCCACATAGCCATGCAAAATGTTTGAGAGCACATTTCGATTTGGCGTATAGTATGAAACAACCATCGTATCTCATAATTTTCGATGATTAAATGCGTATGAAATCTTAATGGGGGTGCTTGGTAAATCCATTGTGTCTATTTCAACATGCTACAAGGGATTCACTCCTGGTGTGTAAATTGGTGATCCCAATACTCCAGAGGAGTGTTCATTTCCAGTCTCGCTATAGTTGTTGGGTTCAGAACCTCTAGTTGCTATTAACTCTTGTAGGATAAGTTCATATAGCTTAAATCTGAGCCCTTTGCTTGTGGATGGTGGAAATGATCCCTGGGATTAGTTGAGCTGTTGAGGTGCGCAAAAGCTGTCTTGGACACCCTATGTTATCAAAAAATGAGTATGGGTTTCGGAGATGCTCTTATGGTTCTGTGATGTTCCTCTAAAGAAGTATGTGCATTTAAAATCTCCCAGTGTGTACTGAGATTAAAAAGTGCAAATAGAATCACTCAAAGGAATATCTGGATGATCTTGGTCATCTGTAAGCGAGTGAGAGAATTAGGCTCCTCTCTTTAACTAGATGATCTTGGTCATCCGTTACTCAGATAGTCAAAGCCAATGATTGCAGCTACTTCAAAAACACCAACCCCCCTTTGTATACAAATGAGTATGCATGAACATGTATGTAGGTAGGTATTTGGGTTTGTTCTGTTTGGTTTGCATTTCCTAATCTTTTCATGTTCTTCTGCTGCTGCTGCTGTTCCTGTTGCTAAATACAGGAACCATGAGCACTGAATAACCAAGTATAAGAGGCTGTGATGATATTTTTCTCAAGTTCATACATTGAGAAGATGTGACCCATTTCTTGGCAGGGCAACTGATGTTGCAGCCATGGTGAGAAAACCCTTCTCTTTTACAGTTTCTGTCAATTTTTCTGGACACTTCATCAGATCCTATTATACTGAGGCAATGTTTGAAATGGTGTGCATTTAGAAGCTCTCTGGAAAACATTTGTGAAAGCAACAACCAAACATGACCTCAGAGCCTTTTGAAGATTAAAATTTTGGGCTGGTTTTGATTTTGATCGATTAGTAGTTTATGGCCAATGCATACGGTTTTTATTTACCTTAAAAGCGCTTGCATTTAATCCGCTTTAAGAAATTGGATGGTTCAGAAACTGAACTAGAGAATGAGACAAATAAGAATAGAGAAGAGATGTTTCTTAGGGTGGTTGCCCCTCTCTCTTAAAAAGATTATCTTGATCCCAGAATCAGATAGTTCACATAAGGTGTTTAGTCGTCCTAGAATGGTCTCACACACTGTTATGAGTTGAGATGATTGCCTGTTGAGTGTTGTATCGTCGGACAAAAATGTTTTGGAACAAATGTATCAGTCCTTGAGCGAGACTAATGGTGGCTTACAATGATGCATCCATCATGAACTTGTCTCATCCAGATAGCAATTGAAAAGCTACAGCTAAGGCACATGCTGTCGAGAAAATTTCTTAATTTAGATTTAGGACTATCTCTGCTTCTTATTTTAGTTCTCCCTTTCTCTTTTATTTTTGTTAGAACTGAATGCCTATTGCCTAACTCAGTTTGGTTTGCAGGCATCTATTCATTCTGATGATGACAACTATAAACGTTCTTCACCAACAGGGTGGACTGGTAATGGAACCCACGATGCCTCTAGAGGTGATGTGGTCTAAACTCAAGGATGAAAGAGGGAGCTTACAAAAGTTCTCCTATACTCTTTGATTCTGATATGCTGTAGGTAATTTATAGTTGCCCAAGTTATGTATGTGCATGTAGGTAATAATCGCGTATGCATCAAAAATGTACTTTTACATAACTGCGGGCGCAGAGAGAGAGAGAGAGAGAGAGAGAGAGAGAGAGAGAGAGAGAGAGAGTACATTCGTCAAATAACAGAGTCTCCACATCATTTTTCCTTGAAAATATTGGCAACATTCTGTTATTACTTGGAGAGGACTTACAATAAATTTATTCAAGTGATGAACTGGTAGAAAGATAGATTATAAATCAATCCAATGTAATCCTCTACATAAAAGAGTTGCCGATCAGGAAAACCAAAAACTATACAATACATAAGAGTACAAATCATTGCCATTGAAATAGACACCGTGCACAAGGAACCAGTTTGGAACCAAACACTCCTTCATATGATGTCAGTGGAAATAGAAAGCCACACTCCTTACAGCATTTCACACTCCCACAACAAACTTCTTTCTTCCAATTTAGGAAAGAAACACTAATGGGTGGAAGAAGGTTCTCAAGAGTCTTCGTAAGCTCAAACCCGACCCGTGCACACCCCTAATATTATGGCAAGAGAGAAATGAGAGAATTATTGTTTTAACCCCAAAAAAGGGGGCCATTTGATTTTGCTGTTAAAAGGACTAACGGCGGTTAGTAATTGGACCAAGTTGGAACAACATGGAAAGTACAGAGTGTAAATTGAGCCAATTACAACTACAGGAACCAAGTTGACACAAATACTTAACTACAGGGACCATTTCAGTTTTTCCCATTAAAAAAAAGTTCTGAAGAGTAACTGACGAGCTCAAATGCTGGCATTGAGTTCCCTATTAAGAAGGATTTGAACAAAGTAAGGGCTTGTTTGGGTTTATGCAAGGGGACTTCATGGCCTGCTCCCCTTGCTGTCACAAATATGAGCCCTTCGTATTCTTGTGTCCACCATCGAAAAAGCAATATTCAAACTCCAACTGAGAAACTTTAAACTCAAACCCATTGAGAATGACGCGAAAGTGAGATCTTTTAAATTACAAGGCACAATGGAGTGTTACGGTTGGTAACGATGATCACCAAAGGCCACATTATTCGGTATGTGCAGTCTCTACAAGAATTATGTTTCCACAGCAATCCCATCGATGATAAAATGCAATAATCAGAATTAAGTACGTTCAATCAGCAAGCAAAGTTCTTTTTGTTTTACTTACTTTTAGACTTTGAACAGAGGAGAAGAACATGCATGAAAACCGAATAAAAGTTCTTGTGGGAATGTTTGTACCTGTCCGTCATCAAACCAAGCGCGCCAAGGCCCTACAGTAGGAAGGTTGAGAGCATTTACTCGGTACCCGGTAGATGTAACTGGAATTAAGAAATCTGTATCGCCACTGTCCAAAAAAGTAAAAAGAAATAAGAATAGTACTTGCACCAACATGTTATAAACCTGCCTATAACCAGTTGAACAGATATTTTAACAATACCAGTTGTCTGGTGTCCCTAAAGTCTAAAGTACTCCAAACCAATATTTCTAGAACATTCAATAGGGGATTCTACCGCAAGTGGACCAGTAGCCCAGTGGTAGGCACCTTGTGCTCTCATGCATAAGACTTGGGTTCAACCCCCATGAACTTCAACTAACACTTCTTGCCAAAAACTAAAAAACAAAAATAGGGATGCTACCCAAAGCTAGCTCGACTTCTTGTTTCTTCCAACTCATCCTCGCTCCCCTCCCTTGTTTAGATAAACAGCTATCTTGCTTCTTGGTCCGAAGTTCTATAACCAAACTAAACAATCAGCTTACGGTTTTATTGCAAGATTAACTCAAGGGAAATACTACAATGATGATCACATCTATGCACCACATTTTGGATACCCATCTCAAGTGGCATCAACACACTGGTTTAATTGGCCCCCAAATCTGGAACTCCACCAATGTTTGAACAACACGTGAAATGGTAACTTGGTACTCTAAATTATGGTCACCCAAGCATTCGTGTTAGCTGAAAGCAACGTAAAATCCATTCTCATGAGGAAATAGTAGTTTTGATTCTTAGCATCTTTTTAAATTTCTGCATGAACGACTGAGTGAGAAATACAGGAACATCCAACAAACTATCTACGGAGGTTTCATGAATCATCAAAGATATCAGCTTGTTTATTTGAAGCATTCAAATTGGTTTGGTGGAGCGTCCTTGCTTCAATACCAGCAATCCAATTAACAAGCAAGCAAATATGATAAGCATCTGAATAGAAATTCAAGTTGAGAAGTACCTGAATATCAAAATATGAACTCCTGGCTGGATAAGCTCGTGGTAGCTGTGGAGCACTGAGGTAGGAGAGTCCTTCCAGTTACGATCTACTACAACACTGCAAAACTGATATAATATTGAGGAATAAGAATGACATCAAAAGATACATCAGTGTGCAACTTGATCAGTAAGACTTCATTAATTACTGCAACACGATGCCACCGGATGAACAACAATTCTGCAATTGCACTAGAAAATGAGGGGATTTGTGTGGACTCTGTGGGAAAGGAGAATCACTAAACGAAGAGAATTTTGCACTTCGTAAGTACCTAGCTAGATAGAATATGAAATCATGGAATGGACACGAAAAGTTAAAGCCTGGTAGCATAATATAATTGCTGTGGACATAATCTGCTTGTTGGATCAAAAAAACACCCACACATCACTCTACGGGAGCTAGGTAGATTGTTGGGTTCTGTATGTGGTTCTTACTTCTTCCCAAATATGTTAAGTTCTAATGGTCTACTCAAGATGGATGGTTTCTAGTCATCCTCCTTTGATATAGATCTTTGTTCCAAATCATAAAGATCTTACTGAAACCGATTAGATATTGGAACGTTTTTCTCCACTTAATGGAAGTAGTAATCACTAATCGAATCATGAAAAAGCATTGTGACCAGAAAACATGATACTGTCCACAAAACTAGCTTATATGCAATTGGAAATTCACATAACGAATAAAATCTACGTGCAGGTATCCCATTTAGATGGTGCCTTTTCACCATGAACATGAAGTTCCTTTTGAACCTGATCAGTTTGATTGCAGTCGACAACTGAATGCTTCTCGGTGCATGGATCAAATGTCCGTCCAATATGACCAACCATCTATAGAAGAGAAGATAAAATCATCAATCCGAATAAATTTTTCAAAAACCTTTGTTGCCTAAAGCGAAACCGTCTTCTAGGAAAAGTTTTGAACTTTTAGCATATAGAAAATGTTTAAGTAATTCATCCTTTACTTTAATGTCCTCAAGTGCACATAAACTGAATAACCATGGTGCCACTGAAATAGAGCTAGTTCATGTGGAATTAATACAGGCATCGAGTGTAGTGTTGAATGCATAGAGTTCTCAAACCGAAGGACACAAATAACAAGGCCATATTTCAAATTCCTTTTGCTTCCAATTAGTACAACTAGCGAAAATTAAGAACCAAATTGAAGGCACCCACAAAGCGAACTTCAATGAAAGCAACACGATAAAGACAAGAACAAAAGGATACTGTCTACTTGAAAGACTCGCCCCAAAATCAGAACTTTAGAAGTAAAATTATTGCCCACTGATGGTACTACCATCCAGTTCATACAACTTAGGAACCAAAGCCAATTAGCAAATCAAATTCACAGCAGAAAAAAAAGGGTCTGTTTACAATTGAAAGAACTATTGCCTATTACTAACACTACGTCCAATTAACACAACTTTGGAAAATCCAGAACCAAGGCCACAAAGCAAATTACAGTAAAAAAAAAAAAAAAAAAAAGCAAGAACAAAAGGGTATCTTCCCAGTTGAAAGATTCACCTCCATTGAGCCAAAGAACCAGGGGCTTAGAAGAAGGTTCATCAACAGCCTCAACAAAACCAATAGAACAGGGCCCTCCCAAATTCCTCATTGACTGTGACATAGCCAGAGTAGTGTGCAAAACTCACATCGAAAGCTTTCCCAGGAATCGGCCATTCTTCTGCGAATGGCCATCTCCTTGGAGAAGGAATTGGCGACGACCGTTGGGCTTTTCGTGAGCTGGATTTTCAGACTGTTTTTCCAGAATTCAATGATCTTTGTCCAAATCTATTTTTAGCCGGCTAGTTTCCCTCGTAAATGAATTTATTTATTCTTCGACAAAACGGTTTTGATGCAGTGTGCCCAAGTCTATTTTCATAGAAACAATTTCACTGAAATCATCTCCGATTATGTGGTGATCAGTGTTCGATTGATATGATTTTCAACGTGGTTTATCATCTTGACAATCTCTACAACATGAACTCTTTCGATCAGGAAGATTACACGGGATGAGATCACAATTTGAAGAATTCCTCGCTTCAAAACACCTCGTAGGTTCAACGTGTGAGGTTTCTACGAGTGACGCCGTTTCCTATAAAATGGTTTTGATACAGTGTTGCCATGTTTATTTTTAGAAAAAAAAATTCACTCTTATCATCTCCGATCATATGTTAATAGGTATTCGATTCCAATAATCTTCAACAAATTTTATGACCTTAAAAATATCTGAAACATGAACGACTTAGATCGTAGAAATCAACCAGAATCAGCTCACAATTTATAGATTTTCGTTTTCGATGGACTTCTCAATTTGAAGATGCGAAGTAGTTTAATTAGGAACCACGTCGTTTTGATGAAACCTCCAGTGTTCAAGATGCGAGCTTCGTTTGAATCCCGGTCGACGCCGTTTCGACAAAGGTTCACGTCTGTCGTATGGTACGCGTTTCTGATAAGTGTCAACCGAACACCAACCGTCGTCCCCATTTCCACCACCATCTCTCTCTCTCTCTCGTGTATGTATATACATACTGTATCTTCATTCACAAAGGCAGGCATACTGTATCTTCATTCACAAAGGCGTCAATCCTCTGCAAACGGATTATGGCCTCACATTGAATTTCAAGTATGCAAAAGCTCAAGTTTTATCCGAATTGTATTTCACTGAATCTTCCTTCAAATTATGCTTTCGATTTCACCATTCCATGTTAATTAACGTAATTCAGGATGATTTTGTTTGTGGGTGCTTGGTTTTTTTGGCTACTCTTGTTATTATTGCCTTGTCTTTATCACTAAAACTACTCCATCTACCCGGTTTTGTTTGCTCTCTACAGAAAATCGTGTTATTTTTACCTCAAAAATAAGTTACTACACGAGATAATTTTTTTTATTTTTTTTGCCCGATCTGCATTGAGGAAATTATTGTCGAAAGCACCTTATTTTTTAGGTGTCAAAATAACACCACTTTACATAACAAGCAAATAAAATGGGTCAGAGGAAGTTTCATTATCCCTTTCTTTAGATGTACATATCTGGAATATCGTGTTTGGATAAGTTTCCAGGATAGGTGAATTTGGAAGTGTTATTGCCCTATATTGATTAGCTGCTGGATCTTGGACTATTGGTTCTTTCAGAACAATGCCTGATTGTTATTTTAGAAGGTTTTATACCACTAGCTGTTACAATGCCATGTCATTTGAAAAGGTTTTAATTGTCTGGTTAAAAACTGTGTAGTTCATTCAAAAATGCTAGGACGCATCAAGATTATCTTAACTTTTTGAAGCATTCCTTACGTACATATCTTTTTGTATTCTTATGTTAAACAAGAAATTGAGTTCATTATTCATATTTCATAGCAATGAGAGAACCTTCCTTATTTTGGTCGTCATCATGGACTCACTACATTACTTTTCCATCAGTGCACACCGTCTTAGTTGTTGCTAGTATCCACGTGCGCACACAATGACTGTGTTTCATGCAATATATATTTTGTATTATGCAATATTTGTAGTTATCGCAAGTAAGCTGAACCATGTGCACACACTTGAGTGACTGTTGTTCAATTTGGAGGCAGTGATTAATGACTTCTACATGGACATGTTAAGCAGTTCACATTGACAGGTACTAGAAGTGTGTTAAACCTTTTGTTTCAGGGATTGTTAGTCCTAAAAGTGCATGTAGAAACCTATTTCTGGTGGAAATCATACCAAAAATAAAGCAAACTTCTCCCATAACTATTCTTGACTCGGAAGTTTGGTGTTGGCAGATTTCACCATTGCATATTGATAACCGTGAGTATGTCATTTAATTTGAACCTTTTTTTAATGTCTATCCGAGAATTTTTTTTGTGCCACCAAGGATTTAGAGTAAACTTCTAGTGAGTGATCGAGTTATAATGACTGATCAAGTTGTTACGCTCAAGTGTTTGTGTTCATATTTCACAACCAGATTTGATAGGTTAGATTTCTGAACTTTGATTTGGTTATATGTTTTTAGTACTGCATTCATGAGCAGTGAAAATGTGCTATGCTTCTTTGCAAGACGACGTTCTCGAGTAACACTTTGCTACAAGAGGAAGAGAGATGGTATCAAATGCTCCAAACTTGAGGTGCTGACATTTGTTTCTGCTCAAGTGTATTATCTATTGACCTGGCAATTCCTTAATGTTTGTGTCTTTTGTCCTACTATTCAAGACATGCACTATTGTGGTGTTGTTTTCATTGTCGCTTTTCCCGTTCTATTCTTTGTTTTCCTTGGCTCTGTGGATGGATTCAGCACAAAGATTATAACTGCACCAGAATGTGAAAGCCTGATGTTTCCACTGCTGTCTTCAGCACCATTCCTTCTGGCTTTGTGCTGTCAGTCCAGAATTCAGAGGTGTCCGGCTGGATACATATGCAAATGCCGGAACTACCTTCGAAGCAAGAAATGGTGTTGGCAAGGCTTTTATCATTGTGTTCACATACGGTGCAGTCTTGGGTTTCCTTCTTGCTGCAAATGGTCTTTTTGTTTTGTACATTGCCATCAACCTCTTCAATATGTACTAGGGCGATGATTGGAAGCACAAATTGTCAAATCACAGTCCTCCCTTATACCGACTGTTCACATTCTCTAGTGTAATTTGAAAAGAGAATTGGAATTTCTGCTCAGAAGAGAAATTTAACTCCGAAAAAGGCAAGAGTACCTCTGGCGGTATTCTATATAAAATCACAGCTGCACTTCGGAGGGGGAAATCCCTCTTCTTATAGCTGGTGGTCGTCTCACTTTCGAACGAAAGTCGTTTTAGGATCTATATAACTGGTTTTGCCCTTCATGGGTGCGCTCACACAAAAGCTGCCAAGGAATGCACAGATATTTGGTTTAGTGTTTATATGGTTAGCAAGGGAATGCTCACACAAAAGCTGCTAAGGAATGCACAGAGATTTGGTTTGCTTGATGATTCTTTTACCACAGATATTTATTCAAATCTTGAGCATTTTAAAATTCTTCGGATGGATTAGTAAGATCTTGAGTTTCCAACGATTTTTTATCTGCATTTTACCTGTTAAACGTACGTTTTTTTTTTTTTTTTCTATAGCCTGCGCATGAATGATGATGACCTGTTGGGAAATAGCAATGCAAACGAAAAATAGCAACAAGATACCTAAGGAAGGAAGCTATAATTCTTTTTCGGTTTCTCTCGAAAGTTTTCTGGTTCCTTTGAACATATCCATAAATACATGAGCCAAACCTTACCCCACTTTTGGAGTTAAAGTTGCTAAGGATCGCTTGTCATGAAAATAAAAAAGGCTTACAGTGACGAGGAACCAGAAAATTCAAGAAAGCAAATTATAGCTTAGTAGATTTAGCACTTTCGTAGGTTTCATTTATACCAGTTTATTTTCTTCTTTCTCAAAACATTGATTTTGTCAATCACATGGGATAAGTTTTATATTGTTCATCAGGAAATGCACGTACTCGTGGAAGAGTGGTCTTTGCCTTTTCAAACTTGAGGAGATCAAACTAGACATGTCATCCCTTCGCGAAAACAAAGCTAATAAGCAAAAGGGACCAGCGCGGGAAAGTCTTGCAAGAGTCGGTGAAGCAACAATAGTTTCAGTGGAGCAACACGAAGCCAAAGGAGCGAGATATTCCGAAAATCATTTTTTGCTCATTGAACTAGATGAATAGATTGCTGTACTTTGCGAAGAGAGAGTGCATCTTAAAAAAAAAACAAGTGGCAAGTGCCATGAATAAAAGAAAAGAGGAACTGGAGAGAAGACGTGGATCGACTGAATTTTGGAATTACTAGAACACCGGTAATGTTCTATTCAGGGGGTGTTTCCACTAAACTAAATGGACTAAAGCTCATGTTTTCACGGATTTCTAGGTAGGTCATTCTCGTCACATACATAAACTAAAATACCATTCAGCAGCGGAAATAACTTTACTATTGTCATTAGCTTGAAGCAAAAAAATATAGCAGAAACGCACTCTCAGTTGAGCAGGTATTATGGCAAATATTTGTACATCTGGTTGTCTTGTGCACAAGACACTTTGTTGGAAGACAAGCTTGATCGGAGAGCGGGGTATGTGGGTAATGGAGTTGGGGAACAAGTTCAGGATTTATTGCAATAAGGGTGTCCAATCCAGAAGACGACAAGGAATGGGATGATTGACTGTAATTTGTTTGATTTGTGTACAAATTCAGTGCTTGTGAGATGAGTGAAGCATGGGCATTCATTGTATGAGAGAGAGAGAGAGAGAGAGAGAGAGAGAGAGAGAGAGAGAGAGAAAGAGAGAGAGAGAAGTTATGTGTGTGAGAGAGAGTGAGAGGTTCAAGAATATAATGCCATCAAATTGTAAGTTAGTGGATGTTATGAAATTGGCCACAACTTAGAAATGTGACTGAAATCAGCAGTGTTGGTGAGTTTGCTCCTCCAGATTTTCGATGAACACCGGGGTGCACAGCAAGGCAGTCGTAAGAACACAAATTTGGTTGCACGGGATATCAGGATGAGAGACAAATTGAAACTGCAAAAATTAGTATGTAATAAGAGAAGTAGTACTACTCATCTGTTCATAATCCACTCTCAACAAACAGAAAAAAAGGGAACACCAAACACAGGCCCATTGAACTTATTGTGATGTGGACGTGGCTGAACTGAGCAAAACAACACCAAACACTATTTCTCCCTATGAAAAAAAACACAAAAGGATGAAAAGAATCAAGCTCTACATTAATTTAAAAAAAAAAAAAAACCATGACCACCGCTATTTCTATTTCACACATTTTTATCTAAAAAATGTATCCTGGTGTCTGAATTTCCTCTTCTCCATCTGAAACAATATCTTCAAGACTCAATGACACTCCACAGGAGAAATTGAGACTCGGCTTCAATTTCGGCACAACAACCACTTCTGCTTCATTGTTCAAAATCTGCAAAACCCTCAACATAGAGATGGCCTAGCAAAGTTATCCAGGTTCACGACTTCACGTATTCAAACTCAGAAGCAAAAGCTTCACCATTTCCCGCCACCTCGAACTCCCCCTTTAGCTTCTCATCCGCTGCCTCAACCACCATCCCTTCGGAATACAACCCCCAAATTGAATCAACCAAATTCACCATCTTTTGGCTAAAATTTTCTCTTTCAATCGGCCTCTTTTCACATACCACTTCGAGTATCACAACTCCATAGCTGAAAACATCAGTTTTCCCCCAGTGCTTTCCCATATTGAAGGTACTTTGGAGCCAAATACCCTTCATCTGCTTGTTAGAGTGGAAACAAGGATCTTAGAGGTTTGATCCCTGATTTGTGCAGCAGGACATTTTGGTAAGCTCAACTATCAGAAACCCTCCAAGTACACACTTCCATGTGAATAAACCATGTTCCTTTCTCTTCTTGGAAAACATGCTTTATGGGCAACAAATCAGGAAGGTGATAGAAGAACGATCTTTGCTTCACCTGTTAGAGACAATAGATGATGAAGTGCACAATTGATACATACACCACTGGCATTATTAGTTGTCAAGAAAGGGACAAAACGATCTGACATTAATATATTATTAATCCATCTGCCCTGATCTCTCCAACTTTAGGGAAGCAATTTGCTTGAACTCCCTCGACTTCTCCTACAAAGCAAGGATCGAAAAAATTAATTAGAGTAAGCCTAAGCCATCAACTCTTAAAGCTTTTACGACCACTTCACCACATAATTAACTGAAAACTAATGGAGAGCCATGCAGAAGATTATGAAGATACTGAGAAGTCAGCCTCCTTTGAGCAAGGATCAGAGAATCAAACAAGATACACAGTAACAAAAGATGATGTTTGTGGAAACAACTGAAAAACAGAAATAAAACATGAGACACACACAGGGTTTCACGAAACATAAGACACAAGTTAAAAAATCAAGGATCCACCTTAACGAACAAAAGCAGCTCTAAAGGTTTATTCAGCAATGTTATTTTTTGTGTGGAGTTTCATTAATGTGCCAAAGTTTCAGAAGTGGTACATTGTTGCTGTCAGAATATACAAACTTGCACGCGTTGCTTTGAATTTGAAAGTTGATGGAGTTTGGGAAGGAGGTCATGTCGGGAAAAGCAAGAATCATGTATGAATGTTGTTGCTAGAGAAGTGGTGGAAGCCATATTGCTTTCAATGCTGGAACAAATAATCTGGGACATGGCCAAGCATTGGTAGTATTTTGACGCAATTTTTTAGGTTGGTACTTTTAGCTGTATAAATGGATGCAAAGAATCGGCTTCAAGCTGGCCACCTCCATATCGTTGGCACCAAACACACCCTTTGTTCAATTTGTAATTGGTGGAGAGAAGTGATTATACCATAAGGCAGCTTGCCGAATGGTAAAGCTTGCTTTTAACAACATTAGTTAACCATATCGAGTCATGTAACAGACTCTTCAAAAGTGTTCATCATCGTTATCCACCAACGTGTGCCGCGCCTCAAATGCAATCTTGCATCCAACACATTATTGGTTAAGTTCTAGTACTTTTCAATATCGGTGGGATGGTAGCGAAACACCTGTGAGTCAATGGACGTTGCAAACTTAGGTAATGCAGACACAAGTCTGAAGTTAAACTATTTAAGAAGACAAAATTGAAACAAAAAGTTCGACTCAAGTTTGTACAAGGAATATTGTATCTATGACTATGGTCCTATAAAATCTTATTCTGATTTGGACGTGGCTGAACTGAACAAAACAACACCAAACAATATTTCTCCCTATGAAAAAAAAACACAAAAGGATGAAAAGAATCAAGCTCTACATTAATAAATAAAAAAAACATGACCACCGCTTTTTCTATTTCACACATTTTGATCTCAAACATGCTTCCTGGGGTCTGAATTTCCTCTTCTCCATCTGAAACAATATCTTCAAGACTCAATGACACTCCACAGGAGAAACTAAGACTTGGCTTCAATTTCGGCACAACAACACCTCTGCTTCATTGTTCAAAATCTGCAAAACCCTCCTCATAGAGATGGCCTTGCAAAGCTATCCAGGTTCATGTAGTCAAACTCAGAAGCAAAAGCTTCTGCATTTCCGCCCACCTCGAACTCCCCCTTTAGCCTCCCATCCTCCGCTTCAACCACCTTCCCTTCGGAGTACAAAGCCCCAACCGAATCAACCAAATTCACCATCTTTTAGCTAAAATTTTCTCTATCAATCAGCCTCTTTCACATACCAGTTCGAGAATCACAACTCCATAACTGAAAACATCAGTTTTCTCTGAGTGCTTTCCCGTATTGAAGGTACTTTGGAGCCAAATACCCTACATCCGGTTGTTAGAGTGGAAACAAGGATCTTAGAGGTTTGATCCCTGATTTGTGCAGCAGGACATTCTGGTAAATACAACTTATCAGAAACCCTCCAAGTACACACTTCCATGTGAATAAACCATATTCCTTTCTCTTCTTGGAAAACATGCTTTATGGGCAACGAATCAGGAAGGTGATAGAAGAACGATCTTTGCTTCACCTACTAGAGACAATAGATGATGAAGTGCACAATTGATACATACACCACTGGCATTATTAGTTGTCAAGAAATGGACAAAATGATCTGACATTAATATATCTATTCATCCATCTGCCCTGATCTCTCCAACTTCAGGGAAGCAATTTGCTTGAGCTCTCTTGACTTCTCCTACAAAGCAAGGATCGAAAAAATTAATTAGAGCAAACCTAAGCCATCAACTATTAAAGCTTTTACGAGCACTTCACCACATAATTAACTGAAAACTAATTGAGAGCTGTGCCGAAGATTATGAAGATACTGAGAAGTCAGCCTCCTCCGAGCTAGGATCAGATAATCAAACAAGATACACAGTAACAAAAGATGATGTGTGTGGAAACAACTGAAAAGCAGAAATAAAACATGAGACACACACAGGGTTTCTTGAAACATAAGACACAAGTTAAAAAATCAAGGATCCACCTTAACGAACAAAAGCAGCTCTAAAGGTTTATTCAGCAATGTTCTAAATTTTTTGTGTGGGGAGGTTCATTAATGTGCCAAAGTTTCAGAAGTGGTACATTGTTGCTGTCAGAATATACAAACTTGCACGCGTTGCTTTGAATTTGAAAGTTGATGGAGTTTGGGGAGGAGGTCATGTCGGGAAAAGCAAGAATCATGTATGAATGTTGTTGCTAGAGAAGTGGTGGAAGCCATATTGCTTTCAATGCTGGAACAAATAATCTGGGACATGGCCAAACATTGGCAGTATTTTGATGCAATTTTTTTAGGTTGGTACTTTTAGTTGTATAAATGGATGCAAAGAATCGGCTTCAAGCTGGCCACCTCCATATCATTGGCACCAAACACACCTTTTGTTCAATTTGTAATTGGTGGAGAGAAGTGATTATACCAGAAGGCAGCTTGCCCAACGGTAAAGCTTGCTTTTAACAACATTAGTTAACCATATCGAGTCATGTAACAGACTCTTCAAAAGTGTTCATCATCGTTATCCACCAATGTGTGCCGCGCCAGAAATACAATCTTGCATCCAACACATTATTGGTTAAGTTTTAGTACTTTTCAATATCAGTGGGATGGTAGCGAAACACCTGTGAGTCAATGGAGGTTGCAAACTTAGGTAATGCAGACACAAGTCTGAAGTTAAACTATTTAAGAAGACAAAATTGAAAGAAAAAGTTCGACTCAAGTTTGTACAAGGAATATTGTATCTATGACTATGGTCCTAAAAAATCTTAAAAAATCTGTATAAATTTTCAAAAGTCTAACATTGCAAAAAAAAAAAAAAAAAAAACACCCCAGTAAAAGAAAGCGTCAATGGGAAATTTTATTTTGCAATAAGCAATGGACTGTCATTCCTAATCACATGTTTAGGTCGTTGTAGTCAGGTTAATTTCTAGGTCGTTGTAGTCAGGTGTAGCCAAACAGCCTCAAAAAAATTCAAGAGAGACCAAACCTGGTTTTGCTAGACTGCTGTGGTTCCCATTGCAAAGAGAGTGCTTGATTCTTCGAACGATTACTGTGTGTATGTGTGAGAGAGAGAGGGGGGGGGGGGGGCAAAGAGAGAGAGAGAGAGAGTGTGTTCCGACTTAAAAAATGGGCAGTCTGTGGCTGGGAGTTTTAGTACAAAAGCGTGAATGATGAACACGATTACAAAAAAGAGCGGCCAAGAGTAAATAAACGCGGCCAATTGTAATTTGTCGCGGCCAAGTGTAATTCGTCGCGGCCAAGGAGCATGTAAAATACAAGAGATCGTGCGTAGCAATTACGTTTTCAATAACGCGCGGCCAGAAGTAATTAAACGCGGTTGAAAGTAATTATAAGCGGCCAAGTGTAATTCAAAGCGGCCAAGAAACATGTAAAATACAATAGAATCGTGTGTAGTAATCACGCTTCAATAAGACGCGGCCACAAGTAATTAGACGCGTCCAAGAGTAATTAACGCGGCCAAGTGTAATTAGACACGACCATGGAGATGGAGATTAACTATTTGGTAAAACATTAACGCTGTGCAATTAGAGTTGTAGACTAAATGAGATCATTAAACAGAGAACAATACAGGGTAAAGAAGACTAATGAGTTCATACTACAACTTAAGAGGGTTGAAGTCCGTCAGACTAGTAAATTGCTACATTCCAAAGCCAGAAACACAAAAATAGTTTCCACTAGACTAACACCTTGTAGCACGTTGAAATAGACACAATGAATTTATCACACACCCCTTAAAGATGCAGTACACATTTACTTGTCGAAAATTATAATAAATGATAGTTATTCTCTTTCATACAGTGAGTCGAAATGTACTCTCAAACGATATGCGTGGCTACAAGGAAAACAAGGCTAGGACATGTTATTTAAGTATATCTCACATTAAAAAGTAACAATAAAACTGCAGTTAGCACATATCATCCACACCCTAGCTTCCGTTTCCATCTATAACTCTGGTTCCCTTATTTCCATTTCTCTATAACTCTAGTTCCCTTACTTCCCTTACTGTCTGTAACTCTTGTTTTCTAAACTAGGGAAGAAACATCCCTCCCTAGTGTCTGCTTGCATACAACAAATGACAACAGCCTATCATGCAGATACAACAACAATAATCAAACTGCAGTTAGCACATATCATCCATCTACATGTACCTTTACGATTTTCCTTCCTTGGAGCAAGGGCTCTTCCTGTCTAACCCAAATGTGTTCCGTACATGAAAATTTCTCCAAACATCTACCACAAAAACTTGAACAAACCAGCATTGTTCCTCACTTTTCTGGATCAAAAGCCTCCAGTCGTGACAGATACAAGAGTTCAATCAGCCCGTTCTATTAAGTGACCTCAGAGACAACCACAGTACAATCCTACAAATAAATCCACGAGAAATATATGATATGCAGAATTCAAAATTTCATGCTGCCATCAATGGACAGGCTTATTTAGTTTGCTACCAAATCATCAAACCAGATGTCTTAAACAAGTGTAGAAATTCTGTTCTTTGCATTAGCTACCATGGTGGAGGTCTTGGCTGGGATTATGGCTCTTCAATGGGCTAGGAGCAATTGGATTCACAATGCGGAGATACTAACAGATAACATAAAGTAGTTCATAGATTTAGTGCACAAAGCAGCCATACGGTAGTTCTTTCTTGCTATTTCGTTACCACTCAAAAACTAACTAGTCCACAAAATAGCGGATAAAATCTACTAAAACAACCCATAAATTAGCTAAAAATGACAATGGAAATAGTCTTTAGAATATATTTAGCAACGGGAAAATAATTACAACCCAATAATTCAAAAACTAAAAATTAATGTAGTTCATACAGTAAAAAAAATAGCAGCATCAATCCTGAAGTCCAGAACAAACAGCAGCATTGACATCTTCTTCCAAGTTCAAAACCAGTAGGCCAAACTTACTCCAGGATCACCATCTCTTAGAACCAAGATTCCTGTTTCAGAGAGGTTTGAGTGCACAAAAATTGCAGACATAACAGCCTCAAAGTATAGCAAGGGTACTAACCCAGTGATGACCAAATTCATTCTCAATCATGCTGTGATTCAATCATGAAGATGCAAACAGATCCGAAGCAACTTCTTCCACAATCTCTCCATCTTTACAGATCATTCAGTCGACAAAGGGCATAAATCCAAACTCCACAAAAACGATGGAGAAGAAAATCACCCCACAAGCACAAGAAGAGTTGGATTGTATGGGCGGCAGCAACAAAATTGACAAGGAGAGAACCCTCACATCTCCATGGTCGTGTCTAATTACACTTTGTCGCGGCCAAGTGTAATTCGTCGCGGCCAAGGAGCATGTAAAATACAAGAGATCGTGCGTAGCAATTACGTTTTCAATAACGCGCGGCCAGAAGTAATTAAACGCGGTTGAAAGTAATTATAAGCGGCCAAGTGTAATTCAAAGCGGCCAAGAAACATGTAAAATACAATAGAATCGTGTGTAGTAATCACGCTTCAATAAGACGCGGCCACAAGTAATTAGACGCGTCCAAGAGTAATTAACGCGGCCAAGTGTAATTAGACACGACCATGGAGATGGAAATTAACTATTTGATAGAAATCTGCAGTGAGTTCTGCAGTGAACTCAGCATACCCTTTTCTTTTATCAGTTCAATGATCTCATTTAGTCTACCACATTAGTTGTGTTTTCTGTTATGCTATTATTTGAAGGTACTTTGGATTTAACATAAGTACATCAAATGTTTGTACATTATGGACATTCCCAGCGAGTTCTCATCTTTTCAATTTCTTGCATTGTTTGACTGGATTTATAATTGGGTTCTTGTAATTGTAACTTATACATGCAGTTCGGCAAACGCTTCTTAAGATTGCATTGCAAATTTTAGCTTGGTGCACATTGAGAATGCTGGTGTTGTTGATCTTAGATTTGTGGAATCAGAGTTTTGCTTTGGTTATGAATGATTTAGAATACATGGAGAGACATTTTTATTATTATTATTATTTCTATCTTTACTTTATGAAATCAATCGTTGTGCCATCATTTAAGAATTCAACTAATTTTGGGGTGTAGCAAAAATGAATAATAGTTATAGAAGGCCGAAGCCA
Source organism: Rhododendron simsii (assembly GCA_014282245.1). Classification (NCBI taxonomy): domain Eukaryota; kingdom Viridiplantae; phylum Streptophyta; class Magnoliopsida; order Ericales; family Ericaceae; genus Rhododendron; species Rhododendron simsii. Next base: position 6,304,579 of record CM024953.1, on the reverse strand, counting down.
ATATTACAAAGGGAGGAGGAGGAAGGCAGAGAACAACTCAGAGGATTTTAGAGAGAACCTGAGTTTACCTTTACGGACGCGTCCTTTATATAGAGGACTCACAAATGAAACTCAAATTCAAATACAAATGTAATACACTCAAATGCATCTGAAATAAAGATATATCGGGTGAGCTGAGGGCCCCATCGTCACATGTGTCTGTTATTTCATCTTATAATTGAGTGCGCTCCATAATTGGGGTTACTATTCCCTCCATAATTGAGGTGAGGTGGTTGTTGATCGACAACCGAAAGTTGATTGAAGTAATTGGCCACCGAAAGTTGGTCTGGCTTTATTATTACTTCATTGATTCTTTTTCTTTTCCTTTTCTGGAGGATAGCTGTCCAGCAATGTTGAAGTTCTTAGGAAGCCAATACTTGTGGATTTGAGTTCGATGGTAAACCACCTATGTGAATAACTCAAATTCAAACTTTATCTGGGGTTCTACATCCATTTCCAATCACGGTGGGTCTAACTTAGAACCTTGTTAGTGAGCTGATTAAGTTTTCATCTGTCTGACTACTAAGCTGATTTGGTCAATGAATACCGTTCGAATTCTAGTCTTTGCGATGATATGCTGAATAGTTGTCCTCTCACATGGACTGATGGTGGTCTGCAGATGATTTTTGGGTGAAGGGGTGGTTGTGGAATACTATGGTTGTGGCATGCAAGTTAAGTCTAGCTGTTTGCTTCTAATGACTTAATTCTCTACATTGGGTTCATGGGCATTCTTTATTTTCTATCTTCTTGTTTCTTATGGGTACGAGAACTTTCATTAGATGGAGCTTTCTTACCTTGATGAATCCAATGAGTAATTCTCACACCAGAGATGGATTTGCTTTAAAGCTAGGGTTTTTTTTTGGGCATACCTTGTTTATCTGAATCACAGTGTAAAATTATAATATAGGTGATGCTGGTTTCCACTTTGGTTGCATTTGGGACTATTCTTGAAGTAATTTCTGTATGAATTTATCGTAAATTCAGTTGCTAACTATGTGTGAGATTATATTTTAAGTTCAGCTCAGTTCAGTAGAGCTAATATCTTATTTCCCTCTGTTTCACGACAAGAATTATCTTGTTTCCGGTTTCTGGTTTCGTACTGCGACTGAGGCTGGGCGTTGGCTATTTGCTCCCGGAACTCTGTGGGTTAGTCTCTAAACAATCGTTTTTCTTTTTGGCAGAATCCATAACGTTGACGCTAGTAATCCACTTAAGAACCAAATGCTCTCCGCAGACCTCCACTCCCACGCCGCCTCTTCGAGAACATCTCGTGCATGAGAAACGCCCTACAAATATTCACCATGTAACTGTCTCCCTTCCATGATGGCAGTGCCCTAGGGCTAATGGCTCCAACAGCTGAGGAAAAACCACTTCCTCGCATGTTAGCCGGATCCCTCAAGCCTTCAGCTGGAGAAATTCGCTGAAACTGTCAACTCAACCAGCTCTTACAAAAAGATGCCATCAAAGACGAATTCACATTCCTTGAATGGGGCTTGGAAGATTAGCGAAAGAGAAAGCAAGAATGCTCTATGGCATTTGATTGGGACGGGATGAAGTAGAGTACATTTTGTTGCAGAGCACCGGAAGGACAGGATGATCATTGTGGAAACGCGTTTGCCTGTGGAGATTGAAGGTGCCATGTATTTGAGGAAACCGCCGAGGTTCCCAGAAGGATGACTTAAGTAGATATGCTCGATCTAGTTGGTTGGAGAAATTGAATGGTAATTCCATTGTGTTTTGGACTACATTGATTTTGGCCCTTCTGAACAAATTTACCAGACATTTGGAAGTGTGACTCGTTTTTCGTTTTGCCCAGGTGAAGAATCTTAGCCATGTTCAAGGCTTGTGTACTCAATGGATTTGCGGATTGCGTAGCAAAGAGTAGACCTGTTTATAAGCTAAATGTGGCCCGAGAGGCTGAGACATTCAGGACCGGAGAGTGAGGCAAGAGGTACCTCAGTGGTCAAGAGCTGGTTTATGGCATTCCTAGCAGCACTATTAACCTATTTTTAGTATAAAAAAAATAGTAGAATACTGTGAGCGACACGCTCTTTTAAGTATTTTCTTCTTTATGGTGATATTTATTCCTGTTCACCACTGTACTCCAACTCCAACCCCAACCTAATGGTATAATCTAGGGCTGCTCGCGGTCCGGTTCGGTTCGGATTTCTAAGAATCCGAGGACCGAACCGCTAGTCACGGTTTTTACAAAATGAAATCCGTGTCCGGACCAAAAGTCCTACGGTCCGGTTCCAATCCAATCCGTGACTCGTGGATCGGTTACGGTTTTGTCCACGGATTTTAACAAAAATAAAGCTCAAGCAAATATCTCACACTAAAATGAAAGAATGTTACACTCAGAATTAAGTTTAAAACCACCAAAAAGTATTTGTTACATAAATTACCAAATGCCTACTTCAGAAATCAAATTCAAAAGAATCTAAACATTATTAGATTATATCATTATAGTACATAACATAAAACCAAACAAAAAAAAAAAACATGAAAGGGGGACAACTATAACAACAAAGAGGTGAAATTGTATCTTTCATCCAAATGCAATGCACGGCAACCGGCAACAATTTAACATTGAAATACTAAAATTGGTGGAAAAAAGTTTTAATATTCCTAACTATTAATTATATAAATACATATATATATTTGTGTGTATATATATATATATATTATTTATATAAAATAAATATCTCACGGTCCGGTTCGGTTAATCCACGGTTTCGTAATAAAAATCCGTGGACCGAACCGCGAGTCACGGTTTTCTAATTTTTCAATCCGTGTCCGCACCATTAATCCACGGACAAAATCCAAAAGGTACGGATCGGTTCGGTCCGGACCGGTTTCGCGGTTCACCGGATTTTTTGAGCAGCCCTAGTATAATCCTTTTGTTCCACTTTTAATCTTCACTCTGGGCTCAATCTCCGCTTTCATAAATTTTAATAGTATGAAATAATTACGGAGATCGCTTTTATGCTTGCGCACTCACTCTCGCATGAGCATTCTGTAATTGACTCCAACATGTGAAAAAGAAGGTTAAAACTACTTCTCCCATTTTTATATTTGATAGTCTACACACACCGGGAAGACGTGCAATTTTTGGATTAAAAGTTAAAATACTCCCTTTTTTGTAAAAATTTTTAGTAATTTTTTTTGATACCATATGATAGTCTAGAACGGGAGTATCTTTTTCATTTGGTTAATAAATTACTAAAAAAATTGTGCACGAAAATTTCAATTAGAAGCAAATGGAAATATAATACTAATAAAACTAGGCAAAGACGCTGCAAATAAAGGCTGGAACCAAGAACAAGGGTCACAACCCAGAATGGATGAGGCTGAAAGGAGAGAGAGAGATGGGGAAGTTTCTGAGGGTGGTTGCCCCTCTCTCACTATCCACCCAAAAATACACAAGCCAATGATTTCATCTCTACTACAATCAACAACCCTTTGGGTGCGTGTGTCTGTGTGTATCTGATATATCTGCTCTGCAGTTATATCTGATCACTGGAAAGAGAAACAAGAAACATATCAACACCGCGGCCCCGTTCTTCGTAACCTAACTTCGTTTATGTAGAGGGACTTGAGTTTTGTTCACCCTCCACTTAAGAGGGAGGAGTAACTGATTTGGGTTTTGTATCTTCTCGAACCCTTTCTGGGTTTTGCTACTTTCTGCTTCTTTCTCATCTTCCCAAGCAACTATCCCCATCAACAACTCAACTCATCTCTATAGAGGCTGTGATGATAATTTTTCTGGGTTCTAATCAGGCGTTGAGGTCTGACCCGTTTAGTGGCGGGGCACCCGGAGGCCCACGGAGATAGACTCTCTCTCTCTCTCTCTGTTCAGGTAACTGTGGTTGCAGCCATGGCGGAGTCACTTTTCGCCTGATTATTCACTGATCTGAGCCTTGGTTTTTTCTTTCCCCTAGCACTAATACATTACAATGGTATATACAAGTAAGTGTATACATATAAAAATCGAAGGGTTGGCTGGTGGTTAAAGCCTGGACCCCTTTGGATTGAGGGGTTTCATGAGAAAAGAAAGGAAAGGGTTATGCTTTCTTGTGAAATCACTCATTTGGATCGAGCATTTTGGTGAGAAACTAGAGAAAATTACAGAAAAGAATTTTTTTGTTTGGCTCTTCCCCTTTCTTATCTCGTCCTTTCTCACCATCCAAAGTGTAGGGTTTGCTACCTCCAAGTGCTAAAGCACCTTTGGGGCTGAATGAGTTTACGGCCAGTTCATTCAGGGCTTTGTCCCGACTTCAGTTGGGATTTTGACCTACGATAGTGTACTGTGGGTTTGTTCACCCAGGAATAATTGAGGTCGCGTGTAAGGTGGCCCGACACCTGAAATATAAAAAAAGGTATATACGTATAAATATGTGTGTTTGCATGTGTGAGCTGATGGAGAATATGTTCGAGGAGACTTGGGTAACGGGTTAATCTTATGTTCTGGTTTGTTTTGGCGGCTTCATTCTGTGAGAGCTAGTTTGGGTAGGATAATGTTCTTTCTATTGTTCGTATAGAGGAAAATTAATGATTCTGCTATGGGATTTTTTTGTTTTTTCTACTTAATTATTTGCTGTATTTGAATCCCGGAAAATGATATGTAGCGGTAGACGTAGCAGTAGAGTATGGGTTGGGGTTGCTCTTATGGTCCTCTAAAGGAAGTTCAAGGTCATATTAACTAGGAATTTAAGCTTACTGGAATGTTTCTTTGGGTTGGATTAGCACAGATTGCACTATATATGCACAGGATTTTATATCGGTGTTTGGCTGGAATTTTTGTGGTCGGATTTGACGAACATGTATCTGATGGTAGATTCCACGAAAGAGGGATATGTATACCATTGGGTTTGTGTGGTATTATTGATCCCTCACTGTTGGTTCTACTGGACTGCATGTCCTATCGGATAACATAGGCCTTTCACTATTAGTCTAGTCAAACTGGCTGGCTGTAAATTAGGAAACATCCGAAACACTTTTAAGCAACTTCTGTGTTCTGAGATCAAAGTTGTGTGCAAATAGAATCACTCTAAAGAATTTCTGGCTAATGAACTCGAGAGAATGAGGCTAAGAAGCAGATTTCTGAGGGTGGTTGCCCCTCTCTGTAGAGAACATGATCTCGATCCCTTAATCTCATTAGAGCCTACGATTTCAGTTCCATCAAGAGAATCATCAACCCTTCGTATATGCATGCATGTGTATGTGTTCCCCGAATGGGGTGTTTGGGAGCCCATTATTTGTTAAATTTTGGATTGTCGATTGTAGATTATAGGTTGTAGGATTATAAGTAGAATCCGTGAAAATGGGTTTGGCTCCAAAACACACAAAAGCCAAAAATACAGAACTCCAAATGGAAAATGGAAGTAGCCAAACAGGCTGAAATGTGGAGATTAGTTTGCTCGTTCCTTCTTTCTTTCTTTTCCAGTTTTCCTTTTCTTCTTCTTCTGATGCTATTGTTGATATATACTGGAACAATGAGCTCTGAAGAACCAATTATAAGAGGCTGTCGTGATATTCTTCTCGGGTTCACATGTTGAGAAGATGGGTCCCATTACATGGCAGGGCAACTGATGTTGCAGCCATGGTGTGAAAGTCCTTCTCTCTCCTACTGTCAAAATACTGTTCTGGACCTCACCTTTTCTATCAATTTATCCCCACATTTCATTGGTGATTCTGAGGTGAGGATCAAAATGGTGTGCATTTAGAAGTACCCCAAACAGCTCAAGAAAACTTTTTTTTGAAAGCAACAGCCAAGGATATTGTCGTTCTTCAGATACTGAACTCAGAGAATGAGGCTAATAAGCAGATAGACGGGATGTTTCTATGGGTGGTTGCCCCTCTCTGAAAAAAGATGATCTTGATCCCTTAATCAGATCATCAAAGCCTATGATTTTCGTTCCATCTACAAAATCAGCAGCCCTTTGTGTACGATTGTGTGTATGTATATATCTGTGTGTGTGAGTTTGCTAGTAGTATTTGATTTTTGACCAAACAAAACCTTCAGTCAAACAAAGGTCCGGCAATGGCAAGAACAGATACTTCTCAGTTCTCACTTAGTATCAGTGTAAACACGATTGTGTTTCTCAGCCCTAAATTACTAATCGATCATGAAAAAATCTACACCAAATCTTAATCTTAGTAAAGCGAAGCCCTGTATGGTCTGGCAACACAGGAATTGATAGCGCGCAGGTGAGAGTCGAACCACGACCAAAGACTTCCTTGAGTGCCCTTGGTTCTTAGGTGACTATCCCTGTGCCAATTCCTGTGGCTTGCAAGGGTTCTTTGCCGTATGATGTTTGTTAAAGCATCCCAGTCAAAACCAATTGGCAATGAGTGGAGAAGCCGCCAAGGCTCATACTAGTTTTGGAGGAGATAAGTAACCGATGTGGGACAAACTCCATCGATGTTGTTGTCGCTGGTACTAACGATGATAGATGGATATATAGATAGAGAGAACAAGTTACTGAATACTTCATGGATTTGAACTCAAAGAATGAGGCTCAAGTGGAGAGAAGCGTGTTTCTAAGGGTGGTTGCCCCTTCGGTAATTTGATGAGCCTATGATTTCAGTTCAATTAACAGCCCTGTATATATTTGCATTGTACTGTTTGTGGTGATATAAGGATATATACTTCCTCTGTCCCAATGTGTTTTTTTCACATTTCCCTTAGTGGATATAAATATATGGACAGAGCGAAAGAACCTATATTGCTGAATAATTTCCCCTTGTATGAAAGGGGCTGTGATGATATTTTTACAGAGGACATTGGTGGAGAAGATGGAACCCCATTCATGGCGGGGCAACTGATGTTGCAGCCATGGTGGGAAAATCCTTATTTTCTCCCATCCAAATACAAATCTGAGCCTCACATTTTCCGTTTATCTATCTCCACATTTCATTGGAGCTGATGATTTTCAGGCGATGATAGAAATTAGTGTATTTAGAAACGCTCCTTTTAACTGTGGAAAACACTCCTTGCAACTGTGGAAAACTCTCCTTGCAAGTAACAATTGAACAAGAGAGTGAACGAGGAAAAGCCCTTTGCACTGCAGAAGTAAAGTAGCCAAGGTACATGTAGATGGATGATATGTGCTAACTGTAGTTTGATTATTGCTGTGGTATCTGCATGATTGGTTGTCATGTGTTCTATTGGGCGCAGAAGCCAGCATGGATGGTCCTTTCCTATGTTTAAAGAACAAGAGTTAGAGGCAGTAACAGACTTAAGGGAACTTATTAAAGTGGCAGTTAACGTTGAGTCTGCAATTTTATCCTATGTTAGTTGAATTGATAGTGAGGTGATCCCTGGAATGGCTCCTTCTGCTACATTTTGGTTTTGGATATGGAAATCAGATATGAGTAAACTGAAAGAAGTTATGTTTTGAGTTTTTTTATTTTCTCATGTTCTTCTCTTCACACATTTGATATCCCAACACATGTTCACATCCTTTTTTAAATAACATGCAAAATCTCAGCTGCTACACATTTCTTTCATATGCATAGTGAGATTATTGCTTGCTTTGCTGTGGACCCTTTTTATCCAAAGGAATCAGCTACTTTATTCAATGTTTTGTGTTTAGTCATTCCAATCTTGAAAAGTTAATGCATGCCTTGGAATTTGAATCACAATTGTTCGGCAGAATTGAATTCAATCTTTGGAATTGGATGTGGAAGCTATTTCAGGGCATACTTTTTTCTGAGATATACTTGAATAACATGTCTTAGGCTTGTTTCCGCATAGCCATGCATAGTGTTTGAGAGCACATTTCGATTTGGCGTATAGTATGAAACAACCATCGTATCTCATAATTTTCAATGATTAAATGCGTATCAAATCTTAATGGGGGTGCTTGGTAAATCCATTGTGTCTATTTCAACATGCTACAAGCGGTTAGTCTAGTGGAAAGTGATGGAAACTATATTCATGTTTCTAACCGTGGAACGTGACAATTTACTACCCAGAAAGACGTAAAACTCTTAAGTTGTGGTATGAATCAGCAGTATTGTTTACCCTGTATTGTTCTCAGTTTTATGATCTTGTTTAGTCTACAAGTCTAATTGCACAGTTTTTTTTTTTTCTTCTTTTTCTCTAGTCTTTTGGAGCATTTTGGTTTCTGAATCATTTACGATTCTTTCCAGTTGGCTCTGAATAGTTGTGTTTTGTTTTATGTTGTTATTGGTAGGTACTTGGGATTGAACACAAGGACATGAACTATTTGATAGAAATCCGCAGTGAGTTCTGATCTTGAATATCAATTCATCGCATTGTTCGAGTGAATTCATGACTGGGTTCCTGCTATTGAATTGCACTTCAAATTTTAGCTTGGTGGTCATTCAGATTTCAGAATGCTGCTGCCCTGGATCTTAGATTCGTGGAATCAGACGTTTGCCTTGGTAAATGATCTACAATACATTGGGCTTTCCTTTTTTTGCTAGAAGTTTGTTGTCTTCTTTACTTCATTGGTTCATCAAAGAGGAATAAAAACCAAATGGTTTGCTGTCTGTTTACATTTGAGCTAAATTTTGAGATTGGAAAAATGGGTAATTAGAAGCATTATGAAGTTTTTTGTTTCTGAACCATGAGAGGGGTATTACCCGGGGTTGGAATTATGTTTTTTTGCTAGTTGTCATAAGTGAGTAGGTTGTTTACGTTCTTAAGAAGTCAATTATTTGTGTATTCGAGTAGCAAACCACCTATGTGAATAACTCAAAACCAAATTTTGTCTGGGGTTCTACTTCCTTGCCAATCACAATGAGAATAATTAGAACCTTGTTAGTGCACTGATTAAGTTTTTAAATGTATGACAACTTAGGTGATTCGGTGAATGAATGACTATTTAAGTCTAGTCTTTCAAGTTTCAATACATGCTGAATATTTTGTTTGGAAATTGGTATAACCATTGCCTTGGTAATTCTGGTTGTTTCACATGAACTGATTGGGGTCTGTAGGTGTTTCTAAGGAGAGAGAAGGGATGTTTCTAAGGGTGGTTGCCCCTCTCTGTAACTAGATGGTCTTAGACTCTTAGTCATCCCTTACTCAGATCGTCAAAGCCAATGATTTAAGTTACTTCAAAAAAATCTACAATCCTTTGCATATGAACACGTATGTATGTATCTGAGAGTGCGAGTTTGCGCGTGGAATTTGGTTTATGACCTGTTTGGTTCGCATTTCCTGATATTTTCCTGTTCTGCTGCTGCTGTTGTTGCTACATACAGGAACCATGATCACTGAATAAGCAAGTATAAGAGACTGTGATGATAATTTTCTCAAGTTCATAGGCTGAGAAGATGTGACCCATTTCTTGGCAGGGCGACTGATGTTGCAGCCATGGTGGGAAAACCCTTCTCTTCTACAACCAAAACACAGATCTGAGCCTCATCTTTTCCATCAATTTATCCTCACACTTCTTCGGAGCCTGGAATACTGAGGTGATGATCGAAATGGTGTGCATTTAGAAGCTCCCAATTCCCAAACAGCTCTGGAAAACTTTTGTGAAAGCCACAACCAAGCATGGCCTCAGAGCCTTGTTCAGTTAAGATTAAGATTTTGGGTTGGTTCTGATTCTAATCGATTAGTAATCTAGGGCTGACACACATGAAATATAGTTACAGTGAAAACCCATGTTTCTTAGGGTGGTTGCCTCTCTCTCTTGAAAAGATTATCGTGATCCCTTAATCAGATCATCAATGCCTATGATTTCAGTTATATCTACAAAATCAACAGCCCTTTGTGTATGTATGTGTGTGTATATATCTGGGTGCGTGTGTTTGTTGGTAGAATTTTGTTTACAATACAGAGCTGGCAGGTAGGACTTCGCCTATGATGGCAAAAAGAGCTGGTTTATGCTGGATCCTCTTCCGAGGAATAAACTAGAGTTCACCATTGCGCTGGAGGATGTCGTGTCTAGCAGGTACGGTGAGAAAAGCCCGTTTAGGACTCTTTCCATGTTGGTATTGGTATCTTTTCTGGATCTGTTGACACTTGCTGATTTTATACATTTGTAAACGGTAATTGATGCCCTGGAAGTCCTAATGATGACCGAAAAAGGCAACGGAGACCATACAACTCTAAGACGATTAAGGTGGAGATAAGCTTTGCTGCCAAGATTCTGATGCAATCAATAGCCAATGCTCTGTGCGGTCAAGAATCCGAGAACTCTCAAGAAACCCTGAGAATTCTGGATATCATCTTGAGACAAGGCTGGTGTTGGCTCGGACACCCTGGCTATCAATAAATGAGTATGGGTTTTGGAGATGCTCTAATGAAAGTTGTGTGCAAATAGAATCACTCGAATGAGCATCTGGAAAGGAACTGAAGAGAATGAGGCTAATAAGCAGAGAGAAGGGATGTTTCTAAGGGTGGTTGCCCCTCTTTGTAACTAGACGGTCTTAGTCATCCCTTACTCAGATCCTCAAAGCCAATGATTTCAGTTACTTAAAAAATATCAACAACCCTTTGCATATGTAGGCGTACGTATCTGAGAGTAAGTTTGTGCGAGGAATTTGGTTTATGACCTGTTTGGTTTGCATTTCCTATCTTTTCCTGTTCTGCTGCTGTTGCTGCTGCTGCTGTTGTTGCTAGTTGCTGCATGCAAGAACCATGGTTACTAAGAGGCTGTGATGATATTTTTCCCAAGTTCATATGTTGAGAAGATGTGACCCTTTTCTTGGCAGGGCAACTGATGTTGCAGCCATGGTGGGAAAACCCTTCTCTTCTACAATAAAAACACAAATCTGAGCCTCACCTTTTTTCCATTAATTTATCCTCACACTTTTTCGGAGCCTGGAATAATGAGGCGATGATCGAAATGGTGTGCATTTAGAATCTCCCAAACAGCTCTGGAAAACTTTTGGGAAAGCAACAACTAAGCATTGCCTCAGAGCCTTGTTTGATTGAGATTAACACTAAGATTTTGGGTTGTTTCTGATTCTGATCAATTGGTAAACCTGGGCTGACACACATGAAATATATTTATTGTGAAAACCCATGCATTTTGGGTGGTTCTGAAACTGAAATCATGGAATGACGCAGCTAAAGAGAGAGAAGGGATGTTTCTTAGAGTGGTCGCCCCCTCTCTCTTGAAAAGATCATCTTGATCCCTATGATTTCAGTTACATCTACAAAATTGACAGCCTTTGTGTACTTATGTGTGTATGTATATATCTGGGTGCGTGTGTTTGTGGGTAGGATTTGGTTTTTTGACCTAACCAAACCCTGCATTTGTATCTTTTTCCATTTTCTTCTTCTGCTTTTGCTAGTACTACAGACGATATATTTGGATACACGGATAGAGAGATAGAGATAGAGAACAAGGACCATTGAATAATTCGAGGAATTGAACTCAAGGAATGAAGCTCAAATGGAGAGAAGGGATGTTTCTGAGGTAGGTTGCCCCTCTGTAAATTTGATGATCACTATCTAAAAATAGAATCACCAAAGCCTATGATTTATGTTCTATCAACAGCCCTTTTCATATTTTCACGTGTGTGTGTGTGTGTGTGTGTGTGTGTGTGAGAGAGAGAGAGAGAGAGAGAGAGAGAGAGGGGCTGTGTTTGACCTATACAGATTGTTTGTCAACATACTCGTTGAGGGAAGGTTCAAAGGGGCATACATTTTAAGCCCTGGTCAAGTGGTACATCGGCGTATGATGCATGGGGATATTGTTTTCGATAATCGCCCTCCAGGCTCCAACTACACATAAACATCCGTGCAAGCGTTATCAGTTTATGTTCACGAGGACCATACAGTTAAGATCAACCCTCTTATTTGTGGGCCTAAGTGATGATTTTGATGGGGACTGTGTTCATTTATTTTATCCCCAATCTCTTGCTGCAAAAGCGGAGGTTTTGGAACTGTTCTCTATAGAGAAGCAGTTGCTTAGTTCTCATTTTGGCAACCTCAACTTGCAGCTAGCCATTGATGCATTGTTATCACTGAAGATTAAGTTTGAGAATTATTTCTTGACAAGACCAGCAGCCCAACAGCTGGCAATGTTTGTCTCCAATTCCTTGCCGCATCCAGACTTATTAAAGGGAAAGAGATCAGGCCCTTGGTGGACTGTGGTGCAATTATTACAGACAGCTCTACCACTTTGTTTCGACTGTTCTGGTGATAGATTTTTGGTTAGGAAGAGTGAACTTTGACCATTGATTTTAGTAGGGACGTAATGTTGTCAATTGTTAGTGACAGTGTCAGTTCTATTTTCTCTGAGAAGGGCCCAGATGAGGTTTTGAAGTTCTTTAACACTTTGTTAGAACGTGTCAAAAAAAAAAGGTGTAGGATTAGAAGATTTTTTCATTGAGAGAGCTGTCTTAGAGGACATTAATAATCGCATTCAGGAAATTTCACCATTGCTTCGTAGCTTGCATTCAACATATAACGAGTTAATTGAGCTGCAATTAGAGAAGCACTTACGGCTTCTGAAATTACTTGTTGCTTATTTTATTCTGAGGTCATCAGCAATAGGATATATTATTGACTCCTAGAGTGACTCCTCTATTACAAAAGCTTTTCAGCTAATTGGGTTCCTGGGGCTTCAAATTTCGAGTAGGGGGAAATCTTACACCAGGGGCTTAGTTGAGGACATGGCTTCTCTCTTCCATAACAAAAGTATCCCATTCATGCTAACTACCCGTCTGAGGAATTTGGGTTGGTTAGAAGCTGTCTTTTTCATTGTGTGGTATCAAGAGATGGCTCATTCTGTCTCTGCTAGAGAAGTAATTGTCTGTTCATCCAGAGGGTTGAAAGAACCTGGTGTCCAAGCTTAAAGGACTAGGCTTGCAGACACTTCCTACTCCAAACGAAGCACGCGCCTAAGAAGGAATTCTGAAAGCCCGGCCCCATCCATATTCAAGACAGGAATGGGTGTACATTGTTCAAAAACTTAATGGCGATCCTTCGGGATGTTGTTATCTGCTATGATGGCACAGTGAGGAATGTCACAATACAGGCTGTGATGATAATATTTCTTCGTTCAAATCAGGCATTGAGGTCCGACCCGTTTCGTGGTGGGGCAACCTGGAGGCCCACGGAGACATTTTCTCTCTTCTCAGGTTGCTGCCATGACGGAGTCACTTTTCTCGCATGATTATTCAGTGTGCATTCATCTGAGCCTTAGTTTGCAATGGCAATATATAAGTAATTGTATGTATGCATGTGTTTGTGTAGTGATGGTGAATATGTGGTAGGAAACTTGGGCTAATCTCGGTTTAGGTTCGGTTTACGGGTTCCATTGCGGGAGAGCTAGTTTGAGTTGGAAAATGTAGTTTCTATTGTTCTCACTGCAGTATATCCTAGCCATGAATCTTGCTCACAAGTCACAAGATCTTCGGAGTTGAGGGTGCGAAAACAACGGACTGGAAAACAAATCTGATTTCCAATCTACCTTTTTGGAAAAAAAACCCATTATTCCTAGAAATGCATCCAAAACTATGCATGTGAAAGTTACTCTCTCATTTCCTTAGTCTAGGTGTCGGGTTCGGGACCTCCAGTCTTCTAAATGGCGGCCGCCTCGGTGCTTGGAGGTGCCCTGCCGCCACGCCAATTGACCTTGGCGTTTGATTTGGCGCCCAGAGAGGTTTGGCGGCTGCCTAGGCGGGCTTGGCAGTCTTTGCGGCCTTGGCGGCAGCCTCGGCGTCTTTGGAGCCCTTTGGAGGCCAAAAAAAAAATATAAAAAATAATACGAGAGAGGTGAGCGAAGCCTTACTACTTATTGTCTTATTCAACTTATTTGCTAGTTGCTACTACTTAATTTCATTTGGGTTTGTACTTTGATGTTTGAACTTGCATTATGGATACATGGAATATAGTTTGATTGGATAATGGTTTGTTAAAAAAAAAAATTTCACCGAATTGCTTGGCGCCGCCTAAGCGGCTTGGCACTTGGACGTGGGTCTCTGCCTGACTACCGCCAAGCGCCATTTAGAACATTGGGGACCTCTAGGCGCTATTAACTCTTATAGAGTTGGTTCATACAGCTTTGATTGGAGCCCCTTGCTATTGGATGGTGGGATTGATCCCAGGAATTCGTTGAGGTGCGTGGAAGTTGAACCGAATACCGTGAGTTATCGAGAAATTAGTATGCGTTTTGGAGTTCTCTTGTGGTTCCGTGATGGTCCTCTAAAGAAGTATGTGCATTTAAAAGCTCCCAGTGTGTACTGAGATTAAAGGTGTGCAAATAGAATCACTCAAAAAGAATATCTGGATATGTACGCGAGCTAATGAGAGAATGAAGCTAATAAGCAAAGAGAAGGGATGTTTCTAAGGGTGGTTGAACCCCTCTTTAACTAGATGATCTTGGTCATCCGTTCATTAGATCGTCAAAGCCAATGATTCCGGTTACTTCAAAAACACCAACCCTTTGTATACGCAGGCGTATCTATTTTTGTTTGTATGTATGTATGTAGGTAGGTAAGTATGGTTATGAGTTTGTTTGTGCGTGGAATTCGGTTTATAATCTGTTTTTGGTTTGCATTTTCTAATCTTTTCCTGTTCTGCTGCTGCAGTTGCTAAATACGGGAACCATGAGCACTGAATAACCAAGTATAATGATATTTTTCTCTAAATACAGGAACCATGGGCACTGAATAACCTAGTATAATGATATTTTTCTCAAGTTCATATGTTGAGAAGATGTGACCATTTCTTGGCAGGCAACTGACGTTGCAGCCATGGTGGGAAAACCCTTCTCTTCTACAGTTCCGTCAATTTATCTGCACACTTCATTAGATCCTGTTATACTGAGGCAATGATTGAAATGGTGTGCATTTAGAAGCTCTCCCAAACAGCTCTGGAAAATGTTTTTGAAAGAAACAACCAAATATGACCTAGAGCCTTGTTCAATGGAAGATTAAGATTTTGGGCCGGTTCTGATTTTTATCAATTAGTGATTTATGGCCAAAGCACACGGTACATAGTTACCTTAAAAGCCCGTGCATTTGCTCCAATTGAAGAAATTGGGTGGTTCAGAAACTGAACTCAAAGAATGAGACTAATAAGAAGAGAGAAGGGTTGTTTCTTGGGGTGGTTGCCCTAGAATGGTCTCACACACTGTTATGAGTTGAGATGATTGCCTGTTGAATCGTCTAACAAAAATGTTTTTGGAACAAATGTATCAGTCCTTGAGCGATCCATCGTGCACTTCTGTCTCATCCAAATAGCAATTGTACAGCTGCAGCTAAGGCACATGCTGTCGAGAAAAATTTCTTAATTTGGAGTTAGCTTTAGTTCTTTTCTATTTTATTGTCGTTAGAAATGAATGCCTATTGCCTAACTCAGTTTGGTTTGCAGGCATCTGTTCATTCTGGCGATGACAACTATAAACGTTCTTCCCCAACAGGGTGGACTGGTAATGGAACCCATGATGCCTCTAGAGGTGTTGCGGTCTATACTCAAGGATGAAAGAGGGAGCTTGTGAAAGTTCTCGTATGCTTTTTGATTCAGATATGCAGTAGGTACTCTATAGTTGCCCAAATTATGTATATTATGTGCATGTTTTCCTACACCTTTTTTGCTTCTCATCCTCCTCAATAAGTAATATCTTAACTTCTTAACTAATATATGGATGGTTATGCATTATTCACAAAAAAATTCCTTCTTATTTTCAGAATTCAGCATAGAGAAGACAAAAGAAAAAGCAAGCAAAGCGGTGTTATTTTGATGAAGTCAGGAGATGTGAGGTAAAGGTGAAATAGGAAGGAATGGAAAAAGAAACTCAAAATGAGAAGTCTAAGGAGTTCCCGAAAGGAGGTAAAAAATTGTGACACAGCAGATAGCTAACGTACCTTGGACTTAGGAGAAGTAACATGTATTGTTCTTCAAAACTAATATTGGATTCCTTTATTATTGGATGTGCCTAAGTTTTAAATAAATGTGATTATTATTTTTTATTTTGTTAGAACTAGATAAAAGTAGACTAGAAGAACAAAATATTTCTCCTAGTAAACTAGAAACATCCTGGAAAGGTACTCGCCAGTAAAACAATTTTACAAGTTGTATAGGTGGCATATAGATGGCGAAATGCAATTGTGTTGCACATAGATGGCATATCAACTTCATTCAAGATGGTGATAAGTGGAATCATATGTAATTCTCCCTGATAATGTTTCTATGTTCAGTTTTAGGCTACTGTTCTACCAGATGGTGCGTTATGCTTATTGACGTTCTTTGCTTAATGTAGAGTCATGTTTGAAATTGTCTGTGGGGGCAAAAACCACCTGTTGTCTATACAGGTACTCTCTCATGTTTGCTTTAATTTGCTTACGCATATGACTATAAGCGCGGGTATATTTCTTCGTGATAGAGTGTCTGAAGCGCGGTTAACACTAATATTGTTTAATAGAAGAAATTAAGACAAAGAAGAAGGCTAACCCTTTCAAGTGTCCTCGAAACCTGTAGTTGAAATACTTTGGTGGCGTTCAACAATTTTGTATGGTTTTAGTGGATTGTCCTGGGAAGTCAAAAGTTACTTGTCACAGAAGACAATCTACTATGTCTGTGACAGTAAATTCCTTTAAATTTCTACCCTCTACTAATCTTAGAATTCAAACGATGTTGATTTCATTTGATTAGGGAATTGCTCTTTACAAGAAAAATACAATCTACTTAGGTTCACGAATCCAATCGATTTTGACTTGCAATTTTAGGAGGTTGCTCTTTCTTTACTAAGACACCAATTGACTTCAAGTGGATTTCATAGAAATCTACTAATCAAAGAGAATATATTATGCTTTTAACAAGCGGGTTCCTTTAAGTTTCACATAGAAATCTAGCTACTAATCAAAGAGCATAGATCATGTTTTTAACAAGTCGTATAATCAATGTAGTGTACCACTTTTTGTTCTCCTACTACTTGGGGAAAAATTCCAATAATAAAATGGGCTTGTGACTCGGATTTTGCAAAAGGGAAAAGGTTCAATCCTCGATTGGACTCGCATGCCTATCTACCCTTCCGTCCTATAATTTGGTCAATTTTTTTGTTTTTTTTTTGGATTAGATTTCTAAAATTCCATGGTGGATCAACATGGTCATCTTTCATCTGCAGCTGAGGTTCCCTTGTTACTTGTCCAATTTAGTCAAAAAGAATCCTATACCAAATCAATCTCTCTCTCTCTCTCTCTCTCTCTCTCTCTCTCTCTCTCTCTCTCTCTCTCACACACACACACACACACACACACACATGCACGCGCGCGCGCACACAAAATCTTTCCTTCAACAACGTTTCAAGATCGACGATACTCAAATGAATGATTGGCAAATGGCCGTAGATGGAGAATACTCAACCTGTCAACCATGTTTATCAATACACAACTTGCTTACATGTATCAGACCTGCATGTATTTATTCCAACTTGCAAATGCTATCTTTTAGATATAGCATGATATTGGCTTAAGAACTAATCTGTGCAAGGACTCCAAAAGAATTCTCAAAAGAAATTCTGGTTTTGGCTAGAACAACAAAAAGCGTGTCTAGATCGCTCGGCTTGTTAAGGCTTTTAAGACACTTAAAGTAAGCACCCAATGCTTTTTCTACTAGATTTCGAGAATCTCGATATTGGTTATTCTTCCAACTTTGCAATGCTAGTGATAGGTTCTGCACGATAGAGTCAAACTGTTGTAAGCAGAATGTGTATTGATATTGGCTGTATCCCGTCAACGCCCTGAGCTGGTTATCAACATCAGTGGCTAGAGCATATGAACAGTTGATTGCGATCCCTGCAAGGCCTTTCACATCAGCTCGGCTACTCAAAGGATTGGAATCCAAACAGATGTTACAATCGACGGGATATGCTGTTTCGCGACAAACGTGACCAATCAAGGTGACATCTCCATTCACAAACTTTGGGTTATGAATAGTCTTTAGGGCAACAAGAAAGATGACATAAAGAAAGATCATATTTGAACAATCTTTACTGGATACTGCCATCTTGTTTCAAGCAATTCAAAAGCACAAAACCTGCATCAATTCAACCTCTAAATGACATTCAGACATACTAGAATTCAAAGTATCACAAAAAGGTGCTGCATTATATCAAGTGAAACAAAGAAGAGAGCTAACCCTTGAAGCGCCTTGTAACCCTACGGAATTCAGGAGTATAATGCTTCCTGGTTTATCTGATTTCAATGGGAAGTCAGAAGTTATTTATAGAGAAAGATAATACTATATGTGTGCCATTAATTAATATTTTTTTTAAAGATTTTGCTGTACAACACTTTAGGGATCCAAACAATGTTGATTTCAATTCATTCGGGCAATATTTTTGGGATTTCAAGAATCCAATTGAATTTTACCTCTATTAATTGGGATATTGCTCTTTCTTTATTGAGATACCAATTTTACAGGTTTCAGGTGGATTTCTAAGGATTTCATAGATGTCAAATAATTAAAGATAATATCAAAGTTTTACCAAGAAAATGAAGATGGTGTCAAAGATTATCCCTCGTAGTAATTTTTTTATACCAACGGGGTCCTCTGAGTTTCTCTCTAATTTCTCAAGGGTAGAAAGCCTTTCAGATTTTACAAATTTCATTGTTTTCACATGTTCAATGTTAAAGGGTTCCCCTAATAAATTTGAAATTATGAACACACCAATATATTTTTTGTGGGATGAACATACGAACATTGATATGTTAAGTTAAATGAAACAACGCAATTCATTTGTCTGTTTTTTATATTTTCTTTAGGCTGGATGAAGTAGATTTTATTCTTCATCTGCAAATTTAGTTTTGTAATGTGATATATTTTTTTTATCAGCATTGGATTTTATAACTAATTAGCATGGAAACTTTAAAACATCATAGTTGTGTCACTATGTAAATTTTTGTTTCAAATCCTGACTGACAGTGGTAAACGACCCAAAGCAATTTCCCCGAAGCCAAGTTCCTGGCTCCATCCCTCGATGAATTTTTGTCTCTTGCTTTCATGGGAATTGCTCCAATATACATGCCCCTTATTGGTATATCCTTGCAGTATGCACCTCTTTGAATTGTTTTAAATTTCATAACATCAGTATGCAACAATGCATGTGATATGCTTAAAGAGTTTTTCGTTTTTGCATCCCCTGTTTATCAACCAAGACCTCGGGACTGATTATCAGGTAAGATGTCAGTCTATAGTTATGATCTTACTGCAGCTACTGACCGGTAGCCTTATCATCCCCTTAGTTAGATAGTCACAATCATGGTGTAAA
The DNA here is from genome assembly GCA_014282245.1 of Rhododendron simsii. Classification (NCBI taxonomy): domain Eukaryota; kingdom Viridiplantae; phylum Streptophyta; class Magnoliopsida; order Ericales; family Ericaceae; genus Rhododendron; species Rhododendron simsii. Next base: position 6,285,335 of record CM024953.1, on the reverse strand, counting down.
ATCATAATATAGGTGATGCCGGTCTATTCTTGAGCTAATTTTTCTATGAATTCATCGTAAATTCAGTTGCTAATTATGTGTCAGATTATCTTTATTTATGAACTAATTTCTTATTTCCCTCTGTTTCATGACAGGAATTATCTTGTCCTGCAACCTCTGAATCAAATGAGGCTGGGCATTGGCAATTAGCTCTCGGAACTCTATGGGTTAGTTTCTAAACAAATGAATTTTTTTTGGCAGAATCCATAAATTTGACTATAGTAGCCCACTTACAATCCAAAATGTCTCTTCATAGACCACCACTCCCTTGTCTCCTCCTCAACGATGTCTCATGCATGAGAAACGCCCAGCACATCTTACGCCATGTAAATGTCTCCCTCCAAGACAGTGGTGCCCTAGTGCTAATGGGCTCCAACGGCTCAGGAAAAACCACTTCCTTGTGCATGTTAGCTGGATTTCTCAAGCCTTAGGCTGGAGAAATCGCTGGAAACTGTCACGAGAAAGCAAAAATGCTCTCTAGAGGTCAAAGAAAGAAGGCGCAGTTTGAGAGGTTGCTTCCAAGAGAGACCAATTTAGTTGCTACCTTTCATGGCATTTGATTGGGACGGGATGAAGTTGCTAGAGTTTAGTCGCAGGGAGCTTCTAAAGTGGTGTCACTCCTATCTTAGGAGCGTGCGCTTGCACTCCCAATTAAGGAGCTTGACTAGAGCTTGCTCCCATTGAGTTAAGCATGCTCCTTAGAAATGGGAGCTTCTGTACAATCCTTGTATAGAAAAAGCAAGGACTTATCACTTGACTTTTTCAATTGGTCTTTGATAGACTCATGTATCTAGCCCAAGTCATGATATCTTGAAAATAAAACTATACTGCAACACTTGCCAATTTATTACACTTACTATGGACTTGGCATAAAATTTTACTCGTGTACTATTAAAGTGTATGATCTACCAAAGAGTGATCATTTTAGGTATTTAGGCTCAATTATTAGTAGAGATGGAGAGATTGCTGATGATGTGACTCATAGGATCCAATTTGGGTGGCTCAAGTGGAGAAGCACTACTGGTGTACTATGTGACAAAAGGGTACTCACAAAATTGAAAGGAAAATTCTATGAAACTGCCATAAGACCAGCGATGCTTTATGGGACAGAATGTTGGCCTATTAAGAAACAACATGTGAACAAGATTAGTGTGGCGGAAATGAGAATGTTGAGGTGGATATGTGATAAGACTAGACAAGACAATATTAGAAATGAAACAATTCGTGAGATGGTAGGTGTAGCACCTATAGAGGAAAAGTTGACGGAAAATAGGCTAAGGTAGTTTGGGCATGTCTATCGTAGACCAAAAGATGCAGTAGTTAAGAGAGCAGATAGGATAGCTCTAGGTAGCAATGTTACGGGGAAGGGTAAACCTAAATTGACATTATATGCTGTAGTGCGCAAAGATATGAGTATAATGGATTTGTGTGAACAAGTGGCTCTAAACAGAGCTCAATGGAGGAAACGGATTCATGTAACCAACCCCAAGTGATTGGGACGTAAGGCTCGGTTTGGTTTGGTTTGGTTTACTATTAAAGTGTATGATCTATGCTCACGCTTTCGCTTCTGCTCCCACTTTATGCAAATAAGTGCTAGAGTATATTGTTGCGGAGCACCGGAAGGATGGGATCGTCATTCTGGTGACACATTTGCCTGCGGAGATTCAAGATGCCATGTATTTGAGGATACCTCTGCGGTTCCCCAGAAGGATGATTTTGGTAGATATGCTCGATTGAGTTGGTTAGAGAAATTGAATGGTAATTCCATTGATTTCAATTCTCATGACTAAACTGATTTTGGTTCTTTTGGGTAAATTTATGCTGACATTTGGGAGTGTGATCAGTTACTTGTTTCACCCAGATCAAGAATCGTAGCCATGTTCAAGGTTTAAGGAAACTCTAGGTTTTGTTAAGAGGTTGTTGTAAGGCCAACATTTTACATATTTTTGTTGTTTGAAAGATAACTATATTATCTTGAGCGAATCTTGGACTGTAAATTAAATTCTCATTTATTGGATTGCATAGCAAATAGAAGACTTGTTTATATCCTGAATGTGCCCTGAGACATACAGGATCAGAGTGTGAGGCCAATGTACCTCAATAGTCAAGAGCTGGCAGGTGATATAAACTCCTTTGGGTTCAGTCAAATGAATAATTGGCAAATGGCCCTAGAATACTCAAACCATGTTTCTCTTACAACATGCATCAGACTTGCATGTATTTATTCCAACTTGCAAATGCCAAATGCTATCTTTTAGATATAGCATGATATTGGCTTAAGAACTAATCCTTGAAAGGATTAAAATAGAATTCTCACAAGAAATTTTGGTTTTGGCTAGTCCAACCAAAAACGGGTCTAGATATCTCGGCTTGTTAAGGCTTCTAAGACACTTAGAGTTAGCAACCAATGCTTTTTCTAGTAGATTTTGAGAATCTCGATATTGGTTATTCTTCCAACTTTGCAATGCTTGTGATAGGTTCTGCAAGATAGAGTCGAACTGTTGTAAGCAGAATGCGTATTGATATTGGCCATATGTTGTATACGTCTTGAGCAAATTATCAACATCAGTAGTTGGAGCAAATGAACAGTTGATTGCGATCCCGGCAAGGCCTTTCACATCAGCTTGGCTACTCAAAGGATTAGAATCCAAACAGTTGTGGCAATCGATGGGAAATGGTGTGTCGCGACAAACGCGATCAATCAAGTTGGAATCCCCATTCACTAACTTTGGGCTTTGTATAACGTTGAGGGCAACAAGAAAGATGACATGAAGAAAGATCACCTTCATACAATGTTTACATGACACCGTCATCTTGTTTCAAGCAATTCAAAAGCACAAAACCTGCATCAATTCAACCTCCGAATGACATTCAGCCATAATTGAATTCAAAGTATCACAAAAATGTGTTGCATCATATCAAGTAAAAAAAAAAGAAGAAGAAGAATTAAGACAAAGAAGAAGGCTGTTACCCTTGAAGCGCCTTGTAAACCTACGGTATTCAGGAGTATAATGCTTCGAGGTTTATCTGATTTCAATGGGAAGTCCCAAGTTATTTATAGAGAAAGATAATACCATACGTTTGCCATTAATTTTGTTGTAAGATTTTGCTGTACAACACTTTAGGAATCCAAACAATCTTGATTTCAATTCATTTGGGCAATATTTTTTGGAATTTCAAGAATCCAATCGATTTTGAGCTGTATTAATTAAGATATTGCTCTTTCTTTATTGAGATACCAATTTTACGAATTGGGTGTTTGAGGTGGATTTCTAAGGATTTCATAGATGTCAACTAATTAAAGATAATATCAAAGTTTTACCAAAAAAATGAAGATACTGTCAAAGATAATCCCTCTTTTTTTTTTTTTTTTTTTCCCAATTGGGTCCTTTGAGTTTCTCTTTTAGGTTTCTCTCTAATTTCTTAAGGGTAGAGAAAGTCTTCTCGAATTTTACAAATTTCGTTGTGTTCACATGTCCAATGTTATAAGGTTCCCCCAATAAATTTGAAATTATGAATATACCAATATATTTTTCGTGGGATGAACATACGAACATTGATATGTTAAGTTAAAATGAAATAGCGCAATTCATTTGTCTGTTTTTGTTTTTTTTTAATATTTTCTTTAGACTAGATGAAGTCACATTTGATGTTGATTCATTCTGCAATTTTATCCAAAGTTGACTGATTTGAGAGACAGCAACAGTGCAATGGCCCCTGGAGGGAAAAGAAAACGAAATTAGATAGGAAAAGAAAAGTAAACTGATAAAAAGTTATGGTTTTAGTAATTATGTTGTCTCGTCATTTTCGTTTCTCTTCACACATTGCATATCCCAACACAATGTTCTGGTGCCTTTGAAATAACATGCCAAAAATCTACAGCTATCGGTTTGTTACGTGTACTTAGGTATGCATAACTCGCTACTGCTTTGCTTTGCTGCAGGAAGATTGAGAATCAATCATTGTGCCGTCGGTTAAAAATTCAACTAATTTTGGGGTGTAGCATAAAGGAATCATAGTTATGATTTCGAAGGTTTATAGTTCTGAAGGAAAACAAGGGGGCCTCTTCCTGCTTTAGAGCTGATGGGGATTGGAAGATTAGCGAAAGAGAAAGCAAGAATGCTCTATGGCATTTTATTGGGAGACAGGAAGAAGTAGAGTATTTAGTTGCAGAGCACTGGAAGGACGGGAGGATCATCGATCACTGTGGCGACGCGTTTGCCCGTGGAGATTGAAGGTGCCATGTATTTGAGGATACTGCCCCCAGAAGGACGACTTTAGGAGTAGGTATGCTCGGTCTAGTTGGCTGGAGAAATTGAATGGTAATTCCATTGGTTTTTTTGGACTACACTTATTCTGGCCATTCTGGATGAATTTACGAGACATTTGGGAAGTGTGACTTGTTTTTCGTTTTCGCCCAGACGAAGAATCTTAGCCACGTTCAAGGTTTACGAAAACTCTAGGTTTTGTTTAGAGGTTATATACAGGCCAAACATCTTGCAAATTTTTTTTGTTGTTTGAAGGAGTTAAACTATATTTCCTTGATCAAATCTTGGACTGTAATTTATAATCTCACTTATTCGCGAAATCAATGGACTTTGCGGATTGCGTAGGAAATTAGAAGACCTGTTTGTATCCTAAATGTGCCCAGAGACATTCAGGATGAGAGAGTGAGGCAAGACCGCAAGAGGTACCTGGGTAGTCAAGAGCTGGTTTAATGGCACTATTAACCTAGAAGCACTATTTTTTCTGGAACATAGTAGAATAATGTTAGCGAACGTACTCCAACTTAAGTCATGTAATCGTTTGCTAGGATACTTCGCTTCCGCTTTTAACCTTCACTTTGCGCTCCCGTTTTCAATTATTGCTTTCATAAATTTTAATAAAAAATGTTACATGCATAATGATTGTGCAAAACTCTTTGCACAACCGATCGCTACACGTCCATTGTTGTAATGGACGGTCCAGATTCGCTTAGGGAATAAATAAACTATTTACCCGAATACTTTGCTTAAAATCTGGACCGTCCAAACACATCTGGTTTGGACGGCCTAAATTAAATACTTTGAAATGATTTTCGGAGGTCGCTTTTACGCTTGCTCTCGAGGAAGGAGTATTATGTGACTATGACTCCAACATGTGAAAAAGAAGGTTAAAAAATTGAATAAAATTACTTCCTCCGATCTTATATTATAGTCTAGTACGGGAGGACATGCAATTTTTTGGACCGAAAAATGAAATACTTTCGTGCATAATCCTTCAATAAAATGATGGGTACATATGAGTTTTGTGGAGCCCATCTTGGGTTCTACAAAAATGATTCTAACAGTTTATTATTTTTAAAACATTTTTTATGAAGCCCCGTAAAAAATCAACTCAATTCAATATTAGTAAGGATTTTTTTTTTAATTTGTAAGGGCGAAACTACTAAACTATTCAGTTTTGTCCCTACGCATTCCCAAAAAATCCTATATCGTTTTGAGTTGATTTTTTACCTGGCTTCATAAAAAAATATTTTAAAATTAATGGGCGGTTCGGATTATTTTTGTAGGACCCAAGACGGGCCCCACAAAATCCATATGTACATGGTATGTACAATGCATGTGTACCTATAGCTGTACTCATAATCCTTTTACTAAATTTTTTGACACCATATTGAATATGTCAATTAGCCTTTTCATTTGGTTCTAATAAATTAAGAAAAATGATTTTTCACACTTATTTTTATTATAAATGTACTTTATTTCTTGTCTTTTGGTAGAAAATTTAAACACAAAAAATTCACAAAAAGACGCAAAAACGGAAAGTTTATTAAAAAAAAGTATGTGGAAATCATTACCCTAAATTAAAAAAAAAGAAGAGTAAATTACGCTAAGCCCCCCTCAACTAACCCTCATTTTCACTTAACCCCCTCAGACTATAAAATCCAACATTGTGCACCCTCTAACTATCTAGAGTTGACACTTAACATCCTTTTGTTAGGTCTCCGTAGGAAAAATGCACCGACGCCCGTCTCCGGCCACCGGACGGCCGATCCGAGCTGTCCAAAAATTTAAAAAAAAAAACTGAGTAGGCCTACACGGGAATCAACGGCATCCGACATGCGTAGGTACTCGATCTAAACACTCCATTTAAATCCTTGGGGTGTTTGGATCGAGCACCTACGCAAGTCAGATGCCATTGATTCCCACGAGGGCCCACTTGGTTTTTTAAAAAAAAAATTTTAGACGGCTCAGATCGGCTGTCCGGTGGCCGGAGATGGCCGTCGGTACATTTTTCCTACGGAGACCTAACAAAAAGGTGTTAAGTGTCAACTCTGGATAGTTAGAGGGTGCACAATGTCGAATTTTGTAGTTTGAGGGGGTTAAGTGAAAATGCGGATTAGTTGAGGGGGGCTTAGTGTAATTTACTCAAAAAAAAGGGGCCGGCTATTCGCAGCCACGTTTTTTCTCCCGTACCCCGTTAAAAATTTTCAACTAATCACAACATAACCCCCTAATGCAAAATGACCTCCTTACCCTTATACCTATACATGAAATGACCTACATGTCCTTATGACCAAAACCCCTAAATTATGGTCTTTCCCCTTCCCCTCAAAAATCAAAGTCACGTTTTTTTAGAAAAAAAAAAAAAAAACCAGACCAGAGGACCTCCTGTTCTTCATCTTCAGGCTTCCTGTTCTTCATCTTCAGGCTTCCCGTGTTCATCTTCTCTTCTCCTCTCTCTCTAAATCATCATTCTCTTTTCTCCTCTCTCTCAAATCCTTCCATTGATCCATTTTTTGACCCACTTGTAAGTTTGGATTTTGAAATTAAATCAAATTATATTGGCAACCATATGATGGCAAAGGAGAAGAAAGATGCTGTGATGGACATTGTACCCTGAAAGCCGCGTGAGGAAGAAAGTTTTTCTATTTACAATGGCCTCTGGTTTGTTGTTGTGGCATCTGGGTTTTGTAAATCGATTTTTTCGATGTTTCTGATTCGAACAAAGTAAAGTAAGTAATTTCGGTAGCTAACCACTGTAAACTATTACCATACTCGACAGTTAGTTACCGAAATTGAATTACATTTTCAGCATTCAATTGCCGAAATATATGTTTCTTATTTTTGTTGTATACATTTTCGACATGTAGTTACCGGAATATAATCTTGTTTTCAACATCTATTTACCGAAATGTATGTATGATTTTCGTATATAGTAGTTCGACAGTTATTTACCGAAAGTTGAATATATTTTCGATATATAGTTATCGAAATATAATCTTTTTTTCAACAGCTATTTATCGAAATGTTATGTATGATTTTCATATATATAGTTCGGCAATTGGTTACCGAATTTTGTAGATATTTTTGACATGTTGTTACCGAAAGTGATCTAATTGCTGTTATATATATATACATGTATGTATATACTCACAGAGTGAGAGAGACTGACGAACAAAGAGAGACTGACGAACAGAGAGAGAGAGAGAGAGAGAGAGAGAGAGAGGGAGAACGACACCTTAAAGGTGCGGCGGTGGTGCGGCGGCCGGACTAGCGGTGGTACGGTGGTGGCTATGGAGGTGGGACGCGGCAATGGGGGTGGGAGGCGTAATGGGGGGTGGGGACTTAGGATGGAAGTTAAAAGTGTAATTTTGAGAGGGGAAGGGTATAATAGAAAGATCAGGTACATTTAATGGGTTACATGGAGAAAATTTTCTTTTTTAAAATTTTGAAAATGGGCTATGTGGAGTAACGGGGTACGGGAGAAAAAACGTGGCTACGAATAGCCGGCCCCAAAAAAAAATTAGCACGAAGGTTTCATTTAAGAGCGGAGGAAGTATATATATATAAATAAATAAATAAAAAGGCAAATAAAGGCCGAAACCAAGAACAAGGGTTCATCAGTACCCAGAATGGAAGAGGCTTGAGAGAGGGAGAGAGATGGGGAAGTTTCTGAGGGTGGTTGCTCCTCTCTCTCTCCACCAAAAACACTCACAAGCCAATGATTTCATCTCTACAATCAACAACCCTTTGGGTGCGTGTGTCTGTGTGTGCCTGATATATCTGCTCTGCAGTTATATCTGATCACTCGAAAGGGAAACAAGAAAGATATCCATCCTACGACCCCGTTCTTCGTAAACTACTGTATTGGCATCAAGGCTCCGTTTGTTTCGGTGTAAAATGTTTTCTTCTATGTAGATGAGTAACTGAGTTTGGGTTTCTGACTAGGCTTCGTTCTCACTCTCCATGATCATTAGCAACTATTCGCATCAACAACTCAACCCATCTCAAGAAAGGCTGTGATGATTATTTTTCTGGGTTCTAATCAGGAATTGGGTCCGACCCGTTTTGTGGCGGGGCAACCTGGAGGGCCTAGGAGACAGATTCTCTCTCTGTTCAGGTAACTGTGGTTGCAGCCACGGCGGAGTCACTTTTTCTCCTGATTATTCGCTGATCTGAGCCTTTGTTTTCCTTTCCCCTAACATTTGTACATTACAATGGTATATACAAGCAATGTATACATATAAAAACCCAAGGGTTGGCTGGTGATTAAATTTATACATTACTTAATCCATTTGGATGGAAGGGTTTAATGAGTAAAGAAAGGAAAGGGTTATGGTTTCTAGTGAAATCACTCATTTGGATTGAGCATTTTGGTGAGAAATGGAGAGAAAAGTATAAAAAAAGAACTTTTTTGATTGGCCCATCCCCTTTCTCGCCCAATCTCACAAAAAATTGTGAGATTGGTGAGAAAGGACTCCCCTTTCTTATCTCATCCTTTCTCACCATCCAAACCATCCAAAGGGACTGTGTTTTGCTCCTCCTAAGTGCTACATACTCCTTTGGGGCCAGTTCATTCAGGGCTTTTTCCCGACTTCAATTGGGCTTTTGGCCTTCGATAGTGGACGGTGGGATAGGTCAGCCAGGATTAATCGAGTTGCGTATAAGTTGACCCAACACCTGAGATATCAAAAAAGGTATATACATATAAATTTATGTGTGTATGCATGTGCGTGTGTGTGAGCTGATGGTTTGGGTAATGGGTAACGAGTTAATCTTGTGTTTTGGTTTGCTTTAGGCTTCCATTAGGGGAGAGCTACTGTGGGTTGGAGAATATACTTTCTTATTGTTCTTAGATAGGAAGATTAATGGTTCTCCTATGGGACTTTTTTTTGGTTTTTCATCCTATATACAAAACTCGGGAAATGATTTGTAGTGGTAAATGTAGCCTTAGAGTATGGGTTGGAGATGCTCTTATGTTCCTCTAAAGAAAGTTCAAGGCCATATCGTGTAAGCATTTAAGCATCAGATTGCACTATACATTCAAGGAATTTTATACCGTTGTTTTGTGTAAATTTTTATGGTCCTGATTGAAAGAACATATATTGATAGCAGATCCCACCAAAGAGGGATATGAAATATCAGTGGGTTTGTGTGGTATTAGTTAGCGATCCCTCACTGTTGGTTCTATCAGGACTGCATGTTCTGTGGGATACTATAGGCCTTGACTATTAGTCTTGTCAAACTGGCAGGCTCTAAAATTAGGAAAAAGGATGGCATTTTGAAGCAACTACTGTGTTCTAAGATCAAAGGTGTGGGCGAATAGAATCACTCTAAAGAATTCCTGGAAATGAACTCGAGAGAATGAGGCTAAGAAGCAGAGAGAAGGGATGTTTCTAAATGTGATTGCCCCTCTTTGTAGAGACATGATCTCGATCCCTTAATCTCATTAGAGCCTATGATTTCAGTTCCTTCAAGAGAATCAACAACCCTTTGTATATGCATGCGTGTGTGTATATATATCCTTCGGGGGTGTTTGGGACCCATTATTTTTTTAAATTGTGGACTGTGACGACTGTCAATTGTAGATTATAGGCTTTCGGATTATAACTAAAATTCATGAAAATGGTAAGAGGATATGTGCAAAATACATTTTGTAAAAGGGTTTTGTAAATGTAATCAGAATCTGATAAGCTTCTCCCAAGTTGATTAATGAATTTTGCATCCTTCTGTTCATTTCTGAAAATGCATTTTGGTGTATACGATATGGGTTTGGCTCCAAAACACGCAAAAGCCAAAAATACTGAACTACGGAAAAATGAATTAACCAAACAGGCCAAAATGTGGAGATTAGTTTGCTTATTCCTTCTTTCTTTCTTTTCCAGTTTTCCTTTTCTTCTTCTTTGGATGCTGTTGTTGATATATACGGGAACAATGAGTTCTGTGGTACCAATTATTAGAGGCTGTGATGATATTTTTCTTGGGTTCACATGGTGAAAAGATAGGTCCCATTTCATGGCAGGGCAACTGATGTTGCAGCCATGGTGGGAAAGCCCTTCTCTTCTAGTGTTGAAAGACTGATCTGAGCCTCACCTTTTCTATCACTTGTCCCCACATTTCATCGGAGCTGGTGATACTGAGGCGATGATCAAAACGGTGTGCATTTAGAAGTACCCCAAACAGCTCTGGAAAACTTTTTTATGAAGCCAAAGCCAAAGATATTGTTGTGGTTCAGATACTGAACTCAGAGAATGAGGCTATTAAGCAGACAGACGGGATTCTTCTAAGGGTGGTTGCCCCTTTCTGAAAAAAGATGATCTTGATCCCTTGGTCAGATCATCAAAGCCTATGATTTCAGTTCAATCTACAAATCAACAGCCCTTTGTGTGTGTTTTTGTGTAGGTACAAATCTGTGTGTGAGTTTGCTAGTAGTATTTGGTTTTTTCCAAACAAAACCTTCAGTCAAACAAAGTTCCGGCAATGATAAGAACAGATACTTCTCAGTTCTCACTCAGTATCAGTGTAAACAGTAGAATATGTTTGCCAGCGCTAAATTACTGATCGACCAGGATAAGAGCCACGCCAAAAGCTTAATCTTAGTAAAGCAAGGCCCTGTATGGTCTGGCAATGCAGGAATTGATAGCGTGCAGGTGAGTGTCGAACCATGACCAATGGCTTCCTTGAGCGCGCCCTTGGTTCTTTGGTGACTATCCCTGTGTCAACTCCTGGGGCTTGCAAGGGTTCTTTCCCGTATGATGCTGTTGTTGTTGCTGGTACTAATGATGATAGATGGATAGATAGATAGATAGATAGAGAGGGAGAGAGATAGGGAGAACAAGTTACTGAATACTTCATGGATTTGAACTCAAAGAATGAGGCTCTAGTGGAGAGAAGGGATGTTTCTAAGGGTGGTTGCCCCTTCGGTAATTTGATGAGCCTATGATTTCAGTTCAATAAACAGCCCTGTGTATATTTGCAGTGTACGTATGGATATAGTTTCAACCAGCAATTGACTTTCCTCGGTTATTACCTCACTAGCTGCATCATTGCCCCAAGCGCAAAGATATTTGCAATGTACATATGTGTTTGTGGTGATATTAGGATATATACTTCCTCCATCTCAATAATCTTTTTTTCCACATTTCCCTTCGTGGATATATATGAAGAGAGCGAAAGAACCTGTATTGCTGAATAATTTCCCCTTGTTTAGAAGGGGCTGTGATGATATTTTTCTAGCGGACATTGGTTGAGAAGATGGAACCTCGTTCATGGCGGGGCAACTGATGTTGCAGCCATGGTGGGAAAATCCTTATTTCTCCCATCCAGATACAAATCTGAGCCTCACATTTTCCTTCAATCTATCTCCACATTTTATTGGAGCCAATGATTTTCAGGCGATGATAGAAATTAGTGTATTTAGAAATGCCCCGTGCAACTGTGGAAAATTCTCCTTGCAAGTAACAATTCAACAAGGCCTCAGAAAATGAACTCAAGAGAATGAGGCTAGTACGCAGAAGGAAGGGATATTTCTAAGGGTGGTTGCCCCTCTCTGTGATTGGATGGTCTTGATAATCTATTAATCAGATTATCAATGCCTATGTTTCAGTCAGTCAACATCCCTCTGCGTACATGTATGGTTATATGTATATGTTTGCGGTGCTTTGTGTTATTATGATATATACTCCTTCTAATCCTGATTGTTTGCAAATTAGAGACTCAACAACAATTACAGTACGCATGTAATCCCCACTTGATGGGAATATGGATGGGGAGGATTGGAGATAGACCTAACCTTTAGCTATATATGCACAAAGTAACTGCTCATAGAAAGTTCTACCACTAAAATAGCAGCTGCTGCAGCTCCCTTGTACCTCAAAAAAATTTAGGAACCCAAAGGGACGTTATGCTGTAGAAACATGTCCCCAAGTCAAAGCTTGAAGTCATCAGAGAGGACATGCCCAGAGACCCAATTCAATTTCTTTGCTCATTACCTTGCTTTCTTCATTCATAGTCCTTCTTTAATGCATGATAAATGAGATGAGGCTAATAAACAGAGATATTGGGTTGTTGCCCTTCTGTCTAAAATGATCGATCTCGAACCCTTCGTCAGATCATCAAAGCCTATGATTTCAGTTCCATTAACAAAATCAACACCCTGTCTATGTATGTGTCTGTTTATATCTCTTGGTGTGTGTGTGTGTGTTGGTGGCGTTGAGGATGATCATGATACATAGACATGGACAGACAAGCACGATCGCCTGATTTCCGTCCTATGAAAGAGGCTGTGATGATAAATTTCTTGAGTAAAGATGTTGAGAAAGAGGGACCAATTCTTGGCAGGGCAAAACTCAGGGCCTGTGGGAGAGAGACTGGTTTGTCCTCTCTCAACAGTGGCAACCATTGTTTGCACTTTGCAGCCATGATGGGACACTCTCTTCTATTCTCCTATCAAAATACAGATCTGAGCCTCACATTTCTCTCCTCGCTTCTGTCAGTTCTGTTTGTATGGACATGTGTGTGTTTTTGTGGTGGTGATCGTGGAAGGGGAGGCATTTTGAACAGTTTGGATTTGTATCTCTAAGGCTGTATTGGGAGCAGGGATTTGTGTTAGGAAAAGGAAATGCATAGTTTGAAGGATCTAACTGTTCACATACAGCCTTAAGGCCTGTTTGGTTGGTTGGTATAGCATGGTCTTAGACGCATTTTGAATGTTTAATTGCTACCTATGATGCACGGACACAGATACGGATACCGACACGGGGACACGGGAATTCTAAAAAAATTGGAGACACGGACATGGCGGGGACACACCACATGCATATTTATTTATATAAATAATTAATTAATTTTAATTTGACACCCAGAATTTTTTACAAAATTACATTTTGGCCCAAATTTTTTTTTTAAATTACTGTTTGGCCCCTGCCGTGTTTCCATCAGTGTTCCCCTGTGTCTCCCATGTCCCCAGCCATGTCCCCGTAAAAAATTTAGATTTCATTATGGGACACGTCACGTGGCGTGTCCCATACATGTCCCCGCCGTGTCCCCATGTTCAACACCACGATACTTAGACTTCCAGAGGTGTCAGCGCTTCATAGATTGCTACAGTTGGTAAGAGGATCGATTACTTGGTAATATCAACAAGTTAAGATGTAAGCCAGTAACAAATACCCATTGAAACACCTTGGGCGAGAGAAAGAAACAAAGAGAAGCAGGATCATGATAGCTTTCTTTGCTTGACTCGGGCACTAAGAATCCACCCCATTTCTCAGTGGGGCGATCCAAGGTGTCTTTGGGAGAGGGACCTGTTTAATTGTTCTTTCGCGGGCAAATGTTGCTGCAGACATGGAGTTGATCATATCTCACCTGATCTTTAACAGATATGAGCCTCAACCTTTCTCATAATAATTTGCATATGCATGTGTATGTAGTTGATATATGGTAGAAAATTTTGATTAGATCTTATTTATGGAATTGATTTGAGAAAGTGTTCTATTACGCTGAAGTAAGTTTGGTTTGGAAGGTGTAGACCATGACTCCATGTGATTGGTTTGGTTTTTCCAACTTTTTTGCTACGCAGAAGGAAGCAATTGAGTCGTTGGTCATTATTGTTCGCGAACAGCTCTGCTCTTTTCTTCTTCGTTTTTCGAAACTGAGTTGCTTTGTCTTGTGATAGATAAGGAGCCCAAGTGTGATGACAAGTGACAAGAAGGGGGACCCCAATGTGTGGAGCAGTTCGAGGGCAAAAAGGATGACAAATAAACAAGGTAACTCTGAAGGGCTCAATTATGGCCCCCATTTGTGCTATTTTTTGTCCTGCAGCCACATTTTGACATATCCTTCTGAATTCATCTCCAAATTCGATTCAAAGTTTACGAAAATGAAAATTTCGGGAAAGACCCCTCCTCTCTTGTTATGGGCTCCCAATATTTGATGTTGTGAAGAGAGTATGGAATGAAAAGTTGGCATTTTATCCTTAAAATGACAAAGGCCAGATCATGATGTCAGGCACTGCAACACGTTAAAATCAAAATGTGACAGTATCTTTTGCCGCCAATTGCTTTAAATGTTCTTACCATTTGATGGCTTTTCCTATTTTAGTGAAGGACCAAAGCCATGGCCAGTGGTTGTTTCAAAGTTTTTCTTCTTCTTTCTGCTGGTCTTTTTTTTCATTGGTATGTGAACTTCCAATAAATGGATCTTGCTTGCTTGGATGAGTTCCATTTGATTACAGTCGCTTGTTTTGAGGGATTTGGTGAAGGGAACTCCTCACTTGTTTGGATAGTGAGAAATGGGGAGAAATTATACGCATGTGGAAGTCCCATTTTCTCACCGAAAGTGGTGAGATTTGGTGAGAAACTCTAATTCATTGTCTTTTCTTTTCGTTTCTCATCTGCATTTCAAGCATATGGTTAATTCTTTATTGGATAAGAGTAGTGCAATCAAGCCGCCGAAATTTGTTATATGTGAATTCTATTGATGATCATGTGGAAGTGCCTCTTCAACTTTCCATGCCGTTACCTAACTTGCTTCTCATTTTGAATTCTCCGTCTGTCTTTACAGAAGCGCCTGTCAGTTCTCCTGTGTTATAAAAATCACATCTCCTTTGTATATTTGTTCGCACATATCTCAGCACTTAATTTGTGAATATGGTCCCTTGAGAAAAATTTCTGAACTCTAGCTCTTGGTTGTTTTATGTGTGACAGTGGAATCCAGCAACTTAGCCTCCGGTGGTCTATTGGTGGCTCTTGCCGAAGAAAACAAGCTTTTGCTCACTTGGGCTTGTCTGTTCAAATCGCAGTTGCAGATTTTTCTTTAACTGAGAGATGATGCTGGTTAGAGAACTAGTTCCATTGGTTTTGACATTCCTTAAAGAGATGCAACCTCGTATCATCTCTCTCTCTCTCTCTCTCTCTCTCTCTCTCTCTCTCAGCATCGCAGAAGAATTCTGTATGAACCTGATTTGCTATCGAATTAATGTGCAATTAACATGCATTTTCCCTTTTTGTTAAGAGTTTAGGCTTTAACTTCTTCTTTTTAGTGCAACAGATGAAATAAAAAAAATTACAGTCCTAACAAATGCTACTCTTTGCCAAACCTATCCATACTCGCTTTCTCATCGCCATTAGTGACTTAGGGCTGCAAATAAGTTTTTTTTTTAACAGCAAAAGAAAATTTATTAATCTTTGGAAACAGATTACAAAGATTAAAAGGATTCAAAGCACAAGGCATCAAGCAGAGCAAAAGAAACTCCAACAATCATATACTGATAGGAGCCAGAAGGGAAAAATAACCATTCCTGGATGGCAAGAAGCCAATCGGGGCCTAAAATCCAAAAAAGAGAAAAAGAGACAAACGCATTTAAGACCCAACCACCTACCTCTGAGATTACTAAGGATCAATCAGGGGCGCACCCACCATAGGCCCCACCCCTTTTTTTTTTTTTTTTTTTAAATTTCCCGATTTTGTGTCTATATATTATATAGATGCTAATATGTTACAATAAGTTGAAGTTTGGTGCAATGTTTAGCAACATGCTTTAAAGAGTCAGAAGCGTGAGTTTGATTCCCCATGCTCCCAGTCCTTGCACGCTTTTTAATTTTTTTTCAAAATCCACTTAAACAATTCAATTCCCTCCGCACTCCGAAGTTTTCTTTTCTCATTTTTTTTCAAAATCCACTAAAAACTCTTTCACAACCAAGGTTTCTCCCACTCCCTAATGTCTCCCATCATTTGTGTAATATTCAATATGAACTCGCACATTGCATTTGTACATTTTTGGTTCCCGAAATTTGTACTTATAGAGTTAATAATAAAAAAATAGATGAGGAACATGTGATAATTTTGTTTTAACACATATAGTCGAGGTGCGCAAATTTGCTCAAGTAGCTTGTTATTAAAATGCATATATACTTTTAAATTATTACATTATCATGGATGTTAAAATTATGTTGGTGTGAATGTGTTTAACTGCAACTCACATATTACGGCGTTACAAAGAAAATTGGTGCCCCAACTACGTCAAATTCATGGGTCCGCCACTAGGATCAATCATGTATTTACTTAAAGCTTCCTCATCAACACCCAAATAATTTTCGCCCAAGATTTTTCTCAATAGACCGAGCAGCCTTTCATTATCAAGGTGTAACTTGTTAGTGTCTCCGAAAAAAGCGGATAAAGCCGCAGCAACAATTGCAGATCTAAACACAACACATTTTTGCTTCTTTCTTCCCACTCTCTTCTTCGATTTAGGAATGCCCAACATTTTCTCAGTCGACTTATGCTTCCAAATTCCTTTCCCCATTTCTTTAGTCTTCTCAGCTGGGTCCAGGTTCACAACTAATTGGATAGCATCAATAGATTTAACCTGGGCCCGGTTAAGTTCAACCATTTCCATATCTGTTTGATTTAAAAAACCCACTTCTGAGAGGTTTCCAAAATCCTTTGTTAAACACCCCAACATCCGAAAACCAGATCATGAATCAATAATGGGGTTATATTCTCAGCAGCAATTTCGCCATCTTCCAAGACCAAATTGCAAATAGGTTGAATCGAGTCAAGTTTTAGAATGTTTATATTTGTTTGTTAAGTTCTAGCAAGCTTGAGCTTAAGCCCAATGAAATTTTATGAGTCGTGTTTGAGTTGAACTTGTCTAAGCTTGAGTCGGGCTCAAGTTTGTTCACGAGCTTTAATGATCCAAAAAAAAATCATATACTTCTGCATGCATACATATTTAGAGTTGCAAACGAAATTGTAATTTTGTACATAAATAAGTTTGTACGGATTAAAATCTATCAAAAACATATATATACAGAGTCCCCTTCTCCTAAGGACCACCTCATTTTAATAAAATAAGGACCTCCCTTTCCCGATCGAATTTTGATAATCCGAGCCACTCAATGTGTTCAGAACGTGATTTTAGGGGTACCCGCGAAAAATCAGCAAATAAAAAAACCGGAAAGGGCTTCATCCGAATAGTTTTTGTTATGTTTTTATCGAACGGTACAAATAAAAACTGCTCAAATCAAGTCTTTTCCGGTCTTTTTTTTTGCCGATTTCTTGAGGGTACCCTTAAAATCACGTTCTGAACACATTGAGCGGCTTGGATCATCAAAATTCGAACGAAAAATGGGAGAAATGAAGAAGTCCTTATTTTAACTAAAATAACGACTTCCTCATTTGAAAATGACTATATATATACAAGTTTTGTAGCACATGCAAAAGTATATAAGGTATAAAATTTTACGGTGGACAAAGATAAATTTGCATATCAGTGGTAGCTTCAATAAGTAACATATCAATTCTCTTTCGCACATGAAAATTTTTATTATATACCTATACTTTAAGTTCGTGAGTTTAATGGAGTTGAATACTGCTAAGTTCTTACTTGGCTCTTTTATCAAACGAGCCAAAAAAATTGAGGCTCAAGTTCGATTCATTTAATAGATGAAATAATTTCAAACGATATGAATCAAGTCGAGCTTTGAACATTTTTTTTATAGCTTAGGTGTCCGGCCCAACTTTTGCTCACCTCGACTAATTTTGTAAAACCAATCTCACTTGTGTGATGTATCCCACTTGTGGATATCACAATTATAGCAAAAACAAAACTTTGTATAGACTGGCTCTAAAAAAATGGATAGCACTTGAAACGTTTTGAACCCAAAATCTAAGAAGAAAACAAATCTCAACTCCCAAGTCTTAAACACTTCACGAACAATTAGGTTCATTTACGGTCCGCAATCCTACGTGCTCCTCCCTGACCTCTACATCATCTTGTCCCGCGTGGTAACAAGATCCGTGTCCTGTTAAGTTCCCAAAACAAAACTTCAACTTCCAAAATTCACAGAGTTTAAGGCTCTGTTTGGAGCCCATAAAGAAAATTTTAAAAAATTTCTCTTCTATTGTTTGATTTAAAGAGAAAGAGCGAAGAAAATAATAATTTCAAGTGTAGTGAATAATAAATTTTTTCTCTCATTTTTCTTCTCTTTTCTTTTCCTTTATTTTCTTTTCCTTTCCATGGGTTCCAAACAGAGCCTAATAGTATCCCAAAGATCCCCACCTATCTAATGACCAAAACGCCCTTATGTCACACCCCTCGACCAAACTACTGCAACATGTGAAGAGAAGGTCAAAACAGGGAATAAACCAAAGGGAACGCCATGACCCTACAAATGAAGGCCTTTGGGCAAAACCCAGGGTTTCATAACCCAGAATGAATGAAAGAGGCTTTAATCCAGAGAGAGAGAGAGATGGGGAAGTTTCTGAGGGTGGTTGCCCTCTCTCTCTCTCTGTACACAAAAATCAAGCCGATGATTTCATCTCCCGCAAAATCAACAACAGCCCTTCGGGTGCGTGCGTCTGATATCATCAGATTCTTCTGGCTGGCTGTCTTTCTGATCTCTGTTTGGAACTGGAAGTACAACCATATCTATGGAGTATATATATATACGTACATACAAACATATAGCTAGCTGTATGCATCTCTCTCTCTCTCTCTCTGTGTTGAGAGGAGAGAGATTCTTGATCATGACCCGCTATTATCACCATCATCACCACCAAATCCCACTCCTACGAGGCTGTGATGATTTGCATTTTCTGGGTTCAGATCAGGCGTCGGGGGTCCGACCCGTATCGTGGCGGGGCAACACGGAGGCCCGCGGAGAGACATTTCTCTCTCTCGTGTCAGGTAACTGTGTTTGCAGCCATGGCGGTGTCGCTTTGTCGCCTGATTTCCATTCACAGATCTGAGCCTCACCTTTGATTCGGTAACGTTTGGGCACGGTTTGGATTTTTGAAATTGATAATCATGTAGTGTGTATAAGTGTGTCTAGTGAGATCATACGTGTGCGCGACTGGAATTTCCTTATAAATTTGTAGAAATCCTCCGATTGAGAACATGGTGAGCTTGATTCTCACTTGAGTTATCTTTAAGAAAAGTTGAATAGCTTAGGTTGTGGATGGTTTGAACCCCTAGACCTCGCCTTTAGTTAAATTTCTATTAAACTGTTTCTTGGCGGGGCAACCCGGAGGCCTGCGGAGAGACATTTCTCTCTCAGGTAACTGTGTTTGCAGCCATGGCGGTGTCACTTTGTCGCCTGATTTCCATTCACAGATCTGAGCCTCACCTTTGATTCGGTAACATTTGGGCATGGTTTGGATTTTGAAATTGATTATCACGCAGTGTGTGTAAGTATGTCTAGTGAGATCAAACGTGTGCGCAACTGGAATTTCCCCTCTAAATTTGAAGAAATCCCCTATTTGTTTGAAGAAATCCTCCGATTGAGAACATGGTGAGCTTGATTCTCACTTGAGTTATCTTTAAAAAGAGTTGAATAGCTTAGGTTGTGGATGGTTTGAACCCTTAGACCTCGCCTTTAGTAAAATTTCCATTAAACTGTTTCTTGGCCGGGCAACCCGGAGGCCTGCTGAGAGACATTTCTCTCTCAGGTAACTGTGTTTGCAGCCATGGCGGTGTCACTTTGTTTCGGTAACATTTGGGCGGTGTCAGCCATGGCGGTGTCACTTATGACCCTCGCCTTTGATTCGGTAACATTTGGGCACGGTTTGGCTTTTGAAATTGATAATCATGCAGTGTGTATAAGTGTGTCTAGTGAGATCAAACGTGTGCGCGACTGGAATTTCCCCTATGAATTTGAGGAAATGAATTTGAGAGTATGAGGCTAGTAAGTGGAGAGAAGGGATGTTTCTATAATTAGATGGTGATTGGTCATCCCTTTTAATATCAGATCGTCAAAGCCGATGATTTCAATTAAACAAAATCAACAGCACTTTTTCTTCTTGATAGCTCAGGATGTTCGGGTCACTATTAGGCACCTTGACTATTGCCTGAGACCGAGCCTACTGTCCACTAGTGGGGGTCCCCCCCCTTTTTTTTTTTTTTGAAAAAGAGTGGGGGAACAGACCCACAAGAGTTGGTAGCGCGGTTTCGAACCTGGGACCTTGGTAGGAGTCCTTTGTTTGTGTGGACAGTGGAGGTACATATCTATGTGTGTGTGTTTGTGGTTGGACATTGGTTATAACTGTTAAAGAATGAATCCCACATTGCTTGGGAATGGAATGGGTGATCACTTAATAACATCTGGGACCTCTCCACTCATTGCCAATTGGTATTGAGATGGATATAAAGTTTCTACATGGTATCAGAGCGGGGCCCGTTCTACTCCACATTTTATAAAATTCACAATCCACACCCCACGATGACAGACAAGCAAAAAGGCTGCACGATGATAGGACCCAAAAGTGGCCACACGTGACAGACCTCAAACGCGGCTGCACGTGAGGGGGGATGTTAAGATAATAGAGTCCCACATTGCTTGGGAGTGGAATGGGTGATCACTTAATAACATTTGGGATCTCTCCACTCTTTGCCAATTGGTTTTGAGATGGATATAAAGTTTCTAAATGGTATCAAAGCGGGGCCCGTTCCACTCCACATTTTAAAAAATTTACAATCCACACCCCACGATGACAGACCAGCTAAAAGGCTGCACGATGATAGGATCCAAAAGTGGCCACACGTGACAGACCTCAAATGCGGCTGCACGTGAGGGTGGATGTTAAGGAATGAATCCCACATTGCTTGGGAATGGAATGGGTGATCACTTAATAACATCTGGGACCTCTCCACTCATTGCCAATTGGTATTGAGATGGATATAAAGTTTCTACAATAACTAAGGGCCCGTTTGTTTCGTCTTACTTATTTGATTGTTGATTGTTTTTTCACACTACTCTTTTTACCTTTTGTACTCTTTTTTGTATCCATCCGTGCATTTGAAAATCTACTCACAACCCTATTTTGATTATTCCCTCTTTCTTCCCTTTTATGCTGGTGTTGAGAGGGTCTTGATTCATTGATATGTGCGTGAGGTCCTGTACCATGAGTATGAATAATTTCCTCAATAGTAAGACGTTGCGATGTTATTATGCTCAGTTCATATGTCGAGAAGATGGGACCCATTTCGTGGCAGGGCAACTGATGTTGCAGCCATGGTGGGAAAACCCTTCTATTCTATAATAAAAATACAGATCCGAGCCTCACCTTTTCCATCAAGTTGTTGGCACATTTCATGGAAAGCTGTTTTGGATCAATTTCAAAGATTTTGGGGTTGGTTCTGATTCTGATCGATTAGTTATTTGAGGAAGACTGATGTGTATATTCTAGGGACAAGTACATTAAAACCTTTGCTTTTAATCTGTATCTCAAATTAAACCCAGAGTCAACTCCCAAAGAGAGGGGGAGAGAGAAGTGTACTTATTTTATCATTGTCGGAGAAGTGTACCTGTTCGATATAAGATTTTGGGGTGCTTCAGAAACTGAACTCAGAAAATGACGCTAATAAGCAGAGAGAAGGGATGTTTCTAAGGGTGGTTGCCCCTCTCTGTGAAACTAGACAATCTTGATCCCTTGATTAGATCATCAAGCCTATGATTTTAGTTCCATCCATAACATCAACAGCCCTTCAGTTCCATTTAAGGGTGTGTGCGTTTGTTGTTTCCATATTCTTTGTTATTGTTGTTGTTGTTGTTGAGAGTAGTTCGAGAATTGAACTCAAAGAATGAGGCTCCAGTGGTGAGAAGGGATGGTTCTAAGAATGGTTGCTCATCACTGTAATTTGATGATCATTATCCCTTGATCAGATCACCAGAGCCTGTGATTTCATTCGGAATTGAATGTGCACAAGCAATTTGTGACAGAGGGAGTATATTTTTACTTAATATAGGAGAGGCTGTGATGATATATCTCTCTAGTTCATGTGTTGAGGAATTGGAACCCAGTTTTTGGCGAGCTAAACACGGATGGCCTGCAGGGATACCAGAGAACTGATGGCCTCTCTCAATTGTGGCAACCGTTGTTGCAGCCATGGTGGGTGGGAACACGCTTTCCTCTTCTTCTATTGAAATACAGATCTGAGCCTCACCTTTTCTCTCGTCACATGTGTATGTGTGTGTGTGATCATTATCCCTTAATCAGATCACTAAAGCCTATGATTTCATTCGAAAAACAGCCCTTTGCGTGTTTGTACACAGTACACATATATGGGGAGTGTGGACGACGGAGGGAGTATATTTTTACGTAGTATGGAGAGGCTGTGATGATATATCTTGAGGTCATGTGTTGAGGAATTTGAACCCATTTTCTTGGCGAGGCAAACACAGAGGGCCTGTGGGAGAGAATTGATGGTTCTCTCTTCAAGTGGGGCAACTGTTGTTGCAGCCATGGTGGGAACATGATTTCCTCTTCTCCTATCAAAATACAGATCTGAGCCTCAATTTTCTCTTCTCACTTATGTGTGTGTGTGTGTGGTATTAAAGCCACAAGGCACATAAGGTATGTTTTGTTGGTTGGTCAGCATGGTATTAAATGCATTCTGAACACTCCATTGGAACAAGAGGTAGAGGATTACTTTCTAACCTTTAGTTAAGCTGCATCAAACACCCACTGAAACAGCTTGCACTAAAGAAAGCCAAGAGGCTGTGATGATAGCTTTCTGAGCTTGTTTCAGGATTTGAGAACCCGATCTGCTTCTTGGTGAGGAGATCCGGGTGATTTGTGGGAGGGAGAGATCTGTTTGGTTCTTCTTTCAGACTTTCACAGGCAACTCTGGTTGCAGCCATGAAGTATGTCATAGACTCATATCTCACCTGATCTTTGGCAGATCTGAGCCTCAACCTTTCTTGCAATGGTAAATCTATATGCATTTGTATGCAGTTGATTGATTGTAGGAAACTGGGTTAAATCTCCTTTTGGGATTTAATATGATGGTTTCTATCTTGCAGGACCAGGTTTGAGTTGGAGGTTTAATGATGATTCACATGCGATTGATTTGTGTTTTCACTTTTATGTTTTTTTGCATCGTATAGATGAAACAATTGAGTCAGTGGCCATTTTTGTTACCAAACATTAGTCTGCTTCTTTTTTCTTGCGACAGAGAGTTGCTTTGTCTTGTGATTTGTAAGGAGTTTAAGTGTGTGATTGAACCAGAGAAGACCCTAATGTAAGGGGGAATTTTAGAGGCAAAATGATAACCAAAATCAAGGTACACTTGCAAGGCTTATTAGCGCTCTCTATTGGTTTCTTAGTACATATCTCCATTTGTGTTTATCTTTCAACTGCAAAGCCAAAACCTGACGCCAATCCTTTTTGAATCAGGTTCTCTCGTTATGGGCTCACAAATGGGCGGGAAAAGAAAAGAAAAGAAAAAAATAGAGGAAGAAAAGATAGCCTTTTTATCCTCGAAGCAACAATGCCAAATCATCATATTTTGGCTTTACAAAATTGAATTATGGCAGTATCATACACGCTCTTTAGCATTGGGTGATTTTGCCTGTTTTAGCTGGACCAAATCTATGGCCGGTTGTTGTTTCCAATTTCATTTTCTCCTTTCTCCTAGTTTGTGTTATTCAGATAGAACTTCCATTAGATGCTTTACTTTCTGACGTGAGTTTTCATTTCATGGATGCTTGATTGGAGGATAGTAACGCAATCAAACACGTGATTTGTTGTATGTGAGTTACATTTTTGCCTCTCTAACTTCCAATGCCATCAGCTAACTTGCTTCTCATTGTGAAAACATGCCCTGTTCTAGAAGTGTGCCATGGGCCTGAATCCCAAATAGCATATCCTGAGCACAGAATTTTTCCATGCTTCTCTGTACTCTCTCTCTCTCTCTCTCTCTCTCTCTCTCTACCAGTGTCATTTGCATTGATTTTTCTGAATGAGGATTTCTCGTTTAAAACCTGCCCTGTCTGTTTAGCTTGTAGAACAAAATATTTCTTTGACTGAGATGATGCTGGTAGGCATGCTCGATTTAACGGGTTAGATGCAAGCTTATACCAGTACCCTTTTTTTTTTCCCAGGTATTTTTGCTCTATCAGTGTTGCAGTATCTCCTCGTGTGAAGAAGATTTCTGAATCTATTAATGTTTGTGCTCAGAGCTTCAGCACTCTACAATGATATGTATGCTATTCTGCCGTCTTCAGTCTTCCATCTGTATTTATTTTGGTTTCCAGTCTAGGTGTTTCAATGTTGATTTCTTGGTGGTTGATATGGTTGTTCCGAGATGAGGACTACGATAAACTTCATCCTTCTGTGTGAGGAAAGCTACATGAAAACTGTGTATGCATTACAATTCCCAGAACTTTCTTTTGGCGTCATGCATTACCCTAATTGTAATTCAAATATGAGCAAGGGAGAGCAAAATAAGTCCCGAGGCGAGGATGACTCCACGGCAGCATGGCTAACTTTTTCAAAATTTTGAAGCAACTTTTGATTGGTAAAACAGTGAATCCAACGTTTGTTGGAGAGTTTAGTTTGGAGATGATTCAAATACTCTAACCTTAGTAATGTTTCTTCTCCCGGTACCGACTTATCATCCATTCTAATTTTCTTTTCGCGACAGGGATACGTCTAGTCAAGATACGCTTGAAAAGTAAAATAAAATGACGATTTTAACAAAACTGACTAAAATTGAAAAAATTAGTCCACTTTGACTTTACTTTTAAGAGAGAGAGATCCTTCGATATATCATAAAATTAATTTATAGCCACATTTTGTTAATATTTTTATTTTTTGTTTTACAAAATAGGTTATTTTTTTACAATATTTAATATAAAAAATAAGTATACTTATCTTTCTCAGCAGAACGGGATACTACTACTTTCTTGGTTGACTTGATTCGTTTGGCACCTTTTGGTTAACTCCTTCGTTTGTTTTGAAAAGAATACTTAATAAAGACAGAAAAGGAATAAAGATGCACAAAAAATTTTTTTCTCAATCATCTGATTTCATTAAACAGCTTTAAACATCTACACCTTAAAGATAAACAAGAGAAGTTCACTCCTAATTAAAGGCCAATAATAATGTCACTCCTTTTTTTACCAATGCCACTCTTCTTCTGTCTTTTAGTTAGATGAATTTACTAATTTACCCGTCAATGTAATAAACTTTCACAAAATGAGTGAATTATTATGTAAATTCATACACTATAAGACAAAAAAGAAAGTGACATTGATTAAAAAAAAAAAAGAAGAAGGTGGCCTTATCATTTTTTTTGGGGGTAAAATAGTGGCATTATTTCCCCTAATTAAAAGCCATAAACACCAAAATGGTCTCTGTCCCAGCCCCACTGCCACCTGTAAAAAGAAAGTTGAAACAACTGAGAAAAGCAGAAAATTTTTCAGTGCTGAGCAAGTACTACATGAAGCTTGCACTAACATTTGAGTTGTCCATTTTTTTTTTTGAACTGTTCAAATTTAGAGAGAGAAAGTGTTGGAATGAGAGAATAAAGAGAGTTTAAATTCGAATCTTCCAAAAGTGCATCTGACCATTCGGATGCGCCAAACAGATACCACGTAGGATATATCACCTAAATCCAAAATTTCTCAATAAGAGCTCTTGGGACCAACTACACGGGTTTCTTTCTAACCCAGAATTGAATGAGGCCTCAACTCAGTCACAGAGATGGGGAAGTTTCTGGGGGTGGTTGCCCCTCTCTGTGTGTACGAAGAGATGAAGCCGATGATTTCATCTCCAAAACCTCAAACAAATCAACAACCCTTTGGGTGTGTGTGTGCGCGTGTGTTTCTGATCTCTGGGATCAGCATCTGCTTCTGTTTTCTGTTAACCTTTACATACTTATGTATGTATGTGTGTATGTATATATGCAGGCAGACAGAGAGAGAGAGAGATAATTAGAGTTGGGTATGGATTGGATTGGATTGTTTGGTTTTGTGCTTCTTGCACATGCTCTTCTTTCTCTCTCTAATCTATGATCTATCAGCAGCAGCAGCAGCAGCAACCAAAACCCAAAACCCAAAAACTTCTTCTCGTTTAAAGAGGCTGTGATGAGAAACATTTCTGGGTTCAAATCAGGAGTTGAGATCTGACCCGTTTACTGGCGGGGCAACCAGTTGCAGCCATGGCGGAGTCAATGTCCTTCTCGGCCTGATTCAAGTAGATCTGAGCCTCACCCTCTCTTTCGTAAAACCTCACACACACAATCCCTTTATGCATCCATTGATTTGCTTTTTTTGCTCCTCAGTTTTCTTTTTCTATATATATATTTATATATTTAGTATTATCCGTCTATAAATATTATTTGATATTGGCTCTGTTTTTCTACTGGGTTTTCGTTGGAATGTTTTCTTTCGGTCTATCTTTCATTTGGGTTTTTTGGCTATGTTTTCAATAACTTCTATACGGATCTTTCTGAGTTTACAGAGTCCCAATTGCGTACGTCCAAGTGTTTAAAGTGTTTTTGAATGGTCCGGATTAGAAATCAATTTTGACCAGTAAAAATTACAGTAATTGTAATCGGTCAAAATTGAAAAGCAATTTCAATCGTGCGAATAGACGGGCGAGATTCGGAGATTGTGTAGAGCCGAAGAACCTATTCCTCCTCATAAGTTTCTCTCTTTCTAGCATTGGGTCTGTTGTGGAAAAATATGATTTTGCTGGGGGGTTGCTTGTGTTACCTTCATTCATGTCCGTTCAAAAGGATTTCCTCCCACACCCCCCCCCCCCCCTCCCCATTTTATGTCGCCAAGGCTGCAGAAATTACAAAAACTTTGGTGGATCCAGTATGCACCTAATCAAAATTGGAGCCGAAAATCGGCCGGAGTTTCTGTCAAATTATGTTTTCAAAATGAAAATCCTCTATGTCCATACTTAGAACTTGGTATATGTAAAGAGTGTGATGGGAAACTCTCTGAGAACTTGAGGAGTTGAACTCAAAATGAGGCTCCATTAGAGCTACCTCTGATCTTGATGAAGATCAGCAATAGCCAGTGATATGAGCTCCATTACCAACTCTTTTTTTTTTTTTTTATCTTTTGTTGTTTTGTGTTCTTGCTGCTAGTAAACTGAATAATCTCTCAATTGGAAAAAGGCTGTGATGATACACTCCTCTTTACCGTCGTCGTTCGGTGGGATAATGCCACCCATAGTGGGCTAATTTTGCCCTGGGAGAAGAGAGATCATGTGTCCTTTTTTGTGGGTTTTCCCCCGCTCCCATCTACGTATAGCTGTCTGCAGTGGGCTACTCGTCCACCCACCAGAGGAGTAACTGAGGCACGAGTTAACACTTACAGCTGTACGTGATTGGGAGTGGGGATAGACGCGCAAAAAGCCCACGTAATTAAGTGGACGAGACTTGTAAATTTCTTCGCAATGGGCATTTTTGCCGCTATGGTGGGTGCATTATTCTGTTAATTGACGAAAATAGATATCTGAGCCTCATTTTTTCTGTCTACGCTGTGCATAACAGCCGCTGTATAGGCCAATGTAAACGCATCAAAGCTATTGAGATGTACTCCTATATTTTCCAAGAGTTGCCTGATTATTAACATCAGCTAGCACCCCACGAGATAATTGGCGCACCACACATGTATACCGTAACTTAAATGACGACCTAAAAAAGTCCACACTGATTCTATCCTCCCCGGCCTAAAACGTGAATATTTCATAAAAATGAGTCAAATGAAATGACTGACCTAAAAGATTATTGTCATGTCAAACTTTTGCTTAGATCAAGGTTTCGTTCTGCTACGCTTTTTATTTGAAGTACTTTTTTTCGTTTTACGAGATATGTTATTCTCTCATAATACATCACATTTAATTCACCCTAGCAGAACGGGCTCTAAATGTGGGATTTCATCGTGAACATCTCAGTTTTTATGGAATACTTTTCGATTATACGAGACCACAAACACCATCTATTTTCCTCTATCATACTTTAGAAGAAGCTACATTGCCTTGATGAAACACTAAGCGATAAGCTGACTCGGACACTTGATTGGTGGTTATCAATGAAAAAAGAAAAAGAAAAACATATACGAAGCAGTAAATACTAAACACTAGTTATACGGAATTGACATACAAATGGGAGAACAATTTTCGACCAGAGGCCTCTCTATCAAGGATTCTACAAGGTACAACATTGATAAGCAATGTGGGCTCTGTCGTGTGGACTGCAATAATGGACTTGTCCAATATTGTTGGTCCAGACAGAGAAAATTACTGTCAAAGTTTAGACAAGATGTAAAAAGAAAATAAGATTTTTCCGTAAAAACAAAAAAAAAATCATCTTTAATGAATTAAGTAAACATATCTTGATAAGCAATGTGGCTCTGTCGTGTGGACTGCAATAATGGACTTGTCCAATATTGTTGGTCCAGACAGAGAAAATTACTGTCAAAGTTTAGTCAAGATGTAAAAAGAAAATAAGATTTTTCCGTACAAACAAAAAAAATCATCTTTAATGAATTCTTTTTGAAACATATCTTTAATGAATTGGTTTTAAAAAAATTTACCGAAAGACAAAAAACGAATAAAGATAGAGAAAAAGTTTTTGCACTCTTTTTATTCTCTTGCAATACTTCTATTGTTTTTGCTCTTGTGAAATTATTAAACTACTTTTTTTAATGAACTCACTTTCACATGTAGAAGACATTTTTATCTTTTCTCACGTGAATAAAGACGAGTAAATGCGGGCAAGAGGACAAACAAAAAGTGCAAAAGTACTTCCCATGGAAATTCCCATAACTTAATTTTTCTAGAATAACATGAAATGGGAGATGCTGCCAAGCGGCAGTGCTTGGCAGCGGTGCTGAGCGGCTAATCTGGCCGTTCATTTCAGCAATCGGCGGTTTGGATCTTGATTGAGTAATGAGTGGTTCATATTCAGTCACAACTATCATTGCCTAGATGAGCTGTTAGATATTACTCGGCACCTCAGTTGGTAGGGGTGCTTGAGAGATCTGATTCCAAAAAAAGTTTAAATTTTGTTCGGATGAGCCGAACAGCAGCACCCCTCGTGGGCC
This sequence comes from Rhododendron simsii, assembly GCA_014282245.1. Taxonomy (NCBI): domain Eukaryota; kingdom Viridiplantae; phylum Streptophyta; class Magnoliopsida; order Ericales; family Ericaceae; genus Rhododendron; species Rhododendron simsii. The sequence continues at coordinate 6,256,186 of CM024953.1, read as the reverse complement.
TCCTTGGTGTGTTTTTTTGAGTAATCTAAACCATGCATCTTGTAGGGCTTGTAAAATAATGTATCCATGCAAAAAATCAGATTATCTGGACATTAATAGGTATGTCAAAGTTGAGTTCTAGACGAAAAAATGGACGGTATGGATCTGTCAACTGTTTTTTAAGTTACACTGTCCACAGTCGTTCATTTTTTCGTCAAAAAACTCAACTTTTAACATATCTTTCGATGTCCGGACAAGTTGATTTTTTGCATAGAAAAATTATTTTACATGCTCTACAAGATGCACGATTTTAATTACCAAAAAAAAAAAAATGCGTGAAGGACGCCCAGGGGGCGACAGAAAACCACCATTTTCTAGCTCATCCGAACAAAATTTACGCTCCTTCAAAAAAAAACAGCTTTAACATCCATAATCACCAAAATAGCATGTGTCCTAACACAACCCGCTGTCTTTGGTAAAAAAAAAAAAAAAAACACAACCCACTGCTATCTGTAAAAAGAAAGTTGGGAAAATTACAGTAAGCCCCCTTCAACTATACCTCTGTAACGAGTTGGCCCCTTCATCTTTTAACTCGGACACTTAACCCCCTTCATCTTTTATTGCTTGACACTTCACCCCTGCCGTTAGTGAGCCGTTAACGGAATTGCTGAAATTACCAATTTACCCTCTTTGGGCTATTTTTATTTCGCTTATAACTTTTCGTAGGAAACTTTGTTTCAGCCCGTTCTTTTTTCATAACTCTTGTTTTTTCCTCTACTTTTTGGGTCTATAATAATTTTAGTATGGTTACTTTACGCTTTCTAAGGTTAGTATAATTTTAGTATAATTTTAGTATGGTTATTTTATCTAACCTTAGAAAGCGTAAAGTAACCATACTAAAATTATTATAGACCCATAAAATAGAGGAAAAAACAAGAGTTCTGAAAAAAGAACGGGCTGAAACAGAGTTTTCTATGAAAAATTATAAGCGAAACAAAAATAGCCCAAAGAGGGTAAATTGGTAATTTCAGTAATTCCGTTAACGGCTCACTAACGGCAGGGGGTTAAGTGTAACGCCATAAAAGATGAAGGGGGTTAAGTGTCCGAGTTAAAAGATGAAGGGGGCAACTCGTTACCGAGGTATAGTTGAAGGGGGCTTATTGTAATTTCCCCAAGAAAGTTAAAAGAAGATAAATAAAGTGAAGGCCAAAACCCTGCAATAAAAGAGCCCTGGGGGCCAAAACCAATCAAGGGTTTCTTTCTAACCCAGAATTGGATGAGGCCTCTTTCACTCAGTCACAGAGATGGGGAAGTTTCTGGGGGTGGTTGCCCCTCTCTGAGTGTACGAAGAGATGAAGCCGATGATTTCATCTCCAAAACCTCAAACAAATCAACAACCCTTTGGGTGTGTCTGTGTGTGTCTTTCTGATCTCTGATCTGTATCTGCTGCTTCTGTTTCTGTTGATCTCTGATCGATATATATATATATATATATATGTATGCATATACGTAGAGAGAATGGGGGTTTGGACTCTGGATTGTTTCCAACCCTTGTTGCTTGGCTTTCTGCTACTTGTACGTGCTTTTTCTCTCTCTCTCTCTCTATGTCATCAGCAGCAGCAACCAAACCAACCCTAAACCCCCCTCAAAGAAAAACCTTTTGTTTACAGAGGCTGTGATGAGAATTTTTTTTTTCTGGGTTCAAATCAGGAGCTGAGATCGGACCCGTTTAATGGCCGGGCACCAGTTGCAGCCATGGCGGAGTCACTGTCCTGATTCGAGTAGATCTGAGCCTCACCCTCTCTTTCATAAACCCACATTCATATATGAAATCTGTTTATTTATTTGTTGATACTGTTTTTTGCTGCTCGGGTTTTCTTATTTATTGACTTTTTATCCGTATATACATTTTGTTGATACGCCTATGTTTATTGGCTCTGTTTTTCTGTTGGGTTTTTGTTGGAATGGGTTTCTTGCTTTTTCTTTTGGGTTTTGCTCTGTTTGATTAGTGGTTCTTTCGCTATGTTTTCCAGTAATTGGGAAATTGTTGGGAATATGATATCGCAAATGAGTTCATGCATCCACTATGAAAAAAAGATTACGCTATGTACGGTTTTCAATAAATTTTCTCTCTGTATATCTCTATTCATAACCATTCCTTACGTCAATTTTTTTTCTTCTCAAAACTGAAACCAAACAAAGTTCTTTTCGTTTTTGTTGTTCTTATTAGTGAAGTAACTGAATAATCTACCATGTGAAAAAGGCTATGATGATACTTCTCTTCGACTTCATGCGGGGCGTTATTGTGACCCATTTCTTGGCAGGGCAACTTTGTCTCTCTGGAAAGGAGAAGTTAATTTTTGCTCTTGATGTAGGTTTCAGGCCCCATTATTGTTTAACGTAGGTTTCACATATTCATGTTGGTTTATTCACTAGCTATTTTTCCATCCGTCAGTTTTATTCAGTAGCTACTCATCCACAACATCAATATGTGAAATGTATATTAACGATAATGGGACTTGAAGGATACAACTAGAGTAGGGATTAAATTTTGTGGAATAGACATTAAAGTCCTTTCAAGTGGTCATTGTTGCAGCTAAGGTAGGTGCATGTTTCTCTGCATTGATGAAGTCGATATATGAGCCTCATTCTGTGGTCCATGTTAACGTTCAATAGATGTATAGGCTAATTTACATAAATAAAAGCTATTTTGTTTTGTGGTCGTAATGTCAATTGCCTCATTTCTTATTGGTACAACACGAGACAATGGGTTCGCCGCTCGCGAAAAATGTATCAACAATTGATAGTTGGTACACAAAGCAAAACCATCAATTTGGTCTATTTACTAGGAGGTGTAGTTTTGGAGATGTTTGAGTTAGGAGGCTTTGTATAGTTTTTTCCGTAGAATCCTGATTTTTTAATGAGTATTTATGTTGAGCAAAGTTATGAAGTTTTGTTGTATATTTTTTGTTTTGGCTTTCCTTTGTGCTAATTAGGCTATCATTTTATTATAACTAAGTGTCCGGGTTAACTTATACAAATCTTGACTAGTTGTGGGAGATTATAAACCCACCGTCCACTAGCGGTTAATTATGCTACCCTTATCTTACTTTGAACTTTGATCGTAGAGATCCTTAAAAATTATTTTTTGTAATTCTAACTTTTGAAGGTGTGGCTTAAATCAAACAAATGGGGTGCTCAATACAAGATACGGAGTATGAATTTTGCAATACAAGATTACTCATCCTTGGGGACCATAAACAGTTGTGTTTGTTTTCAAATTGACATGGATTTCATTGTTGAGAGAGAGAGAGAGAGAGAGAGTACAACGCTGAGGAATAAAAGTGAGGTTAGCATTCATTTTAAACTTCTTTGGTTGATAAACAGCCTTGCTAACCTCGGTCTACTAAGCAAAAAATGACAAGTATGTTAATAATTTTAAACAAGTTCAAATATTAATGCATATCTCACGGATATTAATTAATACACTTTCAAATATTAGTATATATTTTACCTATTATCCTTCATTCATTGGGTGAAGATAAGAATAATCGTTTTATTAGAGATTTTATTATATGCTTTTATCCAGAGACGTGGGTTTTTTCTCAATATTCTGAAAGATAAGAAAAGAACAACCCAAAAAGCCCAACTTACATACATACGTAGACCATTTTGAAGTTCCAATTTAATGGGTCAGAAGCCCATCTAGTTTTTTGTGAAAAGGATAATCTTATTGTATCCTCACTGGCCCAAAACGAAAATAAGCTCTTATAATCGAAGTGATAGGTTCCATGTACTTCTATGTATTATTAGGATGGTATCGAATCTCACCCACTCCATCCACAATAATTTGGATTAAAGTAAAAAAAAAGATTAAAGTAAAACAATTGTTGAGGGTTAGAAACAATTGTTTTGAGAAAAATGTTTTCGTTCGAAAATGTATCAATTATATTTACCATACAGTTTGAAATAAACTTGGAATACTGAATCTAAATCTATTCATTGCAATTATTCTTTTGTTGATCTTCTTAGGCTATAATTTTTAACATAATTGGTAAACTCTTGTGATATATAAAAAGAAATTGCTCCGATCATGAGGGGCACAGGGCCGCTAGTTTCTTAAAGAGACAGGAGACTGCCTGAGAGTATTTCCTTCCCTATATTTTCTCTCAACAAGGAAACAAAATGGAAGTACGATAATGTCGGATTTTCCTACATTTTTTGAGTACCGTATTTAGCTAACAACCAATTTATTTCTTCTAAAAAACTGAAAAAAAAAGAGAGTAATTGATCATATTCTTACATGCAAATGACCGTTCACATACTAATCTTTTAGTGAACCTCTAACCCAATTTTTCAAAGTTCAAAATTTTGAAAAGTACAATTACTTACACGAACTTCAATTACCTTCTTCATTTTTCTCAAAACTTCATCAATTTCTCTCCAAACCTCAACTTTTCCTCCCAAATTTCAATGGAAATTTACTCTATTTATGATTGGTCTCATTTTAGAGTATTTTGGAACAAGAGAAACTTATTCACGGTAGAGCTCAATCTCAGCCGTCCATCTCGACAATTAATTGATACATTTTTAAACTATTACCAATAATAAATATCTTTTACCAGTAATACTTTGTCCGTAATTCGAACCGTCCAAAATACTTTTAGACGTGAGATATTAAAAAGTTCTCTCCTTGAGAGTTGAGAGATTTGATTTCAAAAAACAGCTTTATCATGATCCACCCTACACATAATCACCAAAATAGCATGTGTCCTAACACTGTCACTACCCACTGCATGCAAAAGAAAGTTTTAGACAAGAGAAACAAGTAAAAGCCAAAACCCTGCAATTAATAAAGCCCTTTGGAGCCAAAAACATAAGGAGGTTTTCTAACCCAGAATTGAATGAGGCCTCACACACTCACAGAGATGCCCCCCCCCCCCTCTCTCTCTCTCCTCACTCACTCACAGAGATGACTCTCTCTCTCTCTCTCTCTCTCTCTCTGTGTGTGTGTACAAAAACATGAAGCCGATGATTTCAACTCCAATGCCTCAAAAAATCAACAACCCTTCCTCTGTGTGTGTGTGTGTTTCTCTGATCTGTATCTGCTTTCTGTTTTCTGTTAATCTTTGATCAATGTGTTCTTGTTGGGTTTTCTTGGGAAGACTTCTTTCTCTGTTTCACGTTCCTTTGTTGGTACGTTTTTCTCCTCTCTTTTTTCATATTCGGTTTGTTCGGGCATGCTTGCGAAGGATTTGGTATAGGGACTAGGTTAATTCTGAAGTACATATGGCTCATGATCAACTTTTGCTGCTAGGTTATATAGTAGTAATAATCTCTCGGAAGAGCCTGCTCACTGTCCTATGTTTATTGGCTCTGTTTTCCTCTGTTCTGTTATTCTATTTGATTTTTTGCTCTGTTCGTTTAGGGCATTTTTTTTTTGCTCCGTTTTCATTTGGAACCCATGACAAGAAAAGAAAGGAAGGCAAAATATTTTTTCCTTGTTTGGGTTGGTTGAGGGGAAACAGGAAGGACATTCCAAAAAAAAAAAAGAATAATTTTCAATAAGAAAATCCTCTAGTTTTTTTTTTTTTTTTGACATAGAAAATCCTCTTTTTGAATGCAACTTGGTGTATGTACTGATGAGATAAAAGGAGTGAGAATTTGATGGGAAACTCCCCAAGAAATTGAGTTGAATTCAAAATGAGGCTCAATTAGGGTTATTACTGTATTAGTAGGTTGTTTTTGTATAGGAGTATTTGCGATTGTACATAATGTGGGCGTGGTTGCGAAGGACTTGGTTAGGTGATTGTGGTCACATTGACTACGTGATCACCATTTTTATGTTCTTTCTTTTATTCATTGGCCTTTTTATGTTGTTCTTGCTACTAGGTTAGTGTAATAGGATAACTGTGAGCAATCTCTCAATTGGGAACAGGCTGTGATGATACTCCTTTTTGATTTCATATGGTGGGATACTGCAACCCATTTCTTAGCGGGGCAACTTTGCCGTGAGAGAGGAGAAATTATATAGTTCTATTATTGTATGTCTATCATCTTTCATTCTAATATTTCTATTATCTTATTCTTTGGCTACTCATCGGCCGTTGAGTAACCAATGAATAAGATAATAGAAATATTTGAACGGAAGATGATAGATATACAATAATAGCACTATATCATACAGTAGAAGAGACTTGAAATTTCCTCTCAATAGGCATTGTTGCAGCTAAGTTGGATGCATTATTCTCTTCATTGATGAAAATAGATCAATGAAATAGATGTCTGAGCCTCTTTTTTCTGTCTACACAGTGAACAACGATCGTATAGGTCAATATACACACATGAAAGCTATTATTTTTATTCTATTTTCCCCCACTTTTTAAGTTGTCAAAAGGCAGCAGAAATTATTAGGAACCAGAAGTTTATGGACCCACTATGCATCTGATTAACATTTGAGCTGAAACTCAAGGTGGAATTTCTGTGTGATTCTTTTTTGAAAAAGAAAATCCTCTCTGTGTATGCTTAGAACTTGGTGTATGTATTGATGAGATAAAAAGAGTGTGATGGGAAACTCCTGAATTCAAAATGAGGCTTAAGTAGAGAAGGTGATTTGAGTTCTATTAACAAAATTAGTAGGCCCTTTTTTAATATCTTTTCTTTTGTGTTGTTCTTGCTGCTAGGATAATGTGTTCTAGGATAACAGTGAGATTTATCAATTGGAAAAGGCTGTGATGATACTACTTTGATTTCGTATGGTGGGATACTGCAACCCATTTCTTAGTGGGGCAATTTTGCCGTGGTAGAAGAGAAATTAGGTGTGGCTCTTGTTGTACGCCTATTCCTCCTCCCGCTCACGTATAGTTGTTGTCTTTGTTTGCTCTGGCTACTCTTCTGCCCACCGGTGGATATCCGCTGCTAATCTTTCGCCCACCAGTGGGCATCGGCGGATACCCACCGGTGGGTGAAAGAGTAGCCAATGAAAAAAGCCAACAACTATATGTGAGCAGACGGGAAGTAAGCGTAGAACAAGAGCCACAAGTAATTAAGTGGAAGAGACTTTTTAAATTTCCTCTCAATGGGCTTTGTTGCGTCTAAGGTGGGTGCTTTATTCTCCTCATTGATGAACATAGATCAATGGAATATATATATCTGAGCCTCATTTTTTCTATTTACATAGTGAACAGCAGTTCCATTCCAAGTAGTGAACAACAGCCGTATAGGCCAATGTACAAACACAAAACTATGTTTTGTGGTTTTGAAGTCATTCTAAAGTGTATTTTATAAGAGTTGTCTCATTATCCGTTGGAGCTAATTTTTTTTACATGACTTCATAAAAAATTATTTTAAAATTTATGAATATTTCTTTGTATTTGTATGAGACTCGGAGTGGACTCCACTAGTCGTATAGGGCAATGTACACACATGAAAGCTATTACTCCCTCCGTCCCATAATAGTTGGCACTTTCACTATTCCAGCCTAAAGAAAAAATTTACTATATTTTTTAATCCATAATGTTTTTTATAAGCAATATGGATCTTATTTGATAGAGTTTAATTTGTTCAATTAAACAAAGTTCAACAAATCGCCTAAAATATTATGGATTGAAAGATATATGCAATTTTAAAATGGCACGCATTCCTGAAAATGCCAAATATTATGAGACGGAGGGAGTATGTTTTGTGGTCTTAAAGTCATTTTAATGTGTGTAGTCCAAGAGTCGTCTTGTTATTATCATCAACTGGTACACCATGAGATAGTAGCTGTGCCACACAAATATATATAGGTGATATTGTATAGACAAATCAAAGCCATCTTGCGGTTACAAGTGAACAAAAAAATCAGTGGATCGAACCGAAAACTTAAATCAGACCTAGCAGTGATCTGTTTTTTCGTGGCTAGTTCTAACTCGAAACTAAAAATTGTTGTTCAAAGGAGATTTGACTTATTCACAGAAGAGCCGTGAATAAGTGTTTCACAGAAGCGCGAAGTCGCACCCGTCCATCTCGGCAATCTTAACTCTTTGTTGGAATAATTTTTTTAAATCCAGACCATTCAAAATTCTTTTGAACACGCGAGATTGGGCTCCGTAAAAGCTTATTTACAGCTCCTCCGTAAATAAGTTTTTCTCCGTTCAAAGATGCAATGGTAAGAAATTTTTTGAGTTCAACTCAGGAATTGAGGTCTGACATGGTAATTGGCGGGGCAACCCATTGCAGCCATGACGGAGTCGCACTCTTGATTTAGGTAGACCTGAGGCTCACCCTCTTGGCGTCTTCCATACACCCATTTACGTTTCCTGATATGGTTTTTTTTTTTTGGGGTATATTTTTCATTCGTTTTATCGAGTCCCTATCTACATTACTGATTTTTTGTTTTTTTTGCTGTGTTTTTGTTGGGATGGTTTCGTTCTCTGCTTTTTATTGGGCTTTCTAAGGGGCCTTGTTTTTTCTAATTCTAATAAAATTAACCAACTTGGTTGTGAAATCACCAAAATGGGACCAAACTCTCCTCCGATCCCATGTAGCCATGTAGGGCGCCACATGGTCTTCATTAAGTTACTAAACAAGCTCGAGTCAGAGATTTAAGCTCGTTCCATCAACAAGCCAACCTCAACACGTTTAGCTAATTAGCATTGATTTAATTATTTTGTCATGCGAATCTATCGCTTCGTGTTCTGGTGTTCATAAAACATATATAAACAAAAACCTCTCGGAAGACAGGTGCTATCAACCTTTTTAGGGTTAGTTTAAAAACAGGGTATTTGCTCGTGCTTTTTAAGTGGGGCCCGCTGGTGGACGGTGATTTTATGATTACTCAGAATTAGTCGAAGTACATGTAAGTTGCCCCGAACACCTGATTATTAAAAGAAAACGTATGTAAACAAACACTAAGCAGACATACAAATGGGGTAGATGCCATTTTCGACCACGGGACTCTATCAAGGATTCTACTAGGTAAAACAACACTGATAAGCAATGTGGGCTCTTTAGTGGATGGTGGACTGCAACAATGGACTTGAACAAAAAAAACAAAAAAAGGACTGGATTCAAAAAAAACAATGGACTTAGAACAACATTGCCCAAGTTCAGTTGTGGGTTTGAAAAAAAAAAATTCAAACCCAAATCCATTTATTACATATATTTTCAATTATTACTTTCATTTCTTTCTCCACTCATTAACCTTATATCCAATCATTAATCTTATTTCTCTCTTCAGTTAGAGAAAATTACAGTTGAAGTTTACCCAAGAAAAAAAATATTACAGTCGAAGTTTAGTTGAGATGTAAAAAAAAAAAGATTTTCTATATATATATATATATATATATATATATATATACATATATATAAAAACCCATCTTTAATGATTCTTTTTTTTTTTTTTTTAACATATGTTAGATGAATCGGTTTTGAATAAACTTACTCCGTATCTAAAGACAAAAAACGTATAAAGAAAGAAATAATTTTTGCACTCTCTTTTTACTCTCTTGCACTATTTCTATTGTTTTTACTCACATGAAATTATTAAACTACCTTTTTTTTATGAATTCACTTTCACATGTAGAAGGCATTTTTATCTTTTCGCGTCAAAAAAAAAAAAAAAACAAGAAAATGAGTGCAAGAGAACAAAAGAAGAGTGCAAAATTATTTACCGTAAAAATACTCCAAAATTAATTTTCCTATAATAACACGAAATGTTTTAGGGATTTTTTGGGGAGTGATTTTGCCACTCCGCGAATTGATTCCGCCACTCCCCAAAGGAGTGGCGAAATCACTACCTTATTTTTTGGTTAGAGAAATGTTTTTAGAGTATTTTGGAATAGCCTTGACAGATCGGAAAATTTTTCAACGCCCAGTGGGTATCACGTGGTGCTAAGGGTCATCATCGGGCTGGGCCTTCCCCAAGTCACTATCCAAGTCCACCCACGGGCTGGGCCGATCGGGCTTTTACTTTTTTCGGGCCGGACGGGCCGGGCTACCTACCATAAATTGAAGCTCAAGCTCAGCCCACGGGCTAGAGGCCAAAAACCGGGCGGGCCAATAAGCGGGCCAAAAGCCGGACTGGCTTAAATTCCCTTGGGCAAGGGAAAAAAGAAAGGATTTTGTGGGATTTTAGGCTAATAGGTGGGCCCGTGGGCGGGTACCACTGGCGGGCTCACGGGCCGAGTAAAACTTCAAAGTCCCGAGCCCGCCCATTACAAACTACGGGACGGGTAAAAGCCTGATGGGCCGGGCGGGCTTAGGGTGGGCTGCGGGCCTTCGGGTAAAATGATGACCCTTACGTGGTGCCCACTTGGCGTATCCGAGTCGTTTATTGCGTTTTTAGACAGCTTAAATTTAAAGAGAAAGAAAGTGTTGAGGTGAAAGGAGAGTAAGAGTTTCAATTCAAACCGACAAAAAATGTATTGAACAGTCCGAATAAACCGGGTGGGTACCACGTAAGATATAGGACGGACAAATTTTTCAGGAAAGATCTGATCTCAAAGAACACCTTTATCATCCACCCCTACACATAATCACCAAAATGGCATGTGTCCTAAAACTACCCACTGCTACCTGCAAAAAGAAAGACAAGATAGAAATAAAGTTAAAAGCATGGAAAACCCTGCAATTAATAATGCCCTTGGAGCCAAAAACACAAGGAGGGTTTCTAACCCAGAATTGAATGAGGCCTCACTCACTCACAGCGATGCCTCTCTCTCTCTCTCTCTCTCTCTCTCTCTCTCTCTCTCTCTCTCTCTCTCTATATATATATATATATATATATATACACACACACACACACAAAAACATGAAGCCGATGATTTCATCTCCAATGCCTCAAAAAACCAAAAACCCTTCGTGTGTGTGTGTTTCTGATCTCTTATCTGTATTTGCTTTCTGTTTTCCTGTTAATATTTGATCAATGTGTATATATGTATGCATATATGTATATGTGTATGTGCAGAGAGAGAGAGAGAGACCATCTTTGCTTGGCTTTCTGTTGTTCGTGCTCTCTCTCTCTCTCTCTCTCTCTCTCTCTCTCTCTCTCTCTCTCTCTCTCTACATATATCAGAGCAGCAGCAACCAAACCAAGCTGCTTAAACCGCCAAACCAAAAAACTGTTGTTTAAAGGGGCTGCGATAGACATATTTTTTTGGGTTCAAATCAGGAATTGAGGTCCGACGCGTTTATTGGCGGGGCAACCCATTGCAGCCATGGCAGAGTCACTGTCTTGATTCAGGTAGATCTAACCCTCAACCTCTTCGTAAACCCACATGCATACAGCATATATGAATCCGTTCGTACGTATATATACTGATAATTTTTTTTTTTTGCTGCTTAGTTTTTTCCATAGGGTTTAATAGAATTGTTTAGAGAATAAATTCTATACACTGCCGGTGTAAATATTCGTTTCCTCCGAATCAATTGCACTGCGACACGTGTCAAAACAGTGGTCCCAATTAATAAAACATGGCGATGTGGCGCAATACAATTATTCTCAATTGTTTATTGTCTCTGTTTTCCTATTTTGTTGGACTGTTCTTTCTGCTCTGTTTTTCAATTGTTTATTGTCTCAATTTGGAAAACAAAGCCAATAAACAATTCTATTAAAGAAAAGGACGATTTGTTTGTTTAGGACGCTTTTTTACTTTCCTATAGAAAGAAAAGAAAGGAAGGGAAGGGAAGTTTTCTTTTTCTTGTTTTATTTTATTTTATTTACGATAAGAAAATCTTTTTCTTGTTTGCATTGAGAAGAAACAAGAAAGAAAATTACAAAAACAAAGAAAAAATTCTCTCCGCACTTTCCTTTTTTTTCCTTTCTTTTTCTCAAGTTCCAAACAAGTGGAAAATGACATTTTTATTTTATTTTCCCCCACTTTTTAAGTTGTCAAAAGGGCAGAAGAAATTATTTGGAATAAGCCCACTATGCATCAGATTAACATTTGAGCCGAAAGTGGGGGTGGAATTTCTATGATTATTTTTTTTCCAAAAAGAAAATCCTCTGTGTATGCTTAGAACTTTGTGTATGTACGGCTGAAAGGGTGATGGGAAACTCCTGAATTCAAAATGAGCTAGGCTTTATCAAGGTGATTCGAGTTCTATTAACAAATTTAGTAGGCAATTTTTGAAAATATGTGGGCGTCGTTGCGAAGGATTTTATTAGGTAATTGCGGTCACATCAAGTGCATGACTGTCTTTTTTATCTTTTCTTTTGCGTCGTTTTTGCTGCTAGGGTAATGTGTACTAGGATAACAGTGAGATTTTCCCAGTTGGAAAAGGCTGTGATGATACTTCTTTGATTTCATATGGTGGGATACTGCAACCTATTTCTTGGCGGGGCAATTTTGCCATAAGAGAGGGGAATTAGGTGTGGTTCTGCTTGTTCTCCCGCCTGCTCACGTATATCTATTAGCTGGCTTCGTTCATTGGCTACTCTTCCGCCCTCCGGTGGGCATCTGTTGCTGCTCTTCTACCCACCAGCGGCCACTCACGTATATTTGCTAGTTAGCTTTGTTCACTACACCAGCAGCCGCTCACGTATATTTGCTAGCTAGCTTTGTTCACTAGCTACTCTTCCACTCTCCAGCAGCATTCTTTTGCTACTCTTTCGCCCACCAGCAGCACTCTTTCGCTCTCTCGTGGGCACCAGCCGCTACTCTTTTGCCCACCAGCAGGTGCCCATCGGAGGGCGGAAGAGTAGCCAGTGAATAAAGCTAGTTAACAGATATACGCGAGTGGGCGGGGAACAAGTGGAGCCATACCTAATTAAGTGGAAGAGACTTTTAAATTTCCTCTCAATGGGCTTTGTTGCAGCTAAGGTGGGTGCTTTATTCTCTTCATTGATGAAAATAGATCAATGGAATAGATATCTGAGCCTCATTTTTTATGTTTACATAGTGAACAACAGTTTTGTAGACCAATGTACAGAAATAAAAGTATGTTTTCTGGTTTGGAAGATTCTAATGTGTATTTCACAAGAGTTGTCTCGTTATTAACATCAACTGTACACTTCCAGATAATGGATACATAGGTGATATCGTGTACGCAAAGCAAAACCATCGATCTTTGAGGTTAGGGGTCCGTAGTGAATAAAAAATCGGTGAGGCGGTCGGGTGGTGGTGCTGATTTGGGCTGTGTTGCCTACGGTGCTCTGTGTAGCGGCGGTTAGGTTAGGGTTTTGTGGGTCTGGGTCTGTGGGCGGATTCCCTTGGGCCTGTTTGTTTTCTTGGGCTTTGTTGTTTATTTTGGGTGTCGGACGTGCTTATTTATATTATTTTTTGATTTCCGTGTTAGACCTTAGGGGTTGGGTTTTGACCTATATGATGTACTGTCCAAATTTTGTTGGATATTTCTTTCTCCTCTTTCCATTTTTAATAAATATTTTCCTTTCAAAAAATAAATAAATAAATCGGTGAACCGAACGGGAAATCGAAACTAGACCAAATCGGTGATTTGGTTTTCAGTGGCTAGTTCTATCTCTAAACTAGAGAATATCAATCATGTACCCATGCATAAATACAACTGTTTTTTTCGTTTTGATCAACAGATAAATGCAGCTAGCCACGACGGCTTCCGCTAAGGGTTAAGGAGTTGTTTGGAGCTAACTATATTTTCTTGTGAATTGTATATATAGTAATTTTTTTAATTTATAATTAGAATTTGCAGAAGTGTTTGGATGATGATGCATGTGTAGAAGATTTTGCAAAATAATACTGTGTAGAATTGTGATGAGCATCCAAAAAGTACTTCCGCTAGTGATCTTTCAACATTTTAATGTTTATTCATATCCAAACACTCCTATATATATATATATATAGAGGAATTTTCAAGTGAGGGATCCCTCATTTTTTTAAAATGAGGGACTTTCATTTCTAGATCAAATTTTGAAAATCCGAGCCGCTCAATGTGTGCAGAACGTGATTTTAAGGGTACCCGTGAGAAATCAGCAAAAAAAATGACCGGGAAGGGCTTCATCTGAGCAGTTTTTTTTGAACCGTTCAATGAAAACTGCTCGGATGAAGCCCTTCCCGATCATTTTTTTTGCTGATTTCTCGCTGAGACCCTTAAAATCACGTTCTGATCACTTTGAGCGGCTCGAATCATTGAAATTCAATCGGGAATGGAAGTCCCTCATTTTAAAAAAATAAGGGATCCCTCACCGGAACCTAACTCTATATATATATATATATATATATATATATATATATATTCTATAATGGATTACCAGTTAGCACCCCTCCCAAACACCCCCTAAAACTTGAAAAGCCCACTTCGGTTGAATGGAATTTTGTAGCTTGTCTTTCGATGTTTGCATTTTGCGATTTCTTTTTATATGCTTCTATTTCTTTCTTTATTTTAATTTTTATTTTATAAGACGATGTTAGAAGAGTTAGATTAGTAAGATAGGTAAACGTCGTTTCATGAACTTCAACCAAAAGCCTCACACACTGACACCTAAATTCACGACCGCTTGAACTAGCGTTTTTTGAATTGTATTGGGGATACTTCTATTCAGTTTGCAAATTAAACCGAAAACAAAACCAAAAAAGATAAAACAAAACCATACTTAAAAGTTAAATCCCGGAACTATTAAAAGAGTTGTTTTTTCAAGACTCTCTATACTCGCAAAAAGGACAAACCGAAAAGCTCAACTTAGATGGGCCAAAAGCTAAAAGAAGAAGTTAAATATGGTGGACCATTTTCAAAGGCCGAATTTAGCTGGGCCAAAAGTCCATTCAGTTTTTTATAGGTTGACAAACTGATTATATCCTCCCCGGCCCAAAACGGTGAATTTTCATAGAACTATAAAGGGAAAATGACGGTTCAGGACATATTTTGATAATTAATACCCGTCGAGAATAAGCCAAGAACATTTGTTAATGCTAAAAATATCATTGACGGGTGTTAAGTATCAAAACACGTCATTGGCCATCATTTTCCCAAATATTAAATGTGCCTAATCCAATCCAAATCAAACCAAATCGAGCTTTACGTCCCAATCACTTGGAATCGGGTACGTGAATTCGTTTCTTCCATTGAATTCTGTCAAGGGCCACTTGTTATAAATGTGTCTAATGAGAACCTAAAAAATTCTCATTATGTACTCAAATCATTCTCCAATCACAGACGTTTATACAAACTAAATATACAACACATTCACATGGGTTTATGATCTTCTCGTGGAATCCATAAACTCATGTGATTGTGTTGTGTTTTTGTTGGTGGAAATGTTCGCAGTTTTAGAATTTTCCTACGTAGCCACATATCTTTCAGCTTTTATTTGGCTATAATTTCTAAATCATTTGTAAATTTAAGTAGAGCACAAATACATGTAAAAACAATGTAATAGTAGTAATTTTTTGGGTTCTCCCATTGTATTTGGGAAAAACAAATTTCGGGGGTAATAATTAAAACATCTTTTCGGCTTTTCTCTATATTGGTAATTTTTCAAAAACACAAGTTATAACCAAGTGCCAAAGCTAGCTATTTACCTAGACAAGTAGTATTTCTTTTGTTAGGATCGACACACACGCACACAATTTGTGAGTATAAACAGTAAAAAATAAACACAGAGATATACGTGGTTTCCCAAAACCGAGTACGTCCACGGAAACGAAAACTTAATCCAAATTAGCAACCCGATGGAGAAAGGAAATCAAAAGGTATCAACTATCAACCTGATGAACCTTTCTAGTAGTTTTTTTTGGAAGTCTGTATTTTAAGGGACCGATCAAGTTCATCCCATTTGTGGACCTTTTTGGTCCAGTTCGACGATTACATTTTCAACATTCATGGACAATATTAATTTTGTCAAAAATTATGTTGATTGAATGCGCTAACACCATTTACGCCACATATTTTTGTGCATTTCATTACTAATTAAGTTTATATAAAATTTTAGTGGAACTATAAAGGGTAATAGAGAACGACGTGGAACCCATCATTTTTGAATAATCACTTTAACAAAAAGAGTGATTGATAGGGGATGTTCTGGCTTAATAATCTTTACAAGTTATATTTTGGTTTCGTCTTTGTTAGCTTGCGTCAATTTTTTTTTTTTGTAGATTTTAATTTTTCGTGTCATTTTTTCAACACTTATTTCCCAATCTATAATATTTTTCGTAATTTTGAATTATAGACCTAATCGAGAACTATTAAACAAGATTCATATTACATATTTTTAAATATTCATATTGGAAGATATAAGAGTTGAAAAAACAAAAACGAAAATGGACAACCAAAATGGGATGGAGGTAATCTTTTTTGGATCATGTTTGTCTTTACTCTTTAGTGAAGTTTTTTTAAATTTTGATTCAAATAAAAAACAAACAAATAATTCTTAAACCGAAGCACCCGAAAGCCATGAATAATGCATTCACACAGTGTCTAACATACCCCTCGCCCTCACTACACCAATCCACAATTCATCCCTTTTCCTGATGTAAATAACTGGGCAAACAAGGTCAAAAAGTGAACTTGGAGGCACATAAATGCCGGGCTTGGATCTTTGTTCTAGGGTTCATGCTCAAGAATGAGGCTCCGGTGGAGAGATTAGGGCTTTTTCAAGGGCGGTTGCCTCTCTCCCCAAATTTGCCGATGATTTCACCTCCAATATCAACAGCCCCCCCTCTCTCTCTCTCTCTCTCTCTCTCTCTCTGTGTGTGTTTGTGTGTGTGTGTGTGTAGGGTTGTGGTGATGAAGAATCATCTCGAATCCTCGATCTTCGTCGTCTGCTTTCTTTCTACTCACTGGGGAAATGTTTTCAGGGAAGGATCATAACGCATTCCCATCATCATCCAACAGCCAATTCCACTCCATCCAAACAGAGCCTTCAGATCCTTCCATTGACTGTACATGGTCGTATGATCTGTTACAGCTCTGGGAAGCACTGAATAATTAATTACTCGATCCTGAAAGAGGCTGTGACGATATTAGGATCTTTGAGCAATAGTTTCAGGCGTTGATAATCCGACCCCTTTCATGGCGGGGCAACCCGGGTGGTTGCAGCCGTGGCGGAGTTGGATATCTCGCCTGATTATACCCAGATCTGAGCCTCACTCTTTCCAAGATGATCAATTATTCGAATTTTACAAGTAATTACAATTAAGAATTACAGTATTTGAAAGGGGTTATGTCTGGAATTTTCAAATTAAAATTCCAATTTTGAGAATATATTTATTTATTATTTAAAATGAGGCAGGAAGCTCAAATTATACTCTTGTTATTTATACAAAATCACACGGACTACTTGCATTTTTTTAGAGTGAAATAAAAATAGAAAAAAAAATATTGAACCGGCTGAAACGATCGAAAATATTTGTTTGGTTATGAGATTGGTCCAAATAAAATCGTACAAATTAAACCAAAAATAAGACCCAATTAATGATTCAATTCTACTCATACATAGTTGTAGAAGTAAATGGCCAAGTGCGTTGCAGAGTGATTGTTGGAGCAATTTTACCTAAAAATAGTGAATGGTCAAGTGCGTTGCAGAGTGATACAATCTCGTTGGATCATTTTTAGGTTTTTTTTTTTTTCATGTTGATAATAAAAAATGTTTGCTAAATAAGCTCAGGTTAGATATTTAAGCTTGTACTTTCAACGAGACGAGCTTGAGTAAGCTGGAGCTCGACTGAGCTATGTCTATCTAACACTTCAAAGTTCCTATTCTTTGGGCCTTTTGGCTAGTTTTTGTTCCTCTTTTCTTTCTATGAGAGTCAAATCACTTGCACAAAAAATCTAACTGTACATTTGTCCTCGTGCAATTTTATTTACAAAATTCCAAACAAAAATATATTTTTACAAAAAAAATAGTTCTGTGCATTGCAATTCTACTACTGAATATGCAAAAACAGAGTTAATTGAGAGATTTGTAGTTTTGGGCCGTGGGCATATCACAACTCACAAAATGTACATAATGGACCGATGTAATTTTGGACCGTGGGCTTATCACGACTCACAAGTATTCTTGAAAGTAAACAACATTTGATAGTCAATTTGGGCTCTGAATTGGACTCAAAATAGAAGACTGGCACTTGTCCAAGATTGTTTGTCCCGTCAGAGCCAATTACAAATGGAAGTTATGGAACCGCGGTATATTGGTACCGATAGTTTAAGAACCAATAGGGTACTGCCGGGTATGAGAGACGCTTTGGATTGGGCTAATTTTTTATGAGCCTTCTCGGTTTTTTTTAAAAAAAATATTGAATAGTTCCGATCATTCGTGCGAGATCCAGAGTAGGCTCCGCGTGCCCGTCTATACCATGTCGGTTCTTAAACGGTTGGTCCCCTTAGCGTTACTGTTACAAATGTTCTTCAAATTTCTTGCTCCATCCCTAGTATGAGACTATAATAACAAAAGGTAATTTATTAATGTTTTTTTTTTTTTTTTTTATCTCAAACAACTTATATGAAGAAAGTTTATTTTCTTGATCTTGACAGAATATTTTTTTTAAATCACTCAAAACTATCCAAAGGGTTACAAACACCCAAAATCCGAAGCCCTCCATTAGAAAAAAGCGATCCTCAACTCAAGCATGATAGAATATTTTGTTGCGACGAGAAATTTTCTATAGGTTGTTTCCTTGCATAATATTAAGGACTAGTGCTTACCCGTGCCTACAGCACTATGCACCCCGGTTGGAATTTTCCATGCTTATGGCATTTGCTAGCTAGTGGCTCAAATACTAAATCAATTCATTAGTGTGTCGTATGTGATTCTCTTATTAGTGGCACGAAAGAGAATTACTCGTGCTTACGGCACTCCCCCAACTAAACTTTTAAGCTAGCTAAAAAGAAATAGCCATTTGCTTATGAAATCCTTGTAAATATCAAGTAAAAATACCATCGACTACTATCACAGCTCCCAATTATGCAACAGGCTAATTATTGCAATCCATATATAAAAATAAAAATAAAAACAGCGAAAAATCAAGAGTAGTTTGTGATTCAAAACATACAGATGGAATGCAATAATCAGACATAAAAATGACAGAGTCTACATTTCCTGATCATTCAATTCAATTTTTATGAGGCATTTTTACAAACATATGGAATGCAATAAAAACTGGATAAGGAATTGTCAAGAATCAACCTGTTATCACTTGTGCGCCACTTGTAGCGAACCAAGGGTTTGGAAAAGAGACAGGTGGTTACCAAAGTGAGCCTGAAGAGGAAGAAGATACATTATCATCAATAAGCCATCAGGTGGAAATGTCGTTTCGAAGAAAAGGAAAGCAAAGAAACTCCAGAGCCCGAAGTACGTTTAACGACTTCGGAACGACATCGTAATATAAGTCATCTGGTGTATTCTTGTGCAGTAGTTTGGAGAGGCATTTTTACAAACACATGGAATGCAAAAAAAAATTTGATTGGGATTGCTTATGTGAAAAGGAGAGAATGAAGTCCAAGAAATCAAGCCTTGATTGACAGAGAGCAACGGAAGTGGTTGACGGTGGCAGTTGCATAATTGGAAGAAATTACTACTAAACCCACCCGGATGAAGTACCCAGCAACGACGACGACGATCTTCGTCTTCGGAGTAACTGGGCTTACCACCAGTAAACAACTCCTTTAGCCATGTTTTTCTCTGGAGCCATTTCTTTCACGGCAACGTCGCAGTAACTTTGAAGGCGGAGAGAGAGAGAGAGAGAGAGAGAGAGAGAGAGAGAGAGCATTTAGTGCTTGTGGGGGTTCTGGTGAGGGGAAGCGAGGTTGCGGGAGGGGAGGGAGGAGGCGCGGTTGAGATTGAGAAAGTGGCCGGCTGCGGCCATGGGGGATAAGCGGGAGGCGACAGAAGCAGAGAGAGAGAGAGAGGGGGGGAGGGGGAGAGGGAGAGGCGGCAGAAGCAGATGGCCAGATGGGAGAACCGAGGGGAAACGCCTAGCAAATTACAGCTTGTATTTTTGTCCAAATAATGCAAGTTATTTACGAAGATGCCATTGATTTGTATGTAAAGAACGGAGAAATCTGAACTATTAAATTTGTTTGTATGAACATATTAAATTTGTGTTTGGGATTAATCAGATCAGTTGAGAAAGAATATGCTATTAGGAATATTCCTAAAACCCTTATGTTTTATAAGGTAGATGGCAATCAAGCTTGTTTGAGTGGTTGGCGTAACGTTGAGCGCTCTGAGGCAAATCGTAGGCTTATGGAACATTTATCCCTCTGTTTTTTCCATGTGATGAAATTCAACTATGGTACCTCATCTCTTTTTTCCTTTTTAATTATTATTTCTGCCCGTTTAGAATTCAACTGTGGTAACCAAAGGTATACAACTTGTTCAAGCCTAACAACACATAAATGTATCCTCTTTCTCTCATACACATAATGTGCATACAATAACATTATGTCCTCACGTTCGTTTTGTATCGAGAAGCTCCTTGCGCTTGCTACGTGACAAAGAATGGAAAATATCTGAATTTTGAGATTTTTCTTTCAAAAAACTTTGATTGAAACAACGATAACTGAACTAGGAATTCAAGTAAAGATAACGCCCATGGTATATGTGGAGATGTGATTTTCAGAACAGAGAAATCCAAATCAATGCATTCTATTGGCTACCATAAGGTCCATTACTCTTGTGATTTCCATAACAACCCTTCCTCCCCCTATTTACAATGGAAATGCAATAAAAGTCTTCTTACATTGAAAATATTCTCTTAATACACTTAAATTCACTTTCTGAATAAAAAAAGGTAAATGATTTTGACACTCTCTTTTTATTCATTGGCACTTTCTCTTCCTTTTTTTGTTTTTATTCAAATAAATGTATCAAATTGTCCTTCATATCGGAAAGTGACTCAAGATGTGAGGATAACTTTGTAATTTTACATGAATAAAAGACACCAAAAAAAAAAAGGGTACTTTCAACCGATAAAAGAGGAGTGTGAAAATTATTTTCCTTTAAAAAAAATGTTGTTTTAATCCTCCAAAATCAGAGAATTGGGTTGGAGATGGTCTTAGGGCCAAGAAACTATCAGGCCAGGCCTACTACCAATTTGGCCCGAAGATTGCACCAAAGCTCGATTCCACGGTGCGGGCTGGAGTTAAGAAAGTTGGCCTGGTCTTTCCTGGACCATGGACTGGGCTCGTGCCCTGCAAGTTAGGGGAAGGAACAGTCCAGTTTTGTTAGTGTCCAGCCCCTCTCGAACCCACAACAACAATCCAAATCGTTCATTTTGTAGAATTCGTCGAGTATGTCATTTGCGTAAAAAATTAGCTTAATTGAATGTCAATATGTACATGAACGAAATATATTTGTTCAACGAGAAAATGGTTAATGTAAAATCAGTTTCCTAACACTCCGTAAAAGTTTGTACGATATGAATTTAAATCACTAAGTAATGCCACCAGCAAAAACTACGCAAGTAATCAAAAACACTACACAGAGATATACTTGGAAAAACTCCTGGATAAATGAGCAAAAATTATGGGAAAGAATTAAATCCCTATAATCATTGTACAGTTACAAATATACCTATCCGAAAGAAATTAATCCTCACAATGTTCTAAGTATCACATGCTGATACGCACGTACACCACATCCTGTGATTGATTGCAGTTACCTTGACTCTTCAAGGCTTTCACAATTTTTCAGAAATCCACCGAAGAATAACTCCTTCGAAGTTTGTTGAGATAAAATTGTGAACACCTTTTGGAATTTTATTGTAGCTTCAACAATCCAACCATTCGATAAGAACTCCATTCAAAGTAGCCCTCATACTAGGTTTTTGAACTTTTTATAAAAAGAATGTCTTTCTGGCTGCTGCATTGTATCTCTCGTACCCTAGCAGTCAAAAGAAGACTACTATTTATATTAGTTATAACGTGTGCACAAGCCGATCGATAATCAAATTGATCAGTCGATCTGTTCATTCCAACTTCTGCCTCATGTAGTTAGGTTGTATTGATGGATATCAGATTGATACCCAATCAATCCGTTCCAATTGAGCTCTCTTCAACCGATTGATCTGATCGCAAAGTCGTCTTGTCATTGGTCATTTAATTCAATCACTCTCAAGGACAATTAACGATTCGTTCCACTCAAACTTTATACAGATTCACTAGCTAATAAAAATAATAAAATTACAATTCAATATATTTAGTGGCAACACCACCTTCATATGGTACTGTATAAATGGATAAGATGACTAGATGAGACTAGATTTGAGAGCTAGGGGCAGTTTAAAGAACAAGTTGCGAAAAAGATGAGGAAACAAATGAACAAATCCCAAGATTTGGTGTTGGGAAAAGAAGGGGGGATAAACAGCTAGAAAGTCAGGATCAAAATAAAAAACAGCTAGAAAGTCTCCTTTTCATGGTGACAGAGTTGGAAAGGCTCGTTATAACCGGCCGGCCTATATTTGTGTCAATTATTGCTACGTACACGTGCATTTGAAAATGGGGTTTCAATTGCTTGAGCGTTGATTTGTTTGCGAGGCAGCACCAACCTTTGATTGCTCTTCTTCGTAATGGCATTGTGGACCAGTTGCACGTCAGCACAACAAACAAAACAAAAACTTGATTTCACAAAAAAAGAAAAGGAAAGAAATCATTCAGACCCATTCGTTTTGGGATTTCAAATTTGAATGTGTAGATGATAAGTGCAGAAAAAAATAAAGTAATAATTAAAAATATGAATAATAATTAAAAAGATTGAGAAAAAAATAAAAATTTTAAAAAATCAGATACCGTAGCACTTTTCATAAGTCCACTATAGCACTTTCCAAACCCGCTAAGTCCATTTCTAAGTTTCATAATCCACTAAGTCCACTAATAATTTTAATGACAAAAATACCCTACCTAAGAAACAAGGGCTCTGTTTGGCTAACACGAAAATATATTTTTTCCATTTTTTTTTTGTTTTTGTTGCAATCAAGCCGCCGTCGCCACCATTGCCACCGCGGCCGCCGCCACCACCGTCGTCGCTGCCATTATGCCACATATAACGTTATATGTGAAACAAAAAACGTATTTCTTCATTTTTCTCGATTTTTTTTTATTGAACCCACTAAACTTAACATTAACGTTATATATGTGACAAATTTCTCTTTTTGTTTTTTCCTATTTTTCTTGTATTGATTTTTTAACATTATATAAGTGATAAAAATTTCCTAACATACAACATTATATGTGTGGCAAAAATTTTCTAACATGCAACATTTCTTTTTGGTTTTTCTTGTTTTTAGTCTTTAACGTTATATGCTAGTTCATACAAAACATATAACATTATATGTGAGTTTTTAAATATCGCAAAAAAAAAAAAGAACATATAACATTATATTTGAGCTTCTGCAACTCTGAATCTCACAGAAAAATAGAACAGAAGATATAACATTATATGTGAGCTTCTGTAGTTTTAAATCTCACAAAAAAAATAGAATATATAACATTATATCTGAGTTTTTGTAGCTCTAAATCTCACAAAATATGACATATAAAATTATATGCAACATCATATCTTTCTAACAATATTATATATCTCAAAAAATAACATTATATGTTCACATATCATGCCACCATTATTCTTATTTTCAGTCGCACCTTAAATTCCAAGTTGAATGTTGATGAAGCCACAGGGGGTCGAACTTCATTTTTTCATCGTTTCTTCATCAAAACCTTCATCGAATACTTCAAAATTTATGATTTTCTGTCTCTGAATAGCATTCCCATAACCTCTATATCTACATATATACATATTTAAAACAACATAAATAACATTAATATATTGCTTGACCGATTCCTACTCCTAAAATAATGGGTTGCCCCAAGCGTAGGGCTGAGACCGACGTAGCACAATAGCCATTAAGACCGGAGTCCAATCCATTAAGGACGGTGAAGTGTGTGCTGTGAAAATTCAGGTTGTTATAATTAAAAAGCTCTTAAGTAGCCACCCCTTGTCAATTGATTGAGATTACCTAAGCTTAAGAAATAACTGTTCTTTTTAAATAATTAAAAAGGAGGTACGATCGTAGGGTTTATAACTCTCGTAACCAATCCGAATTAACATGCTCCATTCGATGTTCTTAAAAATATTCAATTTTGGATTGAAAAAGATAACCCGCAAGATGTGAAACCTTAGGATCGATGTTTACCTATACGCAACAGAGAATGAGTTTTGGACCCCCATACCCCGGTTCACATGGGCTCCAACAATACTCAAGTTCAAGCTCAATCGTGAATGTCTGTCAGTTCCAGACTTTTTCCCTAACCACCACCGATATGTGAAGTGTGTAAAAGAAAAAAAAAATCTTAACATTTGGTCAACCCCACCACAAAATTCCGAATAATACAAAAATTTTGATGGGCGTGCGTAATAGATAAAGCAGATAGAGTAAAAACTGCGTCAGATAATATTTTAATTTGTTTAACTTTGATGTTCTCGTGATTGGTCAAATGTTTTTTTTTTCCTTTTATTTTTGGGTTTGAACAGCGGTTGGTTGCGGAGGGGGCGGTTCACGGTGGTATGGGGGTGTGGTTGGTGCTGATTTTTTCTAGGGTTTTAGGTGTTTTTTTTGGGCTTTTAGGTTGGGTTTGTTTTTTATCGACCGTTGGGTTTTTTTTAGGGTTTTCTCTCTGGTTTGGACTCAGCCTATTGGGCCTAATTTAGTTTTCTCCGTGTGGTTAGGAGAAGAGGATCTTGGGTGATCAGGCCGGGGTACCTAAGCCCCTATTATCTCTGTACTTCATGTTATAAGTTAA
Source organism: Rhododendron simsii (assembly GCA_014282245.1). Taxonomy (NCBI): domain Eukaryota; kingdom Viridiplantae; phylum Streptophyta; class Magnoliopsida; order Ericales; family Ericaceae; genus Rhododendron; species Rhododendron simsii. The sequence continues at coordinate 6,231,517 of CM024953.1, read as the reverse complement.
TAAAATCTATTTATTTTTGCTCAGAAAAAAAAAAGACGAAGAAATTTGTTTTATAGAAATACAAAGTTAAAGAAAATAAAAGTGAACGTACAACTGATCAATTCGTGTATAGTAGTAGTAATAAGAAACATATGATCCATAATATATACCATGGAATGCAATGTGTGTGTGCAAACAAGACTAAGATGGTATGAATTAAGAAGAGAGAAACTTATTCACATATGAGTTGTGAATAAACAGCTCACAAAAACGGGCAATCTGATCACCCGTCTGTTTTGGCAATAAACGGTTGAGATATTTTTTTTATTATCTTTGTCCGGTAATAAATATCTCTTACCGTTAAACAGTTTGGCTTTTATTTGGATCGACCATAATAATTTTGGACGGTTAAAATCCGTAATATCCACTCTATTATTCTTATTTTGCTTTTGCTTTTGCTTTTGTTGTCTAAGGCCCTGTTCCAAAACGGGTTATAAGTACTTATTTTTTAAGAAGGCAATTTCAAATTCAAAAATAATGGGCTTAATGAAATTTAAAAATATTTCAAGTTCAAAAAATTATTTTTCATTTACATTATTTTTAAATTAAAAAATATAAAATAAATACTTATTTTTTAAGAAGGTGTTTTGAAACGGAGCCTAATTTTGGTGTTCTTAATTTTCAGGGGCTACATTGACGATGAAGTTGCCAGGAACAGAGAGGGAGATATGAATATATAATATGAAGGAGTATATATAATAAGGCCCCTCTCATAGTCTCTTGCATGTATCTTGTGTTTGTGTTTCAAACAAACTTTTTATGGACGATATAGATATAGATATATATATATATATATATATATAGTACATTGTATTTATTTTTTTTGAGGAAACCATAGAAATGGGGTATATTATTGTATTTGTGTTTCAAACTTTTTATGTACCATGCATATTACTCACTTTATTTGGTTTACATTTTAGAAAGTTATTTTTGAAAATTGAGTGGCGGTAATGAGTAAAGAGAGATAGAGAGAAAGATTTATGAAAAACTGTGCCGAGAGTTAAAAGTTACTCTCAAAAAGTTAAACCAAGCGGAGTGAGTAATGGGACTAGAGCTTGTTCGTTTGGGGTCTCAAAATCCATGGGCACTGTAGACACCCTAATCTGGGCTTCCAGATTAGTTTACTTACGGTTTTTGATTCCCCGATGATGAAATGGATCAAGAACACCCCGGGAATGATAGCGTGTTTGAGTTTTGAGTGTTTGCAAAACCCTTGAACCTAACCTAACCTAAGCAACTTCAAAAACCAAAAACCCAGCTGACCCGCGCCCTGGCGCACCATCGCGCGACAGTCTCACTCCGTCGCGTGAGGGTCCAACCTACAACCGACCTTTCCTGAGGAGGACAGTTGGCCACCGATGCAGCCTCAGCCAGGCCTTGTGGACTGGCTGAAGGCCTCTGTTTCCAACCAGATTTGCCCCCTTTCCCTATATATATCCCCCTTTGGCCTTCCATTTAAAGGGTTAGCATTTTCCATGGTTCTTCTTTCAAAAGGGTTAACAAAATTCAAAAGGTTTTTAAAGGGTTAGCATTTTCCATAGTTCTTCTTTCAAAAGGGTTAACAAAATTCAAAAGGTTTTTAAAGGGTTAGCATTTTTCAAAGGTTCAAGCTTTGGTAAAAGGATTACACACCATTTTCACACCTCAACCAAGGACATAGCTTGTTCTTCCTCCTCCATCACACAACCATTCAAACACCTCAATCAAACCTCAAAACTCGAATTCGTTTCAAACCCGAAGCCAAAGGTATAGCTTACCTTTGTTCTGTTTCTATTCTGATCCCTGAGGGAGGCTGGCAGGGCCAAGGCTGGTAATCAATACCAGTCCTGATCCTAAAGCTGGCAAGGTTTCAAAAACCGTCATGGTAGGAACCAACGCGCGATGGTCCCACTCTCTCGCGCGACACTTCAGTGCTGCGTGAGATGGACCGCGTGGGGATTGGTGTCCTACTGTTTTGCATTCATGTGTATATAGATCACTCTGCAAGCATGATAATAATCAGTTTACTGCTTTCCTTTGTATAAACTGCTAGTCTTAGTTCAATATGAGTTTCTGCTGTTTTGGAATACCCCTGGGATAATTCTGGACCTGTCCCAGAACCCAGAAAGATGTGAACCAAGCACTGGTCTGGTTGCGCCAGGGCGCAACCATCCTGCGCCAGGGCGCACCATCGCGCGACAGACTCAGTCCATCGCGCGACAGTGCGCCAGGGCGCACCATCGCGCGCCAGGGCGAATCCTCGCGCGACAGAGTGACTCCATCGCGCGACAGTTTGCCTCCGACCAGTGAGTGGCCTTGCATGGGTAGCTTAGCTTTAGGTCATTATTTTGTCCCCACACTGTTTATGGGGTGTTTTGTCAATTTGTAGGGCTTTTCAGCCTTTAAACTATTTATTATGCTGCTATATAAACTGCGTGGTTTGTCCTGGGTGTGCACTGGTCCTTCCAGAGCCCAGAGGGTTTGAGAATAAGAGCTGTGGGTTTGAACTCACCGGCAAGCGCGTGTTTTAGAGTTGTGCGCGCAGGAGTAAACAAACATGTAGTGACTTGTTCAGTGCATGTTGGTTTCTTCCTACGCATGTCACTCCAAAACAGGGGGCCTCCCAGTTTGTTTAAACTTCCACAGCAGTCTGTTCTCATCCTATACTAACTGCTCATCCATGCTATCTATCACATCTTGCAAGTTGTTACAGCTTTAATCCCCATTAAACTGTTTCCTCGCCCTAATTGGCTAAAAACTGATTAATCAAACAGAATCGCAAACAAACATCTTTCGCAAATGCCTAAGTAGAGACCGATCTCCGGATCGGGCGAGAGGGGTGCCATAAAACCCTTCCCCTCTCGTAACCTGGCTCCCGAACCCAGATATGGTTATGACGGACTGGTTCCTTAACTTTTTCAAAGTCAAAAAGCGCGGCAAGTGCTTCGAAATACGGTTCCTTGGGTGTCGGACCTTCAAACCCAAGTGGCGACTCTGTATTTTCGCGAGCGCTTGTCGTCCAGCTAAAAAAGGCGCTCCCGCGAACCGGCAGCATCTCTCCTTTCTCAAAAGGGTGGGGAACGGAATCCCTTCCCCGGAGGAAAGAAAGATCGGGCAAATCGCATTTGCCCACAGGCACGATCTCCAATAATTTTTTTTTATCTATCTCTCTTCACTCATTACTCTTAAAATTCTTCTTCAAAATCCAAAACAAACAGAACCATTGTTCTCACTATGAAACCAAAGAGAATTTCCGTCTAACAATCAGAAAACTTTCTTTACAAAGCTTTCCGTAAAGAAGAATTTACGGAGTCTAATCATGCGGGTCCAAAGTGTTTTTGGACGGTCCGAATTGAAAACGAATCTCAACCATTAATTACGTGAATGGACAGTTGTGATTGCGCCGCTTCGTAAACAACCTGTTCACGGAACCTCCATGAATAAGTTTCTCTCTTAAAAAATAGTTAACAATTCCTCATCTAAGTGCAAATTTTATTTTTTTTCTTTTCGTCAAACCTCTATCAGCAAGTAGGTAAATTAAAAGATTAGAGATATTAAAAGATTCCTAATTGATTTCCATCCTCCTAAATAATAAGAACCAGTTTGAGGGATGGCACATTTTGGTCCAATTTTTCCAATAATGTCCCCGGAGGACGGAGGTTCCAGACCGGAGGGTTTGGGTGTCTAAAATCGTAATTTCCTGCGGGCTTGGGGTAGTGGACCACATGCTGCCACGTAGCCAGCTTCCCCTGCCTCTTTTTTCTCTCACACAACCCACGCGCACACGCATACGCGGATTCGACGAAGAGAGAGAGAGAGAGAGAGAGAGAGAGAGAGAGAGGAGGAGGAGGAGGAGGAAGAGGAGGAACGATCGCTGACCACCACCGAGCCGCCCACCGACGGCGACAACCACCAACGCTACTGGCCCACCACCACCTCCAGCGACCGCCGGCGCACCCCTTCCCTTTAGCCAACGTCTCTGTTTTTTGCCCCCACGCAACACTGACGAACAGAAGCAGCAAAAGACGAATAGGTTTGGAGATCGAAAGAGGGAGAGGTAGGTGCGAGATCTTGGCGTCTTTCACGCTATTTCTGGAGTTTTCTTCCGCTTAACATCTCTTACTCTCTCAGTCCTTCTTGCTGTCTTCTAGGGTTTCGTTTGCATGTTTGTCTTTTCTGATTTGCTGGCTTTCCATGTCTTTGTTATTAGCATGCTTTTTCTGGAGTTTTTCCCTGTATAATTCCTTCTTTTCCCAGTCTCTCTTGCTCTTTTCTGGAGTTTCCTTTGAATTTTATTACTTTATCTGATTTGTCGGTTCCGCGAATGTTTGTTTTTTCTAATTTCTCTGGGTTGGATATATGCAGCTGTGATTTCCCCCCAGTATTTGTCTTAGGATGTAAATAGCTGCGTTTTATTCGAAGGCAAATTCCAAACAGAAATTACAAGTTTATACATTCAAAGACACATTGTTAATTTTGAAATATCTATCACATGCTACATCTCATTATCATTCAATGCTATTCCATCTCGAATGGCGATTAATGCTCATTAGGTTTAATCACTCTCTGACTATTCTTTTAGGCTTCTAATTTTCCATGCATCGAATTTTGTTTCCGAAGGGTTTTTATTAATCTTTTATAAGATTTTTGGATTTTTGCAGATTACTAGTTTGATTTTAAAAGTAGAGTATGAAGTCAGGCTGCGAAATGACCCAACAATCAACCCCAAAGACAATGATCTCCTTACAGTATGGTTTGTTTTTTATCGTCTTTTAGTAAAATTCTTCTTTGTTATGGTTTTTTGATCATGGAAGCATTAGTGCTTAAAACTTTGTCCTTCATTGACTGTAGGTTTACACTAATCAGTTGGAGCAATTCTACTTGAGGGGGAAGAAAAGTAGTTGTCTTGGAAAGAAATGTAATTGATCGGTAATTGCTTAACTTATCTTGCGATCCCTTGAATTGAAATGTGATTCTTTTTATTTACCAAACATTACTTTTGCTAATTACAAAGCAACGGCTTGGACGTAGTATCCCACTAACTTATCTTGCAGTGTTGATAAATTATACTGATGATTGGTTGTTTAAGAGTAAAAACTTTAATGACACCGCAACCAACCCTTGCATGTGTGCTATATACCCCAATTTAAAATTGATATTTCCCTATTAGCTTTTCTGGTTTCAAGTATTCATCTAAGTTTAAGATTTCATTTTCCAGGGGTTATTCAATATTGAGTGTTTGTTCTAATTTTGTATTTGTCGGATAACTGTGTTCTTTTCCTCTTTTGTTAAGTTTGAGTCTAATTTCTAAGTTGTTGTTCTTGAATCTCTAACCTGAGCTTCTGATTACTAAGATTGTTCCCCAAATGTTTACAAGAGCTGAATTTCGGATATTGAGTTCAGGTTATTTATGCTGGTATAAGCCAATCTATTATAACAAATTTTTGAACTGTGAATTATTGAAAGAGAAATTGTCATAGAGTTTGTTGTTTTACTTCCCTGCTTCTTTTAGGTTGGTCCCTTTTCTTTTCTGACCTGATTTTCTGATTAACCGACTTATATTCCAACAGTGGTTGTGCTCGGGCATTGTTGAGAGTGCTTATTGCGTTGCTCCGGAAGTGTTGAAGAGGAACTATGGGAAGGAGATTGTTTGGAGTGCAGGAGTCATTCTATACATCCTCCTAGGCGGAGTGCCTCCATTTTGGGCCGGTAAATACCTGTTTTTCATTCATATACCAGTGCCTAAAAGAATACATTTATTCTTGAGTATAATGTATCTTGAATATCTGTTCGGCCAGTTTCTGTTTGGACTATTTGAGTTGTTGCATTTGTCAAAATGGTCGCTCAGTTTCATGGAGTCCCAATCGTTTCGCTCAGAACCAAGGATTTCTTATTGCATTAACTAGCTTTTGTTTTCCAAGTGAATGACTTAAGCATCCCTCCTAATCCTATATGAAATTTGGCTCTGTGTAATTTCATTAGCTGTGCTTGTGCCAAGCCCCTTTAGGATGCCTAAAGTCTAACTGATATGAAACTATCTCTCTGTCGAAATGAGATTTTGACTTCGTTATTTTACCCGTGGATGCATACATTTTCTTCTGACACTGAGAAAGACATCTTTGATGATATTTTAAAAGGCCATATCGACTTTGAAAGCTCACCTTGGCCTTCTATATTAACTGGTGCAAAGGATATTATAGGAAAATGTAGACAATGGATCCTAAAAGGCGGATAACTGCTGCTCAAGCCCTCATACATACCAACTACCAATAATCAACTGCTGCTCACCACCAATAATCAATTCTTCCTACATCTATTCATTGTCCTTCTTGGATAGATCGTCAAGACTAAGGAAATTTTCGGAAATAAGATCACTTTATTATCCAATGGCTTATATAGAGGGCTCTAGGAATGCAGTGTATTGGGGTATGCAATATTCAAAGCATTAGTACGTCTCTATTGCTGAAGATGATATACTTCTAGCTAACTTCTAATTTTCGAATTAGGTCGTGGGCTTGTACATAGACTACACATTGTGTCGTCCGTATGTAAATCAACTACGTAATGCTTTTGCTACTTTGATCAATCTATGTAATATGTCTTCCTACCTATTTCCATACTCTTCTATTGCTTCCGGCTCTAAAATTACAAACAAGACATATCAAACCTATATTAAAACTTGTTCCCTTCAACGGGCATGCATTGGTGTTGTGCACGAAAGTGCACCTAGTTCTCTAAGTAAAGCCAGTGACTGAGATGGTCAATGTTTTTTTTCTTTTCTCTATAAAAAGAGTCCAACAATCAACTCTTTGACTCAATCTAATCTTTTCTAATAGTTGACAAAGGCAACACAAAAGGGTTGAAAAAGAGAGTAAATTTGACGCGATTCGAAATAAATGATACTCCAATTTAACTGTCAAGATCAAAGTAAGCTTTCGCAACAAAATTGGGAAGGGTTTGAAAACAAAATTGGGAAGGGTTTGAAAACAAAATTTTGGGGATTAAACTAGATATCCACCTTGAAATTGCCTCGGCCTAACGCCTTTCAGAATAAACACCCGATCGAAAAAGAGTCCAAATCAAATTAGGTACCAATTTAGACATTTATCTTTGTTGGGGAATTTCCGATCCTATCCGCAACGGAAGCGTAACAATCGCACACAAGAATGAACACACAAAAATTATGTGGTTCAGCTTCAACGCTTATTCGACGGGATAGAGAGGTAAATTACACTCTATGAAAAAATAGAAGATTATAGTGTAAGATGAAAAACCCTCATCAAACTCCTAAATATCATGCCAGAGACTTTACAGTTCGTAAGAATCTTCTAGAGATGCTCTTTGGAATACAAGAAAAGTATATATACTTCCGTGTTTTTTTTTTGCTCGGAAAACGAAATATTTTATAAAACTCGAAAGGGGTACATCGAGAAAAGAACACCAAAAGACAAGAGCTTAGTAGAGCCCAAATTTACAATCACATCCAACTGACAGTTGGATATCCACCTAAAAACTAGGTTACAATTTCAGTTTTCGGATACCATCTAAAAATAACTTGAACTCCTCAACGGTGTAGACCTTGATGTCAAACTTCGCCTTCATCCATATCGCAACTCTTGTTTTAACTAAATCCCCTACCTCCCAAACTTGTTTCAAGGAGTTATTGAAGATATTGTCGTTCCTAACCAACCAAAGGGACCACAATGTTGCATAGAAACAGGCTTCCCAAACATTTTTCTCCAGGTTGTAAAATCCATTATCAAACCACCAATCGGCTAATTCTGGTACGGAGCTTGGGCTAACCCAACTGAGCTTCCACCAATCTAATATTATTGACCAAACACTCCATGAAAAGTGACATTGGAGAAATAGGTGCTTGTGAGTTTCAACATACAGAGAGCATAGGGGACACAAAGCTTGTTGACTGTCATTGATCAGGTTTCTACTGAGGAGGACTGACCTGGTTACTGCTCTTTCCTTAACAGCCATCCAAGCAAAGATTTCCACCTTAGGAGGGCCCAAATTCTTCCAAAGAGAACCCAGCAACTTACTGCTTGAGTGGGTTTGTTGTTCCCATTGCCCATAAGCTGACTTGACTGAAAAAATTCCGTCACCCGACCACCTCCATAGCAGAGTATCCGGCTTCGAAGGGTTTAGAATAACTCGTTGGAGTCTTTGTTTCAAGTTATCCATCTCTTGCTTCTCACGCCCAAACATGTTCCTTCTAAACAATAAATCCCAAGACTCCTCGGTCCTCAAATTACAGATCAACATTTCTTTTTGAGTAGATAAAGAAAACAGTCTGGGATAGACGTCTTTCAATGAGGCTTCACCTAACCAAACATGTTCCGTGTTGACCAAAACCTTTCCAAAGCTCAAGGAAAAAGCTAGCCACCGAGCAACTCTATAATTAATGGCCCATGCACACTTGCAAATCTAATTTCTCTGCTTTCATTTTCAAAAGCATTATCACATGGGGCAAAAATTCAACAATCCTGAAACTGTGTCGGCCTAACGTTCTGAACAATCGTGTAGATTTACTTGACGAATCATTAAGCACAAATATAATCAGCTAATTAACCTCATGAATACATAATTATGTGCGCCCTTCCCACTTAGCCATTCCAATAGCACATTAGCCATGTAAGTTTAAATTAAACATGACTGTGGTACGTGTGATTATCGTGTGTGTGATCTTAGAGCTCTGATGTTTCATATACAAAAAGTTTCAAAAAGAAAACTACTACTATGCTTTGATCCGTAATCCAAATAAAGTTCTCGGATAGGTGGGTTTGGATTAAAAAGTCAAGTGACGTATTTTTTGTCTTTATTCAAATTTTTTTTTACATTTATTTGTCTTTTTGATTTATTTTTGTTTTTACTCAAAAAATAATGTATTTCAATCAAAATTTTTTATTTTTCCAATTCCTCTCACTGAGACGAATTAATAAATCACAAAAGTTTGACGCAAAAATAACAAATGCAAAAAAAAAAAAAAAATTGAATAAAAACAAAAAACAAGTCAAATTGACAATGATAGAGCCAACCTTGCCCGTAAGATCCTAAAAGGGTTTCATAAATACAAAACCATTTTAAAGAGTTACAATATACAAAGGTTACATATTTAACATGGGATAAATTTTTGTGCAAAATATTTAATAACTCATAAGTAATTTTCAATATAATATAACCATGAGAGAGAGAGTCGAAAGGTTTCAGGCTCGAAATTGTTAAACACACGGAGAGAGCCCGTTTAAATTATAACAATCTGAGTTTTTAAATCAGCACATATCACCGTTTTTATGGATTCGACTCCGATCTTATCGGATATTATGCTACGTCGGTCTCCGTCCTACGCTTGGGGCAACCCATTAATTTAGGACTAGGAAATCGTCAAGCATAGCGGGTAAAAGTTGATACATTTTCCATTTTGCCCTTTCATTTTGAAAACTTAGTGAGTAAAAGTGTAATGATGATATTCCTATAGAAGGTAAATAGGGAAAATGGAGGAAAAAGTTGATGTGAAATAGGTAATGATGATGTTTTTCTTAATAAGTTGGAATTACGAAGCAAGACATTTAAAAAGAGACGGAAGGAGTATCTTTTATCGGTAAAAAATTATTCTAAATCTAGACCGTTAATTGATGAGATTGACAACTATGTGTCGTTCTATACGTGGATTATGTGTAGGCTTGGGAGGCCTCATTCCGCTTTCTCCAAAAACCTTCTTTTTTAAGAAGAAAGTAATTTCAAACTCAAATATAATGAAAATGAAAATGAAAAATGAAAAATGATTTTTTGTACACCTTTTAAAAGATGTTAATGAATCCATCAAATAAAATTCATATTGGCAGAAAAATAATTTACGTAAACACATAATTTTTTATTTTAAAATTACCTTCTTTTAAAAAAAGAATGTTTACATAGAAATTGAAACGGCATCTTGGCAGTTCTCACCGGGAGCTGACAAAAAGAAAATAGGTTGTGGTTAATTCCTCGATTCCACCATCAAACTACTGTCCCTTTATTAAATTACTGATTGCTAGATCGTGAGCGGATCCTCCTTTGTAAGCAAAATTCTCAACCCAATCGCAATGGATTTCGAGATGGCTGACAACAAACTACCTGCCCTTTCATCCCCTTTATTAAATTACTGGTTAAAATAAGCTCGTCAATCAATAATTACAGTGCTGTGAGATCAATAAATTAAGTTACCGAGATGAACAATAAAATTTTATTAGAACTCGACAAAAGTACATCGAGAAAAGACCAATTACAGACCACAGAGGATGAGGTATCATAATAGGCTTTCAAAAAAAAAATAGATTACATTCAGTAGAAATTGAATGAGCCTAGGAGTAACGAGGCCCACATGAAACCTTGTGAGAAGGCAAGACCAGCAGCAAAAACTATAACTTCGAGGTAATTTCAAATACCTAAGACATCCAGCTTATCGTCAAGTCCCTGAAAATAGAGAACACCGAAGTTAGACAATAAGATAGGAATTGTCAAAGTTCTTAATTTTCTCTCTTTGTCTTACAATTTTATTCCCTTAGTATAAGGGATATGATGTATATATCTCAAAAAAATATTTAATCCACCCATGTGCATAATTATTAAAAAAAAAACAAATCTATAACAAATTAAATACTCCGATTATAAGTAGTTTTTTTAAATAGGGGAAAAAAGAAATTAAAAAATATTGGAGTACTTTTTTTTCTGTTCATGTAAATATTACATGTCGGTAGACTACTAAAGTAATACGGAGTACTATTGTATGTGAGCATGCAGCAACTAGGGCAACAATAAACCGTGCACTTGCACCGTTATGGTACTTTTCTTTCGCGCGTCAGCGGTCTTACGTAATACTGACGATGCGGCCAAAGAAAACTTTTCGTTGAAAAGCCAGATGATTTGCACATCCTTCTTTCATTGTACTATTTATAGTATTAATCAAATAGATATACCTATTTACGGCGCCAATTTATATAACTAAGTGATCTCAGCTGTTATTTTCGGTGTTGAACGGCTTGGATTAAAAATAATTTTGTAACGGTAATTTCTATCTATTACTATTAAGAGATTAATTATTGTCGTACAAAACACTTTTGGGCGGTAGAAATTGAGCTCCGTAGCTTATTTACTGCTACTGAAATATCAATTTCAACCTCCAGACCAAAAGTGGATTGTTATTTATATGCTACTGGAATATCAACGAGGCCTTACCGGAAGACGTTGTTAATCGCTGTGAGTGTGACATACTCAACGAGGAACCATCTGCAAGCCCGAAACAAAAGGTACGCGAACCCACTAGCGAAAATCCCAAGGACAATCTTACCGAGGAACGAATGTACCACGTTGTATAATGTGGAGTACTCCGGCTGTGGAGGCGAGGAGAGAGTGAGAGAGGATGGTGGTGCCAGAGGCGACGAGACAGTGGAACGGGGTGGCGGCAGTGGCAGAGATGGAGGCGAGGAGGAGAGAGTGGAACGGGTTGGTGGCGGCGGGGAAGAGGAGACAGTACTGGAACTGGGTGTTGGTGGTGGAGGCGAGGAGGAGAGAGCGGAATGGGTTGGTTGCGGCGGGGAAGAGGAGATTGTACTGGAACGGGGTGTTGGCGGCGGAGGCGAGGAGACTGCGGAACGGGGTTTGGGCAGTGGACGAGAGGAGACAGAGAAACGGGGTGGGGCTGGGGGTGACGGGTGGCCGTGGCGGTGTGCAGTGGTGGAGAGAGAAAGAAATGAATTTGAGATCAGAAGGAGAAAAATAAAAGATGCCAGCATTTTGGCTTTTGGAGAGGATATTGGGAGTATTATAGAGTATATTAGGAAGTATTTATAGAGTATAATTAATCCATTGGGTTGATAATGATATCTATTATTTTATAATATAAATCCACATGTTACTTCGCTTTCCGTTACTTTCTAGAAGTCCTTGTGCGGGGGTGCGACCGGAGTGAGTTTATCGCCGTTGAGGGAGTGACACGTAGAATCGGGGTTCGGAGTTATCGAGCGGCCGACCTTATCCTACCTGTCCTTTCGTTCCCTTTATTAAAGGTTGTTTTGTGGTAAAGGTTTTCCTCTCTTTTGAATCATGAGTGCGTCCTCAGAAGGGCACATTAATATTTTTCGGGATCGTGAATCAACAACTCACCTGCACCACAAATTCGCAAAGTACGTGACATTAACTCACAGCTTATGACTCCCGGGTACGGTACGGTACGGGATTGTACAGCTTCCAATTCGTCATTTTGAAGCTCTCATCCGCGCGTACATTCACGTGATCACAATGTGATGTTGAATGTTTTTCAATTGTAAATCAAAAATTCTTGAACATGTGTATAATTAATTACATTGGAGTATACATTGGAAGGTTGGAAAGAAATTGAAAATGGTGACTTAGAAGAGACCAACAAATTAATTTATATAGAAATAAAAAGTTAGAGTAAAAAAAAAGAAGAGTACTTTGAAGAAAATGAAAGTGAACATACAACTGATCACAAATTCGGGTATACTAAGGTGCCGTTTCACTTTTTAAAAAAAGAACTATTTGAAAAAAAGAAGGTAATTTTAAGGTTAAAAATAATATATTTACGCAAATAATTTTTTTACTAATATAGATCTTATTTAATAGATTTCATTAAGATCTTTTAAACGGTGCAAAAAAAATTGAAAATTTATTTTTTATTTTCGTTAATTTGAGTTTGAAATTTGTTTTTCAAAAAAAAGATTTTGGGAGAAAGCGATATGGGGCCTAATAATACTAAGTAACATATCCATAATACCATGGAATGGAATGTGGGTGTGCAAATAAATAAGACAAGATGGTATATGAATTAGGCCCCATTCCAGAACGTTTCTTAAAAAATAAGTACTTATTTTACAACTTTTCATTCAAAAATAATAAGGGTCATTCCTCAAAATTCAAATCAAAAGTTCCTTTCATATTTTCAAACTCAAAAATAATATAAATGAAAAAAAAAATCAATTTTTTTTTGCACCGTATTAAATATCTCAATGAGATCTATCAAACAAGATCCATAGTGATAGGAAAATTATTTGCATAAACACATGATTTTTGAGCTTGAAGTTGGCTTATACAAAAAATAAGACTGTTGCTATGATAATGGGCACTGGCAGCCGCGCCGGGCAGTCTCCGGCCACCGGACGGCCGATCGGAGCCGTCCAAAAATTCTATAAAAAAAAACCGAGGGGGCCCACGCGGGAATCAACGGCATCCAAGGTGTGTAGGGTGCTTGATCCAAGCACCCTTTTTCCGTGTATATTTGAATCATCACATATACATGGAAAAGGGGTGCTAGGATCAAGCACCCTATACACCTCGGATGCCGTTGATTCACGCTCAAGCCCTCTTGGTTTTTTTTTTTAGAATTTTTGGACGGCTCGGATCGGCCGTCCGGTGGCCTGAGACTGCCCGGCATGGCCGCCGGTGCGATTTCACTCCCGGCACCCATTGGTACCTATATAAATTCTTCCAAATAAGTGGAAATCTTCTTATTTTTCTGGAACATGGGTTCTTATTCAACAAAAAATAAGAACTTATTCCATTTTTGGAACACAGCCTTAAACGCATAAGATTTACCAGAGAGAAACTTTAATCATGCAGTACAGCTGTAGTTTGCGTGGTACTGAGATTTTGACCTCAATCTTTTTGATTTTTGGTTGATTTATTCAAAGTTTTAACTAATCCAAAAATAAATAAATCAACAATTGATGCGCTTGAAGAACAATCATGACCAACATAAGAAGTCATGTTCGTTTTCCCACTTTTGGACCAACCCCCTGAATCACATGGTTTAGATCACACCATGCAGTCGCCTACTTCTTCCTCCCAGTTAGGATTTGTTCAGGAAACTTTTTAAAAAAATAAGTACTTATTTTGTCAATTCTCATTCAAAAATAAAAAGAATTATTCCAAAAAACCCAAATAAAAAATTGTTTTCACATTTTCAAACTCAAAAATAATATAAATGAAAAAAAAATTCAATTTTTTTGCACCGTATTAAAGATATCAATGAGATCTATCAAACAAGATCCATAGTGGTAGGAAAATTATTTGAGTAAACACATGATTTTTGAGCTTGAAGTTGCCTTATACAAAAAATAAGACTGTTGCTATGATAATGGGCGCCGGCGGAGAGAAATCGTACCAGCGGCCGCGCTGGGCCATCTCCAGCCACCCAACGGCCGATCCGAGCCGTCCAAAAATTCTATAAAAAAAAAAACCGAGGGGGCCTTCGTAGAAATCAACAGCATCCGAAGTGTGTAGGGTGCTTGATTTGAGCACCCCTTTTTCGCGTATATATGATCAAGCACCCTACACGGAAAAGGGGTGGTCGGATCAAGCACCCTACACATCTCGAATGCCGTTGATTTCCGAGAGAGCCCCCTTGGGTTTTTTATTTTAGAATTTTTGGACAGCTCGGATTGGCCGTCTGGTGGCCAGAGACAGTCCAGAGCGGCTGCCGGTACGATTTCCCTACCAGGCCCGTCGGTACCTATATAAATTCTTTCAAAATAAGTAACAACCTTCTTATTTTTCGGAATAAGCCTTCTTATTACACAAAAAAATAAGTTCTTATTGGCACGTTTCAGCATATATGTGTACCAATTTCCCACTTGAGCAACTTGCATGCATGTACTCTCCTTTCAACTTGAGCGTAGGTTCTAGTTAGTTCCCCGATTCCACCTCCTTTATTAAATTACTGGTTACTACAGTAGATCGCGAGTACAATGAAAAGTTAACTGGTTACTACAGTAGATCGCGAGTACAATGAAAAGTTAACTGGTTACTACAGTAGATCGCGAGTACAATGAAAAACTTTACCAAAAGGCGCCTACCACAACTGACTTGATCAATTTCAACAGAAACTTAATTACTTGACAAACTTTCTAACTACTTTCCTAACAGAATTAGTGGAGGATTGGTGGCGCGGGGAATGAGCTGTAACAGATTTTTTTTTTTATAATAAAAAAGGGTAGGACTTAGGTGGGGTGACTGGAGTAGCAATCCCCTTGGGGCATGACCATAAGGGCTCCCGATCCGCTGTGGAATGTCCGGTTCGAGCTATAGCTACTGTCCGGGAGGAATGCCGTCACCACAGCACCACCTAAGCGCACAGCTGGTATAGGGCTCTCTACGCGACTCTCCAGCTCATATATGTTTTCTGCAACTAGAGGGGCTCGCTCATCTATTGACTCAGTTTGAGCTGTGTTGAACTAAGTTGGCTATCAGCCTCCTGCAAGTTTAAACAATTGATCTCAAAAAGTTCTCAAGCTCAAGCCAAGCTTGAACATTGGTAACAAAGAGTCAAGCCAAGCCTCAGCAATGCTGTGTTTGGCTCGATTAGCATCCATACCACTAAGGGTTCTTAAGAAATAAGTACTTGTTCGGTGTATCATTTTTTATTGCTTAAATCTTTCAATATGGATCTTAAAAAATATACAATATGGATCTTGTTTGATAGATCTCGATTAGTTCTATTATACAATGTTCACAAAATCATAAAATTTATTATAAATTGAAAGAGACTAGCGATAAAAAAAAATAGCACAGATTTTGATATGTAGAAATAAGAAGGAAAAATAAGAAGATAGTAAAAAGAGACAAGAGCTCCATTGTAATTTTGCCCATTTTAATGTTTGATGATGAATTTCAAGATCAGCTGCTTCAATCACATCTAGTGAAACACAAGAAGCGAGAGCTGCTTTGGTTAAAGAAACATCATTAAACCAATTTCCATACAAAGAAAGAACACTAGTATACTACCAATCGTGTTGGAAATTTTGTGTGTGTAGCATTTTTGATGCTCTTTAAAAGTGCTATGTGCATAACGGTTGTGCAAAACTCTTCGCACAATCGATCATTATCCATTTATTGTTGTAATTAATGGTCAGGATTCGTTCAGAAAATAAATAAACTATTCGTGCGAATAGTTTACTTAAAATCTGGACCATCCACACACCTCTGGATAGTCAGAATTAGTTACATAACACACACAACGGTTGTATGCTCTTCGAGAAATGTTCTCCTCTCTCATAAGTGGGTGGGCTCCGCTTTTAAGTGTTGGGATCGCATACATGTTTGTGAGTTGAAAAAACAATGTTCGTGGTACAGAGAAAAATTAATTTAAAAAAAAAAAAAGAAGAAGAAGAAGAAATCAATATCTGCTCTTTGTTAAGTCACGCGGTTTTGATACGGTTGAGGAATAATCCCGAAAGATCGAAGATTTGGAAAACAGACTGAAACGCAAGGACTAAAATTGGCATGTGAAAGTCAATTTTAGGCATCAATATACTGGTCTCAATTTTAGGCGCAATTTGCTAAATAAAACCCCCATAAAAAACTCCTTTACCTTTTCCTAACAAAACCAAATTTTCTTTCACAACCACCTCGTCCCCCGTTACTATTAAGGCATGATGCTGCCACCACCACCACCACCACTAGTGAACTCCATCACCACCATCAACAAATTCCATCACCCCCTCCCCTCCCGTCACTCCCACTCTCCTCTCCACAACTCATTCCCATTACCCTATCGTTCACCGCCGGCAACACCACAAACCTGTAGGATTCGAATAGTCTGTCCCGACGCTGTTAGATTTTAAAGGTTATGATCTTGGTGTAAGTGATTTTGGTTTGTTACTACAATAAAGTGACCTTTTTTTCCCGTAATCAATACCTACATGGCATACGTGTTTATCTGAATTCAAGTTAAGATGAGTTCGTCAAAAAAGAAATTAAGGAAGAAGAAGAAGAAGAAGAAGAAGAAGAAGAAAGAAAGAAAGAAAGTAATTGGAGAATGGCACACGTAAATCATAATAGGTTGGTTTGTTTGTGTTGCAGATTTTTTTGAATAATGTGATAAGAGTTTACTAATGTGAGAGAATGTTATTTATATTTCTCCATTATAGTTCATTCATTGGATATTATCTTATCGGTTGAAACTTGAAATGTCATTGGGTATAAGTGTGTTATTTTTCAGGAGTTAAGAACATAGCTTGATTGATCTGATTTATAAATCATCCGCATACTAAATTCGAGGAAGATAAGCAATGTGGAAGTTCTATTTCTTCGTGGAAATATATTTTTTAATGAGATATATATCTCTCGTTTCTTGATAAGGAGATTTACCAAATTTTTATCTTGGAGAAATTTTTTTAGATTACATGAATTTGTTCTTCATAAGGATACGAGAAAAGTATGAGAATATATAAATTTTTTGTTCCTATTGCTGTACCAATAGACTTATTGTACGCGAAAAGTATGAGATTAATATAGGCCAAAATTAAAAAGTTTGAGCACTTTTTTTTTTTGATCCGCAAAGTTTGAGCATTTGGACATGGAAGCCTGGGGAATGGGGACGTGGTCGAAGTATTGAATTGGGCCTTAGATAAGAGTGTATGATGATTCATACAAGCCCGATTCATTTTTGCAAGTCCACCTCATTGACTGGGTTCAATGTGGGCTCTGCAGTGGGCTCACAATGCAATAATGGATTAGTCCAATTTTATTTGGGAAAATGACGGCCCAAGACGTGTTTTGATAATTAATACTCGCCAAAGACATTTTCAGTATTAACAAATATTCTTAGCATGTCGTTGGCGGGTATTAATTATCAAAACACGTCCTTGGCTGTCATTTTTCCATTTTATTTGTTCAGTTAGCTAGAGACAACTAACTATCAAAGGTTAGTTTTTTAATTTTTTTTTGTAACTTACTATCAAAGGTTAGTATATATGTTCAAAAAAACAGGGTTTTTTTTTTCCAAAAATTCAATGAACTCGTCACAACTTTTGTTATGATGGTTTTTAAAAAAAAAATAATATTGGACAACTTTTTCCAAAAAAAAAGCATGCTATAGACGCATACAAAGAAACACAAATGCAGGCATAGGCGTACTCTGGATCAAAATCATCAAATGTTTGGATCCTGTGTGCATTGCGTTTAACTTACACGAATCGAATGAATCGAATGTGATGCATTCTCCGTTTATTTTTGTGACATTACTCCTTTCTTTACTTATTATGTCTCCTTAAATTGTTTTCAAAGGTATAACCAAAATTAAATTTTTTCTGAAGTTAACAATATTTGTTCAAAATATAATTCACCATGATTTAACCACAAACTTAGCAACCCTTAAGCCAATAAGCAAAATTTGACATGTGATAACCGAAACTAGTAGTATCTTTTTTTTAGTAGTCAAATTTAATGGAGATCACACTTTCTTTCTCAACAAATACAAAAAGAAGAACAACTTTGCACGGGTGAGTAGATTCGAACTTCTGATCTCGTAACAACATGTAAGAATCTTAAGCAATCGAGCTAATTCCAGTTGGTTAATTACTATGGTTGAACGAAGAAAATATACGTATTTCCATGTCAATCAAAATGCTCATTTCAATTCTTTACACAACGAATAAAAAAAAAAATGTCGACAATGTCCAACATACCCCTCGGCCGTTGCCTGCTCCTCCTTTCTTCAAGCCGCAAATAAGCGGTCAAACAGGGTAGAAGGGACAATAAACTTTCAGACCCTATAAATACCGAACTTCAGTCCAAAAAAATTAGGGTTAATGCTCGAGAATGAGGCGGGATTTGGGGATTTTTCCGAGGGTGGTTACCCCTCTCTGCAATTCGCCCATGATTTCTCCCTCCTAATTCAACAGCCCTCTCTCTCTCTCTCTCTCTCTCTCTCTCTCTCTTGTGTGTGTGTGTGTGTGTTTTTGGAGGCGGCGGGGGTGATCTGTTGACTGAGCTATATCTATCTAACACTTAAAAGTTCCTACTCTTTGGGCCTTTCGGCTAGTTTTTGTTCCTCTTTTCTTTCTAAGAGAGAGCCAAATCACTTGTACATAAAATCTAACTGTACATTTGTTCTCGTGCAATTTTATTTACAGAATTCCAAACAAAAATATTTTTTTTACAAAAAAAATAATCCTGTGCATTGCAATACTACCACTGAATTTGCAAAAACAGAGTTAATTGAGAGATTTGTAATTTTGGACCGTGGGCCTATCACAACTCACAAAATGTACAGATGGGACAGCTGCCATTTTGGACCGTGGGCTTATCACAACTCACAAGTATTCTTCAAAGTAAACAACATTTGATAGTCAATGTGGGCTCTGAATTGGACCCAAAATAGAAAAGACTGGACGGGATTTGTCTAAGATTGTTTGTTTGTCCCCGTCAGAGCCAATTACAAATGGAAGTTCAGTCCAGTCCAAGATTGTTTGTTTGTCCCGTCAGAGCCAATTTTTTTTTTATTTGATAGGCCCGTCAGAGCCAATTACAAATGGAAGTTATGGAACCGTGGTATATTGGTACCGATAGTTTAAGAACCGATAGGTTACCGACGCGTACACGTGACACTTTGGAATGACCTAATTTTTCATGAGTCTTCTCATTTTTTAAAAAAAAAAAATTATTGAATAGTTCCGACCATCCGTGCAGGATTCGGAGTAGGCCCTGCGTGCCGGTCTATATCACATCGGTTCTTAAACGGTCGGTCCCCTTAGCTTTACTGTCACAAATGTTCTTCAAATTTCTCGCTCTACCCCCTTAACAGTTCAGATCAAATCTCTTTTTGAATTAAGTAAGATATTAATTAGAACAACTGCAATTTAGCCTTTGTAATCCTTAAGAACGATATTCGAAGTACTTACCGCTATCATTTAGATAGTAATAATATGTTATTCTATTTTATTAATTATTTTTGATACGAAAACGACATGGTCAGTTAACACAAATAGAGATCCTCCATTTGTCTGGTCATTTGATATAGCTAGAAATTAAGCAGAACCTCATAAGCACAAAAACAAATAATCCATAAAAGAAAGGAAGAAAACAGGTGAAGAAGAATCTGAGATTCTTCACCTTTATTTATCCCGTGTTAAAGTAAAAGCCACACATTGCATACCAACCATGGATATGCAGTACCATATTCAAATGCTTGAGCTACCTTGCAATTAAGTTGCAGCCTTCTTGATCTAACCTGTGCAAGTCTTTTCCACTGATACTCTATATGTACTGTGTAGTATTAAGTGGGGTAAAAGGGAAAGCAGAAAATGAATATATCCTTGGATGGGGCATGCAAATAAACTATTGACAGACTACTGTTCCTACCACCCTAAGCTCACATGCATGCATATTTTAATTCTAGGGTACTGGAGAAATATTCTTACCACCATATAACATTATCATAACGGTATATTGAATCAAAAGGAATCTCCAGCTGTCACGGTCTTATAAGGGCCCTCTCACGGCCAATATGGCTCTCTATAAATACTCCTTCTTCTTCTTCTCCTTAACGTCAATTTCCAGTTCTAGTCCAAACCCAAAATGGTGGGATCATTCGCTTTTCTCCTTCTCTCCACCGCTGGATTTTGCCACAGCAACCTCTCACCCCCACCCCGTTCCACAGTCTCCTCGCCTCCACCGCCAACACCCCGTTCCACTCTCTCCTCGCGTCCACTGCCGACACCCGGTGCCACTGTCTCCTTGCCGCCTCCACCGCCACCAACTGTTTCTTCGCCTCCGCAGCCGACACCTCGTTCCACTATCTCCTCGCCTCCAAAGTTGACACCTCGTTCCACTGTCTCCTCGATTCCGCAGCCACCACCCATTAGCACACTCTTCTTGCCTCCGCCGCCACCACCTCATTCCACTCTATCCTCCTCATCTCCGCAGGCACCACCACCGTACACTGTCTCCTGGCCTCCACAACCGGAGTACTCCATATTATCCTCCATGGTACATTGGTACGTTCGTTTCTTGGTAAGATGGTCCTTGGGAGTTTCGCCAGTGGGTTAGTACTGTACCTTTTGTTTCCGGCTTGTAGACGGTTCCTCGTGGACCACTTTGAGTATGTCACAGAGATTACCAACACCTTCCCCATCTTATCACAGAGATTGCCAACACCTTCCCCATCTTAGACAATTAATATCCGGTAAGTCCTCCGTTTTTGTTTATGAAGACTTTGTTTTTTTTTTTTTTTCCCTTATCTGGGATACTTTGGTGGGGACTGGGGGGAGCTGCGCAGCTTGCTGTCTCGGCCGAGGGGATCCTGCCCCAGTCTTACTCCGACGATCGAAAACGTTTACTTCGTAGAACTCGTCGAGCTGAACAAGTATGCAAAAAATCACTTTGATCGGATATCATTAAGTACCTAATCGGAACACATATAACTTGCCAATATTAGGTTTTAGTAGATTTGATCTAGTGTTTTAGATCCATTCTTTTCAAGACAAAAATGTTTCGATTATGCACTTAATAATATTCGATCGAGCTGATTTTTGCATACTTGTTTAACTCGACGAGTTCTACAAAGTGAACATTTCCGATCATTGGAGCGACACCAGAGCACGACCCCTTGGCCGAGACAGCAGGCTGCTATCCCTTAAAGGGGCAACAGCTCCCCCAACTCCCTTTGCTGGGAGACTTAGTCAAAAGTCCCTCATATTTAAATTTTTTGAGCTCAAGAACAAGTACATTTTGCAATCAAATATAAGAATAAATGTGCCTAAAATCCTAGAGTACTCTTTGAAAGTGCCTAAGACTTCACAGTATCCTATATATGAAAGTGCCTAAAATCCTAGGATATCCTACGAAAGTGTCTAAATTACTAAAATCCTATAATAGAAAAGTACACCCTAAAATTCTATGAAAGTGCGTAAACATGTTTCAAAAAGTTGAAGGACCTCCACTAAAAACTATTTTGCCGGCGTCCTTCTCTTAAATAAAAACTATTTTATCGTCCTTATGGCTAATTTTTCCTACTTCTTGTGGGTTCTTGTTTGATTTTCTAACGACTTTTTTTTTTTTTTTGATCCGGATTTTCTAAGGACTCTGGCATAGTTTTATTATGTACTTAATTTTTTATTCCTTTGTGTCTTACATACTTTATCGAGCTCTCTATCTTTATGCAGATATGTGAGAAGATGCAAACTTTATCGATCGGTTGAAGAATATGCTGCTTCAGCAATTAGGATCGTTTTAGTTTATCTTAATTAATGTTCTCGTTTTGTTTTAGAATGTTTGTGGTTTGGATGGTTGTGATTGTAAGGCTTTACTGCCAAAGATTGATGCGTTAAATAATATACTTCTGTTATTAATAAAATTTTCCTTTTGCAGTTCAAAAAAGAGTTAATTAATATATTCATATGCATTTGTCACTTTAAAATTATTGAACAGTGCATATTGGATTAAGCTTATTTTTCTTGGGCCCCCTCATTTTTTTTGTAAAATTATTGAACAACTCGGATCATCCGTGCGGGATTTAAAGTGGGCCTCGCTGCCCATCAGTTCTTAAACATTTGGTCCCTTTAGCTTTATTGTTACACATTTCTTCAAATTCCTCGCTCCGTCCCTAGTATAAGACTATGAGTTAATAACAGAAAGTAATTTATTATTGTTTTATCTCAAACAACTTATGAAGAAAGTTTATTTTCTTCGTCTTCATAGAGTATTTATTTTTTTTAAGCATTCAAAACTGCCCAAAAGGGTACAAACACCCAAAATCTGGAGCCCTTGGTGAGAAAAAACGAATCCTCAACCCAAGCATGATAGAATATTTTGTTGCGATGAGAACTTTTCTATAGGTTGTTTCCTTGCAGAATATTAAGGATGGCAATCAAGCTTGTTTGAGTGGTTGGCGTAACGTTGAGCGCTCTAAGGCAAATCGTAGGCTTATGGAACATTTCTCCCTCTGTTTTTTCCATGTGATGAAATCCAACTGTGGTACCTCATCTCTTTTTTCTATTTTTTACTGTTTCTGCCCGTTTAGAATTCAACTGTGGTAACCAAAGGTATACAACTTGTTCAAGCCTAACAACACATAAATGTATCTCTATTACTTTCCTATTTCTCTCATACAAATAAAATGTGCATACGAAAACATTATGTCCTCACGTTCGTTTTGTATCGAGAAGCTCATTGTGATGGACGCGTAAATGTTTACATATGCGCCCCTTAATTTATCCTTGCTAAGTCCATTTTATTATCATTATTTGGAGATTAATGTTTAATTTGTGTATTGTAGGTATTTGGAGGATTCGGTAAAAAAGCGCGAAGTTGATCCGTTTGAAGCTAATGTGGAGTTTAGCACTGAACTAATTAGTTCACGGCATTACTGGACAATGATTTTCAATTTTACCTCCTGGGCCCAATGCTTATTACTAAAAGGTGGGCCATAGAGTAAAAGAGTGATTATGGGCCAAGAAGGAAAAAAGAAAAGGAGTATAGGTTTTCGGGTTCTTTTATGTCGGCACTTCTCTCACGTATAAAAGGACGAGGAAAGAACGAGGCTGCGGGGGGTTGTTTTACAACAGGTTTATTAGGACGACGACTGCCGAGCTTTTGTACAGGAATATTATTTACTTGTCTTTTGAGTTTTTTCTCCAAGTTTTGAAGCCTTGTTCAATTATTTACACTCCAGTAATTCGTATTAATTTTTATTCTTCATTAAAGTTGTTCATTGATACTTGTTCATTAATTTATTTCTTTTGCTTATTTCGTATTCGGAAGCATGATTCAAATTAGGGTTTCTTTAATTTCTTGTGCAATGATTTGTGAGTAGTCGTTTAGGTAGGGTCGCGGGTGATTAACACACCGTGACCAGTTCGGGTACTGCTTCTATTTTCAAACAATGTAAAGATGATTTTTGATTGGAAAAATACTTCCCGTGGACGAATCTGGGCATTGTCGGAGCCCATGTGAACGGGAGAATGGGGGTCTAAAACTCATTCTCCGCTGCGCATGGGTATACGGCGACCATAGAATTTCGCATCTTACGGGGTATCTTTTTCAATCTAAAGTTGAACGTTTTTAAGAATATCGAATGAAGTAGGTTAATCCTCCGGACTGGTTATGAGTGTTATGAATCCTACGACCGTACCTCTTTTTTTAATTATTTGAAAAGTATAATCAATTTTCTAGGTTTTAGTTAATCTCAACCAAACCAACAAGGGGTGGCTACCTAAGAGCCCATTTAAATACGTAACAATCCGAATTTTTAGTCAGCACACATCACCGTCTTTGTGGATTCGATTCCGGACTTACCGGATATTATGCTACGTCGGTTTCCGCCCTACGCTTGGGGCAACCCATTATTTTAGGACTAAGGAATTGTCAAGCACATTGCGCTTGCTACGTGACAAAGCATGAGAAATATCTGAATTTTGAGACTTTTCTTTCAAAAAACTTTGGTTGGGACAATGATAACTGAACTAGGAATTCAAGTAAAGACAATGCCCATGGTATATGTGGAGATGTGATTTTCAGAATAGAGAAATCCAAATCAATGCATTCTATTGGCTACCATAAGGTCCATTACTCTTGTGATTTCCATAAACAACCCTTCCTCCCCCTATTTACATTGGCAATGCAATAAAAGTCCTCTTACATTGAAAATATTCTCTTAATACATTTAAATTCACTTTTTGAATAAAAAAAGGCAAATGATATTGACACTCTCTTTTTATCTATTGGCACTTTTTTTTTAATCTTTATTCAAATAAAGGTATCAAATTGTCCTTCATATCGGAAAGTGACTCAAGAGGTGAGGATTACTTTGTAATTTTACATGAATAAAAGACAAAAAAAAAAAAAAAGGAAAAAGAAAAAGAAAAGAGTACTTTCAAACGATAAAAGAGGAGTGTGAAAATTATTTTTCTTTAAAAAAATTGTTGTTTTAATCCTCCGAAATCAGAGAATTGGGTTGGAGATGGTCTTAGGGCCAAGAAACTCTCGGGCCAGGCCTAATACCAATTTGGCCCGAAGATTGCACCAAAGCTCTATTCCACAGTGCGGGCTAGAATTAAGAAAGTTGGCCTGGTCTTTCCTGGACCATGGACTGGGCTCGTGCCCTGCAAGTTCGGGGAAGGTCCAGTCCAGTTTTGCTAGTGTCCAGTCCCTCCCGAACCCACAACAATGATCCAAATCGTTCATTTTGTAGAGCTCGTCGAGTATGTCTTTCGCGCAAAAAATTAGCTTGATTGAACGTCAATATGTACATGAACGAAATATATTTGTTCAAGGAGAAAATGATTAATGTAAAATCAGGTCACCAACAATCCGTAAAAATTCTTACAATATGAATTTGAATCACTAAGTAATACTACCAACAAAAACTATGCAAGTAATCAACACACTACACAAAGATATACGTGAAAAACTCCTGCATGAATGAGCAAAAATCATGGGAAAGAATTTAATCCTATAATCATTTTACAGTTACAAATATACCTATCTGAAAGAAGTTAATCCTCACAACGTTCTAAGTATCACCTGCTGATACGCACGTACACTACACCCTGTGATTGATTGCCGTTACCTTGACTCTTCAAGGCTTTCACATTTTTTTGGAAATCCACCGAAGAATAACTCCTTCTAAGTTTGTTGAGATAAAATTGTGAACACCTTTTGGAATTTCATTTTAGCTAGCTTCAACAATCCAACCATTGGATAAGAACTCCAATATTCAAAGTAGCCCTCATACTAGGTTTTTGAACTTTTTTTAAAAAAGAATGTCTTTTTGGCCGCTGCACTGTATCTCTCGTACCCTTGCAGTCAAAAGAAGACTACTATTTATATTAGTTATAACGTATGCACAAGCCGATCGATAATCAAATTGATCGGTCGATCTGTTCACTCCCAACTTCTGCCTCATGTAGTTAGGTTGTATTGATGGATCTCAGATTGATGCCCGATCAATCCGTTCCAATTGAGCTCTCTCCAACCGATTGATCTGATCGTAAAATCGTACCGTCTTTGGTCATTTGATTCAATCCCTCTCAATGACAATTAATGATTAGTTCTATATGACCATTTTTTGTGGTGTGTCTTATCCGGCAATTTCACAATAAAACACAAATTGGCGTGTATCCCATAATATCGAATTGTACTTTATTTTTTATTTATTCCTAGAGTGTCTGTTTAGAATGTGAAAGGAAATCAATATTATTTCGTATTTGAGAGCGGTAGACGCTAGCCAAGTTATTACTGGGCCGGTTCGTGAAAGTATTGGGAAAAAGAATTTCGCGCTCATGGATAGGATTTGCTTTGGTGCTCATGGAAAGGATTTGCTGCACATAGAAATGATTTGCTACACATGGAATTGATATATCAGCAAATTATTTGCTGGGGTGAGAAAAGGAAAAAGAATTTTTTAAATTAATTTACGGTCTGATCGGCAAGCCAGTCTTTGAAGCCACGGCAATAATCAGAGGCCTGAAAGGTTTATTTCCATACAAGGACATGTGTCTCCTTAGGCTATAAAATGTGTGGTGCTTTCATTCCTAATAAAAAGTAGAACAGAAGAAAGAAATAGGGTGGCCTCCTTTATGCTTGGGTGGGAAGTCGTGAGCTATAAGAATATTTTGTAGAAGAGGATTTTGTTTATTTTTGCATCGTGGAGTACAAAATGGGATCTCTCGATCATTGATACACAACGATAACTCTAAGAAGTTTTCACTTTATCAAATCAACTTAGTTTGATTCGCTTTTGGTGGATTTCCGGAAGAGTATTGGAAGGCTTGAGGATTCAAGGTGGCGGCAGTCAATCACTGGGTGCGGTGTACGTGTGACTTGGCTGGTGATACTTAGAACGCTGTGAGGATTTACTTCGTTTGGATAAGTATATCTGTAACTGCACAATGATTATAGTGATTTGATTCCTTCCCGTGGTTTTTACCCATATTTGGGGTTTTCCACGTATATCCTGGCATTTTTTATTTGTTTGCTTTTCATTGGTGAGATTGATTTAATTTTCAGTTGGTGGATTAATTTATTAAAGAGATAAAACATAACAAATCTATATACCTTGGCGATCTACGTTTTTCAAGTTCCACTCAAACTTTATACAGATTCACTAGCTAATAAAAATAATAAAATTACAATTCAATATAAATATGTGTTTCGTCATGTATAATTGTCTATATACAAGGAGATTCTGAAATTTGGTTCTGTGGGCAATGCGATTTGCCCCGACTCTTTCTTTCCTCCGGGAAAGGGATTCCGTTCCCCATCCTTTTGGGAGAGGAAAGATGCTGCTGGTTCGCGGGAGCGCTTTTGAAGCTGGACGACAAGCGCTCGCGAAAATACAGAGTCGCCACTTGGGTTTGAAGGTCCGACACCCAAGGAACCGTATTTCGAAGCACCTGCCGCGCTGTTTGATTTGAAAAAGTTAAGGAACCAGTCCGTCATAACCATATCTGGGTTCGGGAGCCAGGTTACGAGAGGGGAAGGGTTTTATGGCACCCCTCTCGCCCAATCTGGAGATCGGTCTCTACTTAGGCATTTGCGAAAACGTTGTTTATTTGCGATTCTATTTCATTAATCAATTCTTTAGCCAATTAGGGTGGGGGAACAGTTAATCGGGGATTAAAACTGTAACATGTTTGCAGGATGTGATAGATAGCATGGATGAACAGTTAGTATAGGATGAGAACAGACTGTTGTGGGAGTTTAAACAAACTGGAGGGCCCCTGTTTTGGAGTGACGTGCGCAGGAAGAAACCAGCATGCACTGAACAAGTCACTACATGTTGTTTACTCCTGCGCGCACAACTCCAAGACATACGCGCGCCGGTGAGCTTAAACCCACAACTCTTATTCTCAAACCTTCTGGGCTCTGGAAGGACCAGTGCACACCCAGGACAAACCACGCAGTTTATAGCAGCATAATATACAGTTTAAAGGCTGAAAAGCCCTACAAATTGATAAAACACCCCATAAACAGTGTGGGGACAAAATAATGGCCTAAGGCCGAGCTACCCGTGCAAAGCCAGTCACTGGTCGGAGAATACTATCGCGCGATGGAGTGACACTATCGCGCGAGGGTGCGCCCTGGCGCGCGATGGTGCGCCCTGGCGCACTGTCGCGCGATGGACTGAGTCTGTCGCGCGATGGTGCGCCCTGGCGCAGGATGGTTGCGCCCTGGCGCGGACAGACCAGTGCTTGGTTCACATTTTCTGGGTTCTGGGACAGATCCAGAATGTTCCCAGTGGTACTCCAAAATAACAGAAACTCATATTGAAGTACAACTAGCATTTCTAACAAAGGAAAGCAGTAAACTGATTTTTAACATGCTTGCAGTGATCTATACATAAATAAAGCACAAAACAGCAAGACACCAATCCCCACGAGAACCGTCGCGCGATGATCGAAATCGTCGCACGAGGGAGTGGCTCTATCGCGCGCTGGTTCTTGCCATAACGGTTTTGAAACCTCGCCAGCTTTAGGACCAGAACTGGTATTGATTACCAGCCTTGGCCCTGCCAGCCCCCCTCAGAGATCAGAACAGAAACAGAACAAAGGTAAGCTATACCTTTGGCTTCGGGTTTGAAAGAGTGTTTGAGCTTTTGATGTTTGAAGTTGATTGAGGTGGAAGAACAAGCTATGTTCTTGAGGTTGGATGTTTGATAATGGAGGAGAAAGAGCAAGCTATGCTCTTGAGATTAGGGTTTATAACTTTTGAATTGTGTTCACCCCTTGAAAGAGAAACAATGGAAAAATCTAACCTTTTTTTTTGGAACCCCTTTGAATGGATGAGCAAAGGGGGTATTTATAAGGAAAGGGGGTGAATCTGGTTGGAAAGAGAGGCCTTCAGCCAGTCCACGAGGCCTGGCTGAGGCTGCATCGGTGGCCAACTGTCCTCCATCAGTAAGGTCGGTTGTAGGTTGGACCGTCGCGCGACGGAGTCAGTCTGTCGCGCGATGGTGCGCCCTGGCGCACTGTCGCGCGATGGAGTGACTCTGGCGCGCGATGGTGCGCCCGGGCGCGAGATGGATGCGCCCTGGCGCGGACCAGCAAGGTTTTTGGTTTTTGAAGTGGCTTAGGCTAGGTTAGGTTCAAGGGTTTTGCAAACACTCAAAGCTCAAACACGCTATCATTCCCGGGGTATTCTTGATCCATTTCATCATCGGGGAATCAAAAACCGTAAGTAAACTAATCTGGAAGCCCAGATTGAGGTGTCTACAGGTTCGTACAAGCAATCATGAGTTTCGACTTAATTTTTGGCTCTCACTTTTTATCTTCTACAAATCTGTTTTCGCTATATACCAATCTATGCTCAATTAAGCTAATCTTTTGTGTAGATGACGAATTCAACGAGCTCTACAAAGTGAACGATTTCGATCATTGGTATGGGCCGGAGCGAAAACTGCACCGGATTGGTCATTAATAAAATTAGACTTCTCCCACAAGTTTGATCTTAGGCCCCATTTCACTAAAATTTTGATTTTTTGAGTAATTTTTTGTTTTAAGAGATAGATTATTCTTTTACAATACGTGTATAAAAGAACAACCGGTTATTGTCAGGGACCGAGATCCCTTGTCCGACCTCAATCCAAACAGGGGCCTGTCCCACCCCTCTCTGTCGTTGATCTCACAAATCAACGGCTGAGATATGCCGAGCCACTTTTTGCTCCCAAATGACGGTGTTTTGGCTTGGCACAACTCAACCGTTGATTTGCGAGATCAACGGTCGAGAAGGATAAAAGAGGCCCTTGTCCGAATTGGGGTCGGATAGGAGATCCGGCTCCTATTGTCAGTTGTCAATTATCTATCAATATCCTAAGGGAATGTAGTTGAACTCTCAAAAATCCTCCAAATCCCCAATCCTTATTTCCTAGATTTTCTATTTTGTTTAAAAAAAAATATACCCACGTTCTTCAGTAAACTTTTAAAAAATAGAAAAAAAACCCCACGTCCGGCCAAAAGCATTCACAGACGTTCCTAATTCAATTAAAAAAAAAAAACAACTTAGCCACGTTCACAGCCACCCAAAAAAAAAACTGCCCACGTTCACAAGCCAGTGAAGCCACCATTCTCCCCACTTTTCCTGAAAAAAAAAAACCCCACGTCCGGCCAAAAGCATTTACAGAGGTTCCTAATTGAATTTAAAAAAAAAAAAACTGCCCACGTTCACACGCCACCATTCTCCTAACTTTTCCTGATTTCTTGACTTCTTCCACCTTTTTAACCTTTCTCATGCAACTTCTTCCCAATTTTTTCCTGCAACTCCTTCTCACTTTTTCTCTTCTTCTACTATTTTAACTCTTACCATTTCCGTACACGTAAAAAAAGAAAAGCTTCCATCTATTTCTATGAAGCCAAAAGGGGAAGATTATTAACATACAATTGCGGACAAGGTAAGTCCATCACCACATCTTCGTCATGTATCTTCACTATTTTCTCACATTCCCTCTCCTAATTAATGGTGTTTTGATTTTTTTGTTCTCCAGATTTTGGAAGGCAGAGATTATCTTCACCGACTACAATAACAACACCGAATTGCGTCATTCGTCAAGCTGTTCTAGCCCAGTTACCAACGAGGGAAAAAATAAACACATGCAAACTACCCCACCCCACCACACCACGTTTGAAGATTTGAAGGTACCTATTGGAAAGTTTGCGGCAGTGACGATCACACGACTTCCAAGAGAAAACAAATATGCATAGATTTTGGCTAAGACAATTCTTACCCAGCCATTCCGGCTTATTTCTTTTAGTGTTAACCTTTTGCAACTACTGCTCCAATACATTAGGGTCTCATTTACCTCTTTCTTTTAATTTCTCTACTTCAGAATTTTCTTTAAAGTTGCTACATATGTGAACCTACATTTTTTAGGGCTAATTTTGCTAACCTAAACTTTAGAGAAGTCTATACTCCACGATGAGTCGATGAGTTGTCTAAACGTGATATTCACTTCACACTTTTACTCGAGAGCCAAGCAGGCCCCCTGGGGTCATGAAAGGAAAAGAGAAAGGCACCTTTTGCAGCACAGTAAAAACTAAAAACGAGATTTGCCCCGAGAGAGTTTTTTTTTTTTTTTTCAATACATTAGGGTCTCATTTACCTCTTTCTTTTAATTTCTCTACTTCAGAATTTTCTTTAAAGTTGCTACATATGTGAACCTACATTTTTTAGGGCTAATTTTGCTAGCTTTTTTCATTTGGCAGGTGGTTTCAACAATTGAAAGTAATTTAGATCTCGCACTGCTCAGTTCAGTAGGTATGATTTTCTCTCTAACTTATCTATTTTTGTTTGCTGCAAAATATTTGACCCACATGTCCGGAAAATCTATCAATATCCTAAGGAAATGTAGTTGAACTCTCAAAAATCATCTCTTTGGTTTGCTGCAAACAATTTCCGTAAAAATTCTCTTAAAAAATGTATGCTTTTATAGCTGTTGCATCTCGCTAGCATTAGTCTCATTCCTCTTGCATTTTATGAGTGAAAGAAGATGTCAAAAAGTAGAACCTGATCGAGAACCTATAAAAATTTCTGTAAAAAGAAGAAAATGGTGCCTGAGCCTTGATTATTTCTCCTGTTTTATTTGTCTGGATTTTCGGCCGCAACCTAAGCCATTGTTAAAGAAGAAAAAATACAGTGATTTATAACCTTACACGTATATATAGGCATTTATGTATACGTATATATAGGGTGACTAGCCTTGATTATTTCTCCTGTTTTTCGTGTATTAGTATACTATGAAATGTTAAATCATTACATGGTTTGTTTTCTTTGCTAATTCGGCTGACATCTTATTTGGGGGTAGTACTTTTACATTTTATGCAGGTTTTCATGAGGCCTTCTCCATGTTTGTGTCGTAGTGATCCCTCAGATATGTTGAGTGAAGTATACGATTTTGAATCTAGACGTCATAGGGAGGGCAACCCAGTAGAAAATTTTGTCAGACAAAAAATAGAGGCATGTAGAGCCTTGCAAAATCGTGGAGAAAATATAAGTGAACAATACCTTATAGGAAAAATAGTAGACCTCCTATCACCAAGTTGGATGCATGTGAAGCGAACTATATTTCAAAGACATGTTATAGAAAATGCCACACATTTGATGAGTGCTTTGATGGAAGAGGAGCATAATGTCCACTATTTGTGGATGGAGTTTGAACGAGGGCCAATGATGCCAAACTCAACTGTGAGAGCGCACATTCTAAATAAAAAGAACCAATTTCGTAGTCTAAGGAAAAAATGTTTCAAGCCAAACATTGAGAATTTGGTTCAGGCTATAGTTAATACCCTCCCACCCACATGGCCTAAAGCAAGAATTTTTCAAAACTTAAAACAAAATCTCATGGATATGAAAGCATTGGGAGCTATGCTAGAGGAGATAGAGACTGATATCATATGTCGGCAAGCTTTGGACAAAGTGGAGCAACAATTAACAGAACAAGAGGAGCAACAAGAAAAAAAAGACAAAAGGTAATAATACAGATTCCTTTTAGGAAAAACTATTTGTACATACCCATTTAGTTAAAAATTTAAGTCCAATATAATACTGCACTAACTAATGATTACATTTTCTTATGTCTTGCTTTTGCAGGTGATGCGAAGATTGGAATTTATATAGGGAGGAAACTCTATAGTATTTGGAGTTTCATGCTATCCATTTTGTGAATATATTGCTTTGATTAATTTTAGGTGTTCAGTTTATATGAGTATGAGAGTACTTTGTTTTATTTTAGGTGTTCATTTTATATAAGTATGCGAGAATTGTTCATTGTCGTACCAAGAGTTGTTTCCTTAATTGTTATATGGTAAAGTTTGACTCCAGTTGGAATTTTTAATAGTTAAAAATTTATAGGCTGAAATTTATATATTCAGGATGGATGCGGTGTATGGCGGAGACATAAATGAACAAAGAATTAAAGCCAAAATGGCTCGGCTAGCGCGCAAGAGAAGATTAATGACTCAACGTAATGACCCATTAATGAATCAACGTTTCTTAGAAATTGAAAGAGAGGCATCGAACGGGCACAACACTAGAATGAGTTAGTTTTGCCCGTGCATCGAACGGGTTGCACGCTAGTTATCAAGATAAGAATGTAACTGGTGACGGTTGTAGCTTTTTCCGTATTAATTAATTAATTAATTAATTATTAACTCTCTCCTTTTTTTTTTTTTTTTTTCCTGTTTAAAAAAAAAGCATGTCCGCGAGCTGAGGACAAGCAGCTGTCTCTTTCTTTGACAATAGATCAATGTTCTGAATACCGTACCGGCCAGAGTACCGATTTTTTTACTGGTAACGTACCAGTACCGGATACCGTTTCAGATTTACCGCAACTACAATATATATAATAATTATATATAATTATAATTCAAAAAAATTTCCCATACCATGCAATTTATCATAAAATACCTATGCCTTTGCCTCTTATCCCACATTGCCTAGTTACAAAACTCTTTTTCACCTTAAATGACTTTGCACACTAGTGAGCTTGTGAATGAGGATTTAAAGAGAGGTCTCGCGCACTCAGGAAAATGGGCCGTGGCTAAGGGTAATTTGGAAAAACAGATTTGGAAACTAATTAACCGGGTGCGTGTCACAAGTTATTCGTGCGCAGAGGGTGCAAATCTAGGATTTGAGCCTCGTGCATGTACTATAGTTAATCCCACGTTTTGCTAAAATACAATCAAACGTTTTTTTGTTTTTCTTTTTTCTGTCCCTGTCCCTTTTGTTTTTTTCTCTGTCCCTTTGCTATGCAAACTGCCCTGCAAAAGACCAGCCAGAAATTCCGGTAAGCTCGTCTCGGCCGGTACTTTCTGAGATGCCGGTATTGGGCAGTAAGGACCGGTATTTGGTCCGGTACGAAATTGGAGGGTTAAAGTACCGGTTATATGTAAAAACGGTACGTACCGGTCGGTACGGTACGGTATTAATAACACTACAATAGATACCTTGTACAAGTCCAAATGTAGAAGTAAAACAAAACGGCGGTGTAGTCTGTAATCTGTGTTGACGTCACTAGTTAAGTCACATTGGATGAGGCCATCAGTATTCCTTTCTTAGCAACGAAGGAAGGAACTTTTAGACGGCAAGCGTGAGCTGGCAACGGAAAACATAGCTCGCGGGCTCGGTTGATTTACTAAGCTAGCCGACCGAGTAAGAGCTCAAGTTTTCAGCACGTTTAGTTAACGAGCTGGGTAGAGCTCGTTTCATTTCACATAAACTCAACTCGATATTCGTTAAAGAAGACTCAGCTCAATTAAAAAGACTCATTTAGTAAACTTTTAAACTCGGCTCATCAGGGCTCGAGCTGATATTGAATCCAAGTTTTTGGCTCGTTTAGTACCTTGCAGATTGTGGTCATTGGAGGTGTCCTCTCCCGCCGAAGTTAGAGATCTAGGTTAGTGGATAAAGTTTGCTCTGACACTACAGACTCTATTTGGTTCCAATAACGGTTTCTCTTTTTCTTTTTTCTTTTTTCTTTTTTTCCTGATCCCCATTTGTGGGGCTTTTATCACCGTGTGGATGTTTTTTTTTATTGTTTTCTGTGATGCTCCGTCCATTTGGAACAATGTATTTAGTTGGAGTTGAGTATATGTCATGACCCGACTCTAGGAACTTGTGTCGAGTCATCGTGACCGTCCGATGAGTCCAAACGCTTATCCAGGCCTCTTTTTTTCATAAATAAATTTGGAGATAATGGCTTGAGAGAGACATAGCTTTTTAAAAAAAAAAAAAACAATTATTACATAAACGTAGTTAAGTTCTATTACAAAACCCAAGTCTTCAGAAAAGAGAACATTTTTATAATATCTACACAAAAGTACAACAAGCATGTCTCAGGAAGCAGCAACTCCATCTAATTCAATTGCCAAAGCTCAAATTAGATCAAATCAGAATTTATAAAGCCAACATCACATGAGAATCATCATATAGATAACATTCTAATTTGGGGAAAAGCACTCATGAGAGCAACCTTGATGCAGCGCAGTTTTTTTTTACGAAATAATTTACAGTAAAAAATAAGAACAAGTCAGAGGTACTCCATTTTTTAACAAACAAATTTGCAAATTAATCTCATTTTTTCATTAATAAAAAACAACCGACCCCTGTCTTAAGGTTCACATCACAATTTATTATAGTAGTATTATTAAAATTATAAAAAAGAAATAAAATCAACCCTAATGCTTGCATCAAAACTACTCCATTAGGGCCCGATTGGGTGCGGAATGAGTTTTGGGTGTATTATTTATGAAGGGGGATAAGATAGTTGGGGGTATTAGTTAAGAAAGGATGACCCACATTGATGTGACATTTATAAAGGGTGTATTAAAAAATAGATGGTTTGGATGATGTATTAAAAGGAATGGTGTATGATGTAAAAAATTATCAAATGACTCTTTTGCCCTTGTGCAGTTCCAAACTTTATTATGCCTAACATTAATTATATAATTGCAAAACTTAATATATTTAATTATTTTTCGACAATTCTAAGTTATAATAATTTACTTCATTAACTAATTAAATAATTTAACAAATTTGTAAAATATAAATTTCGTTTTTTTTTAAAGTAGAGAAACTTGCAATACACATGGTCACACATATGTTTTTCAAAATTGTCTGTGACCATTGGATTGCTCTCCATTATTCCACGTCATTTATTTGGATTGGTTTCACTACACTGGATAATATTCCCATTTTTCCAAGGTTGCTGATTTTGCCACTCGTTTTTTTTTAACGCCACTCCCCTGAGAGTGTATTTTTTCATCAAAAATATATTTGCAGGGAAGTGGCGCTAACAAAAAAAATTGACAAAATCATTTCCCTTTCCCAACTTTGGGAATATCGACTGACTTTCATGACAAGCAAGGGCTCCACCAACCATAAATTAGCCGAAATTCAAATCTTTCCTTTGACCCCGTCTTTGTTTGGATTTTGAATACGGAAATGCTAGAGGCACATCGGTGTGGCTGAGTTCAGCCACACCCCTCTCACATGCAGGGGGACCCACTGAAACGGGTTCTACCTGTATGTGAGAGGGGTGTGACTGAACTCAGCCACACCGATGTGTCCCTAGCATATCCAGGAATGCACGATTAAAGAAGATCCGTGTCAGAGTTTTTCGCTCTCTCTGACTTTCTCGCTCTAGAAAGTGTCACAGTTTTCTTCTGTTTGGCCTAGTGTGGTCCCTTTGGTGGGAACCGCAGGATAGTTGCTTTCCTTTCCTATTGAGACTTGAGAGAGAGAGAGCACTTTATTTATGTGAGAGAATTTATTTTTTTGGATCGCAACAGAGAGAACTTGTGGGTGTAAAAATGGCTAAGAAAAATAATATCAAAGCAGTTGAGATAGAGAAGTGGATTGTATGACGGAAAAATGGTTCAGCGTCAAAGTTGCCATTTGAAGGAAAAACAAAATGATGTCGTGCTGTTTAAACATTGGAAAGTGGTAATGCTGGTTTCATATCAACCGTCCGATCCATTCATTAATACGCTGACAGCTTAGGATTAAAAGCAGTGGTAAATTGTTGGAGAGGAATATAGGGAGAGGATCTGGATCCGTGGCAGTTGGGTAATTTTAAGGGTTTTTCCCAGATTTGGGCTAAGCCTATTTGGCTGTATCCAATTTTCTCCATGTAGTTAGAAGAAGAGGGTCTTGAGTGGTCAGCCGATATACCTAAATCCTATTATTTCTGTATTTCGTGTTATGAGTAAATAAAATCTATTTATTTTTGCTGAGAAAAAAAAAACGAACAAATTAGTTTTATAGAAATAAAAAGTTAAAGAAAACAAAAGTGAAACGTACAACTGATCAATTCGTGTACGGTGTATCCTTCTTCCTACTACACGCATCACATGGTAGTGCCACGCCCGTGACATGACGTCGTCCTACCCGATCCCACCCTTACGTCACCCGTTCAGATTTAATCCAACGGCCGAAAAGTTCTGGACCCTTGCTGAGAAAACAAATGAACAGTTTAGATTTAAATAAATTTTTCCGGCTGGGAAAAGTTCTGTGCCTTTGAATTCGCTCGCGACACTTGTGAATTCGCTCGCCATGTGAATTCGCTCGCGACACTTTTCCTCACCTCATATTTATGGCGGCGCCGCAGTGCCCCATCACCCATAATTTATTGAATAATTATTCAATGCTTCAGGGATATGGACACCTCATGTCTCATACTTCTTCTTTTTTTCAGACGATATATATTAACGAGATGTTACGGTCCGTTTGGATGAAGGATTTGTTTTAGGTGGATATAGAATAAGGGTGGATTTGAAGGTGGATATGTAATGAGGGGTGATATGTTAAGAAGGGTGGATTTGTAATGAGGTGTTTGGATGATTTTTTGAGAATGAGGATATAGAAGGTGGATATGATGGGATTGGATGTTGAATGACTAAATTGCCCCCACTCAGATTTTTAAATGATCAAAATTCATTTACTTAATTATAATTAAAGTAAATACATATTTATCATTAATTATGGGATAAAATAAATTCATTTTATTTTACAAATGTTTAAACCATATTATATATTAGAAAAAAATATTATTTTCCGAATTTTTTTTAAAAGTGAAAAGTGATTTTTTTTTATATAAAAAAACTTATAATTCCTATACACAGTTATGGGTATGGCTAAAAATACAATGGGCTCACATATACCCCATGGGCCCATCATATATCCCTGAGATATAACCCTCGTTCTTATCGTTTTCCTCCCAAAAAAAAAACCATTCCAAAGGTACGACTCCACTTTCGACGCCGGCGTTCCCGTTCGTCTCCGATGCCGACGAACTCTGTGAGGTACCTCTCTCTCTCTCTCTCTCTCTCTCTCTCTCTCTCTGCTCTTATTCTTCTTCGTAAAGCACTGTGTGGGGGTGAGGGTGGATTTGGAAGGGTAAAATAGTCCCAAATCCCCCGGATTTGCTAACGACAGGGGTGAGGCTCGGCTTGGCAAATCCACCCAAAACACTGTTGGAGGTGGATTTGTAGTCCCAACAGTGTTTTAATCCACCCTCCCAAAAATGCAACCAAACACCGGATATGGGTGGGACCAGGAGATGAATCCGGGCGGCTCCATATCCGGCCTCCAATTCCGGCATCCAAACAGGGCGTTAGTATGTTAGTTAACGAGAGTTCAGAGGCTATTAATAGCCCTGAACCCTAAACCTGTTCCCTATATGAAACTTTCACCCCTACAAATCCAGAAAACATACCTATCAATATCTGTTATAGTTGATTTTTTACAAGATCCAATAATTACGGGAATTGCGAATCAAAAAAAATTAAAGGAATTGATTTTGTCACTTCCTTTTTTGTTAATGTCACTCCTCTTCTCTTACAAAATAAATCATTTAATAAAGACACAAAGAGAAGTGCTATTAACAAAAAGGTGAGTGGCAAAATCACTCCCCATAATTAATTATTTTAAATTTATAAATAATTTTTTTATATTTTTTTGGACATAAGCTTGCAGTAAGGGTACGGCCGTACGGGATTTTTGGTGCGAAAAGGGTATCCCGCCTTCAAAAGAAAAAACAGGCAAATTTGGGAAGGATAATTTTGGAGCAAGACTATGATCACCGCCTCGCGTAGCCTTTTACTGCACGTCTATTGGACCCCAAAAAAATATAAAAAAATATTTAAAAATTTTAAAATAATATTTTATGGGATCCTGTAAAAAATCAGCTTCAATGGATATCGGTAGATATATTTTTTGAATTTATAGGGACAAAACTGCAAAATTAAAACAGTTTCGTTCCTACAAATTTCAAAAAACATACATATCGATATCCGTTAAATCTGATTTTTTACAGAGTCCCATGAAATATTATTTTAAAATTTATAAATATTTTTCTGTATTTTTTTGATTGGCGCGCAATGGAGGGTCACTGCATTTTCATGCGATGACCCTAGACTTTCCGATAATTTTGGCATCCGGTTGTGTCAGATGAAGGTTGGGAATATTGATTGAGCCGACTCGTGAGGGTGACATAAAGGTGGCGTTCCTCTCTTACAAAAAGAGAGTTTGGAAAAAAAAAAGAATGTAATTTCAAGGTCAAAAATCATGTGATGACGTAAATAATCTTCTTATCAATATGTATTTTATTTGATAGATCTCATTGAGATTTTTTAAACTGTACAAAAAAATTAAAAAATTATTTTTTGTTTTCGTAGTATTTGAATTTGAAATTATATTCTTTTTTAAAAAGAAGATTTTGAGAGAGAGCGGGGTTAAAGTGAACACTATGGCACGAACCGTATCTATAACAAAAATGCCAGAAGTACATCGGTGTGACACACCTCAGCCACACCTCAGGGGACCCACTGAAATGGGCAACACCTGTATATAAGAGGGGTGTGACTTAGGTGTGCCACACCTGATGCGCCCTATCTATAAATACTCCTATAATATAGAAAGTTAAAAACAAGGCCAATTTCCCCTCCAAAACCCAAAATGGTGACATCATTCATTTTTCTCCTGATGATCTCAAATTCATTTCTTTCTCTCTCCACCGCTGGACACCGCCACCGCCACCTCTCACTCCCAGCCCCACCCCGTTTCACTGTCTCCTCGCGTCCGCTGCCCAAACCCCGTTCCGCAGTCTCCTCGCCTCCGCCGCCAACACCCCGTTCCAGTACTGTCTCCTCTTCCCCGCCGCCACCAACCCGTTCCACTCTCTCCTCCTCGCCTCCGCCGTCAACACCCCATTCCAGTACTGTCTCCTCTTCCCCGCCACCACCAACCCGTTCCACTCTCTCCTCCTCGCCTCCATCTCTGCCGCTGCTGCCACCCCATTCCACTGTCTCCTCGCCTCTGGCACCACCACCCCCCAGCACTCTCTCCTCGCCTCCACAGCCGGAGTACTCCACATTATACTCCATGGTACATTCGTTCCTCGGTAAGATTGTCCTTGGGATTTTCGCTAGTGGGTTCGCGTACCTTTTGTTTCGGGCATGCAGATGGTTCCTCATTGAGTATGTCACACTCACAGCGATTAACAACGTCTTCCCCATCTAATTAAGACAATTAATATCCGGTAAGTCCTCCGTTGATATTCCAGTAGCATATAAATAATAATCCACTTTTGGTCTGGAGGTTGAAATTGTGTTGAATAGATCTTAACTTATTTTTGCTAGCTATATATGGTTTTGTGAAGTTTAATTATCTTGTTTGGTGATTTGTGTAGTTCAGTATAATTATAGCTATAGTAAAGTAGAGTGGAGTGGAGTCACTATTTTATTAAGAGATGTTTATAGAGTAGCGGTAAACAAGTTACGGAGCTCAATTTTGACTATTGAAAAGTGTTTTGGACGACAATAATTAATCTTTTAACGATAATAGATCGAGATTACTCACTACAAGAAATTTGGGATTAGCCAGCGCTTTTTCTACCAGCGCTTGCAAAAAGCGCTACAATAAGAGGTCTACACCAGCGCCTTTTCTAGCCGCTGCTAGAATGAGACTTTCCCAGCGCCCAAAGCAAAGGCGCTGGAATAGGTTGACCAATTCCTAGCGCCCAGACAAAAGCGCTGGAATAGACCCCCCATTTACTAGCGCCTACTAAAAGCGTTGGAATAGACATCCCCTTTCCCCGCAGCCCAAAAAAAGCGCTGTGATAGACCCTAAGAACAAACAAAACCATATCTAATAGTATTACTACATCGGATTAAAAAATAAAAATAATATTACTACATGTTATACATTTTCAATACCCTTCGATACGATTATTTAGGAGATCTCAATAAAACAAAACTATTTTAATAGTCGAGGCCGTTGATCATCGTTGTGTTTATTTATTAAATCATTATCATAAAAATTTGGTTCGATCTGGTTTAGAAAGCTCCTTGATTGGGATGCAATTTATTTTTTGGATGATAGTTACCGTCCGATTAAATGTGTAAAGATACCCGATCAACTTAATTCTTGGTACGAATGATAAATTCAAATATATGCAAAAGATAGATGGTTCAGATCGAACTATAAAGACTTTGGCGCAGTCGGATCTTACAATCTAATACTTTAATGCCTCGGGATGCATCAAATGTTGTCAGATCAAGTGGTTGCCGATATCTGATGATCTCCGTTTTTGGTGACAAAGATGAAATCAATGAGACGTGAAATCCTAACGGTTCGGATCGACCACGGTAAAAATTGAGTTGGTAATTGCCTTTAAATTATATACGTTCAATGTAATTGTTAACGAATTAAATCTGATGTTGTACTTGAACATACGGTAGCCATTTGACCACAACACAATTACAACGATCCAGACCGTTGCTTTTATTTTCCTTGTTGATTATAGCATTGTCATAAAAAATTGACTCGATCGGGTTTAAAAAGCTTCTTTATCGAGACACAATGTTCTTAACAAAACGAGTTTGTTTGGGCCGATCAAGTGTGTAGCAATACTCGATTAACTTCGTTTTTTATACGAATGATGTACTCCATGATATG
This sequence comes from Rhododendron simsii, assembly GCA_014282245.1. NCBI lineage: Eukaryota > Viridiplantae > Streptophyta > Magnoliopsida > Ericales > Ericaceae > Rhododendron > Rhododendron simsii. Next base: position 6,190,267 of record CM024953.1, on the reverse strand, counting down.
TAAAAGATGGACAGTTCCAATCGAGAAAAAAAGACTCAAGTGGGGGCGGGTATTGCAATCTAATACTTTAATGCCTTTGGATGTATCAAATATTGTTCGATCAAGCAGTCACCAATATCCGATGATCTTTAATTTTGGTGACAATAATGAAATTAGTAAGACGTGAAATTCTAATGGTTCAGATGAACCACTATTAAAATATATTTGGCTTATTAAGTTTGGAATTTGTTCGTATTGCTCGATACGAGGGCGCTTAATTATTTTGCCATAATTCTCCAAAATACTTGAAAAGTCCGTAGAGTCTGTACAGCCACTGCACCAAAATGTGGTGGCCAGCCACTGCAAGTCATGTGGGGCTTATTCCGGGCTCCGCACGGATGATCCGAGACGTTCAATGATTTTTTTTAAAAAAAGTTGAGTGGGTGACGCAAAAAATCAGCTCGATCTGATATGTGTGGGTACTCAGATCAAGCTTCTCATCTTTGGAAAATCGAAAAAAATGGAAAGATTGATTTTCTAGTGTACAAAAAGATGATAAGCTTGATCCAAGCATGTACATATCAGATAAGCTGATTTTCTATAGATACCACTTTTTTTCTAAATTATTAAATGGCTCGGATCATTCGTGCGAGGCCCAGAGTGGGCCCTACACAATGTGCCACCGCATTTTTGGTGCGTGGCTGTAGCGTTGCTGTCCCTAAAATTTATTCGCGCCTCTCTCGAAACAAATGGCGCGCTGAAGAGAAATCTCAAATCCCCAAATCTGTTCGCGCCTCTCTGGAAACAAATGGCTCGCCTCTCTCTCTCTCTCTCTCTCTCTCTCTCTCTATAGCTCTCTTCTGCAGCTGCCTGCAGTTCCTCCTTCTTCCGTCTCACTCAACGGCCTCCATAGATCTCTCTCTCTCTCTCTCTCTCTCTCTCACACACACACGCGCGAGAGCCTAGCAACCACCATCGCTCTTCCATGGCCGCGCCACAGTACAATTGTCGTCACTATTGGACGATCTCCATGGACAGGTATGTCTGTGTGTGTGTGTGTGTGTGTGTGTGTGTGTGTGTGTATTTATGTTTATATTAATACGTTTCCCTCAAATTGTGAATCCCCAAATTGTTTCATATGTATACCAATTTTGTAAACCCTAGACTTTCTTCTCTTGTGACTGATTAGAGGGTGGTCTTTGTGGCATTTAAATTGGTAAAACGGTCAGTATTGGACCCTGTTGAGTTGCCGCCTTCAAACAAAACGAGAATTTTTTGGGCATTAGAAAGCTGGTATTCCTACTCTAGTTCCATTTTCTCTTATCGCCGACCCTATAATGTTCTGTTTTTCTCCCGTCTATGGCGGTGACATAGTTCGTCAGGCCGATAAAGCCCCGAAGAGGCCTAGCTGAGATAAACTTGCGTCTGAACTAAGTTATTTCGGATGCCTTCCAAGTGTTCGATAAATTGTGTAGAAGACCATTTATGTTTCTATCCATTCGGTTCTCTGTTTGGCTTAGCCTCCTCTCCCTCCAACAACTGGTTTGATTGCTGGCTTCGAATCTCTCCATCGCCTCCTTTGTGCTTCCCTCAGTCCCCAAGTCTCTCTTTCTCATAACGTGCTGAAATTGGATCAGTGTGTAGTTTGGATTTTCAGAATATAGGTTATGAACTTCTATGTTTGGGTGATCATATTTATGATTTAGTAGGAAGTCTAAGCGTACGAGTTGTTAACAAATGGGAACTAGATAAAGCTCTGTTTACGGATGCTCGTTATGTGGGTTGATGTGAGGATCAAGGTGTTTTAAGACCTAAGACGATTGCTAGCTATACTGCATTGCATGTGATTTGATTTAGCAAATATTACTTTGGAATGGCTATGGCTCTAGTTAAGGTACTGTGACAATCTCATTCGGTTGAGGAGACTTGGAAACCGAGTGCACTACTAATAATCACTATCCTTATTTGTTTAAATTGTAAGTTCACTGTCTGGGTTTGGGATGAATAGTGTGGAATAAAATTACAACCTGCTATATGAAGGGAAGGTTTTAATTCTGATTGGTCGACAATGGTACAAGAACTTTTTAGCTTGTGGGATTGTTCTTTCATTTAAAGGTATAGCTGCTTTCGTGAATTTACATGTGTTTGTGAGGGAAGTTTTAGGATGAGTTGACTGTTAGGTTTGCTTCAGCTCTCTAATGCTCATAATTTGTCCTGGTAATGCATATTTTGCTTAGTTATGGTGATGGCTAGAAGAGGATGCCGTATTGGGAGAAATTTTGCTATTGGTGTTATGCCTAAACAAAGATAAGTATTGAACAATTGAGATTTCTGGTTGTTGTTTTGGTTCTTATGTCATGACTTGAATTAGTTGCTGATATTTTTTCCCCTTAGGCTACCCATTTCAAACAATTAGACACATAATAATGTCTCTTTTTGTAGGCATTGGTGACATAACGACTCAATGTAGGGAACTGGGGCAACATATTATGCACAAACATGCTGTAGGAGCAATGCTCTTTGAGGTATGCTTTCAATGATGAAAAGACTTCTTTTGTTCAAGGTTTGCACAATATCTTGAGGGTTTTTTTTTTTTTTTTTGATCAGCACAATATCCTGGGTTTGTCTAGCATAATTTTAGACTTAAAAGAATTGCATATTGACGGAAAAGCTGAATCCATATAAGGAATTGATAGGCAACCAAGATTGTATAATCTTGGCGCCTTATTCCCCTATTTTGTAGCATCTTTAGTCTTTGAATTATCATTTCTACCTCATTTTGCACGTAAGGTTTTGTTTCGGTTGTTTCAGACAATACGTGGTGCCAAGGCGGTTTTTAACGCCAAGGATTGTTTTCGGAAGCCTCAAAGTTGTCGAGGCAGTGAGGAGACACTCCACCAGGGCCGTTGGGTGAACAAGCAAGTGAAAAGGTGGTCGTCGGGCTGCTTGGATCAAAGCGGAAGCAAAAATAAATTTCTGCCCTCTATGAACCGGTACTGGGAATTGTCTGTACCGGTTCATGATGTCCAGAGTTTATTTTTTTCAGAGTTCCAGAAGATATGAACCGGTACTGGGAATTGTCTGTACCGGTTCATAAGGCATAACTGAGCCACGTTTTGTTGCTTTTTCAACTTTCTACTTTTGGGATATTTTCCACTTTTGGGGCTACTTTTAGGATATTTTGTGGGGTGTTTAGAGAGAGTAGGGTCACTTTGTATAAATAGGGGTCTCCCTCTCTCTTCTTAAACATCTTTGTCTCTTCTACTTTAAGTAATTTTTATTTTGTAGAACTCCATTAAAGCTCTTCAAGCTTTTAAGCTATTTCCTTTGAGAACTCAACCAAGTAAGTCTCGTTCTTTATTTTTCCGTTTGTTAATATTGTAGCCGTGGACTAGATCCTCTATAAAATTAAGTTTGTTTTCGTTTTTATCGGTTAAAGCTTATGTCTCATTATTATGCTTTGTTTTATGCTTTAAGTATGTGTGAGTAGTCGTTTGGTTAAGTCTCGGGATAATCTTTTCCGAGGACTTAGGGAGTTATTGGTTCTCGAATTCTCGAACTTTAAAGCATGATTCACGGATTAGAACTTAGCTTGCATTTTTGGTCTAAGCAAGGGGTGTTAACTACTCGGTAAGGCGTTTGCCAAGCGGTCTTGGCAAATGGCTCGCCGAGGGCTCGTGGCCTCCTATGTTTCGATAAATGTGTCAAACAAGCGGGTTTGCCTCCGTTAAATCATATCTTTTTTGAAATATAGTCATTAAAGCTAAATTCTCCGGGCGAGAGCACGCGGTCGTGACTTTCGCCCGAGTTAAATTGAGAACCGGTAACGTCCTTTGTCAAGGGTTAGAAGATCCTGAGACTTGCCTCTTTAAGTTAATCAAAGCGTTTTTCCTATTCTTTTGCCTTGTCGTGTTCTCCGTTTCAAAGCAAACTCAGTTGGCCGCCTTGAACGCCGAAATCCCACCAATTCAACCTACAATCCGATTAAGCTATCATCGAATTCCCTGTGGTACGATCCCGGTCTTACCGGTTTACTATGCTACCGTCAATCTAGCCCTACGCTTGGGGTTTTTATTCAACCGTATTTGAAGGCGAAGTTGAAGGCTAAGCATTTTTGGCGCCGTTGCCGGGGATGTTCTTTATATAGCTTATTATTGGAGGAGCGACAAACCTTTGTAAGTACTCCGTTTATTTTCTTTTTATGTACAGTTGAACTCAACTTAGCGGATACCTCTAACTGAGCCACCAATTCGATCTGAGGTTTAACGAAGCTAAATTGAGCATCATCTCACTTTTCTATTATTTTGTTGCATTCTTATCTAGCCGTGGTGGTGGCATAACCCCACGAGGCTGTTTGTGAACGAGGCGGCGGTATAGCCCTCTAGTCTGCTTAGTTGGCTTGTGCAGGTTGTATGCTCAATATCTATCGTAGTCCTGAATCGCATCGACTACATCGATCTGCATCACCTGAACTATCACCTCCATTAAGCCCATGGCAGAACAACCGCAGCTCGTCCTTTGCGGTGATTACTTAACACCAGGACGGGGTCCACAGTCCTCCCCCATTGCCATTCCCTTGCACTGCCGGCCAATGTCTTTTGCTTTCAAGCCAGAGTAGCATCGTGTTATAACCAGAATTTCGGGGGCGGGAATTGGAGGGAGGGGATCCTTATGCTCACATTCGGGATACAAAATTTATCAAATAGTAACAAATATTCTTTGTTTTTTTGTTCATTTGTTTGACCAAAGAGTAAATCTTTTAACTTAGAGAGTGTTGAGTTATGGGCTCTATCTTGTCCCATCGGGTTTTTTTCTTCTCTCCTTTTTTACTTAATCGCAAAAAAGGATAAGTTCTAATTAAACTGATAGAATATTTAAATGATATTTACCATTCGGACTCAATTTGAAGTTTCTATTTTTATGTTAACATCAGTCGATCCAAATTATTCTTCCCCAACGACCCTTATGCGACTCAAAACTTGAGGCTCCCTTTGTTTTCCTCTCTTTTTATTTATACATACTTCAAGTGCTCTCAAACTGTCCATTTGCCTCTCACTATATCAAGTTTCCGACTATTTTCTTATTTTTCCCTAAGAACAAAGTTGGAAGAGGATAACATACGTAGTTACATGATACTTCATTGGAATTCTTCGCTCCCGCTCTCAATCATAGCTAGGCGTTCGAGCTATCAACTCTCTCTCTCTCTCTCTCTCTCTCTCTCAAAGTTTAATATAACAAGTTTAACAGAACTATAAAATTAAGGTTTAAATAGAATTTAGTGTATTTCGAAACCCTTAAAGATGTTTTCACAATAAGCTTTTTTTTTTTCCTTCTGCTTTTCTCCCATAAAATATTCACATTTTGTCTACTTCGTCCGTAAACTATTAATTTAACAAATTTATCCCCTCAAGTTTTTGATTGATTCCTATTTCGTCCAATCGTTAATGGTAGTTGACATTTTAGACGAAAAACATGTCACGTGCCTATCAAAACCCTAATGAAAAAGACAAATAAGTCATTCCCTCCTTCACGGAATATACCCACAAGGAAAAATGTGTATATTCTGTGAGGGATGGATTGACATTTTTGCCCCTTTTCATATGGATTCTGATCGCATATGGTAGGCACGTGATAGGTTTTTTTGTCCAAAATGTTAACAATCTTTAACGAAATAAGAATCAATCAGAAACTTGAGAGGATAAATTCGCCAATTAGTAGTTCAGAGATAAAGTAGACAAAATATGAATAGTATACGGGATAAAAACAAAAAAAAAAAACTCTTAAACTCATTAGTAATAACACGGTTCCCCCTCTTTCCCCGGACAAAACCAGAATTACAAAAAAATCGGAGGTTCTTTTCACAAATACGCAAAATTAAATGAATTCCACCCTCAAAACAGACCAGTATAAATACAGCACCCCCACAGCGGAGGTCCAGATACTCCTCCGGCTGTTACTTCCGTTCAGTTCGTCATAAGAGTTTGGGCCGCTGGAGTTTCAGAATTAGGATTTGTTTTCTAAGAGAATCTCGAGATATCGGCCGGAAATCGACGCCGGAGATCCAATGGCGAGCTTGTATATTCCGGTGCAGAACTCCGAAGAGGAGGTTAGGGTCGTCCTCGACCAGCTCCCCAGAGACGCCTCTGATATACTCGACATTCTCAAGGCCGAACAAGCGCCCCTCGATCTCTGGCTCATCATCGCGGTTTGTTATTCCACTCTGTATACTCACCCATGTACAGAATTACGCCACTCGAATGTATTTGTATTCCGAAGAGTCTCAGTTTTAAATTTGTTCAATTTGCATAGAGTTGTTATGGGTTTAGAACCTTAGTCACATAGGTCACCCGGTCACGCTCTCAATCTTGGCTATGCGCTCGGGCTCTCAATCCTTTCTCTCTCGCAATTCTAGTACGCTTTCAGGGTTCCGCTCCCGCACGGGTGTTATGTGACTAAGTTTAGGACTTCAGCACATAATTCTTTAGTAGAACCCTTTCGTTCGCACTCTCAATCCATCATTGCCATGCACTCGTGCTCTCAATTCCTCCCAATTTTAGTAGCTTGGGTCCTTGGGATATTTTTGAAAGTCAGTTTCACGCTCGCGCCCGCGCTGGCGCATCATGTGACTTAGGTTAGGACTCATAAACCAACAGCTACCGATTGGTAAACAAGGTGGGCTGGAACATGCTTTTGAAGCTCGTTAAGTTTTCTATCCGAGCTTGAACAAAACGGTATTTGAGTTGGCTTGTTTGCAGCCACTCATTCATACTTAGATTGTGGTTTTTTTTTTTTTTCTAATTTATTGGTACTTTGGACTGTTAATTTTGTACTGCTTGTTAGTCGTCTGTGTGTCAAGTATTTTAATCCATTGACTCTCCAAGCAGTACGTTGGTTTGAAAAAAATCGACTTCTCTTAGCTTATTAGTGGGTTTTGTTACTGGTGTTGATGCAGAGGGAGTACTTCAAGCAAGGCAAAATTGAGCAATTCCGCCAAATTCTGGAGGAAGGATCTAGTCCTGGTATTTATTTGTTTTGTTCCTCTCCATGTCTTGTCATTCCGTATACTGTACTCGTTATGTATTGTTTTAGTGGTTGATGTGCAAGATTAGAAAATGTCTCCTTTTTGGGGTTTTACGTGAATGTTCTGATTTTGGTTTCTTGTGCTGAAGAAATCGATGAATATTACGCGGATGTGAGATACGAGAGGATTGCCATCCTAAATGCTTTAGGGGCTTATTATAGTTACCTTGGAAAAATCGAGACAAAACAAAGAGAAAAGGAAGAGCATTTTATCATGGCAACGCAGTACTACAACAAAGCATCAAGAATTGACATGCACGAACCATCTACTTGGGTCGGAAAAGGTAAGCATCATTTGGCTGCTTTATTTATTGACAACTAGTTGACGGATATTCATATTCTGTACGTGCATTTATTTCGGTGGACTGCACATGTAATGGAGATCGATAACTTGTGGATATGAAATCCAAAGATGAATTATTTTGAATTCGGTCAGTTGGGAATTTAGAATTGCTATTTAAGTTGTTGAAATTGGCGTTCATTACTGAAATACTGTGTGCATTAGCCAGACGACTGACAAGAGTAAATGTATGAAGATTTTCATTAAATGCGAGATATTGGTTTCACTAAGAGGGTTGCTATTATGGTAACACGGAGGAGAGACCACGAGAAGTGAGGAAAATGGACAGCTAAGAATATCATATGGCCGTACGTATCAAAAAGACAATTTTTTTAGGATTAAATATCTAATAGCCGATTTTCTGTCTTGGTGTGCACTCCTGACGAAACCATGGGGCTCAGCTTCCACTTTCACAGCTAATTTAATGCACAAGACACAAACTTGTATATCTGGTTGGGTCTATTCTTCCATACCAGTAACCATAAAAATATTCAATACTATTGTCGCATATAAGATTGTGCTTTTTCCTAGAAGGTGCAATGATAGCTCTGAAGGATCTAAACTGATATTCATTGTTTATTTATTTACATGTCAATTAGTTTCATGTTACTGGATTTTCTCTCATCAGCAGGTGTTTTTGTTTTGTCCTGCTTTCATTTGACTATGGAGTGACTGTGTTACAATTCGTTCTGCGCAGTGTAGAACTTCGTGTTTACAGATCACAGACTGAGGAGATCTCACACTTCTAACTGATTCTGGATACAGGTCAGCTTTTACTGGCTAAGGGTGATGTAGAACAGGCATTTAATGCATTCAAGATTGTGTTGGATGGTGATCGCGATAATGTTTCTGCACTTCTTGGTCAGGTAGTCATTATCTTCCTGTATAGTCAGATTAAGGAAAATATCTTCATTCGGCTGTGCAGATAATTGGTTTGTATTTCCCCTGAAATTTGCAATATGATGTCCTATGGTGACATAGTGATAGTATCTAGTAAAAATGGAAATCTTCACTTTTGATGTAGGTAGTTTCCTTTAATGTATGGTGCTTTGAATATTTCCTTGGGTAGACACGATTTCAGATTAAGGTGATTCAACATAGCCTCCAATTTTCCTTTTTGCTAAGTATTTTTGCACATGTATGGAAATTCAACTTCAAAGTATCTTTGGCTCTTATATTGTTCTATTGCATGCACATGTTTTGATTTTACAGAAATTGACTAGCCTTTGATATTTTGCAGGCATGTGTTCAATTTAACCGTGGTCGATATTCCGATTCACTAGAGTTGTACAAGGTTTGTTAGTTAACCACATTTATCGGACCTTGGCTGCTATGCGGAGTTTCTTAGCTTTGTTGCTTTACATCTCCGAGTTTATTTTAGTTTCGGTTGTGAGAAACTCTTTCTCCCATGGAATATCTGATTATTGTTGTTCTGTGGGTATGGTATCCTTTTTGGGCTTATTTTTTGAGTTGCTGTTTACTTGTAATATTCTTTATCAAGAGGGCCTTGCAAGTCTATCCGCAATGTCCCGGAGCTGTAAGACTTGGCATCGGTCTCTGTCGTTACAAGTTGGGTCAATTTGAGAAGGCAAAGCAAGCCTTTCACCGAGTTTTGCAGGCAAGTCAATAGTGCATACAGCTTAGTTTGTCAATGAGTGTCATCTTTCTGTTGCAAGTTTGGGCTGATGTTGATAACAAATTATGTTAAATTTAATAACTGTAGATAGACCCAGAAAATGTTGAAGCTCTTGTGGCACTTGGAATTTTGGATTTGCATACAAACGAAGGTCAGCTGATCCACGTACAATAGTGCTTACATACATAGTGCATAGATCATGTAAAAAATTCTCACATTTATTGATGTATATATACCTATTAGTTCGTTGCTATTTAAACTAGTTGAATTGCAAAATGTGAAACTAGAGTTTGTATATGAAGAGGAGAAGTGAAAAAAGGAGGAAGACAGACAAAAATAGGCTTTTGGGAACCTTATCTGCCCTTTCACCTCATATATTTGTTTAAAACGATATGATCGAATCACACAACGACCCTTAGTGCGGAAAGTAAACTGAACAACAAATATAAGCCCTGCAGCAGAATTGTTTTGGGGTTTGGTTTTTGTTTTTCAATGAGTTCAATGCTACCTTGTTCTTTTACTTGATTGATTCAATTGTCTATGCAGCTGGTGATATTAGGAGAGGAATGGAAAATATGCAAAGAGCTTTCGAGATTTACCCTTACTGTGCAATGTCACTGAATTATCTGGCAAACCACTTCTTCTTCACTGGTCAACATTTTCTAGTTGAGCAACTAACCGAAACTGCACTTGCAATAACTAATCATGGGCCAACCAAGTCACATTCTTACTACAATTTGGCTCGGTCGTACCATAGCAAGGTATGTCACAGTATTCTTTTCTCTTCACAGTTTAGTTACCAATTTTTTAACTGATTCTTAGAACATTTTTTGTTTGCGCATATTCTCAACTGCAGGGGGACTATGAAAAAGCGGGACTCTACTACATGGCATCTGTAAAGGAAAGCAATAAGCCTCAGGAGTTTGTATTACCTTATTATGGTCTGTAGATTTTCTGATACTTGTTTCATTGTTACATCTTGCTGTTTTTCTTCTACTGTCCTTTTTTCTGTATTCTCTTTCTTTCCAAGCTTCCGTGGGGGTATTTGCCTATCCTTATCAATGTTTGATGTTACTCAAGTTACAGTCAGTGTTGGTCTTTTGACTTCCCAGAATCTACTAGCTGTGTTATCGCCTATGGATCTTCATGTTTTTGGTTTACAAAAAGATGAAAGGACTGAAATGTGTATTTTAGTGCGTTATAATGATTTTGAAACATGTGGTATAGTGGTCAAATGCGTTTGAATCAGTGGTTAATGTATGTATTAAGAAAGTCCAGTTAACAGCTTGCCAGAGGGATTCATTCGTTATGCACCACTCAAAGAGTGCGCGATCTATATCATAAGAAGTAACCATGATATTACTGAAGATACCTTACCATGTGCATCATTTGGAATTGATTCTGTGGACTTCATGTCTGTTTTGAGCATTTTCAGTTAATCCATCCTCTCTCATCTACCTTTTCATTCTACACATTTGGTTACTCTGGTACAGGTTTGGGGCAAGTGCAATTGAAACTGGGAGATTTTAAAAGTTCTCTTGGGAACTTTGAAAAGGTCTTGGAGGTTTACCCTGATAACTGTGAGACATTGAAAGTAAGTATAATGACAGCAACTATGTTGGCAGTTCTTGCTTAAAATTTTTATCCTTTTTTGTCTCTCTCTGATTTTATGGCATCTTTATGAATATAGATGGCAATATGTTGTCAATGACTGAATTGTATTTTTCCTTCTTGTAGGCTCTTGGGCACATTTACATTCAGCTTGGGCAGACTGAGAAGGCCCATGAGTTCCTCAAGAAAGCTACTAAGATTGATCCACGCGATCCACAGGTTAGTTATTTTGTTGTTTAGTTCTTCTATGCTTTAATTCCTTGTTAAGATGTTTATTGCAAATACATGTTCTATTTGAGTGATTAAGAGGTTAATTACGTCTCTTGTATGGATGCATGAGGAACTGTATTCAGCTTACTAATAAGAATAATAGTATTAACTATAGCCTACAATTGATGAGTTTTTATACGATTTCCATTTTTCTTCTGTTTCCCACCAAAAGAGGTGCAGTTGAACATGGATGTACAAGATTCTTTCAAATGAGACACGTTGACAATGGGGAACGTTCATTCTTCTAGATCATTCGGTTGTAGGTCATTCTTTGATTATATCTTTGATGATGTTGCTAATGTTCCAATTCTTCAAGCGATGCAATTTTTGTTTACATTTTTATTACTATGTGACATATTTAATCCACATTCACTCTGTTAATTTCTGGCATTTTTCCCTGCTGCACAATAGTGATAGCACAATTTCCTCTACTCGTACTCTACGCAAGTCATTTTGGCCTTATCTACTTTTGACTTTTTGTCCTCGGAGATTTCCATGTTTGTCAAGTACATTACTGGGCGAAACATTTTGCTTTCTTTCACTCTTCTCACCTTAATGCAGGCATTTCTGGATCTTGGAGAATTGCTGATTTCAACTGATGCAGGTGCAGCTTTAGAAGCCTTCAAAACAGTATGGGCATTTGCTTTTTATTCTTTTTCGAGTTGTAGATTTTCTATTGTTCTATACAACTAGAGTTTTGATCTGTTTTACTGGGTGGGGGGGTCAGATGGGCACTTTGAATCACAACCATTATCGAGTGCTGGTTTCAGAAATCCCCGAAAATGTTTAACAGTACCTTGTATAGTTGAATATATGTTTGTGGAATGCAAATCTTGGGAGCCCATGACCATCTGTTCACTGGCAAATCCTTAAACAATCATGCTTGAATCATCGTCTTACTTTAAATGATTACATAAATTGTATTCTCACCATACCGCTTGGTTTCCATGTAATTTTTTTCCTTTTCCCTTTTGGATGTTACAGGCCCGTGGTCTTCTGGAAAAGGGCCGTGAAGAAGTACCAGTAGAGGTGCTCAACAATATTGGAGTCCTACAATTTGAAAGAGGAGATTTTGAGGTTTGAATTATATTTGTCTTGAGCTTTTTCTTAACTTCCTTGAAAGTAAAATGATCTGTTTCGTTACTCTTATCCTTCCATACAAATAATGGTTTTAGTGCTACATTTCTAATCATCTTTGATGTTATCCTCAATTTCAGCTGGCTGAACAAACTTACCGGGAGGCTCTAGGTGATGGCATTTGGTGCACCCTCATTGAGGATAAATCACCACCCTATCCCATTGATGCCAGTGCATCCATCTATCAGTACAAGGACACACAAATTTTCCATCGACTTGAGGAAGATGGTTTTACCATGGAAGTACCATGGAACAAAATCTCAGTATTATTTAACCTGGCTAGGGTATTCGAGCAGTTAAATAAAGCTGAAAGCGCGAGCATTTTATACCGGTTGATCTTGTTCAAGGTACAGTTGTTTTTTTTAATGCAATTATCCACCCGAGCTTTGCTAATCACAATAGTAACGAAACTTGGAGTTATCATAGCACTTTCATTTAATTTATTCTGCCATTTTTGCGTGCATCTTTACTTCGCTTGCTCTTATTTTTGGCCTAATGGTGAATTTGAGCTCAACATTGCTTGGAATCCTAGATACTAGTTGGACCTTGTCCCACATTGGTTAATTATAACTAGCAACCTCTCCACTCATTGTCAATTGGTTTTGAGTTGGATACTTTAACATAGTGTCAAAACTAGGTTTTCGGAGGCATTCAGACAATATTCTTAATTGATTGCCTCGTTGTTTGTGCCTTAGGTGCACCTTGTTTCGTTGTTCGTTGTGATCCCTATGTTATGGATCTATTGTTTATCTCTCCATGTACGGGTCAGGGGTTGCACGTGCAGGGGAGTGTTAGAGTTTGTCCCACATTGGTTAACTATAGCCTCCAAATCTAGTATATGAGCCTGGGCGGCCTCTCCACTCATTGCCAATTGAGTTTGAGTTGGATGCTTCAACAATACCCAACCATTTGGAGATTTTTTTTTGAAAAAGTTTAATCAATTAATGAAGCATTTACCTACTTGGGACCCGACGCCAGGGTTATCTTCTTGTTTGCTCACCACTCTCTTTATGTTCTTTCCGGCCATCCTATTGTCCTTCAGCTGCCTTACCTGGACTCTTTTGTTTCTGAACTGTTACATGGTTTAGGTTCTTTCATTGGCGTTTACATTGAGATAGCTATTTGACCTGTAACTGTATGTGGCCCTAATGCTGATTTGAGGTGGTTATCTGCTGTTACGGATATTTGTCTCTAGTTGGGTATTAGGGGTAGGCGAGGGGGCGTTTACAAGTCCTTGCTTGACTTTATGATTGAAGATCATCAACTTTTGTGAAATTTAGTTGCAAACATCACTTTGCATAAGTGTTTTAGATCTTTTTCTCAATTTTTGTCCGATGCCTGGGGGGTACTTCCCTATTTGCCAATTTGTCTAACCTGTGTTCATTTTTGCAGTATCCGGATTATATTGATGCTTATCTGAGGCTTGCCGCAATTGCGAAAGCTCGAAATAATGTCCATATAAGCCTTGAGCTGGTTGTTATTGCTTTTCTTGCTATCTTATCATCTACTCTTTGTTTCATATAAAAGGTTTATCAATGTTGGTTTTCCTTTTATAGATTGCTGATGCTCTGAAGGTGGATGATAAGTGCCCAAATGCATTACTGATGCTTGGTGACTTAGAGCTAAAAAATGATGACTGGGTTAAGGCAAAAGATACCTTCAAGGCTGCTAAGGACGGAAGTGACGGAAAAGATTCTTATGCTACTCTTTGTCTGGTGAATAAATTGTTCAGATTGCCCTCATCTTCTGTTTCTTAGACTAGCTTTGGCTTAAGTTTGGTGGTAGACCTTTTCATACTGCATGTTGTCTGTACCTGGAGGCATTGTACTTAAGTGTCAAAGTCATCTACCATCACGACGGTGGTTTTAGTTATTTTGTCATGACCTCAATGTCAATCTTTGGTATTGAGGTAACCTAAAAATATCAGTAGCTTATCTACTTGCTTTGTCGTTGTTAGGGAAACTGGAACTACTTTGCAGCAGTCCGCTCAGAGAAAAGAGCTCCTAAATTGGAGGCCACTCATCTAGAAAAAGCCAAGGAATTGTACACAAAAGTATTGTATTCCTCTCAACTTCAAAATCTGATTCTGTGACTTTTACATTAGTGCCTTTTGTTCTTAAAGCTTTTCTTTCGAAAGCTACATGATGTAATATGCTGCCCTCTCTATGCCTTCCTGCTTTGATTTGGGGGCATGGTTCTATGGCATCATGTCTCTTGAGTTCCTAAATTTTTGAAGGTATAGGGGACCTGTAGCCTAATGATAAAATTTTCTGAGAGCAGCCACTTTGTGCATTATTGCCAAAGGTTATCTAGTTCTTCCCCGCTCATACCCTTGATTGGAGATTACATAGGTATTGTTGTTGTTGTTATTCAAGGTGGAATTTATGATTCTGGTCATTGAAGGAAATTTTGAGAAAAAAGGCTAAAAGATCATGAAATTGGAGGAAATGAGACACAATGACCACTTTTTTTGCTTCCATTGTGATGGGCTGCTCAATAGGGGTAGCCTGGAGACAGAGAACAAAAATGCGTTCATTTGAAGTAGGATGGGCTTGGGCTCTTACTGGAACTAGACTGTAAGGGACACGTGTCCTACATACTTGGTTGATCATGCACCTAGTGATCATGTTTTGTGATTAAGTCTGCTATATGATAATCCATAAAGCATGTTTTTCCAAAGTTGCTCTGAATAACTTCATATATACTATTTTACAATAGAAAATCAATAAAAGGAAGATGACCGTTTAGCAGTGTCCTTGGGTCCTCCATCCTAAATATATGACTAGAAGAGGCCGGTGTTGAGCAATTGTTGGCTTTTGTGCATTATGCTTGTTTGCCTATGGTATACATGTATCAATACTTTTGGTAGACATGTGACTTAAAGTTCCCTCTAGTTTAGTGATACTCATTTGGGTGTCCTCTGAAGGATCTCTGATTATTTTCTCTTCGAATACGAGATTTCTTATGTCCTGATAAATGTCATTGTGATCGGGAATGAACTGTACTAATCCTATTGCTTGCAGGTTCTGAGTGAACACAAAGCGAATCTTTATGCTGCCAATGGTGCTGGAGTGGTCTTGGCAGAAAAAGGTCAATTTGATGTTTCAAAGGATCTTTTTACACAGGTAGCTGAGTTACTTCATTTTGGGCAATGATCAAACTATTTTTGTTTCCCTCACATCTTATTCCTGTGTTTAAGGTCCAACAAGCTGCAAGTGGAAGCATCTTTTACGAGATGCCAGATGTGCGGATCAATGTGGCTCATATGCATTTTGCTCATGGCGATTTTCCATTAGCTGTGAAAATGGTTCTGTACAGAATGGCTTCTTATTTGATACATTTAAATATCTTTTCACTTTTCAAACATTTAACTCAATGCACTTGTTGGTGGCATTTCCTTATTTGCAGTATCAAAATTGTTTGCGGAAGTTTTACTATAATACAGACAGTCAAGTTCTTCTCTACCTAGCTCGTACTCATTATGAAGCTGAACAATGGCAAGACTGCAAAAAGACATTACTAAGAGCTATTCACTTGGCACCTTCAAATTACACGTTGAAATTTGATGCTGGTGTTGCAATGCAAAAGTTCTCAGCATCGACATTGCAAAAGCAGAAAAGGACTGTGGATGAGGTTACCAATGATGAAATCCTTTCCTTGCAGTTTTCTTTGTATTTCATCTAGTGGTACTTGAACCATGGAACTCTGATAATTGTTATTTTTCGGAAAAGCTCATCTTTGCATCTGGATTCTGAATGAAGAAAGCAAGGTAATGAGCATGAAAATTGAATCGGGTCTCTAGGCCTACCCTCTCTGATACCTTCTGGCTTTGATTTGGGAGCATGGTTCGGCGGCATAACGTTCCTAGAGTTTCTCAATTTTTGGAGGTACAAGTGGTGTGGGGAAGGGGGCGGGGGGCGGGGGATTGCTTTCTGAGAGCAAATACTTTGTGCATATATTGCCAAAGGTTGGGTCTATGACTCTGTCTCAAGTATTCTTCTGCCCATACCCCCTGGATTGGGAATCTCATGGGTGCATTATTGTTGTTGTTTGGAAAACTTCATTTGCTTTCTGTTAGGGTCATCTTAGTCCTTAATACTAATATTCTGAGAACATGGGCTCCTTTCTTTCTCCTTGAACTGTTGACATGTCAATCAGTCACTGGTCTTGTTATCTCTTGGTTTAGTTGGCTAAAACATATTGGTTTTCAATGGTTTATTCAAAGAGGTGCTGCTTCTACTATCTCACAATGTGTATACTTTTGGTTTTATCGTTTTTGTAGTTGCTCACATGCATGCATGTATTTCAGCCATTTATTCCATGAACTTGATGCTTTTGAGCTTCTTTACATAGTATCCCTTAAAGATTGTGACGGCTGTTTCATTGACAAACAACAGATTTTCTAATAGAAACACTCCAGTGGATTTCAATGACGCTTATGTAAAGAAGAATAACTAGTAACACGAGTTACCCAACTGAAACTGACCTCATTAACGGATATCAGTCTCCTCCCACCATCATATAGCTTTGTAAAGGCTATTATAGTGAGTAGTGAGATAGCAGGTGTTATGTAGCTAGCTCCTTCATTCTCACTATGTGGTCCGTACTTCTTCTAGTTGCACCATGAATCATCAGTGTTGTACATTTTTTAATTTTAGTTTTTTTTTTTTGGTTATCTGTGCTACTTCTAGTTATAATGCTGGATATCATTTTGAACTATGTTGATGCTCTGACGCTGTCTCTCATCATTCTGGTGTAATAGGTGCGTTCAACTGTGGCAGAGCTTAAGAATGCTGTTAGAGTATTCAGTCAGTTGTCTTCAGCTTCAAACCTTCAGTTTCATGGGTTTGATGAGAAGAAAATTGATACCCATGTTAATTACTGCAAGCACTTACTCGAGGCTGCAAAAGTTCACTGTGAGGCAGCTGAGCGTGACGAGCAGCAGAATAGGCAGAGAATAGAACTTGCACGCCAGGTCTCTTTGGCAGAGGAAGCCCGTCGAAAAGCTGAAGAACAGAGGAAATTCCAGGTTAGCTGGTGTTGACTTGAAGTATAGTTCTTTTATCATTTTAATGCATTCACTTATTCAATCATTCAACTCATGGGGAAGCAGATGGATAGAAGGAAACAAGAAGATGAACTCAAGCAAGTGATGCAACAAGAGAAAAATTTAGAGCGCATAAAGGTAAGGGTAGTTAACGTTTTTTATTCTATTTGCGTATTATTCTCTTCTATATTGTATTGTTACGGTTTGTAACGCTTCGTATTGTGTTTATCTTAATTTGTTTCAGCATATCTTCATCTCTTTTTTCTGGTATTGACCAGCTTCTTGTCTGACTTGTGATATGCTTGAGATAATTATGCTTCCATCTTTGTGCAGATCTGGTTTGTCTCTGAATTTTGTGGAAATAAATATGCTTTGTCTCCAGGAACAATGGAAGAGTATTGGTCCTGCGACTAAGCGGAAGGATAGGTCGCACTTTGAAGATGAGGAGGGAGGGCATAATGAGAAGAGGAGGAAAAAGGGTGGAAAGAGAAGAAAGAGGGACAAGGGCTCTAAGACACGTTATGAGACCAACGATGCTGAAGCTGACATTGTGGATGATCATGAAGAATTGGATGATGAAGATGGAAACATGAATTACAGGGATCCCTCTAATCCGATGAATGATCAAGAAGATGAAGGGGAAGAAAATGCCCAGGATCTACTGGCAGCAGCTGGGCTTGAAGATTCTGACGCTGAGGATGATGTGGTAATCTTTCTCTACTTGCCTATACAATATTTTGGGAGATACTTGGAATGTTTATTTTGGTCATTCCGATTCTAATTTGTCTCGGACGCTATTGTCAGCTAGAATTTTTTCCAAGTAAGAGAACTAACCTGAAAAGGTTCTATGCTATTGTTTGTCTAGCGAATTGGCATCACTCATCTTTTTCTCCAAGGTTTTTTATGGTATCATTTTCCCTCCCAAGATATTCATACCTCCATCCTAAAATGTTTATCCGGTCCGCAAAATGAGAAGTGGAAAATACTAAGTTTTTTTCAAGAAACAATTAAAACTTTTCTCATGAACCAAAATAACTTGTTGACATCTAGTAAATCGTTGAATTTTTTTTTTTTTAAAAATTGGAAAATACTAAGTTTTTTTTTTATTTTTTATATTTTAAATGTATAATATTTAGAGAAGTGATTTTGGCAATCGCCTTCTATCCTAGTGCATTCCTTTTTCCTTTTTTTTTTTTCCCTGCAGATAAAGCTAGAGAAGTTCCCTTAATACATTTTAGTTTGTTATTTTATATATTTTGATTCCTTATTTTATTTTGCCTAAATACGTTATAAAACAGGTGGATTGTTTTGTTACTACCTAGTTAGGACATAAAGGTGTGCCTTTACCAATATTTTTACCTATTCAAAGTGATTTTTCTTTTGTTTACCTATGCTTTTATGTCTGTTTGTTTCTGGGTGAAGGCTGCACCTTCCAACATCAGTCGAAGGAGGCATGCCTGGTCAGAATCAGATGACGATGAGCCTCAACAGAGGCAGCCACAATCCAGTCCTAATGGAGGGCTTTCGGCTGAGATGCAATTAAGTGATGGTGAAATTGGGGGAGATGATGACAAGCTTAATGCAGATTCCGCTGCTGCTGATGAAGACGAATGAAAACATGCATAGGAACTAATTTAGCAGGTTAGCCGTTACAATCTGATTCCATGCATACAAGGCTTGGAGGTATCTTTGCCTGTAAAATTAGGGTTTGCTAATAGCTGTTGTGTAGAAATGATTCAGTTAATTATCTGTTTCATGGTTACTTTCCTTGCATGAAACTGTTTATGTATATGCTCTCGTCTTATCTTGTATCATTTGTTCTCGCTAAAAATTACATTATTTTTAGTGATGCTGTTTTCGATCCCCCCATTTGTTGCTAATATCACCCATAGGGCAATTTTACGGGTTATATTGTGAAGCATATGTTATGAAAAGTGTTCTACGCACGTAAAAGTGTTTTACACATTCTTATGATTGTTCCTTGTCTCTCCTTGCTTCCTAGGAATATTGGTTGAATATGTGAAAATTGTTAGTGCTGTATTAAGTTAGAGGGTGCTAAAATTCATCGGTATAATGCCCATATCACCGCTTTCCCTCTACCCTAGAGATGTCTGAGGTGAAATAAGCAACTGTTAATACAACCCCCAAAAGAAGCGAATTTAGTAAATCTCCTTGCAAATGCTGAGCATTTTTAGCTCTATTGTGGTTTGTGGATGGTCCGAAATGGGAAATTGGGGACACTGTAGGGCGCTTTTTGTAGTGCACCTTGTAAGGCGCCGCACATTTGAACCGTCCATCTCGGCAATCCATGGTTTAAATTCGTTGAAATACTCTTACCGGTTAAAATTTATTCTTATTGGTAAAAGTTAACAAACATATCTGAACTATGAATTGCCGAGATGTGAACGGTCTGAATGCAGGTCGATACAGTGTCCCCGATTCCCCGAAATGGACCATTAAGATGAAAGTTTGACCCCTAAGAAAGGTGAGACGAAAGGTTGGGAATATCACAGAGGGAGAACGATGGCGTTTTGGGAAAGAGTTAAAAATGGTGGGCTGGGGTTCGTGTTCTGTGTCAGTTTTTTTTGTAGATTGAGGGTACACTCCAATTTTTTTTTTTTTTGCTCGGCAAGTGCACTCCAATTTTTATAACCACTTTCTTCTTATCTTTTATGTAATGTGAATTTAGAAAATTGAACTTTCGTTTATATACTCTTCCAAGGAGAACACTGTAAATTTACACCACGTGAAAACAAAAAAGGAAGTGTGACTATAAAAAATGAGAGTGAATCACTACCCATTTGCATCCTCTATGTATATAATTTGCCAAAAGATTTGATTTCCTTGTCCGTGTTAGCATAGAGAGAGTCTAAAAACACAACCATTTGCACAATTTGCCAATGCGATGTTACGTTTATAGTATTGCTAAGTTAGGATATGCTGTGAAGCAAACTTGGTAACTAGTTGTTGAACCGCTTATTATATGCATCTCAAGAGTCGAGACCTTACTGCCTTTTTCCGATGAGCCATGCGACTAGTAGGAGGATGTGGAAGAAAAAACTCGAGACCGTTTCTCCTATTTTCTGCCTTCGTGTTTTATCTCCCTTATTGGGTGGCCAAGGGTGTATTTCTTGTGGAATTACTGAAAAAGCCTCGCAGGTGACCTTGTGCCAATCAATGTGAGAGAGAGAGAGAGAGAGAGAGAGAGTTTTCATTGATGGGTTTTGTTAATATATGCCCTAGGGGCAGAGGTTAATACTCATTTAATGATGCTAACTACACCCACTTATATAGGAACTCGCACAGGTATTTAATAGGTTATGCACTATTGAACTAGGAGAAAATTTTGTTTCTAGTTAGATTAAATTACCCTTTTACTCTTCTATAGATGCTTTCTTTTCAAGTTTCAAGTGCCTTTTATTTTCCTAGGTCTTTCAATTCCAACGAGTTAAGCAAAAAAAAAAAAAAAAATCTCCTATGGCTACTCCATATGATACCAGTAAGCTTTCTGAAGGTTGGAAAAACAAATGGATGTTAGTATTGTTGCACTTCTTTTTATAGTCTCCCATAATAATAGTTCCTTACAAAAAGATGTGTAGTTTTTTACATGATTTTTTGAGTTTTTTCGCACCAAATGAAAGATCTCAATTTGTTCTTTAATTTGATGGGGAAAAAAAATTCAAAAAATATCAACAGAAGTACTTTATTTTTTAGTTTGAAAATTTGCATGTCTTTCCCCAGGGGACTATTAAAATGGGACGGAGAGAGTAACTAAATACTATTACATCCCAAACTACGTTTTTGATTTTTTCCGCCAACCAGATTTAATTTAAAAAAAATATCCCCAAACCAAACTTTACATTGGAAATAAGTATGGAAGAGATTGAAGGATCATGTTTGACGCTTGGCCAATCAAAATAAAATAATATATTCATGTTTGAGTACGATTGGTCTTCATTGTAAAATAATGCTACAGTATTACGTGACATACCAAACGTTAAAGATGAACATTTCTGTCCATTACTAAAACAGTTACATTTACGTAGAAACGGGATTTATTACTCAAGTATTACACTTACATTTCCCATAAAAGTGGAATGGAATACCGAAGTTAATGCATTCCTATCATGTGCCTTAGGGGCATACATTAATAGGACCCTTCATTAATATAGGGAATATGTGGAGTATTTTTTTTTGGGTAAAAAAATATTTTTTCTTTATTCAACCAGAAAAATAAAAATTTAATTTTCATATAGTTAATGCAATATGATCTAGCGAACCTTTTGTTTTGACGGATCAAAAAAAAAAAAAAACTTTTGTTTTGAATTGTTACTCTGAGTTTGATTTGATTCAAAAAATAGGAATAATCTTAAGGAAACAAATTTTCTTTCTTATTAAATGTACTCCATATAGTTTTTACATTTAATTTCTATTAAGAGGTCAAGGGAGACAGATGTTAAGAACAGGGTAATGCTACAAAAACAAACGGAGGGATACATCTTTGTTCAGAATCGTTTGATATACGTGAGTCAAACGTAAAATACACGGAATCCACACTCATCCATTGACCGACATCAAGCATGTGTCTGCATTTGTGTGTTCTCCGTATGGTGAGGTTTGAATTCAAATTCTCTTAATTGGGAGGATCAAGAAAGTGTCATCTGAGCTAGAGCCCATTGGTACAAATAATATTGGGACAAGTCCAGCCTTGCATTGTGAGCCCGCTAAAGAGCCCACATTGACTTTTGATTGTGTATATTCCACGGAAAAGGAATTATTCAAACAATAAAATAAATAATTCAATGATTAAAATAATAAACACATGGGTTTCATTACCCTTGCGCATTTTTGTGAATAGCAAAGAGAAGTTCCCTTTAGAAAGCAAAGTCGAACGTAAAATGGCCGAAAACTTTCTCGTGTTGAGTTATTCCTGTTTTGGACACTGAGTTAGAGAATTACAAAAATTGAAAATGTGGGGATTCTATGAATCATCATTTACTCTTCTTTCTTTTTTTTTTTTAATCCAAAGCCCAATTCAATAGAATGATATAACATAAGAAGTCAGAAAAAAAAGATGACATAAATTTGATTCATTATGATACTACTACTTTATATCTCTCGCTTTCAATCCAATCTATAAAAGTTATTATTCGAAATATGAAATGTGAAAGATGTATCAAATTATAATGATTCAAAATAGATCATAAAACCTATTTTGATAGGCATGGATTTCTTGCCCAAGTTTAATGGAAAACAAAGGAGTACTTCATTCAAATTGGATGTTCAATTTCGATGAATGTTTTTGCTACACGTTTGATGCATGTTTCATTTGGTGACCAAGTTGTCTAAATTTCATATAACGTGTTCAATTTATTAAAAAGTACGGTAAAACATCTACTACAATAGAAAGAAGGCACTTACTTAGTCACATGTACGTTTGTTTAGCTAAAATAAATTATAATCACAGAATTAAAATTGTTTTTTTAAGAATTAAATTATAATCACATATTATAGGCCTTTTATTTGATAGGTACTAGATACTAGGTACTACTACTAGTGGGCAGCATCGATGAAGCTACTATGAGCCTCTTTATTCGTAATTTTTTTACGCTTTTCATGGCCGTGTCACTCTATTGCTTCCACACGATACGATAATCAATTTTAGATTCATTTGTAAAATGTGTAGAGAAACTTTATTGAAAAAATAATTCAGCAAGATAAACTAAAAAAGACTACCTTAATTAATTTATCTTTTTGGTAAAAGATTGTATGTATATTTTACTTATACTTTTAAAACTCCTTTTTTTTTTTCCCCCTCTTCTTTCCAAATCCCCAATTTTGAGGATTCCAAAAACTTAACCCATCTCTTCCACCCCTAATTTACCGTGCATTTTCTCGAAATAAAAGATCCCCAAAATAAATGGGGAAGAAATGTCTAATAAAAAGAAATAAAAATAAAGGGGGAGGCTCAGATCTGTGTAGAAGAGGGCTGAGAACAGCTACCCCGCCATGGCTGCAACCGCAGTCGCCCCGCCAAGAAACGGGTCTGGTTCACAAAGCCCGACTCTAAAATGCTCTTGAGATTTAGTAAATATCATCACAGCCTCTCATAGTAAAGGAGAAATTTTTCAGTGCCTCCATGGGAATGTATACGATCCCTCTACATTCATGGAACCCTTCGCGGAACGGGGTCATAGTTTAGGGTTTTGGCTTCTGCTGGTCTCGATTGTGGAGCTATGATGGCGAAATGCAGTTTACCAGCAATCATAAGCAGAGACAGCGAATCAAAAAGAAGAAGAAGAAGAATAATAACAACAATAACAACAACAGATCACCCCCGCCGCCTCCACAAACACACACACACACACAAGAGAGAGAGAGAGAGAGAGAGAGAGGGCTGTTGAATCAGGAGGGAGAAATCATGGGCGAATTGCAGAGAGGGGCAACCACCCTCGGAAAAAATCCCCAAATCCTCTCCGCGGTGCCTCATTCTCGAGCATTAACCCTAATTTTTTGGACTGAAGTTCGGTATTTATAGGGTCTGAAAGTTTATTGTCCCTTCTACCCTGTTTGACCGCTTATTTGCGGCTTGAAGAAAGGAGGAGGAGGCAACGGCCGAGGAGATGTTGGACATTGTCGACATTTTTTTTTTATTCGTTGTGTAAAGAATTGAAATGAACATTTTGATTGACATGGAAATACGTATATTTTCTTCGTTCAACCATAGTAATTAGGCTTAAATATTTAAATAGTCCTTGCAAAATAGAGTCGGTTTCATTTTCGTCTTTATAAAATTTTTTGTGTTAATTTCGTCCTTCCAGTTTGTGACTCAGTTCAATGTCACCCTTGCCGTGAACCATTGGATGGAATTCGCCTACGTGGATAACGGACTTGCCAGTTGTGTACTGGATTTAGTTAATAGCAACGCTAATGACATTTTAAGCCATGGCAAAATCGTAATTATTCAACTGTGGAATTATGCAACGAGCCATCATGGGTTCGATCCAAAACGGCCCAACGGTCAATACACATGGCCTTAGGCCATGTGTCGTGTGTTTTTTAGCCGTGTGATTATTATTGAATGAAAAGAGTCTAGAGAGCATTTTCTCTAAACCTATATCATTTGTGATTTTTTTGTCGCACGCTCGTAATGTAATGTAATTGAATGGCAAATTGATCTTGTGCGCCTTTTTTTGATAGAAAAGGATGTGGGTAATATTAGGGGGAAGAGACATGGGTTAGGTAAGTACCAAAGAAGGTTTCCAATATTATTCAAGTAGGCAAATTCCGTCCACTGGTTGACGGCAATGGTGACATTAAACTGATTCACAAACTGGAAGGACGAAATTGACACAAAAAATTTTACAAGGACAAAAATGAAACTGACTCTATTTTGTAAGGACCATTTAAGTACTTAAGCCTAGTAATTAACCAATTAGAGTTAGCTCGATTGCTTAAGACTCTTATGTGTTGTTAAGAGATCAGAAGTTCGAATCTACTCACCCATGCGAAATTGTTCTTCTTCTTGTATTTGTTGAGAAAGAAAGTGTGATCTCCATTAAATTTGACTACTAAAAGAAAGATACTACTAGTTTTGGTTATCAACATGCCAAATTTTGCTTATTGGTTTAGGGGTCGCTAAGTTTATGGTTATCCCATGGTGAACTATATTTTGAATCAATATTGTTACCTTTAAAAAAAAAATTAATTTTAGTTATGCCTTTGAAGACACCCTAAGGAGACATAAGTAAAGAAAGGAGTGATGTCACAAAAATAAATAGAGAACGCATCTCATTCGAATCGCATAAGTTAAATGCAATGCACACAGGATCCAAGCATTTGATTCAAAACACGCCTATGCCTGCATTTGTGTTTCTTTGTATGCGTCTATAGCATGCTTTTTTTTTTTTTTTTGAAAATGTCCAATATTATTTTATAAAAAAAACCATCATAACAAAAGTTGTGACAAGTTCATTTAATTTTTGGAAAAAAAAAACCCTGTTTTTTTGAACATATATACTAACCTTTGATAGTAAGTTACCAAAAAAAATTTAAAAAAACTAACCTTTGATAGTTAGTTGTCTCTAGCTAACTGAACAAATAATGGGAAAATGACCGCTAAGGATGTGTTTTGATAATTAATACCTGCCAACGACATGCTAAGAACATTTATTAATGCTAAAAATGTTTTTTACGGCTATTAATTATCAAAACACACTTGGCCCGTCATTTTTCCAAATAAAATTGGACTAATCCATTATTGCATTGTGAGCCCACTACAGAGCCCACATTGAACCCAGTCAATGAGGTGGACTTGCAAAAATGAATCTCTGGGCTTGTATGAATCGTCATACACTCTTATCTAAGGCCCAATTCAATATTTCGACCATCTCCCCATTCGCCAGGTTTCCATGTCCAAATGCTCAAACTTTGCGGATCAAAAAAAAAAAAAAAATGCTCAAACTTTTTAATTTTGGCCTATATTAATCTCATCATTTTCTCATACACTAAGTCTATTGGTACAGCAAAAAAGAACAAAAAACTTATATATTCTCATACTTTTCTCGTGTCCTTATGAAGAACAATGTAATCTAAAAAAATTTCTCAAAGATAAAAATTTGGTACATCTCCTTATCAAGGGACGAGAGATATCTCATTAATAAATATATTTCCACGAGGAAATAGAACCTACACGTTTTTTATCCTCCTCGAATTTAGTATGTGGATGATTTATAAATCAGACCAATCAAGTTATCTTCTTAACTTCGAACACACTTATACCCAATGACATTTCAACCGATAAGATAATATCCAATAAATGAACTATAATGGAGAAATATAAATAACATTCTCTCACATTAGTAAACTCTTATTACATTAGTCCAAAAAATTTGCAACACAAACCAACCAACCTATTATGATTTACATGTGCCATTCTCCAATTACTTTCTTTCTAATTTCTTCTTCCTTAATTTCTTTTTTGACGAACTCATCTTAACTTGAATTCAGATAAACACGTATGCCATGTAGGTATTGATTACGGTAAACAAAGGTCACTTTATTGTAGTAACAAACCAAAATCACTTACACCAAGATAATAACTTTTAAAATATAATAGCGTCATGATAGACTATTCGAATCCTACAGGGCCGGCGGTGAACGATAGCGTAATGGGCATGAGTTGTGGAGAGGAGATCGAGAGTGGGAGTGACGGGAGGGGGTGATGGAGTTTGTTGATGGTGGTGATGGGGTTCGCTGGTGGTGGTGGCGGCGGCGGCAGCAACGTGTCTTAATAGTAAGGGGGGATGGGGTGGTTGTGAAAGAAAATTTGGTTTTGATAGGAGAAGGTAAAGGCGTTTTTTGGGGTTTTATTTAGCAAATTGCGCCTAAAATTGATACCAGTATATTGATGCCTAAAATTGACTTTCACATGCCAATTTAAGTCCTTGCGTTTCAGACTGTTTTCCAAATCTTATCTTTCGAGATTATTCCATGACTGTGTCACAACCGCGTGACTTTACAAAGAGCAGATATTGATTTCTTCTTCGTTTCTTTTTTTTTTTTTTTTATAAAAATAAATAAATAATTCTGTGTACCACGAACAATGTTTTTCCATCTCACAAAAATGTATGCGATCCCAACACTTAAAAGCGGAGGCCACACACTTATACGAGTTAAGAGAGGAGAACATTGCTCCAAGAGCATACAACCGTTGTGTGTGTTGTGTAACTAATTCTGGCCGTCTAGATGTGTTTGGACAGTCCAGATTTTAAGTAAACTATTCACGCAAATAGTTTATTTATTCCTTGAACGAATCCTGACCATTAATTACAACAATGAACGGATAACGATCGGTTGTGCAAAGAGTTTTCCATAACCGTTGTGCGCGTAGCACTTTTGCGGAGCGTCAAAAATGCTACACACCCAAAATTTCCAACGCGATTGGTAGTATACTAGTGTTCTTTCTTTGTATGGAAATTGGTTTAATGACGTTTCTTTAACCAAAGCAGCTTTTGCTTATTGTGTTTCACTAGATGTGATTGAAGCAGCTGATCGTGAAATTCATCATCAAACATTAAAATGGGCAAAATTACAATGGAGCTCTTATTTTGCCTTCTTATTTTTACATATCAAAATTTGTGCTAATTTTTGATCGTTAATCTCTTTCAATTTATAATAAATTTTATGATTTTGTGAACATTGTGTAATAGAACTAATCGAGATCTATCAAACAAGATCCATATTGTATATTTTTTGAGATCCATATTGAAATATTTAAATAATAAAAAATGACACACTGAACAAGTACTTATTGCTTAGGAACCCTTAGTAGTAGGGATGCTAATCGAGCCAAACACAGCATTGTGAAGGCTTGGCTTGACTCTTTGTTATCAATGTTTAAGTTTGACTTAAGCTTGAAAACTTTTTCAGACTAATTGTTTAAGTTTGCGGGAGGCTGATAACCAACTTAGTTCAACACAGCTCAAGCTGAGGTCCAAGCTGAGTCAATAGATGAGCGAGCCCCTACAGTTGCAAAAAGCATATTTGAGCTGGAGTGTTGTATAAAGGCCCCTGTGTCAGTTGTGCACCTAAGTGGTATTGTGGTGACTGTCTGTCCTCCCGGACAATAACTATGGCTTGAACTGGACATTCTACAGCGGATTGGGAGCCCCTCTGGTCAAGCCTAAGGCGAGTTGCTACGTCAGTCGCCCCCTCTTACCCTTTTTGATTAAAAAAAAAAAATTCTGTAAAAGCTCATTCCCTCGCTCCACTAATGCTCCACTAATTCTGCAAGGAAAGTAGTTAGAAAGTTTGTCACGCTAAGTAAGTTTCTGTTGAGATTGATTAGTCAGTTGTGGAAGGCGCCATGGTAAAGCTTTTCATTGTACTGTAACGATTGTTCCAATTGAGTAAAGTTTTTCATTTCTGTCTTTATTTATCTTCAAAGGCCACGTTTAATAAGCCTCCAAGGGGTTGGGATTGGATTGGTAGAGTAGGAGTATTATCAATACCTTGTTTGGTTTGTCAAAAATGGTCTGGATTATTAATACAGTGGGATTGCTAATACCCCAACTTGGGGGTATTGCTAGTACCATCTTGGAGATGGTATTAATAATCTCATCACAACCTCTTTTCATTGTTAATCCCTTCTCATTACCAACCTCTTCTATCAATTCAATCCCATCATCTAATCTCATCTCAAACAAACATAATATTAATAACAGCAATGCTACACACACAGCAAAAGTGCACAGATTTTGTGCACAGATTTTTTGTGGGGCCCACTACGGGTCCCACACAAATAATCCGAGCCGTTCATTAAATGTAAAATATTTTTTCAAGGGTCACCGCAAAAAATCAGCTCAATCCGATACTCATAGATGCTCTATTCAATCATTTAACTTTTCATTCGAATTTCAGAATAATGAAAAGTTAAATGATTGAATCGAGCACGTATAAGTGTTGGATTAAGCTGATTTTTTGTGGAGGCCCTTGAAAAAATGTTTTACATTTAATGAATGGCTCGGATTATGTGTGTGGGACCCGTAGTGGGCCCCACAAAAAATCTGTACACAAAATCTGTGCACTTTTGCTGTGTGTGTAGCATTTCTGTAATTCCATTATTGAATCTCATCCCAAATAAATATACTCATTATTAATCCCTTCTCATTATCAATTCATTCTCATTTCCAATCTTAATCTTATTTCTTTACAAATTTCATCTATCGACAACTGTTATCGGGGCCAAAAGTTCTTAGAAATCTATTCCCTCCTGATAGTACGATACAAAAGAAAAGGCGGAGCCAATCACGATCTAGTAACCAGTAATTTAATAAAGGGCATGAAAGGACAGGTAGTTTGTTGTCGCCATCCCGAAATCCATTGCGATTGGGTTGAGAATTTTTCTTACAAAGTAGGACCCACTCACGATCTACGGTAGTAACCAGTAATTTAATAAAGGAGGAGTAGTTTTGGTTGGTGGAATCGAGGAATTAACTACAAACTATAATCAAGTTGAAAGGAGAGTACATGCATGCAAGTTTGCTCAAGTGAGAAGTTGGTACCCATATACGCAGAAATGTGCCTCGTGGTATTCGATCGTCCGGTTTTTGATTTTAAAATTTTAAGAATTTAATCATAACGTCTTAAAATAATTTTGAAGCTAACCACAAACTCCAAAGTAAATCCCGCGTGCTATCCGTATACACGGTCTATTTCCGTAGTTGGTATCTGTAACTGGGAGAAAGAAGTAGGCGACTGCGTGATGTGATCTAGGTGTTTTTTTGTTTATTTTTTTTCCATGAAAACCATACCATGTGATCCAGGGGGTTGGTCCAAAAGTTGAAAACAAACATGACTTCTTATGTTGGTCATGATTGTACTTCACGCGCATCAA
Source organism: Rhododendron simsii (assembly GCA_014282245.1). Classification (NCBI taxonomy): domain Eukaryota; kingdom Viridiplantae; phylum Streptophyta; class Magnoliopsida; order Ericales; family Ericaceae; genus Rhododendron; species Rhododendron simsii. Next base: position 6,160,770 of record CM024953.1, on the reverse strand, counting down.
CTTTTTATTTATTTATTTATTTTTGGATAAGTAAAAACTTTAAATAAGTCAATCAAAATCAATAAGATTGAGGTCAAGATCTCATTACAACGCAAACTACAGCTGTACTGGCTGATTAAAGTTTCTCTCTGGTAAATCTTATGCGTTTAATTCATATACCATCTTGTCTTGTTTATTTGCACACCCACATTCCATTCCATGGAATTATGGATATGTTACTTAGTATTATTAGGCCCCGTTCCCCTTTCTCCCAAAATCTTCTTTTTGAAAAACAAGATAATTTCAAACTCAAATATAATGAAAATAAAAAATTAATTTTTAATTTTTTTTGTACCGTTTCAAAGATCTTAACAAAATCTATCAAATAAGATTTATATTGGTAGAAAAATTGCGTAAATATATTATTTTTGACCTTAAATTATTTTTTTTTTCAAAAAGTTCTTTTTTTAGAAAGTGAAACGGCACCTTAGTATACCCGAATTGATGATCAGTTGTATGTTCACTTTCATTTTCTTCGAAGTACTCATTTTTTTTTACTCTAACTTTTTATTTCTATATAAATTAATTTGTTGGTCTCTTCTAATTCACCATTTTCAATTTCTTTCCAACCTTCCAATGTAATTAATTATACACATGTTCAAGAATTTTTGGTTTACAATTGAAAAACATTCAACATCACATTGTGATCACGTGAATGTACGCGCGGATGAGAGCTTCAAAATGACGAATTGGAAGCTGTGAGTCAGAGGAGAAACGAAAACAAAATTCACCGATCTCAAACCAATAATTACATACTATTAATGAACATTCTATATTACATGAGTGAGAGAGAGAGAGAGAGAGAGAGAGAGAGAGAGAGAGAGAGAGAGAGAGAGAGAGAGAGAGAGAGAGAGAGAGAGAGAGAGAGCGGCGGGTGGAGGAAGTCTTAGGCAGGGAAAAAGTGGATTCATATAAAACTATAAACTGAGTATATGAATAAGGGAATATTTAATTACCGAATTAAGACTCATATGCCAAAGATGAGGTAACGAGACCCCATAGAAAAGAGGAGGGTAGCGGCCTATGCGATGGTGGTCTCTGTGGCGATGGGCGTCCATCCAGTGACTGGGGTGGAGGCGGTGGTGGTACTGGTGGATGACACACTTTGCGACAAAGAAACGAAATTAGGGACACAATCGTAACAGCCATAAACCCCAGGACAATCCTCCCAGAGCGACCCGCAAGGAACGATAGTACCGATAACGTGGTCCCCTGCTGTGGCGCTGATGCTGGTGAGACGTGAGTTTTTGTTGGTGGTGAATGGCGAGTTTCTGGTGCAGTACTGTTTGGTGGTGGTGAGTAGCCAGTATTTCGTGGAGTTTTTTTTGGTGGTGATGGAGGTGAGAAGTGAGTTTTTTTTGGTGGTGATGGAGGTGAGATGTGACCTTCATGTGGAGTGTTTGTTGGTGGTGATGGTGGCAAGATGTGACCTTCATGTGGAGTATTTGTTGGTGGTGAATGGTGAGTTTTTGGCGCAGTGCTGTTTGGTGGTGGTGAGTAGCGAGTATTTCGTGGAGTTTTTTTTGGTGGTGATGGCGGTGAGAAGTGAGTTTTTTTTTTGTGGTAACGGTGGGGAGATGTGAGCTTCTGGTGGAGTGTTTGTTGGTGGCGAATAGTGAGTTTTGGGTGCGGTGCTGTTTGGTGGTGGCCATGAGAAGCGAGTATTTTGTGGAGTGTTTTTGGGTGGTGATGGCAGCGAGAAGTGAGTTTCTGGTGGCGGTGAGGGTGGTGAGAAGTGAGGTTTTTTTGGCGGTGATGGTGGTGAGAAGTGAGTTTTTGGTGGTGAGAGATAGCTGTGGTGGGTTTTAGTGGTGGAGATCAGAGGCGGAAGTGAGAAAAGGAGAAGAATAGTAGCAAATATTGTTCTCTCCATTTTGGGAGGACTGAGGAGAGCTTTGTACTTTTATTTATGGCTCTATATTAGCTAGAGTTCGATATATATATAGAGAGAGAGAAAATACAGTAGATTGGAAAAAAGGGCCTATCGGCGTTTACCATACGGCTATCTAAGAAGCTTCCCCCGACTTCCATGAATCGCTCCACGTCGCTGTGCAAACAGACGAACCTTGCCTTCAAAACGGTGTCGTTTCCACAGGTAAGATAACGTCCGTTTAATCACGGAAAAAGAAAATAACGATCCAGTAGTATTATTACGGAGTATTATTTTTTTTGGTACAAATCCAGTAGTATTATTGACGAAAAGGATACCAGTATATATCTGTTTAACTAACACATTTTTTACACTGCTTTTATCTATTATGTACTCTCATCAAAAGTTCGTTCAGAACAAAATTGCTAATCATAGATCCCAAAAAACGATTCAAACCGTGTATTAAATGTATGCTCGATCAAATTCATCAAAATATGAGCCTTACATATATGTGAAATAGTAACCAAGGCCTCCTCATTAGTATCTCTATTATAAAACGGAAGAGTGTGGGGACAAGTTGTTGGAACGATTTAGATTAATTTGATCCAAAGGCTATAGTGCATTCTCCCACTTTTTGATTAAATGCCTATAATTTTCATCTAAATCACACAACTGTCATACCCTTTCAATCAAAATGCGTAGTGCCGTAGGCACGATAATACTAGTATTGTAATATTGTTCAGAATTCATAGCCGTGGTTTGGAGTTTGTGACGTAAAAAGTGAAAGGAAAAGAAAGGAGTTTCTTGGACAGTTGGGAGAAATGTCGGTCTTTGAAAAAGTAACCAAGGCCTCATCATAAGGAGGCCTCCTCTTTAGGTTTTGAAAAAGTAACCAAGGCCTCATCTCATCTGAAAAACTAACCAAGGCCTCATCCGAAAACGTAACCTCATCTGAAAAAGTAACCAAGGCTTCATCCTCTTTAGGTTTTGAAAAAGTAACAAGGCCTCATCCTCTTTAGGTTTTTCATCCTCTTTCGGTTTTGAAAAAGTAACCAAGGCCTCATCATAAGGAGGCTTCCTCTTTAGGTCTTTGAAAATGCCTCCTCATTCGTATGGAGAAATGTCGGTCTTTGAAATAGAAACCAAGGCCTCCTCATTAGTATACCGCAAATTACCCGCGCATGTCTCTTCCACGGAAATGGAAGATTACGTGACGACTTTGCTCGTTTTTAAGTTGGACCACTTTTTTGACATGTGTCGCAATGTAATTGATTTGGAGAAAATAAATGTTTACACTGGCCTGGCGGGGTAAAGAATTTATTCTCTTTCAAGTTTAACCTTATTTTGTTTTTGTTTTTTTAATTATTATCATATTTTTCTCTTCAATTATTACCTTATTTCTTTAATTATTACTTTCATTTCTCTCTCTATCTTTCTCTACTCATTACCCTATTTTTCTCTCCATCTACTTACAAAACTAAAATATCCAAACATGGAAACCAAACAAAGGTATGTAAGTTTGCATGGCATCTCTCTAGCGCAAGCCTGGCCTTGAGATTTTCGAAACCTTAGGCGAGATTTTAGAATGGGCCCTTTTACAGTTAAGGATCCCCTTTATTGAGTTAAGTTAAGGATCTCCCATTTTCTGATCGAATTTTGATGATCTGAATCGTTTAATGTGATTAGAATGTGATTTAAAGGTCATCGCTTGAAACTAGCAAAAAAAATAACCGGAAAGGACTTGATCCGAATAGTTTTTTCATAAAAATACATTTATAGCGTTTAAATGCATTTTCATAAAAAACTGTTTGAATCAAGCCATTTCCGATCATAATTTTCTCCGATCTTTTGCGAATACTCTTAAAATCACGTTTTAAACAAATTAATGCTTTGTTCTCTTTCCAATTCAAAAAGGATTTTTCAAAAAATTCCTCCTAAATTCTCCATACTTTCAACATTTCTCTCTCTATCTCTCTCCACTTATTACCTCTATTATTTTTCAAAAAAAATTTCAAATTCCAATCCAAACAAAGCATTAAATGATTCGAATTATCAAAATTTGATCGGAAACAATGTCAAATTCATGAGATCCTTAACTTAGCAAGTTAAGTTAAGGGATCCCTTATCATAGTGAACGAAATTGCCTTGTGGTGCAGTGCCTGAGCTACGTAATGTAACGAGGTTTACTAGCTAGGGTTGTGAGTTTGACTCTCGCATCCAGCACTCAGCAGGATTGTTTTTCTTGTGTACAAGCTGCAAAATATGTGCGGTCTAAAAATGTATTTACTAGGATTCGAACACGCACCCATCTATCTACTGGACTGCGAACAACCTAATAGAAAAATTCTTAACATGCTCGGATACTCCCAACCTTTGTCCCAAAAATGATGACAATTTTAAAAAAATTCATTATTTATGTCTTTCAATCAATAATGTTTTTCGGGGGTTCGGAAATTTTGTATAATAGAACTAATTGTAAACTATCAAACAAGATCCATATTGTATATTTTTTGGGATTCATATTGAAAGTCTATAAGGAATTGAAATTGGCACAAATATAAAAAATTGTTGTCCAATTTGGGACGGAGAGAGTACAATATTTGATATATACCGATATTTGGGGGCCCGAAATTGGAGGCCCTAGGCGATAGCCTACTGGGCCTGGGCCAGCCCGGCTCTAGCGCTCTATAAATAAAACGTGTCCGAACCAGTTTGTGCGCACCTCGATTAACTACCGAGCCTCAAAGATAAAAATCATACATAATCTCCAGTGACCCCAAAATTTGAAGGGAATTTTCCGGGCCGGTCCTATGGTGATTAGACTACTTCCCAACAACTCCCACGCGCATTATTCAACAAGACCCATGATCCACGCAGTCCTGTTCATATTTTTTTGTCCAAAAATGCCCTTAAAGCACGCACAACTGCTCCCCTCACGCGCACATAATGGGCGCTTCACTCCTGTTCCCTCTGCTAGAAATCTCAAAGCATTGTTGATTTTTATTGTTATGTTAAAATACTATTATTTTTTCTAAATTTTTATATAACAGTTAATTTTACTATCAATGGTGTTAATTAACAGTTAATAATATCAAAAAATTTTCTAAATTTATAATTAATATTGATAGAATTAAAAATTAACAATCTAAAATCATACTGTATTTAACAATTAACGATGTTAATATTTTTTTTTCTAAATTTATTATGAACAACGGAAAAAAGTTAATGATGTTAATTAACAGTTAATGGTGTAATTTTTTTCTAAATTTATAATTAACATTGATAAAATAATAAGTAACAATGGTATTTTTTTCTAAATTTATAATTAACAACGGTAAAAAAACAGTCAACCATGTCAATTAACAGTTAATGATAAATTTTTTCTAAATTTATAATTAATAATGGTAAAAAAATAGTTCACCGCTGTTGCCGTCGCCCACCACCACCACCACGACGCCGCTGCCACCATCACCACCACGTCGCCGCCGCCACCTCCACCACTGCCGCCGCCACCACCACCACAATTAGCAGTGTTAATTTTTATCTAAATTAACAATGTTAATTTTTATATAAATTCGCACCATAATTAACAGTGTTAATTTTTGTCTAAATTAATAGTGTTAATTTGCATATAAATTCATACTACAATTAATAGTGTTAATTAATAGTTGGCACATATAGCCTCCTACACAACCACCATTCCACCATCACCATCACCATCACCATCGTCGTGATTAACAATGTTAAGTTCTATCTAAATTTATAAATAACAGTGTTAATCAATAGTTGGCTCATATAACCTCCTTAACCACGACCACTCTACCACTGTTGCCGCCGTCTCCGCCACCACCACCACTATCACCACAATTAACAGTGTTAATTTGCATATAAATTCATACTACAATTAACAGTGTTAATTAACAGTTGACACATATAACCTCCTACACGACCATCATTCCACCATCACCATCGTCACGATTAACAATATTAAATTCTATCTAAATTTACAATTAACAACGTTAATTAACAGTTGGCTCATATAATTTCCTCCTCTACCACCACAAATTTAGACACGAATTAAAATAAACAAACAAACACAGATGTGTGTACATAGCCAACAAAAAAGAGTAACAATGTTAATTCCCAGTAAATTAACAGTGTTAACAATGTTAATTTCCATCAACTCCTAGATCTGAAAAAAAAAAAAAAAAAAGCAAGAACAACAACTCACCCTATTTTTTTTTTCATCTACTCCTAGATCAAAATTGGACACCCATCCTTCTGGAGAAGGGAGAGGAGTCATACCAGAAGCCTAAACTCCCACGTAGAAAAGAAAAAACCTCTCACGGCTTTATGAGCGACACTATGGGCAACTCGGCTGCCACTTCTCCTCACAAAACACAACTCCGCGCACGTAAATCCAGCTAATAGATGCACAATATCTGCAACGATCACCCCCACGTATCGGTGGTCTTCCTTGCGACCCTGGACCAAACCCACCAGCTGTTGGGAATCACCTTCAACAATGATAGACTCCAACCCCAATTCCTTGGCAAACTGAAGCCCTTCCCTTGCTGCCCCTCCACCACCAGCGGGTCAGTCACATATGGCTTTACAACAACCCTAGCCGCAATAAACTTGTCATTCCAGTCACTAATTGAGCTTGAAAAAACCAAAACGTGGTCGCACCGGCATAATGCCACTGCCACCACCACCACCACAACTCTGCCGCTACCACCACCACCATCACAATTAACAGTGTTAACTTCTATCTAAATTAACAGTGTTAACTTTCAAAAAATTCACATCACAATTAACCGTGATAATTAACCGTTGGCCCTTATAACCTTTTACACCACCACCACTATCACCACTCGACCACCATCGCCGCCGCCATGCCACCGCCATAATTAACAGTGTTAAATTCTGTCTAAATTTATAATTAACAGTGTTAAATTTTATATAAATTAACAATGTCAATTTTCATTTGAATTCACACCATAATTAACAGTGTTAATCTAAAAACACATGCTCAATACACAAAAAAACACAATTACCCGTATTAATACTCCTAGATCTGAACCAAAAAAAGAACAACTCACGGGTGTTTGGTAGACACAGGAGATTTGGTTAGAGAGAGAGAGACATGTGAGTAGCAATTGACCGACACGGACAAATGGACTTTGTTTGTAGCAATTGACCAAGCGTAACACGTCACCAAGTGGAATTTATATAACATTTTAAATCCTGCACTTCATTTAGCATCAGGATATGGAATTCCCTCCAACAGTCGGGGAAAACCTTCGATGTTGGCGACGACGAAACCATGGTGGAGAGCTCGAACCCCAACCACGCTCCCCACCACCGCCAAAACCGCTGCCCCTGCCGCCATAGCTCCACAACAACCCCTCTCCCCTCCCGCCTCTCTCTCTCTCCTTCGTCGTCTCCGTCTCGCTCCCAATCCCCATCCTCGTCGCCCTCCCTCCTCTGCCTTCCGCTGCCTAGCTGACACGGTCTCCGGCCCCGACAGGACAAGATGAAGGCCTCCGCGAGTCGCGCCGCGGGCGGGATACGGACGCTGTCAGATCTGAATAATCGGGCGACTATGGATGGGTCCGGTAGTGAACCACCACTACCACGTCGCTGTCGTGAATGGACTACGGCGGACGTCTTCCATTCCATGGCTGGGGAGAGAGAGAGAGAGAGAGAGAGAGAGAGAGAGAGAGAGAGAGAGAGAGAGAGAGCAGATGAGCAATGAAATGAACCAGCAGCCGTACAAAACCTATTTAAGGGAGGGTAAATAAGTAAAATCATACTCAAGGGACTCGGAGGGAATTGCACTTTTGGTGCAAAGGACCTGGCGGGCCGAGAAGGCCAAAATTAGGACCGGCCAGGCATTATCTCAAATTTGAAATTGTTGGCATCCGTAGAATTTGAACATGCGATCTCATAGTCAAGCACTGGACAATTGCTCTCTCATGGCCCGAGGGCCGAAACAACTTGACGCAAAAGGGCAAGCAGCTTCCTTAACCTAATTAAATTAGTTTTGAAATTTGACATTTTGCAAAATCTCAAGGGGGACAAAGATTTTAAGCGGGAAGCCCTAGCGCTTACCAATTTTTGTGCACATAGTTAAGCACACGCGTATTTTTCTTTTTCTGGAACGTTCTTAACCCCAAAAAAAAATTCGCAGAGCGTTTTTTTTTTCCTGGTCAATTTTAGAATTTTAACAAAATGTGGGCTTAATTATAGTATGTGCGTGAGGCTTAAATCCCGAATTTGCACCCCCCTGCACGCGAATAACCCTTGACGCGCACTCGGTTAAACTGGTTAACGAATCAGTTTTTCCAAATTGCCTTCGGCCAAGGCCCATTTTTCCGAGCACGTGAGACCTCTCCTTGGGTCCTCATTTACAAGCCCACTAGTTTGCAAAGTCATTTAAGATAGAAAAGAGTTTTGTAACTAGATAATGTAAAACAAGAGGTAAACACATAGGTATTTTATGATGAATTGCATAGTATGAGGGATTTTTTTGACTTATAATTATATATAATTATTATATGTATATTGTAGTTGCGGTAAATCCGAAACGGTACTTGATATTTGACCGGTACCGGTATGTAGCATACCAGTAGAAAAATCGGTACTTTAGCCAGTACGGTATTCAGAACATTGACTCAGAGACAGCCCATTAATTTTAATTTCAGATAATGACTTTTCCGAGGAATTAATAATGCAAAACAGTCCAGGGATTCTCCATAATTGAAGTTTCTTTCTAGGATGCTGGGAGTGTGCTCCACAGCTTCGTGCTGTGCAGCATGTTGTGCCGCCGCCGGTGCCACCTTGCAGGCATCGGTCCGACGATCGGAGACGTCCACTGCGTAGAGCTCGTCGAGTACTACAAGTGTACCAAAAATCAACCCGATCAAATATCGTTAAGTGCCTCATCGGAACACATATAATTCGAAAAGAATGGATTCAGTGGTTTTGATCCAATGTTTTGTATCCATTAGGATTCATTTTTTTCAAGTTATATGTATTCCGATGAAGTACTTAATGATATTTGATCGGATTGATTTTTGGTACACTTGTAGTACTCGACGAGCTCTATGTAGTGGACGTCTCCGATCGTCGGATTGATGCCAGCAAGGTGGCATCGGCGGCCGCACAACACGCTGCACAACACGAAGCTGTGCAGCACACTCCCAGCTTCCTTCTTTCTAATAGTAGCGGACCCAAATTATTCATGTCTCCCTTTGAATTTTACCTGCTTACCAACATTTTATGCACGTACGTGTTCTGCACTAGGTCACATAATTTGTGTACGTGAGCATAAAAGCGTCTTCAAATTAATTGTATCTCAAACAACTAAAATTTGTGAGAGTGAGGATTAAGAGCGGAAGCGCAAAACATTTTTTAAGGGATTGCCCCAAGCATAAGGCGGAGACCGACGTAGCACAATATCCGGTAAGACCAGAGTCGAATCTACAGAGATAATGATGTGTGTTGACTTAAAAACTCGAGTTGTTACTAATTAAGCGGGTTCTTAGATAACCACCCTTTATCGATTGATTGGGATTAAAAAAAACTAATAAATAATAAATTCTTTACGAGAATTGAAAGGGAGGTACAGTCGTAAGATTCATAACACTTACAACCAAACTTGAATTTATCTGCGCCATTTGATATTTTTAAAAACATTCACGTAGTAAATGGATTTAGTGATTGGTTAATGACATGTGAGTTACAATGCGATTAGACACAAAACCATATTATATTCCCGCGCGGCATTTGCGTCAACGATTCATGATTTAATAGGGAGACTGCAAGACTATTTCCGACAAGTTTACTCTTCCGTTGATCCAATTAAAAGAAACAAAAGAGACGTGCATTGATTTTCCAAAACAAATTAAAGTCCACTCTCCATTCCTTTACTAAAGAGCAACTCTGCTTCAACTATCACACTAGACTCCTCTCTAGATTAATTGTGGAGTGTTTCAAGACGTGCATTATTTATTTACACGGTTACGACACTCATTTTAGATTCTAGATTAATTATGAAATGTAAATTATTTATTTATAACAACAAATTAATATGTGAAAGTATTTGAATGATATGTATATCCAACAAGAAGAGGGAAAGAATTAACGAAAAGAACTTCTAGTGATTCAATCAAAGGGAATTTTTAGGCTGGCCCCAAAAAATAGGTTTGGACTTAATTTAGTCATGACAAAAATATTTCTTCTTTATTTCAGTCAAAGTTCTGAATACCGTACCGGTAAGAGTACCGGTTTTCTTACTGGTACGGTACGGTACCGGTACCGGTCAAATACCGGTACCGTTTCGGATTTAGCGCAATTACCAATATATAATTATAAATTCATTATTTTTCTCATAACATTCAATTCATCATAAAATATTTTTTTTTAAAATTGTCGTATAACTCTCATCTAGTAAATTCAAAAAAAAAAAAAAAAGAGGTTGAACACTCCCATAACTATCAAAACTTGAGAGTTAAAATTTTATTCCCTTAAACAATTTTGGGCTCACAAAAATAGAAAAAAAAGAAAGAAAAAGAAAAGAAGAAAAAATCTTTTTCAATTAACCACTTTTGCATTTTTTGAAGAAGGCCCCCTGTCAACCATTGCAAAAGTAAAGTAAGGGGTAATTAAGTACTTTTGTATTTTAGGGCTTCACACCTTTATAAACCATCTTCCTCCTATCAATGTCTGGAGCTGCTGCCCCCGACTTCCAATAATCCAATTCAAGTGCTGAGTTCACCTCTCTCGGTCTCTTCCGCTCGCACAGTCATGGAAACAAGTAGGGCTCTCTCTCTCTCTCTCTCTCTCTCTCTCTCTCTCTCTCTCTCTCCCTGGTTGTCATCTGGACTCTTTCTTTCCCTCCCTGGTTCTCATCTGGATTCTGGACCAGTTTAGCAAAATACCGCCCGAAATTTCCGGTACCACCATCTCGCCCGGTATTGTCCGAGATGGCCGGTAAGGTCCGGTAAGGGCCGGTATTACGGGCGAAACGAAACTAGGGAGTCAGAGTACCGTTTTCTTGATAATCCGGTACGTACCGGCCGGTACCGGCCGGTACGGAACGGTATTAATAACACTGATTTCAGTCATTTCTTGACTTTTCATGCATTTTTACTATATTGCCTATTCTTTTTAACTTTTTGTGTATATGTTCATCTTTGGTAAAAATTATATTTTTAGAATCAACTGCTGACCCATATTGTTTTGGACAAAAATACCCTTGGCTATGTGAACTAACTATGAGAATTGTCAATTCTCATAGCCAGTTAACATAATATCTTGGACAAAAATATCCCCACCGGTTCACATAGCTTGAGTTAACATATTATTTTGGACAAAAATACCCTTGAACAATGACTATGAGAACTGAGGCTATAAGAGCTATATTTTTAGAATTAATTTTTGGATCATATTATTTCGGACAAAAATATACTTGGCTATGTAAACTGGCTATGTGAACTGAGTTATGAGAACTGACTACGTGAACTGTCAATTCTATGAGAACTGCCAGTTTTCATAGTCAGTTCTATAGGAATTGGCTATGAGAAGTGACTGTTCTTATAGAAAACTAGTTTTGTGAACGGTTATGAGAACTGGATTATGTGAACTGAAAAATACACAATTTACATCGTCTTCCACACACTAAAATACATAGTTCTTATAAAAATATATAATTCTCATAGAAAATACACGATTCTAATAGACAGTTCTCATGGAAAAATACACAATTCTCATGAATAACACACAGTTCTCATAGAAAAATACACAATTCTCATAGAAAATACACACATAAACAAAAATTGAACAAAAATAAAAAGGTAATCAAAATCAAATATAGTTATAAATTTTCTCACCGTCATGTCTTAAAAAAGTAATCAAAGTAAAAAAAATAATGGTTCACAAAGGAAATAAATTGATTTAGAATTGAATTTTTAACTGTCAAATCTCATAGAACTGACTATATCAACTGAGCTATGAAAACTAGCTATGTGAACTACCAATTCTCATAGTCAATTTTATGAGAACTGTCAGTTTTCATAGTCGGTTCACATAACTCCAATACATAGCATTCACATAGCCCACCACACAATTCACGTGGCCCAGCACTAGAGGTGGCAAATGGACGGGTCTGGGCATGTTGAAACGGGTCATGGGTTAAATATGGGTGGGTCGAAAAGTAAACGGGTTGAAACGGGTCGGGTCGAATATGAGTCAAGTCAAACCCAAACCCGACCCGACCCATTCTCATTTCCCCCCCCCCCCCCCCCCCCCCCCCCCCCCCCCCCCCCCCCCCCCTCCATTCCCCTCTCTTCTCCCCCCTTCTTTGATTTGTCTCAATAAGAGGATTCAGAAAAGAAAATTTTGATTATTAAAACTCAATTTTTTAAAAATAAAAATGAAGCAATTAGAAGCTAAAAATGCTTTTAAAAAAATCAGGTTTTTACTCTTTTTTTTTTCATTTCCAGGGTTGGTTTAGAGAAACAGTAAGAAATTCCAAAAAAAAAAAAAAAGACTAATTTTCAATTTAGAAAATCCTCTAGTTTTTTTTTTTTGACATAGAAAATCCTCTTTGTTGATGCACTTGGTGTAATGTACTGATGAGAATAAAAGGAGTTGAGAATTTGATGGGGACCTCCCCAAGACATTGAGTTGAATTCAAAATGAGGCTCAATTAGGGTTATTACTGTATTAGTAGGTTGTTTTTGTATAGGAGTATTTGCGATTGTACATAATGTGGGCGTGGTTGCGAAGGACTTGGTTAGGTGATTGTGGTCACATTGACTACGTGATCACCATTTTTATGTTCTTTCTTTTATTCATTGGCCTTTTTATGTTGTTCTTGCTACTAGGTTAGTGTAATAGGATAACTGTGAGCAATCTCTCAATTGGAAAAAGGCTGTGATGATACTCATTTTTGATTTCATATGGTGGGATACTGCAACCCATTTCTTAGCGGGGCAACTTTGCTGTGAGAGAGGAGAAATTATATAGTTCTATTATTGTATGTCTATCATCTTTCATTCTAATATTTCTATTATCTTATTCTTTGGCTACTCATCGGCCGTTGAGTAACCAATGAATAAGATAATAGAAATATTTGAACGGAAGATGATAGATATACAATAATAGCACTATATCATACAGTAGAAGAGACTTGAAATTTCCTCTCAATAGGCATTGTTGCAGCTAAGTTGGATGCATTATTCTCTTCATTGATGAAAATAGATCAATGAAATAGATGTCTGAGCCTCTTTTTTCTGTCTACACAGTGAACAACGATCGTATAGGTCAATATACACACATGAAAGCTATTATTTTTATTCTATTTTCCCCCACTTTTTAAGTTGTCAAAAGGCAGCAGAAATTATTCGGAACCAGAAGTTTATGGACCCACTATGCATCTGATTAACATTTGAGCTGAAACTCAGGGTGGAATTTCTGTGTGATTCTTTTTTGAAAAAGAAAATCCTCTCTGTGTATGCTTAGAACTTGGTGTATGTATTGATGAGATAAAAAGAGTGTGATGGGAAACTCCTGAATTCAAAATGAGGCTTAAGTAGAGAAGGTGATTTGAGTTCTATTAACAAAATTAGTAGGCCATTTTTTAATATCTTTTCTTTTGTGTTGTGTTGTTCTTGCTGCTAGGATAATGTGTTCTAGGATAACAGTGAGATTTATCAATTGGAAAAGGCTGTGATGATACTACTTTGATTCCGTATGGTGGGATACTGCAACCCATTTCTTAGCGGGGCAATTTTGCCGTGGTAGAGGAGAAATTAGGTGTGGCTCTTGTTGTACGCCTATTCCTCCGCCCGCTCACGTATAGTTGTTGTCTTTGTTTGCTCTGGCTACTCTTCTGCCCACCGGTGGATATCCTGCTAATCTTTCGCCCACCAGTGGGCATTGGCGGATACCCACCGGTGGATGGAAGAGTAGCCAATGAAAAAAGCCAACAACTATATGTGAGCAGACGGGGAGTAAGCGTAGAACAAGAGCCGCAAGTGATTAAGTGGAAGAGGCTTTTTAAATTTCCTCTCAATGGGCTTTGTTGCGGCTAAGGTGGGTGCTTTATTCTCCTCATTGATGAACATAGATCAATGGAATATATATATCTGAGCCTCATTTTTTCTATTTACATAGTGAACAGCAGTTCCATTCTAAGTAGTGAACAACAGCCGTATAGGCCAATGTACAAACACAAAACTATGTTTTGTGGTTTTGAAATCATTCTAATGTGTATTTTACAAGAGTTGCCTCATTATCTGTTGGAGCTAATTTTTTTACATTACTTCATAATTTTTTTTTAAAATTTATGAATATTTCTTTGTATTTGTATGAGACTCGGAATGGACTCCACTAGTCGTATAGGGCAATGTACACACATGAAAGCTATTATGTTTTGTGGTCTTAAAGTCATTTTAATGTGTGTAGTCCAAGAGTTGTCTTGTTATTATCATCAACTGGTACACCATGAGATAGTAGCTGTGCCACACAAATATACATAGGTGATATTGTATAGACAAAGCAAAGCCATCTTGCGATTACAGGTGAACAAAAAAATCAGTGAACCGAACCGAAAACTTAAATCAGACCAAAGCAGTGATCTGTTTTTCCGTGGCTAGTTCTAACTCGAAACTAAAAATTGTTGTTCAAATGAGATTTGACTTATTCACAGTGAGCCGTGAATAAATGTTTCACAGAAGCGTGAAATCTCATCCGTCCATCTCGGCAATCTTAACTCTTCGCTGGAATGATTTTTTTAAATCCGGACCTTCCAAAATACTTTTGAATACTCGAGATTGGGCTCCGTAAAAGCTTATTTACAGCTCCTACGCAAATAAGTTTTTCTCCATTCAAAGATGCTATGATAAGAAATTTTTTGAGTTCAACTCAGGAGTTGAGGTCGGACACGGTAATTGGCGGGGCAACCCACTGCAGCCAAGACGGAGTCGCTCTCTTGATTTAGGTAGACCTGAGGCTCACCCTCTTGGCCTCTTCCATACACCCATTTACGTTTCCTGATATGGTTTTTTTTTTTTTTTTGGTATATATTTCATTAATTTTATCGAGTCCCTATCTACATTACTGATTTTTTGTTTTTTTTGTTTTTTTTTGCTGTGTTTTTGTTGGGATGGTTTCGTTCTCTGTTTTTTATTGGGCTTTCTAAGGGGCCTTGTTTTTCCTAATTCTAATAAAATTAACCAACTTGGTTGTCAAATCACCAAAATCGGACCAAACTCTCCTCCGATCCCATGTAGCCATGTAGGGTGCCACACGGTCATCATTTTAAGTTACTAAACAAGCTCAAGTCAGAAATTTAAGCTCGTTCCATCAACAAGCCAACCTCAACACGTTTAGCTAATTAGCATTGATTTAATTATTTCCTCCTGCTAATCTATGCTCCGTGTTCTGGTGATGTAAACAAAACCTCTCAGGAAACAGGTGCTATCAACCCTTTTGGGGTTGGTCCAAATGGAGCATTTGCTCATGCTTTTTAAGTGGGGCCCGCTAGTGGACGGCGATCTTATGATCCTTCAAAATTAGTCGAAGTATATATAAACTGCCCCAAATGCCTGATTATTAAAAGAAAACTTATAAGAAAACAAACACTAAGCAGACATACAAATGGGGCAGATGCCATTTTCGACCACGGGCCTCTATCAACGATTCTACAAGGTAAAACAACACTGATAAGCAATGTGAGCTCTTTAGTGGATAGTGGACTACAACAATGGACTTGAAAAAAAAAAAAACACAATGGACTGCATTCAAAAAAAATAAGGGAAAATGAAGGAGCATGACGTGTTTTGATAATTAATATCTACCAATGATATGTTGAGAACATTTGTTAATTCTGAAAATGTCATTGACGGATATTAATTATCAAAACACATTCTTGGCCGTTATTTTCTCAAAAAACAATGGACTTAGAACAATATTGTTTGTCCAGTCAGAGAAAATTACAGTCGAAGCTTACCCAAGGAAAAAAAAAAAATTACAGTCGAAGTTTAGTAAAGATGTAAAAGAACATAAGATTTTCTATATATATATATATATATATATGTATATATATATATATATATAAAACCCATCTTTAATGATTTTTTTTTTAAAAACATATCTTTGATGAATCGGTTTTGAAAATACTTATCTAAACACAAAAAACGAATAAAGAAAGAAATAATTTTTGCACTCTCTTTTTGCTCTCTTGCGCTACTTCTATTGTTTTTACTCGCATGAAATTATTAAACTACCTTTTTTTATGAATTCACTTTCACATGTCAAAGGCATTTTTATCTTTTCACGTAAAAAAAAAATTACAAGAAAATGAGCGCAAGAGAACAAAAGAAGAGTGCAAAATTATTTACCGTAAAAATTCTCCAAAATTAATTTTCCTATAATAACATGAAATGTTTTAGGGTATTTTTTGGGCGTGATTTTGGCACTCTTCAAATTGATTCTAGTACTCCCAGGGAGTGGGGAAATCACTACCCTATTTTCTTTTTGTCAGATAAATGTTTTTAGAGTATTTCGGAACAGCCTTGACGGATCGGAAAATTTTTCAGTGCTCGGTAAGTATCACGTGATGCCTACTCGGCACATTCGAGCTATTTATTGCGTTTTTAGACAGCTTGAATTTGGAGAGAGAAAAAATATTGAGGTGAGAGAAGAGAAAGAGTTTTAATTCGAACCGTCCAAAAATGTATTGAACAGTCTGAATAAATCAAGTGGGTACCACGTAAGATATAGGACGGACAAATTTTTCAGGAAAGATCTGATCTCAAAGAACACCTTTATCATCCACCCCTACACATAATCACCAAAATGGCATGTGTCCTAAAACTACCCACTGCTACCTGCAAAAAGAAAGACAAGATAGAAATAAAGTTAAAAGCATGGAAAACCCTGCAATTAATAAAGCCCTTGGAGCCAAAAACACAAGGAGGGTTTCTAACCCAGAATTGAATGAGGCCTCACTCACTCACAGAGATGCATCTCTCTCTCTCTCTCTGTCTCTCTCTCTCTCTCTCTCTGTCTCTGTCTCTATATATATATATATACACACACACACACACACACAAAAACATGAGCCGATGATTTCATCTCCAATGCCTCAAAAAACCAACCACCCTTCGTGTGTGTGTTTCTGATCTCTTATCTGTATTTGCTTTCTGTTTTCCTGTTAATACTTAATATTTGATCAATGTGTATATATGTATGCATATATGTATATGTGTATGTGCAGAGAGAGAGAGAGAGAGAGAGAGAGAGAGAGAGAGAGAGAGAGAGAATGGGGATTGGAGTAATATCCAACCATCTTTGCTTGTTGGCTTTCTGTTGTTCATGCTCCTTCTCTCTCTCTCTCTCTCTCTCTCTCTCTACATATATCAGGAGCAGCAGCAACCAAACCAAGCTGCTTAATTAAACCCCCAACCCAAAAAACTGTTGTTTAAAGAGGCTGCGATAGAGATATTTTTTTGGGTTCAAATCAGGAGTTGAGGTCCGACGCGTTTATTGGCGGGGCAACCCAATGCAGCCATGGCAGAGTCACTGTCTTGATTCAGGTAGATCTAACCCTCAACCTCCCTTTCGTAAACCCACATGCATACAATTACAGCATATATGAATCCGTTCGTACGTATATATACTGATATTTTTTTTGCTGCTAGTTTTTTCCATAGGGTTTAATAGAATTGTTTAGAGAATAAATTCTTTACACTGTCGGTGTAAATATTTGTTTCCTCCAAATCAATTGCACTGCGACACGTGTCAAAACAGTTGTCCCAATTAATAAAACATGGCGATGTGACACAATATAATTGATTTAGAAGGAAAAAATGTTTACACGGCGGTGTACAGAATTTATTCTCAATTGTTTATTGTCTCTGTTTTCCTATTTTGTTGGAATGTTCCTTCTGCTCTGTTTTTCAATTTTGGTTTTTTTGGCTTTGTTTGTTTAGGACGCTTTTTTCTGTTTAGTAATTTGGAAAACAAAGCCAATACACAATTCTATTACTTTCCTATAGAAAGAAAAGAAAGGAAGGGAAGGGAAGTTATCTTTTTCTTGTTTTATTTTATTTTATTTATGATAAGAAAATCTTTTTCTTGTTTGCATTGAGAAGAAACAAGAAAGAAAATTACAAAATCAAAGAAAAAATTCCCTCCGCACTTTCCTTTTTTTCCTTTCTTTTTCTCAAGTTCCAAACAAGTGGAAAATGACATTTTTATTTTATTTTCCCCCACTTTTTAAGTTGTCAAAAGGGCAGAAGAAATTATTTGGAATAAGCCCACTATGCATCAGATTAACATTTGAGCCGATAGTCGGGGTGGAATTTCTATGATTATTTTTTTCCAAAAAGAAAATCCTCTGTGTGTATTCTTAGAATTTGTGTATGTACGGCTGAAAGAGTGATGGGAAACTCCTGAATTCAAAATGAGCTAGGCTTTATCAAGGTGATTCGAGTTCTATTAACAAATTTAGTAGTTCATTTTTGAAAATATGTGGGCGGGGTTGCGAAGGATTTTATTAGGTAATTGCGGTCACATCAAGTGCATGACCGCCTTTTTTTTTTTTATCTTTTCTTTTGCGTTGTTCTTGCTGCTAGGGTAATGTGTACTAGGATAACAGCGAGATTTTCCCAGTTGGAAAAGGCTGTGATGATACTTCTTTGATTTCATATGGTGGGATACTGCAACCTATTTCTTGGCGGGGCAATTTTGCCATAAGAGAGGAGAATTAGGTGTGGCTCTGCTTGTTCCCCCGCCTGCTCACGTATGTCTGTTAGCTGACTTCGTTCATTGGCTACTCTTCCGCCCTCCGGTGGGCATCTGCTGCTGCTCTTCTGCCCACCAGCGGCCACTCACGTATATTTGCTAGTTAGCTTTGTTCACTCCACCAGCGGCCGCTCCCGTATATTTGCTAGCTAGCTTTGGTCACTAGCTACTCTTCCACTCTACAGCAGCATTCTTTTGCTACTCTTCCGCCCACCAGCAGCACTCTTTCGCTCTCTGGTGGGCACCAGCCGCTACTCTTTCGCCCACCAGCAGATGCCCATCGGAGGGCGGAAGGGTAGCCAGTGAATAAAGCTAGTTAACAGATATACGCGAGCGGACGAGAGAACAAGTGAAGCCATACCTAATTAAGTGGAAGAGACTTTTAAATTTCCTCTCAATGGGCTTTGTTGCAGCTAAGGTGGGTGCTTTATTCTCTTCATTGATGAAAATAGATCAATGGAACAGATATCTGAGCCTCATTTTTTATGTTTACATAGTGAACAACAGTTTTGTAGACCAATGTACAGAAATAAAAGTATGTTTTCTGGTTTGGAAGATTCTAATGTGTATTTCACAAGAGTTGTCTCATTATTAACATCAACTGTACACTACGAGATAATGGATACATAGGTGATAGCGTGTACGCAAAGCAAAACCATCGATCTTTGAGGTTAGAGGTCCGTAGTGAATAAAAAATCGGTGAGGCGGTCGGGTGGTGGTGCTGATTTGGGCGGTGTTTTGTGTGGCGGCGATTAGGGTAGGGTTTTGTGGGTCTGGGTCTGTGGGCGGATTCCCTTGGACCTGTTTGTTTTCTTGGGCTTTGTTGTTTATTTTGGGTGTCGGACGTGCTTATTTGTATTATTTTTTGATTTCCGTGTTAGACCTTAGGGGTTTGGTTTTGACCTATGTGATGTACTGTCCAACTTTTTGTTGGATATTTCTTTCTCCTCTTTCCATTTTTAATAAATTTTTTCCTTTCAAAAAATAAATAAATAAATCGGTGAACCGAACGGGAAATCGAAACTAGACCAAATCGGTGATTTGGTTTTCAGTGGCTAGTTCTATCTCTAAACTAGAGAATATCAATCATGTACCCATGCATAAATACAACTGTTTTTTTCGTTTTGATCAACAGATAAATGCAGCTAGCCATGACGGCTTCCGCTAACGGCTAAGAGCATCCGCACTAGCCTCTTTAAATTTTGGACCAAATTAGAGAGCCAAAAGCCACTTTATTACTTTAGCTACCCACTTTTAAAATGTATACTACATCAGACTCTCTATATTAAAACTATCCCATTAAAAATATTATATTTTATTCTAAAAAAAAAAAAAAAGCACCCAAACTAAACACCCCTCTCTCTCTTACTTTACTCTCTACCCACCAAACAAAACCCTTCTTTAAATTGCTCTGTTCAAACCAAACACGGCGACGAGGACAGGCCCGAGATCCGATCGTCACCAGAACTGACCTGCCGTTCAAGATGAGCATCGTGTGTTCGCCGGCGACCGAACCAGCCACTGTATGGGATAGATCGATGCAGCGATTAAGGTTTGGACCAAGTTTTTCTTCAATTGTTGGTTGGTTTGATTGTTGATCACTGATGGAGCGGTGAACAGGTGGTAATAGGTGCAAGTATTGTGCAGAGATAAAAGCCTTTGGATGACAGGTGCACTACATAAATATTATTTTTTATTGCTAAACGAGTGAATAGTGCCTCGTGCTTTGTCGCGAGGTACTGTAGCACTTGGGTATTGTAACGAGCTTTGAGCGAGCCTGGTGCAGGCGTGTTTTTTGGTTTTCACTCGCTACAGTAGCCTACCGGGTGATATAAAGAGGCTACTACAGATGCTCTAAGGAGTTGTTTGGAGCTAATTATTTTTTCTTGTGACTTGTATATATAGTAATTTTTTTAATTTATAATTACAATTTGCAGAAGTGTTTGGATGATAATGTGCAGAAGATTTTGCAAAATAATACTGCGTAGATTTGTGATGAGCATCCAAAAAGTTCTTCCGCTAGTGATCTTTCAACATTTTAATGTTTATTCATGTCCAAACACTCCTAAAAATATATAATCTAAAAATAGATTACCGGTTAGCACCCGTCCCAAACACCCCCCTAAAACTTGAAAAGCCCACTTCGGTTGACTGGAATTTTGTAGCTTGCTTTTCGATGTTTTCATTTTGCGATTTCTTTTTATATTCTTCTATTTCTTTCTTTATTTTATTTTTTATTTTATAAGATGATAGGATGTTAGTGTGTTAGATTACTAAGATAAATAAACGTCGTTTCATCAATTCCAACCTAAAATCTCACAGACACCTAAATATCTATTCACGACCGCTTGAATCAGAATTTTTGGATTGTATCAGCGATACTTCTATTTGCAAATTAAACCGAAAACAAAACCAAAAGAGAGAGAACAAAACCATACTTAAAAGTTAAATACCGGAACTAAAAGAGTTGTTTTTTTATTTTGTTTTTTCAAGACTCTCTATACTCACAAAAAGGACAAACCGAAAAGCTCAACTTAAATGGGCCAAAAGCTAAAAGAAGTTAAATATGGTGGACCATTTTCGAAGGCTGAATTTAGCTGGGCCACAAGTCCATTCAGTTTTTAAAAGGATAAAGTGATTCTATGATTCTATCCTTCCCGGCCCAAAAACGAAAAATTCTACAACCACAGACGTTTTATACAACTAAATGCACAACACATTCACATGGGTTTATGATCTCGACAAATTCTACAACCACAGACGTTTATACAACTAAATGCACAACACATTCACATGGGTTTATGATCTCGACGTGGAGTCCGCAAATCCATGTGAGTGTATTGTGTTTTTGTTTGTGGAAATGTTTGTGGTTTTAGAATTTTCCTACGTAGCCACGTATCATTCAGCTTTTATTTGGTTATAATTTTTAAATCATTTGTAAATTTAAGTAGAGCACAAATATATTACTTGTAAAAACAATATTGTAATTTTTTTTTTTGGTTCTCCCATTGTACTTGGTCAAAACAAATTTCGGGAGTTATAATTAAAACATCTTTTCGGCTTTTCTCTATATTGGTAATTTTTCAAAAACACAAGTTATAACCAAGTTCCAAAGCTATTTACCTAGACAAGTATTTCTTTAAAGGTTCTCCAAAACTTAATCTAAAGTACCAACCCGATGGAGAAAGGAGATCGAAAGGTATCAAGCAGAAGAACCCTTTCTTGTTCATCCCATTTGTGTACCTTTCTGGTCCACTTTGATGATTGCATTTTCAACATTCATCAACAACATTAATTATGTAAAAAATTATGTTGATTAAGATAAGGTTGGAGCACATCAATATTGGGAGAGAAAGTCCTAGAAAGACCGAATCTGAATGCATGTTCACCCCATTTGTGTACCTTTTTGGTCTAATTTGACGATTGCATTTTCAACATTCATCAACAATATTAATTATGTCAAAAATTATGTTGATTAAGATAAGGTTGGAGCACATCAATATTGGGAGAGAAAGTCCTAGAAAGACCGAATCTGAATGCATGTTCATCCCATTTGTGGACCTTTTTGGTCCACTTTGACGATTGCATTTTCAACATTCATCAACAATATTAATTATGTCAAAAATTATGTTGATTAAGATAAGGTTGGAGCACATCAATAGTGGGAGAGAAAGTCCTAGAAAGACCGAATCTGAATGCATGTTCATCCCATTTGTGGACCTTTTTGGTCCAATTTGACGATTGCATTTTCAACATTCATCAACAATATTAATTATGTCAAAAATTATGTTGATTAAGATAAGTTTGGAGTACATCAATATTGGGAGAGAGAGTCCTAGAAAGACCGAATCTAAATGCATGTTCATCCCATTTGTGGACCTTTTTGGTCCACTTTGATGATTGCATTTTCAACATTCATCAACAACATTAATTATGTCAAAAATTATGTTGATTAAGATAAGTTTGGAGTACATCAACATTGGGAGAGAAAGTCCTAGAAAGACTGAATCTGAATGCATTTTATGTTAAAATAAATGTGTTGCGATAAGGGAGGGATGTTCTAGCTTAATAATCTTTACGAATTATATATGAGTTTCGTGACTTTTGTCTTTGTTAGTATGCGTCAAATTTTTTTAGACCTTTTAACTAACCTCCACAATAGAAATTAGGCCCCGTTTTAGAACACCTTCTTAAGAAATAAGTACTTATTTCATATTTTCAAATTCAAAAATAATACAAATGAAAAATAATTTTTTAATTTTTTTTGCACCGTATTAAAGATCTCAATGAGATCTTTCAAATAAGATCCATATTGCATATTTTAAAATTTCAATAAGTCTATCATTTTTAAATTTAAAATTGCCTTCTTAAAAAATAAGTACTTATTTCGCGTTCCGGAACGGGGCCTTAGAATTTTTTAAAAATAAGGACTAATATTAAAAAAAAAAGTTCAGGAGTACAAAAAAAATTCCAAAAACAAAAAATCTATTTTGGATCATGTTTGTCTTTAGTGAAGTTTTTTCAAATTTTGCTCATAATTCTTCACATTTTATTTTTCTATCGTCGCGACAAACCCATGATTTGCAAAAGAAATTAACGCAAACTAATAAAATATTTTTTTTAAATAAAGACAAACAAATACTCGTACTAATGATAAAAAAGAGAATTCTTAAACCAGAACACCCGTAGTGACATATTCAAAAAAAAAAAAAAAAAAACCAGAACACCCGAAAGCCATGACTAATGCATTCACACAATGTCTAACATACCCCTTGCCCTCACCACACCAATCCACAATTCATCCCTTTTCCTGATGTAAATAACTGGGAAAACAAGGTCAAAAAGTGAACTTCGAGGCACATAAATACTGGGCTTGGATCTTTGTTCTAGGGTTCATGCTCAAGAATGAGGCTCCGGTGGAGAGATTAGGGATTTTTTAAGGGCGGTTGCCTCTCTCCCAAAATTAGCCGATGATTTCACGTCCACTATCAACAGCCCTCTCTCTCTCTCTCTCTCTCTCTCTCTCTCTCTCTCTCTCTGTGTGTGTTTGTGTGTGTGTAGGGTTGTGGTGATGAAGAATCATCTCGAATCCTCGATCTTCGTCGTCTGCTTTCTTTCTACTCACTGGGGAAATGTTTTCAGGGAAGGATCATAACGCATTCCCATCATCATCCAACAGCCAATTCCACTCCATCCAAACAGAGCCTTCAGATCCTTCCATTGACTGTACATTGTCGTATGATCTGTTACAGCTCTGGGAAGCACTGAATATTTAATTACTCGATCCTGAAAGAGGCTGTGACGATATTAGGATCTTTGAGCAATAGTTTCAGTCGTTGATAATCCGACCCGTTTCATGGCGGGGCAACCCGTGTGGTTGCAGCCATGGCGGAGTTGGATATCTCGCCTGATTATTCCCAGATCTGAGCCTCACTCTTTCCAAGATGATCAATTATTCGAATTTTACAAGTAATTACAATTAAGAATTATTTGCAAGGTTAGTTTCGGAAAGGGGTTAAGTCTGGAGTTTTCAAATTAAAATTCCAATTTTGAGAATGTATTTATTATTTAAAATGAGGGAGGAAGCTCAAATTATACTCTTGTTATTATTTATACAAAATCACACGGACTACTTGTATTTTTTTAGAGTGAAACAAAAATAGAAAAAAAAAAATTGAACCGGCCGAAATGATCGAAAATATTTGTTTGGCTTTGAAATTGGTCCAAATAAAATTGTACAAATTAAACCAAAAATAAGACCCAATTAATGATTCAATTCTACCTATATATAGTTGTAGAAGTAAATGGTCAAGTGCGTTGTAGCGTGGTACAATCTTGTTGGATCATTTTTAGGGGTTTTTTTTTTCATGTTGATAATAAAAAAATGATGGCTAAATAAGCTCGAGTTAGATATTTAAGCTTCTACTTTCAACGAGACGAGCTTGAGTAAGTTGGAGCTCGACTGAGCTATATCTATTTAACACTTAAAAGTTTCTACTCTTTGGGCCTTTTCGGCTAGGTTTTGTTCCTCTTTTCTTTCTAAGAGAGAGTCAAATCAATTTGTACAGAAAATTTAATTGTACATTTGTTCTCGTGCAATTTTATTTTCAGAATTCCAAACAAAAAATATATTTTTACAAAAAAATAGTTCTGTGCACTGCAATACTACCACTGAATTTGCAAAAACAGAGTTAATTGAGAGATTTGTAATTTTGGACCATGAGCCTATCACAACTCACAAAAGTAGTAGAACAGATGGGACAGATGCAATATTGGACCGTGGGCTTATCACAACTCAAAAGTATTTTTCAAAGTAAACAACATTTGATAGTCAATATGGGCATTGAATTGGACTCAAAATAGAAGATTGGGCTTGTCCAAGATTGTTTGACCCGTCAGAGCCAATTACAAGTGGAAGTTATGGAACCGCGATATATTACCGATAGTTTGAGAACCATTAGGGTACCGATGGGTACGCGGGATGCTTTGGATTGAGCTAATTTTTAATGAGCCTTCTCGGTTTTTTTTTTTAAAATATAGAACAGTTCTGATCATCCGTGCGGGATCCGGAGTAGGCCCAGCGTGCCTGTCTATACCACGTCAGTTCTTAAACAATCGGTCCCCTTAGTTTTACTGTTACAAATGTTCTTCAAATTTCTCTCTCCGTCCCTAGTATGAGACTATAATAACATAAGGTAATTTATTTTTGTTTTTTTTTTTTTATCTCAAACAACTTATATGAAGAAAGGGTTACAAATACTCAAAATCCAAAGCCCTCCATTAGAAAAAAGCGATCCTCAACTTAAGCATGATTAGAATATTTTGTTGCAACGAGAACTTTTCTATAAGTTGTTTCCTTGCAGAATATTAAGGATGGCAATCAAGCTTGTTTGAGTGGTTGGCGTAACGTTGAGCGCTCTAAGGCAAATCGTAGGCTTATGGAGGCTTTCTCCCTCTGTTTTTTCCATGTGATGAAATTCAACTGTGGTACCTCATCTCTTTTTTCTTTTTAAATTACTGTTTCTGCCCGTTTATAATTCAACTTTGGTAACCAAAGGTATACTACTTGTTCAAGCCTAACAACACATAAACGTATCTCAATTACTCTCATCTTTCTCTCATACACATAATGTGCATACAATAACATTATGTCCTCATGTTCGTTTTGTATCGAGAAGCTCCTTGCGCTTGCTACATGACAAAGAATGGAAAATATCTGAATTTTGAAATTTTTCTTTCAAAAAACGTTGATTGGGACAATGATAACTGAACTGGGAATTCAAGTAAAGATAACGCCCATGGTATGTATATGTGGAGATGTGATTTTCAGAACAGAGAAATCCAAATCAATGCATTCTATTGGCTACCATAAGGTCCATTAATTACTCTTGTGATTTCCATAACAACCCTTCATCCCCCTATTTACAATGGAAATGCAATAAAAGTCTTCTTACATTGAAAATATTCTCTTAATACACTTAAATTCACTTTCTGAATAAAAAAAGGTAAATGATTTTGACACTCTTCTTTTATCCATTGGCACTTTCTCTTTATTTATTTATATTTATTCAAATAAAGGTATCAAATTGTCCTTCATATCGGAAAGTGACTCAAGAGGTGAGGATAACTTTGTAATTTTACATGAATAAAAGACAAAAAAAAGAGAGAAAAGAGTACTTTCAACCGATAAAAGAGAAGTGTGAAAATTATTTTCCTTCAAAAAAAATGTTGTTTTAATCCTCTGAAATCAGAGAATTGGGTTGGAGATGGTCATAGGGCCAAGAAACTCTCGGGCCAGGCCTACTACCAATTTGGCCCGAAGATTGCACCAAAGCTCGATTCCATAGTGCGAGCTAGAGTTAAGAAAGTTGGCCTGGTCTTTCCTGGACTATGTGTGGGTCCCACATATATGTAAGAGATTGTGTGAATTGTTGTGTTTGGATTGTTGTGATAGTAGCACTGTCCCTAAGAGAAACCAGAGAAGAAAAATTTCTATATGGTGCTGTGTTTCCATGCCCAAACGACGTAGTAGAGGAACAGCTGACGTGGTTTGTAGGTGATGTCTTCCCCAGAAGGCGCAGAATGTGAGGGGTTGGACTTTCTGTCCATGTGTCCAAAGAAAAATTGGTCATTAAAAAAAAGAAAAAAAGAAAAGGTACTTTTAACCGGTACCATATAGCACCTGTTAGCACTACCGATTAATTATTATCCAACAGAGAGTGTCGGCAAACATTGGCGATTTGACTTTCCGCCCATGTCATTAAAAAAAGGAAAAGAAAAGGTTAGCAGCATATGCAGCTGTCCCATTCGCTTTAGTAGCGACCCTTTCTTTGAATTTTCAAATCTAAATGTACGGATTAGAAAAATACTCCTTTCGTCCCATTTTCATTGTTCTTTCTTGATATTCGTGTCAATTTTCAATCGCTTATATTTTTCAATGTGAATCTCCAAAAATATGTAATATGGATCTTCTTTGATAGATTTTAATTTGTTCTATAATACAAAGATATCAAATTCATGAAAAATATTATAGATTGAAAGATATACGCAATAGACAAAAAAGTGAAAAAGAAATAATGGACAATGAAAATGGGACGGAGGGAGTAAACAACCGGCGGTGTACGTTGTTGTTGTTGACGTCACTAGTTAAGTCACAACGCATGAGAATCATGAGACCATCTGTATTCTTTTCTTAGCCATGAAGGAAAGAAATTTTAATTAATTTTAGGTTTAAACCCTAAAAAAATCTAACATTGTATCATACATATATCTTGAATGATTTCATTTTATGTGGTCGAGTCTCCGTCTCCCAAGTCAAATTTTATAGTCTCTTCAATTCATAACTTCAAGTGCATTTGAGCCACACATGAAGGCAAGTATTAGACTTATCTTATATCGTTATTTAAGTCATTCAAACTTAGTTAATAGATAATTCAAGGGTTGCACCATTTATAGCCAATTGGTTTAAGGTTGAAATCATTCAAAAAAAAAAAAAAATGTAACAAGTACTAGTATTTTAAACATGCTCATGAGGGGAATTTTAAATGTGCTCATGAGGTGAACATTTTTTATCAACAAAATCAAGGAACCTATATGCTAATGTGATCGACCAATCGATTATTAAGTTTGTTGTAAAATGGGAGTGTGAATAGACTTTCCTTTTTATATAAATTAACCTGGTCGAACCCAACAACTGGGCTACCGGCCTCTAGAAAAATTCCCTCCTGATGCGAGCGGTGATTCACTCATGCGGTGACGTTTCCAAACCTAAATTTGATACAACTAGGTGTGAGCACAAGTCGGTTTTGCCCTCGGCCCACCACTGACCCGATTCCTTCGGGTTGGAGCTATTACCACCCGCTTTTGACCGAACATATATTCTGAAACCGCATGTTTCGGGTGCAACGGGTGTCGGTTTTGTCCCAGTTATGGATTAGTGAATTTTTTTTTCTTTCCTCAATGGCGGCGTTGTTTTTTTCTTCTTCTTCTTCTTCTTTCTTCTTTCTTTTGGGAAGCGAATACAATTACCACCTTATTATGAATGCTTATATGGATCGTTAGTAGTAATTCCGTTCTTTTGTTTTAATCATTATTGAAGTAAAACTAATTCAATTTCTTATTTTTTAATTTCGTTATAAGATAGAAGACCAGTAAACTTTTTCATTCCATATATTGCACCACTTCTAGCTAGTGTTTATTTTTATTTTTTTTAAACTAGTAGTAGAACCCAATAATTAATTACTAACGATGGAAAGGACTCAACTTTTCAATTTAGACATCCCACACGCAACAACTTTTGTTCTTCTAACTCCGTGTGTTCAGCTCTAAGTAGTTAAATATAACGCTACCTAGTTCGTTGAACCCAACTACTACTAGCTTGCAGACCAATGATAACTCGTTATGCTCCCCTGTGCAAGATCAAAGTTTGAGTCCCATTGTAAGTGTTTGTGAGTTCAAGGATCAGGATTCGAATTTCGTCGTGAACATTTGTGAGTTCAAGACTATGTCCGGTCTAACCCCCGTAAATAACTCACTCCCTTACCTCCATTGATGTATAAAAACAAAAATATCCCAACAAGTGGGTCAGCCCCTCCACAAAATTCGGAATAATCCAACTTTTGATGTCCATTTTCTATTTTAACGGCTGGGTTGGTACGTACGTACTACGCTAACGTGATCGTTAGGTACTATGATCCACAGACCGTACCCCACACGACCTTTTCAACATATTTATTGTTTCGATGATTGCCCACTTGACTGATGACGTCATTACTGGGACCCTCATTGGATGGATGACACCGTCAGTTGAATATTCATAGTCATGAAGGAAAGAGTGAAAGAAGGTTCGTTTCTTTTAAAGTACGTTCGTTTGTTTTAAAGTATGTTTGAGACCAACTAGCCGTACCGACCAAATTTCCACCGAAATCGTTCCGATGGCCGCGCAAGGGCGTCTTCGATCAAGCACCCTACATATATCGGATGTCTTTGATTCCCGTGAGTGTTTGTGGGCCGACCTAGGTTTGGGTGTTTGAGGCTTTCATTGTTTATTTTAAGTATGAGTTGGGCTTTATTGTTCCTTTTTTGGAAAATGACGGTCAATGATGTGTTTTGATAATTTATACCAGCCAAAAATATTTGTAGTATTAACAAATGTTCTTAGCATGTCCTTGGCGGATATTAATTATCAAATACGTCATGGGCCGTCATTTTCCCTTCTTTTTTTCGTTGTGGACCCTGTAGACCATCGGTTGTTTTGGACGTTTGCCCTTTGTTATGTTCATCCAATTTTTTATTAGATTTCCTTCCCCCTTTTCCTGTTTATAATATAATTTCATGATTAAAAAAAAAAACAAACGCGATTCACGAATAATTCAGGGTCGTGCGATAACTTAATCGTTAGGTAGTATGGTCCACAGACTCCACACGGAGTTGCTACCTACTACACGAACGTGATCGGTCGGGTACAATAGTCCACAGGCCAGCTGGAGTTTGACGAGCTGAATCTAATTTGTATTGAGCTGAGATGGAAGAGCCTTCACCACTACTACTTGACAATTACGAGTTCCGACTTATTTTTTGTCAATCACATTTATCTTATACAAATCTGGTTTGGCTATATACCTATCTATCTTCAATAAATATAACTTTTTGTGTGAATGACATACTCAACGAGTTCTATAAAATGAATAATTTCGATTGCTATTGTGGGCCCGGGCCAAAATTGCATCGGACTGGACATTAATAAAATTAGACTGTACCTTCTCCCGTAAGTTCGATCTTAGCTCCCGTTTCGCTAATGATTTTATTTTTGAAATACTTATTATAATGAGTTAGTGGGTGTGGCCACAACCTTATATGGGTGGAGGACCAAAGGTGTTATTATTATTTTGGATTAAAGTGTCATTATTCCGAATAATTTATGTGTCTCAATTCCGGGTACTAGCATTTCCCAGTATGAACACGTGCATAAAAGAACAACCGGTCATTGGCAGTTGTCAATTTATTATCCAGGTCATAAGAATGTGACGGGGCGAGGGCGACGGCGTCGGTTGTAGTTTTTTCAGTTAATTAATTAGTATTACCCAAAAAAGAATATCGGCGAACTGAGAACAAGCAGCTGCCCCTTTTGTTGCGACCCTTTCTTTGACTTAACGGGTCCAAATGTACGGAATAGAAAATTTTAGTAAACAAACGGCGGTGCACGTTGTAGTTGACGTCACTAGTTAAGTCACATTGGATGACACTTCTTTTTTTTTTTTTTTATCACCATTGGATGACAATCATGACAGTGAAATATTCTTTTCTGCGCCATGAAGCAACTGCACACATCTAGCCAATTAATTTTTTAGATTAAAATTTTAAAAAAATAAAAAAAATTTAAAATGATATCAGAGATATGTCTTGGGTGCCTCATCTCAAATAATCGACTCTCCGTCGCCGGCCTGAGTCAAATCTCATGGTCTTCTCAATTCGTACCTCAATGTGCATTCGCAAGTGAAAGGGAATGTTACTTTATCCCACGTCACTTATCTAAATTACTCAAATTTGGTTAATATATATTTTAGAGACTATTTTACCTATTGTTAATTGGTTTAAGTTGTAAATCCTCAAAGAAATCTAATATGGTATCAGAATTAGGTCTTGGGTGACCTCACTTTACGTGTTCGAGTTTCTGTCGCCCTAGTCAAATTTTATAGTCTCTTCAATTCATAACTTCAGGTGCATTCAGGTTACACATAAAAACAAGTATTAGACTTTATTTCACATCGTTTATTTAAGTCATCCAAGTTTGGGTAATAGATAATATAGAGGCTGTACCACCTATAACCAATTGGTTTTAGGTTAAAATTTTTCCCAAAAAAAAAAATCTGACAAGTAGTAGCATTTTAAACATGCTCATGAGGTGTATTTCAAACGTGCTCAAGAGGTGAACATTTTTGATCAACAAAATTAAGGAACCTATATGCTAATGTAACCAATCGATTATAAAGTATGTTGTAAAGTGGGAGTGTGAATAGACTTTCCTTGTATATAAATTAACCTGGTCGAACCGAACAACTGGTCTACCGGCCTCTAGAACAATTTCATCCTGATGCAAGCGGTGATTCACTCCTGCGGTGACGTTTCCAAACCTAAATTTGATACACCTAGGGGTGAGCACGAGTCGATTTTGCACTCGGCCCACCACTGACCCGATTCCTTTGGGTTGGAGCTATTACCACCCACTTCTAACCGAACATATATTCTGAAACCGCATGTTTCGAGTGCAACGGGTGTCGGTTTCGTTCCAGTTATGGATTAGTGATTTTTTTTTCTTTGCTCATTGGCGTTTTTTTTTTTTCCCTTCTTCTTCCTTTTGGAAGCAAATACAATTGCCACCTTATTATGAATGCTTCTATGGATCGTTAGTAGTAATTCCGTTCTTTAGTTTTTATTATTATTGAAGTAAAACTAATTCAATTTGTTATTTTTTAATTTCGTTATAAGATGAAAGACCAGTAAACTTTTTCATTCCATATATATATATTGCACCGCTTCTAGTTTTTTTTTAACTAGTAGTAGAACCCAATAATTAATTACTAACGATGGAAAGGACTCAACTTTTCAATTTAGACATCCCACACGCAACAGCTTTTGTTCTTCTAACTCCGTGTGTTCAGCTCTAAGTAGTTAAATATAACGCTAGCTGGTTCGTTGAACCCAACTACTACTAGCTTGCAGACCAATGATAACTCGTTATGCTCCCCTATGCAAGATCAGAGTTTGAGTCCCATTGTGAGTGTTTGTGAGTTGAAGGATCAGGGTTTGAATTTCGTCGTGAGCGTTTGTGAGTTCAAGACTATGTCCAGTCTAACCCCTGTGAATAATTCCTTCACTAATCACCATTGATGTATAAAAGCAAAAATAAAAATAAAAAATCCCATCAAGTGGGTCAACCCCTCCACAAAATTTTAAATAATCCAACTTTTGATGTCCATTTTCTAATTTAACGGCTGGGTTGGTACGTACTACGCTAACGTGATCGGTAGATAGTATGATCCACAGACCGTACCCCACACGACCGTATGTTTTGAACATATTATATATATAAATTACCACGGATCCAATGAGAGATCCCGCACGGTGTTACCGTGCCGGACTCCCATTTTTCGAGCAAATTTTGATGATCTGAATCGCTCAAAGTGTGCAGAACGTGATTTTAAGAGTACTTCTAAAAAATCAGCAAAAAAATGATTGGAAAGGACTTGATCCAAGCAGCTTTTTACTGAACCGTTCAATAAAAAATTGTTCGGATAAAGCACTTTCTGATTATTTTTTTTTGTTGATTTCTTGCAAATATATTTAAAATCACGTTCTGATCATTTTGAGTGGCTCGAATTATCGAAATTTGCTCGAGAAATGGGAGTCTCGCACGATAACACTATGCGGGATCCCTTTTGGGATCCGGACTAATATATAAATAAATAATGTACACTCACTGGTTACATTGTTAAATGGATATGTATGTATAGCCCAAACGCTCACTGGTTACATTGTTAAATTGATTTCCGATTATAAATAAATAATGTACACTCCACCAATTGAGTGTCCTAATGTAGAAGTCTAGTTAGAGAAAGTCGAACGGAGAGTGACTTCTAGATAGAGAAAGTCGAACGGGAATGACTTCTGTTTTGGAAAAATCAATGCACGTCTCTTTTGTTTCTTTTTCTACGCGGAAAATTTTTGTCATAGAATTAAAATGGGAAAATAAAAAACTGGAGATCAGTATAAATACCTACACAGACCCCTCTGTTTTTCGTTGCAATTCAATTCAAAAAAATGGGGTGGAGACCAGTACTGGCTATTCTCCTCCTTTCCTCACTCTCCCTTCCTCCCCTCTCTACCGCTAAGTCCCACCAATCCTACCTCTCACCCCCAAAATCTCACTTCTTCTTACCACCATCACCACCAAATAAAATTTACTCCTCACCACCAAAAACAGCTCCACCAAAAGCTCACGTCTTGCCGCCATCACCACCTAAAAAAAGTAACTTCCCCCCACCATCACCACAAAAAACAACTCCAAAAAATACTCGCTTCTCACCACCACCACCAAATAGTACGTCACCGAAAACTCACTGCTCACCACCACCACCACCAAACAGTACTTCACCGAAAACTCACTATTCACAACCAGCAAACACTCCACCAAAAGCTCAGGTCTCACCAGCATCGCCGCCACAGCCGGGTACCAGTACCACGTTATCCGTGCATTCGTTACTCATGGGTCGCTCTGGTAGGATAGTCCTGGGGATTATCGCTGCTACGATTGTGTCCCTTTCGCTTCTTTGTTTCAAATGGTGTCATCGACCACCACCACCTCCACCCCAGTCACCGTCTGGACGCCCACTGCCACAGATACCATCAAATAGGCAGCTGTACTCCACTTTTCTGTGGGGTTTCATTACAACATGTTTGCCATATGAGTCTGAATCCGGTAATTAAATCGTCCGTTATTCATATACTCAGTCTATAGTACTCTATAGTTTTATATGAATCCACTTTTCTCTCTTTCTAAAACTTCCTCCACCCGCCTGCCTCTCTCTTTCTTTTTTCTTTTTTTGAACCGGATAGCATCGATCATTCTCAACTCTATTCAACACTTTAATCTTGACCAGAACATTGAAAGAATTTGAGATAAGAGGAGGGAGATAAACGTAATAGACCTCACAAACCCTTGCAAAAATAAAGACTGTTTAGAGAAATCGGTTGATACAATTTCCACCTCAAGACATAGATCTGACGCTTCAGTTCAAAAATTCGGGATTCAAATTCAACAAAGTATATCAACCGACAAGTTCAGATTTCGTAGAGAGAGAGAGAGAGAGAGAGAGAGAGAGAGAGAGAGAGAGAGAGAGAGAGAGAGAGAGAGAGAGAGAGAGAGAACGATCGATGTTATCACAGAATGTTTATAAAATATGAGTAATCAAATTTTTTACACCCAAAATATATGTCTTATCAAATATTTTAATTTGTTTAACTTTGATGTTCTCGGTATTTTTTTTCTCAGGAACTTGATAATTCTACGTTTGAAGATGAAGTTTGCAGGAACAGAGAGAGAAAGATCTAGAGAAAGATGAATGTGGGGTTACCATGTGATGATCTGATATGTTATTAGTTATATTTTTTTTTGATAACTACTCCTATCATGATATGATACGATATTTTGGGACTGTATCTGATACTCCATTCATCCCTAAATAAGTATCCGGCGTGCAAAATTAGGCTTTACAAATTATGCATATTTTTTATTAAAAAATTTAATTTTTTTTCACAATCTAAAGAACTCATTGCTATTTATTGATTTGTGAAAAAAAATTAATTTTTTTAACGAAAGAAATGAATCTTTTTGAAGGTCTAGTTTTGCGTACCGAACACTTATTTAGAGACGGAGGGAGAGAGTAGTATGTAATATAGAATGTTTGTTTTGTATGTACTCCGTAATTATTGGTTTGAGATTGGTCAATTTTTTTTCATTATTTTTGGTTTGAACAGGCGTACGTGATTATGTCAAAAAAACGGAGAAATTTTTTCGTGTCAGATGGGCACCTTATGGTGCCCGTATAACGTGCCCGGTTGACGCATCTAGCTTTTCTATTTCAGTTTTGAACCGCTCGAATTTGAAAAGAGAAACGGAGAGAGAGTGATGGGTTGAGAGAAGAGAGAAATAGTTTAAATTTGAGCCTCATCACGCACTTTTTAACGGCCTGAATAAACTGCTTGCTATGTGGTACTCACCCAGTACCAAAGAATTTCCCCATAATAACTTGTAATACGAGTAACAAGGCTTTGATCGTTTTTATACTTAACTTTATTTTTTAATCATTACCCTATATCTTTCTCCAATTATTACCTTATTTTTTAATTATTACTTTCATTTCTCTCTCTATTTATTACCTCTCCCTCCAATCATTATTTTATTCCTCTCTCCTTCCACTACCAAAACTAAAATACTTAAAACTCGCAAACCAACAAGACATTAAAAATGATTAAATGTCTGGATCAATTTACGCGAATGTCAACTAATCTTAGAAACTATAAATCCGCCATCCACTTGCAAGTGTCCTAGTTACGAACTTGGCCCAAAAATATCGGTACGTAACACGTGAAAAATTTCAAACTTAAGACATTAAAAATGAGGAAAAACCTGTAAATTCGAGATTTTGACCACTAGGTGAACGGCTTGGGTTGTAATTTTATTAATTACTTGATCCACGTTACACGTATATCTGGATAGGTTACTTATTTTCTCCAAGAAATGCATGCAAAAAAGGCTTTTGAATTCATTATATGAAGGTGTTGACAATAGGGCATCAGGCATCCACTTTTATGGGGGATGTTAAGCCCTGAAACAATCTAATGATGCATAACTTACACACTTCAACAGCCGGAAATTTACATACTTCAACATCTGTGTTTGGCCAAACCGGCAAACCCCACGAGTTAGGCCAAGTAGCCGATAAAAAAAAGAAGGAAAACTTGGCCAAATAAGCATGAGAAAACAATAAGTGCTTATCTACCACGAGGTTGCATATTCAAATTCCATAGAGGTCAAACACTCTTAACCTTGGGACCACTGATTGATTTGTCCGGTCATTACTTTCAAGGCCTCAAAATTAGTCGAGATACGTCCAAGTTGGCTTGAACTTCCAATTATGTATAAAATTTTTTTTTGAAGGAAATGTAAGGACAGGAGACCCATTAATAAACAATATGGATGACAGGAAGCAATGTTGCGCCTTGCGCGTAAGATCAACTCCTAGATTCAGAGGAGGATAAGGCTTGAGAAGCCAAAGTAATTCAGTTTCAAAGCACAAATTCCCCTCCAAATTCTTAATCATAACAGTTTTATGTATTTGTTAAATATGTCGAACAACTGTCTCATTTTAAAGGTGCATTTTATCCTATTTAGTGGTACTAATTGAGAATGGACGAAATGGTTTTCTTTCTTTTGTCCCCACTAAATGAGTCGCACATACACCCTAGTATATCGGGCATCCCCCAAGAGCGGGGGATTTTCAGACATTTCTGATTGGCTGCCTTCGTATTTCTAATAAGTTGTTTAATCGTTTGGCATGTTGAATTGTTTACATAATATGATGGTTTAGATCGATCTCAACTAGATTGGTACCAATTATATCTACATTGCCCTTATATATATTGCTATTGGAAACTATGCATTTTAGTTAAACTATGCATTTATAAATATCGCTATTGATCGCCATTTATTCAAAAAAATTTAACAAATGGTGATCAGTCTTTAGTTTTTGGAGTCATCTCTACATATACAGAGAATCAAATGTGGGTTTTTATTTTAGAGAGCCTAAATGAAGATATTGAGATGGGTAGACGATGATCGTACTGATCTCCTTTCTTTTCTCTTCGAGAAAATTGAAGTGTGGTTGAACTTGCACATTTTTTTTTATTTCCCCATGTTTTATTGTTGCTGTAGTTATTATTCAAAATCTATATTTCAATGCTAAAATTCCGATCTGTGTTTACATTTGGAGAAAAGTCACGCGGTTTTGACACGGTCAAGGAATAATACGAAAGATATAGCTGAAGAGATCAAAGATCCTGAAAACAGTTGCATAACAATTTTGACTCTGGGTACCCATACTTGGGGTATTGAAAATGTCGACGTAACGGTTTGTGGGGCTCACTTTCGAATCCTAAATGAATAATTCGAACCGAACCAGTAATTAATTTGAAAACAACTGTTTTGGTGGCCTTACAAAAAATCATCTCCATTGAATATGTGTAAATGATTGATCCAATCTTCAAAATTTTAGGATCATAAATTATGAATGAAATTTGAAAGATTGGATTAACCAACTACACATATTCAATTGAACTAATTTTTTTGCAAAGCCACTCAAAAGAATATTTTAACATTAACAAAAGATTTTTGGATTATTTGCATGTAACATAAAAATGGTCCTCTTGCCGTCTGTAGTGTACCCCCGAAGATCGTACCCCGACTAACAATTATCCGTGCCTACAACACTCCCCGTGAAAATTCAAAGCAAGCATAAATTAATCGACCACTTTAACATACATTTAGTTTAGAAATTAATTCATGAATTCAAGAAGAACGAAGCAATTTTCAATCTTGTTAATTTTAAAAAGCAATCCACTTATTAGTCTTCTTTATTCATTTCATGGAACCTCACTTCGCCGATTTCTTTTCACGTAATGCTCCTTCTAGCAAAATACGGTTCAAGAAATTGCAATTTCTAACACAACCGCTAGTTTCTTAAAGAGACCGGAGACTGGAGAGTATCTTATTCCTTATATTTTCTCTCAGCAGTAGTTTATTCCCAATTCAATTGCAAGGAAACAAAATGGACGTATCTGAATGTCTGACTTTCCTGCATTTTTTGAATCGGTATTTTACTAACAACCAAATTATTTTGGTACCTCACTTGAGAATCATTTTTCCGTGATGCAAAATCCTATGCTTTCGGCATAATTACTTTTGCAAGAAAGTAAATCTTGCAAGTAAACTTAAAAACATGGGTTCGATTATTTTCCTGACAACTGAACACTACAAAAGTTATGAGAAAGTTGATTTTTTCATTCTTTCCTAACAACTGAACGGGACCTCTTGCGTGGGAAATTGCTTTCCAAGAAAAGTGAAGCTAGTGAGGTGAAAAAAATGGAATGAAAATTATTTTCCTGTGTGCGTTATGTTAATAAATTTTTTTGCAAGAAAACAAGAATTCATTTCTTTTGGCAAGATCTATTTTGCAGAAAAGTGCTACCCAGTGGGCATTCTAGAAATGGGTCCCAAGGGGTTGTAGTTTTGACACTTGTTCCTGCAAATGTACAGTAGATATGGCAGTGTAAATGACATAAAGGTTTGCATTAAAAAGACAATGGTAGCCCTATTTTGATTTTAAATTACAAAAATACTACCAAGCAATTCTTAGGCGGGCGGCAACAATAATTTTCCCTCGTTTTTCCTGCAATTCTTTTTCCTTTTCCCTCCTTTTTCATTTTCCTTACTTTACTCTTTTCACTTTCCCCTTTTCCACTAGTTTCCAGATCAAGTCTTTTGAGGGGTGACCACATCAAAACAGAGAAGAGAATTCTGGTGGCTTATTCTCCGCACAAACAATTGCGAGAATAGGATTTTGGCTGTTTGGACGCCAGAATCACGTTTTCTTGGAAGGAGTCTAATATGGGAAGCCATCTTTAAAAAGGTAATTTATTAGAGGAACTTTATTCTGCTTGTACTCTGTTTTTACTGCTTCATATAGGCTTTCGTAATGCTGCCAGAAACAAGGATTTAAACTTTGAGTGATCTGCTACCACACAAAAAAAAAAGGTCGGTGTGGTTCTTGTGATTGCAAGGAAAAAATGGACAAAAGATCTTTTTTTTTTTTGGTCAAGCTAAAAATCATGCATTAACTTAAACAATCAAAGTCAACAAGCCAGATAAACGTCATTCATAAATGTTCAAAAAGACTAGAAGAGTCGTACACTAGATTCTAAGATGATTAAATGACTTTGCGCACATATTCTAATAGACAGGTCATGCATAAATTTTTTGAAAAATGATTTGAAGTGTTCATTTTTCTTAAGATGATTTGAACTGTTTATTTTTCTTAATTTTTTTTGGGATTCAATAAAAAAAATTAAATCAATCGAATATCAGAAACAATTTTTTCAAAATTTGTAGGGCAAGCAATCCAATTTCAAAAAGTTCTTATTGATATTTGATTGAGTTCATTTTTTACAGAAATTCATAAAAATATTTTACAAAAATCAGCGGCCGAGATTTGATCTTTTTTATGAGACTTGAAGTGGGCTCAAAAAAATGAATTGTGAAGTAAAATCGGGTCCAAGTAAAAAATAAAAAAGAAGTAAAATCGGGGTGCATTTTCATCCGAAAAGTAAAGAGTACGGTGTAGTAGAAAAAATGGGAGAGAAAAAAGCAACCATAAGTAGCTGATTTCTTTTCAAAGTTCAAATAAAATAATACTCCATCCGTTCCAATTTGAGAGTCCATTATTCCTTTTTGGGTTGTTCCAAAATGATAGTCCTTTTCCAAAAATGGAAGGAAAATTTTGGTGATTTTCTAAAAGTGTCCCTCACAATTGAATATAAGTGTTATAAGTAAGTAAAATATAGGGGTAATGGTGAAAATAATAGGTAATATAGGTGTAATCATTCTTGTCCCCTAAAATAGTTGGAATCCCTAAGAGGGACTCTCAATTTGGAACGAAGGGAGTACTTATATTCTAAGGTTAGAATTGGCATTTTGAGAAGTATGGCAGCTAGGGTCCATAGGTTTACAGAAAAAAAGAATAAAAAAAAGTTTAAGGCTGATTGATTGGTACTTTTCAGAACAGGTTGGAGAATTATCGCCTATCAAGGCAATGCCCACTGGGCAATATGTCGCAAAACCCTTATGAAAAAGGATAATGCTACTCACACAACGATTCAAACACAACAACTTACACAACCTCTCACATACATGTGGGGCCCACACATAGTAGTGTGTGTGGAGCCCACATACATGTGAGAGGTTGTGTAAATTATTGTGTTTGAATTGTTGTGTGAGTATCATTTTTTATGAAATTATGCTTCGAAATGGTACGGTAGGGAATCTTTCAAACCGTTGAAATAGGTACGCTGGTGCTTTCTCTCTCTTCGTCCTTATCCTTAAACTAGTCAGAAATAGATCTTGAGTTGACGTGAATGTCAAGGAATATTTTATGGTCTTCTATTTGACAATTTGACGTGCTGATTCAATGATTCATGACGTCTTACTAAACCCCCGAGTATCTTGCATGGCCCCAGCTAGCAGATTTGCATAAAATTTGTTTCATTCATGCACCAAATATTCAAACATATTGAAAAGGCCAATGCTAGAGACAACCTTGTCGGTTGTCGGGAGTGGGCTCACGCGTGCGTGAATGTGCAGATTACAATCTGGCTCAGTACCTGTATTTTTATACACACTTATGCCTTGTTCTCTTTACAATTTAAAAATTACACATACTATTTTTTTTTTTAAAATTTCAAACACTAATCCAAACATAGCATTAACGTCTGCCGAAATAATAAATGCAAACAGTAAATTACGAAAGTAGCCCCGAATAGTTTATCTAGATTTTATTGAATTTCCACTACTCAACAGAAGAGCAAAATTATGAGGGGCAATCTCTCTCCTCCTCTCTTCAGGTCTTGTCTCCTCTTTTCAGGTTCTGTTTCAGAACGGAAAATAAATTCTTATTTTTTAAGAATGTAATTTCAAACCCAAAAATAGTGAGTAATATGTATCTTGTTTAAAAGATCTCATCGAGATATACGATGCAAAAAATATCAAAAAATTATTTTTTATTTACATTATTTTTAAGTTTGAAAATGTAAAATAAATACATATTTTTTAAGAAGGTGTTCTAGAA
Source organism: Rhododendron simsii (assembly GCA_014282245.1). Taxonomy (NCBI): domain Eukaryota; kingdom Viridiplantae; phylum Streptophyta; class Magnoliopsida; order Ericales; family Ericaceae; genus Rhododendron; species Rhododendron simsii. The sequence continues at coordinate 6,120,087 of CM024953.1, read as the reverse complement.
CGGGGTCCACTCTTCAATCTTCGTAGACTCCACCATAATTACCGGAGCTAAGCCATCACAGCCAATTGCATCGCCGCCAGGGTTGCAACCATTACCGAAAAGCTCACTGCTGTGACCTCCGCTACGGCCATCACCATTATCATTTTCCGATCTTCTCGTTGAATAGCCCTAAGAAAGTCCTATAACCAAATATTTTTTTAGGGCTAATCAATGAGAGCCACATAGTTCAAATTTAATTATGACCATTGAGGATAAAATGATCAGAAAATTAAAATCTTTCCACCGGTTCAAACAGATTGAAATTTGGAACACTTAATTTTTTTAACCTTTTTAGACAGTTTATATATTTAAAAATATAGTTAAAAATTAAGTGTTTCAAATTTTAATCCGTTTGAACCAGTGGAAAGATTTTAATTTCCTAATCATTTTATCCTAAATAGGCATAATTGAATTTTGACTTTAGAGCTCTCGTTGATTAGCTCTAAGAGATATTTGATTCTACGAGTCCAAAAATTCATTATGACCATTAAAGATAAAATGATAAAAAAAACAAGATCTTTCCACCAATTCAACTGGATTGAAAATCGTAATACTAAAATAATTTTAAATAAATAAAAAAGAAAAAAGATACAGAGTATAAACTTTAGTATTAATTAAATAAAGAAAAAATAACAGAAAATAGGTTCGAATAATTTTTGGCCCAAGCGAGAGTATTTTCGTAATATCGTAATAGGAGTGGACCTGTGTCAGGAGATCTGACACGGGGGTGATTAGTAATATACTTTGAAGAGATGGGAAAAAGTATATTACTTTTGTCTTCTTGTGGATGCCCACGGGGGCGATTAGAAATTGATATTCGCGCTTCACATTTTACTGATGACGCTTTATTTTGTTCATCAAATTACTAATAAATTCACGTTAAAATTAGAGCGTCATTAGTAAAAAGTGAAGTTGGAAAATCAGTTTCCATAGATTAATTAGGATCGATGGAGAGAACTAATTAATCACATAATCAATTAAAGTAGTAACAAAAAAAGGGGTGAGAAAAGCCAGTGGGTTAGATGGGGAATTGCCCTATCCCATAAAAACGATACATCCCAATTGGCACTGGGTTAGATGGCATTATTCTCCTTTCTATAATGATGTTCACAGACCGACGGCTGCCCAACACTCGAATTTACCATTAAAAATTGTCTCAAACATGAATGAAGGTAAAAAAAAAAAAACCCATAACAATGATGTATGAATGTAATTAAATACATATGTTAATTTTGAATTGAACAAGACGTGGTAAAATTCATTTAGGTGGCAATTACTATTATTAGTCTTTTGTGTTAGTAGAATATTCTTACAGAGGAATGCACAAAACCACGATGCAGCCGTTATTTTGAAGTGCATATGTACAAAAAAAATTGGAGTACGAAAATTAATTTGTTAATAAAGTGGGTAATGGTACCATGTGGATACACCCTAATTTAGTTTTGCCATTTCACTCTCATGAATTTTAATTATATGAGATGCAATTCGAAGACGTTTTCACGCTCACAAACACGTACATGAATTATGTATTTTAGTGCAGAACAAGTACGTGCATAAAAAATTGGTAAGCGGTAGGGCTTTCCGCTTTTAAAATCTCTTTGTCAAAATCTCTTTGTCCCCATCCCTCCCCCATGATGTAGAAAAATGTAAACTTAGATAGCAAGCACTAGCTTCCGGTGCGACTTCATAAAAAGCAATCAAAGATAAGATCGAAAGCAGTTCCAGAATCTGATGATCGTGATCGAGATTATGCTTATTCGAGCGAGATTAAAACTAGTAATTTGTTAAGGAAGCTGCTTGTCAAATTTCAAAACTAGTAATTTAATTAGGTTAAGGAAGCTGCTTGTCCTTTTGCGGCAAGTTGATGCACGTGTGCTACTAGACACGTTTTATTGAATACTACTCCTATATTTGTTTCGGGCTATAAGAAAGCAATTGTCCAGTGCTTGACTATTTTTTTTTTTTTTTTTAATCCGCTCCGGTGCTTGACTATGATGTTATATGTTCGAATTTTACGGAGGTTAACCATTTCAAATCTTGGGATCACTGAGGGTTATGCCCGATTATTACTTTCAAGGTCCGTAGTTAGTTGAGGTTGGTTCGGACATCTAGTTTAAAAAAAAAAAAAAAAAGAGAGCTGATGTAGATTAAAGAGGATAGAAAATCAGTGGGAGATGAAATTGTCCAAGTACTCTGGGGAAGAACAAATTAATCAAAAAAGTCCAGAAACTTCTGGACACAACTTCGTGTACAATTGTGTTTGAATTCGTCCGTCGTATATGGAGCCCTGGACGAAATTGTGTCTGGAGTAATGTTTAAAATTGTGTCCCTAGCTAGCATTGCTCAGAACAGATTGTGGAGTATTCACGTAGCTGTTTTTGTGTTTGGGTTTCGAACTCTTGCAAATAAAGTTCACTTTAGCACTTACGTGAAATTCAATCTACAAATTAATTTCCAGTTAAGGATTAGTACTGGATTAGTGATAAGATTGTTTTTCTCTTATTTGTGTCTATGTTTTGTTTCTTCTTTTTCTTTCTTTCTTTAGTTTGGGAACTAAACAAAATTACCACTTGAACCCTTCTATGGGTACCGATGGGGTGTTGACCAATTTTGGGACTCATTTTGAGTTCCATACAAATGATTCAAACTGTTCATTAGTTTTTACATATTTTTTCATCCTTTATTGCACCACTCCTAGGTCTAGAAGCCAAAAATTAATTACTATATAGTGATGTAAAAAAATCATGTACTATTTTTTACACATCTCATGCACAACCTTTGTTTGGTTTGGATTTTGAAAGCTAATGAATGAAGAGAGATAAATAAAAAAAAATGAGTGTAATAATAATGTAATAAGTGAATAAAAAATTTATTAGCAACCGTGCACAAAGAGATGGGTTTATTCTAAAGACCCAAAGCGAACACCATTAGGCCATGTTTCCAGTAACAGCCCAGTCAGAATAGTCCAGCCACAAACCACCGCCGGTTGAAATCGTCGGCTTTAGGGCGTTTGTGCGAGAGGTTTGTTCAGGTGTCCAAATGTTAGAATTGGGGATAAACTGTGAATGGGATGTTTGTGAGTATACTAGGAATAATGCTACGTGCGATGTACGATTATGATGCTCGTTGATTTGATTATTTTAAATATATATTTTGTGTTTGTTGGTTAAAATAGGTAGCGTGAAGTTTTCTACCATATTTATCTAAAAATGTTGGTAGGCTTTAATATATTGGGTAAAATATGTACTTGCCCCCTAGGCTATTCCGAAATTTTTACTTTCCCCTTCAACTACCAATTGAACACTCTTGCCCCTTCAACAAGAAAAATGTTACACAATCTGGACAATCTCTCCATTTTGGACAGAAAACTTAACCCCTGGGTTATTTGGAGGATATAAATGTCCTCTCTCTCTCTCTCTCTCTCTCTCTCTCTCTCTCTCTCTCTCCTCTACCAGAATGCCATTCCAAAAGTTGTTGTGCAGTCCAAAGCTATCATGCTTCCATTTACACAAACCCCTTCATCACAAGCATGGATGCTTGATGAAAAATGCATCTGAAAATGGAAAAAATGCAGGACAATCCTATATTTTCCTTCCCCCCTTGGTTCAAGATGTTAAAGCTGCTTGATGAAAAATGAAAAATGCATCTGAAAAGGGAAAAAATGCAGCACAATCATATATTTTCCTTCCCCCCATGGTTTAAGATGTCAAAGCCAGAGAGTGATTTATTTGAAAACATCCATTTGCCCAAAAAAAAAAAAAAAGGGCATCACCAGTAGCAACCACCACAAAAGCAAAACAAGGCATTACAGTTCTAACAAATGTCTCCATTAACAAAATAAGGTCTTTCCTTAGGTTCAGCCATAATAGTACCACAGGCTTTAAAAAAGGCATCAATAGCCATCAAAAAAGCAGAACAAGCATCAATAGCCATGCCAAACAAGGCACCAAAAGCCAGGGCAATAAAACTTAGATAAAGACATTTAAAGATAGAAACTTAAGGGACACATCCCCTTTTAGTTGGGGCCTTCGGAGCTCTTGTGATTGTGGGTGTGGGTTGTGATGGCCGACTGAATGTTGGTTGTGTGATTACTTGACTGCATTGCTTTTCTTTGGTTCTATCTTCACATTCCTTTTCTTTGGTTCCACCTCCCTTTTTACCAGATGGGCAAGTCCTCACATTGTACCCTTTTTGTCCACATCTTTGATCTACAGCTCAATTTCTTAAGATAACCTCCTCATTTTCTTGGTTCCGTCTTCACTTTGATTAGGTGGCTCATCTGCTTCCCTCCTCTTGCATTTCTTGGGCCTCCCAGACTTTCTAGTGTAATGTGGTGGTTGAATTGGTGGTTTGTCTGTTTTCTACCACATGTCCATTCCATTAATAGGGTATATCACATGCTTGTAGGTTTTGACGTATGTTTGCTTCTGGTAGTAGTCATGCACAATGCCTTGAACTTTCTGATTTGATTCCCTAAAGACAGCAAGTGCATGTGCACAAGGGATGCATGTCAAACATATAATGAGTTTGATTAGAAGAGCATGAATAAATGTAACTTAAAATGAAACTTAGAATGGAAAAAGAATACCTGTTAACTCCATCTTCTACAGGAGCATGTTTGGGCATTCATGTGAATGCAGAACTGGTTCCCAAGAAAACCCTTAACTTCAAATTGGTTGTCCCCAGCTAAGACAACCAATGTACTCTTTGCATAGTGCAATGTTCTTGTCCAATAATTTCACTATATTTGGACCTATCTGACTATGCCATTTCTTAATAGAAGCCCTCCTCCTCACTAAATGCCTTGTCAAATAAATCCTAATCCTCTCTAGCATGGTTAGAATTGGTTTGTCCCTAACATCTAGTATGGTAGCATTAAAAGACTCACATAGGTTATTCAGGAGCATGTCACTTTTGGGAGCCTCACTGAAATGAGACCTAGACCAGTGGTTGGCATCATGCTTAGCAAGCCACTTGAATGCTGCCTAGTCTTCCATTAGGCTTTTAAACCTCCCCATATAGGTAACTCTAGCAAGATTCCACAACATTTCTTTAACAGCTAGACCTATATATCCAGCTCTCTTCACATTGCTGTGTAGATGTCTAACACAATGTCTGTGTTCCAAACAAGGCAACAAGTTACTAATTGCATTTATCAGCCCCTCCAAGAAACAGTAAAAGATCCATTTGCAGCAGTGGAAAACATCCATTTACAGCAGCATACCTTGTGCACTCAACAAACAAAATTTGGACATTCAACAGCAATTTACAACAGCAAGAAAGACAAACCAAAGCAAAAAACAGCAGTTTAGAGTGGCAGAAAACAACAGAAAATAAGTTTGGATTTCATAGCATGTGTAAAAAGTAATTAAAATATCTTAAGAGTACTTACTATCCTCAGCAAGCAATAAGAAAGAGCGATAGATAATTCTATCATGCCATGCATCAATTCCACTTTGAGAAGTCCACCTGAACACAATACCCAAATCTATCTTTCCACTATATGCAGCAACAAACCTAGGACACTCCTCGTAGAGCAATTCCCTAGTTCCCCTGCTCCACCATTGAGCAATAGTTTCTAATCGACCAGAAGCTGTTTCTAAGAAAACTGTCCTAGCTCATGTATCAAAATGTGGCCAAACAAATGGGGATTCCAAATTCATTGTGAAACGCCAAATCTATGTACCTGCAGTAACTCATAACACCGGGTACGAGAAACACAACCAAAATTAACCCAATAAATATCCAGTATTTTTTTTTATGAAATTTTGAAGATCAAAGACAACACACTGGAACAAGAGTTATGCACATGGAATATTTTCCTATTACTCTCTCTGTCCCTAATTTTTCCACTGTGTATGCATCTCTTTGCACACATATGCACACGATTAATAAAAATTATAGCACATCAAGAAAAGAAAACCTTTTTTTATAAACCCAAGAATCATAAATGCAAGAATCATACACAATAGACAAAGCCAACCAAAACATATATCAAACAATAGCCATACTTCGACCAATTGGCGAAAAAATAAATCTTATACAAGATTCCGTAAAGAACAAATGGAAATAATTAAACCTCTGTCAAACCTTTATCTCTTTCGGTACACATAGATCATCAACAAAATAACAGCTTCACATCAGTTAGGGAAAATTGCACAAACGTTGGCCTAATGCGCAGACCACAAAACTTGGAACAAATTTGACAGACCTATTTTCTCAATTTCCTATTCCTATCTCTATCTCTTTTTCTCTCTTCCTCTCTCAACGTAAATTAACTACACAACCACAATCAATACCAAAATGACACTAATTAACAAAAATTGGAACAAATATCACAGACCTATTTTCTCAATTTCCTATAACCATCTCTATCTGTTTTTCTCTCTTTCTTTGCCAACGTAAATGGAAAAAGGAGAGAAGGAAAGGTGTGCAGGCTTTATTGTGGACCGAGCCCACCATTAGGCGCTTTTACACGAACACCCCCGCACAAGCAGACAAAAGCCGGAAATATTGTACATGCTTTTGGGACACAAACGGAAAAACAAAGAAGTCTAGATTCTAGAAACCCCCTAAAGTAATTTTGAAATAGCGTGAACAGTGGTCGCCAGCACACACTTTAGCGTTAAAAAGACAAATATGCCCCCACGGTTTAAACTTAGAGCCACAAACCTGAAGGATTCAATTGGAAAATTTGGCTATTGAAAACAGCCATCCCAATTTGCATAGTGGTTTCTTTATTAAGGTCTGTGGATATATTTTGGGTCGGGCTATGTTTGTGAACAGAGAGAGATGAAGGGACTGGGGGACTGGTGGGTTGGGCTGAATGGGATTGTGAGTTGGGCTGAAAACAAAATTGGATTGGGCTAAAAATATCGGGACTGAAATTTTCCATTGTGGTAAAATGACGGTCAATGACTTATTTTGATAATTAATTTTTTTTTTTGTTTTTTTGAAGGTACATCGAGCTATAGTCCAAGGCAGTCCTAACATGCTTCCGCCTTGTTCCCATTGTTCAAAACTTCAAAATAATTGACCCCGTTTCAAAAACCAAAATAAGTACTTGAAAGATACGGGCCTATTTTCAAGTTTAAAAATAATAGGCTTACGAAAATAATTTTTCAAAATTTTTTTTGCAGGGTTCATAATGCATTTTTTTTTTATTTCATTAAGCCTATTATTTTTATGCTTAAAAATTACAAATAAGTACTTATTTTTTAAGGGGTCTTTTTGGAAAATGATCTTAATTAAGCCATCAATACCCAATCTAGCTTGAAAATGGACCTCAACAACATAAAAAAGGAGATCAAAATTTTCAACGTATAACTCAACTATTAATGATCAAGCCAACATTCTATGCCAGAATTATATGGGTCCTTCTAGATTGAAATCTACGCACAAATGGAAATAGTTCAAAAAATTTCGTAACATGCTTGATAGTCAAAACCCTGAAATTTTACCTAGAGAATTTGCGGACCCAATACCTGTGGTGTTCTACGTACTAACATGAGGGAGCAACAAAAAAAATACCCATGTGGGAGATATTGAAGAGGATGATCCGATCGATTAGTTCGCATAGGCAATTTTTTGTTTAGAGACATGTAACACCCCATGCAATTTCTTCGTTCACAGCTCATAACTTCCTACGTTACGGCAGATTTTCATTAGAACTCCAAAAATAAAAGAAAGAAATTACATACATGGGATCGATAAATCTGGCAGAGACATTGGTGGGAATGATATATCTAAAATTAGAAGAAGAAGATGCTCAATTACTCATTGGGGTGGAGTGGAGGTACGTACATGCATCAAACTTCAAATTGCGAAAAAATGAGAGAAAAGCGAGGACCCTGAACATAATTACGTAGGTAAATATAAAAATATTTATCCTATGAGACACGATCAAATTTCAAAATGACAGAAATGGGAGAAGATTTATAAACTTGGAAATTACTTATAATGTCTTGTCCTTTTGGGTCAGGCCCATGCGATTTAGAGTTGTATTTTTTGGGGCCTGCCCGTTTGGGAGCGTTTGGCTTGGTCCAAATAAATTTTTTTTTTTCCTTTTCATCCAATCTGTGGTTGGATTTTCCTTCCCATTTTCTCATCTTGATGTACAATTTGTCAAGATTTCTGAATTAGATTTTTTTTCCTATCAAATAAAACCCCAATATATCCGGACATTGATTGAATCACTAGAAGTTCTTTTTGTTAATTCTTTCCCTCTTCTTGTTGGATATACATATCATTCAAATACTTTCACAAATTAATTTTTTGTTATAAATAAATAATTTACATTCCATAATTAATCTAGAATCTAAAATGAGTGTCGTAACCGTGTAAATAAATAATGCACGTCTTGATACACTTCACAATTGATCTAGAAGTCTAGTGTGATAGTTGAAGCAGAGTTGCTCTTTAGTAAGGAATGGAGAGTGACTTTAATTGGATCAAGGGAAGAGTAAACTTGTAACGACCAGAATTTTCGGCTAATTTTTTTTGAATAAAATTAAATATTTTATTTTAACTCTTTTGCTTAATTATCATTCTTTATTAAACTAAAGTGATTGTCTTATTATAATTTAAACCCTTGTACTAAAAATTCAGTGAAAATGTGCATGTGTGTGCCGTGAGTGCACAAAAAGGAGAAGAAGAAGATTTAGTACTCCTGGCAGTGATACCCATAGGCTGCACCATGTACTACCCTTAACAAAAACCTAGAGAATCCCATAGATACATGAAGATGGAGGGTACAGGAGATCCCATGAATTGGGGGCCAAGTAATTAATTGTAGGAGATTTTGTGTGCGTGAGTCTGCCGAGAGGGGGTTGGGTTTTCTATCCAAAATCTCATCACATGCCTATGTCATCCTATCCTATGTTTCTAGCCTTGCAAGCCTAGTCTAGTACCTAAACCCTTAATTTAAGGAAATAGCCATGATGGCAAATGCTTATTTTTATAAAATTCATCTCCCCATTTCTTTAAATTTTCGGCAGAGAGAGAAGAAGGAAGAGTAGAGTTTATCTCTTGCAGGTGTTGTCTTGTCAACCATTTGGATAATGTAAAGGGAAAAGATTGGGTTTGATTTTATCTCTTACAACCCTACACTATCCTATACTTGAGTAGCCTAATTAATAAGCCTTTACTCCCAGCATTTCCCATGTGCTAGCACATGCCATGCCATTTCCTTCGGCCCAAGCATAAGAGGATGAGAGAGAGAGAGTGAGAGAGAGAGAGAGTGAGTCGTCAGAGAGGGAGAGAGTAGTGTGTGCCTATATATACTTCTCTACCATTCCCATTTTCGACACCAATCACCACACCTTCATCCCATACTTCTTGTCCCATTGTTTTCGTTCTTGAGGTAAAGGCATAGAGAGAGTAAGTTCGGCTGTGATAAAGGGAAGAAGAAAAAGAATTGAGTTGAAGCTCACCACCACATTACCACCTTTCCACCACCTCACCAAACCCGATCTTTCAATTTCAAAATTCTAAAAGTTGTTCTGGTTCGTAGTAAAAAGAAAACTATTTTTCTTTTTAACAAATTTCAACCAAGGCGACGTCACTCCGTTCATTTTTCGACCCGACGAGTCCGTAACCCACTACCGCCAAGAAGAACGGTAGAAACCTCTTACCTACTCACCTAAATATAGTAGTGATACGTGTTTCATTGATACTTTTATACTGAAAATTATGCTTAAATGATAAATGCATTAAAAAAAAAAGAGAGGAATATATATACATATTAACAGTGGAGGCGTAACCTCCTTGGAAAAGTAATTACCAAAAAAAAAAAAACCTCCTTGGAAAAGTTAATTTGACGAAATAATCTTAATAGGCTAAGCTACTGTTATTTATTACTTATTGTTATCTTTGATTTCGAAAAGCATGACTTGAGTTAGTTACTGGAAATTGGATTTAGTTGTTATCAGATGATAATTGGTTAGTTGTAAAGCATGATTTTCAATTACATGATAGAAATGTTACTCTTAGATTATGTGCCATTATGATTTTGATTGGTCAAGTAGAGAAGCATGAAAGATTTATTTAATATCGCATGATTCTTAGCAAGCTTTGAAAGAATAATGTGTACGCGAGAAAATGATGCATGTTTACGAGACACGAGAAATGAGAAACGAAATACGAAAAGCAATTGAAAAGATTAATGATTGTGTGAGCATGAGAGCCCGATGAGATCAGTAAAGCTGGTCAGCGGAATCATGGCTCAAGTGTGCGTGTGTGAGCATGAGAGCCCGATGAAATCTGAAATGGTTAGCGGAATCATGGCTCGGGTGTGTGTGGGTGTGTGTGACCTAGGAACCCGATGGAATCTGAAATGATGGTTAGCGGAACTAGTGTCGTGTGAAAATGGTGAAAGAGCCAATGAAATGAATAAGACTGAGAGCCCGATGGAATCTGAAAGAGACGGTTAGCGGAATCAGTGCTTTTGAGTGGAATAAAGTAGCCTGGGAGCCCGATGGAATCTGAAAGACGATTAGCGGAACCAGTGCTCGAGAAAGTAAAATGGAAAGTGAAATCGATATTGATAAAATAATGACACGAATTACGATACGCTGCATTGACTCTGAAAAGACATTGTCACTTTTGTTGAATTGTTATTTATATGTTGAACTGTTAAATCTCTGAGTTTTACTTGCAAGGTTATATATTATTTTTGCTAAGTATGGGACATAGGGGTAAGAGTAAGCTATTGAGCTTAAAAGCTCACGGTGTTACTTTTGTGACCCTGGCATATTATGCCAGACTTAGGTGATGAACAGGAGAAGTTTTAATACCTGGTGGAGTATAGAGCTGAGCAAATTATCGAAGAAGATGCTGGACATCAAGTAGAATAGATTTACCGTAGTACCCCTTTCCTTTTTGATTAAAATAATTGTATTTGAAACTTGAATTTAATTATTGTAATGAGTCAATTGTTGATTTTATTTAAGATAAATGTTGGATCGAAATTGTATTTATTTTAATTAATGTTCCCAAAAATCGGGGCGTTACAAAACTAGTCAAACTCAAAATGTAATTTACTTCTCAACTCCTACCCGACCTTAGCCATTTATATAATACTCAAAATCAAGTATATGCAAAATTATAAATTTTAAATTCGGGAGCTCAGAAAGCCGGGGTGGGAGCCCCGGCCCCATGAACCCCAACATAGCTCCGCCCCAAATGATTTATACACGCAAGTGAAAACTAAAAAATTTTAGGAATAGTAATTTCTAAGAGACGTAATGCCACTTCTCCTCGTTTCCCGCACACAATACTCTCTATAAACCTAATACAATGGTGTTTGGGAGACAAAATTTTACGTTTTGCATATTTTGTAGATGATTGTAAAATTTATTCAGTCAAAATGTACTCCAAAAAATAAACCATAGACTATAAAATCCAAAACTCACCCGCGGAAGAATCAAGAACTTTTTGAATTTTGGTAACATTTTAATTTATTCACAATTTCTCCAATTAAAATCTATTCTATACATATCATCCAAATACTTTCACAAATTGATTTTATTACATAATTCAAAACTCTATAATTTACACTCGACGATCTAGGATCTAAAATTGACTGCATAAAGGGCAACCTTCCCACGTCTTGATACCCTTACCCGACGTGCTTCTTTTCACTTTATTGCCTCGCTTATTCTTCTTATTATTGATTAGTCATTACGTTTACGTACATAGAGTTATTCTTCAGATTCAAATTTGATTTTTTTTGGGTTTGGTTTTTTGGGTAATTAGTGGAGAGAGAAATTAGGGTAATAATTGGAGATATGGGTAATGAGTGAAGAGAAACAGAAAGAGAAACAAGAATAATAACAGCAAATTAGTCTAAAGTCCAAAAGAAGAGGTACCAAAGTAGATTTAGTCCAGCTTAAGTTTCAGTGATGTGTAAAGTCCATTAATGAAAATATTTTAGAGTTTAAGGTCCGTGAAAAGACCAAATTGCCTTTAATGAGACAAGGGCCTTGTTTGGCTAACACAAAAAATGTCTTTTTTCATTTAAATGATTTTAAATGAGACAAGGGCCTTGTTTGGCTAACACAAAATATGTCTTTTTTTGGTTTTTTGATTTTGTTGCACTTTCATAGGGTACCCTAGGATTTTAGACACTTTCATAGGGTACCCTAAGGTTTTAGGCACTTTTATAGGGTTTTAGGGTTCATTTTCCTATTATAGGATTTTAGCGGTTTAGGCACTTTCATAGGGTACCCTAGGGTTTTAGGCACTTTCATATATAGGGTACCTTAAAATTTTAGGCACTTTCATAGGGTACCCTACGGTTTTAGGCACTTTTATAGGGTTTTAGGGTTCATTTTTCTATTATAGGGTTTTAGCGGTTTAGGCACTTTCATAGGGTACCTTAGGGTTTTAGGCACTTTCATATATAGGGTACCCTAAGATTTTAGACACTTTCATAGGGTACCCTAAGGTTTTAGGCACTTTCAACGCCGGTCAACTTTGGTCAACGCCGGTCAAAGCCGGTCAACGCCGGTCAACTCCGGTCAACTCCGGTCAACGCCGGTCAACATTAGTCAACGCCGGTCAACGCTGGTCAACGCCGGTCAACTTTGGGGGGGCTATTTGTAAATCTTGGACATAATGTCCTTTAGACTTTAAAGGAAAATATTTATGTCCTTATCATGGTAAAAACTATTGTAGTATGTCCTCCTACTCAATTTACCCGAATAATAATTAAAAATATGGGTAACGAGTAGAAAAAGAAATAAGAATAATAATTGAAAGTAAAGGTGATGAGTGTCGGTTTTTTTAGTTGAATTTTTTTTTTCCAAGTTTGAGTCCAAACAAGGCATGCATTAATGATTTTAGTGAATTTCAAACCCGTTGAAATCGGTGACTCCGTTGCTTCTCTCTCTTCCTCCTTATCCTTAAACTCGTCAGAAATAGTCTTGCCGCCTCCCTATTAATCCTGAATCGTTGATGCAAATGCCGCGCGGGAATATACTACTATGGTTCTATTCACAATTTGACGTGCTGATTTATGATTTTTTGAAGCTATTATTAATACTAATCTACTCTATCCTTGAAGAGTTAGGCAATGAGATAGGTGCTTACGATAATCAAACCCTACTCGTGTATATAAGAGTATAAAAGAGACACTAACTACACTCTAGGGCCACTCCACTTGCTGCTGATTCATGATTGACTTACCAAACATTTTGAAAATATACTAGAGTCAAATGGAATACAAATAAACTAGGATCAATGGAGAGAGAACTAATTAATCACATAATCAATTAAAGTGGTAAAAAAAAAAAGGGTGAGAAAAGCCTGTGGGGCTTGTCGAAACATGGCGAATTGCACCTTAATATAAAAACAATACATTCCCATTTGCATTGGGTTAGATGGCGTTATTTTCTTTTATATGATCTTCAAACGTGCATGCTTCTGAACACTAGAGTGAAGCTAACAGACCGATGACTGCCCAAGACAAAAAATTACAATTTAAATTGGTCTAAAATATGAATCATGGTAAAAAAAAAAATTCATAACAATGATGTATGAATGTAATTAAATACATATGGTAATTTTGAATTGAATTAGATGTGGTAAATTTCGTTTAGCTGGCAATTACTACAAGTATTAGTCTTTTGTGTTAAAATATACCTACAGAGGAATATACAAAAACCACGATGTAGTCATTTTGAAATGCATATATAAAAAAAAGTTGGGTGCGAAAATTAATTTGTTAATGAAGTGAGTAATGGTACCACGTGGATACACCCTAATTTTGATATGAAGTTCAAACACAATTTATTAGTGATGCTTACGTATATTATACTCCTTAAGTATATGCCCCATAAAGTAGTGCCTTTAATTAATAAAATATCACGTGATTATACCCATGTCATAATCATGCGTTCTTTTTAAGATTCTTCCTCAGCTTACGTACATATTAGTCCAAGGGGGACCAGGGTAGTGAGGTCAATTCGGTTGTCCATCTCGGCAAAAGACGGTTCGGCTTTTCATCTGAACAATAGACGATTAAGATTTGTAGGAGGTCAAATTAAATTCAAACCGTTCGTACTGAAATGTACAGTCGAATCAACCGTACTACACGGTGTAATACGATGGGTGCGCTACCGCCCCTCCAACGGGGACCGGATATTCCCCAACGTTCTTTCTAAGCTCTTTCCTGCGTCGGTCTGCTTCGCTCTTTTTCCCATTAATATATCAAGGGAAAATTTCACGTAGGCACCCGACCTTTCACACAAATCACACATAAGCACCTAACCTTTCTTAAATTTCATATAAACACCTGAACTTTCTAAAAACTCATCAATTCAACACCTGACTTTTATTAAATTTCATATAAACACCTGAACTTTCTAAAAACTTATCAATTTAACACCTGACCTTTATTAAATTTCATATAAACACCTGAGCTTTCTAAAAACTCATCAATTCAACATCTGCCATCACCATTTAGTCTAAAACCAAACGGAAAAAAAATTAAGTGCTTCGATTTTTTATTTGTTTGAAACAGTGCTAAGATCTTATTTTTCTGATTATTTTATTCTAAAGAATCATAATTAATTTTTGACTCTAAAGCTCTCATTAGTTAGCATTAAGAAAGACGTATAATCAAATATCTCTTAGGGCTAACTAACGAAAGCCTTAGAATCAAAAATTAATTATGATTCTTTAGAATAAAATGATCAGAAAAATAAGATCTTCGCACTGGTTTAAACGGATTGAAGATTGGAGTAATTAATTTTTCAACCATGTATAGATCATTTATATATTAAAAATATATGGTTAAAAAAATTAAGTGCTCCAATTTTCAATCTGTTTAAACCGGTGTGAAGATCTTATTTTTCTGATTATTTTATCTTAAAAAATCATAATTAATTTTTGACTCTAAAACTCTCGTTAGTCAGCCCTAAAAAAGTCGTAGAATCAAATATTTCTTATGGTCAACTAACGAGAGCCAAATAAAATGATCAGAGAAATAAGATCTTCATATCGGTTCAAAAGAATTGAAAATTAGAGCAATTAATTTTTCAACCATGTATAGATTGTTTATATATTAAAAAATATGGTTAAAAAATTAATTGTTTTAATTTTCAATCCGTTTAAACTGGTGCAAAAATCTTATTTCTCTGATCATTTTATCCTAAAAAATCATAATTAATTTTTGATTCTAAGGCTCTCGTTAGTTAGCCCTAAGAGATATTTGATTCTATGACTTTCTTAAGGCAGACTAACAAGAGTTTTAGAGTAAAAAATTAATTATGATTCTTTAAATAAAATGATCAGAAAAATAAGACCTTCGCACTGGTTCAAACAAATAAAAAATTGGAGCACTTAACTTTTTTTCCGTTTGGTTTTAGACGAAATGGTGATGGTAGATGTTGAATTGATGAGTTTTTAGAAAGCTCAGGTGTTTATATGAAATTTAATAAATGTCAGGTGTTGAATTGATGAGTTTTTAGAAAGCTCAGGTGTTTATATGAAATTTAATAAAGGTCAGGTGTTAAATTGATGAATTTTTAGAAAGTTCAGGTGTTTATATGAAATTTAAGAAAGGTCAGGTGCTTATGTGTGATTTGTGTGAAAGGTCGGGTGCCTACATGAAATTTTCCCATATATCAATGTCAATTGTCAAACAAGACCCTGTTTATTTAGTTTACTTTTAAAAATTTTCTTTATGTTTTTGACATTTTAAAAAATTTCTTGTCTGACAGGTTTGCAAAAAAATTGAGTTGCAGAGAGTGAACTTAGTGGCTTAGACACATAATCATTAAAAATGTTTTGCGCTTCCGCTTTCAATCCTCACTCTCACGAAGTTTTGTTTGAGATGTAATTTGAAGACGCTTTTAAACTCGTGTACACGAATTATGTGACCTAGTGCAGAACACCTACGTGCATAAAAAGTTGGTAAGCAGGTAAAATTCAAAGCGAGACATGAATAATTTGGCTCCTCTATTATTAGAAAGAAGGGAAAAGAAACTTCAATTAAGGAGAATCCCCGGACGGTTTTGCATTATTAATTCCACGGAAAAGTCATTATCTGAAATTAAAATTAATGGGCTGTCTCTGAGGAACCAATAAAGATGGTTAGTAATTAAGGAGAACCAAAAGTCTAATGGGTATTTTGCGATGTAGAAAAATGTTACAGGCTTGTTAGGATTGATTTGTGAGTAGAAAAATGGTCAAATTTAAAAACTACTTGTCCAATTGCGGCAAGTTGATGTGCTTCCGCAGAGGGGGGCTGATGTGAGCTACTCACAGTAGCATATAGCATTGCACATTCTTACTGTTCAAAAGTGTTTTGACGTTTCGGATTTCAAAAATTCTTTCACATGGAAGAGTTTTTTATAATCCGAACAGTTGTTTGTCAAGAGGGTCGGTGAGATAAGCGTTGTTGCACGCTGCTATGAGTAGTTCGCAACAGCCCCTGCGTCCGTGTGCTTCTAGACACGTTTTATTAAGTACCACTATTTGTTTTGGGCATGAGAGAGCAATTTCTCAGTGTTTGATCATGAGGTAGCATGTTCGAATCTCACGGGGGCCGACCATCTTGGGGCCACTGCGGTTATGCTCTTTACCTCGATCAGAACCCATAGTTAGTCGACATACACGAAAGCTGATCCGAACATCCGGTTATAAAAAAAATTTGTTAACGCAGATGAAAGAGGATAGAAAATCAATGCATGGGAGATCATGAAATTGTCCAAGTACTCTGGGAAGAACAAATCAAAAAGCGTAGGAAATTCCGTATACAACACTGAACACAATTGTATTTTTTAGCTAAAAGACCAAAAAAAAGAGTGTAGATATAAAAAAGGAAAATATGAAAATCAATTTCCAAAATATACTCCATGAACACAAACAATACATCATGCCCCAAATCCGAAAGCATGGCCAATCGTGAACTATGTGACCATCATGGAACACAAAACCTAATTAAAAATATATTAATAACTCAAAACAAATAACAATGGAATATTGAATAATATTGCTTGACGATTTTCTAGTCTTAAAATAACGGGTTGTCCTAAGCATAGGGTTGAGACCGACGTAGCATAATATCCGAAAAGTCCGAGTCGAATCCATAGGGACAATGATGTATGCTAACTAAAAAAACTCGGGTTGTTACTGATTAAACTAGCTCTTAGGTAGCCACCCCTTGTTGATTGGTTGAAATTAACTAAAACTCTAAAATTTGATTGTACTTTTCAGATAATTAAAGGGAGGTATGGTCGTAGGGTTCATAGCACTCGCAACTGGCCCAGACTCATCTGCTTCAATCGATATTCTTAAAATGTTTGATTTTAGACTGAAAAAGATACCCCCGCAAGATGCGAACCTACTGTTTATCCATGAGCAATGAAGAATGAGTTTTGGACCGCCATTCCCCCGTTCACATTGGCTTCGACTATGCCTAAGTTCGTCTACGGGAAGTATTTTACCAATCTAAAATTATTTTTCTTACATTTTTTTATTTTGAAATAGGAGCAGAATGCGTCCAAACTGGCCACAGTGTGCTAATCACACCGCGACCCTACTTATATGACTACTCATTCATTATTAAGCAAAAAACAAAAGAAACCCTAATTTGAAACATGCTTCTATTACGTGAGATGAAAAATAAATAAGAAATATCAACTAACCAATTATTAACGAATAACTTTTATAAAGAACTGAAATTAAAACAAATTACCGGAATGCAAGTAATTGAACAAAGTTTCGAAAACTTGCAAGGGAAAAACAAAACTCTGAAGAAATCAATCCGAAACTGTAAAATACAATTCGGAATGTGTACTGAAAATAGGCGCAGCCCCTTGTTAGGTCCCATTCGGCTGTCTTTATTCAAAAAATTCGTATTTGTTAGTTTTTCGTTAAATTTTTGGGGATTATTGCATCATCATGATGAGAGAAATCTAAAAAGTAAAAAATTATGATTGAAATTCAATTTTTTTAAATAAAAACAAAAAAAAAATGGCTTATTGGCTTATTTTTGTCTTTATTCGAAAAATTAGATTTTGATCGTAATTTTTTACTTTTTAGATTTCTTTTGTCATGACGATACAATAATCTCTAAAAAAATTGACGAAAAATTAACAGATATAAAATTCTTTTAAATAAAAATAAAAAAAATAAACCAGTTGACTTATTTAGTGTGGAAAGTCGCAGTCCCGTTCTTTCTTCTTTTTTTTGTAAAGAATGGAGTTGAGAATAAAGTCGTCCGTGAGTCCTCTTGCAATATCCTTCTTTCTCCTTTTTTCTCAATCAGTAGTGGGCCTGCCACGGTGCCACCCATACTCCCCAAAATTCACTTAAGAATCTGATTAACCTTTGATCATACAAAAAGCCCTTGGCCCGCCAAGAAAATAATGAATTGTATGCCCAAATATAACTGTTAAATGCCCATAGTCTGATCGGCATCTTGTAGTTTCTTCGGGTACGAACTTCGGCCCACTGGAGTTAATTCGATCATGGACTTTGTTTGATCATAGAGAATTCGATTTTTGCGCTTCATGCACCCGACGGCCTAAATAATACTAGTTGTTATCATCTTTTCCTTGCAAATTAATAATTCGACATGAATGACCAAAAAGATAATACTCCATTAGTCCCTAAATAAGTGTTCAACGCGCAAAACTAGTCCTTCAAAAAAATGCATTTGTTTCGTTAAAAAAATTAATTTTTTTTCACAAATCAATAGAGAGCAATGAGTTCTATTAGATTGTGAAAAAAAATTAAATTTTTTAATAAAAAATATACATGTTTTGTAAAGCTTAGTTTTGCGCGTAGGACATTTATTTAGAGACGGATGGAGTAATAATTTCCAATTAAGCGCAACTAACGACTGACAAGTATAAATAAGGGGGCCTAAATGAGTACATTTATGCACCTATCAAACATCAAAATGCACAATCTAAAATTGAATAAAGACAACCAAAAAATTATTCTGCATTAGTTAATCACTAAATTAAACCCCCCGAGTTCAATGCATTTGCACTGGTAAATCAAATTCATACAATTTAGTTCATTTAGATAAGAGAAGAATGAGTTATTTAAAATCGTGAGTATTTCTTGATTGAATACAAAAAATACAGTTTAGAATGTGTTTCATTAACTAAAATAAATAATTATTTTTTAATAAAAGATGATGTATTGTGAGACATTGACCTGTCTCGTGAACCGAAAAGTTGAGATAATCACATATCTTGTTAAGTGAAAAATAAGTACTTAAAAATTAAAAACCTTTACAGAATGGGCCTAATTAGTCGAGTTCGGAAAAGAAAAAAAAAAAGGGTAGAATCTGGAAAAGGCAGAAGGGTTTATTCTTGTAATTTGGTTTCCACGTCCTTAAATGCGTGTTTGAGAGGAATGTCCCAGCTACTTGACATTTGAAGCAAAAGGCTGTCAAGTCCGCCACGAAACTCGCGCAGATGGAATGTCCAGTGGGGGCTACCTAGCATTTCCATTATTCCATATGTCGGACTGTACAAACAGGGATAACATACTTGTTTACGTCAGTTTATAACATTAATCGTGAGATAATCTCCCTGTGTCGGACTGTACAAACCCTGCTTTCGCGATCCCGATTCTCCATATGGAAAAAAATTTAAATATATGATTATTTGTAACTTCCTCTCATATAAAATAGATTTCATATATGTGTATGTTTCATCCTATATGACAGAAACAATACAATTAATCGTACATTAATTGTAACGAGAAATGTACAAAACCACGATACAGCCATTTCAAGGTGTGTATATAAAAATAATTGGAGTGCAAAAACCAATTCGTTAATAAAGTGGGTAATGGTGACATGTGGATACACCCTAATTCTGATAGGAAAGTTCAAACACAATTTATTAGTGATGCTTATGTATATTACTTTTAGAGTAAATTATATACACTAGCGGTGTAAACGTTTATTTTTTCCAAATTAATTACATTGCGTCATGTCCTCAAAATAATGGTTTCAATTAGTAGTTTATCGCGACATGACATAATATAATCAATTTGAAAAAAATAAATATTTACACGACGGTATAAATAATTTAATCTCCTTACGTATATGCCCCGTTTAGTATATCATGTAGACATGCCACACTTGCCTTTTTGCCACACTGTTGTTTTAGTTTTCTTTTTAAATTTTGTTCATGTTTTTGACATTTTAAAATTTTTTTGGCAGACAAATTTCCAAAAATTTTGAGTTGCACCAGTCACATAATCATTTGAAATATTTTGCGCTCTCGTTCTCAATCCTCACTATTACAAATTTTAATTATTTGAGATGCAATTCGAAAATGCTTTCACGCACACGTACGCGTGCACAAATTATGTGATGCAGAACATGAACGTGCACAAAAATTGGTAAGCGATAGGACTTTTTCCCACATGTCCATTCTATTAATGGGGTATATCACATGCTTGTAGGTTTTGACGTATGTTTGCTTCTGGAAGTAGTCATGCACAATGCCTTAAACTTTCTGTTTTGATTCCCTAAAGACAGCAAGTGCATGTGCACAAGGGATGTCTGTCAAACATATAATGAGTTTGATTAGAAGAGCATGAATAAATATAACTTAAAATGAAACTTAGAATGGAAAAAGAATACCTGTTAACTCCATCTTCTACAAGAGCATGTTTGGTATCCATGTCAATGCAGAACTGGTTCCAAGAAAACCCCTAACTCTTTAGTTGTCCCCAGTTAAGACAACCAATGTACAAAAATGAAGTTGAAAAACAATTAAAAAATGCATCACATCACCTGGCTTGCGTCAACGCGGCATCGTCATCTGGTGGAAGATATGGCCGTTAAAACGGAGTAAATGTCGTAAGCGATGACGGTATTTGCAAGATGCCATCATGACATCATCAATCGACATTGGAGATGTACTGCTTCCTCCGTTTCAAATTCTTTGTCCGGTTCGTAAAATAGAGTGTGAAAAATAGTACAATTTTTTCAAGAAAAAATTCAAAATTTTTTCACAAATTAAAAATATTTATTGATATCTAATAAGTTTTTGAAAAGCTTTTGATTTTTTCTTAATAAAATTATATTATTTTTAACGCTCCATTTTACGGATCGAACAAAAAATTTAGAACGGAGAGAGTACTAAAATAATACAATGTCGTCATAACTTGGCGTACGACACCACGGGACACTAGTACTGCAAGAGATAACGTCGACGCGCCGTGACGTGACGTGGAGTACAACTTCCCCACTGATTGATTCCTTACCAAGTACTACCTACCACTATTAGGAGTTGTTCTTCTTCAATAAGCCAATGGCTTTTCCGTGAAAAATGAGCCAAATAAAGTCACAAAAAAATAAAAATAAGCCAATAAGCCAATTGTTTCATCTTTATTAAAAAAAATTAGATTTTGGTCAAAAAATTTTACTTTTTAGATTCTTCTTGTCATGAGGATGCAATAATCCCCCCAAAATTGATAATAAGCCAAGTGATACGAAAAAATTTTGAATAAGGACAAAAAATAAGCCACTTTGACTTATTTATCCGAACACCCCTTAGTAATATTCTATTACTATGCGGATCCCGCACCCATGTGGGGGATAGGCTAAAAGGGAAAAAAATTCAACGGTAGTGTTCGGTTGCCATTTCATTTTAGTTTTAGTTTTATTTTTTAATTATTATTTTCTTTCTCTCTCCACCTACTATGAAAATTAAATTAAACTAAACTACCAACCAAACTGAGTAAAGTAGAGTAGTGCGTGGAGGACAGAGCAGGAGAGAGGGACAAAAGAGATGAGCGCGAACGTGAGGAAAGGACCTCATGGGAAAATGATTGTGTGCATTTGTCAGCAAGGATTTGGAGGGACACAATTCACTTTGATAGGACCAGTAGGGACGATCCCTTGATAATGACATGTCTCGTCAAATAAAAAATAAGTACTTAAAAAATAAAACTTTAGCAGGATAGACCTAATTAGTCAAGCTCGGGAAAAAAAGAAGAAGGTGGAATCCGGAAAAGGCAGAAGGGTTTATTCTTGTAATTTGGGTTTCCACGTCTTTAAATGCGTTTGAGAGGAGTGTCCCAGCTACTTGACATTGAAGCAAAAGGCTGTCAAATCGGTCACGAAACTAGCGCACATGGAATGTCCAGTCAGTTTATAGAATTTTTGTTCCACTATTCCATATGTCTGACTGTACAAACAGGGATAACATACTTGTTTACGTCAGTTTATAGCATTAATCGTGGGATACTCTCCATGTGTCGGACTGTAGAGTAGAAACCCTGTTTTTTTGCGATCCGGATTCTCTATATGATTTTTTTTTTATAATACAATGGTTATTTATAACGCTCTCTTAGATAAAGTTAATTTCATATATATGTAGGTTTCATCCTATATGAGAGAAATAATACAGTTAACCGTACATTAATTATAACGAGGAATGTACGAAACCACGATACAGTCATTTGAAAGTGTGTATATAAAAATAATTGGAGTGCAAAAACCAATTCGTTAATAAAGTGGGTAATGGTGACATGTGGATGCACCCTAATTCTGATAGGAAAGTTCAATCACAATTTATTAGTGATGCTTATGTATATTACTTTTAGAGTAAATTATATACGCTAGCGGTGTAAATATTTATTTTCTTCAAATCAATTACATTGCGTCAGGTCGTTAAAATAGTGGTTTCAATTAGTAGTTTATAGCGACATGACACAATATAATTAATTTGAAGAAAATACATATTTACACGACGGTATAAATAATTTAATCTCCTTATGTATATGCCCTGTATATTATATCACGTAGACATGCCACACTTGTCTTTTTGCCACACTGTTTTTTTAGTTTACTTTTTAAATTTTGTTTATGTGTTTGACATTTTAAAATTTTCTTGGCAGACAAATTTCCAAAAATTTTGAGTTGCACCAGTCACCTTAGTCACATAATCATTTGAAATGTTTTGCGCTCTCGTTCTCAATCCTCACTCTCATAAATTTTAATTATTTGAGATGCAATTCGAAAATGCTTTCACGCTCACGTACGCGTGCACAAATTATGTGATGTAGAACATGAACGTGCACAAAAATTGGTAAGTGGTAGGGCTTTCTGCTTAAAATCTATCCCCCTTGAGATTTTGGAAAATGTCAAATTTCAAAGGACATGGATAATGCCACGATAACTTCTGTTCATGCCACGAATATTGCATTGATCTGACATTTCTGGAAGATATATTGGAACTCCAAAAACAGGTCCCCATTGTATTAATTAGTGTCCTAGAAAAGGAAATCCAAATCCAAGAGGACGGGTCAAGATTGTTCTATGATGAAAGCTGATGCCGAAAATGGATGAGAGATAGGAACAAGGGGAGACGATGAACAAAGAACAAGAGGAATAAGGAGAGACGATGAACAAAGGGAAGGAAATACCGGGAGTCGTACATGTTTGGATAGTGGTAAAGTTGTCACAATCGCATATGTGATCGTGTCACTAACCAAAGTTGGGGCGGGTTTATCACCACCCATTTCATTCGAGTATTACTATTCGCAAGGAAGATTTGCAGGGAATCAAGCAAGAAAAAATGTGTTTGGGCCCATTCTGGATCCCACAAAAATCTAGAAAAAATATCCATAAATTTTTAAATATTATTTTGTGGGACCCTGTAAAAAATCAGTTCCAACGGATATCTGTAAGTATTCCTTTTGGATTCATATGGGCAAATTGAGCAGTATCGCCGTAATGGCGTAATGAATCCAAAAGTAATACTTACCTATATCTATTGAAGTTGATTTTTTACAGTGCTCTATAAAATAATATAAAAAAATGTATGGATATTTTTCTAGATTTTTGTAAGACCCTGAGTGAATCCAAACGCATTTCTTCTTACGTGGTTCCTTACAAATCTTTTTTGCGATTAAAATTTCTGATTTCAAAACTAATTTAATCAGGTTAAGGAAGCTGCTTATCCTTTTGCGTCAAGTTGACGCCCGTGTGCTTCTAGACACGTCTTA
The DNA here is from genome assembly GCA_014282245.1 of Rhododendron simsii. NCBI lineage: Eukaryota > Viridiplantae > Streptophyta > Magnoliopsida > Ericales > Ericaceae > Rhododendron > Rhododendron simsii. The sequence continues at coordinate 6,096,057 of CM024953.1, read as the reverse complement.
TTGAGTAAATATTTGTTTCTGCCCGCGGGCCACGAGAAAGCAATTGCCCAGTTTTCTATTTCGTAGTCCGTGGAATCCTTTCCAAATAAAGGTCAATAGCCCACTAGGTCCATGCAAAGACAATCCCAGCGCACCTAGAAAGGTCAATAGCCCCCCGGGTCCCTTTTTCTTTCTGTGTCTCTCTCTGCACCCCATGTGCACACGCAGCACACCTGACGCCATTCACGAGAAATTTTTCAGTGCCGGGTGGGCACCACGTGTCCCGTGCCCAGCACCAATCTCGTCCGTTCAATGAAGTTTTAGATGGCTCAGATCTGTTCGGTTGCCGAGGGGTATTTTAGTCATTTCATACTTTAAAACAACCGAACAGATCTGGACCGTTCAAAACTTCATTGGACGACCGAGATGGTATCGGGTACGGGACACATGGTGCCCACCCAGCACTGAAAAATTTCTCTTCATTCACACACACTCTCTCTCTCCCCCTTCTTTTCTACCTAAAATCTAACTTAGAAATTCTTTTGTAAATATTTATTATTTTTTTAAAAAAATTTATAAATCAATAGACATCAATAAATTCTTTCAAGTTGTAAAACAAGTTTGAATTTTTTAATGAAATAAATACATATTTTTAAAGGCCTAAGTTTGCGAATCAGACATTTATTTAGAGACCATTGAAGTAATTAAATATTATTAAATATTAATTAACACTCTTATTCGTGAATTTAATATCGTTAATTATGAATTTTGGAGAGATAAACACTATAAATTGTCAATAACACTTTTAATTGTGAAGTTCAAAATAAAATAGACATTGAAAAATAATTTTTTTATAATTTTATATTCAATATTAATCTTATTATTTAGATCTTTATGAGTAGATTTTAAATATATAAAATTTTATAAAAAAAAGATGTGTACAAAAAAAATTATGAATATAATAAAATTTTAAGCTTTAAAATGGACTAAAAAGGAGAGAGAGAGAGAGTGACGGAGGAGAGAGAGAGAGGATTGTGCGTGTGATGTAAGAGAGAGGAGGGAGGAGGGAGGAGAGAGGAGAGAAAAGGAGAGGTGGTGTGTGTGAGACAGAGAGAGGAGAAGGAGAGAAAAAAATACTGTAGTGAGTAAAGTAGAGTAGTGCGTGGAGGACAGAACAGGAGAGAGGGACAGAAGGGATGAGCGCGCGCATGAGGAAAGGACCTCATGGGAAAATGATTGTGTGCATTTGTCAGCAAGGATTTGGAGGGACACAGTTCACTTTGATAGGACCGGCTGGGAAGATCCCCTTCTTACTATGATAGTCGCATGTTCGAATTTTACGTAAGATAACGATCTCAAATCTTCAGGTCACTGGGGGTTATGTCTGATTTTTACTTCGAGCCTCTGTAGTTAATCGAGATGCGCATAAGTTGGCCTGGACACATTTTATTTTTAGAGTGCTAGAGTAGGGCTGACCCAGGGCCACTAGGCCATCGCCTAGGGCCTCTAGTTCTGGGCCCAATATTTGGGCCCCCAAATATCGGTATATATCAAATATTGTACTCCCCCGTTCCAGATTGGAGGACAACATTTTATATTTGTATCAATTTCAATTCTTTATATCTTTCAATATAAATTTCAAAAAATATACAATATGAATCTTGTTTGATAGTCCACAATTATTTCTATTATATAGAGTTTTCAAACCCTTGAAAAATATTATTGATTGAAAGACATAAGTAATGAAAATTTCTAAAATTGTCGTCCTTTTTGGGACGGTGGGAGGGAGTATGTTAAGAATTTTTCTATTAGGTTGTTTGCAGTCCAGTAGATAGATATAGGTGCGTGTTCGAGTCCTGGTAAATACATTTTTGGGCCGCACATATTTTGCTGCTTGTACACAAGAAAAAGCAATACTGCTGGAAAAGAGAGTCAAACTCACAACCCTAGCTAGTAAACCTTGTTACATTACATTGCTCAGCCACTGCACCACAAGGCAATTTTGTTCTCTATGATAAGAAAGATTTATATATACGATTGAACTTCCATTAAGGGATCCTTTAACTTGCTAAGTTAAGGACCTCATGAGTTTGACATTGTTCCCGATCATATTTTGATGATTCGAACCGTTCAATACGTTTAAAACGTGATTTTAAGGGTATCTGAGAGAGATCGGCAAAAATTATGACTGGAAATGGCATTTTTATGCAAAACTATTCGAATCAAGCCATTTCGGGTCATATTTTTTGCTGGTTTCTGGCAAGGACTTTTAAAATCACGTTATGATCACATTAAGCAGTTCGAATCATCAAAATTCGATTGAAAAAGATGAGGTCCTTAACTTAACTCAACAAAGGAGGTCCTTAACTATAAAAAGGCCCATTTTAAAATCCCGTCTAAGGTCTTGAAAATCTTAGGACTAGGCTTGCGCTAGAGAGATGCCATGCAAAGTTACGTATCTTTGTTTGGTTTCCATCTTTAAATATTTTAATTTTTGTAGTGTGTGAAAAGAGAAATAAATTAATGAGTAAATAAAGATAGAAAAAAAATTGAAAGTAATAATTTAAAAAATAAAATAATAATTGAAAAAAATAATAATTAAAAGAATAAAAAGTAAAATAAAGTTAAACTTAATTGAAAACGAACCAAGCCGTCACGTAATTTTCCATTTACGTGGAAGATGCGCGCGCGAGTACTTTGCGGGCTCTTTCCACATAAGCCCATAATTAAGTACAAGAAAGCAAACTCAATAATGACCGGCATTTCAACGGAAGCCACCGCCAATTCAAACTTCAAAGACCGACATTTCTCCCAACTGAGTCACTGACCAAAGCAGTAACTCTTTTTCTTCTTCTTTTTCACTTATAATGTCACAAACTCCAAAAGCACGGCTATGAATTCTGAACAATATTACAGTATACCAATGAGGAGGCCTTGTTTGCTATTTCACATGTATGTATTGGCCCATAATCCGAATCACCATATATATAATCAGTCCACTCTATCAACTGCAAGGCATTATTTTTTTTAAAGAAAAAAAAAAGAATTAAGAAAGACTGATGGAAACCATTCGAGTCGTCGAAATTAACAATACTCTCCGCCAACGTATTAAGAAGTATAATAGAAAAGCAAAAATTGTGAATACCGGAATTGTACTAAAAGTAGGCAATGATATTGCTCGTATTCATGGTCTTGATGAAGTAATGTCAGGTGAATTAATAGAATTTGAAGACGGTACAATCGGCATTGCTCTGAATCTGGAATCAACTATTGTTAGTGTTGTGTTAATGGGTGACGGTTTGATGATACAAGAAAGAAAGTTCTGCAAAGGCAACAAGTTATTGTATGAGCATTCCCATCAGACTCTTTAAATTTCAAACCAAATTACATTTTAAAAGACCACTTTATTACTTTGACTAGTCACTTTTAAAATGCATACTGCATCAGACTCTCTATTTTTACATGTGATCTATTACTATCTTATTTCTTTCTTCTTCCAATATAATACTATTGAAATGTTAATTTTTTTACGTTTTCTCAAATTTAATACTCCATAGCAGCTATATTTTTGTAATGACTATATTTTTTCAATGACTATATTTTAAGAGTATCCATATCGGCCTCAACAAATTTAAACAAAATTATAATATATTTCTAATCCCTCCATTGCGAATGTTGGTCATACACGAAAGAACAAGCAATTTTTTATTCAAATTTTAGGATAATGAAAAATTCGATGAATTTGATCGAGCATCAATAGGTATGGGATTAAGCTGATTTTTCGCAAAATCCTCGTAAAAATATATTATATTTAATAAACGGTTCGAATCATTTATGCGAGGCACATGGTTAGATTTTCTGTTGTGAATAAACTTTTGATGGGATTACATAACAGATAAAAGCAGTGTGAAAATGTGTCAGATAAACGGACATATACAGGTATCCTTTTCGTCAATAATACTACTGGATTTATACCAAAAAAATTAATACTACGTAATAATACTACTGGATCGTTATTTTCTTTTTCGGTGATTAAACGGACCTTATCTTACCCGATGATATGGAAGGCGTGAAGCTTCTTAGAAAGCCGTATGCATGGTAAACTGGTAAACGCCGATAGGCACTATTTTTCTTTTTTTTTTTTATCTGGACCCTATTTTTCCAATCTACTGTATTCTCTCTCTCTCTCTCTCTCTCTCTCTCTCTCTTTATATAGAGAGAGAGGGCGGTTCGAACTCTAGCTAATAGTATGTAATATATAGCCATAAATAAGAGCACGTACAAAGCTCTCCTCAGTCCTCCCAAAATGGAGAGAACAATATTTGCTGCTATTCTTCTCCTTTTCTCACTTCTGCCTCGGATCTCCACCACTAAAACCCACCACAGCTACCTCTCACCACCAAAAACTCACTTCTCACCACCATCACCACCAAAAAAACCTCACTCCTCGCCACCGTCACTGCCACCAGAAACTCACTTCTCGCTGCCAACACCACCCAAAAAAACTCCACAAAATACTCGCTTCTCACGGCCACCACCAAAGAGCACTGCACCGAAAACTCACCATTCACCACCAACAAACACTCCACCAGAAGCTCACATCTCGCCACCATCACCACCAAAAAAAATTCACTTCTCACCTCCATCACCACCAAAAAAAACTCCACGAAATACTCGCTACTCACCACCACGAAACAGCACTGCACCAAAAACTCACCATTTGCCACCAACAAACACTCCACATGAAGGTCACATCTCGCCACCATCACCACCAAAAAAAACTCACTTCTCACCGCCATCACCACCAAAAAAAACTCCACGAAATACTCGCTACTCACCACCACCAAACAGCACTGCACCAAAAACTCACCATTCACCACCAACAAACACTCCACCAAAAACTCACGTCTCACCAGCATCAGCGCCACAGCCAGGGACAACATTATCAGTACTATCGTTCCTCGTGGGTCGCTCTGGGAGGATTGTCCTGGGGTTTATCGCTGTAACGATTGTGTCCCTAATTTCGTTTCTTTGTCGCAAATGGTGTCATCCACCAGTAACACCACCGCCTCCACCCCAGCCACCGGATGGACGCCCATCGCCACAGAGACCACCATCGCATAGGCAGCCATATTTCTCTTTTCTATGGGGTCTCGTTACATCATCTTCGGCATATGAGTCTTAATCCGGTAATTAAATATTCCCTTATTCATATACTCAGTTTGTAGTTTATAGTTGATATACTGTGTTGAATTAGAATCCCGAATTTTTGAACTGAGGCTTTTGATCTATGTCTTGAGGTGGAAATTGCAGGGCGACTTAGAGGATAGGCAAGAGAAGCATGTGCTTCAGGCCTCAAAAAAAGGCTAAAAATGAGGACCTCAAAATTCTAGGATTTCGATTTTGTTTCGAGTCCCACTGCGATGTTTCAAACCGTTGATCTTATTTAAATTAGTAAAATAGGGAGCCCTACGAAAATTCAACTCAATTTGATATCCGTAAGTGTTTGATCCAAACAGTTTTACAGAAATTGTGATAGGAACTAATATTTGCAAAACCGTTTGGACCAAGCCCTTACTGATATCAAAATGAGCTGATTATTTTGTAGGGCCCCCTATTTTACTCATTTAAACAAATCAATGGTTGAAAATAGCACAATGAGACCCGAAAGGGTGAGATGCCAAAATAGCTAGATATGAGCAGAACCGGCCTATATATATATATCCCAATTTTTTTTCCACTAAGTCTCATTTACACAAAATATGTCCAAATGAAATTTAAGAACCACAAAATAGGCCTAACGGTACAATACATTGATATTCAATTCTCATAGGCCATAACCCATTATGCCATTACACTGAGAAACGCTACGCTGATCAAATGATGGATTTTGAAATATTATAATGTTGGCATTTTTTGGGGATAATTATATGCTTATATTTTGTAATGGTAAATCTTTTGTAATAGTTTTTTTTATATTCTTTATGAAACTCTTTATAGACCAACTTTTATATGAATAATGTAGGGAAGCCTCATTTAAGAGGTTCTCTTCCGGCTTCCAAAACTTATGAGCCAGCTCTGATTCGAATCTCGAATTTTTGAACTGAAGCTTTACATCTATGTCTTAAAGTGGAAATTGTATCAACCGATTTCTCTAAAAAGCAAAGTCGGCCCTGAACTAAAGCAAGTGTTATGGTCGCTTTAGGCCTCTAAAAAATTCTAAATTATAAGGCATCACCTACTTTTTTTATCCCTTATTATCGTCCAACAAAAGAGACTCTAGCTATTTTTAATTTTTTCTTTAAATCTCTGAAAAATCAGGGCCGGCTTTGGAAAATTGTATCAACCAATTTCACTAAGCAGTATTTTTTTTTTTGCTAGGGTTTGTGAGGTCTATTATGTCTATCTCTCTCCTCTTATCTCAAATTCTTTCAATGTTTTGGTCGAGAATAAAGGGTTGAATAGAGTTGAGAATGATCGATCGATCGATGTTATAAGAGAATGGTTGTAAAATAAGGGTACATTAATTTCTTATTCGGAAAATAAATGTCTTATCGAATAATTTATTTTGTTTAACTTTGATGTTCTCGATATTTTTTTCCCAGGAACTTGATAACCCTACGTTTGAAGCTGAAGTTTGCTGGAAGATATCTAGATTCTAGAGAGAGATGAGTGTAGGAGGGATACGATGTGATGATATGATATATTTTTAATTTTTTTTGGTAACTAGGATGATATGATATTCTGGGACTGTATCTGATTATGTAATATAGAATGATATATATTTTTATTTCTATTTGTTGGTAACTATGATGATATGATATTTTGGGACTGTATCTCTCTCTCTCTCTCTCTCTCTCTCTCTCTCTCTCTCTCATTATGTGGACATGAAAACTTGGCATTAAGAAACTGAGTCGCGCAACAATAAAACTGAGACCACACATGTGTATATGCATCTCTCTCTCTCTCTCTCTCTCTCTCTCTCTCTCTCTCTTGCAATATAGAATTTTCATTAATATAGCATCTAATGATTGGCTTGAGATTGGTGAATTTTGTTTTCGTTTATTTTTGGTTTGAACGTACGGCGTACGTTATTATGCCAAAATACTGGTAGCAACAAAATGTCAAATTCGTTTAGAAACAAACCTGACAGTTATTCATTCGAGTTTTGGAAAGGACACTTTATAGTGGAGTAGGTGGACGAAGATGGTGGGCCTAGACTTTGAGACGTTTTCCTTGAAATGGGAATGGTGTTGTGCGTAGCTGTGCGCAGTATTGTGCTCCGCACCTCTGAGCTGATGGATTGTTCATCTGATGGTTCGGATCTTATCTTGGCAATAATTGGCTCTCGATCGTTGATTGCTAAGATGAGATTCGAGCCGTCGAATGCAAGATCCAATGACTCAAAGGTGCGCAATATGGTGCCTCACTGCACAACATCTCTCCAGGTTAGCAATAGCCACTTTTGAGGTTAGGTAAATTAAATTTTGCTACAGCGCTTAGGTAAAATTTACGTAAGAACTCTTCACCATTTATACATTTAATATTATTTTCACTCCCTTCTAGCCCCTCTCTCTCTCTCTCTCTCTCCCTCCTGCAACAAGAAGAAGAATAGTGAAAAGAGAATAAAAAAAAAAGCGTTACTTTAATCAAAAATAGGTAAAATAGATAATATTTGTGTAATATTGAAATTGAAAAAGAAGTGGATAGCGGATAGAAAAAATGTGCACCGTTTATTGGCACTAGAGGCCGGAGCACACGCGATGCGTGTGCAAGTCAGATTTTCACAACATTTTTTTAAAAATGCTTCCCACTTATTGTTTGATTAAATTTTCACAAATGTTGTAAAAATTCGACTTACATACGCATCGCGTGTGTCCCGGCTCTAGTATTTGTTATTAGCAAATATGCATGTTAGGCAGAAGGCATCATTCCAAAGCAAGAACATGTTCAGCGATTTAAAGATTGTACACTGATGTTTTGCCTTCATTAAACAACGGTTTTGCCTTAATTATCATGTCTTGTAATTAGCTTTTCTTATTATGCACGGGTGAAATTAACATAATCTATCAACATAACTAAAAGAAAACATACATAATGGTAGCAATAAATATGAAAAAAAAAAATCGAAAACTGAACAGTAACAAAAAAAGAAACAACTCTCGGTATAATAATGCTAAATTTTGAAAATGAGTTATGATGACAGTTTCATACTCATATCTAAACTATTAAAACACGATGAACTCCTAAAACAAAATAAATTGACAAATTCAAATAATTGGATAGCATGCAACTCCAAATGTTGTAGAGGTATTGGTCATCAAATTCCAATCTTCGCTTCGCTACCTGCAAAAGGAACACAAAAGAACATTTAATCATTTGTTAGTGTATGATTTGTATTGAAGTAAAAATTAACTGAATGGATAACAAACAATTTTTTCTTAATAAATATATATTATTACCTTTTGCCGAGATTTTTTTCCCTGCTTCTCTGCTTGTTCTGTAAATTGTTGCTCCACTTCGTCCAAAGCTTCCGAACATATGATATCAGTCTCGATCTCCTCAAGCATAGCTCTCAATGCTCTCATATCCATGAAATTTAGTTTCAAGTTTTTGAAGATTGTTGCTTTAGGCCATGTGGGCGGGAGGTTATTAACTATAGCCTGAACCAAATTCTCAATGTTTGCCTTGCAGCCTTTTTTCCTTAGACTATGAAATTGGTTTTCTTTGTTTAGAATGTGCGCTCTCACAGTTGAGTTTGGCATCATTGGTCCTTGCTCAAACTCCATCCACAAACAGCTAGTGGACGTTATGCTCGTCTTCCATTAAAGCATTCATCAAATGTGTAACATTTTCTATGACATGTCTTTGAAATATTGTTCGCTTCACATGCATCCAGCTTGGTGATAGAAGGTCTACTATTTTTCCTATAAGGTATTGTTCACTTATATTTTCTCCAACATTTTGCAAGGCTCGACATGCCTCTATTTTTTGTCGAACAAAATTTTCAACTTGTAAGCGCGCCCTCCCTTTGACGTTTAGATTCAAAATCGTATACTGCATTCAACATATCTAAGTGATCATTACGACGCAAACATGGAGGAGGCCTCATGAAAACCTGCATAAAATGTTATATATACAATCACTTGAACTTAAAAGTTCTCAAGCGAAACAATTTACGACCTGTGTAAGTTTAAAAACTTATTTAGAATCTCTATAGGGGTAAAAAAGAAGGTGTTCATAATCACGTACCGGTTCAACCACTCCATAAATCGTATATTTCAGTTTAAGATTTTTTTTTTAAAAAGAACACCAACTTGCATGCATATATAACAAATTATCTTCAAAATGTGAAATGGAAAGAAAATAGAAGTTATAAGCTTCAAAAAAAATGAAAGAAAAAAGGAAATTCATTGATGAATATAAATAGAAAAATGGACTCACAACCTTCCGAAAATGAAGTGGCACGACTTCGTTAGAACCACAGAATTTAGCCGGAGTTACTTTGCATGCATCTGCTTGGTGAATGTCATTAACCTGACCAAAGCACCAAATAGCTAGGATATCAACAAAATATTGCTCAACATTTCTTGAGAAATAAGCTGAATGCCTTTAAGCATATAAACTGAAGCATACAACAGCAAGAACACAACAGCAACAAACTACGTACCTATATGTATTTCTCCCACAAAGACAACTAAAAAGTTATCGAACACCAGATTTCACCTATACAAAAGTTCCTACTCAAACTCCACCTCAAATAACTCCACAATAGCATTCTATGATAGCCATCCAAGGCATATTTCCCCCCCCCCCCCAAAAATATATATATATATATATATATATGTGGTGTAATCGTAATACTACTTGTGTTCCATCTCAGGAAGATGCTTGCAGGTGATAACTTACCATAAAAAATAAACAAAAAGAGACATGGAATTCTCATATTCTAGATATTCAAAACACTGTTATTAACCTTATTCCCTTCTCTTCTATTGGGCCTCTTCTATCACTTCTACTCTCCAAACAATGCAACCGTTAAAAGCACAAACACCATATTATTTTACAAAAGTAATCAATTATGTAAAAAACAGAGCCGAAAGATACCAAATAGATCGTAATATATATCTTAATTTCAATTATGAATTCGATCAACAGTACTATTATGAATTCGATCACACAAAAAAGAACGACCATGCACCTTGGGAGCAAATTCCTTAATAAAATATAAATATATATTTTTTTTTTTTTTTTTGAACCAATTTAAGATCCGTGTTGATGTTTGAATTTCCAATTTAAGACCATGGTATACTCTGTGTATGCAAGTCGAATTTTGATAAATTGCACACAAAAATCAGAAGTTATTCGCGCAAAACTTATCGAAATTCAACATGCATGTGTGCCCCAGCCTCTATCGTAATTATTTTGAGTGCTACTTTCCGGAAATTAACCTCAAAGGCTTTAAAAAAAAAAAAAAAGAACTGAAACAAACCTGCTTATACTTCTTCTCCCCCTCCCCGTCCGCCGTCCAGACCACGAACTCCGTCGAGAAAATGTTGGTCAGCTTCGCCCGTACCTGTTCCTTCTCCGGTCGTCTTCTTCGCCCGGTGAAAAAGCAGTAAGCTAAAAGCAAGTTTTGACAGAAGAAGACATTAATACAAACACCTGGTAGTCAATAGAGAGAAAGAGATAGTACCCTTAATTTACAAAACTCTCTTCACCGCAGGTATGAACTTCTGAATCTGAAATAGGAAATAAGAACATCCTGAAAGAGGTGAAAAGAAAAAGAAAAGCTATCAGTCAGAGTAAATTTAGGTTTCCACTACCGTTTGCTTTCAGCCCGAACAAATTGGAAATACGGAATTAAAGGACTAAACAGATTCATCAGGTAAACAAAATAGATTAATGAAATAAGCAACAGAGCAATTCATTTGCTAAAATTTCCAATGCTCTTACTTACGGATTAAAGACCTTACCGTGGCTTAGACGACAATCACGACGACGAAGGACGTCTTCAGATGCTTGCAACTTCGTTGGACGACACTCTCTCTCTCTCTTCCTCTCGCAAGGAATGACAAAACGATGGGGGTAGGAGAAAAAGGTGTACAAAACACACAACTCCAAAGTCGTTCAAGTTTTCAACGCATGAATAGGTCATGGGTGTGGGAGCGGTTGAGAGAGAGAGACATGGGGGTGGGGCGGTTGAGGGGAGAGAGAGAGAGAGTGTGTGTGTGTGGAAGGTAGCGTGAGAGGGGGAGAAGGCGCTGGTCGTGGATGGGAAGGGTTTTTTTTTTTTAAGAAAAAATAGGAAGTAAAGGAATAATAACTGTTTTAGGTTGATTTTTTTTTGCTTAAATATCTAAAATACCCTCACAATTAACTGTTTTGTTGTGTTTAAAAGGGCTTTTTTTGGAAGAAAAAAAACATGACAAAAAGAGGAGACACCAAAAGGTGCTCTCCCTTTATATATTAGAATAGATTCTTGGCTCAATTTTTGCCTAATTTGATATAATTTGCTCTTAGTTTTGGTTGGTTTGCTTTATTCAAAGTTTTTAACTTATCCCAAAGAAAAAAAATTGGTCAACGTGAAGTACACCCATGAGGGCCAACATGTTTTCGACAAACCAGACAGAATATTTTTAACTTTTGATCACCCATCCTAGGTATCACATCACATTGCGTATCACATCACATTGCGTACTTCTTTCTTTCCGAAACAGACTGTACATACCAATGGCACGCGAGCGCACTCCGGGCTCCACAGGGATGATACAAGTCATTCAATAATTTTTTTTAAAAATTTTCAAGTGAGTTTAGAAAAAGGTAAATTACTCAATCCATTATTTCATCTAATCTTCCCATTTTTCCCAATTTTTTCAAAAATAATAAGATTGGATTGAATACCTAAACATATTGAATTGAGTAATTTTTCTTGGACTCACTCAGATTTTTTTTTAAAAATTATTAAACTGCTCAAATTATTTATACGGAACCGAAAATGGGCCTCGTCACGTACGATCTATTTCCTCCCGTCCGGTATGCTTAGACTTCACGCTGCCACAAAGTAGGCCTACCTTTGGAACACCCTTTTTAACTTTCCGCTCCTACAAAGTGGGCCTACCTTTGGAACACCCACCAGAATCTAAAAAGTGTTCTAGATTTTCTTGCGATTTGGTTTCTTAATCTTAAAGAACAAGAAAAAATTGACTGCTAAGGACGTGTTTTAATAATTAATATTTGTCAATGACATTTTGTTCATTAACAAATATTCTTAGCGTGTCCTTAAAATGTATTAGTTATCAAATCACATCCTAAGCCATCATTTTTCCAGAGAATAAAGAGCATGGATTCAACTTTAAAAAAAGAATAAAGAGCATAAATTGATCTGCACGTTCCTTTTCTCTTCCTCCAGAGGCACCGTAAAAAATAAAAAAAAACAGTACCATGTGAGACTGGGGCCTATTGGAATTTACAAGAATACAGTTGCACCGAGTAGATGTTGGAAATTTGGAATAGATCATTTTGGTTTGTTTTTATTTTTACATGATGAGTTTTGTAATTGTCCCTGACAAGTTAAGTTATGGATAACATATAGGCAAGCGGAATGATCCCACTCAATCCAAAATTTCTTCAGAAATAATATAGTTTTTGGGGTATTTCTATAAATTTCCACCATGAAATGTATTGCCCTAAACATATTGCCCCAATACCTCAACCAAATTAGTACAAATCTTGCCGTTGCTCCATACGTATCTTTTACAAAGCTCCAATCTTTCCACTTTCTAGTCACTTTCTCCCTAACTCTCTCTCTCTCAAAAAAAAAAATTAAAAAATGGAGACCGCACCCTTTGAAGGAAGAATCTAAGAGCATGTACACCAAACATAGGTAAAATACCAACTAAAAAAGCTACAATTTTTACTTACCTATCCATTTTTTCTTCCACATCACTATAGCCTCTTCATAATCTTCTCTCTATCCTTTAAATTATAGAAAAGAATAAAATTACAGAGAGAGGGAGAGGGACAGAGAGAGAGAGATGGAGGAGAAGGAATAAAAAAATTGGGTACCGAGGAACAGTACCTCTGTAAATTGCAAGTATGCCTAGGCTAGTGTACATGCTCTAAAGAAGCCTCTGTAATTGTTCTCACTTTTCATGTGTCTTTCTTTCTCACTCTAATCTCGGGAAAGGAAAACAACATTTAAAAAGGTAAAAGCTAAACCTCTTATAGTTTCAAAACCCTTAAATCTAGATTAATTGGGGCTAAATTGATTATTTTTTCAGTAGTGACTGATTTTGTGGGTTTTTTTTTTTTTTTTTTGTAAATTGCAAAGTTATGTAGTGTATAAAATATTTGTTTCAAATTTCATGGTAACTTGTAGAAAATTTTCATGATAAGTATAGTCAATATGATTTGAATGCGTGCTTTGACTAAATTTGTGGCAAAATGTGTAATGAGTGTTAAACTTTTTTAGTTCGGTGGCTTAGGTGTTCATTTGTAGAGTAAATTAAGTTAAAATTGCATTATGTTCGACTGAAATATATGAATAGGTATTTACAACTCCATGTCAAACATGTTCTTGTAAACAAACTGTCAAGTTGTCCTTATTCACAGTTATAAATGGTATTTTTGTCTAAACGGTAGACTTTTTTTACTTATTTTTGTCTTCAAGTTAAAAGACAACTCATTCTCCCAAAATTTTGATATTTTTAGTTTTATTTAATTTTCATATTATAATTGTTTAAGTTTTCGTGGAACTTATTCGGGGAGGGGCATCTTGTGTAATTAAAGGAAAATGGCTTGGATTCTTTTGTTCAGTCATAACTTAACAACTTAAAATACACACACAAAAAATTATTTATTAAAAAACATTCATGTTTTAACAAATTAAAATAATCTAGCTTTTTGAGTTTTATAAAAGAAATGCTAAATAAGTGATAACTGATCATTGCTCTTTCATTAAAATTTCTTTTAAAGCAAATATGCTAAATAAATTAGATTATAAGTGCTAGCAAACAGGGTCATAGTATAGATTCCGTTCAGATTAATTTTTTTACATTACATCATTTGTAACAACCCGGATTTTTGCCCTAGATATTTTTTTTTTTAATACAAATTTGAAATGTTAAAAACAAATTCAATAACTAATTAGATTGATTAATTAAAATATATTATCGTGTGAATAATTGATATTACTAACAAACTGGTATAGGAGATATATATGTATATTATACTTTAGATATACATGGATGGACTCATCCCTTATCCTTCCTGATTAACTACACTCTAAAAACTCTACCGAAAATTTATCCACCCATACTTCCCACGTTCCCACACTTCATTCCCCACCCCTCCTCTACAAAACTAACTGCCTCTCCACTCTCTCATATTTTTCGGCTGAGATGAGATAGTGAAGAGAGGAAAATAATTACTCCTCCCTCTCCTGTATTTCTCCCCTCAATTTTCATATTCCCCTTTTTCTTTCCAGAGAGGGAGAGTAAAATTCCTTTCTCTTTCATTCCTTTTCTGCCGAGAAAAAAAAAAAAAAAAAAGAAGAAGAAGAAACCAAAAGAAAGAAGAAGAGGAGGAACAAGACCACCACTGGAATTCCCTCATTTGCCGCCAACAAGTTCCGCTTTCGAAACTACCGGTTTCATTCATTGTAGCTAGAACTCGAAGGACCAAGGTAGATTTTTCATTACCCTTTAACTCTAAGTATATTAAATGTGTTTCGCAGTATATTCGCAATTCAAATCGAACCCATGAAAAGACGAACCGGAAATACCAAAAAAAAATTGATCGAACCAATCAATACCTCGCGGTGGCGACCATCCACCTAGTAGCCGCAATTGAACAAAAACATATTTTAATCTTAGATTCAATGTTTGATTGAAATGTTCCGTACGTGATGGATTTGTATACTTACCTGTTAATTTCATTGTATTTTTTTTTTCTTAAACTAATGCATGAACAAGTGTACACATGATTTTGGTCCTAATTGAACACTACGTACAGAACTTTATATTGGAAACCATAACTACATAGTTACAACATGTTACTAGATAACAATGGAATTCATCTCGTATATTTTCATGACTGGTGGTAGTAAAAATAAATAAATTAGAAAACTTGAGTGTCCAGCATAAAGAAATTTGAATGATTTACCTATTGTTCAAAAACTCGCATGTAATTAGACATAATGTATTAATATCTTAATCTCAAGGATTCTTTTAGCAAAATATTTTACCACTGGATTTTAGGACGTAAGCTTCAGGAGTATTATTTCTATAAGGAACTAAAGAACATGATTAGCTAAAAATAAAATAAAATAGAATAATGATAATAACAATAAAGAAACACAGAAAGGACTAATTACCCTAAGTATTAGTTCAAAGTTAAAAGGGTTGAAAAGGAACCTAAGGTTCGAAATAATGATTCAATCCCCAAGTAATTGAAGTTATTCAAGTGAACCTATGTGCTAAATCGTAAAGAAACCCAAAAGTCACACAAGGACAAATCCAAATACTTTATGTGAAATTCAATTTGTCTTTTGAACTATTGATAATGTTATGTTTCATTGACTCTTTATGAACTGTTGTTATTATCGATCCACTTGCAATTACTTTGGTATTGAAACGTATCAATATCGTTGTGAGGTTAGTTTGGACTAAAGTTCACTGGAAGTGACCTATGGTGGTTCCATTATCCTGTGTATGTTAGTATGATCTGTTTACTCGTTAAATAATTGCTTTGTTGACTGAATCGAGAACGTAGAAAGACATTATGGATATTGGATGATTTGTGGGCTTAGAGAAAGTATATGGATGTTGCTCTGGTTAAAGGAAACAGATGAAAGGTTGTGGGCTTAGCAGGACCTCGGGGGTAGCCTGACAGGACCTCGTGTGATCGGGGGTAGCCTGGTAGGACCTTGAGGGTAGCCTGAAAGACTCGGAGTAACTAGGGTGGCCAAGCAGGACCTCAGGGGTAGCCTGGCAGGACCTCAGGTATTGAGGGTAGCCTAGCAGGACCTTGAGGGCAGCCTGATGGACTTAGAATTGTGGGGGTGGCCAAGCAGGACCTCAGGGGTAGCCTGGCAGGACCTCAGGTATTGAGGGTAGCCTAGCAGGACTTTGAGGGCAGCCTGATGGACCTAGAATTATGGGGTGACCAAGCAGGACCTTAGGGGTAGCCTGACGGGACCTCAGGTATTGAGGGTAGCCTAGCAGGACCTTGAGGGCAGCCTGATGGACCTAAAATTGTGAGAGTAGTCTACTAGGACCTCAGGATGTTGAGGGTAGCCCTGTGGGACCTGTAAGGTATGTCTAGTGAAATTCTGAACTTTGGAACGTGGTGAATACTGCGGTATTGGAATGATGATAGAAGTTGAGATTTTGGAATTTAATTACTTAAGTTGATAGTTATGTAATGAAATAAGTTTTGTGCTCTTCGATTCTTACCTCATTTTATTATAAATTTGATTGCTTGTAGAGTAAGGGTTAATGGGTAAGATTTATCTACTGAGTTTCAAAACTCATTATAGTGCCGTTGGGCTGGCGTTTCATGCCAGGTAATCAGGAGTCCGAAGAACAGAATCCTCTACAAGATGATCAGTACCAGGCTGAGGACCTCCCAGCCGAGGAAGGGGAGTTTGTCGAGCCTTGAATATCTTACCCTTAGAAGCTCTGTTAATTTGGAGTAATGTTATTTGAATTTCCAAAAGTGCTATCACATTTGTCAAACTCTGTTTTATTTTTGTTAAGTTGTAAGACAATTAAGTAGGTTTGAATTTGGTATTTAAGGTTTCCGCTGCAAAACTCTGTTTAATAAAATTTTATTTCTTATATATTAGTTTTATGAATTATGAAATCAGTTGAAAAAGATTTAATTAACGTGTCCGAAAATCGGGGCGTTACAACTTGGTATCAGAGCTTTAGGTTCAAACCTTCGGCCTTGGGTAGATTGGGGTAGATCACTTTCCGAGAGCGTATATTTTAGTAGTAATCGTACCTATTATCTATGATACTTTTAAATCTAGTTTTTAATTGCTGAATAACTGTCATTCGACATAGACTCGAAATCGTACTGTGAGAAAACATAGGCCTTACATGTTTGACTTGAATGTGGCACGTTACCTACTTATGTGGTATTATTTGTATGGCTAAGTGTTATTAGGAACATAGGTGATTAACTATTTGTACTATATTAACTATTTGTACTATAAGTAAAAGGAAATGGTTTAAAAATATGAAATGTAGAAACCCCCACCTAACTTAACAATTCGATCGTTATAGATGGTGAACACACGTAATGGAACGAACACTAACATTAACGGAAACAACAACGATGCCAACGGTCAGAATAGTGGCCAAAACAATGGACAAGATGGTGGACCACAACCAAATGGGCAAGGAGCGCAACAGAACTTAGTTCAACTGATGCAAGCATTTATTGCTGCTGCCAACCCTCAACAACCACGACAGCCAACTGGCGAGCAACAACCACGTGGACCTCTAACCAGGAGTAGGGATCAACTTTTGGATGCATTCTGCAAACGTCACCCTCCAATCTTTTATGGGGAAGCGAACCCTAGCACTGCAGAAGCATGGATCAAACAAATCTCCAAGTACCTGGAAGTACTAAATGTGACCAATGCGGGGGATCGCATTGCTTTAGCAACATTTCAGATGCAAGGGGAAGCAGATCATTGGTGGGATTTGATCAAAACCACTCACAATTTGACGACCATGACCTGGCAGATGTTCGAAAGCCTTTTCCTAGAAAAATACTTCCCAGCACCTATGAAACAAGCCATGGCCCAAGAATTTATGGACTTGAAGCAGCATACCTTGACAGTAACCCAGTATGCTACCCGTTTTGAGGAACTGGCACGTCATGCTACTACCGTGGTACCCACTGATGCTGCAAAGGCGAGGAAGTTCGAATGGGGCCTATCCCACTCTATTCGTACTAGTGTGGTTTCTCATGAGTACCCCACCTATGCACAGGTGGTGAGATGTGCACTCATGATGGAGCGCGAGAAATCTGATTCAAAGTCAATGTGGGAGGCGCAAAAGAAGAATGGCCCCTCATCTGGAGGACCAATTCGCAACAACAATAAGGAGTTCGATACACCCAAACCATACGCTCACCCACAACAATCTAACCAACCCTGGAAGAACCCGAATCAAGAGCGAAGCCAGAACCATGATCAGGGAGGCATATGCTACCACTGCAATGAGGTAGGCCATTTCAAGTTTGCCTGTCCTCAACTGAATGAATCTAGAAGTTCCAGAAATGGGAGACAACAGGCACTAGCAAAATCAATCGGTTTTGAAAACCAACAAGGAGGTCAGAATCAGCCACGAGCTGGATGGAATCAACAACAACAACCACCTCACCAAAATCAGAATTTTGGGAAAAGAAGTGGTCCAGCAAAGCCAAATCAATCATCTGGAGGCAGGATCTTCGCACTTCAAGGAGATTACAAAGAATATGATCCTATGGCGATTCGAGGTAATCTTATAATTGGTCAATGCATTATACAATTTGGAGCATCGCACACTTTTGTAACTGCTACATGTGTTAAATCACTGGGACTAGAAACGGAACCCCTAGGAACTACGAATGGAACCTCAGCATTAGGGATAGAATCTCCGCAAGTCTTATATGGCAAGTTTGCATAGTAGAAGTCTCCAATCTACGCTCGACCTATGACCATCGAGTCAAAAAAAAAAAAAAAGTTCAACTACAAATGTCAATTTGGGAAAGAATTGACTACATGCTCACTCTGCTGTCATAGGACACTATTGGAAGATAGTGACTGCTTACTCTTCAGACATAACGTGTCCTAAATTTAAGGGGGATAGACGGATTCATCATCAACGGCGATTCGGTGTCCAACATCTAACGAAAAGCTGTTAGGATAACTACAAAGTCTCTTTCCAATCAATCAGAATGCAATAGATGTCAACTACTCGTGCGTAACGGAGCAAACGCCATAATTTCGAGGACGAAATTGTTTTAAGGGGGATAGGTTGTAACAACCCGGATTTTTGCCCTAGATATTTTTTTTTTTAATACAAATTTGAAATGTTAAAAACAAATTCAATAACTAATTAGATTGATTAATTAAAATATATTATCGTGTGAATAATTGATATTACTAACAAACTGGTATAGGAGATATATATGTATATTATACTTTAGATATACATGGATGGACTCATCCCTTATCCTTCCTGATTAACTACACTCTAAAAACTCTACCGAAAATTTATCCACCCATACTTCCCACGTTCCCACACTTCATTCCCCACCCCTCCTCTACAAAACTAACTGCCTCTCCACTCTCTCATATTTTTCGGCTGAGATGAGATAGTGAAGAGAGGAAAATAATTACTCCTCCCTCTCCTGTATTTCTCCCCTCAATTTTCATATTCCCCTTTTTCTTTCCAGAGAGGGAGAGTAAAATTCCTTTCTCTTTCATTCCTTTTCTGCCGAGAAAAAAAAAAAAAAAAAAGAAGAAGAAGAAACCAAAAGAAAGAAGAAGAGGAGGAACAAGACCACCACTGGAATTCCCTCATTTGCCGCCAACAAGTTCCGCTTTCGAAACTACCGGTTTCATTCATTGTAGCTAGAACTCGAAGGACCAAGGTAGATTTTTCATTACCCTTTAACTCTAAGTATATTAAATGTGTTTCGCAGTATATTCGCAATTCAAATCGAACCCATGAAAAGACGAACCGGAAATACCAAAAAAAAATTGATCGAACCAATCAATACCTCGCGGTGGCGACCATCCACCTAGTAGCCGCAATTGAACAAAAACATATTTTAATCTTAGATTCAATGTTTGATTGAAATGTTCCGTACGTGATGGATTTGTATACTTACCTGTTAATTTCATTGTATTTTTTTTTTCTTAAACTAATGCATGAACAAGTGTACACATGATTTTGGTCCTAATTGAACACTACGTACAGAACTTTATATTGGAAACCATAACTACATAGTTACAACATGTTACTAGATAACAATGGAATTCATCTCGTATATTTTCATGACTGGTGGTAGTAAAAATAAATAAATTAGAAAACTTGAGTGTCCAGCATAAAGAAATTTGAATGATTTACCTATTGTTCAAAAACTCGCATGTAATTAGACATAATGTATTAATATCTTAATCTCAAGGATTCTTTTAGCAAAATATTTTACCACTGGATTTTAGGACGTAAGCTTCAGGAGTATTATTTCTATAAGGAACTAAAGAACATGATTAGCTAAAAATAAAATAAAATAGAATAATGATAATAACAATAAAGAAACACAGAAAGGACTAATTACCCTAAGTATTAGTTCAAAGTTAAAAGGGTTGAAAAGGAACCTAAGGTTCGAAATAATGATTCAATCCCCAAGTAATTGAAGTTATTCAAGTGAACCTATGTGCTAAATCGTAAAGAAACCCAAAAGTCACACAAGGACAAATCCAAATACTTTATGTGAAATTCAATTTGTCTTTTGAACTATTGATAATGTTATGTTTCATTGACTCTTTATGAACTGTTGTTATTATCGATCCACTTGCAATTACTTTGGTATTGAAACGTATCAATATCGTTGTGAGGTTAGTTTGGACTAAAGTTCACTGGAAGTGACCTATGGTGGTTCCATTATCCTGTGTATGTTAGTATGATCTGTTTACTCGTTAAATAATTGCTTTGTTGACTGAATCGAGAACGTAGAAAGACATTATGGATATTGGATGATTTGTGGGCTTAGAGAAAGTATATGGATGTTGCTCTGGTTAAAGGAAACAGATGAAAGGTTGTGGGCTTAGCAGGACCTCGGGGGTAGCCTGACAGGACCTCGTGTGATCGGGGGTAGCCTGGTAGGACCTTGAGGGTAGCCTGAAAGACTCGGAGTAACTAGGGTGGCCAAGCAGGACCTCAGGGGTAGCCTGGCAGGACCTCAGGTATTGAGGGTAGCCTAGCAGGACCTTGAGGGCAGCCTGATGGACTTAGAATTGTGGGGGTGGCCAAGCAGGACCTCAGGGGTAGCCTGGCAGGACCTCAGGTATTGAGGGTAGCCTAGCAGGACTTTGAGGGCAGCCTGATGGACCTAGAATTATGGGGGTGACCAAGCAGGACCTTAGGGGTAGCCTGACGGGACCTCAGGTATTGAGGGTAGCCTAGCAGGACCTTGAGGGCAGCCTGATGGACCTAAAATTGTGAGAGTAGTCTACTAGGACCTCAGGATGTTGAGGGTAGCCCTGTGGGACCTGTAAGGTATGTCTAGTGAAATTCTGAACTTTGGAACGTGGTGAATACTGCGGTATTGGAATGATGATAGAAGTTGAGATTTTGGAATTTAATTACTTAAGTTGATAGTTATGTAATGAAATAAGTTTTGTGCTCTTCGATTCTTACCTCATTTTATTATAAATTTGATTGCTTGTAGAGTAAGGGTTAATGGGTAAGATTTATCTACTGAGTTTCAAAACTCATTATAGTGCCGTTGGGCTGGCGTTTCATGCCAGGTAATCAGGAGTCCGAAGAACAGAATCCTCTACAAGATGATCAGTACCAGGCTGAGGACCTCCCAGCCGAGGAAGGGGAGTTTGTCGAGCCTTGAATATCTTACCCTTAGAAGCTCTGTTAATTTGGAGTAATGTTATTTGAATTTCCAAAAGTGCTATCACATTTGTCAAACTCTGTTTTATTTTTGTTAAGTTGTAAGACAATTAAGTAGGTTTGAATTTGGTATTTAAGGTTTCCGCTGCAAAACTCTGTTTAATAAAATTTTATTTCTTATATATTAGTTTTATGAATTATGAAATCAGTTGAAAAAGATTTAATTAACGTGTCCGAAAATCGGGGCGTTACATCATTCGTCACAAGGATAGGTGAAAAGCATGAAAATATAGAGAAGCATCATTCGTCACGGGGACAGGGTTGAAATGTTGAATTGGGCTTTAGATAAAGAGTATAAATGGTGATTCATAGGAGCCCACATTTTCAATTCCAACTCAGTGTCCAAAACATGAATATATGATGATTCATAGAAGCCACAGGTTCGTTTCTGTAGTCCAAAAGTTTAGCCCGTATAACTTGGTCTCCAACGAAAATAGACCACTATGGCTGGCCCCAAAAATTAGATTGGGACCTAATTTAGTTTTACACAATTATTTGCATTTTTTATTTCAACCATGCCCCTTCCTTCGTCATGTGCATGGAGCTAGAGAGCATCTAGTATAGAAAAATTATCCAATGCTCGTATACCATTAAAACATTGTTTAAATTTCAAAAAGCCATATCTTTTGTTGTAGATATTCATTTTTTTTTAAAAATTGTATTTTTAGAACTTACTTGACAAAATCTACTAAACAACATCCATATTGAATATGAAATTATGTAAGATTTAAAAAATTACCTTTGCTATAAGAACTGTTTCTATGAGAATTGACTCTGTGAGAATTATCTTTATGAGAACTGTTTCTATGAGAATTGTCTTTATGAAAACTGTCATGAGATTGGCTATGAGAACTATCTTTATGAGAACTGTTTCTATGAGAATTGTCTATGAGATTGGCTATGAGAACTATCTCTATGAGACTGGCTATGAGAACAGTTCGCATATACAGTTCACATATCCCACCACACAGTTCATAGCCTCACAACAAACTAAAATAAACAATTCGGATGTGCAATTCACAACAAACGACTAATTCAATCATAACTTTGCATCAAAATCTATGCGATGAATTGTATCAAAACAACCATACATTAAGAACTTGAAGGGGAAAAAAAAAAAAGAATTGAGAGGTAAACCTCACATCGGAAAATCCTAGAAAGAGGACTATGTAGAGAGTTCAGTTGATGTCGGTGTAGTCGAAGTCGTCTTCGAAGGAGTTGTAGAAGTTGGCGTCGGCGATTTTGTTGTCAAAGGAGATTGGGCCTTCTCTGAACATCTATAAGGCTTCATTGTCGTCAACGTCCATTGATGATCCATGGTCGTCTATTTCTGCAAAGTAGTCGCCGGTCTATCTTCTCTCTCTCCGTCGGAATTCGCGATCATGATCTCACGGAGAGCGGCGAAGGAGAAACCGGTGGTGGTGGTGCGACGGCAGCGGTGGAAGTCTTCTTCGTCACTAACCACTTGTCCTCCTCCTTCCTCGAAGTCTTCTTCGTCATCCTCGTCTAACTCGTCGTCGTCGACCTCGCCAATAGAGGCTTCGTCGAGAACTGGTGAACTGGTGGGTTTAGTTTGAGAGAGAAAGTGAGAGTGTAAGGGTGAGGAGCACAAAAGTCATGAACCAACATACCCGAGCCTATCTAGGTTCGGAAAAATATTTCGGAGTTAGTTTCAAACCGAGGCTAAAATACAGGGCCGGCCTCTAATTTACTATACTTTATTTCATAAGATCAATTCCACAATCCTGCCGGCACAAAACCTGCATAAGCCCTCGTAACTCAGTATTCGGCGAGATTGACCATCAAATCTAAGGCAAAACATCATATGGACTGAACCCAAGACGAGACAGTTTTCGGCCTTTTTTTTTCGGCTTTGCTTTCTAAAGGGAACTTTTCTTTGCTATTCACAAATGCGCAAAGGTAATGAAACCCATGTATGTCCCTAAAAGAATTTTTTGGGACAAGCTCGTTCTTCCAAGAGCCAAGCTTGAGTATAAGCTGAAGCTTAACTCTCCTTATTTTGGCTAGTTAGTGTTCCTCTTATCTTTTCTAAAGGGAGTCACATCACTTGTACAGAAATCCATCCATGGATTTGTTCTCGTGCAATTTCAATTTACAGAATTGCACAAAAATGGTTTTGTGAAATACTACAACTGAATTTGCAAAAAACAGAGGTATAGAGAGAGATTTTGTAATTTTGGACCATGGGCTAAATTTATCACGGCTCACAAAATGTACAAATGGGAGAGATGCAATTTTGGGCTGTGGGCCTATCAGAACTCACAAGTATATTGGACTCGCAAAGAAAAGTTATTTTTCCATGATTATCCCGTTATGTACGGATTTGAAAATTATTACTCAGTATTTCAATCGAAAATTTGCAGTTGCAATGATTTGTTCCATGGTTTGTGCATTTAGAAGGAAACGACGACAAAATTTAGATGATGCAAGTAAATGTACAAGTTTATGAGTAAAAAGAAAATTGAAACAGTAATTATGGTGAAGTCTATTAACGTTATTTGAGGGAATTAACGTTATTAATCAACACAAATGTGGAGAATTTTTAATTAAGGCTCTGTTCTGCTAAGGTCCTTATTTTTGAAATACTTATTTTTCACTTTACGAGACAGGTCATTCTCTCACAATATATCAGCTTTAATTTTCCTTAGGGGAATGGGGCCTAAATATTCGATTTGCGTTGATAGTAAATTTTTTCTCCAAATAAAATGTGGTACCTAGTGCATGTGCCCAATGCTTGCAATTATGAAAGTAGGATCATTAGAGCATCCCTGATGGCATAACCCAAAGCAACATATTTACAAAGGTAGCAATGTTGGCCTCAAACGCGGTTCACAATGAAAGAATCAAATTTAACCAATAACCAAATTTGAGTCTTTCAATTCCCAATGTTTATTTATTTTTTTATCGGCTTCAATAACGAAAATTAGTAACATTTGTTTCAATAACAAAAAATAGTGAGCCCTACCAACAAAAGTTACTATGTATGCTTTTTTATGATCAAGACTCGCTACCATAAAGAAAATGCTTTATTAGTAGGTGAAACTT
Organism: Rhododendron simsii; assembly: GCA_014282245.1. Taxonomy (NCBI): domain Eukaryota; kingdom Viridiplantae; phylum Streptophyta; class Magnoliopsida; order Ericales; family Ericaceae; genus Rhododendron; species Rhododendron simsii. The sequence continues at coordinate 6,071,323 of CM024953.1, read as the reverse complement.
ACTCCTCTACTTTGGCAAATGGTTATGCATTTAACAATGTTAGTCACTTTATGGATTTTAACTAGAGGTGGCAAACGGGCGTGTCTGGGCAGGTTGAAACGGATCATGGGTCAAATATGGGCGGGTCAAATATGAGTCAAAAAATAAACGGGTTGAAACGAGTCAGTCGAATATGGGTCAAGCCAAACCCAAACCCGCCCGACCCAACCCCGTTTTCCTGTTCTTTCCCCCCCCCCCCTCTTCCTCTCTCTTCTCCCCTCCCTTCTCCGATTTGTCGAGGATTCAAAAAAGTAAAATTTAATGATTAAAATTTAATTTTTTTGAATAAAAATGAAGCAATTAGAGGCTGAAAAAGCTTTAAAAATTTAGGTTTTTTTTTTTTTTTTTTAAATTTCTAAACAGTAACGTAATTTCGACAAGAAGTTAGAGGCCACATTAGAGAATTGTCTAGAGGGCGATGATTGCACCGATTGTATAGTTTTGGTTTTCGTTGCGTTCGCCGAAGTCACCGCTTAGGTTTGGATTAAAAAGTCAAGTGACTTTTTTTTTGGTTTCTATTCAAAATTTTTTTGTATTTGTTTATTTTGCGATAAACTTTTTATCCCTATTAGTTCGTCTCGATGAGATAATCGAAAAAGTATTTTTTTTTTTACTTTTACACTAAGGAAAGTCACTAAAAACTCGTAGAAAAACTCTGTGAGATCCTGATGGAGAGAGAAAAACTCTGTGGGTGCTTTGATCAGAAGAATAAAGTTGAGAGACCTCTTCACTGGAAAACTTAATTTATTAAATTTGTTGCCTTCTCTTGGAGAACATCAGGGGATTTGTTTTAAATTAAACTGGTGACTCGGGATGGGCTCAGCTTTTGGACAATTTGAACTACTGATCAAGGAGAAATTATTCGTTGCCCCAAGGGTAACACGTCAGGTGGTGCCACGTGGTGCCTCTCACCAATAAAAATTTACCTGGTGGGTCAAAAAGTTCAGCCCATTTGAGGCATTAAATCCACCAACAATGCTACTCACACAACAATTTAAACACAATAATTTACACAATCTGTCACATACATGTGGAGCTCACACATAGTATTATGTGTGGAGTCCACATGTATATGAAAAGATGTGTTTGAATAGTTGTGTGAATATCATTTTTGTAAATCCACTTACACAAGTTCTTCTTCTTCCCTCTCCCCTGGACACAGCCTTCTCTCTAAAATTAAGTGTTCCAAATTTCAATCCGTTTAAATGGGTGAGAAAATTTTATTTTTCTGATCATTTAATTCTAAAGGGTCATAGTTAAATTTTGACTGTAGGGCTCTCGTTGATTAGCCCTAAGAAAGTCGTAGAATCAAATATCTCTCAGGACTAACTAATGAGAGCCCTAAAGTCAAAATTTAATTATGACCCTTTAGAATTAAATGATCTGAAAAAAAAAATCTTCTCACCCATTCAAACGGATTGAAATTTGGAACATTTAATTTTTCAACCTGTAATTTATATATTAAAAAATATGGTTAAAAAATTAAGAGTTTCAAATTTCAATCCGTTTGAACCAAAAGAAATGTTTTAATTTTCTGATCATTTTATCCTCAATGGTCATAATTAAATTTTGACTTTAGAACTCTCGCTGATTAGCCCTAAGAAAGTCGTACAACCAAATATCTTAGGACTAACCAACGAGAGTTTTAGAGTCAAAATTTAACTATGACTCTTTAGAATTAAATGATCAGAAAAATGAAATCTTATTACCCATTCAAACGGATTAAAATTTGGAACACTTAATTTTTCAACCTGCAGTTATATATTAAAAAATATGGTAAAAAAATTAAGTGTTACAAATTTCAATCTGTTTGAATGAGTGAGAAGATTTTATTTTTCTGATCATTTAATTCTAAAGAGTCATAATTAAATTTTGACTTTAGAGCTCTCGTTGGTTAGTCCTAAGAGATATTTGATTCTACGAATTTCTTAGAACTAATTAACGAGAGCCATATAGTTAAAATTTAATTATGACCCTTTAAAATTAAATGATAAAAAAAGAAAAATTCTCACCCATTCAAACGAATTAAAATTTGGAACACTAAATTTAATTTTTAGAGAGAAGGCTGTGTCTAATGGAGAGAGAAGTACGTGTGTTAGTGAATTTAATGCCTCAAACGGGGAAAGACTTTCTACCCACCAGGCAAATTTTTATTGGTGGGAGGCACCACTTGACGTGTTGCCCTTGGGGCAACGAATAATTTCTCCTGATGAAGATTGAGGAAAGGGAAAGTACAGGGAAAGGAAAAGAAAGGAGACAGAAAGAGAGGGAGAGAGAAAGAATAGAGAGAAGTGCATGTCCTGACTTTACTTTTAGTTAGAGAGAGAGAGATGGGTGAATTGGAGAGAGAAAGAGAGAAAGAGAGAGATGGGTGAATTGGATTAATTGTTGTCAGATCAGAGAAGTCGGGAGACAGTGCGGGCAATAGAGAAAAAGAGAAGTTGGACCATTTTTAATTGTAACCCGTATTAAACCCACTCTCAACTCATAAAAATATGGGTTGAACCCATATCAACCCATTACATAATATGGACCGGTTGGATTGGGTTACAAGTGGACGGATTTGGACGGGTTAAGAAATATGGGTTATAATTGCCACCTCTAATTTTAACAAGGAAATTAATATTCGTGCTCCACTTTGTTCATAAAGTTACTAGCAACTTTACGTTAAAATTAGAGCGTCATTAGTAAAAAGTGGAGCGCAAAAATCAGTTTCCTTTTAACAAATACCATAAGTAGATCCTTTTCCACCACCCATAACTTTAACCAGTCTGTTTCCAAGGTACCCAGATAGAAAAATTAAAACTGTTCTAGATTGAGGCCAAACTGCTGTTACAAGGATCGTGATAAGATGCAACTTGCTATTATGCACATATTATAACCAAAAAAGATTCATAGTACATACTGCAGAAAAGCACAAACCCAACCTTGGATTACTGTTGACTGCCCTCAAATAGTACAGTTTGGCCCCAAAACCTTATCCAATTATCACCCACTCAATCTAATTCCTACTTATTTATTTTTCAATAACCAAAAAAATAAATAAAAATCGTTAACTTGTTAAACCCTTCAATTGACAATGTTCTGAAAACCCAGCAAGCTGCTAACTTTTAATATCAAAAGAAAATCTTCCCTTCAAAAACAAACCTGACGGCTATTCATCTTCAAACATTAATATCTTAGCTCTTTAGTTGATTCACATAATAACCCACCACAAACCACTTGTAGGAAGCCTAGGGTCAAGGTTCATTAGTTGTTCTACATAATGGGCAGAGGGGAGTCAGTGAACCAATAACTGTTATACTGTCTAGCGGCTTCACAGATTTTTAAAAAACTCCATTTTTTTTGGTAAGCAGGCGATACTCCATCTATGAAAAGCAAACCAACAATTACCAGCATGAGATCATATACCTGTGATAGAAGATCGGAAGCTACAATGCTAACCCTATGCTGAATAAATTCTAGCGGGTGCCTCTTAAGAGAAAAGACATCAACTGTAGACTTGGATAAGTTTGGGGAAGCGACAGGATTCACCCACAGGAGCTGCCATAAGGCCTACAGAAATGAGCAACCAAAATGTTAAATGACAACTGGACATCCATCTTTATAGCCCATTAGGAAATAAAAATGCCACTGAGCATAATGTAAACTTCACTGGTGATATACTACCAACAAATGATCAACAGTATTCGTCGAAAGGTTAACTTTCGAGGGACAAAAAAAAAAGAATGGAAAGAGAGAGAGAGAGAGAGAAATAGAGAGAGTGAGAGAGAGATTGCAGGAGGGCGCATTGGTGATCAAGAGAGGGGTTGGATTCCTGTGATCAGAAAACACAGGATGCAGGCAAGGAAGAGTGCAGGAAGGAATGAGACTTTTACTCTGTTTGTGGATAATATTCCGGACAAGAAGGATCTCAGTTGGCTACAGAGGACATTCATTAAATTTGGGGTGATTAAGGACGCTTTTATTCCACGTAAACGGAGTAAGCGTACGGGTAACAAGTTTGGGTTTGTTAGATTTGAGTGTCGTGTGGCGGCAGATACGGCAGTATCAAGAATGAACGGGGTATGGGTGGAAAATATGAGACTTTTTGTTAAAGAAGCATGCTTTGGGCCTAATGAAGAGCATCTCAGGGTGAAACTACCCAGTTTTCTTTCAGGTTCAGAGAGAGAGGTGGTACCAAAGCAGGGAACAAATCTGGGCCAGAGGCTTGGCAAACGGGAGTTGGTGGAGAAGGAACGGGGCGATTCTCATGGAAGGTCGTATGTTCAGGTGTTGAGAGGAGAATCATCGAAAACAGGGACTGATTTTAAGACTACTCTTCGCATTAATCCCAGCGGAAATGGTTGGCTTTACAGAAGTGCTGTGGCTGTGATGCATAGAGTGGTGTCCATGTCGACCTTGAATGTGAGTTCCAGCATGGAGACAAACAGAGTGGCTCAATTCCGGTCTCTGGGAGGGAGGTCCGTGCTAATCACTTTCCAAAGTTCAGAGGTTCGTGACTCTCTTGTTGTCGGACAGTGGATGAAGTTGTGGTTCGACAAGGTGAATCCTTGGAGGGGTGAACCTGCGAGCCTTGAGAGATTCGTTTGGTTAAGCTGTAAAGGAATACCCTTAAATGTATGGAATGCCCATACGTTTAAACTTATTGCTGAGGTGTGGGGATGCTTTGTTAAGTTCCACGAGCAAACCCTCAGAGATTTATCCTTTGATGAAGGAAGAGTCTTGATAGCAACGGAGGAGAACTGTTTAATTGATAAATGGATTCAGATCAAGGTTGCGGGTGTATTCTATGCTGTCAAGGTCTCTGAGATATCCTCCTTTAGCAATCCTGATTTGGTGGAAGCTTGGGATCCACTGGCAAGGGTAAACAAAGGGGTGATTAAATTTCCAGTGGAACCTGCCATGGTTGCTTGATCAATTTCTAGACCTAATATAATGGGTTGCCCCAAGCGTAGGGCTGAGATCGATGCAGCACAATATCCGGTAAGACCGGAGTCGAATCCACTAAGGACGGTGAAGTGTGTGCTGTGGAACTCGGGTTTTAGAATCAAAATTAGCTCTTAGGTAGCCACCCCTCGTCTTTTGATTGAGATTTAACTAATACTAATAGATAACTTGCTCAAATAATTAAAAAGAAAGGCACGGTCGTAGGGAATTCGGCACTCGCTACCCAATCAGAATTCGCTCGCTTTTCAAGGTTCTAAAAACGGTTAAATTTAGGGAGAATTAGAGACTCCGAAAGATGCGAATCCTAAGGTTGCCGGTCCCGTACACAGCAGCGAACAGGTTTTGGTCCCCCGTTCCCGCTCACATGAGTCCCAACAATGCCTCGGATTCGTCCGACGGACGTAGTTTTCACCAACTAAATTTATTTAATTAAGTTAATGTACAGAAAAATTGCGAGACGAATCCTAATTGGGTCGCGACGCACCTCTACCCAGCGACCAAACCTCAGAAAGACTACTCACTCATTATTAAAAATAAAAGGAATAAAACCTTAATTTGAATCATGCTTTTTAATACGCGAGATGAAAAATAAATAACAGATCTAAGTTAAACAAGAACCGACGAACAACTTTTATAAAGAATTGAAATTCAACCAAAATGCGAGTAATTAAATAAAGCTCCAATAACGTGATGAAAAAAAACTGAATAAAACTAACAATATCCGGAGAAAAAGAATCAGCAGCCCGTTCTTCGTTCAAGCGAAACTGCTTCTCATTTGCGTGATGTCCGTGCGTCGTCTACAGAGAGATCTCTGCACTTTTTCCTCTGTTCCGTCCGCGTCCGAAATAAAGAAATCGTCTCTGGAAAAATATATCCCCCAAAAGTTGCTGCTGCCTCTCTTTATATAATAAAAACAAACCCTATTCTTCTATTGCCGTACAAGTCGTGGGCCAGGGCTCATTCTTTTACTTAATATAAAATGTAATCAATTACTCCATAGTAGCCCTTTGGCCCACCATAAAACTCATGTACTGATTTCTGATCTTCTGCTCCCATCACGTGCACAATTGAAATAATTTTAAACGCCCAATTTTTGGACCTCTGGCCATAACCTGGAATGTATTCTAATATATTCTCCAAAATACCTACAACACAAAAATTAAGCATTAAGTTTCAAATAATAACATAAATGGAACTTAATAAAGCTAAATTAAAGGGCGTTAATGTGAACATTTACGCCCATATCACACCCCCCAACTTACACTTTGCTAGTCCCGAGCAAAGAAAACAAAATGCAATTAAAGAAACCAAATTGAAACCGATAGTTCTTTTAAACCCCCAGGCAGCCCCGGTGGGACGAGTGAAGTCTCGTGAGGGTTTTTAGCAATGATCACCCACAAAACACCAAGAATCCTTTCACATGAAATCCGAAAAACCGTAAGACTGCTCAATGATATCCAAACAAAGAACATGAAGCCATCATAAAGAGATAACGGGCTTAAGCAGTTCTATACACTATCAAGTCAGAAAAATAAGTCATGGCACCTATACTCAGCGTGTGTGAACAAGGGCTTCAGTTACAAGTGAAAAATAACCAAAAGTTATTTCCGGACCAAGTCTTGACTTCAAATCTCACTGTGTCATGCACTCAACAAATGAAATCACTCGAAACAAGGTGCATATTACTCTCAATATGTGCGGGCAGATGTTATGTAAATGAAAGCAAGATACTTCCGCACAAAATGACACGAAAAGAAAGCTTTATATAGTGGACACATGATCTCATGAACAGTATGTCAAGTATTGAAAACTTTCTCTATCCACCAATTCACAACCCATTGCCCCTAGGATCAAATAGGACTTCAATTCCGGTGATAACGTTAGGTAAGAGAAAGTATTTCAAGGCTAGGTAAGAATTCAAGTGTCCGAGAATAGGCCAACAACAATTCATATAAGGCAAATATAACAATGCATGCCCTTTTTCTCTTCTCTTTTTTTTTTTTTTTTTTTCCACCTCCGCCACATCTCTCTTTCGTACCTTTGACACAAACTCACATTTAAAACAAGTATTTCTTCTTTCCACAATAATCTGGTGTCTTCCCTTTTTTTTTTGTTTTTTTGTTTTTGTTTTTGTTTTTTTTTTTTTGAATGTGAAAGATCATCAGCAATCAGAGCTCAATTCTCACAACTTTACCCTCTCTCTTCCAAATAATTCACCTCTACATACTTACTAAGCTTTCTCAAGACACAATATAGGTGGTGAAGCTTAACAAGAAAAAGGCTGTATGCATGAGGCTCAAATGGGCTCACAAGAGATAAATGTATGAATGAAAGAAACGAACCGACTCAAAATAGCAAAGATTGCCTATATTCCTTTCCAAGGGGCAAAACAACCATGTAATTTCCAAACCCAAGAGATAAGTAGGCAAAATTCCCAACACTCGACGACAAAAACAATGAGATCAACAACGAATTTGTTCTTTTGTGACAATAAAATTTTATTTGACACCACTCCAAGAAAAGAGTAAGGCTCTAAACTCACATGGGCATAAGTCTCCACTAAACTAGCCATCAAGAATAATTAAGTCACAGTTCACACGCAACCAAAGCCCAAACAGACGTGAAGTGCAAATGTGCTAAAAATAAATGTCATGACAAATTCTTCGCGACAAGCTAGCAAAAAGAACTACAATGCCACCACAAATATTTAAAAAAAAATTGACTATCACATCTCAAACTCAATCAATCACGAGCCAATCTCAACAGCCTTCAAGTCTCATACAAAAAGAATCCCACTATTTTTTCATATATTTTTTTTTTGAATCTAACAAAATATAGATCAAAGTGATCACTCTCCCCAACTTGAACTATTCAATGCCCTCATTGAAAGCAAGAGAAGTAAAGATAAGACAGAAATGTAAAGAGAGGAAAGATATCACCTTGAAAAGGAAAGGCTAAGCAGAGTAAACTATAGAGAGAGGAAGACCCCCCAACTTGAATCGAACAACCTGCAAAATGTTAGCCTCCAAAACAACAAGAAAAATGACAAAAAGAAAAAAAACAAAGCAAGAGATAAAATGAAAGACAAAACATCATCCACTTTCTTCACGCGAAAGACACGGGTACTACTTTTCTCCCTGGTCAAAGACTGTGGTTCCCTATTTGTTGGAAGGACAGTATGCATAGGATTTAACGATATCTTGAGAAGTGGTACCATCATCTAATAGGCTGTCACTCCCTCTGGGGCTGCCAGATTCCTTACCCACCACTCCGTTTGTGAAGCAATCTCCACAGAGTTTGGACATTAAAGTCAGATGGTTCAGACAGAATTCTCGGTACTAACTACGCGCCTGCCGTCAGACCCAACCTCCTAAGTACTACATACGTAGCTTTGACCAGGTGGCTATACCAGACCATTATTCTAATTTTTTTCTCTTTTCCAATTTTTTTATTTTTTTTTGTTTTTGATTTTACTGCTTAACAAGAAATAAAAGATCAAGTATACAAAAATTGTGCCCAAAACCCAAGTCAATGATGGGTACCCCTATTGCTAGGAGCCGGGTCCACTTCTTAATGAAGAAAGTGGTACGCGAAAGCTACCCGTTGGAACGTAGCCCAACGGCTACACAACTGAGTCATCCGAATAAACAGGATCGACCAAAACCTCATCAGGTTCTCCTACTTCCACATATTCCAAAAACGGCTTTAGACGCTGCCCATTAACCTTGGAAACATTGTTATTCTTGGGGTCACAAATATCCACCGAACCATTTGGATAAACTTTATGCACAACGTAGGGACTGTCCCAACGGGACCTTAATTTACCAGGAAACAGATGGAGGTGCGAGTTATACAGTAACACTTTCTGACCAACACTAAAGGTTTTGCGTTGAATATTCCTATCATGATACGCTTTAACCTTAGCCTTATAAATGCTCGCACTCTCATACGCGTCATTCCTAATCTCCTCGAGCTCACACAACTGGAGCTTCCTATGGGCGCCCGCCTCAGGTAAACGTGCGTTAAGCGTCTTAATGGCCCAATAGGCCTTATGCTCCATCTCAACGGGCAAGTGGCAGGCCTTACCATAAACGAGCCGGTAGGGTGAAGCACCCAACACGGTCTTGTAAGCAGTGCGGTAGGCCCACAAGGCATCGGTCAACCGAAGTGACCAATCCTTCCTATTCGGGTTCACGGTCTTCTCTAAAATCCCTTTAATCTCACGATTTGATAGCTCAGCCTGACCGTTGGTTTGAGGGTGATAGGAAGTAGACACCTTATGAGAGATGCCATACTTACTCATTAAAGCCCCAAAAGACCTATTACAAAAGTGTGTGCCCTGATCAGAGATAAATGGCACGTGGCATGCCAAACCTCGACAAAATGTTAGTTCGTAAGAACTCCAACACGACCTTAGAATCACTGGTCTTAGTGGGGACAGCCTCAACCCACTTGGAAACATAATCCACCGCCAGGAGGATGTACTCATACCCGTATGACACCGGAAATGGGCCCATGAAATCAATGCCCCAACAATCGAAAACCTCTATCACAAAAATGTTCTGGAGGGGCATCATATTCCGCGGGCCAACCTTGCCTAATTTCTGACACCGGTCACATGATTTGCAAAAGATGTACGTATCCTTAAAAAGACTCGGCCAAAAGAAACCACACTCACTGACCTTGGCGGCAGTCTTCTTCGCGGAGAAATGACCTCCGCACGCCTTGGTGTGACAAAACTCTAAAATTCCCCTTTGATCAGCCTCGGGGACACACCGACGCATAATCTGGTCCGCGCAATACTTGAACACATATGGATCATCGTAAATATATTGCCGGACCTCTCTCAAAAATCGCTGCTTCTCAACTGTGGACCAATGAGGTGGAATTTGCCCAGTCACCAAGTAATTGGCGATATCTGCAAACCATGGGCACACATTAGCAGCGAACAATTGCTCGTCAGGGAAAGTATCCACAATGGGGAGATGAGAGGTGGGGTCCTCAAACTCCAGACGAGACAGATGGTCGGCCACTACATTCTCGACCCCTTTTTTATCCTTAATGACAATGTGGAATTCTTGCAGTAAAAGAATCCACCGGATAAGGCGAGCTTTCGCATCCTGCTTGGTCATCAAATACTTCAAGGCCGCATGATCGGTATACGCCACAATCTGCGAACCCACCAAGTAGGACCGGAACTTGTCTAAGGCAAACACCACCGCGAGCAATTCCTTCTCGGTAGTGGTGTAATTCATTTGTGCCTCATTCAAAGTCTTGCTCGCATAGTACACAACGAAGGGATCTTTCCCTCGCCTCTGCCCTAACACAGCCCCGACAGCATAGTCGGAGGCATCGCACATCAATTCGAAGGGCAAACTCCAATCTGGAGGCTGTACGATAGGCGGAGTAGTGAGACTCCGCTTTAACATTTGGAAAGCCTCCTCACACGCCTCAGACCACACAAAGGGCGTGTCTTTCGACAGCAAATGGCACAATGGTCGGGAGACAGCACTGAATCCCTTAATAAAACGCCGGTAGAAACCAGCGTGACCGAGGAAAGATCGAACGTCTTTAACAGACTTTGGAGTGGGAAGATTTGCGATCAAATCAATCTTCGCCTTGTCCACCTCGATACCCTTGGATGAGACAATGTGTCCTAACACAATCCCTTGGGTTACCATGAAGTGGCACTTCTCCCAGTTAAGCACAAGATGCTTCTCCTCGCACCGTTGCAAGACCTTTCCTAAGTTCTCAAGGCATTCGTCAAACGAATCTTTTCCACCATATCGCTAAAAATTCCCATCATGCACCTTGAAAAGGTTCCGGGAGCATTGCACAAACCAAAAGGCATGCGACGGTATGCAAACGTGCCGTAAGGACACGTGAAGGTGGTCTTCTCCTGATCCTCCATGGCTACCTCTATCTGATTGTAGCCAGAGTACCCATCCAGGAAGCAATAAAATGCCCGGCCAGCCACCCTCTCTAGAATTTGATCAATGAATGGAAGTGGGAAATGGTCTTTCCGGGTGCTCGCATTGAGCTTCCGATAATCTATGCAAACTCGCCATCCGGTTTGAACACGGGTTGGCACTAGCTCTCCCTCACTGTTCCTCACGACGGTCACTCCAGCCTTCTTAGGCACCACCTGCACCGGGCTTACCCACTCACTATGGGCTATCGGGTAAATAATACCCGCATCTAAGAGCTTCAGCACCTCAGCTCGAACCACCTCCTTCATATTGGGGTTCAGACGACGCTGAGGTTGCCTAGAAGGCTTCACATCCTCATCTAGAAAAATGCGGTGTGTACACACCGTTGGACTAATACCTTGCAAATTAGCTATTGTCCAGCCTATCGCGCCCACGTGCTCTCTCAACATGGCAAGCAACCTAGTCTCTTGATCCGCCTCGAGGGATGAGGAGATCACTACCGGAAAAGTATCATTGCCTTTAAGGAAGGCATACTTAAGCGTGTCCGGCAGAGGCTTTAACTCTGGTTTAGGCGGCTGGATAGACGATAGGAGAGTGTAGACACCCCATTCTGGACTGTCCAGATTAGTAGTCCTTTTACTTTCTTTATTGACCCAATGATGATAAAACGGTCGAGAACAGTTCAGAGTTGATGGATGGATTTGAGCTTTGGGGGTTGGACCCTCCTTTTTCAAACCATTTCAAGCCCACCTTTCAAAGCCCACTTCAAACCCTTCGAATCTCGAGCCCAATGGGCCTCAGCAAAGCCAGACCTTGCTTACGCCACCTTCCCATTGGCGTGCGCCAGGTACTTGACACGTGTCGATCATCGGCCGTTGACTGAGTTTGACCTGGCGCACGGTAGGTCATAGGTGGCGTACGGAGGGTATTGACCGGTCAAATCACCGCTTTTACAGCACGTGTCCGAGACTTTTACGGCTCCAGAGTACAGGGAACAGTGCTCCCAATGATTATCTAGAACACCCCTGCTGCTGGCCGTCCCTCACCCTCTCCTACACCTAGTCCCATGCATTTAATGCATGGGTGGCTACTCACTCAACCCAACCAGCCCTCAACCCAGCTGATTACCCCTGGTCTCAGCCCCTCTCTCCTCTATAAATGCAACCCCTTGCATTCATTTGCAAAGGTTAAGCACATTAAAGAAGCCAACTCTTTTCCTCTCTTATCTCTCTTGTTTCTCCTTTCTCCATTGGAAGAGCAAGAGATAGAGAATCATCCCATCCCTCACATCACTGATCAGTCACCAACCAACCTCCATCTTCAACCTTCAAAGCTCAAAACTCCTTCCATCCCTTGCACCAAAGGTATACCACCTTTGTGCTGCGTTCTGTTTTCAACCCCTGAGGGGAACCAGAAGGGTTCTGGCTAGTAACTGATACTAGTCCAGGCCCCTTTCTGGTAAAATAAACCAATCGTAAGAGTCACAACATGGCGCACGCCAGCTATTATTAGCCGTACGCCACCTTTGGCTGTACGTGCACAGGTGGCGTGGGGATCATGTAGGGCTCATTTATTGTTCATTTCTTTTATGTCATCACCTTATAGCATGCTAAAAACCAGTCTACTGCTTTCAATATTTTAGAACTGTTCAAATGTAGCTTTCAATACTTGTACTTTCTTTGTTCTCAAGGCCTCTGGGGTATGTCTGGTCATGTTCCAGAACCCAGATGATGTAAAGCCAAACACTGGTTCACATACAAACCTGGCGTACGACTCCTGCAGGGTGGCGCGCCAGGGCGTATCCTCGCGGCATGTTTGTTAAGGACCAGTGCCTGGCCCTTACATCCTAGTTCAATCCTGGCCTCTTGTTTCTCCCCACTCTGTTTATGGGGTTTGTCTTGCTATTTTCCTGACTACTGGCCATTCCTTATGTCTGTACATGTGAATAATCCGTATCATAGACTGCGTGGTTTGCCCTGGGTGTGCACTGGTCCTTTCCAGAGCCCAGAGGGTTGAGAGTAGGAGCTGCAGGAACCTGATGTGTTAGTGTACGCCAGCCTGAAGGTGGCGTGCGCAGGGTGTGCTGGCGTGTCGTGGTTTGGCCATGGCGTGCCAGCATGTCGCCTGCTCACGCACCCGACGGGCAGCGTACATCATCCCGTTGAGTTTCTGGCAGCGCTTGTTCCCAATCTATGTTCTTACATTTAGTTCAATTCAAGCAAGCAAATCATCATCCATAAACATTTTGTCATGTAAATTGCAACGTGTTACAGCTTTAATCCCTATTAACTGTTCCCCCGCCCTAATTGGCTAAAATTGGTTGAATGAGAGAAAAACGCAAATGTTTTGATAAAATGCCTGAGTAGAGACCGATCTCTGGATTGGGCGAGAGGGGTGCCATAAAACCCTTCCCCTCTCGTAACCTGGCTCCCGAACCTCAGATATAAAAGGTGACGACGGACCAGTCTACGCCTTTTCAAATCAAATCAAACACTTTTTCAAAATCAAAGCAAAACGTAGCAAACGTTCTCGAGTTCGGTTCCTTGGGTATTCTTCCGCTAAAACCCGAGTGGCGACTCTGAATCGAAGCGTTTCGCCGCGCTATTTTCCAAAATGGGCCGCCCCCCGAACAATATCTGTTCCAAACCAAAATCGGGCGATTTTTCGGGGCGTGTGTCCACAGTGGCGACTCTGCTGGGGATCATTGCATTGATTAATATCTAGGCATTAATACATAAATGAACAAACTTCAAAAGCCTGGCAAAACAGTACGCTCCGCGCTGCTGAAGAACGGAATGGTAACGTAACAGGATCTCAGCATCCGACCAATCTGAACTGGGGCTTTGTTATTGTTCACTTGTGTAGTTTTGTCTAAATATTGATCAATAAAAGTGAGCCAAGCTTTAAAAGGCACTTTCAAAATTTTGCGTTTCTCTCATTTAGTCAAACTTTGGCGTTCTTCATTTGCATCGATGTTGGATAAGCCCCGTTGAGGTGTCTTGGGTAACCGGCACAGTTTTACTGGAGCCCGGGGTCCTCGAATGCCCAACAACCTTGGACGATGATTAGTCGTAATACCGTTCGACCATCGCTTTGCTGTACGCATTGCAGTGGGAGGTATACCGCGGCTCTAGTCAGAGGAACCCCTTTCAGCCAAAACCCAGCCTCGTCATGCGTACAAAGCACTAGAACCTTTCAACCTAAGACAGGAACCTACAGGGTAGGATTACTTGCATCTAACCCCCATAAACTGTCTATGTGTTACTGCTTTCCTTATCGCATGCTTGTACATACATACATCCCGTTCTGCGTAGGAGCATGCTAGGGCGGCTTTTTAGGTCTGTCTCGAGTTCATCTCGTGATTGTTAGGACCTTGCCATGGACCGATGAAGAGTCGCGCATCTCGATGTTGCGCGTTATCAATTTCCAAAATCCTTGAGTCAAGCGAGACTTTGGGAAATCAGGACTGTTTAAGTCTATTGTCTAAACCTAGTCGAAGTTTCAAACAGAAAATCAGGAACAACGGAAAGCATATCGTGATACCCACACCATCCAGGTTAAAAGTGCTAAATCACTTACACCATCAAGGCTCCGGCACAGTGCTGCTTACGCCACTTCGGTTATGGTATCACGCCATCTGCGTCGAGTTGTTCCGACCTCCAAAGTTGAAACTTCGATAAAGGAGCGGTCAAAAGGCTTAGGTTGTTTTGACATCCTTTAGTATCCATCGACTCAAACAAGGATACACCGTCGAAAAAGAAATCCGAGGATTCTATGGCAGCGTCCTAACAGCATGAGTTGGACTCCCTCTAGTACTAGAGTCTAGGAGGACACCGACGACGTTGGCATGTTCATTTTCTTTCAATTCCTTTCAAAATAAACTGTTGCAGGCTGTCATTGAGCCCATTTATTTTGCTGTTTAGCTGAGCCATGGGGAGCATCGAAATCAAGAGCCAAACCTGCTTGGGAACGTCCGTCGAGTCTGTTTGAGGGTCTGTTTGGGGATTTGCTTTTCTGCTCGTCACAACGGAAGCTCAGCTTTGCGTTCTGTCCAAGGAGGATTCGCCGCCGACCACTCCGCACGAATCTCCTCCGTCCTCTCCATCTCCACCCGTATCTCCGAAACCGATCAAGACAGAAACCCTAGACATGGCAGATATTCCTCCACCGAATCTCGCCACCCTCTTAGCCGATCTTCAGCACAACCTCGCCATCATGCAACAAAGAGCTGACCAGGCCGATACCGCCATGGCTAATCTGCAGGCTCTTATCAATGAAAGAGTCCCAGTCGCAAGGATAGAAGGCGACCGGGAAGGGCGCGAAAACCCAGCTGGGGATGACATCCCGGCCGAACAACCCGCTGCGAATCCCGAGATGGCTGCCCTGATCGCCAAAATGGCTAAGCTGGAAGAGTCAGTTGCCAAGTCCGAAAGAATCAGCGCCGGAGGGTTGGACATGGACCGTCTCTGCCCCTTTCCGAATGCACGGCTCCCGGAAAGGTTCAAAATGCCCGACTTTACAAAGTTCGACGGGACAGGCGATCCGAAGACACACCTGCTGGCTTATCACGGTGCAATGAAACTGCATGGGGTCGAAGAGGAGGCAATGGCCCAATTGTTCCCTCAAACTCTGGCTGGCCCAGCTTTCCAATGGTTCTTGTCTCTCGACGTTTCCAAGCGCAAAACATGGGAGGATATTGGTGCGGCCTTTTTCGCCCAGTACAGCTACAACTCCCAGCTCAAAATGACCACCCGGGAGCTAGAATCCACCAAGATGAATCCGAAAGAGTCCTTTGCGGACTTCATCAAACGTTGGAGGACCAAGGCTGCAGTTATGACCGATCAGCCGAGTGAGAAGGATCAGATCCATATCATCTCCCGTAATCTGCTGCCCGACTTTGCTAAAAATCTGGTGCTTGTCCAAGGGGCCGATTGGGATACTTTCTTTGAATCCGGCCTTGCCATCGAAGAAGCTCTCCAAACTGGGGTTCTGCCGCGCAGCGACCCTCCTTCCTCCTCCTCGGGATCCAAAGCCCAAAACTCGCGCTTACTCAGGGAGCAGCGCTGCTCTGTTCGGCAATAACAGTTATGCCAACGCCACGACTGCCGGAAACAGTAATACTCAGGACTCCAACCACATTGCCGATGTCAACCAGGTCCAAGCCCCTCCAAAGCACCGAAACCGTAACCAGCCCCGGAACTTCACCAAATTTGAAGCTCCGCTCTCTCAAGTGCTAGAAAGGTTGGCCAAATCCGGTCACCTCAAACCAATGGATCCAACTCCACTGCCCCAAAATCTATCCCCCAGCCACAATCCGAATGTTTTCTGCGCCTATCACCAAATGCCCGGCCATCACACCGATTCCTGCTATCGCCTCCGCCATGCGATTCAGGATTTGGTGGACAACGGCACTCTCCCAACCCCTCCTAAGCCTAACGTCATCACCAATTCCATGCCGCAGCACAACGGCCACCCTCAAATCAACCTGATCAGCCTTACCTCCACTATAATCCAACCTAGCTCCACCATATTCAACCCCACTGACCATATAGCCCCAGAACATCACCCGAAACCCGTTGTGACCATCCCGGCAGAATTCAGTGTCAACATGCTGGCAGTTGGCTGGGATATGGAGGACAAAGCAAGGGAATGGGCAGAACTTGCTAACGACTGGAACGAGCAGTACTTCTTGGGATTCCCTCAGGCACCAGTTGTCGATCAAGCTCAGTTGGACCAATGGGAGGAGGATTGGAACGCGGCAAGGACGGATCCGCTCGACGGCCTGTCACTCTTTATGCTTTTCTACCAGCCTGAGCCCGCTGCGGCCGAAGCCGAAGAGGAGTACGTATGGGACCCGGAGCCTGTAGCTGCGCAGTTGGCCTGGAATCAGAACTTCGACATGGAGAAGGGGGACGACGATCAAAATTTAGGCGAGCAGTACCTAGATTGTTACAACCAGGGAGAGATCATCCCCGATGTGCGCCGACAGCTGGGAGAAGCATGGCCATTATTCGACTCCATCTCCAATGCTGTACATGCCGGCGACCCGACCGTCGACATTGTGCCTGCAGGAATGCCGCGTCCGTTAGTGCATCCTAGGGATGATTGCTCTATTATGGTATTGAATGCACCGCCCGATAACCTGTGGGATGTTGATGAGATTGTCGACCTTAGCCCACTGCCTGCTGATTTCTGGGACGTCAATGAAGTGGTCGACGTTCAGGTCGGGAATGAAATCTGGACCGTCGATACTGCTTTGGTGGACGGAGGCCTTTGGGATGTACCATTCGTCACTAATCCGGGGATACCATTTGAGGAAGCTGCCGCACAGGATCCGGCCCCTTGGGAAGGACAAGTCATGAGTGATCTGGAATGGGTTATGGCTTCGGACCAGGTTGCATCAATCGACAAGGGGAAACGCAAGCTAGAGGAAGTGCCTGCTGATTTCTGGGATTTTGTGGACACATCGCCTTGGTGGGAGGTCGCTAACGTCACTAGGAGCGGCCGAGTCTTCCAACCGCCCAATCTTTCAGCTGGGAGCTCGTCCAACCCCGGTAACGATCAAAGACCCACTATTCCCTCCGCACAAAAGAACACTCCGGCCATTCCTAGCGGGGTACCTGAAGAGGATGCTATCTTGAAACAGCTGGAAAGGATTCCCGCCGCCGTCTCCGTCTGGGGTCTGATATCATCGTCAAAGGAGCATCGAGAGAGGCTGTCTGCAGCGCTGGCTCGTCTTACTGTACCAACGGACATCACCGCGGAGGCCATGGTTGCCCTGGTTTTGCCTTTGCTTTCCAAGCATTCCGTCACTTTCACCGAAAAAGATCTACCTGTCGATGGGACTGCTCACAACTGCCCATTGCACATTACTCTCAAGTGCAGGGGACATTGGGTTCCAACCGTGTTAATCGATAACGGATCTGCAATCAACGTCTGCCCGATGAGGGTTGCTTACCGTCTGGGGCTCACAAAGGCTGACCTCACGCCTTCCAATCTGGCAGTCAAGGCCTATGACAACACGCGACGTGTAGTCGAAGGGACTCTCATGCTGAAGCTTGATGCCGAGGGTTTCGAAATGGACGTAGAATTCCATGTGATTGACATCCCTGCCACCTTTAACCTGCTATTGGGGAGGCCGTGGCTGCACAGAGCGGACATCATGGCTGTACCGTCGACTCTCCACCAGAAGGTCATGCTGGGGCTTCCTACCGGGACTCTAACCATCTGCGGAGACTCTGGGATCCGCCCGCTCAAGGACGATGGGACGCCCGTTTTGGGGATCATGCACGGAGAAGAAGACTCAGACTTTGGAGGATTTGCTTTCGACACTTCTGGCTCAGTCCTGTCCATTGTCATGGACGACGACTTCATAATCAGCTCTACTGCCCTCGAAATCATGAGGAAGATGTCGTTCATGCCTGGCTTAGGGCTCGGGATCAACCAGCAGGGGATCGCTGAGTTCCCTGTCTTTCCCTTTACTGAAGGCCGCTTTGGCCTGGGATACACTCCCCCTACCAAAAAGGCCAAATTAGGGAAAGACACGGGAAAACCTCGGACCCTTTATGGTAACCCCGACAGCTATTTCGTCCGTGAAGGAGGAGGCGTTGCTTATCTGGGGCAGCCAGAACCGTTTTGGGATCAAGTGACTAGGACTTGGCTTCCGGGTTTCGAGATCTTCGCTGCCGACACCTGGTCTGATGACGAAGAGGAACTTGCAAAGGAAGAGCTGGCTGCAAAGGAGTTCAAGAAGCAGTTGGTCGCAATCGAGGAAAGGGCAGACTGGCTGGTTGCTTTTGATCAAGGGGTCTAGAGGAGCTGTTCTCCCAAGTGGGTTTGGTTGGCAAGGAAGATGAGGCTGAAGTGCTGATGCTTGGGCCCGACTCTCCAGATCTTCTCAGCGATCCAACCTCCCTCATCGTCGAAGCAAAGGGTAGTCTCAATAACTGCATTTTCACTCCCCGTCTAACTTGCATTGATGATGTATCTGAATCTGACACAGAGTCTGTCGAGTCTAAGTCTAGCTCAGAGTCGGAGTTTGTGCCTCTCGGCCCTCCACGTCATAGCTTTTACTTTGAGTTCGAGTCGACTGTACTTGGCAACCCCTCTGGGTTTTGTGAAATGAACGATCCTGCTTCCGATTACTTTGCTGACTTTTACATAAACTGTGTCGACCCCGACGATGAAGGAATCGACTTTGACGGGAACATCCCGGCCGAGTTGCGTTCCCTCATCGAAAGGGAAGACGAAAGGCATGCTCAGCCTCTAAAAGAAGAAGTAATTTCAATAAATTTGAAAGATGAGGATGACCCCCGCATGATACAAATCGGTTCAAACTTATCCCCGGAAAATCACGCTGGTACCATCGAGGCGCTCAAAGAATACTTCGAAGTTTTCGCCTGGTCTCACGCCGACATGCCTGGCATCGATCCCGAAATAGTACAGCACCGCATTCCGTTAATGCCAGGGGCAGTTCCTGTCAAGCAGAAGCTCCGCAGAATGAGGCCGGATTGGGTTCAGAAGATCAAAGAAGAGGTCACCAAGCAGATTGACGCAGGATTCCTGAGGGTTGCTGAATACCCCCAATGGGTTGCCAACATCGTACCTGTACCCAAGAAGGATGGAAGGATCCGGGTTTGTGTCGATTTTAGGGATTTGAACAAGGCAAGCCCCAAAGATAGTTTTCCCTTGCCTCACATCGATGTGCTTGTGGATAACACGGCGGGGCATGCCTTGCTCTCCTTTGTCGACGGGTTCGCAGGATACAATCAGATCTTCATGGCCCCAGAGGATCAGGAGAAGACAACATTCGTCACGGAATGGGGAACCTACTGTTACGTGAAAATGCCTTTTGGACTCAAGAATGCCGGGTGCACCTTCCAAAGGGCCCAAACAACCCTGTTCCATGACTTCATCCACAAGACGGTCGAGGTGTACGTCGACGACATGATCGTAAAGGCAAAAGAGGAAAAGGACTATCTCCCTTCGCTCAGGCAGTTTCTCGAAAGGCTCCGGAAGTACAATGTGCGTCTCAACCCACAGAAGTGCACATTCGGGGTTACAGCAGGCAAAATGTTGGGATTTCTAATCACCAAGAGAGGAATCGAGGTCGACCCATCTAAGATCAAAGCAATTCTCGAAATGGAGCCCCCGCAATCTGAAAAGGGAGTACGGAGTTTTCTGGGAAAGGTTCAGTTTATCAGCCGGTTCATCGCTAAACTGACTCCGACTTGCGAACCGTTGTTCCGCCTACTCAAGAAGAATGTCCCGTTCGAGTGGACAGACAGGTGTCAGGCTGCTTTTGAATCAATTCAGAGATATCTGCAGAACCCTCCGGTCTTAATGCCGCCTACGCCTGGACAACCGTTGATTTTGTACTTGTCTGTAACTCCGACAGCAATGGGGTGTCTGCTAGCACAGGAAGGGAAAACAGAGTCGAAAAGGCCATCTACTATCTGAGCAAGAAAATGGTGGGAAGTGAGGAACGATATACCCCTTTGGAGAAGACATGCTGGGCGCTAGTTTGGGCTACCAAAAAGCTTAGACACTACATGCTAGCCTATTCGGTGAAGCTGATTTCTCGAATGGACCCCATCAAATACCTGTTCGAGAAGCCAGCGCTCACCCATAAGCTAGCACGTTGGTTGCTTCTGCTGGCTGAGTTCGATCTCCAGCATGTCACGAGGAAGTCAGTGAAGGGCCGCGCCGTGGCAGAATTCTTGGCAGATCACCCAGTTGACGGGCCAGAGGATGTGAATTTCAACTTCCCAGACGAGGATGTACTGACTGTAACTGAAGAGGTATGGACACTGTATTTCGACGGGGCTGCTAATCAGAAAGGGTTCGGAATCGGGGTGCTGCTGATCACGCCCTCCGGTGCTCATATTCCGCTCGCATTCAAACTGAATTTCGATGTTACTAACAATCAAGCTGAGTATGAGGCCTGCATCGTCGGAATGGAGGCAGCAATTGCATTGGGAGTTGAGAAGCTCGAGGTTATCGGAGATTCGAACTTGGTGGTGTCCCAAGCCAACGGAGAGTGGAAGGTTCGCGAGGAAAAGCTGAAGCCTTATCACCAAGACTTGGAGGAACTGATTCCTCGCTTCAATAAGGTGACTTTCACCCACGTCCCTCGCTTGAGGAAGTCAACGCCGTCGATGATGCCGATGATGGCCTACCCTGGTACCATGACATCTGGAATTTTGTGGAGCGCGGGGAGTTTCCCGCTGGGGCTACAAGGAAAGATCGGATCGCCTTGCAACGTTTGGCTGCTCAGTACATCATCTGTGGGGGAAAATTGTATCGAAGGTCTCACTGTGGGATGCACAAGCTGTGCGTGAATGGTGCCGAAGCAACACGGATAATGGAGGAGATTCACGAAGGAGTCTGCGGTCCTCACATGAGCGGCGTCATGCTCGCAAGAAAAATCCTCAGGCAGGGTTATTATTGGTCTACCATGGAATCTCAATGTATTGACTATGTGCGACGTTGCTATAAGTGTCAAATCCGTGCTAACCTGCAGCATGTCCCTCCAACTGAACTTTTTGGTATGACCTCGCCTTGGCCTTTCTCAGTATGGGGAATCGACGTTATCGGGATGATCAACCCCTCTGCTTCGAACGGCCACAAGTTTATATTAGTAGCCATCGACTACTTCACCAAATGGGTCGAGGCTGAATCTTACAAGACCCTGACAACCGTTCAAGTTGCACATTTCATTCGGAAGAACATCATCTACCGGTACGGCGTACCTCAGGCCTTTGTATCAGACAATGGAAGCCACTTCAAGGGTAGGGTTTTGGAGCTATTCGAGGAATTCGGGATCAAGATCCATCATTCAACGGCCTACTGGCCGCAGACGAACGGGGCCGTCGAGGCTGCAAATAAGAACATCGAGATGATCATCAAGAAGACTGCCGAGTCTGCAAGGGATTGGCACGAGCTGCTACCGTTGGCCCTCTGGGGGTACCGCACTTCGATTCGTACTTCCACGGGCGCAACTCCGTTCTCTTTAGTCTACGGAATGGAAGCTGTACTCCCCATCGAGCTTGAGATTCCGTCTCTGAGAGTCATGGCTGAAAGTGGGCTCGAGGAAGCTGAATGGTTGAGTGGAAGGTTTGTCGAGCTCATGTTGTTCGATGAGAGGAGGCTCCGTGCTCTGTATCATGTTCAAGGGTATCAGCGTCGAATCGCCCGGGCATTCAATAAGAAAGTGAAGTCGAGAGGTCTGGTCGAAGGGGATATGGTTACGAAGGAGATCCGGGCTCCAGTGTTCGATCCTCGTGGGAAATTCCGGCCAAAGCGCTCTGGGCCGTACATCATCAAGACCATCCTATCTGGGGGTGCTGCCAAGCTCATCGACCTCGACGGCAATGAATTCAGTACCCTGGTCAACCTGGATCAGCTCAAGCGCTACTATCCCTGAGAGATGCTCGTTGGATCGAAAACCACAAGGGTGGGCGATTCCAAGCAAAAGTTAGAGCAGCCTGCTAGACCGAAAACCTAAGGAGGCGGTTTAGGCAAAAATAAATAGGCAAAATCAAAAAGCTCGCTAGACCGAAAACCTGTTAAGGCGGTTCTAGGCAAAAGTTAGAGCGTAAAAGGAGAGGTAAAATACACGAGTGAACCCTTGCCTGAACTACGTTCTGACCTGATTCCCTGCAAAGGGATACGTAGGCAGTCTCACAATGAGACCCGGTCATATCCTATCGAGCTGATCCACGGTCTGTCATTCTGGGTTTGTACCGGGGCGAAAATAGTTCAAAGACTCGAAAGGCGGGCTGGAATTCAAAAGGGGGAAACCCTTCATCTTTCAACTTTATTTTGCAAAATTACTATTTCTAATACACAAGCTAAGCATAAAAGCCTTAAAAGAAATGAAGCATGAAAAACAGAACAAAATGCTTGAGAAGCCTAACGGCTCACAGCTTATTCTAAGTACAGCAAAGTGGTTTGGAGTCAGCCCATGTTTGTTCTTGCATGCACATCTGCTCTCAGCCACTGCCTGTAGCGATTCTTTAGCCGAAGGCTGAAATCCGGCATCTCCGCCTGGAGAATCCTCAGGCCCCAGCGTCTCTGATAACCGCCCAGCGTCTGAGCATTGAAGTTAGGAAGACGGAAGCCCCCGGTACTGATTCGGGTATTCTCCTGTGAAGCGCCCAGTTGGCGAAGGATCCGTCCAGGGATATAGAACGTGAAGCTGGTCAGCCCCGCAATGACCACCCTGTCAAAGCCGTCAGAATGGAGGGTCATGTCTGCAAGGTCTAGCCACGGACACCTCCAAGCAATTTCATCGGGCTGCATTTCCAGCATGAACTCGTACCAGCCCTCCACATCCAAGTCGGGGTACCGCATTTCCCTCTGATGAACCCGTTTCGGAAACAGGTTCCAGCCCGCTGCCGGTGGATGCAAAAGGCTCAGCTTGTCTGACAACCACAGCTGCATGAGTGATAAAACAAGTAAGGAGCCAGATAAAGCCTGAGCGAAAAGACAAGTAAGGAACTAGGAAGCAGCCTAAGCCGAGTGTCGAGGTAAAACGAGAATGTGCGAAAAACCAGAAAAAGGTGAGCTGAGTGAGTTTACCTGAAGCAAAAGTGGGCTCCCGCTGAAAACGGCCGATTGACCCGTACTCACTAGATCCAGACCCAGGAGTGTCTCAGCCAGGACCATGGGAATCACATTCTTCCGGTCCCCCATTTGAGCGGCCACGCTCACCAAGGAAGAGCTGACCCGCCCGTCAGCCGGAACGAACAGATAAGCCGCAAGCAGGCAGATAACCAGGGCAAAGCGCCGACGTGCTTGAGCTTCGTCGCTATTTGGGCTGTTCAAGTCAATATCCGGGCTGTACATCTCAACCAGCCGGATAATGTTCACCTGGCCACCATCCAGGATCGTGTTCGCTAGACCCCGGGAAATGCCAAGCGAGCTGGCCAACAGCTTTGGCATGCTAACTTGATAAGGAGGAACAACGAGCGTCGGGGACGCATAAGTCCGGAGGTACGCCTGAAATTCCTCCACGGTCGGGCACATCTCGTCATCACCGAAACGGAAGACATGGACGTCCGGGTCCCAGAACCTCAGGGCGGCCCACAGCAACGCCGGGCGGATCGGCACATGTCGAAGAAAGCGAATAGAAGAAAGCCCGTGGTATTGGAAGTTGAGCCAATCAATGCCCAAAAAGGACACTAGCCAAGGCTTGAGCAGTGTTGGGAGGGGATTATCCATGGATACAAACAAATGCTGGAAAAGAAAAGGGGAGTAATTGGTGCTGAGAATACCCTGAAGAAGGCACCCCAGCTTTATAGGCCTTCAAAGTGACCGTTGTAGAATGCTTGGAGCATGGAACCAAATGGCTAGCCTCCAAGAGAGTATTATGCCAAGTACCCTGCCTCCCTGAACTCTCAGAAACCGTGGGGAAACCGTGTGGGGATGAAAACAAAATGGCCCCTGAAAAAGGATAGTCGGTCAGTCAAGTGGACCTGACTCACAGTAACTTGGCGTACGCCACCCCACAGCTGGCGTACACATGGTTTTTACCAGCCTGGCGTACGGGCTCAAATACCTGGCGTACAGTACGTCTGTGCACCAGAAAACCAGTTTCCAGCAGCAGCTGCCCTCGCGTGGTCGTTTTCAAATCCAGGGATTGTTTTGACTTTTTCTTGAAGCCTACAAGTTTCAAGCATCATTTGGGACTGCAGCAAAGCATTGGATCCCAAAAGCCGCGTCTGTCAAAGATTTTGAACCCCCGGAGGCCCGTGTCGAACTGAAATCGAGGATACGGAGGGTCAATTTCCGTTTTGTAGGGTTTTGCCAAGTTTTGTTACGCCGTACACGTCACATAGGACTTGTGTGGCTGCACGGGGGTGTCGGTTTCAGTCCGGGACCATATCGAGTCGTCTTTTGCGTCTTATGTCCATTTTTGCGACATTTTTAGCCTTTTTATGGTATTTTCCTTATAACGGAGCGTTTCCTCCGGTTTCAATGGTTGGTACAGATCATGGTACATCTCTATAGTCTATTCAAAGTGTCAGTTCCTTCTGCTCTGGAGAAATGTAGAATTTGGTCTATTAATGCCAATTTCCCGTATCCTCCGCGTGTCTGGGGTATATCTCGTATCCTGGGGCTCTTCTATCCCTTTTTCTTCGAGCTAGACCCGTTTTTGCACATATGCGAGTGTCTGTGTCGATTCAGAACTATCATCAATGCATGTTAGATGTTAGGGGATGATTGTTCGTTCCTTGAAACACAAAATCCAATAACTAAAGGAATCAACAAACAGAAAATGCAGATATTATTTCTACCATATATACTATGTCAAAAGTCCTAAAAAGCAGAAGGTGGGAATGTATCAAGCGGCACAACGGCCCGAGCGAACTCAAAATGTATCAAGGCACACTCGCCCAGAAGTCAAAAGGCACGCAGGCCCTATATCCAAAAACAGCGAAGTGTCAAAGTATCAAAACATCAACGTGTCAAAAGTCAAACAGCAAAATAGACTAAGGCTCAGTGATAGCCCTCAGTCGTCAAACAAGTCCTCGTCGTCCTCCTCCTCCTCGCTCTCTGCGATCTCTCGTGGGTCCAGCTGGGTGGGTATGGGGTGGACCTGAGGCAGAGAAGTGGAAAGGGAAGGGGCAAGGGTTGTCACTGGTGGGGTAGGGGGGCCACGGATGGTTTCTTCTGTGTCAAAAGGCATAGATGTGTAGATCGTGCCAGACATTGACTTGATTGGGAATCTTCCGACTCCACTAAGTGTTTAAAGACATCCGATACTTTCTTGGGCATGGCGCGGGTTCTATCGGGGCGTTTTATCTAAAGATTTCAGTGCCATTTGCCCGGTCCATTGTGTCATTTCTCGCCAAAGCTGTGCCGGGTTCGGAGTGGACGCCGGGGTGTGCGGCCGACTTTCGCCAAGTTAAAGTCAAGCCTCATTTCTCCACCTATTGTGCGTCACCGGATTGGAGTTACCCTTTGAGCTGATGTGCGACGCCAGTGATTATGCCGTCGGGGCCGTTCTGGGCCAACGGAAAGGCAAAGAGCCATACGTCATCCATTACGCGAGCAAGACACTTAACGAGGCCCAAATGAATTATTCGACTACTGAGAAGGAGTTGCTTGCCATAGTTTTTGCATTGGACAAGTTTCGGTCTTATCTTGTGGGCGCTCCAATCACCGTATATACTGATCATTCTGCTCTGAAATACCTTTTCACGAAACAAGATGCCAAAGCGAGGTTGATCCGGTGGATTTTGCTCCTACAAGAGTTTGACCTTACCATTAAGGACAAGAAGGGTGTCGAGAATGTGGTGGCCGATCACTTGTCCCGGCTAGAATTCGAAGATCATACATCGCACATTCCTATCGGCGACTCGTTTCCAGACGAGCAGTTATTTGCCATTTCCCCGGCTCCATGGTATGCGGACATTGTGAATTACTTGGTTACCGGTCTGATGCCTGCCCACTGGAATTTGCAAGAGCAGCGTCGATTTTTAGCGGAGGTGAAACGGTTTTCTTATGATGACCCCTATTTGTTTAAGTATTGCGCCGACCAACTTGTTCGCCGTTGTGTGCCAGATTCGGAGCAGCAGAGTGTTATTAAGTTCTGCCATACAGAGGCCTGTGGCGGCCATTTCTCTTTCAAGAAGACTGCCGCCAAGATTTTGCAAAGCGGGTTCTATTGGCCACAGCTTTATAAGGATACTTTTGCTTTCTGCCGGGCGTGTGCACGCTGCCAACTTTTGGGGTGTGTAACGCGACGGAATGAGATGCCGCTTACGCCCATCTTGATTATTGAAGTGTTCGATTGTTGGGGCATAGACTTCATGGGGCCATTTCCGACATCTTTCGGGTACCTTTACATTTTGTTGGCTGTCGACTATGTTTCCAAGTGGGTGGAAGCAATCCCCACTCGTACCAACGACGCCCAAGTTGTAGTGGAATTTCTCCGCGAGTACATTTTCTCACGGTTTGGCATGCCAAGGGCTATCATTAGTGACCAAGGGTCCCACTTCTGCAATCGGTCGATCGCCGCCCTCATGCGGAAGTATGCCATCATTCACAAGGTCTCGACGGCCTATCACCCGCAAACGAATGGTCAAGCGGAATTGGCAAATCGTGAAATCAAGCACATCTTGGAAAAGACGGTCAATCCCACCCGCAAAGATTGGTCCACTCGTTTGGTTGATGCTTTGTGGGCTTATCGTACTGCCTATAAGACTATCTTGGGGATGTCACCGTATCGGCTAGTCTATGGGAAAGCGTGCCACTTGCCGGTAGAATTGGAGCATAAAGCATACTGGGCCATCAAAAAGCTGAATTTTAATATGGCCAAAGCCGGCGCCCGCCGCAAACTTCAATTGACGGAACTCGAGGAGTTAAGGTACAATGCTTATGACCATTCTAGCTCTTATAAATCTAAACTCAAAGCCCAGCATGATAATAAACTTGTGATTAAAAACTTTGAGCCCGGTCAAAAAGTGTTGTTGTACAATTCTCGCTTGCACTTGCATCCCGGTAAGCTGCGCTCACGTTGGGCCGGGCCGTATGTCGTAAAAACTGTTTTCCCTCATGGGGCAATTGAAATAGTGAGCATGAATAACGGTTCATCTTTCAAAGTTAATGGTCAAAGGCTTAAGCCTTTCCTCGGTGGCTTTGAAGTGGGCGAGCCCGATGAGGTGTTGGCCGATCCAGTTTACACGGATGGCCCGGCGAGCTAGTTGTTGTTTGATTAATTTGCACGGGGAGCGAAAGCGTAACCGCTGAACTTAATTGTTTGTCGGACCCGGCCCCCGGGTAGGGGGTACCCACCATTGACTTGGGTATTTGTAGCTCCGCACGCCGCTACTAAAACAAGGATCGTGTGCCCAGCTCCGGTTAGTAAGGGCAATGTTTCGTATTTGTTCATATTTTCGCGTTTTATTCGTTTTGGGTTTTTCGCATCACAAGATTTCACCAATGCATCATTGTATCGGGCTTTTATTAGTCCTTCTTTGTGGTAGTTTGCCGTAAATGATCCATGCTCCCCAGATAAGTCCCTATCGGGGGCAATTTAGGTCTTTGGGTGAGGCTTGGTATTCCCGTGCTTTGGCGCTAGGCTCTGCTTTGTCTCACTTTGTTTCGATCATAGGGAACGCTGGGCTTGATTGCTTGGCGAGGTCAAGCGGTGAATTTTACTTCGGGCGTGATGTAACAAATTGAACGGTCTAGTATAGCCACCTGCGTTTTGCCTACTTGGTGGGACGCGGGAAGAAAAGTATGACTCGTAAGTTTGCGTGAAAATCGGGTGGTGTTCTTCGTTGTTTTCTTTTGTTTATCTGCTTGTTGGCGCCCGGATAACATGAGCCGGGCGGTTCTAATGTCATTTGGCTCTTAGTAGGTAGTTCGAGCTTAAGTCTTTTACAGGGTGTACGTGCTACCACACCAGCCTTGGTGGATTGGATCTACCGTCCGAGTGAGTGCGGCATTCAGGAGCCCTAAGCATGGGTGCGATTACGTGTCGCGGTTGTTAGTCCAACAAAGCTCGGATCATGATCCTGTGTGACTAGCTGTGGTTCCATTGGAAGAACCGAAGGAGTTGACCTTGGAAGCCGTTCGGATGACGAATAGAGCCGGTGACGCCAAAGCCTCCAACTTGGTCGAGGTATCAGGGGGTTGACATTCCCCCATTGGTATGATTTTTGTTCCCTTTTCCCTTACTATTGTTCTCCATGCTATGAGGGCATAGCAGCTTTTAAGTTGGGGGGAGGGAAATAGTTATGCTATTTCTCTTGTTCTATGTTTTGTTGTTTCGGTAAAATTTTTCGCTTTCGGTAAAATTTTTCGCTTTTTAGGGTGCAATCCTTCCGTTATTACAGACTTTAGTGGATTGAAACAACTTGGCACATGCGTATTGTTTCTTAATTGGCAAGAGTTGGGTGTTTGATTTTTAAGTGATGATTCACATTTCAACTCAGAAGCATGTTTATGATGAGCAATTAGGTGCAGAGCATGTTTGGAGCAAGTTTTACCCATATCCCGTTCTTATTTTCGTTCATAAATTCGTAGTTTAGGTAATTATTCTCTTGTCATACCTAGGTGTGTTGGGTATCGTTGTTGAATCATTTTGGAATCTATAGCGTACGTAAGAAGTGATACAAGGCATTTTTTTTGTTTAATTAAACCACATATGGGTCCCCTCATCCTATTTTGTATCCTAGTCCGTGTCTGTCCATTTGTTCAATAACTTAGGGAACCGGATGTTTGGAGGGTGGTCTGGAATGTTAGTTTACTGCTGAGAAGTGCGCGGGGGATAGTTGGAAGGTGTTTTGAATGAGCGAGGTCAAAACGGTGAAGTGGGTTAAAAATCAGATTTTCAAAGCTATGAACCGGTACTGGGAATTCGTTGTACCGGTTCATACATGGCAGAGTTTGAATCAGAATTGCAGCCGGCATGAACCGGTACTGGGAATTCGTTGTACCGGTTCATACTCGGCAGAAATTAAAAAAAAAAGGGCGGTTCCGTTTTTCCCCTTTCTCTCTCCTACCCACTATATAAGCCCAAAAACCCTTTTCTTTCCCATTTCTTCACCCGGCCGACTGCCGACCGACTCTCCATCTCCCCTCTCTCCCTCAAATCCCGTTCAAACCCATCAAAATCTCTCTCAAACCTTCAAGAACCTTCACAATCCCACTCAATCTTCAAGTTTCAAGGAGTATTCTAAGGTTCCAAGGGTGGGTTCTCTCTCTCAAGGTCCGAAAATCTCCATAATCAAGGTAAACCCGAAATTTCTTTCTCTCCCATGGAATTCACCCTTTTTAATCATGTTTGTCATGCATGTGTTGGGGATTTCGTAGTTTAAGAGGGTTTTTGCAAGAATTTAAACCCTAGATCCCCAAATTACAAAGAAACTTGAAATTTTTCTTTGTCCCCCACCCAATTTCGAATTTCCCCTAATTTCTCTACCCATAACCACTGCAGTCCCTGTACATTGTAGGGGCGTTTTGTTTCTGCATGTGTGGAGTAATTTTGGGAATTACCTCTGATGTGGGGTTTTGCGGCTGCATTGTATTGTTAAATCTGCTGCAGGTGGTTGTTTGATTGAAGTTTGGGGGAGGGTTTTGTGTTGAGGGAATTGTTGTTTGCAATGGGGAGGACCAAGAAACTTATGGGAGACGCGATTAAGTCCGTTGACAGTTCCGGAAAAACATCTTATATGAAACGCTCTGACCCGGAGAAGCAAGCTGAGAGAGCCGATAGGGACGAGGAGGAGAATAGGAAGAGAAAAAGAGAGAAAAAAGATGAGGAAAAAAGGAAATGGGAGAAGGCGTTGAAGGGTCGGAAGTACATTTGTGAGCGTCAGGTGGACCGTACGAGGATGGGTACTCATGCAATCATCGATATCATAAACCAACGCGGGTTACAGTTCTTTTTTGAACCAATCAAAGGGTTCAAACCTAAGTTGGTGCTTGATTTCTATTCTAATATGGAAGTGGATGAGGGGGAGGAGAAGATAACGTCTCGCTTGGGAAAGAAAACCGTGCTTGTAACCCCGTCTATCATAGCCAAATACCTGAAGAACTACCAACGTCCCCCCTACCGCTCGACCACGTATCCTAAACACGGATGGTCTAAAACAGAGGAGGAAATCCAAAATGCCTTAACCGATAAACCGTTGAAACAGGACCGTTTTGTCCATGGGAGATTGTTTGAGAGGTACCGAGTGATCAACAAGGTAGTGCATTACAATCTAAGTCCCCACAGTTCAGAGAAGCTCCCACGCAAGGAGGATGGAGAAGTCATTTTTGTGTTTGGTTCCAGCGAGGAGGTAGTTGATTGGGCCTTGCTAATATGGAAGTCGATGGTGAGGTTTAGGAATCGGACGGCACCATCAAAGCCTAATATTCCCTTCCCAGCTATGGTGACCGCCCTGTGCGAGAGTCAAGGAGTGTTGGTTCCAGAAAGGCTCCTCCCCGGATCCCCAGGGCCTATTACGGGTGGCTCTTTGGAGAAGAGTAAGTCACTATCCCAGCCCCCTTTGCCAGGCAGTTCCGGTCTCCCCACGCCTACTGCTAAGTCTCAAACTGGAAGAATTGAGGAATATACAAAATTCATGGCTACTCAGCTCCACTCAGTGCAACTGAAGCAGAAAAAACTTGAGACTCAAATGCGTCGTACAAGGAGGGATGTTTCAGCCATAAAGAGAGGGATGTTGTGGATAGCAGCTAGGTGTGGGAAAGAGGGGGACGTCTATGTACCCACTGAGGCTGATATGAGGGAATCTACTCCTGAGGAGCCCGAGCTTGATCATGGTGCTGGGACTAGTGGCGGTGAGTCGAGTACTAGAAGGAGGGGTAAGGAGCATGCAGTTGAGCATGATGACACAGATGAGTCGGATGATGAGGAGGATGATTAGTGTCGGTGGTTTAGTTTTTGACAAATCCCTCTACTTGGTCGGGGTACTTGGGGGTTGACAGTCCTCCTGTCCTATCTTGTTTTTCATGTTAGTAGTTGAACTCGTAAATTGTAGTTCTAGGAAGTTTTTGTTGACGCCGGCATGTGGCCTTTGACTTGGTAATTTAGTGTCGATGGCGGCCAAGGGTAGATAAACCAAGCTAGTATATGGCCGCCATCCATTTTGCTAACCGTTCTTTTGTTAAACCAAGGTCATTATAAGCTTTAAAGCCCTTAGTTGATCTTACGTTAGCTTTGATTCCGTTTTGATTCAATAATTGAATGTTGGCATGTTTAGTTTATGGCATAGTTCTTTTCGGTAATCCTTTGGCTGCATAGTTACTTTTTCGTATTCATGGTGCTCTCTTCGTACTTG
Source organism: Rhododendron simsii (assembly GCA_014282245.1). Lineage (NCBI taxonomy): Eukaryota > Viridiplantae > Streptophyta > Magnoliopsida > Ericales > Ericaceae > Rhododendron > Rhododendron simsii. The sequence goes on along the minus strand of CM024953.1, from coordinate 6,039,603 downwards.
GCTTGGCAGTTTTTGTGTTCACCATGCCTTTTTCCGAGCACCCTTTTTTGTGGGATATGGCTACTTTTGCTTTTACAAGTTGCTGAAAATTCCGTATCCATCCTTTTTGCTTTGGATATTTTCGTTGGATGCTTGGTCTGTACCTGCTCAGCATTTAGTTGCTCATCTAATTTCTTTCTGTGAGTTGAGGTGGATAAACTGTTATTTTGAACTCTTGCGCGTTAATTAATTTGAAGCATATGCCTTAGTTATTTCGCCGGAAGGATTGTTTAGTTTCCCTTTATTTTGTGCCGTATCATTGCTAGGGGCTAGCAAGGTTCAAGTTGGGGGGCGTGATAGGCAACCAAGATTGTATAATCTTGGCGCCTTATTCCCCTATTTTGTAGCATCTTTAGTCTTTGAATTATCATTTCTACCTCATTTTGCACGTAAGGTTTTGTTTCGGTTGTTTCAGACAATACGTGGTGCCAAGGCGGTTTTTAACGCCAAGGATTGTTTTCGGAAGCCTCAAAGTTGTCGAGGCAGTGAGGAGACACTCCACCAGGGCCGTTGGGTGAACAAGCAAGTGAAAAGGTGGTCGTCGGGCTGCTTGGATCAAAGCGGAAGCAAAAATAAATTTCTGCCCTCTATGAACCGGTACTGGGAATTGTCTGTACCGGTTCATGATGTCCAGAGTTTATTTTTTTCAGAGTTCCAGAAGATATGAACCGGTACTGGGAATTGTCTGTACCGGTTCATAAGGCATAACTGAGCCACGTTTTGTTGCTTTTTCAACTTTCTACTTTTGGGATATTTTCCACTTTTGGGGCTACTTTTAGGATATTTTGTGGGGTGTTTAGAGAGAGTAGGGTCACTTTGTATAAATAGGGGTCTCCCTCTCTCTTCTTAAACATCTTTGTCTCTTCTACTTTAAGTAATTTTTATTTTGTAGAACTCCATTAAAGCTCTTCAAGCTTTTAAGCTATTTCCTTTGAGAACTCAACCAAGTAAGTCTCGTTCTTTATTTTTCCGTTTGTTAATATTGTAGCCGTGGACTAGATCCTCTATAAAATTAAGTTTGTTTTCGTTTTTATCGGTTAAAGCTTATGTCTCATTATTATGCTTTGTTTTATGCTTTAAGTATGTGTGAGTAGTCGTTTGGTTAAGTCTCGGGATAATCTTTTCCGAGGACTTAGGGAGTTATTGGGTTCTCGAATTCTCGAACTTTAAAGCATGATTCACGGATTAGAACTTAGCTTGCATTTTTGGTCTAAGCAAGGGGTGTTAACTACTCGGTAAGGCGTTTGCCAAGCGGTCTTGGCAAATGGCTCGCCGAGGGCTCGTGGCCTCCTATGTTTTCGATAAATGTGTCAAACAAGCGGGTTTGCCTCCGTTAAATCATATCTTTTTTGAAATATAGTCATTAAAGCTAAATTCTCCGGGCGAGAGCACGCGGTCGTGACTTTCGCCCGAGTTAAATTGAGAACCGGTAACGTCCTTTGTCAAGGGTTAGAAGATCCTGAGACTTGCCTCTTTAAGTTAATCAAAGCGTTTTTCCTATTCTTTTGCCTTGTCGTGTTCTCCGTTTCAAAGCAAACTCAGTTGGCCGCCTTGAACGCCGAAATCCCACCAATTCAACCTACAATCCGATTAAGCTATCATCGAATTCCCTGTGGTACGATCCCGGTCTTACCGGTTTACTATGCTACCGTCAATCTAGCCCTACGCTTGGGGTTTTTATTCAACCGTATTTGAAGGCGAAGTTGAAGGCTAAGCAGGAATCACTACTACAATAATCCCAATTCTTCAAGTTGATTTAAGGTAAGCTTAGCTTTTAATTTTCAGTTTAATTAATCTAGTATTTGGAGTTCTTGGTAAAGAAGCTCGTAATAGAGGCACTTTGGTGGGGAAGTACATTTGTTTTCAAGTCTAACTATGGTTGTGACATGCTTTATTTCATAATGTTGCACTCCCATAGGCTCTATTTCTTTGATTCCTAAAATCTACATGACTGTTGGATTAACTATTGTCAGTGACATATCAAAGGTCAATGTGGTCAACTGTTGCCAGCCGTCAGTGAGTTAGCTCTAGTTTGATAGATTACCTCACATAACAAGACTAGCTCCATTTATTCATTATGACATATTTCTAGCTTCAGGGGTCAGAGACATCGGAGTCAGAAACATCTTGAATTGGTTGACGATGAGGTAAAAATATCCTACCTTCTGAGCCTTGTCGCAGTTTTGTTAAATTAACTAAGGCTTAAACATGACTAGGGCAACAAATTATGCAGGAACATGTTGTAGGAGCAATGCTCTTTGAGGTATGTTTTCAATGATGATAAGACTTCTTTTGTCCAAGGTTTTGCACTATATCCGAGTTTGTCTAGCTTAATTTTAAACTTTGACAACTTGCATATTGACGAAAAGGCTGATTATAAGAATTTGTTGCCTAGTTTATATGTTGCAATTGTGGTACCCTTAGTTGTAGAGACTTTGCTTCATATGATGTCGTATGTTGATTTTGAGTGTTGATGTTGCAATTATATTGCTCGTTTTTGCTCTTTATTGAAGCTGTTGTCTACTGGAACATGTTGTTGATAAGACTTAGAACTAGTGTAGCTTGTAAGCTGCATTTCTAGACATTGATGAATAGATTGGATTTTGAAAGAATCATGAAAGGAACTTGAATTGACCCTTAAAGATTTTTCATTTCCATAAATAGTATTTGATAGGCTTTGGGATGCAACATAGTTTCCTTAGATATGAACTCTAAATTTGTGTTTACCAGGAACAATACTTTCTTTACATTAACTTAGTTGTGGTTATCCAACTTTTTTATTTGAATGAATTGTATCATGGGAGTTAAAAGATAAACTTGGTTCTTATTCTTCGTCATTTGCATTGCAGGTAATAGGACATTTTAGCAAAAACCATGATTTCAACTTGTCATTTTGAAAGCTCTCTCGGGAAGATCTTGTTAACGATGGCATCGTCGACTTTTGATTAATTATCTATTTCACGTAATTTCTGCAGTGGAGTTGGATTGTAATATTTTGGCATGTTTGATGTACTTTTGAATGTTGATAATGTTATGGACCTCGTACTTGTGACATTTTATACATGGAGTATTTGTTTCTCCAATGAAAAATGAATTATTTTGGTTTTTGAGTTATTTGGAAAAAGTTAGTGAACCGATATGTGATGGGCCGGGAAAGTGGCTAGTATATATAATTTATTATAGGTAGGATGTAGCTGAAATTGGAGTAGTAATTCTTTATTTATAGAAAAAAAAAAAAACTAAACCTACAGTAACGCTTTTAGGCGCTGGTAAAAGTGTGGAGGTGCCAGGTGCATTCAGGTCTACACCAGCGCTTGCAACCGCTGGGGAACGTAGTGTTGGTAAAAATTATGTTATACCAGCGCTTAAAACCACTAGGAAAGAAAGCGTTGGTAAAAATAAATTTATACCAGCGTCCACAAAAAGCGCTGGCATAGGGCTATAGTAGCGCCTCAACACCAGCGCATTGCCCGAGCGTTGGTATAAGTCGTGTTGGGCTTACGAGATTATTTTCAATCCGAGCCGTTCAACGCCGAAACGAATGGCTGAGATCAATCAATTCTGTAAAGCGGCTCTGTAAATAGGTATATCTTTTTTATTAATACTATAAATAGTACAATGAAAGAAGGATGTGCAAATCATCTGATTTTTCAACGAAAAGATTTCTTTGGCCATGCATCGCCAGTATTACGTAAGACCTCTGTTTTTTGATGACGCGCGAAAGAAAAGTGCCATAACGGTGCAAGTGCATGGTTTTTTGTTGCCCTAGTTGCTGCATGCTCACATACAATAGTACTCCGTATTATTTTAGTAGTCTACCGACATGTAATATTTACATGAACAGAAAAAAAAGTACTCCAATATTTTTGAATTTCTTTTTTCCCCTATTTAAAAAAACTACTCCTAATCGGAGTATTTAATTTGGTATAGTTTTTTTTTTTTTGATAATTATGCACATAGGTAGATTAAATATTTATTTGAGATATATACATCTTATATTAAGAGAATAAAATTGTAAGACAAAAGAGAGAGAAAATTAAGAACTTTGACAATTCCTATCTTATCGTCTAACTTTGGTGTTCTCTATTTTCAGGGACTTGACAATGAAGTTGACAGGAAGAGAATTGGTGAAAACTAGAGTCGCAATGTGGATGAAGACCAAGTTTGGTATCAAGGTTTATTCGGTGGATGAGTTTAAGTCATTTCTTGAAGGTATTCGTAAGGTCAAATTGTAGTTTTGGTTGAGGTGTAGTGACTGTCAAACTTTCTGTTGGATGGGTTAGTCACTATCTTTTTTTGTCTTGTTTTCCCCTCGATGTACCCTTTCAAGTTGATATAAAAAGTTTTGTTTGCCGAGCAAAAAAAAAAAGTTGAGAGAGAGAGAGAGAGCACTACAACAAATTGGAGATTTAGGGGCAGTTTTAAAAGGACATTTTTTTCAACACTGCCTTATCAAGTTATTAACGAGGCACCACCTCCTAAAGTGCCCCATTTGATTCTCCCTATTGCAGCTGTCAGCATAGACACCAAATTTAACATTTTTAATTATTTTAATTTAACATGATAGGGCAGTTGAAAGTGCCTCGAAAAGCTGGATTTAATAGGGCACTTATTTGGAGATATAAAACTACACCGTTTTTGTAAAAAACTTATTTGTTTCAAATTTACCAATTTTTATTATTTTAATTTAATATGATAGGGCAGTTGAAAGTGTCTCGAAAAGATATGTTTAATAGGGCCCTTATTTGAAGACATAAAACTACGCCGTTTTTGCAATGAACTTTTTTTGGTTTAAAATCAACGTTTCTAATAGGGCATTTTTGCCCACAGCGTCGTTCACAATCTGCCGATTTGGACTCCAGATCAATATAGCTTCCTCCAAAGTTTTCAGCTACTCAAAGGAGTCCTGACGATTGGAAGAAAATGACACCACTCTTCCATCTCTATCCACATCTCGTTTCTTGTTTCTATTTGAAGCTTTCTCTCAAGCTCAATTTGTCGCCGCGGGATACGAGGTATTTCATAGATTTTGGTCATATTTTTTCAAATAATGTGGGTAAATCACTATTCCTTGTTAATTGATTACCGATCAAAAGCTCTTTCGACCTGTTTACGTTTAATTAGGTTTTAGTACTGTTTACAATCTGTTTACTCTCCTCCCCTGATTTCACTAATGGATAAGTTTCTTCACATTTAAGGTTCTCTCAATTATATACTCTCTTTTAATTAGTCCCTTTAGCTCCTGCCGCAAACAAATTTGGCAGCCCTTTAAACACAAAGTCATTGTTTGCGGAGACACATGCTCAGTGGAAATAAAATTGGGTCTATAGGCCTAAACAGAGAATTGACACCAAAATATAGGAACATGTAGTTGCAACAAATAGTCAATATAGCGACATGTGTTTTGAATTTTGGTCACTTTAAATTTTGTTAGATTTGACAAAGTAGTAGATGGGTCAGTTGATGATTTAAATAGAGTCCGATACAATTGTGTGGAAATTTTTGAGTGCCATAGAAGATTGGAACTCTTGTTCTTTGATACTGCTCTTTCCCTCTAATCATGTAGTCTGGTACTGTGATTTCTAAGTTTCATGCCCATAGGTAATACTCATTCCATGGTGTCGCTGATGTATGAAGATTGATGGATAGTTTTTGTAAGTGTCATTCCTGCTATATCATGTGTTTAGTGAATATTTGATGAGGTTGCCGTCCAATATTCCAATATAGCACCTGGATTGGATGAGATTTGATGGATAAAATTGCTTTCTCAAATCAATCTCAAGTCAACCCTATGGGATAGATTTTACAATTGAAAGGATAAAAGTCATACAACTAGATGCCTGCAGAATCTCCACTGTCAGGGACAGCGCATGGTTGACAGAAGAAAATATATAAGAAATGACAATTTCCATGTTTTGGTGCATGATCAAGAGCCAAAAGCTTACCGAAAAAGCTAATGAATCACAATAAGTCACACAGAAGCAATCCACCTTTTGGTCTGCAATGCTATAAGAGATTCTATAATGTCTTGGAGGAATATGAAGCCTAGTCAGGAGAATAGAGATATATGCAGAATTTGGAGTGTGCCTCATTGGATTAATTCTTGAGGCTGCCCCTCTGTAATCTGTGTTGCCGATCAAAAAAAAAAAAGGTTTAAGTATTTCCTTTTGTTTTATACCTATCCCATGGTCAATCCCCAGAAGAATATTTTCCTGGACACAAAACAAAGCGTTAGTGAACTTAGCTCTAAAATGTAATATTTACCTTGACACGAGGACAACATTCTCACAATTATCGTATGCTTGATCTTCTTGTGTTGCCTTTCCCATGCCTTGTGATTCATATGTTATTGCAACTAATGGTGTATTCAAAGATGAGGATTCTGAATTTCTGATCAGCCTCTGGCTTGCAATTTTAATTTTGATTTTGAAAGTTGAAACTAGCTTTCATATAGCACACAATTGTTATAAAATATCATCACATGGGCAAACTTATCACCGGTGATAGTTGATTCTCCAACCAAACTCAGGAACTCTCTTTTTGGATGAATTGCAGGACTATTTTCCTAGCTTTTGTGAGAGGGACTGTATTTAAACTCTTTTTTTTTTTTTTTTTGTCGTGTCATACATGGGGAATGTATTTGCATTATTTTTGATTTCTTAAACCTAGGGATATTTCTCTATCCATACTCCATGGGAATATAATATGAACTTCACCAAATTTCAATGCCTATGTGTTTAGCTCGTGTCACAACCCCATCCCATAAGTTGGATAATAGGAATGTCGTGACCAGCTAGTGGATCTCACTTCCACCCAAGGCCTCATAACTACTCAGTCCAAAAAAATACAGAAATTTTCAACAATTTAAAAACTGCGGAAGCATTATTACATCTAACAAAACACCATCAGAGCCTTATCAAATTTACAACCTTTACAAAACATGGGTGATCTTACACAAAATGGGGAATCGTCAATTCCCGATTTGGTTCTCAAAAATTTGCTATACAATAGTTACATGTCTACCGGGCAACAACATACTTCATTTCTACTCGCCATTACCTGTAGGAAAATAGTAAATTTTCATAATGCAATAGCTCGTGTGAGATACAATACCAAAGTCATACGTTTTACCATGGAAATAGCTAGCATCCATAATTTCTTTGACATAACTTATCATAACTTCATAAGAAGAGGATTCATAACATCATCATCACATAATCTTACGATGCACATCTAATAGCTAAACGTGAATAGGGGAGCGATCCCACATGATGTGAAATGATCAAATCACTGGCAGCTCGTGCCACATAACATTCCCCCCTTATAACTCTTTCGTTGGTCATGGTATCTTTAAAATCCGTCCCCCAGACCCGGGACACCGCTGTCTGAATGCATCAAATTTTGAGATCATAGAATCGTAACGTCACTACACTGTCACTTTAGATAGCAAGGCCGGTGTTCACCGTCACCTTTGAATGGCAAGGCCGGTGTTCATAGAATTATTCACTCTTAATCATAATCATTCTCATAAAATTGTTGCCTTTGAACAAAGAGTTCATAGCATAGTTCCATGGCATAAATGAGAAGCATAAATCATTTCATCAAATCATGTTTTCTTGATAACTTGTATACTTATCATAATTTTGAGCATATGAAACACATAACATGATTTGCTTGAAAAAAACAATATAACTAAGGTAGAGTATCTCACCTTTGATTTCTTGAGTGCTACGCTAAAGACTTGGATCGTTCTCGTTCTTATCCCTCGAACCAACCTAATACCAATTTCTTTGTGTCAGAATACATTCAAAACTATAATTGATATATATATATATATAGGCCTTCTCGATTGTGAGTCGGCCTACTGGGCTTGGAGGTGGCTCGGTCACGTAACAACAATTCTTTACTTTAAACGACACACAATCTTTTAAAGAACAAGTTCATATACAACTTTTATCCTAACTATAGGAGCTGATCCTAATTCCCAATTTTATAAGTTCCAGGACCAAACCATAGTTCTTAGAGTCTGATTAAACTAAATAGTAAGAGTGGAGCTAGAATCTGTAGTACAAATGTAGGGTCAAAACTTACAAGTTATGTAAATCAACTTAATTAGACTTCCAAACAAAACTAAAGTCGTAACTAGCTATTACTCAAACCTTAATAACTTGAAAGCTCATGTGTAGAATATACCTACAGTTGTACCCAAACACACCAGTGCATACACGAACACATATACACATATTTTGATTTTATACTAGATGCAAAGATACACAAAATACTTCTCGCACAGCAGCGGTAGTGCTGCTGCTACTCCTACATCTTATTAAGGTCGAAGGAAGAGGGGAAAAAGGTATGGGAAAATCCGCCATGGCGGTTGCCATGTGCGGTGCCCGCCAAAGCTTTCAAACCGGTGCTACTGTTCTGCCCAGAATATCTTGCATGGCCCCCGCTATCAAGTAGAAACAGAATTGCATAAAATTTGTTTCATTCATGCACCAAATATTCAAACATATTGAAAATACTAAAGAGTCAAAAGGGATACAAATAGATTAAGGAAATTGATATTTGCGCTTCACTTTTTATTGATGGCGCTCTATTTTGTTCATGAAATTATTAGTAACTTCGCGTTAAAATTGGAGCACCATCAGTAAAAAGTGGAGGGTGAAAATCAGTTTCCATAAATTAATTAGGATCGATGGACAGAACTAATTAATCACATAATCAATTAAAATAGTAACAATAAAAGGGGTGGATTAGATGGGGAATTGCGCTATCCTTAAAAACGATACATTCTAATTGGCACTGGGTTAGATGGCATTATTCTCCTTTTTATAATGATGCTCACAGACCGACGGCTACCCAACACTCGAATTTACCATTTAAAATTGTCTCAAACATGAATGAAGGTAAAAAAAAAACCCATAACAATGATGTATCAATGTAATTAAATACATATGTTAATTTTTAATTGAACTAGACGTGGTAAAATTCGTTTAGGTGGCAAGTACTATTATTAGTCTTTTGTGTTAGTAGAATAGTCCGACAGAGGAATGTACAAAACCACGATGCAGTCGTTATTTTGAAGTGCGTATATATAAAAAAATTCTGGATTACGAAAATCAATTCGTTAATAAAATGGGTAATGGTACCTTGTGGATACACCCTAATTTAGTTTTTTCCTTTCACTCTCAATCCTCACTCTTGCGAATTTTAATTATTTGAGATGCAATTCTAAGACGTTTTCACGCTCGCGCACACGTACATGAATTATGTATTTTAGTGCAGAACATGTACACAGGGTGATATTGGTTCGATCGGTTCAGTTTTTTGGAATTTTAGCAACCGAAATCTTGGTTCGGTTTTCCATTTTCACCTACTGAAACCGACCGAAAGGGATATTGGTTTTTTCGATTTCAGTTCATTCGGTTTTTTGTCGGTTTCATTTGGTTTTTGGTTTTAAGTTATGAACCTGTTTCAGGCCTCAAAAAAGGGAACAAAGTAATGATTCACACATATATTGGGCCCATTTGGGCTAAAAATGCAAGATTTATAAGTCTTAATTAACACATTACAAAATCATTTGGACCAAAATACATAAACAAATTTCATACTTTAAAGCTTCATTTGGGCCAGTAAATTCCAAACCGAAACAAATTATGATCCAAATTATAATTTGGTTTGATTCAGTTTTTTTGGTTGAAACCTTAGTAAATCGAAAACCGAACAGAAAAAATAAATTTCTAGAAACAAAAACCGAACCGAACTTCTCCCTCAAACCGAACCGAAACAATTACTTCGCTCGGTTTGAGGCCAACCATTTCAAATCTTGGGGTCACTGGGGATTGTGTCTGATTATTACTTTCAAGGCTCCGTAGTTTGTTGAGGTGCGCGCAAGCTGGTTCAGACATCCAGTTAAAAAAATAAAGGCTGATGTAGAGGATAGAAAATTAGTGGGAGATGAAATTGTCCAAGTACTTTAGGGAAGAACAAATTAATAAAAAAGTCTAAGAACTTCTGGACACAACTCCGTACACAATTGTGTTTGAATTCGTCCATTGTATATGAAGTTCTGGACGAAATTGTGTCCAAAGTTGTGTTTAAAATTGTGTTCCTAGCTAGTATTGCTCAGAACAGATTGTGGAGTATTCACGTAGCTGTTTTTGTGTTTGGGTTTCGAACTCTCGCAAATAAAGTTCACTTACGTGAAATTCAATCTAAAAATTAATTTCCAGTTAAGGATTAGTACTGGATTAGTGATAAGATTGTTTTTCTCTTATTCGTGTCTATGTTTTGTTTCTTCTTTTTCTTTCCTTACCCTTCCTTCTTCTTCAGCAAATTAGTCTAAAGTCCAAAAGAAGAGGTTCCAAAGTAGATTTAGTCCAGTTTAAGTTTTAGTGATATGTGAAGTCCATTAATGAAAATATTTTAGAGTTTAAGGTCCGTGAAAAGACCAAATTGTCTTTAATGAGACAATGGCCTTATTTGGCTAACATAAAAAATGTCTTTTTTCATTTAAATGATTTTAAATGAGACAAGGGCCATGTTTGGCTAACACAAAATATGTCTTTTTTTGTGTTTTTCGATTTTGTTGCACTTTCATAGGGTACCATAGGATTTTAGACACTTTCATTGGGTACTCTAAGGTTTTAGGTACTTTTATAGGGTTTTAGGGTTCATTTTCCTATTATAGGATTTTAGTGGTTTAGGTACTTTCATAGGGCACCTTAGGGTTTTAGGCACTTTCATATATAGGGTACCCTAAAATTTTAGGTACTTTCATAGGGTACCCTACGGTTTTAGGCACTTTTATAGGGTTTTAGGGTTCATTTTTCTATTATATGGTTTTAGCGGTTTAGGCACTTTCATAGGGTACATTAGGGTTTTAGGCACTTTCATATATAGGGTACCCTAAGATTTTAGGCACTTTCATAGGGTACCCTAGGGTTTTAAGCACTTTCAACGCCGGTCAACTTTGGTCAACGCCGGTCAACGTTAGTCAACGCCGGTCAACTTTGTGGGGGGGGGGTGTGCGCTATTTGTAAATCTTGGGCATAATATCCTTTAGACTTTAGAGGAAAATAGTTATGTCCTTATCATAGTAAAAACTATTGTAGTATGTCCTCCTACTCAATTTACCCGCTGTTTTAAGTTCTTATTTTTAGTATTATTAGTGTTATTTTGGTACTGATTGTGGTTCTGTAATTAATTTACGTTGACAAAGAAAGAGAGAAAAACAGATAGAGATAGGTATAGGAAATTGAGAAAATAATTCTGTGATATTTGTTCCAAGTTTTGTTAATTAGTGTTATTTTGGCATTGATTGTGGTTATGTAGTTAATTTACGTTGAGAGAGAAAGAGAGAAAAAGAGATAGAGAGAGGAATAGGAAATTGAGAAAATAGGTCTGTGAAATTTGTTCCAAGTTTTGTGGTCTGCGCATTAGGCCAACGTTTGTGCAATTTTCCCAGCTGATGTGAAGCTGTTATTTTGTTGATGATCTATGTGTACAGAAAGAGATAAAGGTTTGAGAGAGGTTTAATTATTTCCATTTGTTCTTTATGGAATCTTGTATAAAATTTATTTTTTCGCCAATTGGTCGAAGTATGGCTATTGTTTGATATATGTTTTGGTTGGCTTTGTCTATTGTGTATGATTCTTGCATTTATGATTCTTGGGTTTATAACATAAGGTTTTCTTTTCTTGATGTGCTATAATTTTGCTAATCCTGTGTGCGTGTAAAGAGATGAATAACAGTGGAAAAATTAGGGACAGAGAGAGAAATAGGAAAATATTTCAATGTGCATAACTCTTGTTCCAGTGTGTTGTCTTTGATCTTCAAAATTTCATAAAAAAAATACTGGATATTTATTGGGTTAATTTTGGTTGTGTTTCTCGTACCCAGTGTTATGAGTTACTGCAGGTACGTAGATTTGGCATTTCACAATGAATTTGGAATCCCCTTTTGTTCGGCCACATTTTGATACAAGAGCTAGGACAATTTTCTTAGAAACAGCTTCTGGTCGATTAGAAACTATTGCTCAATGGTGGAGCAGGGGAACTAGGGAATTGCTCTATGAGGCGTGTCCTAGGTTTGTTGCTGCATATAGTGGAACGATATATTTGGGTATCGTGTTCAGGTGGACTTCTCGAAGTGGAATTGATGCATGGCTTGATAGAATTATCTATCGCTCTTTCTTATTGCTTGCTGAGGGTAGTAAGTACTCTTAGATATTTTAATTACTTTTTACACATGCTATGAAATCCAAACTTATTTTCTGTTGTTTTCTGCCACTCTAAACTGCTGTTTTTTGCTTTGGTTTGTCTTTCTTGCTGTTGTAAACTGCTGTTGAATGTCCAAATTTTGTTTGTTGAGTGCACAAGGTATGCTGCTGTAAATGGATGTTTTAGATCTACTGCTGTAAATGGATCTTTTACTGTTTCTTGCAGGGGCTGATAAACAGTAACTTGTTGCCTTGTTTGGAACACAGACATTGTGTTAGGCATCTACACAGCAATATGAAGAGAGCTGGATATACAGGTCAAGCTGTTAAAGCAAGGTTGTGGAATCTTGCTAGAGCTACCTATATGTGGAGGTTTAAAAGCCTAATGGAAGAGTTCAAGAAATAGGATGAGGCAGCATTCAAGTGGCTTGCTAAGCATGATGCCCGCCACTGGTCTAGGTCTCATTTCAGTGAGGCTCCCAAATGTGACATGCTCCTGAATAACCTATGTGAGTCTTTTAATGATGCCATACTAGATGCTAGGGACTAACCAATTCTAATCATGCTAGAGAGGATTAGGATTTATTTGACAAGGCATTTAGTGAGGAGGAGGGCTGCTGTTAAGAAATGGCATGGTCAGATAGGTCCAAAGATAGTGAAGTTATTGGACAAGAACATTGCACTATGCAAAGAGTACATTGGTTGTCTTAACTGGGGACAAACAATTTGAAGTTAGGGGTTTTCCTGGGAACCAGTTCTGCATTGACATGAATGCCCAAACATGCTCTTGTAGAAGATGGGAGTTAACAGGTATTTTTTAAACATTATAAGTTTCATTTTAAGTTACATTTATTTATGCTCTTCCAATCAAACTCATTATATGTTTGACAGGCATTCGTATGCACTTGCTGTCTTTAGGGAATCAAAACAGAAAGTTCAAGGCATTGTGCATGACTACGACCAGAAGCAAACATACGTCAAAACCTATAAGCATGTGATATACCCCATTAATGGAATGGACATATAGGAGAAGACAGATAAACCACCAATTCAGCCACCACATTACACTAGAAAGTCTGGGAGGCCCAAGAAATGCAGGAGGAGGGAAACAGATGAACCACCTACTCAAAGTGAAGATGGAACCAAGAAAATGAGGAGGTTAGCTTAAGAAATTGAGCTGTAGAAGATGTGGGAAAAAAGGGCACAATGTGAGGACTTGCCTATCTAGTAAAAAGGGAGGTGGAACCAAAGAAAAGGAATGTGAAGATGGAACCGAAGAAAAGCAATGCAGTAAGGTAATCACACAACCAATATTCAGTCGGCCATCACAGCCCACATCCACAATCACAATCACAATTCACAAGAGCTCTGAAGGCAGCTAAAAGCGGAGGTGTCCCTTTTTTTTTTTTGATCGGCAAACGAAACTTTTATAACAACTCGAGCGGATACATCGAGGGAAATACAACAGGGGAGGTGTCCCTTAAGTTTCTATCTTTAAATGTCTTTATCTAAGTTTAAGACCAAATTTTATCTACTGTTATGGTGTTTTGTATTGCCCCGGCTTTTGGTGCCTTGTTTGGCACGGCTATTGATGCTTGTTCTGCTTTTGTGATGGCTATTGATGCTTGTTCTGCTTTTGTTCTCCTTCTAACGTTTTGTTCTTTCTGTCACTGTCCAGCTCAGCGGTTGCCGCTAGGAAAGTCACGGATTGAGACGACAGGGGGTAAATTGAATAACGGAGTGAAAGTTCAAGTATTCAATTGAAGTTTATTTAAGTTCAGATGCCTATTTGACATTGGATTCAAAGTTCAGGGGTTTTTTTGAATTTTTCCCTTTCAGTTACTGCATAACAACTTTTGGAATGACGTCCTGGTGTGTGTGTGTGTGAGAGAGAGAGAGAGAGAGAGAGAGAGAGAGAGAGAGATGGATGGTAGGCAAAAGGACATTTATATAATTCAAATAACCCGGGCGGTATGTTTTCCGTCCAAAATGGAGAGATTGTCCTGATTGTGTAGCATTTTTCTAGTTGAAGGGGCAAGAGTGTTCAATTGCCAGTTGAAAGGGAAGGTAAAAATTTTCAGAATAGTAGTGTGCAAGTACATATTTTACCCAAAATATTAAAGCCTACTTACATTTTTAGATAAATATGCCAGAAAACTTCTCGCTACCTAATTTGACTAACAAACACAAATATATATATATATATATATATTTAAATTTATCAAATCAACGGGCATCATAATCGTACATCGCACGTAGCATTATTCCTAGTATACGCACAAACATCCCGTTCACGGTTCATCCCCAATTCTGTAACGTTTGGACACCTGATCAAACCCCTCGCACAAATGCCCTAAAGCCAGCTATTTCAACCGGCGGTGGCGGTGGTTGTGGCTAGACTGTTACCGAAAACATGGCCTAATGGTGTTCGCTTTGGGTCTTTAGAATAAACTCATCTCTTTGTGCACGGTTGCTAATAAATTTTTTATTCACTTATTACATTATTATTACACTCGTTTTTTTTTTTATTTCTTTTCACTCATTACCTTTCAAAATCCAAACCAAACAAAGGTTGTGCGTGGGATGTGAAAAAAATAGTACTTGATTTTTTTACATCACTATATAGTAATTAATTTTTGGCTTCTAGACCTAGGAGTGGTGCAATAAAGGATGAAAAAATCAAAAATACTACACACACAACATCTCCCACACAACTCACACAACTGCTGACGTCATGATGACATCAGCGTAAACTGACGTCGTTTTGATAATTTAAAAAAAAAAAAAAAAACCCATGCACAGTAACGCTTTCCCTTCTTCTTTCCCTTCTCATTCAAAATACAGATCACAGTCAGACCACCACCACCGGCGACGATACACCCCGTTGAAGAAGAAGACTTGAAGATTCAATCTGTTTGCCCCAGTCAAAGGATCCCCCGTTGACAACGCCGTAGCAGATGAACCATGAACTGACCATATAAACCCTCAACCAGATCGGCTTAAATTAGTTCAAATTAAAACTCAGAAATCATCAGAAAATAGGAGGGAGAGAGAGGGGGGCTCACACCCGCCTTTATTCAGAAAAAAGAGGCAACCGACATGGCTGCAAAAACAACAGTTGCCGTGAGAGAGAGAGTAAAGTCATCTTCCAAAACCCCAATTTCACAAGACCCGTTGATGATGAAGAAGTTGCTCGAGATCGATCAATCGAGAGATTGATGATGAGGAAATCGGGGGAGCAAAAATGATACACACACAACATCTCTCACAGAAGCCGATGGTGGTGGCGGGAGTAACAATGTCGAACTGCCCAAAAGCTGGTGGGGGTGGCGGTTGACGACGGTGGGGAGCGCTGGGGTTGGGTTCTAGCGGTGGAGGTGGGAAGCATCGTCGCTGGTGGTGGTGGTGGGAGCCCTTCTCTCGGTTCTCCTGACTGTAATCAGTATTTTGAATGAGAGGGGAAGAAGAAGAAGAAGAAGAAGTGAAAGCATTTCTGTGCGACTGAGCGTGGGTTTTTTTTTTTAAATTATAAAAACGACATCGTTTTATGCTGACGTCATGATGACATCAGCGCTTGTGTGAGTTGTTCTGTGGGAGATGTTGTGTATGTAGCATTTTTGTGAAAAAATATGTTAAAACTAATGAACAATTTGAATCATTTGCATGAAACTCAAAGTGGGCCCCAAAATTGGTCAATATCCCATCGGTACCCATAGAAGGGTTCAAGTGGTAATTTTATTTGGTTCCAAAGAAGGGTAAATTGAGTAGGAAGACATACTACAATAGTTTTTACTATGATAAGAACATAAATATTTTCCTCTAAAGTCTAAAGGACATTATGCCCAAGATTTATAAATAGCCTCCCCCCCCCCCCCCCCCCCCCCCCCCCCCCCCCCCCAAAGTTGACCGGCGTTGACCAACGTTGACCGGCGTTGAAAGTGCCTAAAACCGTAGGGTACTCTATGAAAGTGCCTAAAATGTTAGGGTACCCTATATATGAAAGTGCCTAAAACCCTAACGTACCCTATGAAAGTGCCTAAACCGCTAAAACAATATAATAGAAAAATGAACCCTAAAACCCTATAAAAGTGCCTAAAATCGTAGGGTACCTTATGAAAGTACCTAAAATTTTAGGGTACCCTATATATGAAAGTGCCTAAAACCCTAGGGTGCCCTATGAAAGTGCTTAAACCGCTAAAATCCTATAATAGGAAAATGAACCCTAAAACCCTATAAAAGTGCCTAAAACCTTAGGGTACCCTATGAAAGTGTCTAAAATCCTATGGTACCCTATGAAAGTGCAACAAAATCGAAAAACACAAAAAAATACATATTTTGTGTTAGCCAAATATGGCCCTTGTCTCATTTAAATCATTTAAATGAAAAAAGACATTTTTTGTGTTAGCCAAACAAGGCCATTGTCTCATTAAAGACAATTTGGTCTTTTCACGGATCTTAAACTCTAAAATATTTTTATTAATGGACTTCACACATCACTAAAACTTAAGCTGGACTAAATCTACTTTGACACCTCTTCTTTTGGACTTTAGACTAATTTGCTCACGGAAAAATAAAGAAGTCTAGAAACCCCCTAAAGTAATTTTAAAATAGCGTGAACAGTGGTCGCCAGCACACACTTAGCGTTAAAAAGACAAATATGCCCCCACGGTTTACACTTGGAGCCACAAACCTGAAGGATTCAATTGGAAAAATCGGCTATTGAAAACCGCCATCCCAATTTGAAAAGTGGTTTCTTAATTAAAACAGCCATCCCAATTTGAAAAGTGGTTTCTTAATTAAGGTCTGTGGATATATTTTGGGTTGGGCTATGTTTGTGAACAGAGAGAGATGATGGGACTGGGGGACTGGAGTCCTTTGACTGGTGGGTTGGGCTGAATGGGATGGTGAGTTGGGCTGAAAACAAAATTGGATTGGGCTAAAAAAATTGGGACTGAAATTTCCATATAATTGTAGGAAAATAACGGCCAATGACGTATTTTGATAATTAATTATTTTTGTTTTTATTTTTTTGAAGGTACACCGACCCACCGTCCAAGGCAGTCCTAACATGCTTCCACCTTGTTCTCATTGTTCAGAACTTCAAAATAATTTACCCCGTTCCAAAAACCCATATAAGTACTTGAAAGATAGGCCCATTTTCAAGTTTAAAAATAATAGGCTTACGAAAATAATTTTTCAAAATTTTTTTTGCAGGGTTCATAATGCATTTTTTTTATTTCAGTAAGCCTATTTTTTTTTTTAAGGGATCTTTCTGGAAATGCTCTTAATTAAGCCATCAATACCCAATCTTGAAAATGGACCTAAACAACATAAAAAGGAGATCAAGATTTTCAACGTATAACTCAACTATTAATGATCAAGCCAACATTCTATGCCAGAATTATATGGGTCCTTCTAGATTGAAATCTACACCCAAATAATTCAAAAAAAATTCGTGACATGCTTGACAGTCAAAACAACATCATCATTAAACCCCGCAATCCTCTGTATCTCGGGTTCAATTAGGATGTGTTCTGATTGGTCAACATACTATTTGGTGCCACGTGTAACTTGCCTATTGGGTGGCATATTTTAGGATGTAAACACCAATACCTGTGGTGTCAAAGAACATGAGGGAGGAACCAAAAAAAAAAAAGTATATGGTGTTCTACGTACTAACATGAGGAAGCAACGAAAATAATACCTATGTGCGAGATATTGAAGGATGATCCGATTGATTAGTTCGGATCGGCAATTTTTTGTTTAGCGACATGTAACACCCCATGCAATTTCTTCGTTCACAGCTCATAACTTCCAATGTTACGGCAGATTTTCATTAGAACCCCAAAAATAAAAATAAAAAATAAATTACATACATGGGATCGATAAATCTGACAGAGACATTGGTGGGAATGAACATAATTACATCGGTAAATATATGTTTATCCTATGAGACACGATCAAATTTCAAAACGACAGAAATGGGAGAAGATTTATAAACTTGGAAATTATAATATCTTGTCTTTTCTGGTCAAGCCCATGTGATTTAGTGTTGTATTTTTTGGGGCCTGGCTCGTTTGGGAGTGTTTGGCTTTGTCCAAATAATTTTTTATTTCTTTTCATCCAACCCATGATTGGATTTTTCTTCCCATTTCCTTATCTTAATGTACCATTTGTCAAGATTTCTGAATTAAATTTTGTTGCCAATAAAAAATAAAAAAAACCCAATATATCTGGACATTGATTGAATCACCAGAAGTTCTTTTCGTTAATTCTTTCCCTCTTGTAGGATATAAATATCATTCAAATACTTTCACAAATTGATTTTTGTTTTATAAATAAATAATTTACATTCCATAATTAATCTAGAATCTAAAATGAGTGTCGTAACCGTGTAAATAAATAAAGCACGTGTTGATACACTCCACAATTAATCTACAAGTCTAGTCTGAAAGTACTTGAAGCAGAGATGCTCTTCAGTAAGGAATGGAAAGTGATTTTATTAATTTGTTTCTTTTAGGTGGGGCACTGTGGTAGTATGCGAAGGCTCAGAGAAAGATCCCCATGAATGTCCAAATTTGATGAGTTGCTAAGTTTGATTATTACAATGTGAGCATTTTTTTAGCACACATTGCTAATTTTAACAATCATTTGGTTTTGATTATTACATTGTAATGCTCTTAGTTTGCTTTTCTTCCTCACAGCTCCCTTCTTAGAATTTTTTTTAACAATCATAATGTTAAATTGGAATTTAAAAAAAAAAAAAAAAACCATAATGTCAAAATTGATGGAAATATTTTGAAAATTTTGTGTACTAAAATCTTTATTATTTTTTTTCAAAAATAGCACAAGCACAACAGTCTAATCGATGGAAAAACATTGAGAAAACTATGTACAATATTTTTATTAGCTTTTATTGAAAAATAGCACGGATTATGGAGATGGAGGGAGTACAATCAAATCAAAAGATTAGAGAAACACACTTATTTTGCAACTAACTCTACAAAGTTGATCTAGTGATTAAGCCTCAAACTCACGAGGTTGTCCTCTCCCAGATTTTTGGTTCGTAACCTCCCAAGTGCAACTATTTTTTTTTTGGATCTATCCGCACGAGGGTCTGTTACAATTTCCATTGAGCTTCCGATTATGAACGGTGAGATTGATCCCTAAAAATTAGTCAATGTGAGCGTAAATTAATCTTAACGTACACCCAGTTACTAGAAGCTCCCTTGGTTGACTTTATTGGTTCAACAAAATTTGAAGCAGAGATGATCTTTAGTAAGGAATGGACAGTGACTTTAATTTGTTTTCAATGCACGTCTCTTTCGTTTCTTTTAGGAATGGAGAGTGACTTTAATTAATTGGATCCAACGGAAGAGTAAACTGGTCAAACTCAAAACGTAATTTACTTCGCAACTCCTACCCAAACTTAGCCATTTATAATACTCAAAATCTGATATATACAAAATAAAAAATTTTAAATTCGGAAGCTCAGGGAGCCGGGGCGGGGGGCCCAGTCCCCCAAGCCCCAACATAGCTCCGCACCAAATGATTTATATACGCAAGTGATTGTAAAATTTATTCAGCCAAAATGTACTCCAAAAAATAAACCCTAGAATATAAAATCCAAAACTCACCAGCGGAAGAACTTTTTCAATTTTGGTTACATTTTAATTTATTCACAATTTCTGCAAAATCTATTCTATACATGTCATCCAAATACTTCCACAAATTGATTTTATTATATAATTGAAAATTCTATAATTTACACTCGACGATCTAGAATCTTAAAATGATTGCATAAAGGGCAACCTTCCCACGTCTTGATACCCTTACCCGACGTGCTTCTTTTCACGTTATTGCCTCTTATTCTTCTGATTATTGATTAGTCATTACATTTATGTACATAGAGTTATTCTTCAGATTCAATTTTGAATTTTTTTGGGTAATGAATGTAGAGAAATTATGGTAATAATTGAAGACATGAGTAACGAGTGAGGAGAAATAGAGAGAGAAATGAGAATAATAATTGAAAATATGGATAACGAGTAGAAAGAGAAATGAGAATAATAATTGTCCCAAACTCCCTCCTGTAAAATTACCACATTTCCCATGATTTTTAACTCAATATCAATAATACTTTCCATTATATGCTACTATTTATACACTTCCCCCGCCAAATCCTTATACTCTGCTTCCATAGCTGCTTCCAGAGGGAGAGAACGACCCAGCTGTTGGTGGCGCAAGTTTGGCGACATTCGACAGTTCGGAAAAAAAACAAACCTTCGACCTCATTTTTCTGGGTTGTTTTGAGAGAGAAAAAAAAAGGTTGTATCCTATTTAAAATTGACAAAGGGACAGGTTTGGAATTGGTAAAAGAAATTAGTTTCGGGGAAAAAATAAAGAGAAGGAAAGTATTTATTTTATTGTCTTTGAAATAGGACCCAGTTTTCTAAGGAAAGGAAAAATAAGTGTATGAAGTTGGAATATCATTGTTTGATTATTGGTGATTTCTCGGTGTAATTTCACCCATGGGTATAATTGGAAAATATAATTTGTATCATATCCCTTAGTATTCCATTAATCAAACAAAGGATTTGGATCGGTACTGGTAATCACAATCTCATGATTTAATCCTTACACAATTAAACACCCACTTAAAAATTTACACTCAATATTATTAATCATATCTCCTTACTAATTTCATCTCCTTACTAATTTAATACAACATACGTATCAAAGGGGCCATAATGTAGCCAAAATTCGCAACCACCGGAATAGGGGATGACTAGGAAGCAAGTACGGACTTCATAAAGACAAGTTACTTTACATGGTGGAATGGTCGTCATGCGCTGGGAACAAGATCACGATTAGATTTAAAGAGGGACCTGTTCCACATGTCCAAGACATAGCCACTCCTCCTGTATTAGAACCTTCCACCCACCTCTACATATGGACTCTATTCCTCCTTTCTTCTTCTTCCATTCCTTTTAATTCCCGGCCGATTTCTGCTCCAAACCCGAAAATGGAGAGATCATTTGTTCCTCTCCTCCTCCTCCTCTTAATCTCCCTCCTTTCTCTCTCCACCGCTGGACACCGCCACGGCAACCTCTCACCCCCACCACCCCGTTTTACTGTCTCCCCGCCTCCGCTACCCCATTCAACTCTCTCTTCGCCTCCGCCACCCACTTCGCCACCCCGTTCGACTCTCTCTTCGCCTCCGCCACCCACTTCGACTCTCTCTCCGCCTCCGCCACCGACTTCGACTCTCTCTTCGCCTTCACCACCCACTTCGACTCTCTCTTCGCCTCCGCCACCGACTTCGACTCTCTCTTCGCCTCCGCCACCCACTTCGCCACCCCGTTCGACTCTCTCTTCGCCTCTGCCACCGACTTCGACTCTCTCTTCGCCTCCGCCACCCACTTCGACTCTCTCTTCACCTCCGCCACCGACTTCGAGACCCTCTTCGACTCTCTCTTCTCCTCCGCCACCCGCTTCCCCACCCCGTGCGACTCTCTCTTCTCCTCCGCCACCCACTTCGACTCTCTCTTCGCCTCCGCCACCGACTTCGACTCTCTCTTCGCCTCCGCCACCCAGTTCGCCACCCCGTTCGACTCTCTCTTCGCCTCTGCCACCGACTTCGACTCCCTCTTCGCCTCCGCCACCCACTTCGACTCTCTCTTCACTTCCGCCACCCACTTCGACTCTCTCTTCTCCTCCGCCACCCGCTTCCCCACCCCGTGCGACTCTCGCTTCACCTCCGCCACCCACTTCGACTCTCTCTTCACCTCCGCCACCCACTTCACCACCCCGTTCGACTCCCTCTTCACCTCCGCCACCCACTTCGACTCTCTCTTCACCTCCGCCACCCACTTCACCACCCCGTTCGACTCCCTCTTCACCTCCGCCACCCACTTCGACTCTCTCTTCGCCTTCGCCACCCACTTCGACTCTCTCTTCACCTCCGCCACCCACTTCGCCACCCCGTTCGACTCCCTCTTCACCTCCGCCACCCACTTCGACTCTCTCTTCACCTCCGCCACCCACTTCGCCACCCCGTTCGACTCCCTCTTCACCTCCGCCACCCACTTCGACTCTCTCTTCTCCTCCGCCACCCACTTCCCCACCCCGTTCAACTCTCTCTTCGCCTCCGCCACCCACTTCAATTCTCTCTTCTCCTCCGCCACCCACTTCGACTCTCTCCTCACCTCCGCCACCTCATTCCACTCCCTCCTCGCCTCCGCCGGCTCCACCGCCGCCGTACACTGTCTCCTCTCCTCCAATGCCGGAGTCCACATTATCCTCTATGGTACATTCGTTCCTGGGTAAGATTTTCTTCGGGATTATCGCTAGTGGGATAGTGTACGGTTTGGTTCTGGCTTGCAGACGGTTCTTGGTGGACCTCTTTGAGTATGTTACAGCGAATAACAACATCTTCCCCATCTACGGACAATATCCGGCCGGTAAGTCCTCCGTTGTTCATATATAATCTCAATTAGTTTATGGGTTTTGTTAATATGTGCGTCCAAAGCACATGATAATGTTCATGCATTAATTGAGATGATTAAACCCTCTTGTTTGGGAAATATCAAAGGAAGTTTATTTGACAGCCTATACTTGATTAATAAAAAATGGTCAGACCAAAATACCCCCTTATCCTCCTCTTCTTTTTTCTAGCCCTTTCATCTCCCCAGAAGTACTTTCGATCAAACCATGCACTTTGGTGAAGCCAGCAAGAAACGAAAGATCGGAAGGCTAAAGGTTGGTAAATAGAATATACCAAAATTTTAAAAACAAAAATTACTTGCGTTTTGCCCTTTTTAAAAAATAATAATAATAATACTCTCGAAAAATTAAGGAGTATACTGTGTTGAATTAGAATCCCAAAATTTTGAACTGAAGCTTTAGATCTATGTCTTGAGGTGGAAATTGTACGTACCAACCGATTTCACTAAACAGTCTATATTTTTGCTAGGGTTTGTGAGGTCTATTACGTCTATCTCTCTCCTCTTATCTCAAATTCTTTCAATGTTTTGGTAGAGAAGAAAGTGTTGAATAGAGTTGAGAATGATCGATGTTATCCGGTTCAAAAAAAAAGAAAAAGAAAGACAACGATCGATATTATCAGAGAATGGTTGTAAAATATGGTAACATTAATTTCTTTTTCGGAAAATCTCTGTCTCATCGAATATTTTAATTTGTTGAACTTTGATGTTCTCGATATTTTTTTCTCGGGAACTTGATAACACTACGTTTGAAGATGAAGTTTGCAGGAAGAAGATCCAGAGAGAGATAATGTAGGGCTACTATGTGATCTGATTATTCTGGGTCTGTATCTGATTATGTAATAGAGAATGATATATATATATATATATATAGGATAATATGATATTCTGGGACTGTATTTGATTATATTTGGTCACTATGATGATATGATATTTTGGGACACTCACTCTCTCTCTCTCTCTCTCTCTCTCTCTCTCTCTCTCTCTCTCTCTCTCTCTCTCTCTCTCTCGTGTAATATAGAATGTTCATTAATATGTAATAATTGGCTTGAGATTGGTGAATTTTGTTTTCGTTTATTTTTGGTTTGAACGGCGTACTTGATTATGCCAAAAAAACTGGTTACCTATGTTGGGGGAAAACTCCAAAACTCTGGAACAAGAGTCAAGGGTTTTTTTTTTTTTTGATCCGTACAAAAAAAATCGTGACAGTTGAAGATCCCGAGTTTTTTTATTAATGAGATGTAGGTAGACCACTATGGTGGGTGTAAACAAGACAAGATGGAGTATGAATTAAACGCAGAAGATTTGCCAGAGAAAAACTTTAATCATGCAGTCAGCTGTAGTTTCCGTTGTACTGAGATTTTAACCTCGATCTTATTGATTTATTCAAAGTTTTAACTTATCCAAAAATAAATTAAAAAATTTGATGCAAGTGAAGTACACTCATGACCGCCAACTTAAGAAGAGTCCGTTTCAGAATATTTTCTTAAAAAATAAGTACTTTTATTTTCATTTTCAAACTCTAATTTGTATAGTTCAGTATAATTATAGCTATAGTAAAGTAGAGTGGAGTGGAGTCACTATTTTATTAAGAAATGTTTACAGAGTAGCGGTAAACAAGTTACGAAGCTCAATTTCGACCTTTCAAAAGTATTTTTGACGCTACTAATTAATTTCTTAACGGTAATAGATCGATATTACCGTTACGAGATTATTTTCAATCTGAACCATTCAACGCCAAAATGGACAACTGAGATCAATCAGCTTCGTAAATAGGTATGTTTCTTTGATTAATACTACTATAAATAGTACAATGAATAAGGATGTGCAAATCATCTGGTTTTTCAACGAAAAGATTTCTTTGGCCATGCATCGTCAGTATTACGTAAGACCTGTTTTTTTTTTTTTTACGCGAGAAAGGAAAGTACCATAACGGTGCAAGTGCATGGTTTTTTTGTTGCCGTTGTGGCTGCATGCTCACGTACAATAGTACTCCGTATTATTTTAGTAGTCTACACCGACATGTAATATTTACATGAACAGGAAAAAAAAAGTACTCCAATATTTTAGCATTCTCTATTTTCAGGGACTTGACGATGAAGTTGACAGGAAGAGAGAGAGAGAGATGAATATATAATACTCCATATAAAAAGGTATATTTATACGGTTATACCACATATATATATATATATATATATATATATTGTTCTAGGTAGGACGTTTGGATTTTAGTTAAAATTCGGATCACGATCTCAGCCGTTAGATTGTATTTTCAATAGTTCAAATCGGCGGAAGGTTCACTGCGGTCATAAACCATTTATTACCGGTCATAAATCTTTCGCAGATCCGGACCATTGAAAACACAATCCAACAGCTATGAGCAAAAATTTGGACTTAAACAAAATCCGAACGTCCTGACTTGAACGGCTATATATATTATGCTTCAAACTTTCTATGTACCATGTATCTATCTTGTGTTTGTGATTCAAACTTTTTATGTAACCATGAATATATCATGTGTTTGACGTGGTTTTTGGTGTACCATGTATATATCTTGTGTTTCAAACATTTTATTGCAACGGCTGTCACGCCCCGCCCCGGAACGACACCCAAAGTGGGCCCGAACCGACACGGCCACGTGGCATTCCACACAAAATACCAAGCCACACTTCACAACCTATCAGAATAAATACCCAGCGGAAGACTTCTCACAAAAAAAACAGAACATAAATGAATCAACGTACCGACCAACCAATCACAGGCCTGCACAACTAAGAACCACAACCACTACTACAACTTAGTAAGTTCTATACTTCAACATATTCACCGATGACTTGATTACAACTTATAAAAATCACTTCCTTCAACAACTACATACAACAAGCTCGATCACCGACATCTCCCAAAGCTAACGCTCGAGTACACCTCAACACGCTGACCAGTAGTGGACTCACTCTAAGCAACCTGCTACCTGGCAGACCAAAAAGGAAAGCCAGAGTGTGTGAGACATAGAAGTGCTCGATAAGATATCACAATACCCGAAGGAATATCGACATAAATATGAAACTCCAGCATAACTGAAACACTCGAATGTAAACAACAGTTATATCCATCACATGCTCTAAACATAGCAAAATCACCCAATAAACAATCACATAATAAAATCAACAACAGCATGATTTTAAATCACATAAGCATGCAGTGGCACGTCTGCCACAATCCCACGTACCCAAGGCATTGTGTCCCGCAAACCATGCTCCCAACCTCCGTTAATTAGACGGAATGGCATACGACATGGCGTGACTCACTCCACAATCCTTTCGCGGGTACGATCAACATACAACAAGCATGCATACCATTAGCTAAAACAACATATAGCATGATATACAATCCCCACCACATATATCCATATCAATAGCTAAACCTCGGTTAGCATGATATCATTGATATACAATCACCTCCACCGCATTATCTACATAACGATAATCATATCGAATGCTAAAATACCATTAGCAAGATATACACTTACCACCACAGCAATATTTTATTGAGAAGAACCATATCAGACACACTCACCTTCGATTCGACTGGAGTATGCCAAACTTACGGTTTCGACACCTCCCATTAGGCCAACTCGCTACCTAGTCACAAGCTAACTCATATTAGCACACTTCTCCATTGGAATGATCAAACAAATGTATGATAACACTCCAAAACATTTTACCAAGTTAACACATGCCCAAAGGTTAACAAGGTCACCAAACGTCCCCTAATCCATTTTACAACCATCTGATATCAAATTATAGAGCTAACAAGGTATTAAATGGTATCCAACAAACTTAAACATGACATCTCAAAGACCTCTAAGTGTCCCCAAGCAATCATAGCGCTTAACATAACATAATCTCAAAAATCGGTAAAGAATCCAATGACTATTCTACTGTATTCTGTCCCTAACTTCTTTTAGAATTAGAATTAGGTCATGAAACCATCATCATTAAAAAGTACATTTTTAGTACATCAATTTCGATATATAATTTGCCCAAAAAGGAGTCCAGATGAAAAAGATATGATCGTCCGAAGTTTTACAACAGTTACTGAAAATTACCCGAGAGGTACAGGTACCACAAAACTCGGTACAGGTACCCACACAAAAACGACACAAATGTTTCAGTTCTGCCCTGCCGGTACAGGTACCACAAAAAGTGGTACAGGTACCAACTGGGTTTTTCAGCGAAAATTCAGCTTGTTCATCCTCCGATCCCCAACCTTTTCTCAACTCAAATCTCATCTAAAACTCAACAAAACATCACAAAATCATACTCAAACTCTTAGAACTCAAGGCTACTCCAAGAGCATCAAACCCCATGAATTAAAGCAAGTTCTAAACACCAAATTCAAAAGATTTAAGACTAGGTTCTTAATTTCTCCAAAAACTCCAACTCACATCTAAATTAACCTCAACCCATGTATTCTAGACACAAATTCAACTTCCAAACATATGAACTCAACATAAAAAACATGAAATCAAATACAAGAAAGCATGAATTACCATGTTAGGACTTCAATTCTAGGAAAGAATGACCACCTCCAAGCAAAACCCCTTCTCTTCTCTTCTTTCCCTCTTCCTGCCGTCTCTCTCTCTCTCTCTCTCTCTCTCTCTCTCTCTCTCTCTCTCTACGTAAAATGATAAGAGTGAGGGAGAAAATATCTCCCTGGATATTTATTTGGTTCAAAGGAAAATTATCGTATGCAAACGAAACCATGTACAGCTTATACTCCAACTCGCAAATCACATATAAAGCCCTCGAGGTTCTACTACATACAGTTCAACCTCATAAACATCTAATTCCATTCAAAATATGAGTTTAAAATACGAAATATTCGGGGCGGGTATTACAACGGCTCACCAAGAATCTAATCCTAACTTTTTCGGTTGAGTAAGCTTCGGTGTACCATGTATATATCTTTTGTTTCAAACATTTTATTGCAACGGCTCACCAAGAATCTAATCCTAACTTTTTCGGTTGAGTAAGCTAAATAGCTTCTTCTTTTTTTTTTAATTTTTTTCTGCATTTGTTAGTTTTTTATCAATTTTTTTGAATTATTAATTCTTCTAGACGAGAGGGATTTAAAAAGTAAAAAAATATGATTGAAACCTAAGTTTTTGGAATTAAGACAAAAATAAGCCAACAAGCCAATTTTTTCGTCTTTATTCAAAATAATTTTGGTTTCGATCATAATTTTGTACTTTTTAGATTTCTCTTGTCATGAGGAAGCAATAATCCATAAAAAATTGACAAAAAACTAACAAATGCAAAAAAAAATGAATAAAAATAAAAAAATAAGTTAGTTGACTTATTTAGCTAAACAACCTTGACATACTTTTGCAATTTATTGAACTTGCAACTTGCGAGCACTTCATATCATTAACGTACACCAAGTACATGCAGTTACAGAATTCCAATCTCATTCGCATCAAGACGAACAATTAATCCTAAAAATTATGATGAAAAACTAAATAAAAAGTTATGAAAAATAAAAATACCGAAATAGGTTTCAAGTTTCAAACTTAAAATTAAGTTTGCAAAAACGTAGTCTAATTTTTCAGATAAGTGCTTATTTTTTGCAATTAAATGTAATGTATTATGAGAAAATAAATACATCTCATAAAGCGAGAAATAAGTATTTACAAAATAAAAACCTTAGCTTAACGAGACCTTAAGCTGACAAGTTGATAAGGAAAACCAACAAAATAAAATTCCATGGACTTATATAATTACTCAATGCTTTCCCCTCCCCTTTTTCTTTTTACCGTCTGGAAAATTGATCGAACATCTTGAAGCAAACAAACATATAAACTTCTTCAACTTTATATTTGACCCTGTCTAGTATAATAATAGAAGTTGTATTACAGTATTTTTTTTTTTTACCTGGAAATATAATATTAAGTCAAAAAAGTGATCTTATCAGGCCATTTGAAGTAATCTGGCTAAGTTTTCGTTCTCCTTTTCAAAGTCTCTTCGGCTAAGTTATTACTCCCTTAGTCTGTGTTTGTTTGTCCAATTTCACTATTTCACCAACCTTAAAAATTTGCACTTATCTTTTAATACGAATTTTTTAAAATATGTAATACGGATCTTATATGATAAATTTTAATTAGTTTTAAATTATACAAATCAAATTTTAAAATCATAAAACCCATTATAAATTGAAGAATATGTATAAACAAATTAAAAATATACTCTATGAACGGATGAACTAATATCTGTCACATCAAAAATTCGCTACCCCACAACTCCACAAAAACATCAACGGTTTTGTTTGGTTGAAAGTATAATTTAATTTAATTTAATTTTGATAGTTGATGGAGAGAAAAGTAGAGTAATGATTGAAGATAGAAATAATGATTGAAGAGAGATGAAAAAATAATAATTAGATAAATAAAATAATAATTAGAGAAAAAAGCAGAATAATAATTGAAAATTAAACTAAAACTAAAAATAAAAGGTTAACCGAACAAAGCCAAACATTTCCTTGACTCTGTTTCCCTATTTTTTTAATATGGTGTAATTAAACAGACGACTCTCACCAAACATTCTTTGACATCAAACATTTGTTTGACTCACATGCACTCGCATGTTAACTATTCCATTTTTTAATTGTAAATTGAAACATTCTTCAAACGCAGACTTAACAATGATTACGCATATTAATCACACTAGATATTCAAGCAGCTAGAAGAATGAATTTAATAGATAATAAAGCACTTATGATAATCAACAAGTTAAGCTCCGTTTCACTAAGATTTTTAATTTTAAAGTACTTTTTTTTTTGTTCTTTCTAAAAGCTCGAAACTTTATGAGCCTAAGCTAATTGGCTTGTATATTTCCCAAGACAAGCTAATCACGAATACAAAACTTCAAATGCAAGTTAAACTTGAATAATTAGTCTCAAAAATTTCTCAAACTCAAGCCAAACTTAAACATTGGTAACAAGAAGTCAAGCCAAGCCTCAACAATGCTATGTTTGGCTTGATTAGCATCCCTACCACTAAGGGTTCTTAAGAAATAAGTACATATTTAGTGTGTCATTTTTTATTGCTTAAATCTTTCAATATGGATATAAAAAAATATACAATATGGATTTTGTTTGATAAATCTCGATTAGTTTATTATACAATGTTCTGAAAATCATGAAATTTATTATAAATTGAAAGATATTAGCAATAAAAAAAATAGCACAGATTTTGATATGTAGAAATAAGAGGGCAAAATAAGAAGATAGTAAAAAAGAAGAGCTATAGGGCTCTCATTGATTTGCCCTACGAAAATCGTAGAATCAAATATCTTTTAGGACTAACCAACGAGAGCCCTAAAGTCAAAATTTAATTATGATCCTTTAGAATTTAATGATCAAAAAAATAAAATCTTCTCACCCATTCAAATGGATTGAAATTTGGAACACTTAATTTTTCAACCTGTAGTTTATATATTAAAATTATGGTTAAAAAATTAAGTGTTCCAACTTTCAATCCGTTTGAACCGATAGAAAGATTTTAGTTTTCTGATCATTTTATCCTAAATGGTCATAATTAAATTTTGACTCTAGGGCTCTCGTTGATTAATCATAAGAAAATCGTAGAATCAAATATATCTTAGGACTAACCAACGAGAGTCCTAGAGTCAAAATTTAATTATGACTATTTAGAATTAAATGATAAAAAAATAAAATCTTCTCATCCATTCAATCGGATTGTAATTTGGAATACTTGATTTTTAAGAGAAAGCTGTGTCCGGAGAGAGAAGAATCGTGTGTCAGGGGGGAGAATTTTTATTGGTGGGAGGCACCACCTAGTTAAGTCCACGTGTTGCCCTTGGGGCAACAAATAATTTCTCGGTGCAAAATATAGGATAATGATTGGAAAACAAAACAAAAACTAAACTAAACTAGGGGCCAAAATCACCTTTTGCATCCGTTTCTAACGTGTAGGTAACGGAGGGGGATCCATTGGTATTGTCAGGTAAAGGAGGGGAGGCCAGTGTCATTTCAGAAACCTCAGGGGAGGTTTCTGTTCGTGTCAGAAACCTCAGGAGAGGTCAGTGAAATTTGCCCAATCGCAATGCATATCCACTTCTTTCTCCCATGTAGATGGAGGCGGGGGGGCTGCTCCCCCCCTTGCAGCTCCCCTTGCTGCTGCCCCCCCCTTTTCGGGCCCACTCCGGTCTCGCTCCGATAATCGGAAAAGTTCACTTTGTAGAGCTCGTCGAGTAGAATAACCATGTCAAAAATCAGCTTGATTGGATATCATTAAGTGCCTGATCATTTAGCCTAAATTCTGAAGTGATTTTGGGTGTATTGTTAACGCCCCTAACGATATCGGATGAAGCTCATTTTTTACAGAGACCTTAAAACGACATATTTTAAACAAAATGAGCGACTCCGATCATCTTTGTAAGATCCGAGGCAAGAGCAAACGGGCTCTGTGCATAGCTGCTGTGCACATAGTACAACTCTTTTCTTTTGCAGAAAGTCTGCCCACACAGCAGATCTGTGCATAGATTGTGCACAGATTTTGTTGTGGGGCCCACCAAGGGTCCCATACAAATCATCCGAGCCGTTCATTAAATGTAAAACATTTTTTCAAGGGCCTCCGTAAAAAATAAGCTCAATCCAATACGTATAGGTGCTTCATCCAACCATCTAACTTTTCATTCAGATTTCCGGATAATGAAAAGTTATATGGTTAGATCGAATACTTATTGGTATCGAATTGAACTTATTTTTTACGGAAACCCTTGAAAAAATGTTTTACATTTAATGAACGGCTCGGATGATTTGTGTGGGACCCGTGGTAGGCCCCACAATTAAATATATGCACAATCTGTGCACATTTTTCTGTGTGTGTAGAACGGTTCTTTCTTTTGTATCGTACTATCAGAAGGGAATAGTTTTCTAAGAACTTTTGGCCCCGATAACGGTTATCGATGAATGGGATTTGTAAATAGATAAAATTAAGATTGGGATTATTAATGAGAAGGAATTAATAATGAAAAGTGATTAATAATGATTACGTTTGTTTAGGATGAGATTTGATAATAGGATTATTAATACTACCTCCGTCCCAATTTAGTTGTCACTTTTAAGAGTTCGTGCCACTTTTCAATTAATTATATCTTCTAATTTATAATGTTTTTGGTGATTTTGAAAATATTGTATTATAGAAAAAATCGAGATCTATCAAACAAGATTCATATTGGATGTAAAATTTATTACCAATTTAAAGATATAACTATTTTTTTTATCCAGTTAAAATAGAACTGAGGCCAGTAAATTAGGACGGAGGGAGTATTATATTTGTTTGAGATGAGATTAGATGATGGGATTGAATTGATAGAAGAGGTTGGTATTGAGAAGGGATTAATAATGAGGAGAGGTTGTGATGAGATTATTAATACCATCTTCAAGATGGTATTAGCGATACCTCCAAGTTGGGGTATTAGCAATCCCACCAGATTAATTAATAGTCCAGACCATTTTTTACAAACCAAACAAGGTATTAAAAGTACCTCTACTCTACTAATCCAATCCCAACCCCTTGGAGGGTTATCAAAGGGGGCCTTTGAAGATAAATAAAGACAGAAATGAAAAACTTTACTCAATTGGAACAATCGTTACAGCACAATGAAAAGCTTTACCATGGCTCCTTCCACAACTGACTTAATCAATCTCAACAGAAACTTACTTAGCGTGACAAACTTTCTAACTAGTTTCCTAACAGAATTAGTGGAGCAATAGTGGAGCGCGGGAATGAGCTGTAACAGTTTTTTTTTTTATAATCAAAAAGGGTAAGACTCAAGAGGAGGCGACTGACGTAGCAACTCCTTTTGGGCTTGACCATAGGGGCTCCCGATCCGCTGTGGAATGTTCGATTCGAGCCATAACTATTGTCCAGGAGGACAGACCATCACCACAGCACCACCTAAATACACAACTGGCACAGGGCCCTCTATACAACCCTCCAACTCATATATGTTTTCTGCAACTGTAGGGGCTCACTCATCTATTGACCCAGCTTGGACCTCAGCTTGAGCTGTGTTGAACTAAGTTGGTTATCAGCCTCCTCCAAACTTAAACAATTAGTCTCAAAAAGTTTTCAAGCTCAAGTCAAACTTGAACATTGATAACAAAGAGTCAAGCCAAGCCTTGACAATGCTGTGTTTGGCTCGATTAGCATCCCTACCGGCTACCACTAAGGGTTCTTAAGCAATAAGTACTTGTTCGGTGTGTCATTTTTTATTGTTTAAATATTTCAATGTGGATCTCAAAAAATATATAATATGGATCTTATTTGATAGATCTCAATTAGTTCTATTACACAATGTTCACAAAATCATAAAATTTATTATAAATTGAAAGAGATTAACAATCAAAAAATAGCACAGATTTTGATATGTAGAAATAAGAAGGCAAAATAAGAGCTCCATTGTAATTTTGCCCATTTTAATGTTTGATGATGAATTTCACGATCAGCTGCTTCAATCACATCTGGTGAAACACAATAAGCAAGAGCTGCTTTGGTTAAAGAAACGTCATTAAACCAATTTCCATACAAAGAAAGAACACTAGTATACTACCAATCGCGTTGGAAATTTTGGGTGTGTAGCATTTTTGATGCTCTTCAAAAGTGCTATGCGCATAACGGTTATGCAAAACTCTTTTGTACAACCGATTGTTATCCGTTCATTGTTGTAATTAATGGTTAGGATTCGTTTAGGGAATAAATAAACTATTTGCACAAATAGTTTACTTAAAATCTGGACCGTCCAAACACATCTGGACGGCTAGAATTAGTTACACAACACACACAACGGTTGTATGCTCTTGGAGCAATGTTCTCCTCTCTTAACTCGTATAAGTGTGTGGCCTCTGCTTTTAAGTGTTGGGATCGCATTCATTTTTGTGAGATGGAAAAACATTGTTCGTGGTGCACAGAATTATTTAGTTTTTATAAAAAAAATGAAGAAATCAATATCTGCTCTTTGTCAAGTCACGCGGTTGTGACAGAGTCAAGGAATAATCTCGAAAGATAAGATTTGGAAAACAGTCTGAAACGCAAGGACTTAAATTGGCATGTAAAAGTCAATTTTAGGCATCAATATACTGGTCTCAATTTTAGGCGCAATTTGCTAAATAAAACCCCAAAAAACTCCTTCACCTTCTCCTATCAAAACCAAATTTTCATGCACAACCACCCCATCCCCGTTACTATTAAGGCACACTGCCGCCACCACCACCAGCGAACTCCATCACCACCATCAACAAACTCCATCACCCCCTCCCGTCACTCCCACTCTCAATCTCCTCTCCACAACTCATTCCCATTACCCTATCGTTCACCGCCAACAACACCACAAACCTGTAAGATTCGAATAGTCTATCCTGATGCTGTTAGATTTTATAAGTTATTATGTTGGTGTAAGTGATTTTGGTTTGTTAGTACAATAAAGTGACCTTTGTTTACCGTAATCAATACCTACATGGCATACATGTTTATCTGAATTCAAGTTAAGATGAGTTCGTCAAAAAAGAAATTAAGGAAGAAGAAATTAGAAAGAAAGTAATTGGAGAATGGCACACGTAAATCATAATAGGATGGTTTGTTTGTTTTGCAAATTCTTTGGACTAATGTGATAAGAGTTTACTAATGTGAGAGAATTTTATTTATATTTCTCCATTATTATAGTTCATTTATTGAATATTATCTTATCGGTTGAAATGTCGTTGGGTATAAGTGTGTTCGGAGTTAAGAACATAACTTTGATTGGTCTGATTTATAAATCATCCACATACTAAATTCGAGAAGGATAAACAATGTGTAGGTTCTGTTTCCTCGTGGAAATATATTTATTAATGAGATATCTCTTGTTTCTTGATAAGGAGATGTATCAAATTTTTATCTTGGAGAAATTTTTTTAGATTACATTGTTCTTCATAAAGACACGAGAAAAGTATGAGAATATATAAATTTTTTGTTTTTTTTTGCTGTACCAATAGACTTACTATAAGAGAAAAGTATGAGATTAATATAGGCCAAAATTAAAAAGTTTGAGCATTTGGACATGGAAACCAGGGGAATGGGGACATGGTCGAAGTATTGAATTGGGCCTTAGATAAGACTGTATGACGATTCTTACAAGCCCAGAGATTCATTTTTGCAAGTCCACCTCATTGACTGGGTTCAATGTGGGCTCTGTAGTGGGCTCACAATGCAATCCTAGATTAGTCCAATTTTATTTGGGAAAATGACGGTTCAGGACTTGTTTTGACAATTAATATCCATCAAAAATATTTTTAGTATTAATAAATGTCTTAGCATGTCATTGATGGGTATTAATTATCAAAACACGTCATTGGCCGTCATTTTCCCATTTTATTTGTTCAGTTAGCTAGAGACAACTATCAAAGGTTAGTTTTTTTCTTTTTTGTACCTTACTACCAAAGGTTAGTATATGTGTTCAAAAAAACAGGATTTTTTTTACAAAAATTAAATGAACTCGTCACAACTTTTGTTATGATGGTTTTTTTTTTAAATAATATTGGACAACTTTTCCCCAAAAAAAACATTCTATAGACGCATACAAAGAAACACAAATGCAAGCATCGGCGTGTTCTAGATCAAATGCTTGGATC
Source organism: Rhododendron simsii (assembly GCA_014282245.1). Lineage (NCBI taxonomy): Eukaryota > Viridiplantae > Streptophyta > Magnoliopsida > Ericales > Ericaceae > Rhododendron > Rhododendron simsii. The sequence continues at coordinate 6,004,143 of CM024953.1, read as the reverse complement.
ATGTGTGCATTGCTTTTAACTTACGCGAATCGACTGAGATGCATTCTCTATTTATTTTTGTGGCATTACTCCTTTCTTTACTTATGCCTCCTTAGGGTGTCTTCAAAGGTATATCCAAAATTAATTTTTTTTTAAAGTTAACAATATTGATTCAAAATATAGTTCACCGTGATATAACCACAAACTTAGTAACCCTTAAACCAATAAGTAAAATTTGACATGTGATAACCAAAACTTGTTGTATCTTTTTTTAGAAGTCAAATTTAATGGAGATCACACTTTCTTTCTCAACAAATACATGAAGAAGAAGAACTTCGCACGGATGAGTAGATTTGAACTTCTGATCTCGTAACAACACGTAAGAGTCTTAAGGAATCGAGCTAACTCTAGTTGGTTAATTACTATGGTTGAACGAAGAAAATATACGTATTTCCATGTCAATCAAAATGCTCACTTCAATTCTTTACACAACGAATAAGGGAAAAAAAAAATGTCGACAATGTCCAACATACCCCTCCGCCGTTGCCGCCTTCTCCTTTCTTCAAGCTGCAAATAAGCGGTCAAACAGGGTAGAAGGGACAATAAACTTTCAGACCCTATAAATACCGAACTTTCAGTCCAAAAAATTAGGGTTAATGCTCGAGAATGAGGCACCGCGGAGAGGATTTGGGGATTTTTTCCGAGGGTGGTTGCCCCTCTCTGCAATTAGCCCATGATTTCTCCCTCCTAATCCAACAGCCCTCTCTCTCTCTCTCTCTCTCTCTCTCTCTCTCTCTATTGTGTGTGTGTGTGTGTTTGTGGAGGCGGCGGGGGTGATCTGTTGTTGTTATTGTTGTTATTATTATTCTTCTTCTTCTTTTTCTTTTTGATTCGCTGTCTCTGCTTATGATTGCTGGTAAACTGCATTTCGCCATCATAGCTCCACAATCGAGACCAGCAGAAACCAAAACCCTAAACTATGACCCCGTTCCGCGAAGGGTTCCATGAATGTAGAGGGATCGTATACATTCGCATGGAGGCACTGAAAAATTTCTCCTTTACTATGAGAGGCTGTGATGATATTTACTAAATCTCAAGAGCATTTTAGAGTCGGTCTTTGTGAACCAGACCCGTTTCTTGGCGGGGCGACTGCGGTTGCAGCCATGGCGGGGTAGCTGTTCTCAGCCCTCTTCTACACAGATCTGAGCCTCCCCCTTTATTTTTATTTCTTTTTATTAGACATTTCTTCCCCATTTATTTTGGGGATCTTTTATTTCGAGAAAATGCACGGTAAATTAGGGGTGGAAGAGATGGGTTAAGTTTTTGGAATCCTCAAAATTGGGGATTTGGAAAGTAGAGGGGAAAAAAAAAAAGGAGTTTTAAAAGTATAAGTAAAATATACATACAATCTTTTACCAAAAAGATAAATTAATTAAGGTAGTCTTTTTTAGTTTATCTTGCTGAATTATTTTTTTAATAAAGTTTCTCTACATATTTTACAAATGAATCTAACATTGATTATCGTATCGTGTGGAAGCAATAGAGTGACACGGCCATGAAAAGCGTAAAAAAATTACGAATAAAGAGGCTCGTAGTAGCTTCATCGATGCTACCTTATCTAGTACCTATCAAATAAAAGGCCTATAATATGTGATTATAATTTAATTCTTAAAAAAAACAATTTTAATTCTGTGATTATAATTTATTTTAGCTAAACAAACGTACATGTAACTATGTAAGTACCTTCTTTCTATTGTAGTAGATGTTTTACCGTACTTTTTAATAAATTGAACACGTTATATGAAATTTAGACAACTTGGTCACCAAATGAAACATGCATCAAACGTGTAGCAAAAACATGCATCGAAATTGGCATCCAATTTGAATGAAGTACTCCTTTGTTTTCCATTAAACTTGGGTAAGAAATCCATGCCTATCAAAATAGGGGCCCGTTTGGATGCTGCTATAGGGAGAGGGATTAGTTTTCCCCCCTTTACAAGACCGGGGGCCCACGCGTTGCCCCCGTTTGGGAGCCACAAACTCAGGGGTTTTCCACAACACCGTTTCTTGCCTAAGACCGGAGAAAGGGGGCATCGGCGGTCCTATATTCGGACAGGGTTTGAGGTGTCCATGAGTTATCCCCCCTAATCCCCCTCCAAACTGGACGATTTCACCCCTCCTTATCCCCCTTCTCTCAACTCCAGCTTCCCATTTCTACCGCCCACCATTTGTGGTTTTGTTCGACAAGCAGCGGCGATTTGGTGAGTGCAACGGATTTGAGTTTCAATTAACTCAGGTATGACGTTTGATTAACCGATTTATGTTGTGTGATGAGTTTTTTGTTGATTTCGAGTAGAATGATGTGTGGATTTTTCTTGCACCTGCAATTTGGTGTTTTCCATGGATTTGGGTCTAGATATGTAACACAGATTTTTCATTGTAAGATTATGGCCCTCGTGATCTTGCTTGACCAGATGTTCGGATCCTCGAAACGCTTCTAGATTTGAAGTCCCCGTGTATATGCAGTTCTATGTGTATGCTTACATATGGGTATACATACACTGATCCAGCCCTTAGCAGCATTAGATTTGACTCCGAATTGTATCGGCAGCCATGGGCGCCGTGTCTTTATTTTCCTGTTACTTTTTGTTGCTATGTGAAGAGAGATTGAAACCCCTCTCTCTCTCTCTGTCCATTGTTCCGATTGAACCCAGAACCACATGGGTGTGGCTTGACTGAACTCAATTTGTTTGTTGCACGCGTAGAAAACAAAAAATTAGGATGATGATTTGCTGTATGTTGAAAATCAGTTCACAAAATGGTCAAAATTATAAACTGATAAAACTTCAAAAATGCAGAGAAATGTCCATTCAACCTAGTCAACTGAACGTTTTTTCAAGTGTTTTGCTGCGGCTATGGGTTGGTCACAGAACAAAATGTTTATTTTTGGATAGAGGAGATTAAAAGAAAACAAAATATTAGCTCCATAATTGCCATCTACATACCAGGGCAAAGTAGTTTTTTTATTTGATTTTCTAAGGGACAGCCTCTAACTCGAGTCTGTCAAATGACTCAAATTATAAGTTATAATAGTATGCACCAGTAGACCAACCCAAAGAGCAACGTGCCCCCGTAGTTGTTGTGCTCAGTAAAGATAGGTGCAAGAAATGTTCAATTACTGTGTTCGTATGATTTTTAAAGGAAAAAGCAGGAATAGACTCCTTGCCCCCTGGTCATAGTTGAGGAACCAAAAGGAGTTGAATGAGGGAAACTGTGAAAAGCATAATTGCTTGTGAGATATGTGATGCTAACTTGTAAATTGTAACTTTGTGAGTGCTTGTAAGTGTTACCTTCCAGAGATTTGATTTGATTGGATGTGATTATTTCTTCCATGTTGTCCTTTTTCATAAGACCAAGTATAATTGATCATTTGGTCCCACTTGTTAATTGTTTTATCTTCTTATGGTTTTTTCTTTTTCTAACCCCTTTGTTAGTTATTATGGTCCTAGCCGAAACTATATACAAACTAATGTATGGGCCAAATAGAGTGGCCCACATTTTAGTTTTTAATCAACCAAATTTGGTTTGTTCATATGAATGCATCTTTCCCTGACAGGTTTTGGCAAGTAATGTGTGACTAACAAGGGCAATGATGAGTCAATTAATTTGTTAATTGAGGTAGGTACCTTGGCGGGGTAACATTAGTTGCAGCCAATGAGTGCCCTTATGATTAACTTCCAATGTCTGAGCCCATATGCTAATTTTCTGCAAGATTAAGCCATTGAAAGACCATATGTGTGTGTGTGCGCGTGCAGCTGGCAGTTTTCTGCACTTAGTTTGGTGGCTTGTGTGTTGTGCTTGGTTTGTGCTGATTGTTGGCCACTGGATAGTGTGTGGTGCTGTGTGTGTGCAAAGTGCAGAAAAAAGTCATGGCAGCCATTGTTTGCTTTGGTTTTCTGATTTTGGCTACCTGTAACATTTGTGTTTGCCATTTTGGTTGCTGGTGTTTCTAAAGGGAGGGGCCTAGGGTCTTATTCTGGGGTCAAAACTTATCCCATTGTGCATGTGTGACTTGTCACTAAAATCGTGCAAGTGTAGGTGTGACTGTGAGTAGAATGCTATTTTCCTAAGTTACCATACTTTTATGGAAATGCAGAAAGAATTTGGTGGCTATGATGTCTTATAAGCTGAGCCAAGTGTGAGTGTGTCCAGAGTTTGGTAGCATGCTGTTTTTGTGTAGTTTGTCCAGAGTTTGGTGGCTGTTGCTGTGTGTCCAAAATGCAGTTTTAATGAAGATGGGAGGCTATTTTAGTGCAGTTTTTTTGTGTTACTGCTGTGTCCAACCTCTGTCCATCCTCTGCTATGTCCAAGATGTGTTGAAACTATATTTCTATTGTGTCCAAGATTGTGGTTGCAGCATCCAATCGGGCCCTTTTCCAGATTTTTGTGGCTATGATGAAAAATTTTTACCAGACACTTTGAGGACTTAGGCGAGGCAACATTAGAAGGTCAAATTGGCAACTAATGTTGCAACGTACTTGTTCTTAAAAAAGTGGTCTATAAACTTACAAATTATCTGAGCCAAATATTAACAATTGTTCGACACGTATCCAAGCACGCCACCGAGTCCCACAAGAAAAAGAAGCAAAGGAAGACCAACAAGATGAAGAGCATTGTAATTTTTTTGTAGGTTTCGTATGTTGTATTTTGCTGGCACATTTATTCGATTCGAAATGAAATTGTAATTATAATTTCGAGAATTTGGAAATTAAGATTGTATTATGTAGACCAAAATATACCAAAAGCTTATGAAAGCAAAGCATGTTTTGTTCATCATACCAAATTACTTATTATCGGTGTTCCATGCTCCAGTTTACTTTTTAAATAAAGTTAAGAAGGTGGTATCCAGTTTTTTTTTTTCCGATGGTTTGGCAGAGTTGGAAAATTTGTTGTTGGTGGGTTAGGTTGCGTGATCTAGCTTGTCGAATCAAGCTTTGCTTGCTAAAATGGCGTGGAGGATTTTTAAAAATCCTAGTAGTCTGTTGGTATCAGGAAGAAGAAGTTGATGATTAAAGGTTTTTAAAAAGACATCAAACGCACTACATTTACCAAAACACATAGAATATACATGAAAAAAATTACATTATAGGAAATAGGTTGCTTAAACAAAGGAGTTTGCTCAATTTAGTTTTAAAAAAAAATAACCATCATTTTTTAAAAAACCGAATATTTTAAAATAAAAACAGAATTTTTTATTTTTCATATTATTAAATTAGTTAATTTGTTAGTAAAAAAAAATATTACGGCTTAAATTGTGAAAGATTAATTATATTTGCAATTATATATATAACGTAATACATAATAAAGTTTGGGACTGCACAAGGGTAAAACGGTCATTTGACAGTTTTTTACATCATCCACCCTTCCTTATACCCCCTATTAATCCTCCATCCAAACGAAGTACTATTTAATCCCTCTTCTCTAATACCTCATCCAAACAACATACTATTTAATCCCCCCTCCATAAACATCACATCAACGTGGGCCCTCCCTTATTAACTAATACCCCCTACTATCTTATCCCCCCTTATTAACTAATACCCCCAATTCTTTACCCGCATCCAAACGGGCCGTTTTATGATCTATTTTGAATCATTATAATTTGATACATCTTTCACATTTCATATTCCGAATAACAACTTTTATAGATTGGATTGGAAGCGAGAGATATAAAGTAGTAGTATCATGATGAATCAAATCTGTCATCTTTTTTCTGACTCCTTATGTTACATCATTCTATTGAATTGGGCTTTGGATAAAAAAAAAAGTAAATGATGATTCATAGAATCCCCACATTTTCAATTTTTGTAATTCTAACTCAGTGTCCAAAACAGGAATAACTCAACACGAGAAAGTTTTCGGCCATTTTACGTTCGACTTTGCTTTTCTAAAGGGAACTTCTCTTTGCTATTCACAAATGCGCAAAGGTAATGAAACCCATGTATTTATAATTTAATCATTTATTTTTCTTGTTTGAATAATTTCTTATTCGTGGGATTTACACAGTCAAAAGTCAATATGGGCTCTTTAGCGGGCTCACAATGCAAGACTGGACTTGTCCCAATATTATTTGTATCAATGGACTTTAGCTCAGATGACACTTCCTTGATCCTCCAAACTAAGAGAATTTGAATTCAAACCTCACCATACAGATGTTTCTTTTTTTGATCGGCAAGATAGTGTTGCAATGGTGGTTCATACTACAGACACAAAAGGAGAACACACAAATGCAGACACATGCTTGATGTCGATCAATGGATGAGTGTGGATTCCGTGTGTTTTACGTTTGACTCACGTATATCGAACAAAGATGTATCCCTCCGTTTGTTTTTGTAGCATTACCCTGTTCTTAACATCTGTCTCCCTAGACCTCTTAATAGAAATTAAATGTAAAAACTATATGGAGTACATTTAATAAGAAAAAAAATTTGTTTCCTTAAGATTATTCCTATTTTTTGAATCAAATCAAACTCAGAGTAACAATTCAAAACAAAACCCAAAAAGAAATATACATATTCCCTATATCAAGGAAGGGTCCTATTAATGTATGCCCCTAAGGCATATGATAGGAATGCATTAACTTTAGTATTCCATTCTACTTTTGTGGGAAATGTGAGTGTAATACTTGAGTAATAAATCCCGTTTCTACGTAAATGTAACTGTTTTAGTAATGGACAGAAATGTTCATCTCTAGCGTTTGGTATGTTACGAAATACTGTAGCATTATTTTACAATGAAGACCAATCGTACTCAAACATGAATATATATTTTTATTTTGACCGGCCAATCATCAAACATGATCCTTCAAACTCTTCCATACTTATTTCCAATGTAAAGTTTGGTTTGGGGATATTTTTTTAAAATTAAATCTGGTTGGAGGAAAAAATCAATAACGTAGTTTGGGATGTAATAGTATTTAGTTACTCTCTCCTCCCATTTTAATAGTCCCCTGGGGAAAGACGTGCAAATTTTCAAACTAAAAAATAAAGTACTTCTGTTGATATTTTTTGAATTTTTTTTCCCCATCAAATTAAAGAACAAATTGAGATCTTTCATTTGGTGCGAAAAAACTCGAAAAATCATGTAAAAAACTACACATCTTTTTGTAAGGAACTATTATTATGGGAGACTATAAAAAGAAGTGCAACAATACTAACATCCATTTGTTTTTCCAACCTTCAGAAAGCTTACTGGTATCATATGGAGTAGCCATAGGAGATTTTTTTTTTTTTTTTGCTTAACTCGTTGGAATTGAAAGACCTAGGAAAATAAAAGGCACTTGAAACTTGAAAAGAAAGCATCTATAGAAGAGTAAAAGGGTAATTTAATCTAACTAGAAACAAAATTTTCTCCTAGTTCAATAGTGCATAACCTATTAAATACCTGTGCGAGTTCCTATATAAGTGGGTGTAGTTAGCATCATTAAATGAGTATTAACCTCTGCCCCTAGGGCATATATTAACAAAATCCATCAATGTAAACTCTCTCTCTCTCTCTCTCTCTCTCTCTCTCTCTCTCTCATTGATGGGCACAAGGTCACCTGCGAGGCTTTTTCAGTAATTCCACAAGAAATACACCCTTGGCCACCCAATAAGGGAGATAAAACACAAAGGCAGAAAATAGGAGAAACGGTCTCGAGTTTTTTCATCCACATCCTCCTACTAGTCGCATGGCTCATCGGAAAAAGGCAGTAAGGTCTCGACTCTTGAGATGCATATAATAAGCGGTTCAACAACTAGTTACCAAGTTTGCTTCACAGCATATCCTAACTTAGCAATACTATAAATGTAACATTGCATTGGCAAATTGTGCAAATGGTTGTGTTTTTAGACTCTCTCTATGCTAACACGGACAAGGAAATCAAATCTTTTGGCAAATTATATACATAGAGGATGCAAATGGGTAGTGATTCACTCTCATTTTTTATAGTCACACTTCCTTTTTTGTTTTCACGTGGTGTAAATTTACAGTGTTCTCCTTGGAAGAGTATATAAACGAAAGTTTAATTTTCTAAATTCACATTACACAAAAGATAAGAAGAAAGTGGTTATAAAAATTGGAGTGTACCTGCCGCGCAAAAAAAAAAATTGGAGTGTACCCTCAATCTACAAAAAAAAACTGACACAGAACACGAACCCCAGCCCACCATTTTTAACTCTTTCCCAAAACGCCATCGTTCTCCCTCTGATATTCCCAACCTTTCGTCTCACCTTTCTTAGGGGTCAAACTTTCATCTTAATGGTCCATTTTGGGGAATCGGGGACACTGTATCGACCTGCATTCAGACCGTTCACATCTCGGCAATTCATAGTTCAGATATGTTTGTTAACTTTTACCGATAAGAATAAATTTTAACCGGTAAGAGTATTTCAACGAATTTAAACCATGGATTGCCGAGATGGACGGTTTAAATGTGCGGCGCCTTACAAGGTGCACTACAAAAAGCGCCCTACAGTGTCCCCAATTTCCCATTTCGGACCATCCACAAACCACAATAGAGCTAAAAATGCTCAGCATTTGCAAGGAGATTTACTAAATTCGCTTCTTTTGGGGGTTGTTTTAACAGTTGCTTATTTCACCTCAGACATCTCTAGGGTAGAGGGAAAGCGGTGATATGGGCATTATACCGATGAATTTTAGCACCCTCTAACTTAATACAGCACTAACAATTTTCACATATTCAACCAATATTCCTAGGAAGCAAGGAGAGACAAGGAACAATCATAAGAATGTGTAAAACACTTTTCCGTGCGTAGAACACTTTTCATAACATATGCTTCGCAATATAACCCGTAAAATTGCCCTATGGGTGATATTAGCAACAAATGGGGGGATCGAAAACAGCATCACTAAAAATAATGTAATTTTTACCGAGAACAAATGATACAAGATAAGACGAGAGCATATACATAAACAGTTTCATGCAAGGAAAGTAACCATGAAACAGATAATTAACTGAATCATTTCTACACAACAGCTATTAGCAAACCCTAATTTTACAGGCAAAGATACCTCCAAGCCTTGTATGCATGGAATCAGATTGTAACGGCTAACCTGCTAAATTAGTTCCTATGCATGTTTTCATTCGTCTTCATCAGCAGCAGCGGAATCTGCATTAAGCTTGTCATCATCTCCCCCAATTTCACCATCACTTAATTGCATCTCAGCCGAAAGCCCTCCATTAGGACTGGATTGTGGCTGCCTCTGTTGAGGCTCATCGTCATCTGATTCTGACCAGGCATGCCTCCTTCGACTGATGTTGGAAGGTGCAGCCTTCACCCAGAAACAAACAGACATAAAAGCATAGGTAAACAAAAAAAAAAATCACTTTGAATAGGTAAAAATATTGGTAAAGGCACACCTTTATGTCCTTACAAGGTAGTAACAAAACAATCCACCTGTTTTATAACGTATTTAGGCAAAATAAAATAAGGAATCAAAATATATAAAATAACAAACTAAAATGTATTAAGGGAACTTCTCTAGCTTTATCTGCAGGGAAAAAAAAAAGGAAAAAGGAATGCACTAGGATAGAAGGTGATTGTCAAAATCACTTCTCTAAATATTATACATTTAAAATATAAAAAAAAAAAACTTAGTATTTTCCAATTTTTCAAAAAAAAAAAAAATTCAACGATTTACTAGATGTCAACAAGTTATTTTGGTTCATGAGAAAAGTTTTAATTGTTTCTTGAAAAAAACTTAGTATTTTCCACTTCTCATTTTGCAGACCGGATAAACATTTTAGGATGGAGGTATGAATATCTTGGGAGGGAAAATGATACCATAAAAAACCTTGGAGAAAAAGATGAGTGATGCCAATTCGCTAGACAAACAATAGCATAGAACCTTTTCAGGTTAGTTCTCTTACTTGGAAAAAATTCTAGCTGACAATAGCGTCCGAGACAAATTAGAATCGGAATGACCAAAATAAACATTCCAAGTATCTCCCAAAATATTATATAGGCAAGTAGAGAAAGATTACCACATCATCCTCAGCGTCAGAATCTTCAAGCCCAGCTGCTGCCAGTAGATCCTGGGCATTTTCTTCCCCTTCATCTTCTTGATCATTCATCGGATTAGAGGGATCCCTGTAATTCATGTTTCCATCTTCATCATCCAATTCTTCATGATCATCCACAATGTCAGCTTCAACATCGTTGGTCTCATAACGTGTCTTAGAGCCCTTGTCCCTCTTTCTTCTCTTTCCACCCTTTTTCCTCCTCTTCTCATTATGCCCTCCCTCCTCATCTTCAAAGTGCGACCTATCCTTCCGCTTAGTCGCAGGACCAATACTCTTCCATTGTTCCTGGAGACAAAGCATATTTTATTTCCACAAAATTCAGAGACAAACCAGATCTGCACAAAGATGGAAGCATAATTATCTCAAGCATATCACAAGTCAGACAAGAAGCTGGTCAATACCAGAAAAAAGAGATGAAGATATGCTGAAACAAATTAAGATAAACACAATACGAAGCGTTACAAACCGTAACAATACAATATAGAAGAGAATAATACGCAAATAGAATAAAAAACGTTAACAACCCTTACCTTTATGCGCTCTAAATTTTTCTCTTGTTGCATCACTTGCTTGAGTTCATCTTCTTGTTTCCTTCTATCCATCTGCTTCCCCATGAGTTGAATGATTGAATAAGTGAATGCATTAAAATGATAAAAGAACTATACTTCAAGTCAACACCAGCTAACCTGGAATTTCCTCTGTTCTTCAGCTTTTCGACGGGCTTCCTCTGCCAAAGAGACCTGGCGTGCAAGTTCTATTCTCTGCCTATTCTGCTGCTCGTCACGCTCAGCTGCCTCACAGTGAACTTTTGCAGCCTCGAGTAAGTGCTTGCAGTAATTAACATGGGTATCAATTTTCTTCTCATCAAACCCATGAAACTGAAGGTTTGAAGCTGAAGACAACTGACTGAATACTCTAACAGCATTCTTAAGCTCTGCCACAGTTGAACGCACCTATTACACCAGAATGATGAGAGACAGCGTCAGAGCATCAACATAGTTCAAAAAGATATCCAGCATTATAACTAGAAGTAGCACAGATAACCAAAAAAAAAAACTAAAATTAAAAAATGTACAACACTGATGATTCATGGTGCAACTAGAAGAAGTACGGACCACATAGTGAGAATGAAGGAGCTAGCTACATAACACCTGCTATCTCACTACTCACTATAATAGCCATTACAAAGCTATATGATGGTGGGAGGAGATGGTGGGAGGAGACTGATATCCGTTAATGAGGTCAGTTTCAGTTGGGTTACTCGTGTTACTAGTTATTCTTCTTTACATAAGCGTCATTGAAATCCACTGGAGTGTTTCTATTAGAAAATCTGTAGTTTGTCAATGAAACAGCCGTCACAATCTTTAAGGGATACTATGTAAAGAAGCTCAAAAGCATCAAGTTCATGGAATAAATGGCTGAAATACATGCATGCATGTGAGCAACTACAAAAACGATAAAACCAAAAGTATACACATTGTGAGATAGTAGAAGCGGCACCTCTTTGAATAAACCATTGAAAACCAATATGTTTTAGCCAACTAAACCAAGAGATAACAAGACCAGTGACTGATTGACATGTCAACAGTTCAAGGAGAAAGAAAGGAGCCCATGTTCTCAGAATATTAGTATTAAGGACTAAGATGACCCTAACAGAAAGCAAATGAAGTTTTCCAAACAACAACAATAATGCACCCATGAGATTCCCAATCCAGGGGGTATGGGCAGAAGAATACTTGAGACAGAGTCACAGACCCAACCCTTGGCAATATATGCACAAAGTATTTGCTCTCAGAAAGCAACCCCCCGCCCCCTTCCCCACACCACTTGTACCTCCAAAAATTGAGAAACTCTAGGAACGTTATGCCACCGAACCATGCTCCCAAATCAAAGCCAGAAGGTATCAGAGAGGGTAGGCCTAGAGACCCGATTCAATTTTCATGCTCATTACCTTGCTTTCTTCATTCAGAATCCAGATGCAAAGATGAGCTTTTCCGAAAAATAACAATTATCAGAGTTCCATGGTGCAAGTACCACTAGATGAAATACAAAGAAAACTGCAAGGAAAGGATTTCATCATTGGTAACCTCATCCACAGTCCTTTTCTGCTTTTGCAATGTCGATGCTGAGAACTTTTGCATTGCAACACCAGCATCAAATTTCAATGTGTAATTTGAAGGTGCCAAGTGAATAGCTCTTAGTAATGTCTTTTTGCAGTCTTGCCATTGTTCAGCTTCATAATGAGTACGAGCTAGGTAGAGAAGAACTTGACTGTCTGTATTATAGTAAAACTTCCGCAAACAATTTTGATACTGCAAATAAGGAAATGCCACCAACAAGTGCATTGAGTTAAATGTTTGAAAAGTGAAAAGATATTTAAATGTATCAAATAAGAAGCCATTCTGTACAGAACCATTTTCACAGCTAATGGAAAATCGCCATGAGCAAAATGCATATGAGCCACATTTATCCGCACATCTGGCATCTCGTAAAAGATGCTTCCGCTTGCAGCTTGTTGGACCTTAAACACAGGAATAAGATGTGAGGGAAACAAAAATAGTTTGATCATCGCCCAAAATGAAGTAACTCAGCTACCTGTGTAAAAAGATCCTTTGAAACATCAAATTGACCTTTTTCTGCCAAGACCACTCCAGCACCATTGGCAGCATAAAGATTCGCTTTGTGTTCACTCAGAACCTGCAAGCAATAGGATTAGTACAGTTCATTCCCGATCACAATGACATTTATCAGGACGTAAGAAATCTCGTATTCGAAGAGAAAATAATCAGAGATCCTTCAGAGGACACCCAAATGAGTATCACTAAACTAGAGGGAACTTTAAGTCACATGTCTACCAAAAGTATTGATACATGTATACCATAGGCAAACAAGCATAATGCACAAAAGCCAACAATTGCTCAACACCGGCCTCTTCTAGTCATATATTTAGGATGGAGGACCCAAGGACACTGCTAAACGGTCATCTTCCTTTTATTGATTTTCTATTGTAAAATAGTATATATGAAGTTATTCAGAGCAACTTTGGAAAAACATGCTTTATGGATTATCGTATAGCAGACTTAATCACAAAACATGATCACTAGGTGCATGATCAACCAAGTATGTAGGACACGTGTCCCTTACAGTCTAGTTCCAGTAAGAGCCCAAGCCCATCCTACTTCAAATGAACGCATTTTTGTTCTCTGTCTCCAGGCTACCCCTATTGAGCAGCCCATCACAATGGAAGCAAAAAAAATGGTCATTGTGTCTCATTTCCTCCAATTTCATGATCTTTTAGCCTTTTTTCTCAAAATTTCCTTCAATGACCAGAATCATAAATTCCACCTTGAATAACAACAACAACAATACCTATGTAATCTCCAATCAAGGGTATGGGCGGGGAAGAACTAGATAACCTTTGGCAATAATGCACAAAGTGGCTGCTCTCAGAAAATTTTATCATTAGGCTACAGGTCCCCTATACCTTCAAAAATTGAGGAACTCAAGAGACATGATGCCATAGAACCATGCCCCCAAATCAAAGCAGGAAGGCATAGAGAGGGCAGCATATTACATCATGTAGCTTTCGAAAGAAAAGCTTTAAGAACAAAAGGCACTAATGTAAAAGTCACCGAATCAGATTTTGAAGTTGAGAGGAATACAATACTTTTGTGTACAATTCCTTGGCTTTTTCTAGATGAGTGGCCTCCAATTTAGGAGCTCTTTTCTCTGAGCGGACTGCTGCAAAGTAGTTCCAGTTTCCCTAACAATGACAAAGCAAGTAGATAAGCTACTGATATTTTTAGGTTACCTCAATACCAAAGATTAACATTGAGGTCATGACAAAATAACTAAAACCACCGTCGTGATGGTAGATGACTTTGACACTTAAGTACAATGCCTCCAGGTACAGACAACATGCAGTATGAAAAGGTCTACCACCAAACTTAAGCCAAAGCTAGTTTAAGAAACAGAAGATGAGGGCAATCTGAACAATTTATTCACCAGACAAAGAGTAGCATAAGAATCTTTTCCGTCACTTGCGTCCTTAGCAGCCTTGAAGGTATCTTTTGCCTTAACCCAGTCATCATTTTTTAGCTCTAAGTCACCAAGCATCAGTAATGCATTTGGGCACTTATCATCCACCTTCAGAGCATCAGCAATCTATAAAAGGAAAAACCAACATTGATAAACCTTTTATATGAAACAAAGAGTAGATGATAAGATAGCAAGAAAAGCAATAACAACCAGCTCAAGGCTTATATGGACATTATTTCGAGCTTTCGCAATTGCGGCAAGCCTCAGATAAGCATCAATATAATCCGGATACTGCAAAAATGAACACAGGTTAGACAAATTGGCAAATAGGGAAGTACCCCCCAGGCATCGGACAAAAATTGAGAAAAAGATCGAAAACACTTATGCAAAGTGATGTTTGCAACTAAATTTCACAAAAGTTGATGATCTTCAATCATAAAGTCAAGCAAGGACTTGTAAACGCCCCCTCGCCTACCCCACTAATACCCAACTAGAGACAAATATCCGTAACAGCAGATAACCACCTCAAATCAGCATTAGGGCCACATACAGGTACAGGTCAAATAGCTATCACAATGTAAACGCCAATGAAAGAACCTAAACCATGTAACAGTTCAGAAACAAAAGAGTCCAGGTAAGGCAGCTGAAGGACAATAGGATGGCCGGAAAGAACATAAAGAGAGTGGTGAGCAAACAAGAAGATAACCCTGGCGTCGGGTCCCAAGTAGGTAAATGCTTCATTAATTGATTAAACTTTTTCAAAAAAAAATCTCCAAATGGTGGGTATTGTTGAAGCATCCAACTCAAACTCAATTGGCAATGAGTGGAGAGGCCGCCCAGGGTCATATACTAGATTTGGAGGCTATAGTTAACCAATGTGGGACAAACTCTAACACTCCCCTGCACGTGCAACCCCTGACCCGTACATGGAGAGATAAACAATAGATCCATAACATAGGGATCACAACGAACAACGAAACAAGGTGCACCTAAGGCACAAACAACGAGGCAATCAATTAAGAATATTGTCTGAATGCCTCCGAAAACCTAGTTTTGACACTATGTTAAAGTATCCAACTCAAAACCAATTGACAATGAGTGGAGAGGTTGCTAGTTATAATTAACCAATGTGGGACAAGGTCCAACTAGTATCTAGGATTCCAAGCAATGTTGAGCTCAAATTCACCATTAGGCCAAAAATAAGAGCAAGCGAAGTAAAGATGCACGCAAAAATGGCAGAATAAATTAAATGAAAGTGCTATGATAACTCCAAGTTTCGTTACTATTGTGATTAGCAAAGCTCGGGTGGATAATTGCATTAAAAAAAACAACTGTACCTTGAACAAGATCAACCGGTATAAAATGCTCGCGCTTTCAGCTTTATTTAACTGCTCGAATACCCTAGCCAGGTTAAATAATACTGAGATTTTGTTCCATGGTACTTCCATGGTAAAACCATCTTCCTCAAGTCGATGGAAAAGTTGTGTGTCCTTGTACTGATAGATGGATGCACTGGCATCAATGGGATAGGGTGGTGATTTATCCTCAATGAGGGTGCACCAAATGCCATCACCTAGAGCCTCCCGGTAAGTTTGTTCAGCCAGCTGAAATTGAGGATAACATCAAAGATGATTAGAAATGTAGCACTAAAACCATTATTTGTACGGAAGGATAAGAGTAACGAAACAGATCATTTTACTTTCAAGGAAGTTAAGAAAAAGCTCAAGACAAATATAATTCAAACCTCAAAATCTCCTCTTTCAAATTGTAGGACTCCAATATTGTTGAGCAACTCTACTGGTACTTCTTCACGGCCCTTTTCCAGAAGACCACGGGCCTGTAACATCCAAAAGGGAAAAGGAAAAAAATTACATGGAAACCAAGCGGTATGGTGAGAATACAATTTATGTAATCATTTAAAGTAAGACGATGATTCAAGCATGATTGTTTAAGGATTTGCCAGTGAACAGATGGTTATGGGCTCCCAAGATTTGTATTCCACAAACAGATATTCAACTATACAAGGTACTGTTAAACATTTTCAGGGATTTCTGAAACCAGCACTCGATAATGGTTGTGATTCAAAGTGCCCATCTGACCCCCCCACCCAGTAAAACAGATCAAAACTCTAGTTGTATAGAACAATAGAAAATCTACAACTCGAAAAAGAATAAAAAGCAAATGCCCATACTGTTTTGAAGGCTTCTAAAGCTGCACCTGCATCAGTTGAAATCAGCAATTCTCCAAGATCCAGAAATGCCTGCATTAAGGTGAGAAGAGTGAAAGACAGCAAAATGTTTCGCCCAGTAATGTACTTGACAAACATGGAAATCTCCGAGGACAAAAAGGCAAAAGTAGATAAGGCCAAAATGACTTGCGTAGAGTACGAGTAGAGGAAATTGTGCTATCACTATTGTGCAGCAGGGAAAAATGCCAGAAATTAACAGAGTGAATGTGGATAAAATATGTCACATAGTAATAAAAATGTAAACAAAAATTGCATCGCTCGAAGAATTGGAACATTAGCAACATCATCAAAGATATAATCAAAGAATGACCTACAACCGAATGATCTAGAAGAATGAACGTTCCCCATTGTCAACGTGTCTCATTTGAAAGAATCTTGTACATCCATGTTCAACTGCACCTCTTTTGGTGGGAAACAGAAGAAAAATGCATTGTTCTCCAAACTAAAGCAGAAATCGTATAAAAACTCATCAATTGTAGGCTATAGTTAATACTATTATTCTTATTAGTAAGCTGAATACAGTTCCTCATGCATCCATACAAGAGACGTAATTTACCTCTTAATCACTCAAATAGAACATGTATTTGCAATTAACATCTTAACAAGGAATTAAAGCATGGAAGAACTAAACAACAAAATAACTAACCTGTGGATCGCGTGGATCAATCTTAGTAGCTTTCTTGAGGAACTCATGGGCCTTCTCAGTCTGCCCAAGCTGAATGTAAATGTGCCCAAGAGCCTACAAGAAGGAAAAATACAATTCAGTCATTGACAACATATTGCCATCTATATTCATAAAGATGCCATAAAATCAGAGAGAGACAAAAAGGATAAAAATTTTAAGCAAGAACTGCCAACATAGTTGCTGTCATTATACTTACTTTCAATGTCTCACAGTTATCAGGGTAAACCTCCAAGACCTTTTCAAAGTTCCCAAGAGAACTTTTAAAATCTCCCAGTTTCAATTGCACTTGCCCCAAACCTGTACCAGAGTAACCAAATGTGTAGAATGAAAAGGAAGATGAGAGAGGATGGATTAACTGAAAATACTCAAAACAGACATGAAGTCCACAGAATCAATTCCAAATGATGCACATGGTAAGGTATCTTCAGTAATATCATGGTTACTTCTTATGATATAGATCACGCACTCTTTGAGTGGTGCATAACGAATGAATCCCTCTGGCAAGCTGTTAACTGGACTTTCTTAATACATACATTAACCACTGATTCAAACGCATTTGACCACTATACCACATGCTTCAAAATCATTATAACCCACTAAAATACACATTTCAGTCATTTCATCTTTTTGTAAACCAAAAACATGTTAAAAACATGAAGATCCATAGGCGATAACACAGCTAGTAGATTCTGGGAAGTCAAAAGACCAACACTGACTGTAACTAGAGTAACATCAAACATTGATAAGGATAGGCAAATACACCCACGGAAGCTTGGAAAGAAAGAGAATACAGAAAAAAGGACAGTAGAAGAAAAACAGCAAGATGTAACAATGAAACAAGTATCAGAAAATCTACAGACCATAATAAGGTAATACAAACTCCTGAGGCTTATTGCTTTCCTTTACAGATGCCATGTAGTAGAGTCCCGCTTTTTCATAGTCCCCCTGCAGTTGAGAATATGCGCAAACAAAAAATGTTCTAAGAATCAGTTAAAAAATTGGTAACTAAACTGTGAAGAGAAAAGAATACTGTGACATACCTTGCTATGGTACGACCGAGCCAAATTGTAGTAAGAATGTGACTTGGTTGGCCCATGATTAGTTATTGCAAGTGCAGTTTCGGTTAGTTGCTCAACTAGAAAATGTTGACCAGTGAAGAAGAAGTGGTTCGCCAGATAATTCAGTGACATTGCACAGTAAGGGTAAATCTCGAAAGCTCTTTGCATATTTTCCATTCCTCTCCTAATATCACCAGCTGCATAGACAATTGAATCAATCAAGTAAAAGAACAAGGTAGCATTGAACTCATTGAAAAACAAAAACCAAACCCCAAAACGATTTTGCTGCAGGGCTTATATTTGTTGTTCAGTTTACTTTCCGCACTAAGGGTCGTTGTGTGATTCGATCATATCGTTTTAAACAAATATATGAGGTGAAAGGGCAGATAAGGTTCCCAAAAGCCTATTTTTGTCTGTCTTCCTCCTTTTTTCCACTTCTTCTCTTCATATACAAACTCTAGTTTCACATTTTGCAATTCAACTAGTTTAAATAGCAACGAACTAATAGGTATATATACATCAATAAATGTGAGAATTTTTTACATGATCTATGCACTATGTATGTAAGCACTATTGTACGTGGATCAGCTGACCTTCGTTTGTATGCAAATCCAAAATTCCAAGTGCCACAAGAGCTTCAACATTTTCTGGGTCTATCTACAGTTATTAAATTTAACATAATTTGTTATCAACATCAGCCCAAACTTGCAACAGAAAGATGACACTCATTGACAAACTAAGCTGTATGCACTATTGACTTGCCTGCAAAACTCGGTGAAAGGCTTGCTTTGCCTTCTCAAATTGACCCAACTTGTAACGACAGAGACCGATGCCAAGTCTTACGGCTCCGGGACATTGCGGATAGACTTGCAAGGCCCTCTTGATAAAGAATATTACAAGTAAACAGCAACTCAAAAAATAAGCCCAAAAAGGATACCATACCCACAGAACAACAATATTCAGATATTCCATGGGAGAAAGAGTTTCTCACAACCGAAACTAAAATAAACTCGGAGATGTAAAGCAACAAAGCTAAGAAACTCCGCATAGCAGCCAAGGTCCAATAAATGTGGTTAACTAACAAACCTTGTACAACTCTAGTGAATCGGAATATCGACCACGGTTAAATTGAACACATGCCTGCAAAATATCAAAGGCTAGTCAATTTCTGTAAAATCAAAACATGTGCATGCAATAGAACAATATAAGAGCCAAAGATACTTTGAAGTTGAATTTCCATACATGTGCAAAAATACTTAGCAAAAAGGAAAATTGGAGGCTATGTTGAATCACCTTAATCTGAAATCGTGTCTACCCAAGGAAATATTCAAAGCACTATACATTAAAGGAAACTACCTACATCAAAAGTGAAGATTTCCATTTTTACTAGATACTATCACTATGTCACCATAGGACATCATATTGCAAATTTCAGGGGAAATACAAACCAATTATCTGCACAGCCGAATGAAGATATTTTCCTTAATCTGACTATACAGGAAGATAATGACTACCTGACCAAGAAGTGCAGAAACATTATCGCGATCACCATCCAACACAATCTTGAATGCATTAAATGCCTGTTCTACATCACCCTTAGCCAGTAAAAGCTGACCTGTATCCAGAATCAGTTAGAAGGGTGAGATCTCCTCAGTCTGTGATCTGTAAACACGAAGTTCTACACTGCGCAGAACGAATTGTAACAGTCACTCCATAGTCAAATGAAAGCAGGACAAAACAAAAACACCTGCTGATGAGAGAAAATCCAGTAACAAGAAACTAATTGACATGTAAATAAATAAACAATGAATATCAGTTTAGATCCTTCAGAGCTATCATTGCACCTTCTAGGAAAAAGCACAATCTTATATGCGACAATAGTATTGAATATTTTTATGGTTACTGGTATGGAAGAATAGACCCAACCAGATATACAAGTTTTTGTCTTGTGCATTAAATTAGCTGTGAAAGTGGAAGCTGAGCCCCATGGTTTCGTCAGGAGTGCACGCCAAGACAGAAAATCGGCTATTAGATATTTAATCCTAAAAAAATTGTCTTTTTGATACGTACGGCCATATGATATTCTTAGCTGTCCATTTTCCTCACTTCTCGTGGTCTCTCCTCCGTGTTACCATAATAGCAACCCTCTTAGTGAAACCAATATCTCGCATTTAATGAAAATCTTCATACATTTACTCTTGTCAGTCGTCTGGCTAATGCACACAGTATTTCAGTAATGAACGCCAATTTCAACAACTTAAATAGCAATTCTAAATTCCCAACTGACCGAATTCAAAATAATTCATCTTTGGATTTCATATCCACAAGTTATCGATCTCCATTACATGTGCAGTCCACCGTAATAAATGCACGTACAGAATATGAATATCCGTCAACTAGTTGTCAATAAATAAAGCAGCCAAATGATGCTTACCTTTTCCGACCCAAGTAGAT
The DNA here is from genome assembly GCA_014282245.1 of Rhododendron simsii. NCBI lineage: Eukaryota > Viridiplantae > Streptophyta > Magnoliopsida > Ericales > Ericaceae > Rhododendron > Rhododendron simsii. The sequence goes on along the minus strand of CM024953.1, from coordinate 5,983,597 downwards.
GGTTCATGCATGTCAATTCTTGATGCTTTGTTGTAGTACTGCGTTGCCATGATAAAATGCTCTTCCTTTTCTCTTTGTTTTGTCTCGATTTTTCCAAGGTAACTATAATAAGCCCCTAAAGCATTTAGGATGGCAATCCTCTCGTATCTCACATCCGCGTAATATTCATCGATTTCTTCAGCACAAGAAACCAAAATCAGAACATTCACGTAAAACCCCAAAAAGGAGACATTTTCTAATCTTGCCCATCAACCACTAAAACAATACATAACGAGTACATAATACGGAATGACAAGACATGGAGAGGAACAAAACAAATAAATACCAGGACTAGATCCTTCCTCCAGAATTTGGCGGAATTGCTCAATTTTGCCTTGCTTGAAGTACTCCCTCTGCATCAACACCAGTAACAAAACCCACTAATAAGCTAAGAGAAGTCGATTTTTTTCAAACCAACGTACTGCTTGGAGAGTCAATGGATTAAAATACTTGACACACAGACGACTAACAAGCAGTACAAAATTAATAGTCCAAAGTACCAATAAATTAGAAAAAAAAAAAAAAACCACAATCTAAGTATGAATGAGTGGCTGCAAACAAGCCAACTCAAATACCGTTTTGTTCAAGCTCGGATAGAAAACTTAACGAGCTTAAAAAGCATGTTCCAGCCCACCTTGTTTACCAATCGGTAGCTGTTGGTTTATGAGTCCTAACCTAAGTCACATGATGCGCCGGCGCGGGCGCGAGCGTGAAACTGACTTTCAAAAATATCCCAAGGACCCAAGCTACTAAAATTGGGAGGAATTGAGAGCACGAGTGCATGGCAATGATGGATTGAGAGTGCGAACGAAAGGGTTCTACTAAAGAATTATGTGCTAAAGTCCTAAACTTAGTCACATAACACCCGTGCGGGAGCGGAACCCTGAAAGCGTACTAGAATTGCGAGAGAGAAAGGATTGAGAGCCCGAGCGCATAGCCAAGATTGAGAGCGTGACCGGGTGACCTATGTGACTAAGGTTCTAAACCCATAACAACTCTATGCACATTGAACAAATTTAAAACTGAGACTCTTCGGAATACAAATACATTCGAGTGGCGTAATTCTGTACATGGGTGAGTATACAGAGTGGAATAACAAACCGCGATGATGAGCCAGAGATCGAGGGGCGCTTGTTCGGCCTTGAGAATGTCGAGTATATCAGAGGCGTCTCTGGGGAGCTGGTCGAGGACGACCCTAACCTCCTCTTCGGAGTTCTGCACCGGAATATACAAGCTCGCCATTGGATCTCCGGCGTCGATTTCCGGCCGATATCTAGAGATTCTCTTAGAAAACAAATCCTAATTCTGAAACTCCAGCGGCCCAAACTCTTGTGACGAACTGAACGGAAGTAACCGCCGGAGGAGTATCTGGACCTCCGCTGTGGGGGTGCTGTATTTATACTGGTCTGTTTTGAGGGTGGAATTCATTTAATTTTGCGTATTTGTGAAAAGAACCTCCGATTTTTTTGTAATTCTGGTTTTGTCCGGGGAAAGAGGGGGAACCGTGTTATTACTAATGAGTTTAAGAGTTTTTTTTTTGTTTTTATCCCGTATACTATTCATATTTGTCTACTTTATCTCTGAACTACTAATTGGCGAATTTATCCTCTCAAGTTTCTGATTGATTCTTATTTCGTTAAAGATTGTTAACATTTTGGACCAAAAAACCTATCACGTGCCTACCACATGCGATCAGAATCCATATGAAAAGGGGCAAAAATGTCAATCCACCCCTCACAGAATATACACATTTTTCCTTGTGGGTATATTCCGTGAAGGAGGGAATGACTTATTTGTCTTTTTCATTAGGGTTTTGATAGGCACGTGACAGGTTTTTCGTCTAAAATGTCAACTACCATTAACGATTGGACGAAATAGGAATCAATCAAAAACTTGAGGGGATAAATTTGTTAAATTAATAGTTTACAGACGAAGTAGACAAAATGTGAATATTTTATGGGAGAAAAGCAGAAGGAAAAAAAAATGGCTTATTGTGAAAACATCTTTAAGGGTTTCGAAATACACTAAATTCTATTTAAACCTTAATTTTATAGTTCTGTTAAACTTGTTATATTAAACTTTGAGAGAGAGAGAGAGAGAGAGAGAGAGAGAGAGAGTTGATAGCTCGAACGCCTAGCTATGATTGAGAGCGGGAGCGAAGAATTCCAATGAAGTATCATGTAACTACGTATGTTATCCTCTTCCAACTTTGTTCTTAGGGAAAAATAAGAAAATAGTCAGAAACTTGATATAGTGAGAGGCAAATGGACAGTTTGAGAGCACTTGAAGTATGTATAAATAAAAAGAGAGGAAAACAAAGGGAGCCTCAAGTTTTGAGTCGCATAAGGGTCCTTGGGGAAGAATAATTTGGATCAACTGATGTTAACATACAAAATAGAAACTTCAAATTGAGTCTGAATGGTAAATATCATTTAAATATTCTATCAGTTTAATTAAAACTTATCCATTTTTGCGATTAAGTAAAAAAGGAGAGGAAAAAAAACCCGATGGGACAAGATAGAGCCCATAACTCAACACTCTCTAAGTTAAGATATTTACTCTTCGGTCAAACAAATGGACAAAAAAACAAAGAATATTTGTTACCATTTGATAAATTTTGTATCTTGAGCGACATATTATTATTTTTCTCATCAGTTCTTCTTATGCATTGTCAGTTTCTTGCCAATTGGTGGTTAATAAAAGTTGATGAATCACGATCATACAATTATTTTAGCCATAAGCAGCCTAAAATCCTAACCAAATCTTAGCCTTTCTCTGTTGACACATATAGGTATGTGTATATATATCAATTCATCGATATTAAGTACCATTGTACCAAATTGGCCAACCTTAAGTTTTTCCGATAACCCATTTGGTTTTGCAGTTTGTTGTCTTGTAATGGGTGTATCTATTGATTTATTTTCTTGTAGTATTTGTTAACAGTTGTTTTTAAAGCATTCAACTTTAATGGATTCGGAGTGTCCCAGAAATACTACTAATAAAGCTCCTAGGAAGGTTTGGTTCCATTCCCGTCCTTGGTACAAATATTGCAATGACACCCTCTCTGCCGTTTTCTGATGAAATTAATCTGAGCTGACGCAGGTTAAATTTGCTCCAAAAGTTCCTCACAAAGTGTCGACGCCTATTGTGCCAAAAGTGTAAAGTTATTCTATATAATAACTTACATTCTACTATAATGCGACTTCCTCTAACTTTGGTTGCACCTTTGCTGTTTGTAGTGAAAAAAATGAAACTATCACTTCTGATGAAGCCCAGGCACAAGAATTGTTGCGACGTTTTAATGTATAACTCATTTTCATATCATCTTGTACTTGGTTTTCTTGTATTCTTCTTTGTCATTAGACTGTTGGTTTTCGTTCACAGGAAGCGTCTTTGAAAGTACATACCAAAGTTGAGAGGAAAAGTAAGTGATTATTTCTAGTCTTGTGCTTATTAAGTCTTGATTCAGAATTTTGTGTAGTTATTAAGCTTTGGATCAGCTCTCTCTAAAATAATGCGTCCATTCTTATTTTTGGTTAATTTTTTCGGCATCTGTTGTGTGCCACGAAGGAAAAGATTATACAACTAATTGCAATGCCGCATGAATTTCTTTTTTGTCTTTCTAATCTGCTTCCTTTTGTTAGAGTCTTGATATTGTGGTTGTATGCTTTACTTATTAAAAGAAAAAAAAAATGATATTCTGGTTGTATGCTTCAAATATATATTTGACAAGATGATAGCAGCCTCTACCCAAAAAATTTCTGGTCATATGCTTAACAGATCATTATCTTCTTTTTTTGTTTCTTGAATTTAACTGGATGGCTAGAAGATACAAATTGTACGTGTAGTTCTTTTGAAATGATATAACTCTACACTGATGAAGCAATCAAACAGTCACATGTCTTGGAATTGGAATCATTGCATTTCTAATATCTGAGACCTTTTCTCTCTGTGATTTCGACTTAAATATACCCGGGATAATGTCTGCTATTGATACGTTTCCGTCACTACATCTTGGATTGTTTTTTGGTAGATCATTTTTGCCTTCTACAATTTGCAGCTGCACCAGAACAAGTTGGATTCGGTCATGGAGGTACATCAACCAAAATTAAATCATATGACTCTCTAAAGGGTAGTATTAACGGCTATGAAGGTCCATCTTCTGAGGGTAAGTGACCTTCTTCTCACCATGAGCATTTTAGCTGCTTCGAAGTGCATTAGTCAGAAAACGTGTTTCTACAGGCGGTGGTGCCTTTTCCTCAGACATGAGAGTGGACAAGGAATACAAGGAACCATGGGTAGGCTTTAAACCTGTTTACACCCATTTTTTGCCAAAATTTATAAAACCAATTTATTGGTTAGAAGAAGGCCTTGAATGATGGTCTTAGGCTTTGAAAAGCCTCATGATCGGTCATCCACGAAATCGGACCGATTTAAACACCACTGATCGAGTTGAGTTTTCAAAGGCCTGGGCCGAATTTATGCCTAAGATTTCATTATCACAAGCCCAAGCCCAAGATTAGCCAAAGATTTGGGTTGACTCACTAGATCTGAGTGTTTTATCCAGGCCCAAGCCAGTTTTTAGAAATAATAAGGCCTTCTAAGTGGGCCTAAATCAGTTAAAGCCCAAGTTTTCCTTCCAGACTTGGGCTCGCATGGCTTACAAAGAAATTTGAGGCCCATAATTCACCTTGAGTTCGGGTCCAATTGATAGATGGGCCTAATTCTATACAAGTGTCACATATGGCCTGTTAATTGGCAAGGAAAATGCCTCAAGCTGCTCACAAGCAGCTCAAAGGCCTAGAAGCTCCTCCCTAGCAAACTGCTCAAGCAGCTCAAAGGCCAAGCTGCTCACAAGCAGCTTAAGGGCCTAGAAGGTTCTCTCTAACATCACACAAGCTACTCAACCAGGCATACGTTTTTTGCCTTGGTGGGCCCAAATATCCCTTTTTTACAAGCATCCCTGCATGCAAGCAGCTCAACTAGACCAAGGACACGTGGTAGCCATGCATGGAGACATCCCAAGCAGCTCACAAGCAGCTTAGGCCTGCACAAGCAGCTTAAAAGGCCTAGAATGTTCTTGCTGGGCAGACCTGGGTAAGCTGCTTACAAGCAGCTCAAGGTCTGAGTGGACCCCAATCCTTCAGCATAAAGCAAGGCCAAGGACAGGTGGCGTACATGCAGCCCCTTGGAGCTGCTGGCAAATGAGTCATGCAGACCTAAGCAAGCTGCTCATAAGCAGCTCAAAGGCCTAGATGCAGAAGTTCATTTTGCTTTTTTACAAAGTTTTATGCAGAAAAGAAGGGCTTTTCAGGCCTTTACCATTTCCTTGGAGTCAAGGCCACGTTTTTATCAAAGAATAGCCTCTCATTGGAGCATTTTGAAGCAGCTCAAGAGGGACACTTGGCAGCCATGCATGAAGGCCTGTGGAAGTAGCTTAAACAGCTCAAGACCTGGAACATCTGCCTATAAATACCAGAGTTGAAGGCCTTGGCAAAAGTCCCCGGCCATAAAGCCCCCGGCTTACTCAATTTATATTTCATTTACGTTTAATTTTTAGGTCCACGACCATCAAAGCCCATGGCTTATCCAATTTACATTTCAATTATCTTTTATCTTTAGGTCCCCGACCAATCAAGCCCCTGGCTTACTCAAATTGCATTTAAATTATCTTTTATCTTTCGGTTCCCGACCAATCAAGCCCAAGGCTTATCTAAATTACATTTCACTTGTCTTTCAACTATTTTTATCTTTAGGTCCCTGACCCTCAAAGCCCACGGCTTATGCAAATTTATCTTTCATTTGTCTTTACTTTCCCGTCCAATCTAGCATGGACTAGATTTTATGTCTTTTCATTTCCTTATACCCAAACTTTGTTAAACCGATTAATAAAGTTTGTTTTTCGTTCCTTCATTACCTTTCAGTCTTTTCCTTTTCTTTTATCCATTTTCTAACAACGATTAGGAAATATTAAGTCCTTAGCCCGACAAGGCAAACCACGAACCACATACGGCCTCACCCCTTAAGTCGTATGCAATGGTCTGTACGAAGTCAGATTTAAGGCATCCAGGCCTTAATACGAATTTGGGCAGCAATCCTGCCCTGGCACGCCTGCATCAGGCCTAGAACTGCACTATACTCTATTCCTAGGCCAATTTTCACTTTTCGGAAACAAACAAAACCTGATTTTAGTTTGGATTTCCATGTGCTTAATTTCACACTTCCCTGATTCTGGTTGCCCCTCCTCCCCTTTCCTGTGCTATCATTTTGTTTATTCGATTGCCACTACAGGATTATTACAGTTCGTATCCAGTAACTCTTCCGATGAGGAGGCCATATTCAGGAAATCCAGGTACGTCTTCAAGTGCACAGCATGGAAGTGAAATCGCTTCTGTCGTGTAGATATGCACTTGTGAGTTTTCAGTTTCTGTTTGACTTTCTTCTTTGACTTGTAGAACTTCTTGACAAAGAAGAATTTGGGGAGGCTGCAGAAAACATAACACATGATGAAAATTCGACAAAAGCCGCAAGAGATCTTGGTCTCATGGTTAGTAGATGTATTAATGAGTGAAAAAAAAAATTCACAATGAGCTTGCATCTCAATGTTATAATTTTTCATTTTAATGCATGGTTGATAGGATGACAATCCGGAAGCAAGCATGTTCTTTCTCCAATTACCACCAAATATGCCAATGGTAAAGCCATCTCCTAAGATAGAGGGACGGGAGATTGCTAGCAGCTCAAAGCCATCAAAGGGTGCAGGTCAGCCAGAGAAAACCTGTACTTTGGATGAGCTTCCAGCAGGCTTTATGGGGAAAATGTTAGTATACAAGAGTGGGGCTGTCAAGCTTAAGCTTGGCGATACCATTTACGATGTGAGTAGGACTCTAGTTGTATGATAAAACTTATTTTTTTGTGTGATTATACGTGGTGCCAAGCTATATATTATTTCAGTTTATGGTTGTTAAATGGAGCTTGTAATGGTCGCTTAATGATATTTGACAAGGGGTGTTTCTAAAAACAGTCCACTGGTGATGTCAGTAACGCAAAGAAAATGCCAAAACAAGGGATTTCAATGCATATTACAATTCACTTTCTCATATTTCTGTACACTTTTTACTGACTTCAATCCAATTTTTCGTCCTTTTGACAGCCTAGTGAGCTCTCTTTTTTGTATTTTCCCTTGATAAAAATGCTTCGAAGTATGAAAAACCTTGTTTCTTTGTTTCAAGTTATTTACCATAATAGAAGTGCATAATGTTTTAGTCTTGTATTCTCAGAACAATATCGAATTTGGGCACTATTGAATTAGTGCAAAGAAGGGTATTTGGTTTGTGAATTTCCTATAAGAGTCCTTATATTTCAAATTGGGTGCAGGTTTCTGCTGGCTTGGACAGTGTGTTTGCTCAGGACATCGTTGCCATCAACACAGAAGAGAAGCAATGTTGCATCCTTGGTGAACTCAGCAAGCGCACTGTTATAACTCCAGACGTGGACGCCGTCTTAAGCAGTATGTCTGATTTATTGGAGTTTGGTTTCCTTGCCGCAAGAATTTTGATTCACACATGATGAAATCCGATTCATACTATTTTTTTCTGCCAACAAAATGTAAAAGAGAGTGACAGCTTAGGACACATTCAATTGATTAGTATTATTCATCATGAACATTTAAAGAAAAAAAGTTGAGAAGTCGAAGCGATTTGTAGTTTTGTACCAATATTTCATTTAGAAATAAAACAAAAGAACGAAAATACATTGCTGCAAGTTCTTGCAATTTGTTTGCTGAATTTGGTTATTGTTGATTGATTCCTGTTTGTTTTCATATTAGACTCCCAACGCAGATCACCCATTGGCGCTTCTTACCACGCGAGCTAGACTATAGCCTGTCGTAGACTCCACAAAATTAGGCATTGTCACTCAATTTAACTCATTGTTTCAACACATCATTACAAGAACACACTTTAAAAATTTTAAGTTGTGTACAGTTTCACTTGCTTTAGTATTAGTAGAAAGAATTCTGTCATGAGATTACTAAATTACATGATTAATTACCCTTTTAGTTAATATGATATTAATACATAGACCATTTGGAATGTAAGTTAACATACATAAGAAAAAGAAAAGAAAAAAAAAATCTAAAATACTTACATCCATTGACACGGTTTCGTAATCGATTATGTAGTCAAAAATTGAACCTTTTGTCTGTTTATTTTCTGATTAGAAAATAGAATTAGGTTTAAGTTCATAGATCACAAGTCCTGACATTTTAATTTTGTAAGGTAGAAGCCATGGAATCGAATAAATTTAATAGTGCGGCTAAAATATTGGGGTAGTGGAGGTCCGATCTCCTCTGTCCCGAAAACTTTCATGCACAAATTCTCATGTCTTTGTGCTAAGAGGTTTTTCGGTCATTGAATTATGTGTTTTTTTTATATTTTAAATTTAATGGCCGAAAAACACCTCGACACAAAGCCATGATTGATTTTCGGAATGAGCATCCTGCCTGAGGACAATGGGTAGCGTTGACATTTTGGTCCCTTTGCGTACTACTACCTCACAGTCCACAAAATTGGCAAATTCTATGGAGTAATAAACAATTTCTAAGAGAGAGGGGGTAAGCGGAGATTTGGAACTCGTCAAATATGGCCCACTAATTTTTGGTACAAAAATCTTAGGTCACCAAAGGTATCTTGTGATCTTTTTTTTTTTTGGGTAAGTAGGTATCTTGTGATCTTGAGTACTCCAACAATGCATTTGTTGATTAAATAGGAATTATCTCACTGACATGTGTAGGTTTTTTTGAACAGACTGACATGTGTAGTTGAGATGTGCATGAAATGAGCCGGACACTTGAGTTATCAAGAATTAAATCTATCGGGTGCTATCGATATTTGTAGGGTTAATTTTTTAGGGCTTCGTCTTGATTTTTAATGGATCCTCTTACAGACAGTGACATTAGTCTCTTTAGTCAAGAAGCTTGTAGTTAGATTCGGATTTTGGACCTCCTATGTCATTAAAAAATTAGGAAACAAATGAAATCCCCCAAAAAGATTGAAACGAAAAGGGCAAAAGTGGCGTTTTTGCTTACCATATAACTTTTTGGTTTATGACTTTATTCAAAAAAAATCGTTTTTGTTAATAAAGATCGAGTAAAAGTTTAAAATACCTCTCTTTTGGGCGCAAAAAATATTGGGTAATTTAGGTTAGCTTTTTTTCATCCAACCAATGGGTTTTCCGTTTGATACATGAATGGAAAACTTGAATTGGCCTTAGTAAGTATGCAATTGGTAGTATAAGGGGCAAGAGTGTGCAATTGGCAATTTAAGGATGAAGTAAACAAAAATTGAATAGTTTAAGGAGCAAGTGTATATATTTTACCCTAAATTGAACATGTATCAAAATGTGTAGCAAAAGCATGCATCGAAATTGAACAACCAATTTGACGTACTCCTTTGTTTTCCGTAAACTTGGGCGTAGAGAAAGCAGTGAAAGGAAAATCATAACACAGTCATGTTTGTTGATGAACTAAGATATTCTGGAGTAGTTCAAGGCTCAGCTCGATAATAAGTGCTTATTTAAGCTCGATTTATTGCAAGCTCAAGTCAAAATTTGTTCACTCTATAAACTAGCCGAGCTTAAGAAAGCCGAACCTTGGCTTATTTGTAGCTACATCAAACACTTAAAAAAAATCCTCCTTTATACGGGCCTCTCACTATCTCACAAGAATTCTTCTAAGTGATCATCAATGTGGGCTCTGCAGTTATAACCACATTGATGATCAAAGGTTGTTTAAAATGTAGAAAAACAAGACTCCTTTGTCCAAAAGAAAAAATAATTCATCTTAATTTACCAAATAAAAAAATCATCTTTAATGAACTCATTTAACATTTTTAAACACGGACGGAGGGATATAGATGTGTTCGAAATTGTTTGACATGTATAGATCCCATAGGTATTATGTCTGACACAAGTGCATCGAACAATTCTGAATATCACACATCTGTGCCTAAAGCTGTCTTTCCCCTCCCGTGTCTATAGTACTTCCTTTTTCTTTTTCTTCTTTTAATGGGTGTCTCCTTGTGCCTTATTGCAATCAAATTTAGTTTGCTAAATGTCAAAATATTCCATAATCATATAAGCTCTTTTGAGTAAAATTGTAAGCAAAGGAACACTAAAGCATACCTCATCAAAACGAAAATTTGGTTTTTATTTTGCTTAGGCGGTTGAATGAAGAAATGAAACCAAGACAGTTGGCCAAATAGTTATGTAGTAAGTAGCAACTCTTAGCACTATGAAGTGGCTGAGTTCAAATACCGTGGACAGATGTGTGGGCACACGCCCCAAAATTCCGAATTTTGTTGCTTAAAACATTGGGTGCGGCCCTCTTTGAAAAGCACGGCGAGACGCTTCGATTCAGAGTCGCCACTCGGGTTTTAGCGGAGGAATACCCAAGGAACCGAACTCGAAAACGCTTGCTACATTTATTTGATTTTTCGAAAAAGGCGTAGACCGGTCTGTCGTCACCTTCGATATCTGAGGTTCGGGAGCCAAGTTACGAAAGGGGAAGGGTTTTATGGCACCCCTCTCGCCCAATCCGGAGGTCGGTCTCTACTCAGGCATTTTGTAAAACTTTTGCATTTTTCTCTCACTTGATCATTTTTTAGCCAGTTAGGGCGGGGGAGCAGATAATGGGGATTACAAATTGTGACAAGTTGCAGTTATACGACAAAATATTTATGGATGATGATTTGCCCGAATTAGTAAAAAGAAAATAGATTGAGGACAAGCACTGAGAGCGGTTTTAATTAGATGGTGTACGCTGTTTTTCAGATGTGTGAACAGGCGACATGCTGGCATGCACTGGCAAGGCCTCTGCACGCCACCATGACCTGCGTATGCCACTAACAGACTGGTGTACACTACCTTTTCTCATTCACAGTCTTTGTTTGCAATCCTCTGGGCTCTGGAATGGACCAGTGCACATCTAGAATAAACCACGCAGTTTATAATGCAATCATATTTACAGATACAGATATAAGAAATAGCTTGAAGCCATGAAAACAGACAAGAAACCCCATAAATAAAGTGGGGAGATAACAAAAGGCCAGGATTGAACTATGATGCAAGGGCCAGGCGTTGAACCTTAGCCTACATGCCATACGCCACCCTTGAGAGTCCGTACACCAGGTTTGCCTTTTGTCCAGTGTTTGGCTTTACACCATCTAGGCTCTGGAACATGATCAGAAGTAACCCAGGGGCCTTCTAAAGCAAGAAAGAAACAGTTATTGGAAATTACAGCTAACAACTTTAGGCTACAGAAAGCTATAAGACTGGTTTTTAGCATGCTGTGGAGGTGATGAACATGAAATACAGACAAAAGACAGACAAACCAGGATCCTCACGCCAGTAATGCATGTACCGCCATGGCTGGCGAACGGCTTGTGTGTACTGGCGTGCGCCACGGCTTGCCATGCACGATTGTTTTATTTTTTCGGCTCGGGGCCAGGACTAGTATTGGTTACTAGCCTGGGCCTTTCTGGTGCCCCTCAGGGGTTGAAAGCAGAAAGCCACACAAAGGTGGTATACCTTTTTATGTTAAGGTGTGAAGATGGTTTTGAGCTTTGGTGTTGAAGATGGAGGTTAGAGGATGACTGAATGATAGTAATGTGGGTGTGGGGCACTCCTCTACTTCTTACTCTTTCAATGTCAATGGAGGAAGAAAGAACAAAAGAAAGAAAAGAGAAAGAGGGCTTAGCCTTCTTAATGTGGTTAACCCCTTGCAAATGAATGCAAGGGGGGTATTTATAGAGGAGAGAGGGACTGAGAGGAGGGCTGATCAGTTGGGTTAGGGCTTTGGTTGGGTTAAGAGAAGAGTCTCCATGCATTAAATGCATGGGACTTGGGTTGAAAGGTGGTGTAGGAGAGAGGGGGAGCCGGCCAGCAGAATATAATCATCAGGGGGACTGTTCCCCCGTACGAGGACGGTTATAAAGTCTCGAGTACGTGACAGAAAAGTGGTGATTTGACTGGCCTTGACCAAGCGTACGCCAGCCATGGACCTGCGTGCGCCAGTCAATCTGAGTCAATGGTCGATGACCGACGCGTGGCAGTTTACTGGCGCACGCTAAGGGAAAGTTAGCGTAAGCAAGTAGGGTTTTTGCTGAGATTTATCTGGCTCTGGCTTTGGAGGGTTTGAAGGGATTTTGAAACGGGATTGAATGAGGAAAGTCCAAAGTTCAAAGCTCAAGACCCTTCGTCAACTTCGAAATGTTCTCGACCTTTAATCATCCTTGGGGCGACAAAAAGACCGTAATTTAAACTAATCCAGATAGTCTAGGGTAGGGTGTCTACAAGATGCAGTTGGTTGTGGTCGAATTAGAGCCCCCTATGGTTTGACCAAAAATACTGAAGAGCCATTTCAATAAGGTAAAGGTAATCATCAGGCCAGGCCGGCTCAGCCCGTTAAGTTACTATCCAAGTCCGCCCGCGAGTTGGGCTTAGTGGATTTTTATTTTTTTGGGGGCCGGGTGGGCCGGGCTATCTCTAAAAACTTAAAGCCCAAGCCCGCCCACGGGCTTAGCCCAATCATTTGGCCGAGGATCGGGCGGACTGGCATATGGGCGGACCAATTTACAGCGGTCAGAATTCAAAAATTACCTCGAAAGTGGGATTATTTTTACATGCACACACTGTTTGGGTATGGACAGTTTTAAAACTCTCCAAAGTTGGTTTCTAAGTCCCCAAATGGATAGACAATTTGAAAATAATAAATTATTTTTTCCAAAAAATAATGAGATTTTCAGGTTTGTAGTGAGCGGATCTTGCGGGCGGGCTGAGTAAAAATTCATAGGCCCAAGCCCAGCCCATAAAACTTCAGCCTGAGCTAGCCCTCCCGTTGGACGGGCTCGTGCCGGGTGGACTTCGAGCAGGTTGCGAAATTTCGGGCTAAATGATGACCATTAAATAAGGTAAATGATATTGACACTCTAAAAATTGATTCAGACACTTCAAAACCAGTATAATCACAAAGCTATTTTTCTTTGTTTTTTTAGTGTATCTCCATCAATTTTTAGAGTGCCAATATATCATTTTCTTTCAATATATATTGTAAAATGTCCAATATACCCCTTCCCCGTGCACCCTTCTTCCATCCGTAAATAGTGGGTCATCAAACAAGGTACTCCGTAATAAAGTAAAGTTCAGCCACTATAAATACAGCACTTTACTTCGCAGAAATTAGGGCATTGCTCGAGAATGAGGCACAGCAGAGAGGATTTGGGGATTTTTCCTGAGGGTGGTTGCCCCTCTCTGCAAATCGCCCATGATTTCTCCCTCCCAAATCAACAACCCTCCTCCTCCTCCTCCCTCTCTTTCTCTCTCCAATTACTGTGTGTGTGGGTGTGGGTGTGGGTGTGGGTGTGTGTGGGTGTGGGTGTGGGTGTGGGTGTGTGTGTGTGTGTGTTTGTGATGGTGGTGGCGGCGAATCTGATGAAGCTCATGGATTTCTTGATGTCGGGTAAATTACGATTCGCCAGTCATTGCTCCACGAATCCAGAAACCAAGCAGAACCAAAACAATGTTTCACAAGAGGCTGCGATGATGATGATGACTAAGGTTGCGTTCTTTTGAACGTAACTTAAAGGGAAAATGACGGCCATGACGTGTTTTACTTAAAACTTACTACTGTATCTTGTTTCCTTTAGCGGAACGGGGCCTGAATAATTACTCCTTCTTTCCCATTAGAGGCTGTGATGATGATTAAGATCTCCAGAGCAAGAGAGTCGGGCTTTGAGAATCCGACCCGTTTCATGGCGGGGCAACCCGGTTCATCTGTGGTTGCAGCCATGGCGGAGTTGGCGTTCTCGGCCTCGTCGCATGCAGATCTGAGCCTCCCCCTTTCTTCCCCATCATCTTCTCTAGTGATCCGTATATACGTATATATATTTATACCTATATGTACATTTCTGTGTGAAAGATATCTCTTGGAATTCTCTCAAATTGGGGAATTTTTTTAATTTATAAATTCACCCTATTTTTGTATAGAAGTTTTTTTTTTTTTGGGTGTATTTTGTCCACTAAATGACTAGAAAATGAGAGCATTTATAAAAATAAAAAAAGAGTAAAAATTACTACCCATTGAAAAAGATAAAAGGTTTTTTTATTTATTAAAAGTATATTGTAAAATATGGTTGGTTGATAACTACTTTCTACCTAAAAAGTCTTTCTTTTTATTTCCGTTATCCTCTGAATTGTTTCCAAAATTAGTTGTAAGTTTTTACTTCTTGCATTTTTCTAGTTGAGATGAAAAGCAAAAAGCACTAACAACAAATATAAAATGTTTTTACCAAAAAGATAAATAATTCATATAGTCTTTTGTTTATCTTCTTTGAATTTTATTTTCTAAGAATTCTCCATATCCGACAAATGAAAAGAAAAAGAAAATTCTTTGATTAACGTATGGTGCAGAAGGAAGAGAGCCACACTGCCATGAAAATTGCCAAAAGATTTCGAATAAAGATTCTAAGGGTGGCTTTATCGATGTTATCTACTCCCTCCGCACCAAATTCTTTGTTCGATTCGCAAAGCGGAGTGTTAAAAATAATGCAATTTTTTCAAGAAAAAATTTAAATTTTTTTCACAAATTAAAAATAGTCATTGATATCTAGTAAATTGTTGAAAAACTTTTGATTTTTTTTTACAAAAATTGTATTATTTTTAACACTCTTTGCGGATCGGACAAAGAATTTGGGGCGGAAGGAGCAGTAAATAAAAGGCATTGAAGTGGAACAATACTTTCTTTTCTTTTCTTTTTTTTTCTGAAAAACAAACAATTGAAAGCCTCTAATTATTTCTGCCGGACAGACATGTTTCTTCGGAGATGAGATCCTCTGTTTGACCTGTCTGTCCCATCCTTCTCGGTCGTTGATTTCGTAAATCAACGGTTGAGATAGGCCGAGCATGTTTTGCTCCAAAACGATTTTATTTTTAGAAAAAAGTGTTCGGCCTATCTCAACCGTTGATTTGCAAGATCAACGGTCGAGAATGGTAGAACAGGCAGGTCAGACAGGGGGGACTCGGACAGGAGATCCGGAGTGGTTTCTTCTTCAATGATTTTTAAAATAAAATGAGCTGTTTTTTTTTCGAAATGGAGACAACTTGGTTATTATATTGAACATGCGTATGTGTAGGGGTATTCAATTAACAGTACAGTTGTAATATGCATATCATCTTCTTCTTTTTTTAATCAAAAGTGAGAAGATTGTATTGATAAACGTCTAACGGCACTTACAGAACGAGATCATTACAAAGAATTTGGACAAAGTCAAACTAATCGTCTAACAAATAAAAAACAGTAAATCACAAGGCAATCGATATCTTTCATCCTAACCCAGGCATGACCTGACCCAATAGCGACACTTTTAAATTGCTTAACCTAATTAGGAGTCTCAAATGAGAAAAAGTGCAAAGTTTTTTTTTTTTTTTTTTAAAGACTTTCGATAATATTTTTTTTTTTACACCAAATTTTTACCCAGACTATTTTGGTAAGGGGTCAAATGCACTCCACCAAAGTATGAACGCACCAATTAACTCCCAAGAACTACAGATCTGCCAAGCCGCCACGGATTGTCTCGTCAAAGACATCGTGTAGGGATAAAACGTTGAAGTACAAATATTGTTGTGAAACAATCTCGATTGAGAGAACCTGATCTGTAGACAAAATTCGTCCAAAGACGAAAAACTAATAATTCTCATTGAACGAGAAACAAAACTCTTACAGATCAGACGATAAGTTGTAGATCTGGAGAGACAAAAGAGAAAAAAACAAAACAAAGAAAGGGAATCAGTAGCACCATGGCCCCCTCCTGCCGCTGCAAACGGGTATGAAACCCACGGGAGGGAGGGGAAGGGAGAAGATCGAGGAGTTGTGGTGGCTAGAATTGAGAGAGAAGAAGAGAGAAATAGGGTTGAGAGAGAAGCAGAGAGAAATAGGGTTTGTTTACATCGTGATATGCATATCATCAAAAGTCTCTTTTGCAAGATAAATTTGAGATATTCAATTAACAGTACAGTTGTTTAATAAAATGAGGTCGTTTTTAGTTTTTTTTTTTTGAAGTGTTTGATCATAGTTTTGTACTACTTTTTAAGACTATTTTGGTAAGATGGATGATCAATTTAAGAAATATAAAGTGTAGTTTAATAAAAATGTTCACGGGCTTGTAACCTAATGACACTTTCTCCCATTTTTCATATGAAATAATGAAATGTGAGGGTTCGATTTTTGCCAGGAGCGCTAATGTTTGGTGTGATGGTTGATGCCCTTTGGGCTTGGTCGACCTGTATGCTGCTTAGTAATACCCTTAGAAATAGACTTATACATCTATTGCGCGTGCAAGAAAAAGTTGAATAAAAGAGAACAAAAATACAAAAAAAAACATAGTATACAGTAAATTTAAGAGGCAAGGGTGAAAACGGTAAACCCCTTCCAAGCCACTTCCAACTGAGATAGGATCTTCTGTGCCGAAAACCATTGTACCTTTGTTCTGAGAGATTTTTCGACTGTTAAATTTAAAACATAAGAAAAAATCACACAATCCGAAGGCTGAAAAACTATTGACACAGTGGCACATCGGCTTTTGTAACTGTCGGACAGAGGAGATCAAACCGCCTTTCAACAGGGACGAAAAGCGTAAAAATAGATCGGAGCAAGGGTTATGATATAAGAGTTATTATCCAATAATCACTCTTGGAATGCTCCTTATGCCTTCTTGCAATGGAATTTAGTTTGCTAAATGTCAAAATATTCCATAATCATATAAGCTCTTTTGAGTAAAATTGTAAGCAATGGTACACTAAAGCATACTTCATCAAAACGAAAATTTGTTTTTTAGTTTTCTAAGGCGGTTGAATGAAGAAATAAAATCAGACAGTTGGCCAAATGGGTACGTAATACTCCCTCCGTCCCTAAATAAGTGTCCGGCGAGCAAATCTAGGTCTTACAAAAGATGCATGTTTTTCTTTAAAAAATCTAATTTTTTTCCACAATTTAATAGAACTCATTGACATCTATTGATTTGTGAAAAAAGTTTGATTTTTTTAACGAAACAAATGCATTTTTTTAAAGGCTTAGGTTTATGCATCGGACACTTATTTAAGGACGGAGGGAGTAACTCTTTGCAGTTAGCACTACGAAGTTATGAGTTCAAATACCGTGGACAGAAGTTTGATACCCATTGTGGTTGGGACTGGGGGAGGACAGCAATGTGCTGTCCCGGTCAAGGGGGCTGCACTCTAGTCTTGTTCTGATGATCGAAAACGTTCGCTTCGTTAAGTTCGTCGAGTTGAACAAATATGCAAAATATCAGTTTAATCGGATGTCATTAAGTACCTGATTGGAACACAAATAACTTGCCAATAAGGGGTTCTAGTAGATTTAATCCAGTGTTTCGGATCCATTCTTTTCAAAACTTAAAGGTTTCGATTAGGCATTTAATGATATCCGATTGGGCTGATTTTTTACTTAGTTGTTAAACTCGACGAGCTCTACGAAGTGAACGTTTTCGATTATTGAAGTGAGACCGGAGCATGGCCTCCTTGGCCGAGACAGCGAGCTGCTATCCCTAAAAGGGACAATAGCTCCCCCAACTCTTTGTGGTTGAATTAGAGCCTCTTATTGATTTGACCAAAAATACTGAAAAGCCATTTCAATTACAAAAAGGGTTGTAATTTTGGCATTCCAAGAATTGATGGAGAGGCTCCATAACTGGACTGTGTTGATACACAAAATGACGTTGTTTTACAATCTCTCCATCAATTAGAGTGCTAAAATCAATTTTCTTAAAAAAAACATAGTGCTCATTTCCTCATCAGTGACTTTGTAGCAGTAAAATGTCCAACATACCTCTCCCCCTTGCACCCTTCTTCAATCCGTAAATAAGGGGTCATCGGGCAGGGTAATAAAGTAAAGTTTCGGCCACTTTAAGTACAGCACTTCAGATCACAAAGATTAGGGTAAAATGCTCGAGAATGAGGCACAGCGGAGAGGATTTGGGGATTTTTCCTGAGGGTGGTTGCCCCTCTCTGCAAATCGCCCATGATTTCTCCCTCCCAAATCAACAACCCTCCTCTCTCTCTCTCTCTCTCTCTCTCTCTCTCTCTAATACTGTGTGTGTGTGTGTGTGTTTGTGGTGGTGGTGGCGGCGAATCTGATGAAGCTGATGGATTTCTTGGTGTCGGGTAAATTACGATTCGCCAGTCATCGCTCCACGAATCCAGAAACCAAGCAGAACCAATGTTTCATTAGAGGCTGCGATGATGATGATGATGATGCTTAAGGCTGCGTTCTGTTGAACTTAACTTAAACTTATCTTGTTTCCTTTTTCTGGAACGGGGCCTGAATAATTACTCCTTGGGAAAATGAAACACGTCCTGGCCGTCATTTTCCATTACTCCTTCTTTCCCATAAGAGGCTGTGATGATGATTAAGATCTCCAGAGCATTTTAGAGTCGGGCTTTGAGAACCCGATCCGTTTCTTGGCGGGGCAACCCGGTTCTTCTGTGGTTGCAGCCATGGCGGAGTTTGTGTTCTCGGCCTCATCTCATACAGATCTGAGCCTCCCCCTTTCTACTCCATCATTTTGATATCTTCTCTAATGATATCTGTATATACGTACATATATTTGTACATATATGTATATTTCTTTGTGATAGACATCTTTTGGAATCCCCTCAAATTGGGGAAATTGAAAAGGGCAATGATTTTCTTTCTTCTTCTTCTTCTTCTTTTTTTTTTAATAAAAGCACTCCATTTTTATTTTTATTTTGTAACTTTTGCGAAAGAAAAAAAAAAAACCATTTAAAGGAAGTGCAAAAATCGTATCCTAGCTAAAAAGTCTTTCTTTTCATTTCCATTATCCTCTGAATTATTTCCAAAATTAGTTATAAGATTTACTTCTTCGATTTTTCTAGTTGAGACGTAAAGTAAAAAACACTAACAACAAATATACAAATGTTTTCTCAATGTTTTTACCAACAAGATAAATAAATTCAGATAGTCTTTTGTTTTATCTTCTTGGAATTTTGAAGAAAGAAATATTTTTCTACATGATAAAAACTTATTCACGGTGTGGACGACAAACTTTGATCAGCCGACAAATGAAACTAACTTTGATTATGGTATGGTGCGGAAGCAAGAGAGCAACACTGCCATGAAAATGGCCAAAAGATTTTGCATAAAGAGGCCACGGGTGGCTTTGTCAATGTTATCTACTGAATAAAAGGCATGAAATTAAAAGAAAAAGAAAGGCATGACATTGGAACTATATTTTTTTTTGGAAAAAGAAACAATTGAAAGCCTTTAATTATTTCAGCTAGACAAACATATTTCCCAAAAGAAGAATTTAAGTTACTTTCTTCTTCAATGAAACATGCTTTTGTTTAATAAAATGAGCTGGTTTTTGAAATGGAGACAACTTGGTTATTAAATTGAACATGCCTAAAAAATGTGCTTGGATATTCAATTTAACAGTACAGTTGTAAAATGCATCTCATAAAAAATCTCTTTTGCAAGATAAAATTGGGGGAAAGAGGAGCTTTGTTTAACTATTTTTGTTTTTAGCGTATTTTTTTAAACTTTTGGTCATATTTTTTGTACTTCCTTCGTCCTGATTTGTTTGTATTTTCAAATAAAAAAAAATTAAATTTGATTTTCTTAATAAGTTGAAAACTCGAGATTGGAAAAACAAATCTGGACGGAGGGAGTACTTTTTTAAGACTATTCTGGTAAGATGAATGATCAATTTAAGAAATATAAAGTGAAGTTAAACAAAAATGTCGACGTGTTTGTAGTCTCTAATGACACTTTTTCCCACCTCTTTTCATATCATGTGGAAGGTGAGCATTTGATTATCTCACCAGGAGTTGGCGGAATGCCTCTTAGCTGATACCCTTAGAAGTAGGGCTGCTCAAAAAATCCGGTGAACCGTGAAACCGGTCCGGACCGAACCGATCCGTACCTTTTGGATTTTGTCCGTGGATTAATGGTCCGGACACGGATTGAAAAATTAGAAAACCGTGACTCGCGGTTTGGTCCACGGATTTTCATTACGAAACCGTGGATTAACCGATCCGGACCGTGAGATATTTATTTTATATAAATAATATATATATGTGTGTTTTTATATAATAAATTGTTAGTAATGTTAACACTTTTTTTCACCAATTTTAGTATTTTATCTTAATAATGAGATATAGTGTAGATGTACATAAAATATAAGGAGTAAATTGTAGTTTTTTCCGTAAAAATTATAGGTAACCTTAGTTGAATTTCAGTAGTTCGTATCTCTTCCGGTTCTTTTATGTTATGTAATGTATTATAATGATACAATCCTATTAGTGTTTTAGATTCTTTTGAATTTGATTTCTAAAATAAGCCCTTGGTAGTTTATGTAACAAGTACTTTCTGGTAGTGTTAAACTTAATTCTGAATGTAACATTTTCCTATTTTATTGTTGGATATATACTTGAGCTTTATTTTTGCTAAAATCCGTGGACAAAACCGTAACCGATCCGCGAGTCACGGATTAGATTGGAACCGGACCGTAGGACTTTTGGTTCGGACACGGATTTCATTTTGTAAAAACCGTGACTAGCGGTTCGGTCCTCGGATTCCTAGAAATCCGAACCGAACCGGACCGCGAGCAGCCCTACTTAGAAGTAGACTAGACTAGACGTCTAATCAGGTGTTTAAAAAAGTTACTAAATAGTAATAAGACGAGCAAAAATTCAAAAAACATATAGTACTAGTAAATTTAAGAAGCAACGGGAAACGGGAAAACCCATTCCAAGCCACTTCCAACATAGACAGGATTTTTGTGCCGAAATCCCTACGGATTATTCGGCCGTTAATTTTAAAAAGAATTATTTAAACTCAATGGTTAGAAAATCTCTTGGCAAGAGGCACATCGGATTTCGGGACAAAAGAGATCGGACCCCTTCCAACAAGGATGAAACAGGTAAAATACTCCCTCCGTCCGGAATTAATAGTCCTCTTTGGGAGTTCGTGTTATTTTTCAATCGATTATATATTATAATTTATAATGCTTTATGTAATTTTAAAAACATTGTCTTATAGAACTTATTGAGATCTATCAAATAATATACATATTAGATATAAAATTCATTACCAAATTTAAACATATAACTCATTTTTTTTTCCAATTAGAATTGAACGAGAGATTATTAAATCCGGACGGAGGAAGGGTTATGATATAACAGAAAGTCTATTCACATAGGCCTTTCTAAATAAATAGTACAAAGATCACAACATGGGGTTCAGTTCGCATCTCACACAAATGATCCAAGCCGTTCATTAAATGTGAAATATTTTTTCAAGAGCCTTGTGAAAATCAAATCAATTCAGTTCGATACCAATAGATGCTGGATCGAATCATCTAACTTTCATGATTCTAAAATCTAAATGAAAAGATAGATGATTGAATCGAGCACCTGTAGATATCGGATTGAGCTAATTTTTTGCGTAAACCTATGAAAAAATATTTTACATTTAATAAACGGATTAGATATTTTATGTGGGACCCGTAGTAGGCCCCACATCGTGACCCACTGTGCATGATCTGTTTTAAAAAGGTCCGTGTGGGTAGCAGCTCTTATGATATAAATACGGAGGAATGACTGAAATTAGGGCTTCATAAAATCTCATTAGTTTAAGTATGAGGCTCTCTCTTTCTCGCTCACAGAGATCTGGGAATTTCTCAGGGTGGTTGCCCCTCTCTGTTGACGACGACGGCGGTTGATCAATCGTCGGAGAGCCGATGATTTCACCAATCTGTCCCTCTCTTTACCAACAGCCCTGGGGAAGTTGTATTCACACACCCCCTTTTCCTAAGTACACCCACACCGAACAACGGAGCATTGAAGTGGCTGTAAAATGCCATTCTCTCTGTATCGGATGAGGATCCTGTACTTGGGATGAATGGTGAATCTATCTATCTATCTATCTCTCTGTCTCTCTCTCCACTTATATGAGGCTGTGATGATGAATTCAGAAAAAAATCAGGCGTTTTGAGGCCCTAAATTTGGCCTTGGCAGGGCAAACACGGAGGGTCTGTTAGAGAGATTGGGGTTTTGTAAAAGGCCTTTTTATCTCTCTCTCATGGCAACTGTTGTTTTGCAGCCATGGCGGTGTCCTCTTTTGTCTGAATAAAGGCGAATCTGAGCCCCTCTCTCTCTCTCTCTCTCTCTCTCTCTCTCTCTTCTGATGATTTTTTGGGTTTTGAGGAAGGATTTGGGTGTGAATGTGCAACCAAAATCTAGAAAAAGATAGTAGGTGATTTTGGATTGGGCAGTGAGTTAGTATTATTAACAGAGCATTAACATTGAATATTTAATCATCACAGGTATTAATCAAACCATCAAAAGCCAGATAATTCTTCAAGGACCGTCACTCTTCTTCCAATAACACTTGAACAAGAACATCCAATATATGAGCAGGTTTTAAAGTAAGGCTAGAAACGATGAGCAGAACATGCAATGGTTCAGTATATGGTTTAGGGCTTGTTTGGTTTTACGTTTTTTCATTTTGGGTGACACCAGGTAAGGGAAATATTTAAGAAGAGATAATAAGCAAGGGTGTAACCAGACGATCCCTTATTCTGCATTTGGAACGATGTAATTTTTACTGCTACGGAATGCTACTACCCTAGCAAATATGTTTTGGTACGAATGTTCCGAGAAATGGTGCACTTTCATTCCAAAAAGGTAAGTATAGCGATCCCCAAAATTGTTTCAAAAAATTAACTTTTTAATGTAAGATTCTAGAGTGAATGAAATTTTGATAAGAGAGTGTAGTCAGTGTGTCCCTAGAAATGTAATTTGAAATTTGGAATGAATAATTTTGAAAATAATACTTGGTTTTACCGGATGTTTATTATCACTTGGTAGGGGTAGGTTTTGGTTTTGTTATCTACAGATAGGGCTGCAAACGAGCCGAACTTTACCATATTCAAGCTTGTTTATTAAGTTTTTAACAAACCCGAGCTTGAGCTCAGGCTCAGTGAAAACTTAACGAGTCGAGCTCGAGTTGAGCGGGCCTTGGCTTGACTCGAGCTCGAACTTGTTGACGAGCCTCAACGGATAGGCCCAAATGTATACATATCCTCACATAGGCCTAATATGACCAAAAATATTTTGATTGTGAAGGTATATATCTTTCATTTTCCTATGGAGCGGGGGTGTGTGCTTGTGCTCTCGCCTCCCTTGGTTGACCGGAAGGTAAAAATGAAAAGAACAAATTATGAAATAACAATAAAAACCCTAAACTTAAGTATATAGACCCCGGCTCGCGAGCTGGCTTGAGCCGAGCTTATCCTAGCTTGAGCTCAGCTTGTTTACAAAACGAGCTGAAAAAATCGGCTCGAGCTCGTTTGTTTAACTTCCGAGCTTGAATAAGCCACTAACGAGCTGAGATGCGAGCCGCTCGCGAGTGGCTCAGTTCGTTTGTAGCCCTATCTACAGAAGTCCACCCCTCAGCATTCCACAAGTTAGACATGTGGCAAACCACGTAACAGTTCCAGTTCCTCATACTTGTTAGTTGTTACGATCCGCATTCTAGGTGACATAGTTTTAACATGTACAATGTAGTTTTTCTCAATTTGGATGGTTCTAATCTGAACTTCCTTAAAAAACACACCCAAGCATGTCATATATCTAATCTCTGATCGGTATTTACATGTTACAAAAGAATTTGCGATAAATTCACCTCAAGAAAACCGTACTTTCATACCAAACTAACCAAGTTTCAAGATCCCATGTAAAGAACACTAGCCAACACGATTGCGAATAGATGAAAACCCACGGTAGAAACACTCTTGGCACCATTCGAGCCTGATTTTCCTGTCGGGGCAGCGGCAGGCGTGGAAGCAGAGCCGTTGGATGCAGCTGGTAGTGGTGGATCGACAACATCTGCAACTTCGAGGACTGGGGCAGGGGCTTCTGCAGGCGGCAAAATGGATGGTGGAACCAAGTGAAGTAGGTTGCCTGGTCTAATTGGTAAGATGTATGACAAATTCGTGTCCGGGTTGGAACAAGGGCTTCCTGCAAGAACCAAAGATGACAGTCATGTTATGTTCTCGAGCATTTGTACCATTTTATCACAAGCTTTTGAACTCAACCTGTGAAGTGTTTGTTAATTATATCTCAGATGTGGCTTCTGTGATGAATGTCGAATTCTCACAATAACTTCTGCATGCATATCGATGTCTATACAGGCTAATGCCTTCTCGTAACCATTTAATGTCTATGTGATTCTGTCAATAAGAGGCTTAAGCTGTTTAATTACTACAACCACATATGGTACATGAACTCGGGCACTGGCTTCAGATGGGACACATTTGTAGGGATCAGATTAATCTCTTTCCTGTTTCTAAGAACGACGAGCAACAACAAAATTTCTACGTCAGAGTATCTTTCTTGAATGCAATAAGGTTCTAATGAAAATGTTTCATACAGGTAAGTAGCGTCTATAAGGTGTCGTAGAACATTTCGTGGAAGAAGTATATGGTAGGCTTCAACTCATGGACATACTTGGTTGGATACTACTTATTAGCTTGACTCTCACATGTCATACTCTTACCCAAGTAAGTACCTCCGACAGAGGTACATGAACACTTTGTGTTTTTGGTAACCGGATGTTCGGTCAGCTTGTGCGCGCCTCGACTAAGAAGAGCAAATGCAACATCACAAAGTATGGTAGCTTAGGAGTACCAAATAACTAGCTGTTTAATTTACATGCCTGCATCTATATTGGCATTCAGATGTATTGTTTGGTAAGGAGTATCGTATCGGTCTTCTGAATAACGACCCATTAGTCTAAACGATGATGGAAGAACAACTCACAATAATAACCCCAGATTAAATGCATACCCTGTGCAAACTCCGCATAATTTCTTTGCATTTAGACACTTGAAAATTTCACAGAAACGCAAGAGTATAAGATCCATAAACTTACTCAAGTATGCATTTGCTGTAGCAGGAAACTCTGTCATCACCCCATCGACTCCGAGACCATCATGAGCCAAATAAGTTGCAATCTCCAACATCGGATCAGAAAAGAAATCAAACGCCAGGCTGACGAATTCGTTTCTAAAAGGAAAGGCATAAACTGATATATTCGCAGCGTGCATATCGTCAACAACAGTGGTGAAAGACGTGGTGAAGGAATTAGATCCCTTAATCATTGAGGCTCTTCTGATTGCAACTGCATCTGCGTACTTTTTGATTTCGCCCACTGTTATATTCGGTGCAGCACTTATTGTCTCGTTGATTAACAGTACTTTTTGAAAATTCCGGTTGCTCATGAACTTTGAAAGGACTTGAGTGTCATCTGACTGGATCAAAACTTTCTGAGTACGTTGTTTATCGAAGGTGGCGTTGGCCAAGGCAGTGGCAACAACATCTGTTATGACAAGACCCTTCTTGGATGCTAGGTAGGCAGCATTCTAGAAGAGAAAGTGTGGATGTTAGAACACAACATTAAGATGGAAAATTCCTTGACAAGAATTGCTTCGGTGGCATTTTTCTGCTAAGAACAGCGCAAGAGAAAGAGAGAACGAGAAAAAAAGACAGACGGAAAACACTACAAAATAACAAGAAAGATGGCCAACTCCTCGTCTATAGCTTTGGCCACCAACTCTGAAAGTTCTTCACTACTCGGTGATCCTTGAAAGTTGAAATCCAAAAAAAAAAGAAGCCCAAGTAGCCAGTTCATAAGCACTTCGATTTGTTGCTCTTGGAGTACAAGAGAAACAACAAAAAGGCATACGTTTACCAAAGGGGCTATCTAGCTACCATGAGAGATCCACTTTTGCATTCTGGCAAGCTGGCCATTGAGCTTCAAGCCCCCATAGGAGATCCTCTTTTGCTCGGGTGGGATTTAGTAACATTGCAAGTTTTCTGCTTTCTGCTTACTGAATGATGGGAAACATGTTCTCATCGTTTTCAATAATTTGTTTTTGCTAGAAGTGAGGAGGTGGCCAGAGAAGGGAGTTGGGGGCAGGTGGTGCCGGAGGGAAGAGAAAAAGGAAATTTGAACAATAAAAACCTCTCTTTTCTTTTCGTTTCCAAAATTTTTAGAACCTTTGAAACTTTTACAGTGTTTTGGACACAAAAGTAGCTTTCAAAAATGTTCTTGTACATGACTTTCAGATCTCTAGAATACAAAATCAGAAGACCGAATGAAAAAGTTTACCGAGGAGGATCAAAGACTAGATAAAAATTGCTGATTGAGAATCAGAAACTAAAAGGAAATATGATGTGATGAAAACTTACTTGTATGGTGATCAAAATCCCAGTGACTGCCTTTGTCTGAGCAAGTTCTAAGAATGCAGATAGAGTCACGAATTTGCCCTTATTAGCGTTTGCAGGGTTTCTTCTCAATCCACTTTCTGGAAAAGGGTTCCTCAGTTGAGCTGCAATGGAAGAAATTCGATGTAAGCAGGATAACTCAAGGCTAAATTTGTTCAATCCGTAAGGGGAAAGGTCTTTTCTTTTCAAGTTTACGTACGCTTTAGTGTTTGAATTTCGTTCCAGGAGAGATCAAACGAGAAAATTCCAGCGTCATTTTGAATTTCAGGAATCTTGGTTGATTTTGCCAGGAAAGTTGACAATGCAGTAGTTTCTACTGAGAGATCGGCCGAGTCCAAACAGAAGGCAACTCCATCTTTCGATACCTGGACCGTACAATCGATAATGTCTGCTCCATCAGAAATCGCTTGTTCATAAGCAAGATCGGTACACCCTGGGAAAATCCCACTAGCACCATTCCGAGAAATGATCAAAGGTCCTGAAACGGAAAACAGAATTAACGCGAGAGAGTAGTTTTTCCTTGCAGTTTTTTTAACTGCTTGTTGAGTTTTCTGTCCACTCTGATGTAGATGTATCTAGCTCTAAAGAGCATACCACTAGTTTCTCACTAAGAACAATCTCCTTATTTTCTACGAATTTCGGTTTTCCATGCATTGGATGTATTCAATTCTTTGCTCCTCGCGATTTGAAACTTACTATTTCAGACTCGTAAGTAATTGCGACCCATTTTCCAGTAAAGATTTGATGCACAATGTTTCAGATTCAACTGTAAACACTTTAAGTTTCTCACCTTTAGCTGGCCTGCTAGCATTCTTGTTGTGAGCTAAGCATGCTGCATCACAGAAGAGCAGTTTATGGTTAAGAAAAAAGAGAGAGAACCAAAACAAAAACAATCGATTAATTGATCCCATTTATGTGATAAAAGGGATATATTGGGGTTTCATATCCTACCCCCTCTTGGGTTGTGTTTGGATCTTGGATTTGTGGAAGGGTTTGCTGGGGAAACAGAAAATGCATGGACAAGATAAGCAGCTAATGGAGTGAAAAAGTTGATTCATTTCTTTGGTTTTCCTATCATTTTCCATTCACATTGAGAAAATCTCTCTACAAATCCACGATCCAAACACAGCCTCAGAGCAGCTACTTAAGTAAAAATGAACTAAAAAGAGTTCGAAAGCTAGTCTCTCACCAACTGATGCTGAAGCAGTGGAAGGAAAATCCGTAAGCACCCCATCAACCGAAAACTGAGAATTATCGATAAACTGCAGATACTCGGCTACTGGATCAAAGCTATAGTTGTAACTAGCGATGTTGTCATTAGCAAAACCAGCAGCATACACTTGCAGTCCTTGCTTGTGAGCATCAGATACAAGAGTAGTTGATGCCTCCAAAAACTGGTCTGTGCTCACGGGCCATATGTACTCTTTTGGAACAAGAATTCCAGATGCAAATGACTTGATACTGGAAAGATTCCCTAGAATCGAACCATATGTCTGTTTGGTTGTCGGTTCGACTGTGTCCTTTTCTAGGAACCGGAAAACAAGCTTTGTCTTTGCTTTGCTCAGTCTTTCACTCAGTGTTTTCAAGAAACCGATTTCAGGAGAGGAAATGTAGTTTATCCTCCATTTTCTCAAAGCCTCTTCGACATATAGCACAGGATCGTGTTTTTGTTGCATGTAGAACGTGGGATACTGCAATAGATAGCAGAAAAGGAATGTTATTCGCTGATATGTTTCGAGTACTTGATTAGCATTAACTGGCATGAACTCAGAAGAGAACAAAGTGTGGTAGAGATAAAGAAGTACCTGAACATTCAACCAAAAGTGACGAGGCTCAATGCCTGTTGCATCTTGGACACCAGTTACCGGAAATAGACCGTCAAACAAATGTGTTCTAGAGAATATGTTTTGTGTCACTGCAGAAGATGAAACATACCGGTCATCGAAATAGCCCTCAATCCCAAAGATTTTTGTTTTTCAAAAGAAAAAAAACACACAAATCCTAATCACATATAGTTGCAACATCCAAATTTCTCACACTTCATTGTACACTCTGACTCAGCTATTTAAGCGACAATATGGCGGATGATCTTGCAGGCGGGAATCAGAATTTTCAAAAGATTCTCCGGTGGGAAGACACTATATTTCTCAAACATATACATATATTTTTTTGATTGGCTCTAATTCTCAAATATTGAGAAAATATCGGTAGGACAATGGGGTTCAATCAGTCATGAATTTTCAGAAGGACTACTGGATGGGATGGAAAATCTGAAGGAAAAGATTATTCATTCCTCCATAATCCAAACAAAGTCAAAACATACTATTGGTGGAAAAAAAGCAAGAATGGAGAAGAGAAGGGTTGTGAGACTTACATGTGACATACTTATATAGATCCTCAAACGTATAATCCAAAGCAAACCATCCGCGGACATCCTGCCCATTTACGTTGTATGATTTCTGTTTGTCTGGGAAGGCGTCTAATATAGTTGTCGAATTGCCAAGTTGTAAACTCGTTTGGCAAATGCCTTCATCATCTTTGGTGAGTTGAAGATCACAGAAAATAATCACATTAGGCAAGCCTGTTGTCTTGGCAACTGAAATCGCAAACTGGCTGGAATCGGGAAAAAGTCCTGAATACCCTCCACGTGCTATGACAACAGGCTGAGAACCTGCGGGTAAAAAGGAGAAGCAAGAAAAAAGCAGACGACATTGGTCATTGGTGCATCCCTTCGGCGTAATGAGTATTGGGCTATAAGCAAAACAATGTGGAACGGAAGGATCGATTATGGTTCAACTTTCAACTTATCTGAGATCTCTGTAAGCATTTGTGAGACTCAACTGTTTCTTTTTGGAAGATGTGCGAATAATTTCTATGTAGTTCTTTGGAATGCCAGATCACTAGTTATCACAAATCAAGATCCTCTCATGTGAGGATTTCTCATGCGGGTTTCTCTTGTGATTCAAAATGAGACGGACTGCGGTCTCATTTTACAAACCAAGCCGTTCATTTGTAGGTCTCGATACGTACATCGTTCATGCACAAAATCTAAGTGATCTGACATCCATATCCATTTGAATGAATCATATTTGACTAAAAAATAATGAATGGCCAAAATCAAACAGTCCATTGCTCCCAAAACAAATAAGATTTGAAAAAGCCATTGCCACTATCCGATCAACTTGATTTTTTACATTGTTGATTTTGACATTGAGATTTACCCAAAAAAAAAAAAAACCCAGATTGATAAATAGGATCGTGGTGGCTCTCATTTTGTGTTATATGAGGGATTTTCCGATCACATGAGACAATCCTCTCAGTTATCACATCTCGGGAACAAAGATGAGAACAAATCGCTAAATGTTACTAATAGTTAGAAGAGAAACAAGCAGTGCTCCATGAAGCCACATGTTCAGATCGCACGGAGGCCAAACATTAGGTATCTTGGGGCTACTGGAGGGTTTACTCAGTCGTTAACTTTAGTCAAGGTACGCAAAAGCTTGCCCGGATATCCGGTTGTGAAAAACAAAAGAAACAAGCAGATCAAGGGAAAACACAAAACAAAGGGAAACAAAAGTTACCATCTAAAGTCTGCCATTTTTGTGATGGCTGCCCATTCTGTGCTAGAACGCACCCAATCAAGAAGAAAACCAAAAACAAAGGCCTGATCATCTTCTTCAACTGCTGTCCTCGGAAAAAAAAAAAACAAGACTAGTTTAATGGATAGTCTAAAACCAGAAAATAGATATCAAGTAACAAGTAGAAGAAGCAGAGCTCATATACATAACAAACCCTCTTGGTCATTCAATACAATAGATGGCTTTGGCAAGTCTTTAAATTTGGACCTTCTATATGTGCTGATCCCTTTTGATTTAAGTTTCAGTTTTAGAAGTTTCAAAGATGGAAAAAAGAATCCAAAATATATTATTAACTTTCCATTTTCCTTCTAGGTTGCTTTCTGGATCATGAAATTGTGAAGGGTTTTTACCAAACGAAAAGAAGATCATAGGCATACCAAAGAAGTAAATTCCAAAATATACAATGCCTTCTATACGAGAAATTTTTGGGTGCCGGGTGGGTCCGAGCAGCCCATCCAGACCGTTCAAAAGTGTGTTGGACGCCCCAGACGGAATCCTCTCTCTCCTCTAACCCCATCATTCTCTCTACTCTTTCTCTCTCCAAATCCAGGCCATTTTTTGGATGGCCTCGATGCGCTGCTCGGGTGCCACGTCATGCCCGCTCGGCATCCAAAAATTTCACCTTCTATACCCGGTGGATACTGGCTCTAACCCGGTCATAGGAAGGTGGGTTTGAAACTATTTTTTTTAGTGAATTTAACCCAGTATTAATTATCAAAACACTACACGTTCTAACGGACTGTAATTTTCCCACTAGTAAAACTTAGAAAATCCCCCATGAGATATGGGCGGATATGGTTTATGCAATCCCAATCTCGAACGCACAAATCCACACCCGCCCTGTGCCACGTCTTCAGTATACACATAGCGCGCCTTATAAACATGTAGGGTCCCACGAATCCCCAACTCAAGGATCGGGGATGGAATAGGGTCCCTACCCGTTTTCATCTCTAGTAAATTTAGCTTATTCTTTTCTTTTCTTTTTTTTTTTGTGGTCATACGGAAATTTAGCTTATTCTAGTAAATTTAGCTTATTCGCCTCATTATATTCTCATCTTTTATCTTTTCCTTTTCTCTCCAGAAATATCTCAATATATACCAACGTTAACCCCAATTTTTTTTTAATTATAAAAGATATTTTCCTTTAAGATACTAATCTTTCACAATCGCATCCCAAAGTTTCCATTAGTGTGGATTTTAAATGAATGCGGTGAAAATACCAGATTCTCTGAGCATGATTATAGGGATTTCAGACTTGTGACGGATTTGTCGGGATCCCAAGAAGGAATAAACCCATAGGTTATCACCCGCCAAAGCTTGAGCAAAACAAAGCTTCCCTCACACGCCTCTCAATACTAGTGCGGGTTCAACCCTCTAACCGCGCGGAAAAGAGCGGGCAATATAATCTATTTCTAATATAAAAAAGGAGCTACCAACTTTGGAATGAACAGGAAGTGTCGCAAAAGTGATTTTCATAATAAAAAAGTTTTTGTTGCTCTTTACTTTAATCACGACAAAAATTAACTGTTGTGACGATAAATGTAAAATCACTCTCTCTAATTGCCATACCCCACAATTTACTCTTAAGTACACACTCCATGTATTTCACAGTCAGACCTACCTGCACACAAAATAATGAAGACTGAATAGAATTAACTTACCTGAATCTTGATGTGTTGGCTGAAAGAAACGAAAATTCACTCTCAAAGATTAACAAAAACTTGTGGGAAAAAAAAAAGTGAAGAAACCCCAAAGGCAGTGAGGGAAATGGAATGTAACAGGAGAGAGAGAGAGAGAGAGAGAGTGAGATTTGGCCATAATAACTCTCAACACGTTTCTCGCATTAATAACCGGTCAAGTTGGCTGTAACTCATCTGAGGGAAGAATTATTGGATGCTCTTGGAACGTCATATGGCCTTCCTCTATATGGGTGAGCATAACTCGAATTGATTCGGTAAGATCCTTCGCTCTTGCTCTCAATATTGCTAGCGCAAGTTTTAGTGTACGTAGTTTGGAATACTTTGAAAAAATAGTTTTACGCTCGCACTCTTATTACTTGTGCTCACGCATTATCTTGGAACGTCATATGGCCTTCCTCGATATGGATGAGCATATAACTTGAATTGGTTCGGTTCTTGGTCACGTGATTTTTAAGTAAGATCCTTCACTTCTGCTCTCAATATCGCTCACGCAAATTGTAATACTAGTTTGGAATACTTTGAAAAAATAGTGTTATGCTCGCACTCCAAAATTAGTAGAATCCAATGAAAGTCATTTACTCAAACTCTTTTTTCCGCATAAGCACAATTATTTTACAACAAAGTGTAGTGATTCAGCTCGGATTGGAACGTAAATTAATTATTTATGAAAATTAACACTGTAGACCAAATGATTTGAATTTTTTTTTTTCCTTTTTCAACTAATCATGCTAATAAAGATTAAACCTAATTGCTTGGTTCGGAATGAATTCATGGTTCAGTCTGTCAATTCGATACCAGGATCATAGATAAATAAGAACAAATTACAATTAATAACAGAAAAAAAACAAAAAACCGTAGAAAAAAACAAAATACAAAGAAAAGTCGCTCAATTTCGATAGTGGACTCTTTACTCTGCTTATGTGGGTGGAGGACCGCCACTGGATATACGCCCTACTGCATGACGGTCATTGGATTTACTTCTTGATGCCTTCACCACCGTTGTCGGTTGTCGTGACGACCATCAATATGAGAGGCATTTCGTCACTGGAGCACCATCTAACACCCAATAATTTCTTCGTAGAAGGGTCGACTATTCTATTCCTTTACATTTATTGTGGTCTTTTAACCATGTTTGCTCTTTTTTGGAATAGAGATGAATGTCTTACTCTGTATGTACCAATTCTTGAAAATAATTTCTTGTGTATTTGAGCTTTGAGAGTTTGAGGGACCACATTTGAGTTTTGGGTTAATTACAAGGAGATTCCTCAAAAGCATAAGCAATTATCACTTTTTTTTTGAAAGGAAATTTTTTTTCTAATCTTTGAAATTGTTACTAAAATTGCAGGAAAAGGGATATCGCTTAATCCCCTCAACTAAGATATCACGTAATACCTATTTGAATATCACTTTGTGATAACCAGATATCCGGATCCGCTTGCGCATATCTCCAGGTCTTGAAGTTAATGCCGGCACAAACCCTTCAGTGACCCTAATATTTAGAATGTTCGGCTTCCTTAAAATTTGAACATGTGACTTCATGGAAGATGAACACTATTTATTTTATCATGCCCACTTGACCATACCGCTTGGGTTCATATTGGGTCACTTTTATGGCATCATTAGTTGCTTATGATATTTGCCACCGTGGTGGCAAACTGTTCGTCTTTTGACATTTATATATCTCTTTGACATTTAAGTGAATAAAAACGAATAGCTACAACTATATGCATCATACACATATTATTCAGCTGGTGTACATGTTTTTGCCAAACTAAATGCACTTAGGTTAATGACTAGAGCCGACCCAAGGTATTTGG
Organism: Rhododendron simsii; assembly: GCA_014282245.1. Classification (NCBI taxonomy): domain Eukaryota; kingdom Viridiplantae; phylum Streptophyta; class Magnoliopsida; order Ericales; family Ericaceae; genus Rhododendron; species Rhododendron simsii. The sequence continues at coordinate 5,950,024 of CM024953.1, read as the reverse complement.
ATGTCCAAATCTTGTTTTACGAATGATGCCCTAAACGCTTGATAATTTTTATGAAAAAAAAAAATAGTCAGAGAAGCCAAAACTATAGTATTAAATCCACTTTGCCAATTGAGTCTTTCCTCTGTAAATGTGGGACAAACAAGTTGCAAAACAAAGCCTCCCATGCCACCTATAGTCTCACATTGCCAGTTGAAGGAAACAATGAAGGCAAGTTTTTTTTTTTATAAGTAGAAAGTCATACTGCCTCAATATCAATACTCAAGAGACTAGGTCTTGTTTCTGAAACTTGGACTGAATATTTCCTAAAAAGAGTCCTACCTAATCCAAATACTTAAAAAAATTAGGGTGCCCCAAAAATTAGGCATCTTGGGGATGCCCAAGGCCCAGGCCTTGTGAGCCTTGTGTCTGGGCCGGTTGTGTTAATGACAATAGTCAAGTTGTTTCCACTGAATGATATATTAGTTGATGTTTGTGAGAAGAACGATCTACCTAAAAAACCATGAAAACATGTCCATTCAGTCCATTTAGCTTAGCAGAAACACACTCTCGTTTGGTCTTCAAAACTCTTTACAAACTCTACGTCAATCAGTGATATGGGAAAGTAACACTCGTCAAGCTTGATTCAGATTACAAATTAATGTATTTTAGCCCTGCTAGTGTTACAAGTTCGATATTTGTGCACTGGAAAAACGCAAACGCAACGGGAAACCAGCCATGTAGTTGGAAAGCTCCAAAAAATGGCTTGATGAACCATTTCATCGCGGAAGGTCATGATTTTTAACTAGGCAAATAAAATCCTGATTGGAAATGAATGAATGAGTTTAGACCGTTGAACCAATAACGAGTTGCTTAGAGAATGCATAGAAGACAAGTCTTCGATCAATATTCCCTCGCTTGAACGGGAAGGTAACAGTATAGACTAAGGATCGATGCATTTTGTCATGGTAGATGTTCTACATTGATGATCCGAACGGTCTACTTTTGAAGACCTTTTCAAAAGATTAATATTTTGCCTACGCGAGATTAATTTTTAGCGGAAATGGTTATTGCTCAAGTAGTAGTACTATTTTTCATGGATGACGACTATGCCAAATTGTGAACATTCATTTTGCCAAAATAAGCCTATCCTGGCCGGGCTCCTCACTACTCCACGTTAGGAGGAAAAAATAAATTAGGCAGCATAATTTGAATAACTGCACCAAAAGAAGAAAAATACTATTACCATGCATTTATGTGGGATAGAAGTGTTCAATCTTGATCTTCAAATCTCTTATCTGGAAGTGGCCTGGTTGAGCTCCTCCTTCCCTACAGACAAAGAACCACATTAGTGCCCAACTAGCCGGGAAGACCGGAAGACACTCCGATGGCAAAGTAAGTCCCAATTCAGAGAAGAAAAGTATAGAGCTTGATTGAGTAAGGACGGCGTATTTCTTCATGGCATTGAACAATACTCTTTATAAGGAGTAACTTGTCTTAGCCTCCAAGTTAGCTTGTAAGCGCGAGTACCCCTAGCTAGTGACGTCACAAATAACCGTTTACTTGATGTTATGCATGATCGTTGAATGCCAAATTGGTGGTGGCACGTGGCCGATTCATTACTGGCGCGCCAAACCAATCCATGCAGCAGACATGGTCTCACTTTCAGACTTTCAATATACATCACCTTCCGTGAGCTGACCCAGCACCTCGTCTCGCCCGTGATGCCATGGGCTGAGAGACCCGTATGTATGGTCGTTTGGGACATTGGCTGCCTGGGCCTTCTCCAGGTTAGGTTAGGCCCTTTTAGGAGGCCTTTCCACTAAAAGTTTTAAATTACAAGTTATTGTATTTTGTCATTTCGCTCGTACTAATCCACAACTTCTTTCTCTTCATTTTCCCCTCTATTTTTGTTCTCTAATTTTCCCTTTAACCCGTTCATATATTATCTACAACTTATGAATTAGTGGCAACAACTTGACATTTTTGGACAACAAAAAATATTTGTCCATAGCGTATTGGTGAACAGAAACACCACTCTTAGAAGGTCTGGGTTTGAGACATGCCATCGGGCCCACTACATGTAATATTCGAACTACAAAAAGCTATCCACTTCCATGCTAGTATTCTCTTTTGACAAAAGCTTAAATTCCCCACCACTAGTCCCACTTTTTGTAGTTGAAATGAAAACGCCAATCCCCCATCCCCCATCATTATTATTCTCTCCTTTTCCCTTTGTCTACATTGCCTAATTTTGTTATGTCGGCACATTTGGAATCAGCTTAACTTCCACATTACAACACGTCCATCTACCATTTCTTAGACCCTCAACTAGTTTAATCCAAAAGATCGTTGAATTAATCTCGATATATATTGAAGATACTGTGATGTCTATATGTACATTCAAATACAGATGTGCCCACTGTTTTCCTGTGTGTGGGTATCACGAACATCCTATGGGTCCCACACAGTGGCAGATTCAGGAATTATTTATAGTAGGGGCACATAATCATTCATAACTTCAAAGAATTCCACCATCAACTACAATCATACAGTACAATTCCAAAAGTTTTTAAACGTATCCACACATATGTATTCTTTGGTAGAATTTTTCATTTGAGTAGTGAAGCGGTGAAATTTGTTTTCCAAAATTTTGTTTTCATATTATGTTCTTCTTAAGCACTCTATTTTTCATATAACTTAATAGAAGGACCAAGATTCTCTGCAAGTGCAATTTGTCCACAAGTACATCTCCCCTCGTCAATCCGAACCGTTTATATGATAAGGGCTTGTCTATATTGATTAGACTTTAAATTGGAACAACTCCTTTGAAATACTTTCATTCATAAAAAATACACTGCTTAGCCATTTCTCGCATAAATAAAATGTTCTTATCAAGTTGTTATTAGTGTTTGATCTACTTGATTTTGTGTGTGGACAAATTATTTGACAATCTCTATGTTATACACGTCTTGGATCATCGATCGGGATAAAATCCATAATTGTGCGAACTATACTTCGTACCCCTAAATCAAACAAAAGAAAACCTTGGTTGAAAAAAATAGCATGGGAAAGTGTGGGGGCATGCCCTTAATAAGTCCGCCACTGGTCCCACATAACATTCAACAACTGTATGTTTTAGTTTGGATATCTGTTTTTGTAGCACTGCTCTTTTTACATTTAGTACTGAGAGAAATGATATACTCCATCCGTCCCTTATTTATAGCCCAGTATTCCATTTTGGGCTGTCCCTCAATAAGTGTCCATTTTGTAAAGTTAGTGGGTAAAAGTTGGTGAATTGTCTATTTTGTCTCCAAAAGTAGATTCCATTTTGAAAAGTAAGTGAGTAAAAGTATAATGATAATGGGTAAGTAGGGAAAGTGGAGGAAAAAATTGATGTGAAAAGTATAATGATGATGTCTTTTTAAGAAGTTGGAGTTACGAAGCAGGACATTTAAAAATGGATGGAGGGAGTACTAGATAATGATATTATGACTTGGGTTGTCGCTGTTCGTCCAAGTGTGCTTCAAAACGAGCACCATGTCGAGTCTAAATTTGTTACTCAAGCTGTTGACTACTCCTATTTAACCTCCTTGAGTAAAATATTGGATAATAATTTTGACACTCTAAAAATTACTGTCAGCGCTTTAACAATTAGCCAAAATTAATTGCATATAGGGAATGATTTTGACATTCCACTCTTGGAGCGTCGATAACTCGATAGTTTGCAGTGTCAAAATCAATTTCCAAAATATTTATGCAAAATATTAAGAAAATCGTTTATTTTCGTTACTAATAAGATTGTAGTGCATTTTAAAATTTATATTTTGCTGTTCATTTGGTAAGACAATGTAATAAGATTTATTTTGCTATATTGTTTTTTTATCAAAAAAGTAGAAAAATGATTTTGCTGCTTTTTTTTTTTGTTAACGCCACTCTCCTGTATTTTCCGCTAAAATGTATTGCCACCGTAATCTGTTAACAATTGTTGTGCACAAAATCGGTGCAGATAGATTTTCCGTACAATGACCTGGTATCACAAGAGTCCGGGAAAGCTGAATTGACAGTCCACCCATCGTGACGCGTAAGCAATTGCAACAGCGCGCCTAACAGTATTCCCATCGCACCACATAGAACCCCAACCGTACCGCTAAATTCAACTCCTCCACGCGATCCATTACAGCAAAAAACTGATCAAATCTCCCCATAGCTTTTCAGAGAGAGTTCTAGAGGGAGAGAGAGAGTTCTAGAGAGAGAGAGAGGGAGAGGATAGAGAGAGATGAAGATCACGGGGCTGTTGGTGTTGAAATGCAACCCGGAGGGAACCGACCCGGTCATCCTGGCCAACGCGACGGATGTCAGCCACTTCGGCTACTTCCAGCGGTCCAGCGTCAGGGAATTCATCGTCTTCGTCGGCCGGACCGTTGCCAAACGGACCCCACCTGGCCAGCGTCAATCCGTCCAACACGAAGGTCCAATTTTTCCCCTAACCCTTCCTATCGCAATTAGGGTTTTCTTCGATAATTGCCGTGTTTTTAGTTGGCTCTCTGAGAATTTTGACCTAATCGAAATCGTAAGCTGCCGGTTGTTTTCCCATTTGGTTGGTACCACGATTTCGTTGTTTGTAAGTTTGTGGGAATTGGGATCAGAGCTGGCCTGAGCTAATTTCGCTTTAGGCCCCCAAAATGTCAGGCCCGGCCCTGATTGGGATTAGGGTTGGCTGATCCGGATTTGGGGAATTATTTTGCTAATGGTTTAGGATGTGCATTCTTTGTGTTTTGGGTGAAGGAATCGGATGGGAGTTGTTGTTTGGATACGGCTGTAAAATTTGGTTATTTTGTATGGATGTGGATTTGGATTTCGAAGCGCGTTCTGATTCGGCTTTGGACAATTGGTTTGTAGGAATATATTATTGTCATACAAATTGAGCACGATTCTGTTTAGGTAGTAATTGAAACGTTGTCTTTCTTGTTTATGAAATGGATAAAACATTGCGAGAAAGGAGGAGGAATGGTGAGTTTTTATTGGTCCATGCTGATTCTCACCATTTCTCTCCAAAAGTGGTGAGATTTGGTGAGAATGCTTACTCCTTTCTTTTCTTCCCCTTTCTCGCCATCCAAAACGGCTCCTAATGAAGGGTGGATGGATTGAATTGGGTGAAATGTAACCGTGAGGGTTAGTCCGGGTGGTTGGTGGGTGTGCTCGCCACACAATTTTCTAGGGTTCGACTCTTGAGGCAAGCCGCAGGAAAGTAATTTCGTGTGAATTCCCCTTAGTCTCATGCATGGATGGCTGGCCTTTGACAGGACCGGGTAGGGGATTAGTTGGGGTGGGCCTAATATGGCCCGGACACCCCATACCGCTATACCAAAGTAATAAAAGAAAAAAAGAATTGGGTGATGTGTTATTTTTTAAATTATATATTGAATGTGGAGATTTTGGCCGAACCCATTGGATTTTGGGTCATTTGGATAGTGGTTTTTCCGAATACTGGTTGTAGCTTGTAGGAGATTTGTCAAGTTGTAGTAAAAATGTGCAAGTTACTGAACAATAGAGAAGTCTGAAGAGTAAAGAGTATTTTCTTGTTCATTGTTAAGATAAAGCTTGACTTCTTCAAGGTTAGCTACTGCCCGATTTGATGTTTTATGAGCTTATAATTGTTTTTGAACTATTGTGATTGCTTCGTTCTTCTGGTGCCTTTTGTGTGTATCATGAATGTATGCACTATGCATATTCATTGGAGAATATATGCTGGTAAAGTTTTGTGAGAAATGTCTTTACCGCTCATTAGGGTTTTCAAATAATGTACTTCTTAGCACCTTGATAGTTTAGGGCTGCCTTGTTTCCTAAAAGAAAATTATTCAAGCATATGCCCAGAGTTTATTTCCACTGTTAGAAATCCATTTTCCTTTTGGTGTATGTTTATGTGAAGATGCATCTTGAAGTGGCTAATGTATCATTGTTTGTTCGCGGGTTCACAGAGTACAAAGTGCATTCGTACAGTAGAAATGGCCTATGTGTAGTGGGTTTCATGGATGATCACTACCCAGTCCGAAGTGCATTTTCTCTTCTTAACCAGGTAATATCTCAATTCTCAACTAAATGCACAGACATCCACTTTGCCTCTAACCTAAGGAAAAAAGAAGCAACACAAAAACAGGTAAAAAGAAAAGAAAAGAAATGCGAAGACAGAGAAGAAAAACCCAGCTCATAAACCATACATGGATGTTCATAGACGAAACAATTTGTGAGCAGAAAATAGGCCCCCATCCTTCACTTTTAGGTACTTCTTTGGATGTCCTCTGGATCAGTGTGTTAATTGAAAACTACGTAAACGTTTTTAGTTCAAAGCTGTTCGGGGATTGTTGAATTAGTTTCTTAAACAAAAGATGATTAGGAAAGTTGATTCAATAGGTTGAAGATATTTTGAATTTTTTCAGTTGCTAGATGAGTACCAGAAGAATTTTGGTGATTCATGGAGAACTGTGCAAGCAGATAGTACTCAACCCTGGCCCTATTTGAATGAAGCTCTTACCAAATTTCAGGTATCTAACTTTCGTTTGAGATTTGTTTGGCAAATGTCATAAAGAAAACATACATGTGCTATTCCGTTTTGCGCCATGAAACTCTCTCATTTTTGTTTGTTGACCTTTTTGCTGTTACGAACTGAAGCAACTTTATCTTCTGTCTTTTCCTTTCAATTCTTCAGGATCCTGCTGAAGCTGACAAGTTGTTAAAAATTCAGAGGGAATTGGACGAAACAAAGATTATTCTTGTGAGTGTCGAGTTATAACTGCATTTGGTTGAGACCTTTACATTATCTTGGTTCCTATTGCTTTTAGCTCTTTCTCCCCTATGTTGCATGTGGGTAGCGTTGTTTTAAATTTGAGCTGGGTTGAAAAGCTAGCTCTCATGTATAGTAGAATCAACAAGTTTGGTAGCTGTTGATGCCATTCAGATCCAAAAATTTGAAGGTTTATTTTCGATTAAGGTTTGCATGGTCAGAGTGTTTCTGATGTTCTCTTTTTTTGGTTTGGAAACCTACAACTGCATCTGCTTTATATTAGACATGATATATAAGGTCCTTTTGACTTTGTGTTATTCTTGTTAGGAAAATTGGGTCCATTTACCCCATTTCTTTTGCTTGAGTTGAGATGGTATCAGTCTTCTAGCAACAGTTAACGATTACATGGATTTTCCCATTAACAGATGCTTGCCATTGTGTTGCAGTTATATGCCGCATGTATTTTGACCCATTCCTGTATTCATTATGTTTGTCTTTATGATGACTTATGAATGTTCCTTTGGTACAGCACAAGACCATTGATAGTGTCCTTGCACGAGGTGAAAGGCTTGATAGTTTAGTTGAGAAGAGTTCAGATCTCAGCGCAGCTTCACAGGTAATTTTCTTTGTTTTGAATGGCCAGGTACTTTTTATTATGCTTGTATGTATGTCTCCTGTTGTAAACTGGCAAAACACACATATGGGATGTGTACCCAAACCTCATTTCCTTGTGCTTATCCACATCAATTATTTCTTGTTTATCACTTTATCTGATGAGTGATAATATTAAGGTAAAGTGTGAAGGTGTGATTTTCATAAACTCAACTTTTATATAGTGCCATGATAGTCGGGTTTTGGGATTACAATTATCTACACAAATTCATCTTCTATGATTGTGGTAGTGTGAGTGTATCTGTTTGCTTGCTCGAACTGGTGTTATGGTTCAATCTTGGTAATAGTAATCATACCAACTGGGGAAGCTGGGTTGGTGCAGTGCCTCAAAAGTGCTGCACTTTGCAGTGCTGCATCTCACCATCCAAAAGTGTTTTAGATGGTCCAGATTTTAGAAAAACTTTTTCCCGGGGAAAAATTAACTGTTTTTTTAAATATAGACCATTGATTGTTGAGATGTGCAGCGTGCTAGGGGGCGCTGCAGTGTTCCAAGGTCCATTGGATTGGTACCATGTTTGGAATGGGTTTCAAGAAAAAAACAAGTATTGTGCTACAGACTATAGCGGTGGAGTAATTATCAGTTTTCTTGAAGTATATTGCATGGAACACCATACTACTTTACAGAAATGGACTAGATGTATGCATCAGTCATTCCTATTACTAAAAAGGTTTGATAGTTGAACATTTCCGCATCTGTTGAAATAATGCATTTCCAACCTGTTAATTATTCATCCGATCTTTTGCCTACATTTTCATTTCAATATACTAGTCGTCCAAGTAATTCTAACTGTTTTGAGTTCAATGTCATAAGATAATCCACATGGTTTTATCAACCAGTTGTGATTAGGTGGGACAGGGATATAACTTCTTTTTGGGGAAAAATTGAATAAGTGATTTGAATTTATTTTGGAAAATAGGTTTATGATTGTGATTTTGCAGTATATTTGGGAAAGAAAAGATCATGAATCAAATTCAGTATGTTTATTTTTGTAATCTGGTTTGCCTGGCTTAGCTGGGATCTGACACATACAGCTCTTGTTTGATTGTACGGAGTATATCTTTAGTATTCTGAAGAAGTTAACCGTGTAGTATTTCTAGTTGCGCCTAAATACGAGTACCTGCTGTTGGTTGTTTTTGACAGATGTTCTACAAACAGGCGAAGAAAACTAATCAATGCTGTACAATATTGTAAGCTTTAGAAGTGAGGAGGCTATCTTATCAAAACATTTACTTGTTACGGTGTTATAAATATGATTGTATCACTAAATGGTAATTGTTTGTTTATATCATTACACTCTGTTTGCTTGACAGATTTTATGGTTTTCCATCCTCTTGTATTTTGGTTTAATGGTTTCCAGATTGGAAACAAAACCTAATACTCTGTTATCTGCGTTTCCGTTCATATCCTGAACAGTCGTCATCTTCTGGTGTTATATACGATCTCATCCCTCTCCTTTACAGATGTGAAAAGTAAAGGATTGATTGGAATACTTCATTCTATTATCACGGTCCTGCATGCTTGTGGTTATGAACATGTGTTTTTATGAGTTGGGAGATCCTTTACCTTCTGGGTTAGTTTTTAATCAGCAATGTTACGGATCCAGACGTCCCAAGACACATCCGTACACAAAGGTGTTTGAAATCGACCTACAAATGTTGGATGGTCCTGGACACATCTATTTCCAAATTACCCAAGCAATTTCCGATTTTAATCACGTCCTGAGTTTCATCGCCTAACTTTTTTTTTGGTTGTTGACAAATATAGCCTAACTTTTTATGCGTATGTAGAACTCATGCAGAGAGTATATCCTACTTATTTGGTCCTTTCCAAGCTTACATGGAGAGATGGTGGTTGTGAATGTATTTCATCGACGCCATGTATTCATTCTGGTTTATGTGACACTGTGTTTGGATATTTGTTCGCGTGTTCCTTGATTACTATTCTATAATGCATTGGGTTGTAGATTAACCAAGTTAACTCTCAAGAAACTCGAGGCTACTTGAAGGTCGGTAGACTTGTTCGAGCTTGGTTTGTAAGGTTAATAAACAAGCTCAAGGCATAATTTTGGACTTGTTCAGTGAAAGCGTTCGGGTTAGCCGAAGCTTGAATAGACCCACAAACACAAAAATAGGATTATATGGACATATTCTAATACTACTAACATAGTTGCTGTTTTCTCTCTTCTATTGAATAGTAGTATAATACACTAAACAAGCTCGAGTTTGAGCTCAGTTACTCGAGCACGAGCTTAACTAATTTTCAGCGAGTGACCTCGAAGCTCGATTTGAGATAACTTCAAAGCTCGACTAGATTTGGCTTGTTTGTAGCCTTACTATGATCCAAACTATGTGCACTTCTATTGACACAACAGGCACCATACGGTGCATGTTAGTTCTTCAGAACCACTCCCTTCCTCTTAGCATGGTATCCAATAGATTTTCTCTTCAAATATTATTTCCATTGCTCTACATTTCTTTCCACTCATTACCTGCAAACCTCCCCCGAAATATAAACCAACAAATTTTCTACACCATAAAACTTGTACTCACAAACTAGATGATAACTCTCACAATTAATATTGAGTGGGCTGCGGATAAGGGCCTTCAAAATTTCAAATACAATTACTCAAGGGTTTTATGCCCATTTATTTCTATGCTTCGAACAACATTGTTTATTTATCTACTATATTTTACAATACTACCTACTTCCCTAAAATGGACTTAATCCACCAAATGCCCTTGGTGTCCTTGGGGCCTTCTTCTCCCTCTGGTGGGGGATTAGTGTGCTCTGTCTTGTGAAGCTTGCTCACATCATAACCTTCCTCTTTGGCTTTCTGGACTAGCTGATTGTATATCTCTTCATCAAGATGGTTCTCTCTGCATAGTATCTAAATACACAAATAACACGACAACAAAATTAATTGGTTAATGGAAGATTGCCCGTCTTTAACTTTAGAGCTCCAATGTTCGTCGGGGTGCGCAGAAGCTGGTCCGTACATCCGATTATTAAAAATAAACATAAAGAAAGAACAGACAGTCACGAAAAACATACCCAAAGATACTTCTTGGAGGGCTGCCCGATCAAAGCATACTGATAATCCCCATCAAGATACAAAACCCAGTAATCTCCAACAACAGGGATTATGGGCAAGAAAGGGGGAACATAGAATTTGACCTTGAGCTTGGCCTCGTCGCTGGAAGGGTCAGCCTTATAGGCCGTCCCTTCTATAGACCCTCTCTTCCCATCAGTCCAAGTCTCGTTTAGGACATGCACAGTGCCATCGTCCCTTAAAGTGTAGGTAGCCCTAGTGTCGGTCCCGTTCTTGGGCTGGTTCCTTGATGGGAATGAGGCAATTTCGTACCAGCGGCCCATGTACCTGTTTAGGTCCAGACCCTTCACCACTTCCATCTCTTTGTTGGCCATTTTGCTTCACAATTTGAGAGAGAGAGAGAGAGAGAGAGAGAGAGAGAGGGGTTTTTGTGGGTTTTTTAGGGATAGGGAGGGATGTGGAATGTTGATAAGGTGAAGAGATTGGATATATAGACTTATGGGGCCTACGTGGATGGATGAGAACCTGACATGTGGGCGGTGTAGGTCTTGGGCAAGGCAACAAGGATTACGAAATGGATCATTCTAGAATGAAGAATTGAGAAGTGTTACTTGTTTAGGAAGTTAGCCAAATTTCGATAGAAGATAGATGGAGTGGGGGAAGGTCTAGTCCAGTTTTGTTAATGTCTAGTTCGGTCAAGTTTTGCGCCACTAGAGAGGCTCACAATAACGATCAGAATCGTTCATTTTTTAAAATTCGTTGAATATATCATCAATGCAAAAAATTAGCTTGATTGAACATTGATAGGTACATAAACGGAATAAATTTGTACAAAAAAAATGCGATAACAAAATTAAGTTGAAACTCATAATTGTCCATTTTGTTCTTGTACAAAATGAACAATATCAATCGTTATTGTGGATCCGGGAGGAATACACAACTGCCCAGAATTGTTACCGGACTGGACATGTAAAAAAACTGGATTGGAAGGCCAAGAGACAGTTTCCGAAATTGATGAATATCAGAATTGATTTGGTCAGAGATACTTTGGTGGGTTTCTTATAAACTTTATTTTTTTTTTAAATCTGTTTTGTGTGTTTTGTTCACCATTTTTTAATTTTGTTAGATTTGCGTTATATTGGAGTATTGAATTGATCATCCATGTCGACGAGAAGAGTCTGATAAGTAAAAAATTATGACCAAGATGAAAAAAGGTCTACTAAAGATGGAAAAAGTATCAAATAACCGTCTTTTTTTGTCTAAATTGTCGTCTTATATGAACTTTTGCTAATATTGGTCCATATTTTAATACTTTTTTTTATTCGTCTCGTCGAGACCAATGAGTAACCCAAAAATAACGACGAAAAACTAAACATAAAGTAACGAAAACTAAAAAAATGATGAAATAAATTCTGAACAAATAAGGTTACAAGAACGCAGTATTAGAAGTCATATTTAAACCTTCGATGAATCAAAAAAATTATCAATTCAAGTAGATATGTTAAAGGTCAGATTCGAGTGTTCCCACGGCTCCCCAAAAGGGACATTGCCACAAGCTAAAAAAATGAGATCCAAACTATTCACTTCATAAGGCTCAGAGGCAAAATATAATATCGTGAAAAATGATCAAGTCGATCGAAATATCAATAAGCTAGTGAACGAATCACACATTTGAACAGGGCTATTCTCGTCGTCGAGGAAATCGGCGATTTGTTTACTAGTTATCAATATCAAATCAACTTGATTTTCATAACAATATCGTCAAGATCTAATAGATAAACGTTTAACATTATACGGTACATTATTTTCGCAATTAGTGAGCACAGTAGGCATCTGGTTGCGTTAATGGGCCTATGTGTCTCGTTGGACTTGGATTCACCTTACGATTCACCCAAAAAACCCATGATCATATTGTCAATTTCATCCCTATTAGATTATTTTCTTAATTGGTTTTAAGGATTTGATTCTAATTTTTTTAATTTGAAGATTATTTTCTTGAAGACAAACAAATAATTCATTAAAAATTGACGCAAACTAACAAAGGTGAACTTTTTGAGCAAAGACAAAAAATAAAAAAAAATAAAAATCCCGAGCCTGTTTGTTAGCCAAACTAGTTTTGGGGATAAACTAAGAAGGGGGATAAGAAGAAAATATGGTAGAAGGGGAGACTAGTTAAGAAAGGGTGATAATACAATATAATCCTTGGTTTGGTTGGTAATTTATGTGGGGGGATATAATTGGGTAGATAATAAAAAAAGGGATTACTTGCTTTGCCTTAAAAGTTCTTTTAAATGCTCAAGTTAATTTTTATGGATATTAATTAAAAGCATCTTGCACCAAAATTGAAGATCATTTTTTGGTATATTGTCAACACATCCACTATAAAACTTCAACAGAAAAATGTAGTTTCGAACAACTTAAATTAATTTTAACTTGATGAAGAATTTTTTAAAACAATTTCATGGATGCAAAATCACAATTATGTTTTGTTATTGACAACCATAAACTTATTTAGGAGAAATTACGTGGCAATTAATCCACAATTATACTGGTATTAACTGTTCTTCAACTCCATGCCCCGATTCAATCACGCCCGACGATGTCAGCCATTGCATCTAGGACTTTTCCTCCTCTTCGGCCCAAGCCCGATGCTCCATCTTAATGAAAAAAAGTAGTTTGACGATAAAAAAAAACTGCATGTATATACTGTCATGAGTGCTTTACTAAAAAATTACTCCTAGTTTACCAATCATCATTTGTTCTTCATTTAGTACCTGTAGATTACTAACATATTCACTATGAACTTCATACTTTCATCAACCCAACATGAAATACAAATCATTTGAGTCACATAGGACTTCAGAAATTAGTAAACGGCAAAATAAAAAAAAAATCTCCAAAGTAAACTGCAATGTGTTTTGTTTTGAGTTTGGGAGGGATAATTGTGTAATTAGGTAAGGGGGATAAATTATGGACAGGGTGTGGAGTGTCCATAAATAATCCGGCTGCAGAGAGACTATTGAGTCCCCATGATTGAATAGTAAGTAGTCTGAGTGTATGTGCCAACCGAACACCGAATTAACTAATCCGGGCAAATAGTCAATCCAACCAAATAAGAAGGCTAACAAACAGGCTTAGATTATTAAGCCAAAACACACCTATGTCTCAAATTGTAAGCAGAGAAATAAAGTTAAAATTGGTACTTTCTGATATGGCAGGAAAGGGGATTACAATTTCGTGTACATAAAGTCATAAAAAGAGCCTGTGAGTCTTCGGGGTATCTTAGAACAACAATGACGTTAGTTATATATTTATCAGAAAATAAACGATGACGATTTCTTGTAAAAAAAAAAAAAACGATGACAATTTTGTAAAGGAGGTATCTCTGTAATTTTTTTTTTCCCTCGGTATAAAGGTGGGCTGAATTGGAATTAGCGTAGCGTTCTCCGACCAACAGGGGAACTTACCTGACCTAGAATGTTTGGACTTAATTAAGCCAGACTCGACCGGAAAGGATATATTGTTCCGTTACCATGTAGCGGGCTCTGTCATCAGGCCCCCACAAAAGTGTAATTTAAATTGAAGCCCCCCTCACCCAACCATTTAGTCAGGTGTATCGAACTTTGGATCAGTGAAAAAGGAGCAACCTTGTATTAGCTACGCAGACTACTTGAGTTCACCTCTGTGGTCTAAAAGACGTATCTTAATTATACCTCAAATATATGATGATTAACCACTGCAAATATCTCAATGAAATAAAGTGGTCCTCTATTTTTTTACCATTAAAGAAGTTACTAAACCATCACACTCTTTCTTCTCCCAACCTCCAAAGGGAAGCTGTATGATGCTCGACAATGAAAGGGGATTCAGATCCTCACACACAGATTGCTTCATCGGTGAGAAATTAATAGTTAGGTACCAAAAAGAAGAAGAAGAAGCAAGAGCAACATTTTTAACGTGATCAATTTTTGAGTTTGGAGCAGAGAAATATGGTAGAGCCAAAGGATATAATAGGTATGAACCCAACAGCTAACTTGAGAGGAAGAACGCGATGAAGGTGAAGGCAAACCTGTTCTTATCGAGGTGGAGGAGGAGCGCTAACCGCTGGTGCTGATGAGATCGAGGTCGTTGGAGCGCCAATCAAACAGTCTCTTGGTGGCTGCCTTCTTCTCCGATGATACGTCGGTCTTTTCCACCCCCCTTCTCTCTCTCTCACTCGCTCGCTCGCTCAGACTGAAGTTGGGACCGGCGCTGGTGGCAATTCAAGCTCTCTGGAAATGAAGCCACGGAAAAAGTACCGGCACGAAAAAAGCACAAAAAGGCACGACTGGACACAAAGTGAGGGGAGGACCGCGGGCCTCTGGACTGGGGGACGACGCGGTCTGTCACGTCGATGTCGGTAAAATTAAAAGCCAAGTATGACGTAGATCACCCCAGTGCAAATTTGACCGAAGGTTCTCACGAACAGTTGATGTAGCATGGAGTGTGAGTTCCCCACGGGCTGTGGCAGTGCAACCAAAACACAACAACAACACTGGGGAATGGTGGGGGCGGCAGGGAACAAGCGGTCACCAGCATGTTCGGGACCGACGGTAACAAGGGCTGTGAGGAGAGTGTGGGTGGGGAGGAGATGAGGTGGCGGACTCTATAGAGAGTCAGAGAAGGAAACGCAAAGAGAAGTAGAAGCAAGAGCAACATTTTTAACGTGATCAATTTTTGAGTTTGGAGCAGAGAAATATGGTAGAGCTAAAGGATATAATAGGTATGAACCCAACAGCTAACTTGAGAGGAAGAACGCGATGAAGGTGAAGGCAAACTTGTTTTTATCGGGGTGGAGGAGGAGCGCTAATCGCTGGTGCTGATGAGATCGAGGTCGTTGGAGCGCCAATCAAACAGTCTCTTGGTGGCTGCATTCTTCTCCGATGATACGTCGGTCTTCTCCACCCCCTTCTCTCTCTCTCTCTCGCTCGCTCGCTCGGACTGAAGCTGGGGCCGGCGCTGGTGGCAATTCAAGCTCTCTAGAAATGGAGCCACGGAAAAAGTACCGGCACGAAAAAAGCACGGAAAAAGCACGAAAACGAAAAAAGCACAAAAAGGCACGACTAGACACAAAGTGAGGGGAGGACCGTGGTCCTCTGGACTGGGGGACAACAAAGCGGTGTGTCACGTCGATGTCGGCAAAATTAAAAGCCAAGTATGACGTAGATCACCCCAGTGCAATTTTGACCGAAGGTTCTCACAAACAGTTGAGGTAGCATGGAGTGTGAGTTCCCCACGAGCGGTGGCAGTGCAACCAAAACACAACAACAACACTGGGGAATGGTGGGGGCGGCAGGGAACAAGCGGTCACCAGCATGTTCGGGACCGACGGTAACAAGGGCTGTGAGGAGAGTGTGGATGGGGAGGAGATGAGGTGGCGGACTCTATAGAGAATCAGAGAAGGAAACGCAAAGAAAAGAAGAAGCAAGAGCAACATTTTTAACGTGATCAATTTTTGAGTTTGGAGCAGAGAAATATGGTAGAGCTAAAGGATATAATAGGTATGAACCCAACAGCTAACTTGAGAGGAAGAACGCGATGAAGGTAAAGGCAAACTTGTTTTTATCGGGGTGGAGGAGGAACGCTAACCGCTGGTGCTGATGAGATCGAGGTCGTTGGAGCGCCAATCAAATAGTCTCTTGGTGGCTGCCTTCTTCTCCGATGATACGTCGGTCTTCTCCAACCCCCTACTCTCTCTCTCTCGCTTGCTCGCTCGAACTGAAACTTGGGCCGGCGCTGGTGGCAATTCAAGCTCTCTGGAAGTGGAGTCACAGAAAAAGTACCGGCACGAAAAAAGCACAGAAAAAGCACGAAAATGAAAAAAGCACAAAAAAGGCACGACTGGACACAAAGTGAGGGGAGGACTGCGGGCCTCTGGATCGGGGGACGACGAAGCGGTGTGTCACGTTGATGTCGGCAAAATAAAAAGCCAAGTATGACGTAGATTACCCCAGTGCAAATTTGACCGAAGGTTCTCACGAACAGTTGATGTAGCATGGAGTGTGAGTTCCCCACGGGCCGTGGCAGTGCAACCAAAACACAACAACAACACTGAGGAATGGTCGGGGGCGGCAGGGAATAAGTGGTCACCAGCATGTTCGGGACCGACGGTAACAAGGGCTGTGAGGAGAGTGTGGTTGGGGAGGAGATGAGGTGGCGGACTCTATAGAGAGTCAGGGAAGAAAACGCAAATAGAAGAAGAAGCAAGGGCAACATTTTTAACGTGATAAATTTTTGAGTTTGGAGCAGAGAAATATGGTAGAGCAAAAGGATGTAATAGGTATGAACCCAACAGCTAACTTGAGAGGAAGAACGGGATGAAGGTGAAGGCAAACTTGTTTTTATCTGGGTGGAGGAGGAGGAGCGCTAGCCGCTGGTGCTGATGAGATCGAGGTCATTGGAGCGCCAATCAAACAGTCACTTGGTGGCTGCCTTCTTCTCAAATAATTCGTCGGTCTTCTCCACCCCCTTCTCTCTCTCTCTCTCTCTCTTGCTAGCTCGGACTGAAGCTGGGGCTGGCGCTGGTGGCAATTCAAGCTCTCTGGAAGTAGAGCCACGGAAAAGTACCGGCATGAAAAAAGCACGGAAAAAGCACGAAAATGAAAAAAGCACAAAAAAGGCATGACTTGACACAAAGTGAGGGGAGGACCTCGGGCCTCTGGATCGGGTGGCGACGAAGCGGTGTGTCACGTCGATGTCGGCAAAATTAAGAGCCAAGTATGACGTAGATCACCCCAGTGCAAATTTGACTGAAGGTTCTCACGAACAGTTGATGTAGCATGGAGTGTGAGTTCCCCACTGGTAGTGGCAGTGCAACAAAAACACAACAGCAACACTGGGGAATGGTTGGGGGCGGCAGGGAACAAGCGGTCACCAGCATGTTCGGGACCGACTGTAACAAGGGCTATGAGGAGAATGTCGTTGGGGAGGAGATGAGGTGGCAAACTCTATAGAGAGTCAGGGAAGGAAACGCAAATAGAAGAAAAAGCAAGAGCAACATTTTTAACGTGATAAATTTTTGAGTTTGGAGCAAAGAAATATGGTAGAGCTAAAGGATGTAATAGGTATGAACCCAACAGCTAACTTGAGAGGAAGAACGGGATGAAGGTGAAGGCAAACTTGTTTTTATCGGGGTGGAGGAGGAGGAGCGCTAGCCGCTGGTGCTGATGAGATCGAGGTCATTGGAGCGCCAATCAAACAGTCACTTGGTGGCTGCCTTCTTCTCCGATAATTCGTCGGTCTTCTCCACCCCCTTCTTTCTCTCTCTCTCGCTCGCTCGGACTGAAGCTGGGGCTGGCCCTGGTGGCAATTCAAGCTCTCTGAAAGTAGAGCCATGGAAAAAGTACCGGCACGGAAAAAGCACGAAAATGAAAAAAGCACAAAAAAGGCATGAATTGACACAAAGTGAGGGGACGAGCTCGGGCCTCTGGATCAGGTGGCGACGAAGCGGTGTGTCACGTGGATGTCGGCAAAATTAAGAGCCAAGTATGACGTAGATCACCCCAGTGCAAATTTGACCGAAGGTTCTCACGTACAGTTGATGTAGCATGGAGTGTGAGTTCCCCACGGGCAGTGGCAGTGCAACCAAAACACAACAGCAACACTGGGGAATGGTTGGGGGCGGCAGGGAACAAGCGGTCACCAGCATGTTCGGGACCGACTGTAACAAGGGCTGTGAGGAGAGTGTGGTTGGGGAGGAGATGAGGTGGCGGACTCTATAGAGAGTCAGATAAGGAAATGCAAAGAGAAGAAGAAACAAGAGCAACATTTTTAACGTGATCAATTTTTCAGTTTGGAGTAGAGAAATATGGTAGAGCCAAAGGATGTAATAGGTATGAACCCAACAGCTAACTTGAGAGGAAGAACGCGATGAAGGTGAAGGCAAACTTGTTCTTATCGGGGTGGAGGAGGAGCGCTAACCGCTGGTGCAGATGAGATCGAGGTTGGAGCGCCAATCAAACAGTCTCTTGGTGGCTGCCTTCTTCTCCGATGATATGTCGGTCTTTTGCACCCCCCTTCTCTCTCTCTCGCTCGCTCGCTCGGACTGAAGCTGGGGCCGGCGCTGGTGGCAATTCAAGCTCTCTGGAAGTGGAGTCACAGAAAAAGTTCCGGCACGAAAAAAGCACAGAAAAAGCACGAAAATGAAAAAAGCACAAAAAAGGCACGACTGGACACAAAGTGAGGGGAGGACCTCGGGCCTCTTGATCGAGGGATGACGAAGCGGTGTGTCACGTCGATGTCGGCAAAATTAAGAGCCAAGTATGACGTAGATCACCCCAGTGCAAATTTGACTGAAGGTTCTCACGAACGGTTGATGTAGCATGGAGTGTGTGCTCCCCACGGGCAGTGGCAGTGCAACCAAAACACAACAACAACACTGGGGAATGGTCGGGGGCGGCAGGGAACAAGCGGTCATCAGCATGTTCGGGACCGACGGTAACAAGGGCTGTGAGGAGAGTGTGGTTGGGGAGGAGAAGAGGTGGCGGACTCTATAGAGAGTCAGAGAAGGAAACGCAAAGAGAAGAAGAAGCAAGGGCAACATTTTTAACGTGATCAATTTTTGAGTTTGGAGCAAAGAAATATGGTAGAGCCAAAAGATATAATAGGTATGAACCCAACAGCTAACTTGAGAGGAAGAACGCGATGAAGGTGAAGGCAAACTTGTTCTTATCGGGGTGGAAGAGGAGCGCTAACTGCTGGTGCTGATGAGATCGAGGTTGGAGTGCCAATCAAACAGTCTCTTGGTGGCTGCCTTCTTCTCCGATGATACGTCGGTCTTCTCGACCCCCCTTCTCTCTCTCTCTCGCTCGCTCGCTCGGACTGAAGTTGGGGCCGACGCTGGTGGCAATTCAAGCTCTCTGGAAGTGGAGCAACGGAAAAAGCACTGGCGCAAAAAAAGCACGAAAACGAAAAAAGCACAAAAAAGGCACGACTGGACACAAAGTGAGGGGAGGACCGCGGGCCTTTAGACCGGGGGACGACGAAGCGGTGTGTCACGTTGATGTCGGCAAAATTAAAAGCCAAGTATGATGTAGATCACCCCAGTGCAAATTTGACCGAAGGTTCTCACGAACAGTTGATGTAGCATGGAGTGTGAGTTTCCCACGGGCAGTGGCAGTGCAACCAAAACACAACAACAACACTGGGGAATGGTCGGGGGCGGCATTGGTCACCAACATGTTCGGGACCGATGGTAACAAGGGCTGTGAGGAGAGTGTGGAGAAGGAAATAAAAAACGAAAGCGGGACAATGAAGATAAACAAAGGTGGAAAAAGAGGTCAATCTTATTTGATTTATCATATTTCATGGGAGGTTAGTTTTATCAATCAGCATTTTGATCAATCTATATCTTATATTTATATATATTGATCTTAGTATAGTTTATGATTGTTTCTCTACTATTCTATGTAGGAATTGTTAGTACGTAATAACTTAGATGTCCTGCATATCATTAAAAATATTATTGAGAGCCTTATTGGCACGCTGTTGGATATTAACGGAAAATCCAAGGACGGTTTAAATGCTCGCAAGGATATGCAAGATTTGGAAATAAAGCACGACTTGCATCCTGAAGATCGAGGATCTAGGACATATCTTCCTCCAACTTGCCATACACTTTCCAAGGATGAGAAGCAAATATTTTGCAAGAGGTTTTTTGACTTAAAAGTACCTGATGGGTATAGTTCAAATATTGGGAATTGCGTATCAATGGATGAATTGAAGGTCACAGGTCTCAAATCTCATGATTGCCATGTGCTAATGCTTCAGTTGTTGCCTGTAGCCTTAAAGGGGTTACTACCGACTGGACCCAGAAATGCGATACTTCGCCTTTGCGCATTCTTTAATAGATTGTGTCAAAAAGTTATTGATCAAGAAGAAATGGCATCCCTTGAGGATGAGGTTGTTGAAATGTTATGCATGCTTGAGAGGTTCTTTCCACCTTCGTTCTTTGATATCATGGTGTACTTAACAATTCACTTAGGACGAGAAGCACAACTTTGCGGGCTAGTCCAATATCGTTGGATGTACCTTTTTAAGAGGTGAACCCTTTTAGTTTTTTTGTAATGAATAATCATCTATGTTTCTATCCATCAACTATGATTGTATAATGTGAATGTACTTTTCTTCATGATTAGACATATGAAGATATACAAATGAAATGTTGGGAATCATGCATGACCTGAAGGTTGTATAGTAGAACGCTACCTCGTTGAAGAGTGTATAACATTTTACAGCCGACACAAATCTGTGGAAACAACTAATAGGGGACCTCGCAATCAGGATTTTGAGAATGATGTAATTCTCGAACGTCGTCTGATATCAGCTACCACTTCCATCACATTGACCAATGAAATTTTAGAAAGTGCACATCGTTATGTATTATTCAATACAGCCATAGTGGAACCTTATTTGGAGTAAGTTTGATGAAATTCTGATTGCAGAATTCATAAATTGTTATACACATGTGAATCACTTACTCATTCATTCTTTTTTTTTTTTTTTAGGATGCATATAGACGAGTTAAAGAACTCAGATGCCAGTCTTGGTCTTCAAAAAAATAAAAGTTTACTTTTGAAAAGGCATGCAGACAACTTTTCAAAATGGTTGAGGGAAAAGGTTACCACTTATTTTGCCTGAGGTTTATCGAGTTTAATATTGTAATTAGTATAGTATTAATTGGGTTGCATATACTTGAATAGATTCAGGTAAAAACATGCACAAATAATAAATTGGAGATACTGCAATGGCTTGCTAATGGTCTGAGAAAGCATGCCATGAGTTATACGGGTTATATCATCAATGGGCAGCGGTTCCACACAAAGGAAGCTGAGAAATCAACCCAAAATAGTGGTGTTTCCATTGACGCGGCAACTTTGTGTAGATCAAGTGTGAAGGACAATGCACAAGTTGTTGATGTAGTTTCATACTATGGGGTGATTAAAGATATAATTTTGTTAGATTATCACACATTTCAACTACCATTGTTCAGGTGTGATTGGGTAAACATTGCCATGGTGTTAGGATGGAAGATGGTTTTACATTTGTTAACCTACACCAAGGTCAGACCCAATATGACAAAGATCCATTTATCCTTGCATCTCAAGCAAAGCAAGTTTTTTATTCAAGGGAAATCGAATCTTCGAATTGGTATGTTGTGCTAAAGGCACCTCCTAGGGGATTTTATGACTTGAAAATGTACGAAGAAACTGTGGATACATCTTCTAGGACGCAAGATGTTTCAGCCCTTGGTATGAACAATGATGATGATGATGAAAGGATAACTAACATTAGAGGAGATTGTAAGGGTACATGGATTGAGGATTTCTAGTCATTGCGCCTTGTAACTTTTGAACTTTTGATTTTTCTTTTTTGCTTTGTATCTTGCTAGGATCTTTTTTGGTTTGTAACTTTTGGTATGTTGTACTAAAGGCACCTCCCAGGATCTTTTGGTTTGTATCTTGCCATCGTGCCTTAATTTGTTGTTCATATTGTACTTGAATATTCGTTAAGTGAATTTCTGGTTCCTGCTACATTACCGGTGCAGATTGGCAAGTTTTTTTTTGTTAACTTGTTTCTGTTCTGTATTCAATAACATGTATATCTAGCCGAGGCACCTGTCCAAAATGTTGACAGGCTATGAAAGGTTAAGTCAGAAAAAAAATGGAACAAAACTTAGTAGAATTAAAGGCTGCTGGAATCAAGAATGTGCCAAAGTTCTTGTTGGGCTTAAATCAAAGTGCCAACGGTAAAGTTAATGATAAGGAAGAAGTTGACATTGGGCGTGCAGTCAATGGTGATGAAGACTTTGTACCATCTGATGGTGAAGAAAGACTGAGTGCTAATAGTGACAATGACGATCCCTCGGGGTCTAAAACAAATAAGGTAATATTTCTATAGGATATATAGTATACTCTTTAATAGATTTATGTACTTCCACATGTTTTCCATGTACATGGTCTTTTTATAATTTACATACTCATTACAATGTTGTCCACTCTCCTTCATTCATGCATTGCTTCTTTCATATTTTCAAGTGAATGGTACAGATTCAACAAAGAAGGCTTGTTCTAGTGCACAACCACTGAGAAAATCACAAAGAAATCAAGAACAAGGTGGCAGCACCCAAGAAGCAACCCAAGCTGAGCAGCTTCCCACATCACCTACTGAACAACCTGACATGTTTTGCAGCCCACGTACGGTTGTCGGCTGTGTGGGTGAGAAACAATATTATGAGTTTATTTCTTGTTTGTTTACTTTTTTTTAATGTAATATTTTAGAAATACATTCATATCCAATGCCAAATTTTGTAGAAACTCCTGCAATCCCTTCAAGAACGCCACAAAATCTCAAACGCAAAAGAGGCCCGACCAAGCTGAAAACCATTGCTATAGATGGAAGTAGTCGGATTGAAGTTAAGTTTGATGAGAATGGTGAACCAATAGGTGAGGGATCAGTCAAGTTGTCTTCTTTCTTGGGACCTCTAGTTCGAGAGATTGTACCATATACACTTTCGGATTGGCGAAAGCTTCCTTCTGGAATGACAAAAATCCTATGGCAGTCCATTAAGGTATGTCATAGTGCCCAACTATTATAATGCTTTTAGTTGCATGATAATAGAATTTCAACTCTTTTTCTTTTTTCATATCTTGACTGATCCAATCTTTATAAAGAAGGGTATAGAGTTACATGATAGAATCTCATGATTTCAACTCTTTTTTTCCCCAAGTTACTCTTGTGGAAGTAAAAATTATAGAATTTCATGCAAGTTACATTGAAAATTTTAGGTACGATTTAATCTTCATGAAGAATGGCATAGACAAATGGTTTTCCGGAGAATGAATGAAGATTGGAGAGCCTCAAAGTCGATATTAGTAAAAAAAATAAGAAATGCTTCAAATAAGGAAGAAAGGCTAAAGCTACAGCCTGATAATGTCAAATCATTGCATGATTGGAAGGATTTTGTGAAGGAAAAGACTAGTAAAGAATTCAAGGTATGTGCACCTTGTTCATCCCACTCCACTACTTTATTCCTGAAAATACTGCTGGAATAAACTCTTGTTTTGTTGAGATGATTTTAGCGTACAAAATATCTTGTATCTACTTTATTTAGATGAACTACTAAAATGGTGGTAGTTAAAATTATATTAACAACGCCTTAATGAATGTCATAGCCTGTGCTTGGACCTTTCGGTTAGGGATGCCAATTGTATCCTAGGCTTCCTAAGAATTACAAAAGAGACATGGAACTAACTGGTTGTAACAGTCAGGACTGGACAAAACTACCGAGAGGAACCACCAGCAATTATGCCACAAATTCAGTTCATTTACAGAAAGCTAGGACTAGCATACATATTGAACTACACTTAGAATAACTTAGCTGTTGAGAGGAATTAGCAGAATAGCAGTGTATCACACAATAGCAGTGGATCACACAATAGCAGCAACACATAGCTGTCAAGAGGGCTCACCAGATAGCACACAATAGCAATAACAGAACTGTTCAACTGCTGGACTGAGCAACAGAAAACAGCAGCAGCAGAAAACAACAGCAGTAGCAAGATACACCATATGAAAGTAGTGGCCATAACAGAAATAGCAACAAAACAACCACAGCCATGGGAAATAGCAGCAGTAGCAGCAGTCATAACAGGAAGCTACCGAATAGATCAGTAACAGAGTAATTGGCAGCCGAAGTAGGGATGCAAAAGGTAGCTAGGGACATGCCCCCTAGAAAAACATAAACACTCCAAGGGACAACCCCCCAAGGATAGGCCAAATTGTGAGATAGTTACAGCAGAAATACAGCCCCATTATATGCACATCCTAATGCCCAAGTGCACATAAACAACAGCAACAAAACTGTAACACTGTTGGACTGCCGTAGGAAAGCAGAACAGTAGTGTGCAGAAAACAAAATATTACAACTGCTGCACACAACAGAACGGCATCAGCATCTGAGGAAAACAGAAGTGTGGAGCCATAAAATAGTAACAGAATCAGTAACAGAACAGCAGCAGAACTGTTCATAAATAGGTCACAATCTGATACTAGTCAAAGTCCTAACAAATAGGTAGTTTTTTCATGGTTGTTTGTAGACTATGTCTTATTTGTCATTTTGTTGTTACATCCTTCAAATAAAGAATACTCAAGCCCTTGTTTGTGGGCTCTATAGGAAAGTATAGTAATTTTTTCGTTCATCCTTTTTGTTACTTTTAGAAGATTAATTGCACAAGAAGTTGCTTTCCTGGCACTGTTTGGTTAATATAGCACATTCGATCCTTACTCCATTCTTGATGTGACCAGTTCATAGGATAACCTACAACTATACTAGGTGTCCGTGACTGAGGGTGGTTTGAGCAGATATAGGGGTTAAGGTTTGATATCAAAAACCCAGCCTGTAGGATTTTTTGACAAGGGTCAAAAGATACTCTCTTTATAGATTTTTCCTTGTCGGCAATACTCTTTACAGTTTGGTTGCAATGTGCAATGGTTTTGATAATTACTGGAAAGAATGAATCTTGCCTATGCTGTTTAGACCAGTTCTACAGCTCTCACACACATTTGGGATTTGCTGCTGCTCTCACAGGGAGGAACACAGTCATTGGGCCTCCATTCTACTGCTTTTTCTCTCCTATATTTAGGAGTTGCTACAACCTTTTTTTTTGCCGCATTTAGGACTTGATTTTGGTTTATTCTTGACTTTAGGTGAAAAGCGAGAACTTTAAAGCTATGAGAGAGAAACAGTTGGAGCTGTAGCATACTATGAGTCGTAAGGGATATGCACGATTGACTGCTAAGCTGGTAAAACCTCTTTTGTTCATTATCAAAGATCATTGGATTTCATATTATAAACTATACTTCAATTGAATTCTGATCAAATATTTGTTTTTACTCTAGAAAGCGAAAAAAGATGTGGCCTCCATAAGTAGAGCTGTTGTTTGGGCCGATGGACATAGAGACAAGAATGGAAAACCCAAGAACAAAAATGTTGCACAAAAGATTGTAAAGGCCATGGCTCATTCTTTATTTGTGTGTTTTATTTGTTATATATGTTTGATAGTCTCATTAGTCATTTGTATTGTTTTTTTACTATGCCATTTTTAGGAAGATATGGGAAAAATTGAACGGAATGGACAGAATTCATCTAATCTGAAAGAAGATGCTGTTTCTAAAGTGCTTGGTGCCGAGAGGAATGGCCGTGTAAGAACATTTGGAAAAGGAGTCACATTAACAAGATTAACTATATTATCACAAATGAATGGTCAATTTGCTGAATTATGTAAAGAAAATGCTCAAATGAAGTCTCAAATGTCGGATATGCGAAATACAGTTGACGAGTTTAAGAAAAGCCAAGTAAGTCGGTTATCATTTTCATTGGTGGTCATTTCAGACTAGTTTGATTAATGACATTTATTTGTTTCCTATTGTTGAACTTTCTAGGTTCAGAATCTAGCAACAACTGAAGCAACACCAACTATACCCCTTGTTTCTCCATCGGTGAAATGTCATCCACAGAGTGACATTACCAAGTGCAAGTTACTAGATTGGATGGGGACGGGAGACGTAGTTGCGGAAGGGCGTTGGGCTTCAAGTGATCCACATTCCCATGCTCATTGTGTTCCGATTGGACCTAATGCAATGAAAGTTTGGGTGGATGTAGCAAAGAAACCTGAAGAGTTTCTGTGGACGGCTCTAAGTGATATGACCTCGATGTTGTGGGAAGTACCATCGCATGGCCTGCTAACTTTGTTATTCTGGACTCTTCTTCCCTAGGGTATTGTACTTCTACTCTCCTCCATATCAAAGTATTCTCTCAGATGATAAATGTATGTTTGATTGCCCGTTTTAATGATCTCCATGTTGGAGGGTAGATTGCTACACCAGAATTTATGCATACCTAGTTTTAGTGTTGTTTATTTTTTGCTAGGAAACATCAGTTAACTATTTGGGAGGACATTAGTAAGCATAACATGACAAGAATGAAGAAACTTTTGGGACAAGGTCATTTTTAGGAGTTTAAAGTTAATAGCTTTGAAAGGAACATTGAGTATGAAGGTGTTTAATCAAAGTAATGCATGCTTTTTAAAAAGAAGAATATGCTGTTTTACTCTATCTATGTGGACAGCTTGTTACCAATATGGTATTGAATCAAAGGTTTGTTAGAAATATGTTAAACGTAAACCCAATTTGGGTATATCAATTGGCTGTGTGTGTGTCTCTTTAGTCTTTATAAGAAAAAAACATAAGAAGAGAGAAAAACGTAAAGAGAGAAAAAGAAGGGTTTTGAGTGGTCTTGTGTGTGCTATGTTTTGGATGTGAAGGCAACTTTGTAAAGCTTAGATTTGTGAAAGAAAATTCAGTTTTCTTGTGCCCAGATAAGTCTACTTCCTCCTCTATTTTATTGCTGGAAAAACTGCACATTTGTAGCTCACTTGTGTGCAGGAAATCTGTTCTGTTCTGCTGCATTTCTGCTATGGTTTTGTTCAGTTTAAGATTGTTTTGGGTGATATTTATGTTTGTTTTTGGGTCCCTTATTCCCCCCAACAAGGTTGGCCTAAATGTCTAACACTTAGAATTTTCCTTGGAGTCCAAGAACAATCAGTTGGGATGTCCCCATATGCTAAATGCTTTGATTTTGTTATACCCACCACCACCTCTCTTGTTAGTCCGAGATAAGAAGCATGGATACGGATATGGGACAAGGACAATGATAAGCGGACTAGTGTATCGTGTAACACCTCGATTGAAAAGCACTGGATTCCTCCAACTGTAACAGATTCTCAGTCCATAACAAAACAGTGCCAAGTTAGTTAGGGATCTTGTTAAGTGGACTGTAATCAAGATCAATACTGAGTAGTACGATATATATATATATATATAACTAATGTAATCGCTGCTATTGTGTGATTGTGGAATAGATTGATTAGTTTCTAAAAACTCTTTAGACATGATACGATCGGATACGTATGGAGAGTATTCGAGAGTTTCTAAAAATTCTTTAGACATGATAGGATCGGATACGTACGAAGAGTATCGGTATCGGATACCGATACGTGATACGGAGGCCAAAATAGAATATTCATGCTTTAGAGGCAGCTTGAGCATGAAATTCAGACTCATTCATTATTTGTCTGTTCTACTGGATATATATGTTCACAGTCTCATTGGTCATTTACAATGGTTTTTTATTATGTAATTTTTAGGATGATATGGAAAAAATTGAAAATGATACACCAAGCTTACCTTCGAATAATTTGAAAGAAGATGCTCTTTCTAATTGAAATGCTTAGTAGAAATTGTTATGACTATCAAACTGAAATGTTTGCTTCTACCATATGTAGGTTTATGGGTTGATAAAGAAGTGCTGTTGTGACTTTTTGCTGAAGATATAGGTATGATCTTGCAAGTGTGATGGTTGTCATGACCGCTTGGTTGGTTGAAGCTTTTTGTTGATACTTATGGGATGGATAGATTTTGGAAAGACTCTTTTGGTTGAAGCCTTCGTGTTAATATTTTGGTCTCAATGTTTGAACTCCACTTTTGGGATATATAGGTGTTTAGGAAGGCCTTTTTGTTGATATTTAATGACAAGGCTTGTATTCCACTTTTGGGATACGTAGATGTTTTAGAAGGCCTTGTGGGATTGATAGATTTTGGAAGGACTCTTTTGGTTGAAGCTTTTGTGTTAATATTTTGGTGTCAAGGTTTGAACTCCACTTTTGGGATACATAGATGTTTAGGAAGGACATTTTGTTGAAATTTTGTAACAATGCTTGTACTCCACTTTTGGGATACGTAGATGTTTTCGATGGCCTTTTTGTTGATAAATAGTGACAAGGCTTGTACTAGCTAAAAATGTTGGAAGGACATTTTGTATATTGAATTTCTTTTATGTAATGATAATCGCTTTGATGTTTGGAGACATTTTGTTGGTTTTGTAAGTAATATTGTGAAATATATTTGCCAAGGAAGTCATTGGAGCCGCTATCTTTTTTTTTTGTTTAAGCATTGTATGAACTTATGTGAAATGCGATTCAGGTTGGATTGCAAAAATCAATTGGAATAGCAGGCTAAAAATGTTATAAAAAATTTACAATGGACAGCAGGTGGAAAATTTATGAAAAATAAAAAACTTTGAATTTACAGCGTTTCTCGAACATTGTAGAAACTTTTCAATTTGTCGCATCCCTCAAATGCTATTGAAAATTTCAAATTTATAGCGTTTTAAAAATGTTATAGAAATTTTAACATCTATAGCGTT
This sequence comes from Rhododendron simsii, assembly GCA_014282245.1. Lineage (NCBI taxonomy): Eukaryota > Viridiplantae > Streptophyta > Magnoliopsida > Ericales > Ericaceae > Rhododendron > Rhododendron simsii. The sequence goes on along the minus strand of CM024953.1, from coordinate 5,921,241 downwards.
CATAAAATGCTATAGAAACTTTACATTCTATAGTGTTTTTAAAATGCTATAGAAATTTTAACATCTATAGCGTTCATAAAATGCTATAGAAACTTTACATTTTATAGCGTTCTAAAAATGTTATAGAAATTTTACAATCTATAGCGTTCTAAAAATGCTGTAAAAAGTTTACATTCTACAGCGTTCGAAAAACGCTATAAAAAGTCTACCATTCTATAGCGTTTTTAAAACGCTGTCGAAAGTCCAAGACATTTAACAACATTGGCTAATACAGTGTTTGTAAAAACACTGTCTATATCATTTAAAAGCGTTTTTTGAACGCTGTAAAATGCGATTTTTCTTGTAGTATCTCTTCTATCGAATGGTAGTATAAAACGCTAAACAACCTCGAGTTTGAGCTCAATTATTCGAGCACGAGCTTAACTAATTTTCAGCGAGTGACCTCGAAGCTCGGTTTGAGAAACTTCAAAGCTCGACTTTCGCTTGTTTTAGCCTTACTATGATCCAAACTATGCGCACTTCTATTGACACAACAGGCACCATGCGGTGCATGTTAGTTTTTCATAACCACTCCCTCCCTCTCAGCATGGTACCCAATAGATTTTCTCTCCAAATATTATTTTCATTGCTCTACATTTTTTTACACTTATTACCTGCAAACCTCTCACGAAATATAAACCAACAAATTTTCTACACCATAAAACTTGTATTCACAAACTAGATAACTCTCACAATTAATATTGAGTGGGCCGCGGATAAGGGCCTTCAAAATTTCAAATACAATTACTCAAGGGTTTTAAGCCCCTTTATTTCTATGCTTCGAACAACATTGTTTATTTATCTACTATTTTGCAATACTACTTACTTCCCTAAAATGAACTTAATCCACCAAAATGCCCTTGGTGTTCTTGGGGCCTTCTTCTCCCTCTGGTGGGGGATTTGTGTGCTCTGTCTTGTGAAGCTTGCTCACGTCAAAACCCTCCTCTTTGGCTTTCTGGACTAGCTGGTTGTATATCTCTTCATCAAGATGGTTCTCTATGCATGGTATCTAAATCGACAAATAACAAAGGAAGAAAATTACTAATTTGTTAATGAAAGATTTGCCGGTTGTTAACTTTAGGGCTTCGGAATTTGTCGGGATGCGCACAAGATGGTCCAGACATTCGGTTATAAAAAACACGTAAATGAAGGACAGACATAGTCACGAAAACATACCCAAAGATACTTCTTGGAGGGCTGCCCAATCAAAGCATACTGATAATCCCTATCAAGATACATAACCCAGTAATCCCCAACAACAGGGATTATGGGCAAGAAGGGGGAACATAGAATTTGACCTTGAGCTTGGCCTCGTCACTAGAAGGGTCAGCCTTATAGGCCGTTCTTTCTATAAATTCTCTCTTCCCATCAGGCCAGGTCTCGTTTAGGACATCAATGTGTATGGTTCGCTAGCTTATGAAAGACTGGATTGCTGGCAATATGAGAAGCGGCCCTTGCACAGTGCCATCTTCCCTTAAAGTGTAGGTAGCCCTATTGTCGGTCCCATTCTTGGGCTGGTTCCTTGATGTGAATGAGGCAATTTCGTACCAGCGGCCCATGTAGCGGTTTAGGTCCAGACCCTTCACCACTTCCATCTCTTTGTTGGCCATTTTGCTTCACAATTTGAGAGAGAGAGAGAGAGAGAGAGAGAGAGATTTTGTGGGTTTAGGGATGTGTTTTTTTTTTTATGTAGATTTGTGTGGGTTGTGGAATTTAGATAAGGTGGAGAGATTGGATTTGTAGATTTCCGGGGCACACGTAGATGAATGAGCGCCTGACACATAGGCGGTTTTGGTCTTGGGTAAGGGGCTAAGGACAATGAAATGGGTCATTCTAGAATGAGGTGTGTTATTGAGGAAGTTAGCAATGGGATGACAGTTTCACCGCAATTGATTTGCTACGTGACGTGTTTGGTGTGTGCGTGTGTAATGGAGGGTGTTCCGGTCTGCACAAAACACGTCTCAGAGCAAATCAATTTCGATATTCATACTCCGAGAAGTGTATGTTACTTTTTTACGAAGTCATTTAAACATTGAATGAATCAAAAACTTCTCCAACAAATATGTTAACAGGGCGGCCAACTTCTTTGGATAAGGCAAAAATTGAATGTGAGGTCTTTAAGTGTTGAAGCATTGATGCTAAACAATGAATCTAATATATTTTTCTTTTTATGCAAAAAAATTGTGAAGTTATTATTCATGAAATACTTATAGACTATAGCGTATAATTTCTGAGAGACATTATTCTTATGAAACGACCAATCTTAAAAAAAAGCTCTTTTTTAGGAGGGTGCATGGCATTCCTCATCCCCTTAATTAAGGTTCTACTGATAAGAGGTGAGTAAAGTGTAATATGGATGGTGAGTAATTTTAAGTGGTGCACAACATTCACCAAACAATGGTATATATTCACAACCTCGGTCACTTGTCAACACCTTGATCTTTAATTTTTTTTAAAGAATTGTTATAAGGTCCATTATAGAATTTTGTAACATGTCCAATCCACCTCATATTTCCAAAACATTTCTAGTCCAGCCCATTACTTTTTTTAAAGTCTCAGGTCCACTTCATTTTTTGACAGGACAAAATTGTCCCTTCACTAAACTTTACACAACCACCACCACTACAACCATCGACGCCGCCATCATCGCCACCACCACCACCACCTCCACCATCACCACCACCACGCCACCACAACCACCACACCACCAACACGTCCATGGCCACGACCACCTCAACCATCACGCCGCCACCACCACAATGCCGCAACCTCCACCGCAATTACCACCCCCACACTGCCACCACAACCACAACCACCACCACTCAACCACTACCACCACGACGCAACCACCACCGCTCCACCACCACCACCACCACGCCCCCACCACCATCACCAAAACGCCGCCCCTACCACCACCATCACCAAAACGCCGCCCCCACCACCACCTCAACCACTACGTTGCCGCCGCCGCCGCCATGTACCACCACCGCAACAATGCCGCAACCTCCACCACAATTACCACCACCACGCCACCACCATTCCACCACCTCCACCACGATGCCACCACCACCGCTCCACCACCACCACCACCTCCACCACCACCACAATGCCGCTCTAACCACCATCTACACCACCACCACCGCTCCACCACCACCACACCCTAACAACCACCACCACCTCTACCACCACCAACACAACGCTGCAACCACCACCACTCCACCACCGCCACCGCCACAATGCTGCTCTAACCACCACCTACACCACCACCACCGCTCCACCACCACCACCACACCCTAACCACCACCTCTACCACCAACACCACAACGCCGCAACCACCACCACCGCCACCGCCACCACCACAATGCCGCTCTAACCACCATCTACACCACCACCACCGCTCCACCACCACCGTACCCTAACCACCACCACCTCGACTACCACCACCACAACGCCGCAACCACCACCGCCGCCGCAGCCACCACCACCACCACCGCTCCACCACCACCACCACCACACCCTAACCACCTCTACCACCACCACCACAACGTCGCAACCACCATCACTCCACCACCGCCATCGCCACCACCACTCCACCACCACCACGCCCCCAACCCCACCACCACCACGCTGCCACCACCACGACGCCCCCACCACGACCTCAACCACCACGCCGCTGCCACCACCACATTGCCGCAACCTCCACTATAATTACCACCACCACCTCCACCACAACCCCGCCCCCACCACCATCTCCACCACCACCCCCACGACGATGCCACCCCCCCCCCCCCCCCCCCCAAACCACCACGCCGTCACCACCTCCACTGCCTCTTCCACCACCACAACGGTGCCACCCCCACCACTCCACAACCACCGCCACGCCCCCATCACCATCTCCACCACTCTCACCACCTCTATCACCATCACGCCCCCACCACCACCTCAACCATCACGTCACCGCCACCACCACCACAATGGCGCAACCTCCACCACAACGACCACAAGGACCACCACCACCACGCCGCCACCACAATGACCAAATGCACTATACATACTTTTTGTTATATATTTAGACTGCAAATTTACACTTTTAGACTGCAAATTTGTTAATTAAATACCAACGCCAGAGAAAATTTAGACTGCAAATTTATACTTTTAGACTGCAAATAAAGGCACTTTCGTAAACTTTGCAGTTTAAAAGTGTAAATTTACAGTCTACACAAAAATTTAGACTGCAAATTATTAATTGAAAGCTAAAGCCAATGAGAATTTAGACTGCAAATTTTCACTTTTAGACTGCAAATTTGTTAAATGAACACCAACCCCAGAAAAAATTTAGATTGCAAATAAAGGCACTTTCGTAAATTTTGCAGTCTAAAAGTGCAAATTTGCAGTCTACACAAAAATTTATATTGCAAATTACTAAACAAACACTAACGCTAATGACACAAAAATTTAGACTGCAAATTATTAAATGAGCACTAACGCTAATGAGAATTTAGACTGCAAATTTGTACTTTTAGATTGCAAATTTGTTGATTGAACACCAATGCCAGAAAAAATTTAGAATGCAAATTTATACTTTTAGACTGCAAATAAAGGCACTTTCATAAATTTTGCTATCTAAAAGTACAAATTTGCAGTCTACACATAAATTTAGACTGCAAATTATTAGATGAGCATTAACGCCAATGAGATTTTAGACTGCAAAGAGAAAATTTAGACTGCAAGTTTGCACTTTTAAAATACGAATAAAGGCACTTTCGTAAACTTTGTAGTCTAAAAGTGTAAATTTGCAGTCTACACAAAAATTTAGACTGCAAATTATTAGATGAACGTAACGCCAATGAGAATTTAGACTGCAAATTTGCATTTTTAGATTGCTAATTTGTTAAATGAATACCAATGCCAGAAAAAATTTAAATTGCAAATAAAGGCACTTTCGTAAACTTTGCAATCTAAAACTGCAAATTTACAGTCTAAACAAAAATTTAGACTGCAAATTATCAAATGAACACTAATGCCAATGAAAATTTAGACTGCAAATTTGCACTTTTAGACCGCAAATTTGTTAATTGAACACCAATGCCTGATAAAATTTAGACTGCAAATTTATAGTACTTTTAGACTGCAAATAAATACACTTTCGTAAACTTTGCAATCTGAAAGTGCAAATTTGTAGTCTACACACAAATTTAGACCGCAAATTATTAAATAAACACTAACACCAATGAAAATTTAAACTGCAAATTTGCACTTTTAGATTGTAAATTATTTTCTTAAAACACTAACGCCAATGAGACATCAGAAACGCAAGTGTGACCCAGAAGGAATGTGAATTACCAAAGAAGAAGTGGTGGTGGTGGAGTGATGGCGGCGGCGTGGTAGTGGTGTTGGTGATGGTGGAGTAGTGGTGGTGGTGGTAGTGGTGATGACGATGGTGGTGGCGGCGGCAGCGGCATGGCAGTGGTCATTGTACAGGTGGTGGTGGCGTAGTGGTAATGGAGTGGTGGTGGTTGTGGTGGTTGTCATTTCGGTGGTGGTGGTGGTGGAATGATGGCGGTGGCGGCGACGGTGGTTGTGATGGAGTGGTGGTGGTGGTGGTTGTGGTGATCGCTTGGTGGTGGTGATAATTGTAATGGAGGTGGTGGTGTTGTGGTAGTGGTGGTGGTTGTGGCGGCGTGGTGGTAGAGTGATAGCAGTGGCGATGGTGGTGGCGGCTTGGTGGTGGTGGTAATTGTGGTGGAGGTGGCAGCATTGTGGTGGTGGTGGCGGCTGTGGCGGTGTGGCGGTGTGGTGATAGCGGTGGCGATGGTGGCGGTGGTGGTGGTGGAGTGGTGGTGGTGGTGGCGGCTTGGTGGTGGTGGTAATTGCGGTGGAGGTGGCGGGGTGGTGGTGGTGGTAGCAGCAACGGTGGCGGATTGGTGGTGGAGATGGTGGTGGGGTCGTAGTGGTGGTGGAGGTGCCGATGGTGGTGTTGGTGGTGGTGGGGGGGGGGGGGGGGGGGGGGGGGGGGCATGGTGGTGGTGGCGGCGGCGGCGGCGGCGGCGGCGATGTGGTGGTGGTCATTATGGTGGTGGTGGTGATGGTTGTTATGTGGTTGTAATAAGATCGAAAAAAATGAAAAATGTATTTTTGTATTAGCCAAACAAGGCCCTTGTTTCTTTTATATAGGTTATTTTTGTCACTGAAACTTTTAGTGGACTAGAGGTGTTAGGAACTTTAGAAGTGGATTGGGTGGGTTAGAAATATGCTATAATGGACTTATCAAAAATTCTCCCAATTTTTTTGCCAAGTTTATTGTCAACTTCATTTTGTTTTTATAAATAAATAAATAATGAATTTGTCCAAAATCTCATATTTGCTATTCCCGTTGTTTGAACCATTTCTGACTTAGAACAACACATATATATGCATGTAGTGTGCACGTGAAGATCCCATTGGTTATGGACACCGTGTTTTAAATACTAGTAGAATTCCGTATGTTTATACTAGGAGTATATTGGAGAACCACTTCTAGTGAAGTTGGTAACTCATCTCCGTCCCCCTAGTGGTGACCAAGGTTCGAGTCCCACGAGGGACGGGGCTTTGGGAGTCAAGGCTATGGATGGCCTCTGGATCCCCTGTGCTAACCCTAACACCCTCCACTAACCCCAGTTAATGTATATCGCCTGACAAAAATAAAAAAATACTAGGAGTATATTGATGCTAATTATTCCTGTTTTATTTGATGGAGGAGAAACGATTAGTTAGTTTGTGCTAACTGCAAAGGGGCACAGGAACCATTTTTGGACTCATTTTAATGTATCTATTATATTCAGACTATTATGGAAAATCTGTTGTGCGTTCTTGTGACAACATCAATCGCCGCATATGAAGTATTATTTGGAAAAACATGAATGTACGCGAAACTTTTGAGGGTTGTGGCAAGGGTTTTGGTTGGCGGAATTTTGACAATAATGCTACACACATAGCAAAAATGTACAGATTTGTTGTGGGGCCCATTACGGGTCTCACATAAACGATTCGAGATATTCATTAAATGTAAAATATTTTTTCAAGGGCCTTTATGAAAAATCAACTCAATCCGATACCTTTAAGTGCGCGCTCGATTTAATCATCTAACTTTTCATTTGAATTTCAGGATAATGAAAAGATAAATGGTTTAATTGAAAACCTATAAATATCAAATTGAGTTGATTTTTCAAGGGAGCCCTTGTTAAAGTGAATAAGTTTTCTCATTTTTAATTATTACACCCATAAAAGTCTCAAAGTTGATGGTACACGGTTTCGGCCAACCGTGGATGTGCTTTCGCGTGGAGCGGTTCCGCGAGAGATAGGTCTCCATCAGACTCGTTCAACTCAATCTTGGCCACAGTGGGTGGCAATTTCCAAGAAAACCCTTGCAAGAGCCTAGCCATAAGCATGGTTGTAATTGTGGACCCCAGATTAACCGCTGGGCATCCACGCCTCCCTATGCTGAATGACAACATTTTCAAATCGGGTTCAGTTAGCACCACGTTTGAGCCGTCTTCTTTCAGGTGGCGCTCTGGTCTGAACTGAAGTGGCTCATCCCAAACTCTAGGGTTGCGCCCGAGCCCTGGGCGACTTAGCAAAATGTGGCTACCTTTGGGGATGAAATAACCAAGAACGGTGGCATCAGTATTCGAGACGTGGGGGACATTGAAAGGTGCAACAGGGTGGAGGCGGAATGATTCCCTCACGCATGATTTGACATAGTTGAGTTGCGAGAGATCGGATTCCTGAACCAGTCTCTGATCCCCCACCACTCTGTCTAGTTCCTCCGTGGCTCTTTCAAGTGTTACCGGTTGATTTATCATCTCGGCAAGTGCCCACTCTACTGCATTTGATGGGTTGTCCACTGTTGCTAGCATCAACTCCTTGGAGCATGAAAGTGATCATGTGTTAGAGAATGAGAGGTCGCTTAACATATATACATAAGGGATTTGTCCACCTACTGGATTAAGTTTCCGAATTGGATCCAAATTTGAATATGAAAAAAAAATAAACCCTCAATAAATTAGCATCTTGTGGTGGCAGACCCAAGAGAAATACAAAAATGATAGAATTAAAAGAAGTTAGAGCATCTCCTGCGACTGAGTTGCTATTTGGTTCGCTATTGCGATGATATAGTAATAAATAAAGTCAAATTGCTATGCTATAGCAATGTTGCTCCAATGATGCATGTCATTTTTCTATTTTTTTCACAATATATGTCAATTTGATTTGTCATTTATTGGTCCCATAATGAGAAAGAAATACCTTGTGCTTTATTTGGCACAAATATAAATACATGTAAATATAGCATGCGTTTTATCTTACCATTGAAGAAGGAAATTTTGAGCTTCATGCTATAATGTAGGTATAGTACGTAACACATGTAACCTGCCATTGGAGATGCTCTTACAAGTGCATACCTACAAATTAAACAGCTACACACTTCTTGTAACAAAATGTGTTTCAACTTTTAGATTTCCTGTTCTACAAGCACCGTTGCTTTAGTTGTATGCTGGCAGTCTATAAAAACTAGTAATAATATTAAGTGCCAAAATGTACACGTGAAGGTCCCTTGATTTATATTCGTTAAGTTCTCAATAGATGTTATTGTGCTTTCGCTTATGGTTGGTTTCTCGCCAACCTTTTCTCCTGGTAGCGGGTGGCATATATATGATTGTCTTCGGTCAGGTGTCAACCTTGTTTGAATGTAGGTGTTAAGATATAAAGTCACATATTACTTGGGAGTGGAATGAGTGATCACTTAATAATATCTGGGACGTCTCTACTCATTGTCAATTGGTTTTGAGATAGATATAAAGTTTCTACATAGTATCAGAGCGGAGCCTATTCCACCACATATTTTATAAAAAAATTACAATCCACACCATCAGATGACAGACCAGCAAGAACGCTGCGCGATGATAGGACCCAAAAGTAGCAACAAGTGACAGACATCAAAAGCGCCTGCAAGTGAGGGGGGATGTTAAGATATAAAGTCCCACATTGCTTAAGAATGGAATAAGTTATCATTTAATAACATCTGAGACCTCTTCACTCATTGCCAATTAATTTTGAGATGGATATAAAGTTTCTACAGTAGATCTTTGGTTGTGATGTCTTCTCTCTGTTTTCTTTTAATCTTTGTAACTATATTTCTTTGATTAATAATTTTTTTTTTTTGATGAAATAAAAAGTTCTCAATGGATGTTAACCTACTTTGGTCCCGTTCCATTCTTAGAAAATGACGGGCCGCTCCTACTTTTAAAAATGGTAGCCCAGCAAGTACTCTGCTACGCACAGAGACAATTCGCAGAGAACCACGCAGAGACAAATGCGTTTGGCCCCATTTCGGGTCCCGAAAAAATCTAAAAAAATATCCATAAATTTTTGAATATTATTTTATGGAGTCCTGTAAAAAATCAACTCCAGTGGATATCGATAAGTGTTATTTTTGGATTCGTAGCGGCGAATTGAGCAGTTTCGCCTCTACGAATCCAAAAGTAATACTTATCGATATCCACTGGAGTTGATTTTTTACAGGACTCCATAAAATCATATTCAAAAATTCATGGATATTTTTCTAGATTTTTTCAGGACCCGAAATGAGGCCAAACGTATTTGTCTCTGCGTGGATCTCTGCAGATTGTCTCTGCTGGTAGTATTTTTGTTTTCGCATAAGTGCATTGTCCCACTAGGTACTGTTTATAAATTATCCACGTGCCTCTATATCTCTCTATGCATGTGGCCAGGATTTAATGCTAATGCCCAGTGCATTTTCCCACTACGTACAAATTATCCACGCGCCTCTCTATCTCTTTATGCATGTGCCCAGCATTTAATGCTAATGCCCAACTGGTCTCAGCATATCCACGCTCCCCTCTCTTTATCTCTATTATAAAGCACAAAGAAGTGGAGACAAGTTGTTGAAACGAACTAATACTAGTATATATATATACACACACACACTAGTGTAGTGCATCCTCCCACTTTTTAATTAAGTGCCCATGATTTTCATCTAAATCACATAAATGTCATCCCTTTCCAACCGTAATGCGTAGTGCCGTAAACATAAACTAACACTAGTATGTGTATCTATATATATATATATATATATATATATATATATATATATATATATATATATAGTAAGTTTCTAATGCGGACCTCCGCATCCAAGCAAAGTGCGGACCTCCCCTTTCTCGAACGAATTTCGATGATCCGAGTCACTCAATGTGTTCAGAACGTGTTTTTAAGAGTACCCGCGAGAAATTAACAAAAAAAAGACCTGGAAGGGCTTCAACCGAGCAGTTTTTATTTATTTTTTATTGAACGGTTCAATTAAAAATTGCTCAAATCAAGTCTTTTCCTGTCATTTTTTTTGCCAATTTCTCGCATGTACTCTTAAAATCATGTTTTGAACACATTGAACGGCTCGAATAATAAAAATTCAATCGGGAAAGGGGAGAAATGGGGTGGTCCGCACTTTGCTTGGATACAGAGGTCCGCATTAGAAGTTTACTCTATATGTATACAGATATATATCAATTCACTTCTCGTAAGGACCACCTTAATTTAATAAAATGCGGACCTCCCTTTCCCAATAGAATTTCAATGATCCGAGCAGCTCAATGTGTTAAGAATGTGATTTTAAAGGTACTCGCGAGAAATTAGCAAAAAAAAAATGACTGAAAAGGGCTTCATTTGAGCAGTTTTTGTTTATTTTTTTTCCAATGGTTCATATAAAAACTGCTCGGATGAAGCCCTTTTCGGTCATTTTTTTTGCCGATTTTTAACAAGTATCCTTAAAATCACGTTTTGAACACATTGAGCGGCTCAATTATCGAAATTCGAACAAAAAATGAAAAAAATGGATAGGTCCTTATTTTAATTAAAATAAGGATATTTTCATTTGAAAATGACTGTACGTATACATATATATATATTTATATATATATGTGTGTGTGGAGATGTCCAAAAAGAAGGCTGGTTCCAGATCTGGAACCTTCCCTATTTTAAAAAAATGTTCGGCCAAAGTGTGTGGAAGAAGGGTAGGGGAGAAAGACAGGGGGTTTGAAAAGTTAGAATAATCTAAGGGGTAATATGGTCATTACAACAACAAATAAGTTTAAAAAAGAAGAAGTTTTAAGGAAAAGTGGAAGGGACTTTCGTTTCTTATATGCCCCGTTCAATTGCCAGGAAAGTACAAGAAATGATGGGAAAATCAATTTTCCCATAACTTTCCTAGTGTTCAGTTGGCAGGAAAATTCTAGGACTTACCAATTTAAGTTTTCCTGCAGGAATTACTTTCCTGCAAAAGTGATCCTGCAAAAAACACAGGATTTTGCGTCGCGGAAAAAGGAAAATGAGTGAACACTCACAAAATTTTTCCGAAAGTTTCTTTTTCCTGACAAATGAACAATTAAACCTTAATTTTTCTTGCAAAATTCTTTTGTCAAATGAACACTCACAGGAAAATAGTTTTCTTTTTCTTTTACTTCACCTCACTTCACTTTTTTTGGGAACCAATTTCTCACACAACTTTCTCGACAACTGAACGGAGCCATACTGTTCATGGCCACAAAAGAAACTTTTGAAAACAGACATGAATCTGGAACAGCCCCACATTCCCCTCCAAAAACAATATTCTACAAAAAGTACTACCAGAAATGGAAAGTTCGCGAGAAAAAGTACTACCAGCTGAATCCTGGAATCCTAATCTCCCTCCCCCCCCTCCCTCTATCTCTCCTCTTAAAATCTCAAAATTTTTAAATAGCCATAATTTTGATTTTGTCTTATCCAATTTTGAAAAAAATAATAATTTTGAAATCTACTCAAAAAGATCTATGAAACAAGCCCCATATCAATTGTGAATTTTTGTAACATAAAATTTATTTTTTGTGTGTAGGTTCCTACTTATTATTTTTGCAAACTTTAAAAATGCTATAACTTATATTATCCATGTCTATAACTTTATCAGTAATGCTAATTTTTAATTGCCTTTTAATTATTAATTAGTAGTATTTTTAATCTCCAAAATCATACAATTATATTTTTAATTGTTGATTAGTAGTAATGTTAATTTCTAATTGTTAATTAGCAGTATTTTCAATCCCAAAATCCTAATTCTAGCTATAAACCCTAAATCCCAATTGTACCTGTTAATTAGATGTGTTTTCAATGCCAAACCTTAAATCCTAAACCCAAAAAACTATAAACCATAAACCACAAACCCTATGTAAGAACCCACCTTATGGAAATAAGAGTCCCACCTTACGACAAAAGCTATTGACCTTTTTAATTGTTAATTAACAATATTTTCAATCCCCAAACTGTAACCCTAAATTCTAATTTTTAACTATTAATTAGCAGTAATTTCAATTTCTAAAACTCTAAAAGCCCTAATTTTATTTGTTAATTATCAGTGTTTTAACCTTAAAATCTACTCCCTTCGTCCCAAATTCTTTGTCCGGTCCGGAAAATGATAATCCCAAATTCTTTGTCCGGTCCGGAAAACGATAACTTAAAAAAATACAAATTTTTAAAGAAAAAATTCAAACTTTTTTCACAAATTAATAGAACTCATTGATATCTAGTAAGTTAAAAAACTTTTGAATTTTGTTTACAAAAATCGTATTATTTTTAAGACTCCGTTTTGCGGACCGGATAAAAATTTTGGGGTCCGTGTGACTCAGGTTCTGTTCCAGAACACCTTCTTAAATAATAAGTACTTATTTCACATTTTCAAACTAAAAATTATGTAAATGAAAAATAATTTTTTGATTTTTTTTGCACCGTATAAAAGATCTCGATAAGATTTATCAACCAAGATCCATATTGATAGGAAAATTATTTACGTAAATACATTATTTTTGAGCTTGAAATTACTTTCTTAAAAAATAAGTACTTATATTGAGTTCCGGAACGGGGCCTCATCTCCTCTCCCTCTCTCTCTCTCTCCTCTACAACAATGACGCAACCAAGTCTTTTTCTGCTGTTTCTACTCGCTGTCTAGAAAATCAGAAATAATAGAGCCACCTAATGTGGTGTGGGGTCTATTCCGGATTCTGCATTGATAATCTGAGTCGTTTAATAATTTTTTTTAAAAAATGGATGGCCCTATGTAAAATCAAACTCAATTTGATATATGTAGGTTTTCGATCTAATCTTTTCATTTTGGAAAATTAGAAAAAATTGAAAAGATTGGATCGAGCACTTACACATATCGGGTTGAACTGATTTTTCACGGGTTCACTCAATTTTGTATTTAAATTATTGAACGGTTCAAATCATTCATGCGGTGGCTCTATCATTTATGGAATCATTTTCGGAAAACTGAAAAACAAAACTCACCGTCTCACTGCAGAAATTCCTCTCCTCTTTATCATCATTTAGGACAAGCCCCCTCTCTTTTCTTTAAAAAATGAATGAAGAAGGAGTGGATGAGAATATGAGAGGCACAGAAAACGTGGTAATTATAGGAGGAGTTCTGGATAAAATTAAAATCTACTAACTGGTTTGACTGAAAATTTACCGACGGGAGGAAGTCAGAGGAATGAAGATCAAAAGATGGGAGCCAATTTGTTGAGGAAGGCGAAGGGCATCAGATAACAGTCTGACTACACTTTGGTACACGTAGTCTGCAAAATTGTGTGAAATACATCTCGGAGTCCCACAGAAATGATCCAAACCCCTTAATTTATTTAAAATATTTTTGAATTTAAGTTTTTATAGAAATTAGCTCAATTAAATATCGACAAGAGCTTGATCGATCTATTCAATTTTGATCCGTGCGCAAATTTAGGTACCAAAAAAAACCGAATGAATAAATTAAGCCCTTACCTATACTTTATTAAGTTGATCTTTACAACAATTATCGAAAGTTATTTTAAACAAATAAATTAAACAGCTTAGATAATTTGTGTAAGACTTCAAAATGAGTCTCATACATTTGGCGTACATTTAATGTGTCCAAAATGGTGTACCATAGTTCTTTCAGAAAGACACCCCTCATTATTTTATTTTAGAGAATTGATATTTACCCTCCATTTTTTATTATTTACATTTCTTTTTTTGTTATAGAAATACAAAAAAAGAATGTGGATAACAAAAAAAAAAAAAAGAATGTAAATATCAATTCTCTTATTTTATTTTATTTTATCAACAATTCTTTGAAGTAAGGCGAGGGGGTCCACTCTTTTTTCCGAACAATAATTCCAAAAGGGCGGAGGGTCCACCCCAGACTAGGGAAAACGGGTGACAGAGTTAATTTTGTAAATCTACCTCAATTCACATCACTTCAGCAAGTTGGAGAGAGAGCTTGTCGTTTGCTTTGGAACTGGCGACAGGGGGCTGTCCTTTTTAGCGCGTGAGAGTACCTTTTTGGCGCGTGAGAGTCACTCTGAACTGCCCTTTGGGTTGTTCCTAGAATTTGCAAGGAAATAGAGAAGAGAGGGAGAGAAATTTGGATGAGAGAGGGGAGAGAGAGAGAGGAAACTAAGGATGAGAGAGAGAGAGAGAGAGAGAGAGAGAGAGAGAGAGAGAGAGAGAGACAGGGGGACCACGTGCGAGGGGAAGAGAGAGGAGAGAGAAAGAGAGGGGGGTGGGGGTGGACCACGTGCGAGGGGAATAGAGAGGTAGAGAGGAGAGAAAAAGAGAGGGGACAATTTCTACATGTGCATGCGCGTGTGAGGGAAAGAGAGAAAAGAGAGGGAGAGTCTCCAACTGGTCGCGCGTGGGGAAGAACTTGGTGGGAAAAGTAATTATTCGCATATGTGCGTAAGAATCCGGTGGAGCACAATCCGCTCACACAGGACAGACTGGGAAGAAAGCCCCTTTGTTATTATAGATCACCGGAGCCATTTGCATGAAATGGGCCTTAATTTGGAGGTTTAAAGACACAAAGCCGAATCCGGTTGCAATTAGGAAAGCCCAAGTGAGAAATAGAGGAAGAAATACAATGCTAGAAGGTTTAGAAGTCTTGGATATATACTTGTCGCCCAAGGAAATTAATCTAGCTCAATATAGTCATGCAATGGTTCTAATTAGTACGTGATTCGGGTGATTAAGATAGATTATGATGGGAGATGAGTCGTGTCCAGCCGAAGATCGTATGCCGATTGAAGAATCGTACTAATAATCTTCTTGACGATTATTAATAGGGATTGCAAACCCTAGAACTAATCTTAATTGATATGAACATTAACCGGATTTATAGATAACTTCTTTATGCGATGGTGGTGGATTCGAAACCCAAAACTTCTCTTCTTTAGCTTTTTGCCACTTTTAATTATTATTTTGTTTAATCTAGTTCTAGCTCTCTTTTATTGAATGAATTTAACAATTAATTGAATTTAACATTACTCAGCTATTCAATCCCTGCAGAATGCTATTCGGTCTTAACACTTGTTCTTCGGAGTTGTAGTTAACTCCAAAGTTTTATAAATTTGTTTTGATACCAAAATGACATGATAAAAAACCTACCTCATAATCTCGTCATGTGTAGTGTGGTTTCTGAGTGTAAGGTTGGGTTTTTTTTTTTTTTTGGGTGGAGGGGAACCGAATGAGGCAGATAATAGAGAGAGAGAGAGAGAGAGAGAGAGAGAGAGAGAGAGAGCTTACAACTATTTGTGCTTTGATCTCTTCTGGTGAGAGCAAGGGGCTACCATCTTTCCTTTTAAGGCCAATGAGGACGTCGAGGAAGTCCTCTTGCTCGGTCCTGCTACCTTCTGTCCAACCTCTGATCCTCTCGTCAATCTCAGGATCTTGATATCTTGCCACGCTTGCAATGGCCGTTCTAATGGTCTTCTCATGACCATCCAAATCAACACGGCCACGCAAGCATGGAAAATAATCAGACACGCAAAAGGCATATAGGTATTGGAGAATTGTGAACAATGCACTCACGTGCTCTTCTTCCTCAACCCCTGGCCCTCCATCAGCCCTTCCCTTCCCGAAAAACCTCTTGCCGAAAACCATCTTCCTTATCACATTCCCGCAAAACTGACGGGCAATGGCTCTCACGTTCACCACACCTGCGGTAGCCGAGTCCGTGGCTTGATTATACACAAACCTAACGAGGTGGTCGGCTTCCTCTGCTCGTTTGCCCTGAAGCCACCGATGCCTTGCTGCTGAGAGAACCTCGGAAGAGAGGACTCTCCTCATTTTCTCCCATTGTTCTCCCGTCGGAGATAAGACCGTTGTTAGATATCCTCTGCTAGTGACTTCCGCCGATAGGACAACTGGTCTGGAGGAGAAAACAGCGTCCTGGTTTCTCAGGAACTCGATGGCAATTTCGGGGGAGGTGACGGGGATCACGTGGACATTCCCTAGACGGATGCACATGATTTCGGTGTTCATTTCTTCCATCATTTTGTGCACCCAGCGGAACGTGGGCTTGTTTTTTAGAAGTTCTGGGAGGCTCCCGACGAAGGGCCATGGTTTTGGGCCCGGCGGAAGCGAGAGAGGTACTGTGGCTCGTCTCTTGCACAGGATGAAAAGAGTCGATGCCATGGAAAGGAGAACTAAGCAATAGCTCAAGAGAGACGGTGAAGTGCCACTAATGCTTGAGGTTCGAGTGTTGTGGAGCCTGGAGGCATTGGCAGGGGGTATTTCCCATTTATGTGCGAGAAATTTCCCATTTTTTGCAGGTATTTCTGTCATCCCAAATTTTCGACTGTAATTCTTGGCTTTGTGATTTTTACCGGCGGTAATTCTTGACTTTGTGATTATAGCATTGCTTGAGGTTCGAGTGTTGTGGAGCCTGGAGGCATTGGCAGGGGGTATTTCCCATTTATGTGCGAGAAATTTCCCATTTTTTGCAGGTATTTCTGTCATCCCAAATTTTCGACTGTAATTCTTGGCTTTGTGATTTTTACCGGCGGTAATTCTTGACTTTGTGATTATAGCCTAATAATACCAATTTAATGTTACTTACCAAAATGAATTGATTATTTATTGGGAAAATGACGGCCAATGACGTGTTTTGATAATTAATATATACCTGTCAATGACATTTTCAGCATTAACAAATATTCTCAGCATGTCTTTGGCAGGTATTAATTATCAAAACACGTCCTGGGCTATCATTTTCCCTTATTTACTTCAAAATTCTAAAATATCTTGTAAATTTGTTTAGTGCAACTTTATATATGCTAGAATAAAGTTAAAACTGTTTGTTAAATAAAGTGAAAAATGACTTATTATTATATCAACTATAAATGTCTAGATATTAATTTGACCACTCAATCATTCTATAGAAGCACCTTTCAGTTCAGGTGGTTCTTTTTTTTTTTTTTGTAAAACGTGTTTTTACAGCTTCAAATAGTGAAAAAAAAAGAGAGAGGAGATTATTCATAAGCTAGAAAATCGCAATTAGAGCTAGCTCTATCTCAGTTTTTTTGTCAAATAAGCTAGAAAAACTAACTAATAAGTGATTATTCATAATTGATATCAAATACCATTCATCAACTTTTTTAAGTGAATAAGTTAGATAAGTTAAATTATAAATGCTAGTACACAGGCCGATGTGGATAGATTTTATAGGTCATGACTACCAACTAACTTGAAAGCAAATCAAATGGATGGAAATTGAATCAAGTAGAAGCCCACACCCCAAAAAAAAAAAAAAAATGGTTAAAGCCTATTCCACTGAATTAAGGAATAAATGGCGAAACTATGCTGTTAAAAAATTTTCTTGACCATATATTATTGATCGTAATTTTTTGCCTCATGTTAGAAGAATTCACACTTTATTCCAAAGTACCGGAAGAAAAAGAAGAAGAAGAATTCGCAAGAATATTAGGAGTCACTTTTTCTCCGTGATAGTAGGACTCAAAATCTCATTAATTACAGTTATACAATCGTTAAGTCAACTATACGTTCTCCTTAATTGGTTGGGTATCGGGATGGGACTATCAGTGTTTTAAAATTACTTTCTTATTAAACACTTCCCTCCCCCATAAAAGAACAAATATTATTGCTTCTTTTTTGAGAAGGGGCATTTGTGACTTGTCTATTTTTTTTTTAGTAAGAAGACTATGATCTTGTGCGTTAAAAAGGATCTCCCTATTGGAAAAATGAATGAGATCGAAATACTCCCAAAAAATGGGCTTGGGGGGGTATGTTTGGCCTGGGCTCGGGCTATTAAGCCCGTCAGAGTGTGGGTATTCTGTGTAGCGGCTGGAGACTCCAAAGGTGAAGAGGGCTCTTCACTTGCCACCAGAATTTATGAGCCTGTAATATTTGAAAAGTTTCTCCCACTTTCTTACTGTATAATTTGGTGCCTCCCTTTTTTATTCGAAACAATCTTACACCAATTATTCTTTGGAACACAGAACTTACTCTCGTTGTAAGCAGAGAAATGAAGATAAAATTGGTACTTTCTGATATGGCAGGAAAGGGGATTACAATTTCGTGTGCATAAAAAGTCGAGTCTTGCTATTTTCAAAGAAGATTTGCAGGGAACCATCCAAAGAAAAACGCGTTTGGGTTCATTCCGAGTCCCACAAAAATCTAGAAAAATATCCATAAATTTTAGAATATTATTTTATGGGGTCCTATAAAAAATCTGCTCCAACGGATATCGATAAATATTACTTTTGGATTCATAGGGGCGAACTGAGCGGGGAATCACGTAAGGAAAAATGTATTTGGGCTCATTCTGGGTCCCACAAAAATCTAGAAAAATATTCATAAATTTTTGAATATTATTTTATGGGCTCCTGTAAAAAATCAACTCCAACGGATATCGGTAAGTATTACTTTTGGATTCATAGGGCAAAACTGCTCAGTTTGTAGTCTTTTAATATTCTACTCCTACGGGTTTCCTACTCTAGTACTTTCCTAATTAGGTCCGTAATTTTAGTAAAACTCCTATGATTATTACTATATGAATTGGCTGGAGTTTTAAATTCTCAATGTTTTATTTGTTCATGTGTTTTGAGAAATGTTTGGATGTTAATTAGATAAAATCGGAATCGAACCAACATTGAACTGATCTTGCAGTTTGGTTCTTGTCAGGTTCCACATATATTAGGTTTGGCTTCTTAATTTTGTAGAAATATTTGAAACAATCTGGTTACATATTTTGTAGAGAACCAGACCAATCCGGACAGTGTACACCCCTAATTTGAACCTAGCCCAAAATGGATGTATGTAGTAATTGCATCACAAAATCACCATTTATATCAAAGCATGTGCTACACAAATAAATAAATACGCGCATACTTTCGAGGTAAAAATACAAACTTGCTTATTAATCCATTCATTTTTTTCTTAATATTCTTCGTTATGCTTTGTTTAAGTATTTTTGCAAGCTCAAATTAGCTAAGATTAATAAGAAGAAATATATATAACATGTGTATGTATTTTATAATTCATTTTGGAATTTGATAAATATTAGAGATCGAGTGCCCGTGTTAAACTATGAGTTTTGGTACTGGCTGCTTGGGCCAGTTTCACTTTATAGTACAAAACAATTCTCCAATCTATTTCATGGTTTAGACTTGTTCTATTGGGGGCCAGACCCAATGTGTGTGTGGGGGGGGGGGGGGTTGGCGCTGTCGTCCCCAAGGGGACAGCAGCGTGCTGCTGGGCTCACTTTCGGGCCTTCTCCGATCTTGCTCTAATGATCGAAGTCGTTTACTTTGTAGAGCTCGTCGAGTAGAACAACTTTGAAAAAAATTAGCTCAATTGGATATCATTAAGTGTTTGATCGGAGCCTATATAACTCTCGGTCCATGGGTTACAGTGGATTTGATCCAGTGTTTCGGATCCATTTTTTTCAAGATAAAAAAAGTTTCGATCAGGTACTTAATGATATCCAATTGAACTGATTTTTCTCATAGTTGTTCTACTCGACGAGCTCTACAAAGTGAACGATTCCGATCATCGGAGCGAGACCGGAGTGGGCCCCAAAAATGGGCCCAGCAGCACGCTGCTATCCCCTTGGGGACAGCAGCCCCCCGCTTCCCAATGGGACTAGCTTCAGTCCTCCCTTGAGTGGACTAAAGAATATGGGCTATATTTTGTTGCGAGTTAGTTTTGCGTCAAATTTTGTAGATTATTGATTCTCTTGACAAGAGTAATTAAAAATACTAATAATTATGACCAAATCCCCCTTTTTTTTAATTTCAAAGAAAAATCCCAAAAAGTGTTTTTGCAAAAAGAACAATTTTTAACTTTTCTGATTCCTCTCGCAAAGACTAACAAATAATCCATAAAAAATTGACCAAAAATTAACAAATGCAAAAAAAATAAAAATAAAAAATAGAATAAGGACATAGCATCTCTCTATCTTTTATCGAAGTAGAATACTCCCATCTTTTGTACCTGTGCTTTTTCTGTGCCCGTGCTTTTTCTGTGCTTTTTTGTACCCGTGCTTTTTTCGTGCTAGTGCTTTTTCCTTGCATTTGGTGAGTGGGGCCCACCACTCATGTGAGTGTGAGTGTGTGTTTGGGTGTGGAAGTGAGTGTGGTGCAAAAACTAATGTTTTTACTGAATGTCTACTTTTTGACTTTTGAACTTAAGAATTCACGCCCTCGCTCCTTTGCTGGTTATTGTTTTTACTATTTGGGAGAAAATTTGTATAAAGGGAAAAAATTTGGATTCTTTTTCATGTCATTCGATTCGAGGAGCTTTGCGCATGTGACCCACCGCTTCATCAGCCCCCGGTCCCAGAGGCCTGCAGTCCTCCCCTCACTTCGTGTCCGGCTTCGAGGCCCAAACACCGGACCAGTCGCCTTCGCCGCCGCCACCGCATTACCCCTTCGACATCTGCACTGATCCCGGTTTGGGAGATTTCATCCCCGAAGGGTTTGGCTTTGAGTTTTGATCAGGTAATGAATGAATTTAAGTTGTAGTTTCTTTGACTTTTTTATTAGCATTATTCATTCGGTGAGGTTTAATTTGTTGTATATTATTTGGCTTTGGTTTGATCAGGTAATGAAACACTTGTTCATGTTAACAATGAACTTAATTAATTTGTAGTTTCTTAATTTGACTTTGGGTTTTATTTTTTCTTTTTCTTTTGCCGCAGGAGTTGGTCTGGTAGTTAGAAGGAGATAGGGAAAGAGATGCATGCAGTTGCTGTTGGCCATAGTCGATCGTCTGGTTAATTTGGGAGATTTTTATTTTATGTCCTTAATACATGCATGGAAGTAGATTACTAAAGTGTTTGTAATGAAGATCTTAACTGTCCTATATATTTGGAAAATGAAGTTTATCTATTGCTCTCTGTTTTTTTTTTTTTGGAATGGAATTGGTTCTCTAATTAGAACAATTAGAAGGTATTATAGTTATGTTGTCGTATTTTTGTTAGCTTAACACATAGCAACATGCTTTGCACGATTGGTCATGCGCGTTGATTCAAATATGTAAATAAGTTTTTGAATATTTTTATGTACTAGTGTCGGGGTTCATGCTCTGAATGAATCACGTGCTCAGTAAAAAAAAATTCAAAGCGATGTCATTGTTTTGTGGATTGAAATATGATGATATTTGTTGCGAAATGAATGATGATTAGTTTTTATACATGCATTCATTATGTAGAAGTTCATGGTCCTTACATAATGAATACCAGGAGTAGATACATTCGCGGTTATTCGCATCAAACACCATGGTCTATAAGTGATCTTTTCATATAGTATTTGATAATTTCTTTGTATTTGTAGATCTATAAGCAAGTTTAAAAAATGGACAATGTTAATTCAATCGTAGGGGATGGGTATTGAAACTTTTTGAAGAATGGGTTCTTTTTGTTAATATTGGAGTAGGCGAGACGATTCAATCAAGTTGTCACTATGATTTCATGTAAAGTTGGAACCATTGAGTCCAGATAATTGTTTTGGGAAGGTTTGCATTTGAGCTGGAAGCTCTGATGTTTTAGTTCGAATTATCAGCAATTGAGGCAAATTTGTGCGCTTCTTCATTTATGAGCTAAAAGTTTTGACAAGTTTAGGCATCAAGAGATTATGAAATAGCACGTACTTATCCCAAAGATATGAAGTTTTTTTTTTTCCAATATAAATTATGCAATAGTAGTATGCAAATATATAGTTTAGCAATTCTGAAGCTATTCATTTACAAAACTCGAGTTTTAAAAGTTTAGTACTAAATTACTAACTAATCTTCCAATGGCTTTATCAATAGTAAATCGATAGATGGTTACTGGTTTTAAAAGTTTGGTACTAAATTACTAACTATTGAGAATGCGTAAATTGAGATTTATCATGTGATCAGAAAAGATTAATTGTGGCCAGTATTTCACTCACTGAAGTGCTTTCATTTGGGCTTAGTAACTGGAGGGCTTAATATCGAATGAAATTTTTAGTTAGCTCTGACAGAGTAAAAAGAATAGAGACCAACAATATCAATGGACATGAAATTAAGGTTGATTACCTACATGGATATATGGAATACCAAGATTCACAAACTGAAGTCATGGAAACCAAAGATATATAGGCGTAATAGAAAGATTGTTTAATTTCTAGCCAAATACTTTGAAGTCTGTTGACTTAACTTCCAAAATAGCTCACACGCTTAGTCGCTGGGAATTTTTTACAAAATATATCATTCTTCTTGTCATTCTCTTCCTTCTAATATGCGTCATAAATAGGGTGAATTTAAGTCTTTGTCATAGGATGTTGAATACCAATCATAAATCTCTTCACGATTATTCAAATGAAGCACCATAACATGCAACCGCAGCTTGATATCGAGACATAGAGTCAGGATGTGGCTAGCTCGGAAGTTATATGCAGCAACAAATGTTTCCCATATCTGACCATAGAAGTATGCACCATCATATTGCACAGGCCACTGTGCTCCACGCACTACCAACGTAATTTCTTTGTATCCAGATTGCAAGTAAAAGCCGTTTAGCCTTTCAGTCAATTTCTGTGAATGATAGATGCAAGAAATGAGCAACTGAAGCGGTAAATAAGTTTTTTTAGGCAGTAAAGGCATATTGGATAAGTATTGTTATCAGTTTTTCAAGGATGTCAGTTTGATGAGGATAGCAGCGCGGAAAGCATGGCAAGTAGCTCGATAGCTTATCGTCGATTCTCACCAAATCCACGAAAAAAGTGCTGGCACGAAAAAAACACGGAAAAAACACGAAAACAAAAAAAGCACGGAAAAGGCACGACAAGGACACGAAAATTAAACTTCGTTGGTCAATCTGTCTTTATTGTGGATAGCTTGTTTCTAATTAGAAAAATGATTTTTCTGATTAAACTGGACCCTCTAGTTCTCTAATTTACAAGTATGCTATTGAGTATTTTTGGACTTTGCTTTGATTGAATATATGTTGAACCTTCATTTTATCTTTGGATGGACTTTTGTTTTTAATTGAGATTCGATGAATGTGAAATTGCTTGTGGAAGTGTATGTAAAAGGGTTCCTGACATTGGTGACATATAGATTACGGACCATCTCAATGTTAACATCAAGAACAAACTTGATGGGTAAACTGAGCCAGTCATCTGAAGGGTTCAAGAGGAGAAGTCTCTTCAAGAATTGCAGCAACCAAACACAAAAAAAAGTTAGAGAGAGAGGCTCTGCCTTCTCTCTAAAAATCCTCTCTCTTTCAGCTCCTCTCTCTCTCTCTCTCTCTCTCTCTCGTCCATCAATAGCCGTCCGGGGGGAGGCTGCCGCCTCCTCCCCCACCACTCCACCCGTAAATCCAAATCCAGGTTTTCCCTTTTGTTTCCAATCTGCGCAGCCCACTCCTCCGCCGTCCGTATGGCTCGTTCTCCGGTCATCGTCACCGTACGGCCGCCGTTCTCCTTCCGATTCTGATCAGCGCCGCTCTCCTGTCGACGAGCTGCCATAGGCTGCCGCCGCTGCCCCCTGTTGCAGCCGCCGCCCCTGCCGCCTGCTGATTCTGATAGATGGTGGATCAATGACTGCATCAGGATCAAGTTAAAGTGCTATAGATGCCGAGAGATGTCTTCTTAGTCTTCTTGTTTCTATGAGACTGTGCTTAGCTTTTGCATGTGGTGTTTAGTGTTCCCGCTGCCGTTGGGTCTAATTTTGGGGCCCCGGCCACTGTTTTATTTTCTGTTTTTTTGTTGTGATTTGGGGTTCTTACCTTTTGCATGTGTGCGTGGTAGCCGTGTGTGACCCGATCAGTCCTCCCTATCTTCTATTTGGTTCCGCTCGGTCCCCTCGGTGAAGTTTTCCCCTTCCCGTCCCAATCGGTCCTGTTCCTGTCTTCTGTTGGTTTCGATCGGTTCCCCCGGTGAAGTTTTCCCCTTCCCGTCCCGATCGATGCTTTTTTTTGTTCTCTGTTGGGATCCGATCGGTCCCCCCAGTGACGTTTTCCCCTTCCCGTCCCGATCGGTCCTTTCTCCTGTTTCCCAGGTCTGTTGGTTGTAGTCACCGGTTATGTTTCACCGCACTCATGCACCTCCTTTAGTGGTGTCATTTCTTCTTTGTTTTTTCGCACATGGGCACTCTCACCCACATTTCACTCTATCGCAAGCACTAGTCTCGTATTCTACTATTCTTCATCTGTTTCGGCCGACGTTTAATGGGCGCATTCCGTTTAGCTTTTGGTTGCGGTTTGGTTTGAGAAGGCTTTGGTATCGGATGTTGGGTTATTGCGGCTCGTTGAATGATTACTTGCTTATTGGAGGATGGTTGGATTTTTGCGGCTCGTTGAATGGTTTCTTACTTACTGGAGTTAACGATAGCTTTGGCTATGGAGTTTATTGCTGCGTTTGTTTTCTTTCTTTCATATTTGTCTTAAATCTGTTGTATTATTTCTTGTTTCCCTTTTCCATGTATTATCATGCTTTATATGAATGAAGTTCTCTTTTATGTCAACAAAAAATGTTAACATCACTTTGACTAAGCGATACTCTTATTTGAAAAGCTCTTTTGCATCGAAAATTTGGGGACTCCCCCATTCCACTAATTAGCACTAAAAGGACTTCTTCTTCTTTTTTAATCCTTATTTGAAATTTTTTTCTTGTTTTTTAGTTTTGCGCAAAATTTTCTTGACTTTTTGATTCGTCAGCAGAAAAATAATTTTTTTTTACTTTTACCTAAATATTTTGAGAAATAACCACTTTAAAGTAAAATTATTAGTAAAAAAAATTTACTTAAAATTTGGCGCAAAAGGAACAAGCGAGAAAAAAATTGAATAAGGACAAAAAAGTACTAAAATAATTTTTTTCCAGTGGAACGGGGTTGTCTCAACACATTTTGGCGCTTGTTTATGTAGTTGTTTTTTTGTAACCGAATGTTCTGGTCAGCTTATGATGTGCAGATAAAGATTTTTCAATTTCATACGACCTACTCATGTTATTAAACAAAAATATTACTCATTGCGAAAAAAAGTACATGCCTTGCGTACAAATTTAGGGATGGAAAATGGGCATATCTAAAATTTTGCATACCTTTTGTTTGGTAAGTATTTTACGAACCGAAAATCATATGAAAATTCGGAAAAGTTAAATATTGTTCTTTTTACAAAAAAAAAAAAAATGAAGAAGGTTTTTTTGTTGAAATTTTCAAAAAAAGAGAGAAAGGATTCAGTCATAATTTTTACTCTTTTTGATTCCTCTCATTAAGAAAATCAATAATCTAAAAAAATGTGGTGAAAAACAAACTAACAAAAAAAACCAAAAAATAAAGTAAGTAGCACAAAATTTTGAGTTTCATTGTTGATCTTGTCAATCTGTTACTACTATTTTGAAAGAGTTAATGAAATTATAATAGTTTTTATTTTTTAGATTGCTCTTGAAAGTTGAAGACGAACCAGTAATTATGACACCTTAGTTTATTACATTATAAAATATCATATAATGGGACAATTTGACATCATGACACCCTGTTGGCTGACTAATACGGAGATAGGTATAGAGGATTTGTCTCATAATCAACCTTTTTACGTTTCGACCAATTAATTTCTTTGTAGTTTGGGCCTCTAATATGAGCACTACCTATTGTCATAGTATTCACCCAACCAATTATAAGTAAATGGGTAGCTCTTTACAAGATATATAAAATTATTGGGTCAAATTACTTATAACAAGTGCTTGTTAGTGCCATGAGTCATTTTGAAGCATCAACACACAGATTCACATCAGAGAGAAAGACTTCAGAATTCTATCAACTTGAAATGACGAGTAATTGTACCCATTTTTCCTTCCGGGAGAGAGAGAGAGAGAGAGAGAGAGAGAGAGAGAGAGAGAGAGAGAGAGAGAGAGAGAGATCTTGCATGTCTGAGGTGATTATTTATGGATTGATCTTGCAACACCTTGATCTTCAATTAAGACCATCCCAGGATGTACATTGGCCGAATAAATTGTGCTTCCATTTCCATTAATGTTTTCCCACCAAACAGTTGTTCTCACTTTAAGTAGGAGAATTCTGAAGAATAGCGTGCCAATTTGTACTTGTACATGTGAAGTGACATTGGACTACGCGTGAAAACCTCATTTATCAAGCAAACATTTTGTCAAACAGTTTATGTGTGAAAGGTACAATGAATATGGTGGACGATAATGCCTGACTATGTCTTTGAAAGGGGGCAGGGGGACAGTGGCTCAATTAGAGACAGGAAGGAAAACTGAATAATTATCTTACTTTCATTTGGATTTCTAGTTGGCAAGAAAAATCTAAGCAAATCTGAGGAAGAAACGAAAACAATGAGAAATAGGTCCATTTCTACCCAACCAAAAAAAAATGTCCATTCTAAAATCAATTAAAGACCTTGAGATGTAACATGAATATATAAATTGGTTACCCGCAAAGCACTTGAATTTACGAAGCACTAACCAAATTCAAAAAAATAGAACACAGAGAAAGTGTTTGGTACTCAGAAAATGGCAGCTATTCCTATTACTCACGTTCTGTCCGCTGCAATGGTAGAAGCTCGGAGGTTTAATTCGTGATGCTGTTGTGGAACTAAGGAGGATTTTGTGGTTGAAGGAGATGCTAAAGAAGTTGTTCAGATGCTGAAGAACTGAGGATGATTTTGGGGTTTAAGAAGTTGTTCAAATGTAATAAATTTAGCTCGTCATTTCCATTCTGTTTCATTTTCTTTTGTTAGACGCGATAGTAATAGGGAAGCTCATGTTATAGCCAAATATGCCCTATCGATGGAATTTCCTACAGCGGACTGGGCCTGTAGGGAGGCTTCGTTAGATATTTTTGAGATGCAATAATGGGGGAGGAACAATCATCTTACTCCTGGATCTCTTGCCTTCCAATCTTTTCTCTGTTCTTTTGGTCTTATGGAGGTTAAAAATGTAGGGCCTTGGTTTACTTGGACTAATAATAGGGATGGAGATACATATACCTTTGAGAGACTTGACAGGGGTTTGTGTAACATGGATTGGCTAAACATGTTTCTTAAGGTTTTCATGTCTTAAGCATCTCACGCTCTAACCATGCTCCAATTTCACCGCTTGACCAAAAAAATTCTTTAGATACAAATGGATTGGGATTAAATGATGACTTGATTTCTGTTGCAGTAAACAATAGATTTGTAAGAGATGTTAGCAGACCAAATCGTCGTCGTTTTTACAAATTTGGAGAGATCCTAAAACGGAATATTCTCTCATCTCTGAACTCAATCCCTGCCAAATCCCAATATTCTTGGGACATTTCCGCAAAGCTGTAACCCTCCATTGAACTGGTTGATGAATTTCTAGTGTGCCTAGAAAAGATCTAAGACTTCCTACTAACATGAAAAAGAAAAAGCGCCCGACATTTTGTCGAACCGCTTTGGCACATGTATTACAACAATGGAAACCAAATGGTTTAATTAGTCAACGAAACATCTTAATAAGAGCACCTGGAGTCTCAACTTAAATCCATTGCAACAGTACGAACATTAAAATGACGAAGATGCATTCCTCTATTGCCCTTTTTCCTTTTTAAAAAGTCAGGGTTCACTCAAGTTGATTCCTCTTGAAGCATGGAAGAAACTGATGGTTGGGAACACACGACACACTGTCACAGAGGGAATGAGGCCGAAGATCTAAAGTTGCTTTCGTACAAGTTACACGAGTCAATAGACAACAGTTCGATGATCTCACCTCTTGATGCGAAGGAAGGAAACCTGTGTGTGTTTGCATCTGTGAGACAGGGCTTTCTTTCTTTTTGTGTTTCCGGCGAACAATCATATCTTTTACGTAGTTTTTACATGCTGCCGTTCATAATGCGGCGTTTCCCGTAGAAGGAAAACGTCAGGTCAGTTGTGTTTCTCAGCTTCCGATTTTTTAAAGTAGTAGATACATAGACATATTAGTTGCAGGGGCATTTGTGGAAAACCAAAAAGTAGAAAACACCTTCCTACATTTAAAAGAAGTAATAATAATAATATAGATAGGGATAGTATAGTAATTTTAGTGTACAGGGATATTTTATTTATTTAGATTTACAGGGGTAATATTGTCATTTTAGTATACACTGGTATTTTAGTCATTTTAAATTTTAGTATATAGTATGTAGTTGGGTTAATGGACGGGTCGAGTTTGATTTTAAATAAATTGGTTGGGTTGGGTATGACTAATTGGCCTCATAACTAATGGGTTCTAAATGGGTCAATGACCCATTAAAGACCCAACCCACTTTCAGCTTATCCAATTTGATTCAAATCTGTTCATTTGACACCCTACTAGATAGCAAGCCGAGCTATAAAACTAAAATGAAAAAAGAAGAAGAAGAGATTAATTGATATTATAACATTTACAACACCTCAGAAGATCGAAACAGGACAGCTTCCAGAGCATGAAAATGAGAACCAGGGTTTGGTTACGGCTATGACAGTTTAGTTTTTAGCCACCTGAAAACCAAATGCACCTCTCAGATAAACCAAATCCTGCAATGCATGGTTGTATTATTCTTACTCTATTAAGCGTTGTTGAAATCTCATGAAAGTTATCATACCAATTAGACAAGGCAGAGAAATAAGAATGCTCAAAAACTTATACGAAGTACAAACTCCTAGAGGCAAACATGTACATATCACACCCACAGCCTTCTCCAAACTCTCTACGGAGTCCAGACCCCTATCAGTTCTTATGAAACGACTAAGAAGATGTTTATTCACTAACCAAAGCACCTTAGTTGTCAAAAAGTTGAAAACTTGATTAGTGCACTAGTAAGATTCTAAGTCAATCTCACTGTGATTGGCAAAGTGTAGTAGAACCCCATATGAAATGTGTTTTTGAGCTATTCACATAGGTTTAGTGCTCAAATCCACAAATAATTGGCTTCTAATAGTAATTACATATATTTTTCCTAGCTCAGATGTAAACAGACAGCAAACCAATTGATTTTTCTTCTTCTTTTATGAACCAATAAAGAAAAAAAAGAAAAGATAACTTCTAGCAAAAAAAAACGAAAGCGCAATGAATTCTAGATCATTTAACCTAGGCAAATGTCTGATTCCTGAATCTAAACGCGTGACAGCAGCATTCTAGTCTCTAGATGTCCACCAAGCTAAAATTTGAAGTGCAAACTTAGGAAGTGTTTTTTGAACTATATTAATAAGAACTATATTTACAAGTTAAATAACAGGAACCCAAGCATAAATACACAAAACAATGTGACAAATTTATACACATGACGAGAACTCAGTGGTGATTCTCTATCGAACAGCTCGTGCCCTTGTGTTAAATCCCAAGTACCTCCATAACAGCATAAAAGAAACAAAATTTATCGCAACCAACAATGCTCCAAAAAACAAGAGTAAAAAATTAACGCTTTGAAATTAGAGTTGTAGACTAAATGAGGTCGTTAAACAGACAACAGACTGCGGAGTTCATACCACCACATTTTTCTTTTCTTTTCTTTTTTTTTGAACAGCGAAGTTCATACCATAACTTAAGAGGGTTTAAATCTGTCAAAGTAGTAAATTGTCACATTGCACAGCTAAAAATCACAAAAATAGTTTCCACTAGACTAAGACCTTGAAGCACATTGAAATAGACACAATGGATTTAGATGTGGTACACAATTACTCCGTGAAAATTATATCATGTGATAGTTATTCTCTTTCATACAATGAGTCGAAATGTACTCTCAAACATTTGATGGCATTATTGAATTTACTGAAGAGGACTACCATTCCATTCTCAACTTCATGAAACTTGCAGTTGATATGGTGAACTCTGGTGATAGCCAGGTTGTGGATCCTTCAACTAAGCAGGTAATTGCAAGAGCATGTGATGAAGTGCACTTTCAAAACCCCACAATAAACCAGACAGGTGTGGAAACATGCTTCTTTAAACAGCGAGAAGCTTATACTCCCCAACCCAAAGCCAGTCGAGTGAAAACACATAAAACTTTTTCAAGCTAATCATCTGGTGAACTCAGATTGTTGTATACTGGTGTTGCTTGTCTATTCCCTTGGCAGAGGGTGTGAAAGGCCTCGCAGGGATCGCAATCAACTGTTCATATGCTCCAGCTACTGATGTTGATAATCAGCTCAGGTCAGACACAGAACACGGCCAATCTCAGTACGCTATATATCTGCTTACAACAGTTCGACTCTATCGTGCAGAACCTATCACTAGCATTGCAAAGTTGGAAGACTAACCATAATCGAGATTCTCGAAAACTAGTAGAAAAAGCATTGGGTGCTTACTTAAAGTGTCTTAAAAGCCTTGACAAGCCGTGTCTAGACCCATATTTTGTTGGACTAGCCAAAACCAGAATTTCTTGTGAGAATTCTATTGGAGTCCTTTCACAGATTCGTTCTTAAGCCATTTTCATGCTATATCTAAATGATAGCATTTGCAAGTTGGAATAAATGCATGCACATCTTGTACATGTTGTAAGCAGAATGCGTCAATAAATGCATGCACATCTTGTACATGTTGTAAGCAGAATGCGTCAATAAATGCATGCACATCTTGTACATGTTGTAAGCAGAATGCGTATTGAGAAACATGTTCCCAAATCAGCAAGGTAATCTTTTATCCTTAATGGTTTGTTTGACGTGCATGAAGTGTAGGAAAACACGCACATCCATAACTTGGGCAACTATAAATTACCTAGTGCATATCAGAATCAAAAAGAATAGGAGAACTTTTGTAGGATCCCTCTTTCATCCTTGAGTTTAGACCACATTACCTCTGGAGGCATCGTGGGTTCCATTATTACCGGTCCACCCTGCTGGTGAAGAACGTTATAGTTGTCATCACCAGAATGAATAGATGCCTACAAACCAAACTGAGTTAGGCAATAGGCATTCAATTCTAAAGAAAATAAAAGAGAAAGGGAGAACTAATATAAAAAGCAGAAATTTTCTCGACAGAATGTGCTTTAGCTGTAGCTTTTCAATTGCTACCTGGATGAGCCAGAAGTTCACAATCGATGCATCGTTTTAAGCCACCATTAGTCTTGCTCAAGGGCTGATAAATTTGTTCCAAAACATTTTTGTCCGACGGTCCAAAACTCAACAGGCAATCATCTCAACTTATAGAAGTGTGAGAGACCATTCTAGGACGACTAAACACCTTAGGTGAACTATCTGATTCTGGGATCAAGATAATCTTTTCAAGAGAGAGGGGCAACCACCCTTAGAAACATCTCTTCTCTCTTCTTATTAGTCTCATTCTCTGAGTTCAGTTTCTGAACCACCCAGTTTCTTAAAGTGGATCAAATGCTAGGGCTTTTAAGGTAACTAAAAACTGTATGCGTTGGCCATACATTACTAATCGATCAAAATCAGAATCAGCCTTAAATCCTAATCTTCAATTGACCAAGGCTCTGAGGTCATGCTTGGTTGTTGCTTTCACAAATGCATTCCAGAGAGCTTCTAGATACACTCCATTTCGAACATTGCCTCAGTATTACAGGATCTGATGAAGTGTGCGGATATATTGACAGAAACTGTAGAAGAGAAGGGTTTTCCCACCATGGCCGCAACATCAGTTGCCCTGCCGGGAAATGGGTCACATCTTCTGAACATATGAACTTGAGAAAAATATCATCACAGCCTCTTACACTGGGTTATTCAGTGATCATGGTTCCTGTATGTAGCAACAACAGCAGCAGCAAAATAGGAAAGGATTAGGAAATGCGAACCAAACAGGTCACAAACCAAGTTCCTTGCACAAACTCACACTCTCAGTTACGTACATTCGCCTACATATGCAGAGGGTTGTTGATTTTTTTAAAGTAACTTAAATCATTGGCATCGACGATCTGAGCAAGGGATGACCAAGACTGTTGAGTTACAGAGAGGGGCAACCACCTTCAGAAACATCCCTTCTCTCTGCTTATAAGCCTCATTCTCTTGAGTTCCTTACTTCCTTTCCAGATAGAAGATAGGTTAAACACGTACTCAATCAAGAATTCGCCAGCAATATCCTTTAGGCTGACTTTTTTCAACTGATTCTTCACCAAATATGCATAATTTTCTCAGCAATATCAACTAGCCCAACTAGCCCCAAAGGAGTAAACAGCACCTAGGAGGTTTCGAACCCCAAAGGTCCCACTCTTTGGCCAGTTTACCACTACAAATCACTTTCCTATGTTCTTCTATAGCAAATAATTACATTGAGTAATCAAACTAATCCCATAGCAGAATCATTAATTTTCCTATCTAAGAACAACATGCAGTATATTTTCCAACCCAAGCTAAGCTCTCCTGCAACGAAGCCCCTAAACCCTAAGCCACATGAAACCAAGACATATCAGGGACCGTGGGAAGATATAGGGTTCGTTTTAGAGACCCAAAGCGAATACAGTCAAGATTGCCAAACCACATATCCACCACCACTACCACCCACCACTTTCATCACACACACACACACTGTAAAAAAAATGACAAATAAAATGTTGCATGCTTCAATGTGCTTGATTTTGACAATATGTTGAACAAATCGTAACCATCACTTAGTTGACATCTACTTCAAAAAATTTCACAGCTAATGAGCCACTGGAAAACATCTGCATAATGGAGGAAATAGGAAGGAAATTATCTACACGAGTTCAAACCAAAACCGAAACAAAAAACAGGACTTGCAAATTCAGTAAAACACTAAAATGCAGCAGTACAAATAACATTTGTAAGGGCAAAATAACCTACTTACTCAACTTAATGCAACATTTTGTTCTAGCGTTCGAACAGGACTTTTCTATTGCAAACTTCCTCACAATTCACAAATATGAGAGAATCTTTTCTTACATGGTAGCAAGCTAATATCTTACATTTCCTCATTAATCAATAAAGCACATACTTGGTTTCAACTTTCAATTAGCTACACCTTGTATGTCATAACCATAATTACATGCCAACTACAAGCAACGATGTGACCCAAAAGACTATAGAACCAGATCCAAAAGCAAATGGAAGCTGCATCAAGAGCACAATTTGTGACGTTGCACCTAGATCTGGTAAATCAAAACCTAAACACACCACTAATTTACTTTTGATGCATGAAGAAAGCCTAGACCAGACCTTAAATCCCTCACAGGTTTTTGGTAAACCGTCATCGCTGATGCTCTTTATTTTTCCCCACATATACAACTGTCCTTCACTTGAAAAGAAGTGTTGACACCAGGTACCAAATTATTAAGCATGATGAGTTGCATCAACTATCAAGTCAGTCATACGCAAATATGAAAAGTGAGGAAAGCTGCAACAAAAAATTGCATAAAAGGGACTAGTCATGTGCAAATAAGATCCAGCCAATAACTAGCGACGTGTACAGGTGATTAACCAAGTATTTCTAGTGCAGTTATGATATGTTGCATCTTGGCATACAACACAGTATGATTGTTGATTAGATTAGAGGGAAAAAAGACCCTAATCCCACCAACGAAAAGAGAACAACAAAAGGGAACAACAAAAACAGGATTGGCTTATTTGATAAAAAGCAGTCCGAGGAAGCCTAATGTGTACAGAAATCATCTTTGAAAGTAACAAACATTGTAAATCACTGGAAAAGCAATGAATAAAAAAAAAAAAATCAACCACTTTTCGAGATCCAATTAAATCTAAAATCAATAAGGGAGCCACAAAGCCTACCAGCAGTACAAGAAGGGTTAACAGAACCAGCAGAAATACCAGCAGTACAAGAAGGGTTAACAGAACCAGCAGAAATCACATCATTAGGAGGTAGAACTTGTGCCTTGTGAAAACATCAACACTATGCAGAAGGCACTCATGCTTCTGCTCTCTATGTCGCAGCCTATACTCAGAACTCATTAAGTAAAGAGATCATGGAAAAGAAACTACAATTCTTGCAGAAAAACTCAAGTTTCATATTCAGCAACTGGAATGCTTTGTCAATCCTCAAAAGCAAGACCCCCAAGTTGCAAACTTGAAATGGAAATAAACAGCCACCGACCTTCCATACCCAACAAAGGCCCACCTGGAAATTGTAAAATGCAATTCATGAAACCTTAAACTCACTGTTTAAACAAGAGAGAGGGAATGTGAGGAAATGAACTATTTTTGGTAAACCTTATGTAAACAAAGCCTTTCGAATCCACAGAAACTGTATACCCCAAAGAAAAAAAAAAAAAGGCAAAGTCAATAAGACAGTTAAGAAAGCAAATGCGGGGGAGAGATGATAAAAAGGTCTTATGCATACCTGTATGATTTGTTCCACATGCAACATTCACTATGGTTTCTCCAGCAAGAGAAGCTAATGCTTTTGCCTTTTGGGCGTGGTTCGCCCTCATAAGCAAGCCTCAGTTACCGAGCCATCTTTAGTAATGAACTCTGAGGAACAAAATTGTGGTGAGTACCCAAACCACAACACATCAAGTGCATAAGCATGCAGATTGCCACACACATGCCCACACTCACCTACCCACCCACCTCTGAGCATGTATGTGCGTGCCCATGTCCGAGTGTGTATTTGGCAGCTGTCGCATTGCAACAGAAGAAAACCCCCAATAAAAACTAGCAGATGGGAGGGGCATCTACAACACATTGGCAGTCACGAGTGGGGGTGTCGATGCTTTGCAACTGACATTTTACACAGCATTAAGGATGCAAATTAAGGAAAACTGAAACAGGTTGCATTCCTAAGGAATACCTCATTGTCTGTTCCATGCCCAAGTAGACCATATTTTGGTAGACCAGCAGTCCTATAAACCAAGATCATTGGGACATCAGATGCGAAATTCTGACCCCCAAAAGTCAAATACTAAAATATTGGCAGGATGAAGTGGGAAACACAAATTCACAAAACCAGACGATAGAGAAGCTCCTTCAACAGTAGTTAACCACACAGTAAAATCACAACCACCGACGGTACTTTTTAACTCCAGAAACCAGACAGCGTACCGGAGGTGACTCAATTTCCACAGAAAGGCAAAGTCAGATAAATTTATTTCATCTGTTGCATTACAGCCCTCAAAGAATTAGAGTCCTAAAGTATCGGAACTGATAGGACACTTTGAACCCATGTCCACATTATCCCCAGGAGTGTGACACATTCTGAGAAGTGTCCGTGCTTCTTGATTGCAACCGCCCCTTCTGCAGAGCGTCATTGTTTCAACATTTACATCATAACTCATAAGACGTCACTAGGCCAAACCTTAACAATAAAAAATAAAAAATTAACATCATTCTTTACAGAACAAGAGCCAGCTGCCCATGGTTATTCCAGCCAAAGGAAAAGGAGATTGCGTCTTTAGTTACGACCACAGTATGGCTTCTTCCAACCCCCGCTCCAATGATTTTATGCCTGGAGGAAGAACAAGGATGTTAGTCAGACAGTCCAAGGCAAGTTCAACAGCCCAACTTAGCAATCTGATAAAACCTTGTAAATTACCGGAAACACCCCCACATTCACAATTTCAACCTGTGGACTAAACAGCAGAAGATCCATAGCTCTCCCCAAATAAACAATTCAGTGGTATATAGGACAGATAAGGAACGCAGTTATACTTCCATTGCAAACGTGCAATCACCATTGCAGATGTAAGATAGGCCGAAGCCGCTGAACTTCTCTTGCTTGACCCACCGCATGAAATTGTGGAAGGTCGTTCTCAAACCACAAGGTGAACTATGTGACCTAAACAACCTTTTTCAAACTACATTATTGAAAGGAATACTTCAACTCCTAGCAGTAACAATTGAAACATAAAAATATTAAACCCAAGCACCTTCAAGATAAATAGTAATTTACCCAAAATAAAAAAGATAAATAGTACATGTAAAGAGTATTAGAGATGCAAAATCAAGATGCACACTTTTCTAAGAACTCTCAAAGATAAACACGGAGACAAATAACAATCTCCTCAGAAAAATTTGACTCCCGTGAAAAAAATGCAACATACTTTGGCAGTTCTGAAACAAGACTTGGTCTGAATTGTATCTCTGTGGCCAAGTTGCCCCTTTTCCGCACGGAACAGATGGTTTAGCACATGTCTAGAAGTAAACAGGTATCGAGTGCACACATTGCACTATACAATCATGCCTCATTGCGGCCCCAAGTATAGCAACGTTCTTCAACATGCAATGCCACGCAGTAACAAGACGCTACGTAGAAAATCAAAACAGAGAACAAAACCCACATTATTCAAGCCACATTATCCAAAAGGTTGAATAATAGACCAAAAGGTCCAAAACTAGAATCAAAGGAAATCCAACGACAAACATTTCTCAGTCTCCACCAATAAAGTACCTCTGCTTAGTATAGTTTTGATTTCTATTTTGATCTTTTCCTCCAAACATCGAAAAATCGTGCACGGCTGCAGATTTTCTAAACAAGTTTTCAGATTCTAATTTGGAAAAAAAAACCTCTTCTTGAGGAAAGTACATATAAAAACCATTTTCTCACAAAACTAACGAGTCGAGTTTTGTTGTATTCGAGCCCTTAGAGTGTCAAGTCCGATTCATTTAATAGGAGTGTTTGGGAGGCTATTTTTAGGATTTTCATTTTCAACTTTATGATATTTTGGCTTTTTGGATTGTGGTTAAAATGTATTTTGATTTTGATAAAGTGTTTGGATAATATGTGCAGAATACATTTTGCAATAGGAGTAATGTTTAGGAGATATGTGATGAAAATGAATTATGAGTTAATTTTTTACTATATTGCCCTTGATTAGTTATTGTGGAATAATATGTGTAAATAATGGTTTAAATTTCTTGTTAGCTATTAGGTTTCCTCGCAGAACATATCCACATCTTCCATTTCACCACCCTCCCACTTCCTGAAAACCATAATTTCATATCTCCCCCTTCTTTTTACCCAAATGGGATTCTGTCCGATAACTTCAAAATGAACCCTACCTTTGTTAATGGGTTCGAATGAGATGTGGAGAAACGTCCCAGTCCTTCGAATCAAACCCTTGCCCACTTCCCAGCTCTGTTTTCGTTCTCTTCTTCAACTGGGTTTTGCAACCATTTTCCTCCACAATTTCCGTCGACCTGGACTTTGGATTTTGGGGGATTATCGACGAATGGGGAGGATATAGAGGTCTTTTGGTGCGGCTGAGAAACGAGAATGGGAAAATGAAAATGGGAAAAGCTCCTCTTCCCCTATTTTTCACTTCTCTTCTCCTTTGTTAAAATCAGAGAACTCTTTGTCATGGAATGAGTTCTGCCTTTTGCAGCCAAACAGCAAAAACAGAAAAATGGGAATGGAAAAATGAGCTTACCAAACGGCGAAGACGAGTAGCTCTCTCTCTCTCTCTCTCTCTCTCTCTCTCTCTCTCTCTCTCTCTCTCTCATTTGAATCTAACGTGACCATGGTGCTACTCTTCAATCACCCTCCGGCCAGTATTTTTCTTGGGGTTATCAAGTTTTTCACATGGTTGAAGGTAGATCTGGTGTTCACCATTCTCAACGTGAATGTGTGAATGCGCGAGTGCCGCATTGGAGCAGGTGGCCGGGGATAGGCTGGTGTATATTTTGGGCGGGTTTGGGTGCGCTGTGGTCGCGATCAGATTCGCCTTGGGAGAGCTCTTGTGGATGAAGAAGATGAAGCTGCACATTAGCATTCTGTACTTGTTGGACTTTCTCGCAGCACTTTCACAGGTTTCATTTTCTGGTCTACAATTTGTATTTGCTTGTCTTCACCAATCATCTCTGATCAACTTCTCGATCTTCTCCCTGATCTTCGCGCTATTATCTGGTTGCTACAAAATAATCTGGAAATCCCGCAGGGCCGCACCCACAAATTCGTCATGTACCGCAAAGAAAGCACCCACTACTTGCCTTTGAGAGTGTGCCAAGAGATTCACCCCACAAAAACTCTTTTTGAATGTCCAATCTGTGCCAACCCCAAACCTCCCCTCCACAAGGATGGCGATCATATCCAATTGAATCTCTGAAATATGCTCCTCTGTTTGCACCGTATGAACGGAATAAGAAATCTGTTAAGTAGTTAGAAAATAATGGGGCAGATTTGGGTCTTATCAATTTTGATCAATTTTTTATTTTACCTTTTCAGTTTTTCAATACGAATCAATAAGTCGTAAAAATTTGACGCAAAACTAACAAATATGAAAAAATTTAAATGAAAAGACAAAAAAAAAAACCCCTTCCTGGTTGTTTTCTCTCAATTCATACGAGATCATGGTATAATTTTTACATCGTATTTTCAATCGTCGGAAGAGCATTAAAACATAGATCAAAGTTAAAAAAAAGTTCAAATGAAATCAGAAAAATGACTAAAAAAGACCTGAAAAAATACCTAAAAAGTTTGCCAAACTTACCCTTACAAGCATTTGTGCATCTTTATTAGATTTTTCAAATTTTAATATCAAATGTGTACTTTGTCACGTACTTCATACCCTATAGAATTTTTTTAATCATGATATTGTATGGCAATTTGAAATTATTGGTGTTTGAAAGCGAAACAGGGAAAGTTATTAAGAGAGAGAGAGAAGAGGAATTTCAGGTGGAGGGCAGGGGGATGGGGAAAGACCGTGGAGGACGAGAAAAGAAGTAAAAAAAGATATCACGAATGAGGAACCGTGTCTGGGAGAAGGGAAAAATAATAATAATAATAATAACAGGTCGGGTTTGGTCTTGCCCATATTCGACTCGATCCGTCTCAACCTGTTGACTATTTGACTCATGTTTTGACCCGTCCATATTTGACCCGCGACCCATTTCAACCCATCCTGACCCGCCCATTTGCCACCTCTAATAAATCCTAATCCAAAATGAAGATAATTACTTTCTTCATCCCAAAATAAGTGTCCGGCCCGCAGAACGAGAACTTAAAAATAATACATTTTTCACAAAAAAAAAAGAAGATTTTTTTTATAAATTAAAAGAATTGATAGATATCTTCCAGTAAATTGTTTACAGACCGGACACTTATTTTGGGATTGGAATTTTAACATTA
Source organism: Rhododendron simsii (assembly GCA_014282245.1). Taxonomy (NCBI): domain Eukaryota; kingdom Viridiplantae; phylum Streptophyta; class Magnoliopsida; order Ericales; family Ericaceae; genus Rhododendron; species Rhododendron simsii. Next base: position 5,881,897 of record CM024953.1, on the reverse strand, counting down.
CTAGAAAAGTGCCTCTTCTACATATTCTTCATGAAATTGCAAACCTCCGGCCTAGCTCCATTGGCTTCCTGTGGATTCAACCTTGGACTTCCGAGTTTATTATGCTATAACCGACCTAGCCCTACGCTTGGAGCATTCTTATTATAACACATATTAAGGTCGCAAGCAACAACCCCTAATGTCGCGACGCCTTGTCCCATCACTCGATACATATCCTCTCCAGCATTGCTCCCAGCAACCCATCATGAAATGATCAATATTTAATCCTCATCGATCATATATTGGCATGTTTGCTGTCCTCAATAAATTCTAACACCAAATGATTTCATCATCAAAGTAAACTGAGAAAAAAAAAACACAATTTATTTTGTCAAGACGAATTCATAAAGTCTATTATTTTGATCAAAAAAGAAAAAAAAAAAACTCACAACAAAATGAGTCCTTAACTAAAAACATAAGTTCATTTGGTCGAATAGGAAAATACAAATATTTTTTAAGACAATTCTTTCAAAGTCATATATAACAGAGTATCTTCTTGCTAATAGTCACATGTAAGGATCAGTTCCCGTGACACAGTCACATGTAACAGAGTAATTTCTATCAATTGGAAAAGTATCTGAACTCACATCGTTGTCTCTACAACTTTGCCCACCCTCAATTTAAGGAATGTAATTTCTATCGATTGGTAAAGTATCTGAACTCACATCGTTCTCTCTACAACTTTGCCCACCCTCAATTTAAGGAATGTAATTTCTATCGATTGGTAAAGTATCTGAACTCACATCACATCGTTGTCTCTACAACTTTGTCCACCCTCAATTTAGGGAATGTAATTTCTATTGATTGGTAAAGTATCTGAACTCACATTGTTGTCTCTACAACTTTGCCCACCCTCAATTTAAGAAATGTATAACTGTAGCTAGTTTGAGTAAATCACGATTTTTCACAATATGAAAAATCTCATGTAACTATATTAGTCTATACTAGGATTTTGGCAGCTTGCTACACACGTTCGGTTATGTTCATTGGTCTAATAATTAATGTATTTAGCGGTTATGTTCGTTTATGTTTTATTCTTTTTAGCAACGTGCTTTGCACGCTCAGTCATGTCATGCTCACTGGTCTAATAATGAATTTTATTTAGCGTTTATTATTTATTTTTGGATTGTTTGGGTTTTTTTGGGAGATTGTCGTAAAAGAAGGGCTATTAGATGGAGGACTCAACCAAACATTCAGCCAAAACATCCAATTTCCAAAATTAACTGAACAAAAGTATCTTCTTTTACCTAAAATATTAAAAAGAGAACATTTGTTGCAGCATACCAATCCAACGGCAGCACTAAAAAGCACAAAGGAAAGTATTTACAACTGATCCTGCAATACCAATACTGACCTGACTGATATATATTGGTCGCGAAACTAAAGCGGTGGAATTCATCAGTTCAATTGTTAGTATCAAACAAAATGGGTTTCATCCTACAAATTTGAGCAAGCATGAAGCTGCCTACGTAGGGCTCTGACGGCACACAGGAACAATTAACAATACAACAAAAGCAGTTTGGGATTACTACTAGGGATGGCAATTCAACCCGCCCGCCCCTAATCCACCCCGATCGGGGCGGGTTTTTGTTGTAATTTTCAGGGTCGGGGGAGAATTGGTGAACCCCGGTTGGGTTCAGGTCGGGTTTGGATTGGCGTAATCCTGTTCAGGTACCCGCCCTGCCCCGAAATTATTTTATGCATAAAAACCTAATTTTATTCTTGTATTTTTGCTCCTACAACTAAAATACCACATAAAATATTAACTATTTCTTCCATTTTGCTTTTAGATAATAGATTTGTTTAAATTATAATAGTTATTTCATATACTTTTATTGTCTGTGCTCACTTATTTTAAAATCTAGAACATGTTTTCTCAATGAAAAAAAAAATTGAGAGGGGGCGGGGCGGGTAAACCCGATACCCGATTGGGACGGGGCGGAGGTACCCATAAATTATCCGGTCCGGGTTTGAGGCGGGGTCGGGGGGAGGTTAAATTTTCGGGCCGGGGTGAGACAAAACCTGCCCTGCCCCGTAGCCATTCCTAATTACTACCCAACTCAAATACAAAAATCACGACCTGACACGAAAACTTTCTGAATGGAATTAAACTGAATGATCCTTCACCACAATAGGGCCATAGGCCATTCCACCACGAACCAAATTGCAGGATACACTTAATGAATTTAAAGTAAGTGAACTTAAAATAAACATACAACAATGATCAAGGGCATAGCTTTTGATTTCTCCAAACAACAAACAAACACAACATACATGCACAAAGAAAAGTCCAAATTGTTGAAACTTTTCATTTCTTTGTCTTTTTCAACGAGTATATGCAATACCACTCTCCTTATCACAGCCGTAACAGCCCCCACAACTCTATCTAGAGTTTCGTTTCCCTTTTCAGTCTGTCTTTTGTTCTTTCTAGATCCTGATTCTTATCTTTAATTATAAAGAAATTGTTGAGTCACAAAGAAAAGGTTGACACTTATTCATTTCTCTCTCTCTCTTTCAACAAGAAGCAAAAAAATTAGAACTCACACATGTACAAATTACATTAGAACTTCATGTGCACACACAACTACATGACTTGTACATCTTTCACGCAAATTAAGCTATTCCTAGAGTAATCTGTATCTACACTGGGCTCATACCATACTACATAAGAATCCAATTAAACCCACTAAAAGAACCACCTATTGTATAAATAGTCCGATTGTTCAAAGTGCGGGTCTTACAGCAACCCAAGAACAAGCAAAGGAAATAAAATAACTCCGGAATCTCATTCACACTTAGGCTCCATTTGTTTGGGCGTAAAATGTTTTTCCGGTAACATGTTTTACCTATTTTCCGGTGTTTCGTTATATAAAAAATGAGAAAAATATTTTACATGTAAAATATTTTCTATTAATTAGATGAGATGACTTAACCTTGAATCTTCCGTAAGTAATTTTTCAAAATGAACCTGCTACCCTCTACTGAAATTTTTACTGCTCAGTTTCCTTGATCGTCGGTCCTAACCAACGTTCAATTCCAATATTTTCAAATCTCTTTACCGATTAAGCCCCCTATCTCTCTCTACACTATTTTGTCAATTTCTGAAAATATTTTCAAGTACCAACCAAATACCAGAAAAGAAAAGTTTAAAGTTTGTTTTCAGAAAAAAGATTTACATAGAAAATATTTCACATTGTAAAACATTTTACATCGAAACAAACAGAGCCTTAGAGTTCACCGGACAATAATATTTGGTTGTTTTCCACTAAAGAATGTTAGCAAAATGAAAAGGAAGACTATACCTAAAGAAAATATTGGGTTGTTTTCCTATGTTAATGGATTGTTATGAGGGATGGAGTTTTCAGGAGAGTTGAAAGCGGTAAGATTTAGGTGAAATTACAATTTGATTTCCTTTCCGGGCAAGCGAAGTATGTCTGGATGAGTTATGAATTGCGAAGAGGACAATGGTTGTGAAATGGTTTACTCACCGGAAATTCCAATGATCATGCGGTTTGCCGCTTGCATTGTCGTCTTTGTTTTAATGCAAACAATCATGAAAATTTTATGATTTTCGTGATAATTATGGTCCTGATTTTTAGTCTCAGTTTTCATGGTCTGCAATTGTTAACTGAAGACCCAATTTGATCAAAATCTGGATCTGTAACGGAAACACCCACACCAATCCTCCACTCTCTATCCTCTCTCCCTTAGTCGAGACCATTATCGCCGCCTAACTCATCCGGCCCACTGTTGCCGTCAACTCCATTGTCGCCGACCGGCACAGTCAAACCCAACATCAACTGTTAATCGTAAGAATTGTATGATTTTTGTACTACAAATTGCATTGAAGAAATTGGGTTTCTTGATTTCCACCCCTGTTTTTTATCCTCTGTTCCCACTACACTTATGTTTCATGGTAAATTATTAACATCATTTACCATAAAATGAGTTTGTCTGTAAACTATGCAAGAATTAAATTTGAAACATTGAAATCGATATGGTAATTTAACCATGAAATGCTGATCATTATAATACCTGTTTTGATGGTAATTTAACCATATTTTATAGAATAAGATCAATTAAAAATGTGACATTTTAGATAATACATGTGCGGTAGGCGTGCGGTAGATGGGGTGTTCGGTGGGTGTATCATCTCTATACCATGCGTGGATATTTGAATCTTGAGTTTGTACTTTCTTTTCTTTAGTTATGGTACTAACGTGTCCAGGTCAGTTTACGCATACCTCAACTAATTTTGGGAGACCAATTTTGATATTGATGCAAAGGCACAAGAGAATATTCTTTCATACGTGAAAGAGTGTTTTAAATTTTGACTGTTGAAAACACTTTTGAATAGTTGCGATAGCTCATTACAACCTGCAGTGAATTTGTTGGGTACACCCAAGTAGGGTGGATGTGATGCAAGGGATTACTCCCCATGTTAATTACATGTGCCGGTGTGTGCACAGTGTATGTGTGTGGGCTGAGGGACAGGAGACGGGCCAGGTGAGTGTGAGCCGGTTGAGGCTCCTCCTTCGGGAGGAGCGGGGCTTCTCGGAGATGCCCGGAGAGACTGTTGGAGAGCCACCGGAGTGAGGGAGAGAGAGGAGTGATGGCAGCCGGGTTGTGGCGTGCCGGAGAGGTTTTTTTTATGTATATTGTATTTGTTGTGTAATTAATACATATACGGAATTTTTCCTCGCATCTCTCGTGTTTGTGCTTGATTGTGTTTGCGTGCTTGTGCTTGGAGGTGTGAGTCGGGATCGGGGTCTCGACCCAACAGAATTTGCTCACTACAGGATTCTGGGATCCGTTATTTCGGCATCCATAGTAACACTGAAGACAGCAAACACGAGCATTTGTCAATAATGACTAACGATTCATTTCAATTGTCTCCAAAAACAAAGCCAATTTTATTTTTTGATAGGCCAAATCCAAAAATTTTAGGCAAGAAAATTTTTATTTCTGTTTCGATTGCAAAAGTTCTAATTTCATTGCGGAAAAAGTCCCCGGGATAAGGTTTTAGGTGCCAATTTATTAGGAAGACATTTGTGGGGAACTTTTTTGGAGGCGAAAATGTTGAACATTTGGTGGCGTTGATGAGTTAATCTTCTCTCTCTCTCCCCCAAATCAATGTATCTTTGATTTTGTGTCCATTTGGAGTTTGTGATGTTAAGCACCCATCTCCTCTTCAAATCTTCCGGGATAGAATAGATTAGATTAATAATTGGATGTTAACAACCCGTCACGAGGAATAAGTATTTGTTGCCTTATCTAATTTGTTTGATTAGCTCATTATGCCTAGCTCAATAAGTACTACTCTTTTCATTTGTTTGTTTGTTTGTTTGGATCTAAGTCTAGTCGCATAACTCGCGTGAGCGTGTGAGAGTACGAGCGCGAGTGTAAAAGCGGCTTCGAAATACATCCCAAATTACTAAACTTCGCAAAAGTGAGGTCAAAGAGTGTTGATAGAGAGTGAGAGGACAGAGCGATCATTAAGAGTGCGAGTGTATAATATTTTAAAGGATTATGTGTCTAAAATTTGAATAATTTATTTGCCTTTTGCGTTTTCATAATCCTAAGGTTTGGAAAAGAAATTCATTTTATGACATTAAAAAGAGAAAAAACTCATTCGTAAGTTTGAAATAGCCTTTTGTAAAAGAATTCCGGGGTTCCCAAGAACAACCAATGATTACATCAAGCATGTTTATCATGAAGTAAATAATTATGCGGATGCATCAGCCATCAGCAGGGACTCACCGATTTCGTTGAAAGATTTATATAATCTATTCTTGTTTTCAGGTGTGGTATTACGATATGGAATTAAACTCGAACTTCGTTTCATGCTTAAACATTCTCCATCAAAACTTTCACATTGAAGATCAATCATAAATAATGTGTGATATATAAATAACATAAAAGACTTTTTTGTCCTCAGTGCATAGCACCGGTAGTGCGCTTATTTTCCTATTTATTTGATGAAAATGAGCAATTATTAGAGAAAACAGAGTCATGTTTCGCCACTTATAAAATGGACGAAATATTAAGCAATTGCATCTCCTTTTTGTTCTCAAATTTCTTCCCCGTGAATAACCAAAACCAAACCAAACCGAGACTTATGTCTCAATCACTTGGGGTCGACTACATAAATCATTTTTCTTCATTGAGCTCTGTCAAGGGCCACTTGTTCACGCAAACCTACCATACTCATATCTTTGCGCACCACAGCATTCCCCCCCCCCCCCCCCCCCCCCCCCCCAGCAATGCTATCCAAAGCTATCCTATCCACTCTCTTAACTACTGTATCTCCTGATCTACGATAGTTCTTCATGAATAACCCACGATTCAAATTTATTTTTGAAATGCATTTGCTGGCTGTGTATGTATATCATTGCCTCTATGTATATCATTGCCTCTCTCTCTCTCTCTCTCTCTCTCTCTCTCTCTCTCTCTCTCTCTCTCTCTCTCTCTCTCTCTCTCTCTCTCTCTCTCTCTCTCTCCAGTGGGTCATGTGGAGAGTAAATTCGCTTTCCTGACTTGGTTTGCTGGAAAAGTGAGTTTGAAAAATGGTTCTTGCGCGCAGTAGCTAATTATGCAAAGGATTACAATTTCGTGTACATAAAGAGTCTACAACTCTGGGACCATCTTAGAACAACAATGAAGTCTTTATTTTTATTTATTTTTTCTGCTCAGGATGGACTAGATTTAACCAACGTAGCGAGTCTAGCGACCCTCGATCAATTTGGAAATCTACCCAACCTAGTTAGAATGTATGGACTTAAGTCTTAAGCCATAACTGTCCTACCAAGTTCAATTGGAGCGCTAGCTTCCTCTCTCGATCATCTCGTCTCAAGTATATTTCGAACTCGTGAGCATAAATGATGACAATTTACTAAAGCAGGAATCCTATGGACTATGAAGTAACTCCTAAAAGAGGCCGGTTAAACATAAATCGACTGCAATCACAAATCTACCCCTACAAACAAACTAAGATTAGCATATGATCAACAATTCTTTTAGATCAAGGAGTTCTAAACTGAGCAACTTTCATAATCTCGAAATGAATAATGCTAATAACAAAGTCAAAGAAAGTACAACTTAAGTTCATTCATTACCTGATCAAAACCCAAAGCCAAACCCGTCGGGGATGAAATCTCCGAAACTTGGATCAGTGCCAATATCGAAGGGGTAAGCAGCGGCGGAGGCCACTGGTCAGGTCTCTAGGCCTTGGAGCCGGACACGAAGTGAGGGGAGGACCGCGGGCCTCTGGAACTAGGGGGCCGACGAAGCGGTGGGTCACGTCGACGTTGGCAAAAAGCCAAATACGGGACATAGATCACCCCAGTGCAAATCCGACCGAAGGCACTCACGAACAGTTGATGTAGCATGGAGTACTGTGAGTTCCCTGCAGGCGGTGGCCGGTGCAGCCAAAACACAACAACAACACTGGGAATGGTCAGGGCGGCTGGAAAGCGGTCACCGGCATGTTCGGGACCGGCAGCAACAAGGGCTGTGAGGATAGTGTGGGTGGGGAGGAGATGAGGTGGCGAACTCTACAGAGAGTCGGCGAAGGAATCTCAAGGAGAAGAAGAAGTGATGATTTTATGAAATTAGGATCTTTATAGTCGATTCTCACCAAATCCACGGAAAAAGTACCGGCACGAAAAAAGTACAGAAAAAGCACGAAAACAAAAAAGCACGAAAAAGACACGACTAGGGCACGAAAATTAAACTTCGTTGGTCAATTTGTCTTTATTGTGGATAGCCTATTTCTAATTAGAAAAATGATTTTTTTGATTAAACTGGACCCTTTAGTTCTCTAATTTACTAGTATGTAAAAGGGTTCCTGACATTGGTGACATCTACAGATTAGGGACCATGTCTTATGAAGTTATAATGTGATACTTGCCGAATGATGTTTGACTTAAAGAATTTGTATCTGGTATGTTTTATTTGTTTTTATTAACTTCTATTTGAACTCTTGATAATAACAGTTTAGAAATCCTTGTGGCTTTATTTCTGTATAAGTAGAGTGGCTTACGGTTTATTCTTGTTTGGTCAATCAGATATTGGAGGATTGAGATGGTGATTGTGGAGAGGATCTTGTCATCAGTTCTTTCAGAAGGTTGTTACTTTCTTTGTTTCAATGACAGGACAATAGTTTGAATCACTTCTAAATGGTTGATTGGTTATTTTCTTAACTTCGGTTGTGAGGTTGTTCAATTTTCAAGATATTGTATTTGACAATTCCTTATAGCAAGGATATAACACTACAAGAAAAATTGCATTAGGTGACGAATGAAAATCGTCACAAATTGTATGTTTTTTGTCACAAATAATATAGGTGACGAAAAAAAATTTGTCGACTAAAGGTTGTCGAGGATTCCTACCTGGTGACGAAATCTATTTTTCGTCACCTATAGTGCCTTTTGGCGACGAAAAATTTCGTCACGAATAAATGACTTGGTGACGAAATTTTCTTTGTCACCTATTGTGCTTTTGATGACAAAAAATTTCGTCACACATTATTCCATTTGGCTTGTCAAAGGTGACCCATTGTTGACGAAATTTTTCGTCGCAAAAGACATTCTTATATGTGAAAAAAATCTCACTTTCTTTGCTCTTGCTGGATTTCGAACCCGAGTCTCGTAGGTTTTGCACGCAAGTTTTAACCAACTATACTACCCAAACTTTTCAACATATCTTTGAAATATTTAATATATAACACATACATTTAACATTAAAATATAATTTGAACGGCATTTTGAACCATTAAACATTAAAATTAGCAATTTTGATAAACATTAAAGTCGTAGCTCTTTATGTTATTGTTCAAACCTAATTTAAATTATCTCAATCGGAGTTCTGAGCAAAGAGTTATGCCAAAAATATATTTGGTTACAAAGCATAATTCATAAATTTCGTCACCAAAGCAAATATTTTTTGTCACGGAAAACGTAATAAGAAGACAAAAATATTTTTCGTCGCCAAATTGGTTTATTTGGTGACAAAATATTTTTTTTGTCACTAAATAGTTATCTTTGATGACAAAAAATAATTTCGTCTCTTTTTTTACTCTTTTGGTGACGAAAATTTTATTTCGTCACCAAATAGGTGCCTTTGGTGACAAAAATATCTTTTTCGTCGCTAAATAGATATAATTGGTGACGAAAGAATTTCGTCACGGAAGTTGTCAAAACAGTGACGAATTTATTTTTTCGTCGCCAAATATACTCATTTTGTGACGAAATTAAATTTTATCGCCACTTTTTCGTCACTAAACAGACTTTTTCTTGTAGTGATAATTGCAAGTCTATATGTTCAATTCTTAATTTTGCATGCTTGTTGAGTTGTATGGCACTGAATATTCATAAAACGCGTATTTCTTTTTAAATGGAAAAGATCTTTTGGGGCAGTTAGAAGTGCCTAATTAGTTAAGTTTTTGCGGCAGTTATAGAAGTCTCATTAATTAAGCCATTGAGGCACTTAAAAATACCTCGACAAATCATTAACCATGGTTAAGGTCTTCTTAACCATAGTTAAGGTCTTCATGTAAAACCACCTATTGCTGCTCTGTAAAGTGCCTCAATAGATAGTGCGCCATGTGTGGTAGTTTAGTGTACCTCGTCCAGTATATCTTGAGGCTCCTAGAAGTGCGTGTAAAGCTATTGCGGTATTGATACAAGCGGTAGTTCATTATACTGCCCCAATAGTTAAAATGCCCCATCACGTAACATTTCAGGGGCGGATAAAAAAAAAAACAGAAAAAAAGAGAGTAACATTTCAGGGCATTTTCAACAGCCCCAAAATCTCAGTTTTGTTGTGCTACCTCTACGGCGCCCTATTTGGTACCTCTTTGGTGCAAAGTTATCTATTCGAAGCATGCTTTAGCTTATTGTAATGTGTTGCATGTCCGAAGCTGTTAGCCTTGAATTTGTTTTGATGCTTCCTCTCTGGAGGATCCTCTCCTAATCCCACCTATGATGCATATGATGTTGCTTGCCTGCCTGTGATGCTTCATTCGGTGGCTTGAAGATGATGCCTATGCTAGAACCAATCAGTTGGGAATGAATATGAAGATGATTCCCTTTACTTTGTATGCTGAAAATCAATCAAATTCGAGACGTTGGTCTTTTTGGTCGCTATTGCTACTATGATATGATGTCAATCCGATCTCCTTCCGCTGCTACTATGGTCAATTAATCAACTTTTTGGGATTCAAAATGAAGGTACCTCCAATGACTTCGTGTCTATTGGAACTAATCAAATCTTGGATTGAACTCCACTATTGCTACTGTTACTGGTAAAAAATTGGGGAAAATTCCGGCTCCTTAAACTGCACTGCTGTTTTCAGGAGTGGTGATCTTACCATGAAATTCCAACCAGCTCTTATTAGCATCTCGGGTTCTGAATTTCTATGGTTGTTTGTTTCATGTATTTGGTGGTTTGGACTACTATGTATTCAGCCACCCTTTCGGGGATGAGGAATCTATTGTGTTGCTCTATTCTGTTAGTTCATTCCTTTTGGTTTTTTGGTTGACTTCTTGTCAACTATGTAGCCTCAAGGCCTCAAGCTGTATATGATTGTAGGGAATTTGGGTGTCAACCTCGTTGTAATGCGTTTTGGTCTCGTTCTTTCTTTGTATTGCTTACATTTGATTAATAAAGTCTTTATTTTTCTCAATAAAAAAAGAAAAGAAAGGGAGTTTCAACACCCCATATTGTGTCAAGTTGCCTGCATTCTATATGAAAATATTCACAAACTTATTCACATATTTGAATCAACGGGCATGACCAATCGTGCAAAGCACATTGCTATGTGTTAAGCTAACAAAAATACGACAACATAACTATAATGCCTTCTAATTGTTCTCATTAGAGAACCAATTCCATTCCAAAAAAAACAAAAAACAGAGAGCATGAGTAGATGAACTTCCTTTCCAAATAAATAGGACAGTTAAGATCTTCATTACAAACACTTTAGTAATCTACTTCCATGCATGTATTAATGACATAAAATAAAAATCTCCCAAATTAACCAGACGATCGACCATGGCCAACAGCTCCTACATGCATCTCTTTCCCTATCTCCTTCTCACTACCAGAAGACCAACTCCTGCGCCAAAAGAAAAAGAAAAAAGAAAACCCAAAGTCAAATTAAGAAACTACAAATTAATTAAGTTCATTATTAACATGAACAAGTATTTCATTACCTAATCAAAACACAAAGCCAAAGGTGCTGTCGAGGATAAAATCTCCCAAGCCAGGATCAGTACCAATTTCGAAGGAATAATGCGGTTGTGGGGCGGAGGCGATTGGTCCAGTGCCGGGGCTTTGGAGCCGGACACAAAGTGAGGGTGGGACATCAGGCCTGCGGAACGTCGGAAACGGCGAGGTGGTGCATCATGCCGACGTCGGCAAAAAGCCAAATATAGGATGTAGATCACCCCACAGATGATCACCCCGGTGCAAATCCGACCGAAGGTACTCACGAATACGTGCTCTAGCATGGAAGGTGAGTCCCCCAACGGCGGCAGAGCAACAAGTGCACAATAGCAGCACTGAGGAATGGGCGGGGATGGTGGAGAACAAGCTGTCGTCTCCAGCACGTCCGAAACAAGCGGCAACAAGGGCTATGGTGAGGAGAGAGTGGGTGGTGGTGTGCTCAACAAGGTCATGCCTGCGGGTGAGGAGAGTGAGCGGACTCTGCATTGAGTCAGAGAAGGGAAAAAAGTAAGGAGAACTACCAACATTGTGCTACACCGGTGGTAGTTCCTCAGTTGTGCACTGTGCATCGTCGTCAGCGACGTGTAGTTCCTCAGCCGGCGCTCCTCCCCTGTGATGCTGAACCTGGTCATGCACAGCTCGTCGTCGAGCACATCCAGCCACTTGGATCTGGTTGCGCCCGGCAGCCCAGAGATGATGTTGATCTCGCGCGTGGACCTGGGGCTCATGTTGAAGCCCTCTCCCACGGCATAGCTCTTGATACATCTAGGGCAATGGAGAGAGAGAGAAGGGAGTCTTGGGCAATGGAGAGAGAGGGAAGGAGTCGGGGGCAATGGAGAGAGAGAAGAGAGAGCGAGAGAGAGAGATTAAAATGTTCCATCTCAATGTCACATCATTTTAACTTACCCAAAAAAATGTTGACATCACTTTGACTCAAACTCGGTGTGGGTGCTGGCGCAGCGTGCTGCGCGATCGCTAGCTCTGCCTTGCCATCATCAATTCGATGATCAGAGACGTCCACTCATAGAGCTCGTCAATTATTACAAATGTACGAAAAATCAACTCGATCAAATATCGTTAAGTTCCTCATCAGAACACTTATAACTTGAAAAGAATGTGATGTAGAACACGTGGAGGTCCAATTCCATGATCAACTGGACCGAGCCAAGCCCCGAAAGCCCAAACAGTGTTCAATTTCATATTATCCAATTTGGCAAAATTCGGATGAGTTCGGAATTGGCCCAAACTTGATGGACTGACTTATTTTCATGCTCTAGTCAATACTCATCAACCCTATTTGATGATCAATGGTGCTTTTCAGCTTAATTCATTCGTATAGGCCTTCAATTGCGTTATTTTGCCATTTTAGGAAAAGATTTGTTTCATTAATAACTCTTAGACCGTAATTCTTTTTAAGTTGATTCTTTTTTAGAAAGTCTTGCTTTTCTTTCATGTTTTCAATTTTAGGAAAAACCCCCAAATTTTGAGACTTTTTATTTTTCAAGTTTATTTTTAGGGTTTCTAGGGTTTCGGCCAATATAAGGGGTTGTAACGTAATGTTTATGCAGCTTTTAATCAATAACATTGCAAAGATTCTCTCTTTCGTTCTTGTATGCAAGATTTGCTCATTGCGACGAGTTGTTTATCTCATTTGAACTAGTACACTAACTAGTCTCTCGTGAATTCCGCTGCGTCAAGTGAATAAACTTGGAAACCCAGAATTTGGCGCAAAATGAATAAATGCGAAAAAAAATAGAATAAAAATAAAAATTACAAAAATAAGAAGTTTTTAGCAGAACGGGGTGTAGTCTCTACACACTTTCACGCATGTTTATACAGTTTTTTTTTTGTAAAATGTTCTAGTCAGCTTATGATGTTCAGATAAAGTTTTTCCAATTTCATACGACTTGCTCATGTTATTAAACAAAAATATCGCTCATTGAGAAAAAAAGTACATGCCTTGCGTACAAATTTACGGATGGAAAATGGGAAAATGGGCGGTCTAAATTTTTGCATACTCGGTTTGTTTGGTAAGTATTTTGTGAACTGAAAACCATACGAAAATTCGGAAAAGTTAAATATTGTTCTTTTTACAAACAAAAAAAAAAAAAAGAGAAGGGTTTTTTCGTTGAAATTTTCAAAAAAAAAAAAAAAAGGAAAAATAATTCAGTCATAATTTTTACTTTTTGATATCTACCATCAAGCAAATCAATAATCTACAACAATGTGGCACAAAATTGAATAACAAAAAAAATAACGACAACAAAAAAACCAGTAAGTAGCCCAAAGTTTCGAGTTTCTCTATTGATTGTGTCGTTTTTGTTCCAAAAATAATTAATAAAACGAAATAGTTACTACTACCAAAAAGATAGCGGTAAATACTCTAAGTATTGTCTTACGAAGGCTAAGTTACAGTTATATATATCAATTAATCTCTCTGTCTCCCTTTTTTTTTTCCGACCCCTTAGTACTTCTGGTTTGTGTGCATCTGCTCTACTGGTTTTCCCTCTGTCTTCCCTGTTTCTCGTCCATTAAGTTGCCATTTTTGTCTTCCGCTTCGGATTTTTGCTGGGTTTTTCGAGGTTTGCCTAATGGCTAGGGTGGGCTTGCGGTGGTGTTGATGGATGGCGTTTGTCATCTGCCCTTATCATTGTTGGGTGTTTGCTTAACGGCTTGAGATGCTTCCGCAATAGTGTTTGTGGGTGACAGATCCGTTTGTTTTCCAAGAGGTTTACCGGTGGTGGTGTGGCGTAGCTTGGTGGCAGGGATCTGTTGTTGGGTGGCTGATTGTCTGTCTGAATTGGTGGACAGCGGTGGGTGGCGGTGGATGGGTGTGCACATATATTAGTGATTTTAGGTTTAGCGTTTTCTTTAGATTGGGCTTAATTAATTGTTTAGATCTGGGTATTTTTGGCCCATTTGGAGGTTTTGTGCTTATATTATTTTATCTGGGCTTCTAGGCCTTTTGTTATACTAGGCTTTGTCCCTGTGAGGTTGAGCTTGTCCCATGTGGTGTATTTGTCCAACTTTTTATTAGATCCTTCCTTAATAAAATTTTATTTTTGCCTATAAAAAAATATAATTTCGTCTCTAATTTTCAAGCCCATTCAACTAAATGGGAGAGTCCATCAATGGAAACTCACTAAACAACTAGCTAACTATAAAATTGGACGAAAACAAATCGGTGTATGAAAAGGATGGAATATCTCATGTTTTTGCAGAGCTCCAACATTAATTGACATTTTTTTTGATCATTTAATTGAGATTCCATCCCATGTAAAATTGTTTGTGGAATTATATGTAAAATTGTTCCTTGCAATGGTAACATAAGATTAGGGAAAAACGGAAAGTTTAAGTTCCTACCCATTTTGACGCATGTTTAGACAATTTTTTATTTTTATTTTTTTATAACCGGATATTTTGACCAGCTTATAATGTTTGTTGGAAATTGACTAGAATTCCTAAATTGACTAGGATTCGTTTTCCTATTCGGTTTAGGTTTATTTAGTGTTGTCCTATAAATAGGGACCTTGGGGGTTCCTAAGGTTATGGTCTTTTGTTCAAGGGCTTAGATATTAGGGTTTTGTTTTATACTCTATTGGGTTCCACCAAGGGTTTTAGTATCCCTATTGAGTTCCGCCCCGATAGGGATTTGTCCCTAGATATCTGTTTGGTGCTTCAAGTAGAGTTACGACTATAGCTGGCTCTTTGTTTCTCTCCTCGTTTATAGTGAATCATCTTGCTCTTTTTCCCGTGGAGTACGTTTTTGCTTTGTGCTTGAACGGAACTATGTATATCCAACTAAAGATTTCCCAATTTCATGTGACCTGCTCATGTTATTATTAAACAAAAATATCGCTCATTGAGCCGGGCTTAAGTTTGGGTTGTCGTGTGCCAACTTGTTCACGAATCTGAAGGAATCAAAATATTATACAGTACATTTTCTACTATGCGTACACAAGTCGATCTATGCTGCAAATTAAACAAGATTTTCTTCATGCATGGAGATAAGGCTGCGACATGGAGATGAAATTTGAGATCGGAGGCCCGATGAAAATTAAGGCTCTCCAGGGATCAGCCGGACTCAACTCACTTATTAAGCAAGCCCGAAATTGAAACTCAAATTCAGTTCATTTAATAGATAGATCAAGCTCAAACGAACCCTACTCAAAGGCTGACCACGCCACATGTGAAAGAGTGGGGCCGGTCAGCTCACCCGGCCCATGGGGGGAAGAGTTACTTGTTACCATGTTAATTACTCTAAGTTTCTCATTGGTCAAGTAGTTAATAATTGACACCATTAAGAATATGTATATGACCCCAATCAATGAGACAACACCACCTAATCATTTTTCCTCTGGAATGCATTCCTGAACTCCACTTGGGATCTGCACACAGCAGCAGCTAGCACATGATGATACGTAAGAAGTAGGACTAACTTTAAACAGGTACTGTTTGTGTATTGCATTTGGTAAATAATCGACTGTAAATTAAATATCCTAATTTGAGAAAACCATGATTTGCCGCAATATTCGTTTAGGATTTGCATTCAATAAATTAAAATCACGGGCTTATATACTTAATTTATGTTGTCAAGTAAAATACATGATTTAGTTTGGAAACTACATGCTACTCGATCATTCGTCTCATTTTGTTTGCTTCGTACGAAAAAATCGAATCGTTTTTATCTTGAAAAAAAAAAAAGGTTCTTTTGAGAAATGCATGTGTCTTATTTCATTGCCTTAGGTAAATTCCTTTTTTTTTTGTTTGGATCTAAGTCGCGAGTGATAAAACTCGCGTGCACGTGTGAGAGCGGGAGCATGAGTGTAAAAACGGTTTCGAAATACATCCCAAACTATTAAACTTCGCGAAAGCAAGATTAGAGTGTGTTGATAGAGAGTGCGAGCACATAGCAAATTTCATCTTTTCAAATTTGATCTTTTACTCTGTTTTATCAATGATGAAATTATCAAAATTAAAATCTGTAGAAGCAGTCCAATTCATGGAGTATTTCATAACTCCAATGGGCCAATGGCTACATTAATCAATCCAATTCATGGAGTATTTCCGGCCATATTTGAAATAACCAATTTTAACTTCATTTCTTCGCTTACAAAACTGGTGTATAGTAGCTTAACAAACCAATTTTAACATTAGAAGGATTATTATTTTTCTGTTTTTACTCAAAAAAAAATTCTCAAATGTTATGTGCGTCAATTTTCGGTGAATTATTTGTTCGTCTTCAACTTTCAAGAGAGTAATCTAAAAAATAAAAAAAATAAAAACAAAATTATGATCATATCTTAAAAAATTCACATAAGCCAAATAACTCAAAACCAAATAGACTTTTTGGATTATTTTTCTCTTTTATTTAAAATATTTTGTTTCATATTCTTTTCTTTGATATTATAGGTAAAAAATTGACGCAAAACTAACTAAGGTGAATTTTTTTTAAAATGAAGGCAAAAAAAATTATCCTTAAGATTTATTAACAAGTGTTTTGGCCTAAAACTTTTTTAAAATAAATTTTCTCTTTATTCAAAAAACTGTTAAATAGGTATAGACGCAGTCTTCGAAATAAAGTTCTCCATTTGGATCATGGTTATTCACGGGGAAGAAATTAGAGAACAAAAAGGAGATGCAATTTGCTTAATATTTCGTCCATTTTATAAACAGTGCCGGCCCCGACAATTGGGTTGCCCTAGCCCAACATCATGCTTTGTTGCCCACTTTCAATCAAGTCATACAAAATAAAGAAATATACGTACAAGTTCAAAAAATAAAAATTACATTTTTATTTTAGCTTGAATAACATTAAAATATAAATCCCAGTTATGGTGTTTTATCATTAGCATAATCCAATTCAAAGAAATTAAATTCTCCTCACATTTCTTGAAGCAAATTTTCATTTGAGTCATTGTATCCAAGAACTTGGGGTCGTTCCACTAATTTTTTGTTTTTGGGCTTTTTAGTTGATAAATGTGAAAAGAATAATCTACCTCGAAAAGCGTAAAAAGTTTTATGAAAAAAACCCCAAATGTCCAAAAATGCTCTTAGTGGAAAAGCGCCTTCTGTCAATTAAGATCATAGCCAATGTTTTTAATCTCTCTTGTGAAATGATATTTCGAAGACAAAAATAAAATCCATGTTAGCTTGCTCGATTTATTTTAGTTATAATTTTTTTTAATCAAATGTAAGAACATATCACTTATACATTACTTTTGGAAGTAAAAATTAAAAAGAAAAGGGAAGGTGTCACCTTCCGTTACCTCCATCCGTTACAAATTAACTGAATGAGACTACTGGGGCCTAATTGTTGAAGGAATAATAAGTTCATGTGTCTTTTTGTCATTAGTTAAAGTCCATGCATTGTTTTGAGAATTCGTGACAAGTTCAAGAATGTTTTTGAAATTTTCGGAAAACAAAAAGAGATAGTAGTAGAACAAAAATGGAGAAAAAGAAAAAAAAATGGATAAAAATTTTCGGAAAACAAAAAGAGATAGTAGAACTGTAGAAGTAGAACAAAAATGGATAAAAATAGAGGGACGCAGGGGTTCTGGGGGTATCGAACTCGGTTCTCGGAGATTGAAACAGCCTGTTGGCCCACCAAATCAAGACTGCCATTTGTGCCGTTGTAGAAAACTTATTTATATTTATATGTAACTCAATTTTTATTTTTTTTTTGGGGGTTGCCCCAGCCCCAGGGTTGCCCGAGACCGAGGGCTTGCAGGGCTTACCGGAAACATGAACCCATTTTTCCAAATAATCGAATCTCAATGATCTGAGCGTGCTCAATGTGAACAGAACGAGGTTTTAAGCAAAAAAATTACCGGAAAGGGCTTCATCCGAACTGTTTTATACTGAACGGCTCAATAAAAAACTGCTCAAATCAAGCCCTTCCCGATCATTTTTTTTACCGATTTCTCGTTGATACCCTTAAAATCATGTTCTGAGCACATTTAGCTGCTCGGATTGTCACAAATTGATCGGAAAAGGAAAGGTGCGGACTGTAAGCAATGTCAGGGATCCCTGAGTTGAGCCGTGGTGTATTTATCAATATAGACATTTTAACATCTATATAAGGTATTGTAATCAAAAGAAATACTCCCTTCATCTCAAACTGTTTGTCCGATCCGCAAAACGATAACTTAAAATAAATGCAATTTTTTAAAAAAAATTAACTTTTTTCACAAATTAAAAGAACTCATTGATATATAGTAAGTTATTACAAAACTTTTGAATATTTTTTTGCAAAATTTTTATTATTTGTAAGACTCCGTTTTGTGGATCGGACAAATATTTTGGGATAGAGGGAGTATGAAAGTAAAATAGTTTGACCCAAACATAAAAGGA
Organism: Rhododendron simsii; assembly: GCA_014282245.1. Lineage (NCBI taxonomy): Eukaryota > Viridiplantae > Streptophyta > Magnoliopsida > Ericales > Ericaceae > Rhododendron > Rhododendron simsii. Next base: position 5,863,279 of record CM024953.1, on the reverse strand, counting down.
TTTATAACAACAAAGTTTAATTTACCCAATAAACCCTTTAATTTTTAATAGTAAAAATCACATGAAAAAATTATATGAAAAGAAGTAATAGTAGGAGACTTAAGAAAATAATTTTAAAAAATATTCAACACATTCACTGTGTTTGGATCACAATTTTGGAATGAAAATTTTGAGTTAAAATGTAAAAATATGTGATTGGATGCGAAATCTCAAAGATGAGTGAGAGATGAATGGGTCCCTTGACTTTCTCAAAAGGGGAAAAAAACCTGTTCATGACCGGAAATAATCAAGTGGTGGGTCCTGGAAAAGCATGGACCATCTCTCTCTCTCTGTCTAGAAATGATATTTTGTACCAAACCAATATCATCACGTAATTGTACCAACGGGCTCGCCGGGCCCACTCCAGCCATCGGATAGCCGATCCGAGCCGTCCAAAAATTCTAAAAAAATTGACAATGGGGTTTGTAAGAGAATCAATGGCATCTGACGTTTGTAAGGGCTCGATCCAAACATCCCATTTTCGTACATAATGAAAATGAGTGTATATGTGTACGAAATGGAGTGTTTAGACCGAGTACTCTACACGCATCGAATGCCGTCAATTCTCACGCGGACCCCTTTGTTATTTTGTTTAAAAATTTTTAAACGGCTTAGATCGACCGTTTGGTGGCCGGAGTAGGCCCACTAGTACGATTTCAGGATCGTACCCATCGGTACCAAATAGTGGGACTACTCTCCCTCTCTCGAGAATCTGACGGATTCAGATGTCTGATCTGTACAGACTTTTTTTTTTCCCTTTTGAGGGATGTATGCTGTACTTGCTTTTTGGACCCTATAACTTTCAAACACTTTGCTTTTAAAAAGAGGGTCTTTCTATAATACGCCCACAAGGCTGATGGTAAGGAAACAATAAAGTAAGAAACTTAAATTGAATAGGTGACATGTGTCATCTTTTATGACTACTTTTCACACTCAGTGGAATATGTGATTTTCGTACTGTCATAGCTCTCAGAATTCCCATTTTAGCCTTCTTGTCCTTTATGGCTTTAACCCATTCCCTATCTCTTGGGTTCCCTCTCTCTACAAGCACCCAGCTCTGAAGGCCGTGTCTACTTTCCCAATTCTATCTCTATTCAGGACCGGATTAAAAAAAAAAAAAAAAATCTCTATTCAGGACAATGATACACCCACCACGCTCCCCCATCGCACCGCCAACCACACACACGCCGGGCCCATTTCGGCTACCAGATGGCCGATCCAAGCTGTCTAAAAATTCTATAAAAAAAAACCAAGTAGGCCTACGCGAGAATAAATAGCATCCGACGTATGTAGGTGCTCGATCCGAACTTCGAAAAATCAGATGATCTGAGACGTTAAAAATGGAAGATTGGTTTGAGCACTTACACACGTCGGATGCCATTTATTCTCCTGTAGGCCCACTTGGTTTTTTTTTAAAAAAAATTTTGGATGGCTCGGATCGGCCGTCCGGTGGCCGGAGTGAGCCCAATGTGAGAGCGATGGGAGAGCCGCGGTGGGTGTATCATTGTCCATTCAGAAACCAATGCATGTATATTTGCTGAGGATGAAAACAATATTTCGAGAACTCTAATAAAATTGATTCCCAAACTTATGCTTGTCTCCCAAACTTTAATATTACTGTTTTTTTTTTTTTTTAATTTTGACCAAAAAACAAGAATACTACAATTAGATCTCACGACATTGGAAATAAGAACTATTAATTTTGACTACGACGGCAACAATGGAAGAACCAGAAGGCCATTACCAAAGAATTGCGCGATCAAAACAATACAAGCCAATCACCGACCCAATCAAAGCCACATCTATCCTTCTGCTAACTCAGTAAAAAAATACACAGGAAATCAGATCTAGATCTATAAAAGAAGAGATTTATAAAGAGAAGAAAACCATGAGTGATGGAGAAAAACAAACCATGAGTAAAACCCATGTCTGTTGTCGATAGAAAAAAGTACCCATGTCTGTTGAGTAATGTGAGAAAGAGCACAGGCGGGGTGAGAGAACCATATTCCCCCTGTTTCACGTCTGCGCGTTCAACGGAGTTAAGTTTCAAACCCATAAATTACAGAGCTCAATCAAAAAGAAGGTAAAAACGAAGTGCTATTTTTCGAGGTGAATATGATGCGTACACGATGGGAAATATTGAAAATGGCCAAAGAAAAAGTAAATGGAGAGCTACCGGAAAAAGTCCAGTTTAAGAACACCTTGGCTGTTGGCGTTCGTCGATGGCGAGGAGAGAGGAGAGAGGAGAGAGAGAGGGAGAGAGAGTTGGGTGATGTAGAATTAAATGTGGGGTTATTTTTGTCATTTGCTTCACAACTTCAGTAATCTTCAAATATTCTGTCAGTGCATTGAAAAAAGCAAAAAATAGGTGCGCGTGATGCTCACTATGGTACGCCCTTAAGGCTGACAATAGCTTTTGCCTTAAAAAGAACTTTGTGAAATAAAAACTGAAAAAGGCCAACCGAACAGGGTGATTGTTACCGAAAACTCACTGTCCATCACGAGAAATTCTTCAGTGCTGGGTGGGCAGTGGACAGCTGGTGCCGAGCACCATCTCAGCCGTCTAAATTTGTTTTGAACGGTTCAGATCTGTTTGGATAATTTTTAAATGTTAATTACCAAAAGACCTCCTAAAGCCCAAACAGATCTGGACCGTATAAAACACGTTTGGACGGCCAAAATGAGTGCTCGACATGAGCTGTCCGGTTCCCGCTTGGAACTGAATAATTTGTCATGGATCACATGCGTCTTTGCGGATCAAAAAAAAACCAAAAAGGTCACGTGCTGGTCGAATCGAAAGCACCAATAACAGTCCAAAACATTCCCAAACGGTCACCGGCAAACGGAGCCTCGAAATTAGAAAAGTCTCCGCTGTCAAAACGTAGGAGCCCTGCTACCCACACAGATAATCTGTGCACAGATTGTGCATAGATTTCGTTATGGAGTCAATCACAAGTTTCACATAAATCATTCGAACCGTTCATTAAATGTAAAACACTTTTTTCAAAGGTCTCTGTAAAAAATAAGCTTAATACGATATCTATAGATGCTTCATCCAACCATTTAATTTTTCATTCAGATTTTCGGATAATGAAAAGTTATATGGTTGGATCGAGCATCTATAGGTATTGGATTAAGCTTATTTTTTACGGGAACCCTTGAAAAAATATTTTACAATTAATGAGCAGCTCGGATAATTGTGTGGGGCCCATAGTGAGTCACACAACGAAATCTGTTCACAATCTGTGTACGGATTATATGTGTGTAGACTTTCTGAAAAAGTAGTGATGGGTTAGCACATTTAGTAAAAAAAAAAAGAGTTCTAGCACCACACTCAAACACACATGAGTGGTGGGCTCCACATACACTAACACCTCAAGTGTAGGGGTGACAAATTGAACCCAGACCCATTAACAAACTCAGACCCATAAACTAAAATATAGACTCAACCCAACTCATTTATTAGTTGGGTAAGAATGAGTCCAAACCCAACTAACCATTAATAGTTGGATCTTAATTAAGCACCAATTGAGTCTAACTTAAAAAGAAAATGATGAGCCGGTCCCACTTTTCAAGTTTTTAGTTCTTGGAGCAATGTTATGAATACCGTACCGGTCAGGATACCGGTTTTTCTACTGGTACGGTACGTATCGGTACCAGTCAAATACCGGGTACCGTTTCGAATTTATCGCAACTACAATGTATATAATAATTATATATAATTATAATACAAAAAAAATCTCTCATACCATATAATTTATCATAAAATACCTATATTAAGACAACAAAATTCACCATTTGAAATCCAAAATCAAACATTGCAAGTGTTTAAAGTGCGCAGGAAAATTCTATTAACAATGACACAAGTCATAAGACTTTGCTGTTCACTCCTCTCTCTCTCTCATGTACAAATTCGCCCCACTACCCCTCTCTCTCTCTCTCTCATGTACAAATTCCCCACTACCACTCATCCCACTCAAAGCGCCTCTGTCGAAAACAAAAGGGGAACCCCAAGCCGACCATGATTCTCGTCACTCCTCACAACTCCGTCTCCGGCACCCAAATCCTCTCCAAATCCAAACTCGAGAAATGCAAAAACGTTTCCGACTCCGCCACCCTCAATTGCTCCGTCAAAATCGTCCTCAACATGGCCGTAACCGATGAATCAGTGAGCATTTTACTATCACTCTCTCCTTCTCTCTCTCTACATCTATTTGATTTTACAGTTTAATTGGTTGTTCAGAGTGGGGGAGAAGCCTCGATAGTGGTGGAAATAGTGGTTTTTCTTCTTCTTTTTTGGGTTCCTGAAATTGGGTTACAGAAAAAAAACAAATTCGTTGCGAAATTCCGGACGAAATTTCCGGTAACCTTGTCTCGTCCGGTATTTTCCGAGATGGCCGGTACCGACCGGTAAGGCCCGGTATTCAAACCGAAACGGTATTGAAGGCTTGTGGTACCGGAATCTCACAAATTCGGGATGTACCAATCGGTACGGAACAGGATTCACAACCATGCCTTGGAGTCCTTTCCGTGTAAGTCAAATAGCTCACTAGGTCCCTTAAAATAAAATCCCACGCGCGCCCTTTTGGCTCCTTTTCTTCCGTGTTTCTCTCTTCTCCCTGTGTGCACCACACTCTCTCTCCCCTCTCTCTTCTGCTATGCTACTTCTATAGCTTGAAAGAAAGTTAGCAAGAAAAAGACAAGTGCGCTTTTTTCAAGTTTTTCAAAAAAGCATGGCATCAAGGAAATAGCCTCTTGCACCAATTGAGGCTATGTTCTTTCTCTCTCCTGCATTTCTTTCTTTCTAATTTCTGCCTTATTTGGTTTGGTTTTTGAAAATTTTTTTGAAAAATTGTAGGGGTAATAAGTGAAGAGGGATAGAGAGAGAAATGTTAAAAGTAGGGGAAATCTAGATGGAATCAAGGAAAAAATTTTTGAAAAATTCTTTTTGAGAAGGGAAAAATTCCCCGGGATAAGGTTTTAAGTGCCAGTTTATTAGGAAGACATTCTTGGGGAATTTTTTTGAAGGCGAAACTGTTAGAACATTTTTTTTCTCCGCAAGCGAAACATTTTATTAATCTTGAAGCGGGTACATCGAGGGAAAGCAAACTAGAAGAAAAGAACAAATACTATCCAACCAAGGTTGGATAGATAGTACGCCTAAAAATTACACTACAACTTCACTTTCCGAATCTCATCCAGATATTCTTTGAAGTTCTCCATTGTGTAAACATTAATGTTAAACTTGGCCTTCATCCGCATGACCTTCATGTCAAACGAAAATGTTGAACATTTCATGGCGTTGATGGGTTAATCTTCTCTCTCTCTCTCTCTCTCTCTCTCTCTCTCTCTCTCTCTCCGAATCAATGTATCTTTGTTTTTGTGTCCATTTGGAGTTTGTGATGTTAAGCACCCTTCTCCTCTCCAAATTCTCCTGGATAGAGTAGATTAAGATTAATAATTGGATGTTAACAACCCATCAGGAGGAATAAGTATTTGTTGCCTTTAGGGGTGATACCAGTCCGGTTTCGACCGGTTTGGGTGTATTTTTCGGTCGAAATCGGTTATTCGGTTTGAGATTTTTAGAAACCGGAACCGGTTGAGATAAACCGGTTTCGGTTTTGACCCGCTCAACCGGTTCCGGTCCGGTTTATCCGGTTTTCATTCAAGAGCCATATTTTGGGCCTAACACATCAAAAAATTCACAATTCAACCTATAAAATATCAACCAAAAATCTATAATTCAACCCTTTTTTTTGCCCAACAAAAAAGGATCAATTTTGAGCCCAATACATAAAAAAAACTCATAAAAATATAATTAAACCCATAAAAACAGTTTTTATATAATAAATATATTTATTAGACCAATATATACTACAAAAAATTCACCAAAAACCCATAATTCAACACCTCCCCTATGTTTATATATATATATATGTATATATTATACATGTATATAACCGGTCCGGTTTCAACTGGTTTTTAAAACACATAAATCGGATCGAAATTATTTTTCCGGTTTATAAAATTTTATAAACCGGAATCGAATCGAAATTATTCAACCGATTTAAAAAATTCGGTCCGGTCCGGTTTGGTTTTTCCGGTTTCGAGTAACAACCCTAGTTGCCTTATCTTAATTTGTTTGGTTTACTCATTATGCCTAGCTCAATAAGTACTACTCCTATCATTTTTCCTTTTGGTATTGCGCAAATGTTCAGGGTATAACTTATTTATGGTGCCTATATCTTTGTTCTCTGTTTCCACTCCACACCCACTTCCCCCCGCCCCCTTTCTCTCTTCTGCTTTATTCCCATATTAGAATGTAAATTGCTACCCCCGACCCCACAGCACTTTTTCCGCACTTTTCCCATATTACCCCCGCTCTCCACCCCTGGCTCCCCCTAAAACGAGTTAAAAATATATATATATCAAAACCATCAATTTGCAATCCTATGGAGCAGAAACGTAATTATGAGAGCCCTATAGATAAAATTTAATTATGTCTCTTTAGAATAATATGATCAGAATTAAAATTTCTACACATCCGTTCAAATGGATTAAAAATTCAAGCATTTAATTTTTTATCCATATTTTTTAATATATAAACGGTCTCAAAAAATTAAGTACTCAAATTTTCACTCCGTTTAAGTCGGTGCAAAGATCTTATTATTCAGATTATATTGACAAGATCTTTGCACTGATTCAAATGGAGTGAAAATTTGAGCACTTAATTTTTTAAGACAGTTTATATATTAAAAAATTTAGTTAAAAAATTTAGTGCTTCAATTTTTAATCCGTTTAAAAGGGTGTGAAGATCTTATTATTTTGATCATTTTATTCTAAAGAGACATAATCAAATTTTGTTTCTAGGGCTTTCATAATCACGTTTCTACTCCATAGGATTGTAAATAGCTGGTTTCGACTATTTAGGATGAAATGTTTAGAAAAATAACATCTTTGCATCGGTTCAAACGGATTGAAAATTGAAATAATTTTTTAATACATATATATATATATATTTAGGAAAAAAAGGAAAAAAAAAAGTCATATTAATTTTTAACTATATTTTTTAATATATAAACGGTTTAAAAAAATAAGTGTTTCAATTTTTAATCCGTTTGAATCGGTGCAATGATGTTATTTTTCTAATCATTTCATCCTAAATGGTCCTAATAAATTTTTGGCTCTAAAACATTTCAATTGGCACCCTAAGAGCTCTAAACTAAATAAGTAGTCTTAGGGTTCTTGTTGAATTGGTTAATGTTGTACTTATACATATTCGATTTTTTTTATAGATTTTTGAAAGCATAGAAATATGTTAGCTTGCGTGCAGAGTGCTGGTCCTAAATGGTCCTAATAATAATTATGTATTTTGATTTGGTAAGTTAATTTGTTTCCCTGATAAGTTGATTTACTTGGAACTTAGAAGAGAAATCTTTAGTAGTCTTTTAATATTCTACTCCTATGGGCTTCCTATTCTAGTACTTTCCTAATTATGTTCGGAATTTTAGTAAAACTCCTATGATTATTATATGAATTGGCTGGAGTTTTAAATTCTCAATGTTTTATTTGTTCATGTGTTTTGAGAAATGTTTGGATGTTAATTGGATAAAATCGGAATCGAACCGACATTGAACCGATCTTGCAGTTTGGTTCTTGTCAGGTTCCACATATATAAGGTTTTGCTTCTCAATTTTGTAGAACTGTTTGAAACAATTTGGTTACATATTTTCTACAGAACCAGAGCAATCCGAACCGTGTACACTCCTAATTTGAACGTAGCCCAAAATGGATGTATGTAGTAATGGCATCACAAAATCACCATTTATATCAAAGCATTTTCTACGCAAATAAATAAATATGTGCATACTTTCGAGGTAAAAATACAAACTTATTAATCCATTCATCTTTTGAAGTGTATATGAACGGCTCAGATGCACTGCACAGTTGTAATGACCCGGAATTTTGGACCTAATTTTTTTTTTGATAAAAGAAAAAAATTCGTAATTTTTTTTAAAAATTTTATTAGTTAGTTAAAGTAATTATTAGATTATAAGAACATGTATGTATATAGGGGCGGACCCACCATAGGGCAAGTGTGGTCACGTGTGTAATTTTTTTTTTAACGGTTTTGTATATATATTATTTATATTGAACACATATAATTAATTGTTTGTTGGTGCAATGATAAAGTCCTCTTTTTTTAAACTAAGAGGACGTGGGTTCGAGACTTACCCCACGCACAGCTATGGAGTTTTGTCATTTGTGGAGCTTTGTGTGTGTGTGTGTGTGTGTTTTTCCTTTTTCCAAAAGGCAGAAGGTTTTTTTTGCCTTTTTCCAGAATGCGGTAGAAAATGTGGTTTTTTTTTTCAAAGGCAGTAGAAAATAATAGTGCATATCTTATTTTTTATATTATTCGTGGGTTTGAGTCTACCCCACATTGCATTTGTATACTTTTTGTTCTTAAAACTGTAATAATAGAGTTAGTAATAGAAAAATAGATGATGAACGTGTGGTAATGTTGTTTTAATGCATTTAGTCAAGGTGCGCAAGTTTGTCCTACTAGCTAATTATTAAAATACATATATACTTTAAAATTGTTAATTTATCATGAATGGTAAAATTATTTTGAAGTAAATGTGATTAACTGTAACTCGTATATTACGGTTATTAAAATAAATAAATTTAATGCCGTTGCTGTGTTAAATTCCTGGGTCTGCCAAATATCTTGGTGTGCCAGATCCACTGTAAAAAAAATTTCCACCAGAATGTGCTCCCACTCCCAGCCATATCTCATCTCTCCCTGTCGTCCCTCTCTCTCCCCGCGACATTAATTCTCATCCTTCCTCCGCAAGCGAAACATTCCCCTTTTCTATTTCTCAGCCACCCTCATGCCTTCCATTCCGGCACCTTATCCTTTTCCAACTTGCGCCCCAAGACAGCCGCACTCCAAACCGCGTGCGCGCTGCCCGTTTCGGCCAATCGTGGCCGGTTCGACCCCTATATATAAATACCTCTCTTCCTCTCCAGAATTCAGGACCCGAACACACCCACCACCACTTTGCTCGCCACCACTACCGTAGCACCACCACCAGCCGTGTACACCTGCCACCATCACCACCACCGTACCTCCTCATCACTGAAACCCCAGCTACCGTAGCTCCATCGTCACCACAGCCGTAGTGTGGGGGGCTGATTTCTTCTCCTCAATCTTGACCCTTCTGAACCGAGCGACGTGGCACCGGACGTCAAGTACCTGCAGAACCGGAGGGGGTTGTTCCTCCGGGAAGAAGCTCCGACGATCTAGTCAGAAAAGGAGCCGGGGAGAAGTTTTGTAAGAGAATATGTGTTAGGGGAGTAGAGAGTATGTAGAGAGCTCACCTCCTTCTTGGGGGAGATGTCCTCCTATTTATAGGCAAAGAAAGAAAGAGTGGAGTATGGGTTGTCTCTGCCACCCACGTGCTCACTGATGCTCGGATGACGTCACGAGTCAGGAGCATTAAATGAGCGCCGCTTGTGGGAAGAAGGGGAGCCGCCCAGTCAGAATAAAGGGGGGGTCACATCAATCAGAGACGTCCCATCCTTATCAGAGAGGCTCTCCCACGTTTCTTTGGAACCTTCTAGAAGGTTCTGGAACTGTGGCCTCCGAGCGAAGTCATCGTAACCGAAGGAACGAGGAGCACTAGCCAGCGTATTTCACCGAACGAAAGACATCTGTCAACGATCATATCCGAACAAACGGGTACCTTCCTTCGGAGCATGATCGAAGCTCGGCCGGGTCCCTCAAGACACTTTATCCTTCGGATAACGTGTACGACTGACGTATCTCGGTTCCTTGTGGAGCAGATGAACTGAGACAACTATCTGGTTAGGAACATCATATCAAATCCCGAGTATCGTAAACTCTTGGACCTTCGGATATTTCGCCCCACTACAATAGCCCCTCAACTCCTGTTTCCATAGTTGTAAAGCTTCGGAATGGAAGGAGGAGTTGAAAAATCAGTAGTGGCCGAGGAACAAACCGCCACCGAACCAGAATCGTTGACAAGAACGTCCGAACGCCAGTACCATGTCAAACGTCAGAAAAGATATCGAATCGTCAGGTCCGTACCTTTCATTTAATGCTTCTGCAACCGCCAGCTCCAGAAGAGGCCACGCGTCCGTCCGCTATTGGATATCGATACGGCGCAGCCCATTGGTCTCCACGTGTCAAACATCGACGGTCACATCAATCTCCCGCCCAAATCCTACGGTTGGGGGCTCGGCGACGCTTCGATTTCCGCCCTAGGTATAAAGAGGCGACGAGAAGAGAGAGAGAACCACTTTTTCTCTCTCTCTCAGACGTTTGAGCAGTTCCAGCCGTTCCCATTCTCAGAAACTCAAACCATCTGAAGATTTTCGACGATTTTGAAGACTTCGACCCAGATTTTTCGTTGATTTCCAGGTATCTCTGCTTTCTCACTCTCTTCATGCATCTCAGTTACCGTTTCTAGGTCGTTTTTCTTGCTTTTTGCCCGGTTTCCTGCCTGTGCACTGTAGAAAACTGTAGAACACGTTGAAGATCTTCATATGTTCTTCCGAACGTAGTTGAATCTTCAACACCTGTTCATCCGAGCACCAATAAGAATACCCCCTTTCTAGTTTTTAATCTTTTTACTCGGAATTCGGTGTCTCTGCTTCGGATAGTCGTCCCTCGGGAGGATCGGTTCCCTCGGATCCACGCTTCACTGAACATAGGCACATTAGGACTTGACCATGCAATTCGCTAACGGTCCTTCCCCTTGCACTTTTGCTTATAGGTATGGCTACTTCTGCTTCGACTTCGTCCGGGGAGTCACTTCGCTCGGTAGATAGCGCGGACTTAGGCGTTGGAGGCTCGAACCTCGCTATTTCCGACGCTATTTCCCACCTAGCTCGGCATTTCCGTGTTCGGGAGAGCAGCGGGGATTCCGGAGATTCCGCGGGAACTGATATCCCTGCCAGCATCACTCCTCTCCGAACGATGCCTCCAGAGAGTCACATAATCGATCTAGAGGACGACCCCTCGGAAAAGGAGCAGGACAATCCGACGGAAGAGGCGGAGGGGGATGATGAGGCCGAAGAAACCATTTCTGACAGAGATGTCACCGAAGGTGGCGCGGCTACGGCTTCGTCGAGTCAAGCCGAGGGTGCCGAAGGAGCTATCGGAGCTCCATCTAAACCCCAAAGGAAGAAAAGAAAAATAGTCCCACTAGATCCAGACGTCATTCCCGAACGAACAGGAAAGGACCCATGCCCGTACTGGAAATCCTTCGAGAGCGAGGAGGGCATGAGGTCTTTCCGAAGGGATTACAAAATCCCGAACGACGTCATCGTCACACCAGTTCCTGGCCCTCGGATTAGATACAGTGACGAACACATCACGGTTCCACTGATGGCCATTACCGAAGGTGGCCTGAGGTTCCCGATGCATAGGGTCCTCAGGGAGGTCCTCTCCCTTTTCTCGCTCACTCCCTGCCAACTGAGCGTCAACACTTATAGAATTATCCATTCTATAATTAAGCTCGCCGAGCTTAAAATGTATCCATTTGAAGCCCATCACCTTTTCGAGACTTACACGATGTCTCGGAACGTGAGGTATTCAAGATACTACCTGTGTTCCCGAAGGAACATGGCAAAAATTATTCCAGAAGGGATGTATGACTCCGAGAAGTGGGCCTCGGACTACGTCGAGGTTCGGGGAAACTACCAGTTTCCCTTGCTGGAGTACGGGCAATTCGAAGTTGCCACACGCAGGGGCGAACCTCGTAAGGGATTTTCATTGCTTTCTTTAAGTTCCGTTGCTTCATACAGTGTAGTTCATACTTTTGTTCTTCGGACTGATGTCTCGCTTTTTCGTTTTGTTCAACAGTTACGACAAGGGTGAACAAGGCGCTATCGAGAGCTGCGAGGGGCTGTAAGCTTGCCGCCACCCTCCTCACCATCCCCTGGGAAGAGAGAGACGCTCCCACCATTCTCCAGTACAAAGCGGCGTACGGGGGTAGGATCCGAAGAAAGGAAGCTGACACGGGAGAGGAAGCATCTACAGAGCTTCCCGAAGAGCTACTTCCGAGCGAGGACAGACCTCTCAGAGGACTTATCCGAGAACCGACCGAAGACTCCACCCCCGACGAAGCAGAGAACATGCCTCCAAGGAGCATGAAAGATTTGCTTCAGAAGAAGCTTGAGGCCGCCGAGAAAGGCAAGGCCGCGGGCCTTTCAAAGAAAGCCGGGGCGGCAGAGGCCACGAGCTCGGCACCGAGCAAAAAGGTGCCACCCCCCTCAACTCAGAAACGTGCTACTCCTCCTGCTCCTCTTTCACCGAAGGAAGCCCCAGCAGGAAAAAAACAAAAAACGGTGCAGGCGGGTACCGAAGGCGGTGTTGCTGTGGCGGCCAAGGGGAAGGGCACGATTGGAGACACTGTCCCATGGGCGCCGAGCTTTGTCACTCCGGACAAGAAGCAGGTCCTGCAGTCCGACAGCCTTCGGGAGGACCCTTCCCTCGCTCTGACACTACTGTCTGGGGTGGGCCTGCCGAGGGACATCCAATCTCCCCCCTCGCTCAAGGCTGCACTCACCGAGTATTACTACCATGCTGCGAGGGTATGTTTCGTCGGTTCTGGTCGCTTCCATTTCTCTTTTTATTCCTTGTTTCCATATCTAATAAATTGCCCGTTTCCTTCAGGCCTCCCAGTCCATTATGAGTGTCAACCTTCATCTGACCGAGCATGAGAAAAAGAAGAAACAGCTGCTGCAGTCTCTTCAAGTGAACAAGGATGCAGTTGATGAATATAAGAAAAGCTGGGAGGAGTCCGAGGCAGCGCGCAAAGCGCTCGAGGCTCAGGTGTTCAACCTCAATGACCTGGTAAAAGGCATGCAGGAGGCTGCTGAAAAAACCAGGTTGGAGGGGAAGGACGAAGGCTTGGCCGAGGGAAGAGCCCTCGGGCGAGAGGAGATGAAGGTGGAGCTGGAGAAGGAATTCAGCAAGGGTTACGACAAGGGGTACTTCGAGGCCGAGGAAGCAGCCGCAGAAGAACTCGCCGAGGCCCAGGCTGAGATGCTCGAAGACCAGCATAAAGCAAGCTTCATGCTGGGCTACAACACAGGCTTTGATGACGCCGGCGTGGAGGCTGACGACGAGCGGAGGATGCTTGTTGAGGTTCCCCCTCGTAGTCTAGCCAACGTGCCACAGGCCGAGGAAGCACAGAAACAGCCCGAGGCTGAGGAACAGCCTGACCCTGTCGTAACGCCCGTCGAAGCATCTACTACCGTTGACACCACTCCAACTCCACCGACAGATGACCCTACTCTGCCTCTCTTCCCCACTCCAGCCCCTTGAGTTGTTGGGCGATTTGCTCTTTGTGTTGTTTTGTTTTCTTTATTTTTGTTTTTTAGTGCTTGTTTTGTTAGTTTGAACAGACTTTCGCCAGTTGGCGTGTAAGACTAGGTCGTTGTCAGTTGTTTGGAAATGTGAAGAAATTGTCACAAGTATTTTTGTTCGGTTGTTGAAATACAAGGAAATTTCACAAGTATTGTTATTCGTTGTTTCGTTCCTTTATGAATGAACCGTGATGTTCGGATAAGTACATATCTGTCGTGCAAATGTTATGGGTCATGCTCCATCATGTGTTTGTTCGGATATCTTAGTCGATCTTCCCATAATAGCCCCCTATCTGCTAGGATTGCCGAAGGACATAGGCGGGAATTCAAGCAGATAGTAAACGAACAATCATCCGAGGGTACACAGAGGAAGATTTCCCCCGAGCGAACGAAATGATGTGGGCGACGCAAGAGACGCCCAAACGAATGCACCGAGGGCGAAGGACATATCGCTCGGATGAATGTGCCGAGGGCGATGTGAATATGACCCATACGAACATGATGTGGAGCCCAACGGCTTAAAAGTGGGCTAGGTGAGATACCCAATACTTACAAAAAGAAAACACAGAAAACAAACAAGATAAATAATAAAAAAAAAAAAGAAGCTTCTATTAATAATGGCCCAAAGGCTTACAAGGTTGAACAGAAATAACAATTGAAGAAAAGTAAAAATGTGAAACAACAGCTAGCCATGGAACTTCCGAAGCTTTTGAGCATTCCAAGGGTTAGGTATGGGAGTACCATCCATCTCAGCTAGCTTGTAAACCCCATGGCCGATCTTCTCGATCACTCGGTAGGGACCCTCGTATGGATCCTTGAGTTTCGTCAGCTTTTTGGCTTCCACAACCATCCGAAGGACGAGATCCCCGACGTTGAATGGCCGTGACCGAACGTTCTTGTTGTAGCTTCTTGCAACTTCCTGTTGATACGCGGCGTGCCGCAGGTTAGCATTATCGCGAAGCTCTTCGGCAAAATCTAATTCCGAACCCACGAGAGCATTGTTATCCACTGGGTTGAAATTTTCCGTACGGGCTGTGGGAATCAACGTGGATAGGGGGAGGACGGCCTCCATGCCGTAGGCCATTGAAAACGGGGTACGTCCCGTGGAACGCCGAGGCGTAGTACGATAGGCCCACAAGACATGAGGGAGTTCCTCAACCCACAATCCGAGTTTCCTATCCAAACGACGCTTGAGCCCCCGAGTGATGGTTTTATTGGATTCTTCGGCTTGACCATTGCCCTGCGGATACGCGACCGAAGAATTCTGGATCATGATCCTTCGTCGCTTGTAGAACGCCTTGAGGGCAGCAGCCACGAATTGCGATCCGTTGTCCGAAAGAATGGCGTATGGGACACCGAACCTCGAAATGATGTGCTTCCAGATGAACCGTTCCACGTCTCCTGCAGTCGTCTTCACCATTGCCTTGGCTTCGACCCACTTGGAGAATAAGTCCGTGGCAGTCAACAAACACTCAAAACCTCCAGGAGCCTTGGGTAATTTGCCCACGATGTCGAAAGCCCATACTGCAAAAGGCCAAGGACTTGTGATCATCTTCAGTGGAAATGCTGGTTGGTGAATGAGGGAAGCTTGCTTCTGACACCGAACACAGCGCTTCACATAGTCTTCGGATTGCTTCACCATCTTCGGCCACCAGTAGCCTTGAGTCAAAGCTCGCTGCGCCATACTGCGTCCACCTGAATGAGCCCCACAACTACCCGAGTGTAACTCATCCAGTACACCGTCCACTTGAGACTCAGACACCACTTTCAAATCTGGGCCCGTGAAAGTTCTTCGGTAGAGACTTCCGCTGGGATCTAAAAAGTAATTAGCGGCACGGCATCGTATCTTGTGAGCTTCCTTTTTGTCTGCAGGCAAGGTTTGATTCTGAAGATACAACACAATAGGATCCAATTGGCTGGTGCCGAACGATATGGCTGCAACCGGTGGGTCAGAGGGTTCGAAGCTCGGAGTGTTGACCTCGTCAAACACTATTGTGCGACTGCCCGAGGCTCGATACACCGAAGCGAGGCCTGCGAGGGCGTCAGCGTGAGCATTATGCTCCTGAGCGATCCACTCAATTTCCACACGTCCGAATTGTTTCAGAAGAACCAAAACGTGACTTACATAGGCGTTCATTCGTTCATCCCTGGCTTGATAGTCATCGTTCAGGTGTCCCACAATCTGCCGAGAGTCACAGAATACATGAACAGAATCCGCACCAAGCCGAAGGGCAACTTGCAACCCAGCAATTAAGGCTTCATACTCGGCTTCGTTGTTCGTTGCTCGGTAACCGATTGAGACAACATGCTCGTGCACGGTCCCCTCGGGGGATACAAGAACTACTCCAGCCCCAGCCCCATGGATGTTTGACGCTCCATCCACAGTCATCCGCCAAGCATCTCCAGAAAATAAGCTCCATTCATGAGCAGGGCGCTTTTGGCCGAGCGTGAATCTTGTGCGTCGTGCGTCGGTTGGCTGTTGGATCCATTCCATGTGGGACTCGGTCGCAGCTATCCGAGCTTCGGTCTCCGCTAGAGTCAAGGCGTTAGCTTCATCTTGCAAGCCCGGAGTAAGCTCGGCGAAGAAATCAGCTAACGCTTGGCCCTTGATCGCCGTCCGAGGTTCGAACTGGATGTCATAATTAGCCAAGTCTTGAGAGAACTTCAGGATCCGACTCGAGGAATCCGTCTTCCGAAGAACAGCCTTGAGAGGAAACTCAGTAAGGACCACGATCCTATGGCATTGGAAGTAAGGCAAAAGGCTCGTTTTAGATGAAACGAGGGCCAATGCCAACTTCTCCATAGGCAGATACCTAGTCTGAGAATCCGTCATCGTCTTGCTTGAATAAAAAATTGGCTGATGCTCTGTCCCTTCTTTCCGAACAAGCACAGAACTTGTGGCGTGATCTGAGACGGCGAGGTAAAGATACAGATCTTCATCAGGTTGTGGCTCGACGAGGAGGGGAGCACAGGATAAGTAGTCTTTAAGTGACTGCAGAGCCTGCTCACATTCCTCGGTCCAGACAAATCTTCGGCGGCTGGTTTTGATGGCTTGAAAGAACGGTCGACAGAGATCACCCGAGCGTCGAATAAACCGATTCAACGCGGCAACCATTCCTGTAAGACGTTGTACTTCCCTAATAGTCGTTGGAGCTCGGAGGTTTTGCACAGCTGTGAGTTGCGTCGGATCGGCTTCAATGCCTCGGCGACTAACAATGTAACCAAGGAACTTTCCAGAACTAACTCCGAACGCACACTTCTCAGCATTGAGCCGCAGCTTTCGTTTCTTCAGGACGGAGAAAACCTCTCCAAGGTCCCGAAGATGATCCCGAGCGAATTTGCTCTTGCATACCAAGTCATCGATATAAGCCTCCAGAATTCGTCCGAGCATCCCAGGGAACATGGACGTTATCGTTCGTTGAAAGGTAGCCCCAGCGTTCTTCAATCCGAACGGAACAACATTATAGCAAAAGACCCCCCGAGGCGAGATGAAGGCTGTCTTTTCCTGATCGTCTTTTGCAAGGGCGATCTGGTGGTACCCTCGGTATGCGTCCATAAAGCTTAACCGCTCACATCCCGCAGTTGCGTCCACCATTTGCTCGATCCGAGGGAGGGGAAACCTATCCATTGGACAAGCATCATTGAGGTTCGTGTAGTCCACACAAACCCTCAGCTTTCCATTTTTCTTCGGAACCACAACAGGATTAGCCAACCAAGTGGGGTAAAGTATTTCTCGTATTGCCCCTGCCTCCAATAATTGATCCACCTCCGCCATCACAGCATCAACATGAAGAGCCGAGGAACGCCGAAGCTTCTGCACCACAGGCTTTCTATTCGGGTCGACGTTCAGAGAATGGGTCGCAAACGAGGGATCTACGCCTGGCATCTCCTGCGGGGTCCAAGCAAATACCTCAATGTGTCGCAGGAGGAAGTCGAACATCTCCTTTCGCTCTTCCTCGGTCAGAGAACTGCCGACGAGAAAGTAGCGGGTTCCATCTTCCGAGATAGGCATGCGAATGAGTTCCTCGGAAGACCGTTGCTCGGCCGGAAGCCCAACGTCTTCAAGTATGTCTATTTCCCCACTTTCCACACACTGCACTTCCAAGCAGCTTTGTTCCGTCGTGACTGTGCTGATATAGCATTTCTTGGATTGCACTTGATCTCCTCGGAGGCTTTCCTGTCTTCCGTTCCACCCGATGAACTTCACAACTTAATGGTATGTGGAGGCCACCGCTTGCATCCCGTGTAGCCAGGCTCGACCGAGGATCACGTTATAAGGGCTAGGAGAACTAACCACTATGAATTCAACGTCGATCACTCGGGAACCGGCCCTCACAAGGAGGTTGATTGCGCCCAACGGCCAAACCGGTGCGCCCGTAAACCCAACGAGCGGAGCTGTTGCTGTCCGAAGCTGATTCGGGGACAAGCCGAGACTCTTGAAAGTAGAATAAAACATCACATCCGCCGAGCTTCCCTGATCAACCAACACCCTTTGAACGGTGGATTTGTCAATGATTACCGTAACGACAAGGGCATCGGTATGTGGGATCTGAACTCCCTTCAAATCTTCAGAATTAAAGGTAATTGGGCCGTCACGGTTCGGATCTTCAAATTTCCTCTTGGCCGTAGTACCAATGTTGCAAATTGACAAGGCGGCGACGGCTGTATTGATCTCCGTTTGTAGCTCGGATACACGTTCCGCCGAAGCCACCCCCTGAATTACACTAACGTTACCTCCAATCAATGGAGGTGGGGGCGGAAGTGGACTTTTCCGAGTGTCGATCCAGGTGTTGAGATGTCCAGCCGTAGTCAGCTCCTCCAAGTACCTTTTAAATGGCTGGCACTTGGTCGTGTAATGCCCTCGCTCTTTGTGGTATGAGCACATCCCAGGTCCCTGGCCAGCCGTGCCGAGGAGTCCCGTCGGCCAAGAGAAGAATGGGAGCGTTCCGATAATAGAGAGAAGCTTGTAGATGGGCTCCGTGAATGTTGTTTGCTCGGCAACGTACTCATCTGGCCTTGGTTCCCGTTTCTGTTGCACCACGTGCTGCTGGTGTTGCGGGGGTCGACTTCGGTTGTTCGGCAGATTTACCCTCGGCGTCTGTCCGACGTTGGCCACTTGCTTTCGAGCCGTAGGGTGGGCCTTAACCGTTTCCATGACCTTCGGAACGTGGCGCTCGGCCATTGCCTTCTCATGTACGCAGTCCTTCTCAATAATGGTCATCAGTTCCCCCATGCTCTTGGGTGGATTTCTCGATAGATCCCGAAACATGGCTGAATTTGGATCCAGGCCGTTCATAAACGATTCAGCAGCTACGCCTTGATCACAGTCAGGAATGAGATTGTATACCTCCCAATATCGCTCGGTGTAGAGCCGAAGAGTTTCTCCCGAGGTTCTCCTCATATTCACCAGCATGGAGAGAGTCTTCGGTTGGACGTTGCTGGTTACAAACCTCTTTGTGAACTCCAACTCAAGCTCGTTGAAACAGGTGATGGACTTTGGTTTCAACTGATTGTACCAGAGCATGATTGGCTCACTTAACGAGAGGGGGAAGATTTTGCACATAAGTGCGTCAGAGAAATTGTGGAGGCTCATCATTTGGCGAAAGCGGCAGACGAACGCGACTGCGTCCTCCTTGGCTTCGTATCGTTTGAGCTTCGGCATGACGAACCGCTCCGGTGGTCGCTCTTGTTGTATAGCGTCTACGAAGGGGGACGCTTTCGCCTTCCCGAGCTTCGAATTGTCTTCCGGTACGGGGCTCGGTTGGACTAATACAGGCGGCAAGTTTGGACGAGGCTCGGGCGTCCTCCGTCGTTCATGATGGGGCCGCCGAGGATGTTCGGCCCGGCATCCTCGTCGTTCTCCTTGTTCCCTTCTTTGCTCAAGGGCCCGCTTGGACGCTTCTGGCCGAGTCAGTGGAATCTCCCGAGGACCAGCCACCGGTTGGTACACCGTCGGAAGTCCAGTGAATTGGTCGTAAAGGGTGATGGTGTTAGCCCTTTCCGAACGTCCTTCCTGATTCGGAACCGTCAGACGACTTCGCGACCCTTCTGTTAGCTTTCTGTCATGGCGACACTCGGAATCTCGATATGGCGAGACGGAGCGTTCGGGGAATTCATCATGGTAGCTTGGCCGAGGTGAATCATTCAGATCCATGGGCCATTTTTCCCTTCGGATATCCGAGTGGTGTCTGGACGGACGACGCCCTTGGCCCGATGCTGCCGCTCGGTGTGTTCCTGCGGTGGAGTGTGTTGCCGAAGAACGAGTGCTCTCCGTTCGGGCAAGACTCTCCAGCCGTGGACGCGAGCCCGTTTCTTGTGGCCGAGCGCTGGGTTCTAGCCGCTCGAAGACGGTTCGTCTCTCGGTAACTGCTGGCTCTGTAGTTCGGTTATGGTGGGACCGCCTGCTTCTTTTTCGGCGTCTCGCCGGTTGACTTGGCCCAGCCTGATGGAGAGCAACAGGGGTGACAAGTTGGTTACCGTCCTGCTCCTCTAAACGTTGTTGTAGCATGGCTATGACCGCTGCTTGGCGTTTTTGCTCCGCCAGGGCCACATCCAGCTCTGTTGGTGGAAATGAAAGTCGTCGAGAGACTGACTGATGCGGGAGTGTTGTGTTTTCGTGTTCATGGTTGATGGATCCATGCCCGGACAACCCCAAAGTGAAGTTCTCCGGGCCAGGAGGTGGGATGTGTTGAGCCATAAGAAGAAGGGGGTGTGGGTGAATCGGACTGAAATAGAGTCGTGATGAGGGTAGAAATCAGGTCCACGATGCTAGGTTAAACCTTCCCCAGCAGAGTCGCCAATTGTGGGGGGCTGATTTCTTCTCCTCAATCTTGACCCTTCTGAACCGAGCGACGTGGCACCGGACGTCAAGTACCTGCAGAACCGGAGGGGGTTGTTCCTCCGGGAAGAAGCTCCGACGATCTAGTCAGAAAAGGAGCCGGGGAGAAGTTTTGTAAGAGAATATGTGTTAGGGGAGTAGAGAGTATGTAGAGAGCTCACCTCCTTCTTGGGGGAGATGTCCTCCTATTTATAGGCAAAGAAAGAAAGAGTGGAGTATGGGTTGTCTCTGCCACCCACGTGCTCACTGATGCTCGGATGACGTCACGAGTCAGGAGCATTAAATGAGCGCCGCTTGTGGGAAGAAGGGGAGCCGCCCAGTCAGAATAAAGGGGGGGTCACATCAATCAGAGACGTCCCATCCTTATCAGAGAGGCTCTCCCACGTTTCTTTGGAACCTTCTAGAAGGTTCTGGAACTGTGGCCTCCGAGCGAAGTCATCGTAACCGAAGGAACGAGGAGCACTAGCCAGCGTATTTCACCGAACGAAAGACATCTGTCAACGATCATATCCGAACAAACGGGTACCTTCCTTCGGAGCATGATCGAAGCTCGGCCGGGTCCCTCAAGACACTTTATCCTTCGGATAACGTGTACGACTGACGTATCTCGGTTCCTTGTGGAGCAGATGAACTGAGACAACTATCTGGTTAGGAACATCATATCAAATCCCGAGTATCGTAAACTCTTGGACCTTCGGATATTTCGCCCCACTACACGTAGCACCGGCACAACCGAAGCTCCTCCTCCTCCGCCGCACCACCATCTCTTCCACCGTGTGTCGCCGCCACCTCCGGCCCACTCCTACACCTCGGCCTCACCACCTCCACCTCCTCCGTCCACCACCAACCTCGGTTGTACCACCACTGGGACCACCCACTACTGAACCCATCACCTCCGGCCCATACCCGCCACCACCGGACTACCGTAGCCCACCACGAACAGTGAGAGTGCATGTGTTCGTGTGTGCCGTGAGTTTCGTGCGTCGCCGCGGGCCCCGTCGGAGTGCCGCCGGACGCCGCCTTGAATTTTCGGAACCACTACGGTGATCTACGGACACCGTACAATACTTACGCGGGCTTGAAATCGCGTTTGAGGTAGTTTTTCCGAAACCCGTAACTTAATCTAATCTGCGTTTTAATGGATTTTAGGACTAAAACTTAGATTTTGCTGAAGGTTGTGACCTGCTTTTAATTAATAATTACTGTTTAGTCCTGTCTCTATTAACTTTCAGTCCTGTTCTGTTGGAATAATTAGTCTTATGCCCTGTGAAAATCGTTTAAGAATTGTTTGATTGTGAAATTACTGTTGATAATGAAATGTTGATTGTTACGTGGATTTTGGTGATTAATCAAAACTAACAATATTTTGCCAAATATAGTGATCTCTATATTTTCTCATTCAAGTACACACATCATTACACACAAACCCTCTCTCTTTCCCCCTCTCTCTCAACAATGTTTTCAAAAAATAATTTTATAAGCTATATTTTAGAAACTTTTTTTAAAAAAACAACTTTTCAATTTTTTAAAAAACTATTTTGTTAAAAAAAACTCTATTTACACAGTTGTTTTTTTTTTAACACAATTTTCTTTTCACAAACTATTTTAATACAATTATTTTTAACTTAAACTGTTTTTTTTTTAAACTAAGTTTTCGAAAAATATACGTGAAATGAAGGGGAAAAGTTTGGAGGAAACTTAGTGAAGAAAGCAATGGCCCATTGGTTTTGATTATGAACGAAAAATAACCAATGTGGGACTTGATATTGTTAATTTTAACAACCTCTAAATGGATAATCAAAATCTGATGTGGCATGTTTTGATTATCCACTTTTGCTTATTACATTGTGGATGCTCTAATACTATATAGGTTATTAGGTCTTTGAAAATATTATGTTACCATATTTTTGGGTTATCATTCATGCTTTCTTGGTTAGTCTAGATTTTCTATTAAATATGTTCGCCTAATTAGTTTCGATTTCTTTATTAGTGACACATTTTGGAGCATGTTTAAAGAATACTAGCTAGGAGGTGTTGATTCGACATCAACCCAAAGAGAAAAAAAGGAAGCATCAACAATAACTAGAAGAAAGAGAGGCATGGGTACAAGCCAAAGCACACCAACAGACCAAACAGTACCAAATGAACCAAATCAAGGTTTTGTGTCGCATCTTTTTTATTATCCACCTCTAAGCATGCCAACAGACCACCCTCCAAATCGATCAGTTCAAGGTTACTTGCAGGATCCTTTTGATTATCCTCCATTGAACACACCAACATACCAAACACCAAATGGACCAAATCAAGGTTTCATGCGGGATCTTTTTTACTATCCACCTCCAAGCACATCAACAGACCAAACACCAACACAACAGATCCCTACTGAGAGCGGGCAAACCCATTTTGTATGCCACCATCCAAGATCCTCCACTTAGTTTTACTATAACTAATTGGACATGTCACTTGGAGTGTCTCATATGTATCTTGTGCGTCCGTAGCATGACAATATTCGCAATGTGTCCGGCACAAAAATGACCACCACTTAAGTTTTCATAGGCCCTTGTACACCTGTGTACTTTTATGATCTTTCTTTATGCACTAGCACATGCATGATTCACCAAAAGGAAAGGGGGAAAAAAACATGTGCCAAATGAAAGATTTGAAAGCTTTCTCTTTGCAACTTGAAAAGAATTTTTTTAAAAATTTCCTCTAGATTCTTCCTACTTTCAACATTTCTCTCTATATCTCTCTCTCTACTTATTACCCCTACTATTTTTCAAATTTTTTTTTAAATTCCGATCCAAACAAAGTCACTTGCAATATAATTGAAAGCTCCAGCCAAACAAGGTCTAGCCCTTCTTGCAGAAATGTTTGAAAGGGTTCAAATCAGTGCTACATAGAATAAAGGGGAACTGGGATGACAGGGGCATCTCATTTTTTGCAGTAAAGATTCAGGTAGAGCAGATGTTGTACAGCAGCCGTGCACATATCATTTTTGTACTCGTCTCGGATCCCGCAAAGATGATCGGAGTCGCTCATTTTGTTCAAAATCCATTGTTTATAGTCCCTGTAAAAAATCACCTCAATCCGATATCGTAAAGGGTATTTACGAATCATTCAATTTTGCTCCAAAATTTAGCCAAACGACTCCGATCATCTTTGAGGACCCGAGACGGGCACAAAAATGGTCTGTGCGTGGCTGCTGTATAGTATCTGCTGTACCTGTAGCAGCGTTCCATTTTTTGTTGTACTGATCAAGTAGAGTTTGGAGGATAAAGAGAATTTTTTTAGGGAAAAAAAAAAAAAAAGCAACTTTGTGTTGTGGTCCAAAATGGGGGCTTTCTCACTTACTCCGTGATATTCTTTTTTTTTTTTTTGTTTACTTTGGTTGTCCGGACCAGCTTATGTGCATCCGACTATTTCCCTTTCCGGTCCGATCAAGGGTAAGTCATTCACGCTAGGTCTAAAAGGTTCACAAAAAATTTCTCTTTTGCAACCTAATTAAGCTCAAGAGGTGCAACCTAATTAACCTCAAGAGGTATCAAATTTCGAACTCGAGGAATGCTCAGTGTGTTCGGGTTGAATGAAGTGGTGGGGGTTGTTGAGCTGTTCAAAACTCTTTTTGGATGCTCAAATGCACCAAATGAATCGAATTTTTTTTTTTGCTCGACAAAACGAAGATTTATTGACTCTAAAGGGGTACATTGAGTGGGGAACTCACTAAGCATAGACGCTTAACGAGAAAAGGAAACAAAAACTGAAAGACAAAACAAAAGGCCATCCAACAGATAATTGGACCGCACCACTCCTCATAAAAAATTACACTTTCACCTTCCTCATTCCATCGAGATAACCCTTAAAATCTTCCACCGAGTGCACCTTAATATCAAACTTCACCTTGACCCACATTGCTACTCTAGTTTTAATCAGCTCCCCTAGATCCTCCTCTCGCCGTGAATCATTGTTGAATACCAAACCATTCCTAGCCAACCATATGGACCAAATTGTTGCCTGGAACGTTGTCTCCCACAAAAACATCTCCAAATTTTTGAATCCACTACCCAACCACACCAAATGAACCGAATTAATCCAAAGAAAATGGACGGGATCCGTTCCCGTTGGGTTTTGTACTGCAAATTAAGTACTATTCCATTTTTTTTTTTTTGAACGGCAAGTACTATTCCACTTTGGTGAATAGAACTCAAACCCCATATATTTTAAGCCCTACGAGCTGTTTGGCTAAGTTGTCCCCTAGTTTTTTAAAAGAAAAGAAATTGACTTTTGGTGATTTGATCCTTGGGGAGTATCCATACCCCGTGTCCCAAACCTTCTTATGGCGAGGAAAATGTTTAGCAGCATATTGGTCCCCCTTTCTTGTTCCATTGGAGCTTCATCATCTTAAATTCTGTTTTTCAAAATAATTTCACCGGGCAAATTTATGATTAAACTTAGCTAACTTTTGTTTATCAATAAGTATATAAACACTCACAAACGTACAAACAATTATACACACGCATAATAGAGGTGGATTCTACGTACACACTGGACACCTTCAACGTGTGCGAGACTCACCCCTATTTTGAGTGAGTGTGTGTAGTGATAGCATTATTGCCCAGCAATTTCTCATGCCATGACATCACCCAAAAAATGAAAATTGCAATGAAAGGAGAATATTTTTTTAAATGTGGAGAAATTCACAAGAGGGATCTAGGTGGAGGAAAAACTAGTTAAGAATAGAAATAGTCAAGCAACTGAAGCGATATTAGTATAGTAGCTTGAATTAACAGGTTCTCCACTATTGCATGTATAATTGTTGATCGAATCATGGTGTATCATGTCCAAATAGATGGGAATTTTTCGTTGATTTCATGAACTGGACATTTTGCCATGAGTTGATGTTTTCCAATAAAGTTCAAGGTCCAAACATGGTTTAATAAACAATCAAAAACTTCCTTACTATATGAGATATTTTCAAAATTCTCCTTTCATCTCTTGTTTTTTTTGAATTTTTTTGGTTGCATAAATAGGGTACCCAGTTCGTGAGTAGGCATGTATGGTACGCTTGGCCAATTAGGAGTTTACAAAAACTTTACAATTCATACGCATCGTCCTCTCATTCTCTCTTATACATAATGTAGTAGGTTGCGCGAACGTGATAAACCTCCTCATATATATTCCGTCAATCGAAACACGACCTAAACTCTTAGGCCAGAAAAAGATCTGTGCGGCCCAAGCGTACTTTTACGAGAAAACTCAAGGCATCTTTCGTAGTAGTAGTTTTTCTGATCAACCTTTTTTTCTCTGTCGACAATACATCTTTGATATGAGGGAAACTTATTCATGGTGCTCACCAGCATATTCACGCAATTAGTAGTGAGATATATTTTTAATTTTGGTTTTCAATCCGAACATTCCAAAATACTTTTGAATGCGCATGATTGAGCACTGTAAAGAAGTTTTTCTGCTTTCATATTGATACCTCATTTTTGGCATTGGGCTAATACAACCCAACCCTGGCTCTTACCCTTGTTTGATCATTACTTTAAAATCAATTAATTGTGGCTTAGTAACCACCACAGCACCGCTGCCACGACACCCCAACAGCCACAGACAATAGCAACAACCCCTAATGCCGCCACGCCCAATCCCATCACTCCATATCCTCTCCAGCATTGCTCCCAGCAACCCATCATGAAATGATCAATATTTAATCATCGGTCATATAATGGCATGTTTGATGTCCTCAATAAATTCTAACATCAAATGATTTCATCATCAAAGTAAACTGAGAAAAACAAAACACAATTTATTTTGTCAAGACGAATTCAAAAAGTCTATTATTTTGATCAAAAATGGAAAAAAAAAAAAAAAAAACCTCACAACAAAATGAGTCATAAACTAAAAACATAAGTTAATTTGGTCGAATAGGAAAATACAAATATTTTTTAAGACAATTCTTTCAAAGTCATATATAACAGAGTATCTTCTCGCTAATGGTCACATGTAAGGATCAGTTCTCGTGACACAGTCACATGTAACAAAGTAATTTCTATCGATTGGAAAAGTATCTGCACTCGCATTGTTGTCTCTACAACTTTGCCCACCCTCAATTTAAGGAATGTAATTTCTATAGATTGGTAAAGTATTTGAACTCACATCGTTGTCTCTACAACTTTGCCCACCCTCAATTTTGGAAATGTAATTTCTATCGATTGGTAAAGTTTCTAAACTCACATCGTTGTCTCTACAACTTTGCCCACCCTCAATTTAAGGAATGTAATTTCTATCGATTGGTAAAGTATCTGAACTCACATTGTTGTCTCTACAACTTTGCGCACCCTCAATTTAAGGAATGTATAACTGTAGCTAGTTTGAGTAAATCATGATTTTTCACAATATGAAAAATCTCATGTAACTATATTAGTTTGGCAGCATGCTACACATGTTCGGTTATGTTCATTGGTCTAATAATTAATGTATTTAGTGGTTATGTTCGTTTATGTTTTATTCTTTCTAGCAACGTGCTTTGCACGCTCGGTCATGTCATGCTCACTGGTCTAATAATGAATTTTATTTAGCGTTTATTATTTATTTTTGGGTTTTTTGGGGGAGATTGTTGTAAAAGAAGGGCTATTAGATGGAGGACTCAACCAAACATTCAGCCAAAACATCCAGTTTCCAAAATTAACTGAACAAAAATATCTTCTTTTACCTAAAAAATTAAAAAGAGAACATTTGTTGCAGCATACCAATCCAACGGCAGCACTAAAAAGCACAAAGGAAAGTATTTACAACTGATCCTGCAATACCAATACTGACTGATAGATATTGGTCGCGAAACTACAGCTGTGGAATTCATCAGTTCAATTGTTAGTATCAAACACAATGGGTTTCATCCTACAAATTTGAGCAAGCATGAGCCTGCCCTACTCAAAATACAAAAGCAGTTTGAGATTACCACCCAACTCAAAATACAAAAGTCACGACCTGACACGAAATTTTTCTGAATGGAATTAAACTGAATGATCCTTCACCACAATAGGGCCTAGGTGGCCATAGGCCACTCCACCACGAACCAAATTGCAGGATACATTTGTTGGAAATTTTCAGGATAGTGAATGGAAATTGAGGCACACCAAGGATCACCGAGGCAACCGAAGGATCCCCAATTCGGGTTCATTGTACCTAGACGACTTCCTCTTCATTTCCAGGAGTTTTTAGCAAGTTATTGCCCCATAAAAGTGTGGTTTATGGCAGATTTCAATCACCAATTCACTATGGCAGTTTCATGTATTGAATTACCCTATTCAAGGCCGTGAATTGAAGGCCCTATTCATTTTCTGGATGTTACAAAACCTTCCAGAGGTGTATAAATAGGGTAGCTAGTCCCGTTTTGGATTGATCACAGGTCCATAAACACACTCCAAGTATACTTTGAGTTCGTTCTTGTGTGAGAGAGAGGCAGACGTAGCGTTCAATTCGCCAAGGCGGCTTTCCGGTGGTATTCCGTTAGCCGTGGTCTAACCGTTCTATCCTGGGAGACAGACGCCGGTCAACCTCCAACACCCAACGGTGAGGCGGTGAATCTATTTTAAGGAGACTGATTCAGGGCTCGGTTCGGTGTAATAAATTTTCTGTATATTTCGTTTCTGTTCATGCAAACATCATCTGTAATCTGTTTTTGTTGTTAATGAAATTGTACTCTGGATTTCCGATCATTTCGTAACATTTAATGAATTTCAAGTAAGTGAACTTAAAATAAACATACAACAATGATCAAGGGCATAGCTTTTGAGTTCTCCAAACAACAAACAAACACAACAGCGAGACACAAAGAAAAGTCCAAATTGTTGAAACTTTTCATTTCTTTGTCTTTTTCAACAAGTATTTGTAATACCATTCCTTATCACAGCTGTAACACCCCGGCCCCACAACTCTATCTAGAGTTTCGTTTCCCTTTTTAGTCTATCTTTTCTTCTTTCTAGATCCTCATTCTCATCTTTATAAAGAAATTGTTGAGTCACAAAGAAAGGGTTGACACTTGTTTATTTCTCTCTCTCTTCCAACAAGAAGCAAAAAAATTAGAACTCACACATGCACAAATTACATCAGAACTTCATGTGCACCCAAAACTACATGACTTGTACATCTTTCATGCAAATTAAGTAGTGATTCCCTTCTAAGAAGGAAAAGCAACACTGCTTTACTGCATTACTACACAGAAAACCAAGCTAGGAAGCCATTTATACCAATTTGTAAAATGAGTATGCTACAAACATTCAATTATTAGACCCTGGGTAACACCTGATTCTTAGAAGTAGCTCCAACGTTAGCATAAAATTCCACCAGAATGTGCTCCCACTCCGAGCCATATCTCATCTCTCCCTGCCGTCCCTCTCTCTCCCCGCGACATTAATTCTCATCCTTCCTCCGCAAGCGAAACATCCCCCTTTTCTATTTCTCAGCCACCCTCATCCCTTCCATTCCGGCACCTTATCCTTTTTCAACTTGCGCCCCAAGACAGCCGCACTCCAAACCGCGTGCGCGCTGCCCGTTTCGGCCAATCGTGGCCGGTTCGACCCCTATATATAAATACCTCTCTTCCTCTCCAGAATTCAGGACCCCAACACACCCACCACCACTTTGCTCGGCACCACCACCGTAGCACCACCACCAGCCGTGTACACCTGCCACCATCACCACCACCGTACCTCCTCATCACCGAAACCCCAGCTACCATAGCTCCATCGTCACCACAGCCGTAGCACCGTCACCACCGAAGCTCCTCCTCCTCCGCCGCACCACCATCTCCTCCACCGTGTGTCGCCGCCACCTCTGGCCCACTCCTACCCCTCGGCCTCACCACCTCCACCTCCTCCGTCCACCACCAACCTCGGTTGTGCCACCACTGGGACCACCCACTACTGAACCCATCACCTCCGGCCCATACCCGCCACCACCGGACTACCGTAGACCACCACGAACAGTGAGAGCGTATGTGTTCGTGTGTGCCGTGAGTTTCGTGCGTCGCCGACTCGCCGCGGCCCCGTCGGAGTGCCGCCGGACGCCGCCTTGAATTTTCGGAACCACTACGGCGATCTACAGACACCGTACAACACTTTCCCGGGCTTGAAATCGCGTTTGAGGTAGTTTTCCAGAAACCCGTAACTTAATCTGCGTTTTAATGGATTTTAGGACTAAAACTTAGATTTTGCTGAAGGTGGTGACCTGCTTTTAATTAATAATTACTGTTTAGTCCTATTTCTATTAAATTTCAGTCCTGTTGTGTTGGAATAATTAGTCTTATGCCCTGTGAAAATCGTTTAACAATTGTTTGACTGTGAAATTACTGTTGATAATGAAATGTTAATTGTTACGTGGATTTTGGTGATTAATCAAAACTAACAATTAATATTTTGCCAAATATAGTGATCCCTACATTTTCTCAATCAAGTATACACATCATTACACACAAACCCTCTCTCTCTCTCTCCCTCTCTCTCTCTCTCAACAATGTTTTCAAAAAATAATTTTAAAAAGCTATATTTTTAGAAATTTTTTTTAAAAAAAACTTTTCAATTTTTTAAAAAGCTATTTTGTAAAAAAAAAACTCTATTTACACAAAATTGTTTTTTTTTTTTAACACAATTTTCTTTTCATAAACTATTTTAATACAACTATTTTTAACTTAAACTGTTTTTTTTTTTAAAACTAAGTTTTCAAAAAATATACGTGAAATGAAGGGAAAAAGTTTGGAGGAAACTCAGTGAAGAAAGCAATGGCCCATTGGTTTTGATTCTAAACAAAAAATAACCAATGTGGGACTTGACATTGTTAATTTTAACAATCTCTAAATGGATAATCAAAATCTGATGTGGCATGTTTTGATTATCTATTTTTGCTTATTCCATTGTGAATGCTCTAATACTATATAGGTTATTAGATCTTTGAAAATATTATGTTACCATACTTTTGGGTTATCGTTCATGCTTTCTTGGTTAGCCTAGATTTTCCATTTTGGAGCCTATTTTATGAATACTAGCTAGGAGGAGTTGATTCGACATCAACACGAAGAGGAAAAAAGGAAGCATCAACAATAACTAGAAGAAAGAGAGGCATGGGTACAAGCCAAAGCACACCAACAGACCAAACAGTACCAAATGAACCAAATCAAGGTTTTGCGCCGCATCTTTTTTATTATCCACCTCTAAGCACGCCAACAGAGCACACCTCAAATCGATCAGTTCAAGGTTACTTGCAGGATCCTTTTGATTATCCTCCATTGAACACACCAACATACCAAACACCAAATGGACCAAATCAAGGTTTCATGCGGGATCTTTTTTACTATCCACCTCCAAGCACATCAACAGACCAAACACCAAATGGACCAAATCAAGATTTTGTGCAGGATTTTTTTTCTGATCTATCTCTGAACACGCCAACAGACCAAACGCCAAATGGACCAGTTCAAGGTTACTTGCAAGATCCTTTTGATAATTATCCACCGCTGAGAACACCAACAAATCAAACGTCCGAGCCAAATCGAAAATGTCATAGCTGCGGCAGGCTCAAGGTTGGTTGACTCCCTCTCTTAAAATCTGAAATTATAACCTTATTCTTTAACATGAAATATATATACACACACCCATCCGGCACCGAAAAAGAATGAGCGTTTGAGATTCAGGACTATGAATAGGCTCTAAAATCCATTGTGGATTAACCGACTAATTACTCGCCGCTTACCCCCACTTTGTATACCATATTAGCGAAAAAAGAATAAGGCTTTACAATGGGCAGTCCTGAACTAGAGAGATTATGAGTTCTAATTATCAGATAAGTGCACTGTAAAATTTTTCAGTACCGGATGGGTATCACGTGGTGTTCACTCGGTGCATCCGAGCCGTCCATTGCATTTTTAGACAGCTCGGATTTGGAGAGAGAAAGTATTGGGGTGAGGAGAGAGAGGATTTCAATCTGAACCGTCAAAAGTGTATTGGACGGCCCAAATGTGACAAGCGAGTACCACGTGGGATATACTCATCCGGCACCAAAAAATTTCTTGAAAGACAGCATCAATTAATTGCTTTTTGCTTGCCAAAAAATGAGGGGATTTTAAAATTTCTTTTTGGAAATGATAATGACGGATTAATGTTTCTAAATCTTTGAAAGAATAAAATTGATTGTAATTGATAACCAACAGCATGCATTCCGATTTGAATTAATTTCTCTTAAAAATTACATTTGTGCGTAATACTGCGTATATAAAGGGTGATCTCTATGGGTTAAGGCATATTTTCCTGTTTAATTAATAATAAGATCTTTATTGCCTAGTGAATAAATTTTCAAGGGTTAACTACAGATTACCTCCTTAAAACTATCACCCCCTTTTCACTTTCCTCTCTTCATCTACAAAATTCTATAACTTGCCCCCTTAGTCTATAATTTAAGTATCACTTAACCCCCTTTTTTTTGGTTACTCTTTTGTCCAGAATTGAGCGTTGTACTCCGATATTACATGCAACCCTGACTAATATATGATGAAAAAGTCCCTTTGTGTCTGATAGCAAGTTCTAGAGTCAGGAAAAAGTGTTCCAACTAATGATAATTTGCGGTTAAAAAAAAAACTAATGATAATTTTCTTGGGGGGAATGGAGCGAAAATAATTTACCCAGCTATTTAAAAGACTATGGGCGTTTGTGATAGCTATGGATACTATTTTGATATTTTAGTTTCAGATTCTGCTGCAGCTTTTAAATTCTAAATTTTAGTAAAAATTGAGAAACATATTTGTTGCAGTTGCGAGAATGTGTGTTGCAGAATCCCAAATAAAATGCTCAAAACTCATCCAAGTGTACATCCATTTCCTTCAATTCTCTCACAAGTGATTTTGGAACCCATTAAATAGTGTTGTAAGTCCTACCATCACTTGTGAGAGAGATGTAAATTGTGATGTGTCCCTAACATTAACCGAAATCCCAAAAACTACCCAAACCCAGCTTTGATATTTTGAGAATTTCTTTCCATTTTAGAATCTGTAAATTTAGAATTTGTCTACAACCCCAACCCGTATGAAAATATATAGAAAAAAAAGTGCTGAAATCCTATCTATTCAGCATATCTATATAGAACTCATTTTCCGGGTAAATTAATAAACATATAATTTCAACTTGATCGAGTTACTGGTGTTAATGAGTTTAATTATTAGTAGTACTATATAGTATAATAAATTCTGGAGTAGAGTATTATTTACGCTTATTAATTGTTTTAATTTTTTTTGAACAGTATTAATTGTGTTAATTAATGATGCTAAAACGTACATGCAGCCGGCAACCAACCTGGGTGATGGTCGATACCTATGCCAAGATTGTTTTTCTATATCTCTCGTGCAACCCAGCCAATTGGAACACCTTATTCATCAATTACACAGCTTTTTCCATGACTATTTCGAGCTTCCTGTCAAAAAGAACATTCCTATTTTCCTCGTCGACGCAAATGGGATGGGTGAACATGCCCCGGTAAATGACACTCTCTCTCTCTCTCTCTCTCTCTCTCTCTCTCTCTCTCTCTCTCTCTCTCTCTCTCTCCCATGGTTACTGACAATCTCAGATACCTCCCCTACTTTATCCGAAATTACACTGCTTTCCCTAGCTAATACAGTAGTTCAATTTTTATGATCAATTTTGCTAGCCCTTCCGTTAGTTGGCCATCCTTTGACTCACAGAAGTTGCTGAAATAATCAAACCCATGAAAGTTTGCATGTATTCTGTTGGATGTGGTTGGAGAAAATTTCAGTAGGTCCATAACACCAAGTTAACTTTTTGAATAAAACTTTTTGCCTATCAAAAAAAAAAAAAAACACCAAGTTAACAATGTACCTAAGTCCCTCATCCTTCTCATGGGGTGACTTCTGTCAGCAATGAATTTTGCATTTATCTGGTACGATACAGATCGTGAAAGCACTGACCCGGCCAGCAGCACTACTAGCTTAAAGTGGTGTACAATTTCCCGTATGTCATTTGGTTTCGCTGGGTAATTTCTTGTAGTTAAGAGTCTTTTTATTTTTATTTTTATCGGCATTCTTAATTATAGTTAGAGTTACCAAGGTACCAAGCCCTCAATGCACCAACTAATCCCAAGCCCTTGGACCTAATGGCTACTCCCATCCTACCTACAAAGGCACGATGTCCTTTTCATGTATTCAATATTATCTTGTTTACACGTACATTTATTTATAAGATGTTCCTGTACATGTAGACATTAAAATGAATTGATTTTAAGCAATAAGATTTCTCTACTTGATTGATGTTTGTCAAAATTTACTAACGTCTTGATGTGATGTTGTCTGTACAGAGTCCTTACACTCAAGGGTTGACTTTATTTAATGACAAAGCTACGATAAAAATCGTAAGAACTATTCTTTTCTTTCGACGATAAATATATATATGGCATATTGACCTACTTTTAGGAAATACATATATATATATATATATATATATATATATATATATTGGTCAATAATGTTTATATACTTATGTGCAAACTAGGTCAAAAGGTGTGTAAGGAGAGGGGCTGTGCTGGAAGTGGAAACAGAGAAGAAGAAAGCAAAGCGTGATAAAGTGGTTGCAATCTTACTTTTGTTTGGATTCCCAAAGTACTTCTCATCTGATCATCCTAATATTTTCATGTCTTCATTTTATACACGCCTCTCTCTTTTTCTTGAACGAATTAATTTATGAAACAAAAATAAAGATAGAAAACCGGCAATACATTGGGGAACTAGTATTATCTAATTTTGCAGGCCCTCGATTTTTATTGCTCTTCCGGTAGGCCTATATATCAATTAGTAATAGGTTAGTTATAGTATCCATTGTAAGTGATAGGGTATATATCTTGATTATGAGAGCTTAATTATTACTTTTCTTGCTAAAAATGGGGGAAAAAGCAATCCTTAAGTAATACATTTGAATTAATCGAATGAGTATCAAGTATTTTGTACTTATTATTTGTAGTACTTGTTATATACATTTCTCTTTGTAGTTGATTTATCTTTTTTTTTTTTTTATGAATTATGTCGAGATCCTATTTGGAAATTTTAATTTGAATCGGGCCAACTTTTAGCCTACTCGGCCTGAACATCGAGCGATGTTAAGGCAAAATATGAACATAGTTTTTGAAGGGAGAAAATGGAAGAGACCAGAGAGAGGGTGCATGATAAGTGATTTCTAAACCCTTAAGCTATTACGAAGATACGCCAATCCATATAGGAATTCATAACAATCCTATTCATAACTTATAGCTCTGTGGTGCGACATCCAAGCCATTCACCTCAGAATTCAATGGTGCAGATTTCATCTCTATAATGAACGGCTCAGATCGATAAGGGCTTAGATGAAATCTGAACTATTGATTGCCGATATGGACAACTCAAATGTCGCACTATTGCCTTGTAGTGTGGCCCTACATTAATTATAGGTAACCCCTTTCCCCTATTCAAGTGTGTACAACACACCAACAACAATAATAACAGAACCTATGTAGTCTCCAATCATTAGGGGTATGGGCAGGAGAAGATTGGAGACATACCTTAACCTCTGGCAATATGCACAAAGCGGCTGCTATCAGAAAATCACTGAAACAGTGACTCCCCTATACTTGTTTTGCTGTGAAACCATGCCCTCAAATTAAAGCCAAATGACATCAGAGAAGGTAGGCCAAGAGACCCAAATCTTGAATTCTAATTTTTTTTTTTTTTTGAGAAATTTATCATCAAGAAACAGATTCAATTTTCACAGTGCAGTCAATTTTGACGTGAAATGTGACTTCCATGCAGACCGATAATTGGGGCAACACTAGCTCATGAGATGGGACATGCATTGATACGGCAACAAGGTAAAATTATTTCATGCTGTCGTACCTTTTCTTGATTAAAATTTCAATCTCTCGTATCATTCAAATAATAATATCCTTGTTCTATACTTTTATCTTATCGATCGCTAAATGTGGCACGCGTACCATTGATTTCGAAATTTTATGAGTCCATTTTCATTTTCATACTTTCCTTCTTTTTTATTTTTTTAGATTGACCCTATACTAAGTAGTATGAAATTTCCCAAAGCATGGCAACCACATCAAACTTATAACTTCGCCCTCCTTTTAACACTAGAAATTTGCTTAATTAAAATCGATCAATAGGTGAGACAATTTCACAAAATGCTAAAAAAGTTAAATTTTCAATTCACATTTTGTACTTACGAATACACTTTCATAAATTTATATTCAACTTTTATGAATATCGACACACTTTTTACACATCAATTGGTGCTCTAAAGGCGATCAATAACTGATAATTTTCGATAAATAACACACGATTAGGTTCCTCAACTAGCTGAGATCTCGGATTCCACCCCTAATTTACAATCGGACAACTAATAATTAATCAAGTTGTTGATGATCTTTTATACAGGCTGGCCCTTTATATTGGGAAGGAAAGTAGAAGAAGGCATATGTGAGGCGATAGCTTACGAGTGGCTAAAGTACACAGTTCCTAATTGTGATCCATCGTACACCCAAAGGGAGGCTGCAATTGCATCGTACAACCAAAAAGGGGCTGAAATTGCACGAAGGGTGAGGATAGAAGAGATGTCTATAATTGAAAGAGGAGAGCATGCAGCAGAATTTCGAGAGGCTCACAGAGCCATTAAAAAGTATGGCTTGAAACGTACATTGAAGCATGTTGGTCGCTCGAGGAGTATTCCAGAGTGAAAAACATCGTGGGAATTATTACAAAAAAAAAAAAAAAAAATCAATGCTATGGGAAGCACATCTGATGGCCACATTTCGTATTACTATGTGATGTGTACCACTATTGTATTGATAGAATGTCTTTCACTACATGACAATTGGAGATATGCCTCTTGTTTTTGGTGCAGTTGAAGACTTGAGATAGAAGTTGAATACAAGGGTTTAAGTCTTTTGACTAAAGTATTTAATTTACTTGGAACAACTCACCACGTAGGATGGTGCAGAACAAGAGGCTTCATAGTGTCCATGAAGAAAAAACATGAAAGAGGTGAATTTGAGGCCTTCGTTTTTGTTTCATGGACTCTTTCATGCTGCCTAACAATTTTGGTAGAACAAAGCTCATAGATGAAATTTGTTACGGCAAAGAGGTGAATTGCAAAAGTCAAAATCAGAATGCCTCTAACAAAAGAACAACGTGAAGAGCAACGAAAGCAGAAACAATAATCGCAAGACACATAGATTAATACATGGTTTCTTATAGGGCGCGGCTCCAAATTTTAGTTCAATTGTGACAAAAATGTTTAAAAAATTATTTTGTACGAAACAAAATATATAAAGTAAACGATATTTTTTTGGGTTGAAAACTTATTAGGCTTGGGTTTTTTTTGTTGAGCTATATATTTGTCTACTTATTCACAAATTTCAGCTTGTTTCATCTACTTTGGCTTCATATTAATGTTTAAGTGCGGACAATTTTAGAGCAAAAAAAAAAACTAAATTACATGTGCAAATATATGAAAATTTAGTTCATTTTTTAAACCTGCTCAAACGAAGATAAAGCCGCTTCTGATTTCCGAACAATGTAATTATGTATATCCAAAACTCACACCAGTTTTCATACATCGAAGGAAGAGAGTATATGTTACATCAACTCTTGCTATCAAACATCTATATATGACCTAAGGTTTGCATCACCGGTTACCAATACGTACCTCAGTCTAGTAAGTATATGCTGCATCGGTTATTGTTGGGCCCCAGCCCCCACCTTGGGACGCTGCCCCTGAACCTTGAATATTCAACACGACTAAAATATATTGAATTAGGAGAAGTTTTTCAGTGCCGGATGGACATCGGCCACGTGGTGCCGAGCACTATCTCAGCCGTCCAAACGTGTTTTGGTCGGCCCAAATCTGTTTGGGTAAATTTTGAATGTAAAATTATCAAAACACCCTCTTAAGCCCAAACAGATCTAAGCAGTCTAAAATATGTTTGGACAGCCAAGGTGCGTGTTCAGCACCACGTACAGCACCACGTGGCCCGTGCCCGCTCGACACTGAAAAAATTCTCTTGAATTAGGCTTCATAAGCCCAAGTTCGCTGCTAAAACTGAATCAGGCTTCATAAGCCAAACACCGAATCGTGCATAGACCAAATGACAGGAGGCCATATGGGTTTTGCCAATTTTATTGCGGCATATTTTTCACAATTGTGAACTGAGTTACAAAACTTATTCCAAATTCAAACCAAACTACGAAAAGCAATTGGATTCCAAACTATATAAGTACATCCAAAAATCAATAACCTAGATCTACGTACACACTACAAGAAAATTAAAGTATATTTAGTGACGAAAAAATTTAATTTCGTCACTAAATGAGTATATTTGGCAACGAAGAAATAAATTCATCATTTTTTTTACCAATTGTGATGAAATTATTTACTCACAAATTATACTTGTTTAGCAACGGAAAAAATATTTTTGTCACCAAAGGAACCCATTTTTCGTCGCCAAAAGCGTAAAAAAAGTGTAGCCAAATGGGACAAAGATTTTATGCCAAAGCTGTTTTTCTTGTAAAAAAACTCTAGTGCGTAAAAGCCTTGTACCTTGTACATGGTACAAAGATTTTATGCACTATAGTATTGACACAAACAAAAATAGTTTTCGCATTAGCAATACCCAAATTCTTAAGCCAAACGACTCAAACCCTTGTATTCATCTTGTCTTTCAAGTCCTCAACCACACCAAAAACAAAAGGCGTATCTCCATTTTGTCATTGCTAAAGTTAGGTCAATGCTGTCCAAGTTAATATCTAAGTTTCTTGGACCATAAATAACAGAGGTAACATAAACTTCAACAATGTTTCTCTCACTCTGGAATATTTCTCGAGCGAGCAACACGCTTCAATGTAGGTTTCAAACCATGGATTTCAACACTTTTTTTTCTATTTTCATATGGGTTGTTCTATATAGATTTAACTTTTTGTTTCCTCTGAACATGAGTTCAATTTGTCAGTTTCAGCGAGAGAAATCAGAAAAGTTAAATCTTGTTCTTTTTACACAAAAACATTTGGGCTTTTTCTTTGAAATTTTCCGAAAAAAAAAGGGATTCAGTCATAACTTTTACTTTTTAATTCCTCTCATCAAGAAAATCAATAATCTATAAAAATGTAGCGCAAAACTAACTAAAAAAAAAGTAACGACAAAAAACCCAAAATGCCAAGTAAGTAGCTCAAAATTTCGAGTTTCACTTTCATTATAAATATAGCCCATATTGTTCAGTCCACTCAAGGGGATGAGGGCCCTCAGGCCCTTGTATTGAAGCTGGTCCCATTGAGTGGACTGAATAATATGGGCTATATTTATAATGAAAGTGAAACTCGAAATTTTAAGCCCAAACAAAATAGTTTTTTGTTGTATCAAAACACATGAACACATAAGATAATTTAGAATTTAGAACCCCAAACCAATTCATATAATAATCATACGAGTTTTACAAAATTTCCGAACCCATTGGTTCTATTCATATAATAATCATCAGAGCCGTCCATTTCATTTTGAAACGGCTTAGATTTCGAGAGAGAAAGTGTTGGTATAAGAGGAGAAAGAGGGTTTCAATCCGAGCAAATCAAAAGTGTTTCAATCCAAGCCGTCCAATTTCACGGGAAAGAAATTGGAGAACAAAAAGGAGATGCAATTGCTTAATATTTCATCCATTTTATAAGAGACGAAACATGACCCCGTTTTCCCAAATAATCGAATCTCAATGATCCGAGCCGCTCAATGTAATCATTACATAATTTTAAGCAAAAAAGATGACCGGGAAAGGCTTCATTCGAATTGTTTTTTTTATTGAACAGTTCAATAAAAAACTGCTCAAATCAAAACCTTCCCGGTCATTTTTTTGCTGATTTTTTGTTAGTACCCTTAAAATCACGTTTCAAACACATTGAGTGGCTCGGATCATCACAAATTGATCGGCAAAAGGGAGGTGCGGACTGTAGGCAAAGTCAAGAATCCATGAGTTGAACCATGCATGGTGTATTTATCCATGCAGACATTTTAACGTCTATATAAGGTGTTGTAATCAAAAGAAATATGAAAGTAAAATAGTTTGACCCAAATATAAAAAGATTAATAACGACAAAGTTTAATTTACCCAATAAATTCTTTAACTTTTAATAGTAAAAATCACGTGAAAAAATTGTATGAAAAGAAGTAACAGTAGGAAGTTTAAGCAAATAATTTTTATGTATATTCGACACATTGCTATTCTTCAATCACCCTCGGGCCAATATTTTTCATGGGGTGACATGGTTGAAGATAGATCTGGTGTTCACCATTCTAAATGTGATGTGTGAATGCGTGAGTGTCGCATTAGAGCAAGTGGCTGCAAATAGGCTGGTGTACATTTCGGGCGGGTTTGGGTGTGCTGTGGTCGCGATCGGATTCGCCTTGGGAGAGCTCTTGTGGATGAAGAAGATGAAGCTGCACATTGGCATTTTGGACTTGTTGGACTTTCTCGCAGCACTTTCACAGGTTTCATCTTCTGGACTACAACTTGTATTTGCTTATCTTCATAAATCATCTCCGATCAACTTCTCGGTTTTTTCCCTAATCTTCTCACTATTATCTACTTACTACAAAATAATCTAGAAATCCCGCACCCACAAATTTATCATGTATTGCAAAGAAAGCACACACTACTTACACTTGAAAGTGTGCAAGGAGATTCACCTCACAAAAACTCTCTTTGAATACCCAATCAATGCAACCCCCAAACTTTCCCTCCACAAGGATAATGATCATGTGAGCATTCCCATTGAATCTTTGAAATATGCTCTATGAGAGGTTGGAAGCAAATAAAATGAGACAAATGAGTAGCATGTAGTTTCCAAACCATGTATTTTATTTGACACCTTAAATCATTAATTTTTATTGAATGCAATCCTAAACGAATATTGTTGCCCCAAATCATGGTTTTCTGAATTAGGATATTTATAGTCGATTCTCACCAAATGCACAGAAAAAGGAGCAGCACAAAAAACGCACGGAAAAAGCACAACTACAACAAAAGCACGGAAAAAGCACGACAAGGGCACAAAAATTAAACATCATTCGTCAATTTTTCTTTATTGTGGAAAGCCTGTTTCTAATTAGTAAAATGATTTTTTTAATAAAACTTGACCCTGTAATTCTCTAATTTATAAGTATGCTATTGAGTATTTTTAGGCTTTGTTCTGATTGGATGCATGTCAGGCCTTTAGTTTATCTTTGGATGAGATGATAACTTATGGGGTGATAACCATTTGTTATTTGAGTCAAATAAAAACTTGGCTAACAGAAAAAAACCTAGAGTTCTGATTCTATTTACCTTAAAGGCGTATTTACTGTAACCCGGTGCACACCTTCTGGTGGGGCAAAAACTTTCTTTGGGAAAGCGCTCTCCGAATGCAACTCGAATTGCTTCTATCGTTCCAGATTCTGCAGAGACGATGCCCATTACATTGATCATTTTGAAGACCGAATTTCCAACAAATCAAAAACATCACAATAGCCATCATATTTCCCATAAGCTTAATCCCAATTGTATTTCTAAGTAATTCTCAGGTCGAATCCCAAGCCCATCATTCCTCATTTTTAGTTTAGGAAGCAAACTCACCCAAGACAACTGAACCACTTGACCAAGCCTTTATCACTTGTCGTTTTCTTCTTTGCCATTTTTGGACAACGTGTTTTACACTCCATTTCCACTTCTAGGAATTCTACATAACCACTTCAGTCCACCGTCTTTATTTCCAGCAGAACAATATATTAACTCTTAGGTTCCCACCCCTCTCTCTCCCTCACTTTCACATACCCATCTCCCTCTCAGATCACATACCCACCTCTCTCTCTCTCTCTCTCTCTCTCTCTCTCTCTCTCTCTCTCTCTCTCTCATTTGTCTCTAACTATGGTGCTACTCTTCAATCACCCTCTGGCCAGTATTTTTCTTGGGGTTATCAATTTTTTAACATGGTTGAAGGTCGATCTGGTGTTCACCACTCTCAATGTGATGTGTGAATGTGTGGGTGCTGTATTAGAGCAAGTGGTCGGGAATAGACTGGTGTACATTTTGGGTGGTTTCGGATGTGCTGTGGTAGCGATCGGATTCGCCGTGGGATAGCTTTTGTGGATGAAGAAGATGAAGCTGCACATTGGCATTCTCAAATTGTTAGGGTTTTTGGCAGCACTTTCACAAGTTGCATTTTCTCGTCTACAACTTGTATTTGCTTGTCTTCATAAATCATCTCCAATCAACTTCTCGGTCTTTTTCCTAATCTTCGCACTATTATTTACTTACTACAAAATAATCTAGAAATTTCGCACCCACAAATTTATCATGTATTACAAAGAAAGCACACACTACTTACCCTTGAAAGTGTGCAATGAGATTCACCTCACAAAAACTCTCTTTGATTGCCCAATCTGTGCCACCCCCAAACTTTCCCTCCACAAGGATGGCAATCATGTGAGCATTCCCATTGAATCTCTGAAATATGCTCCACGAGAGGTTGGAAGCAAACAAAATGAGACAAATGAGTAGCATGTAATTTCCAAACCATGTATTTTACTTGACACCTTAAATCATTGACTTTTATTGAATGCAATCCGAAACGAATATTATTGTGCCAAATCATGGTTTTATGAAATTAGGATATTTATAGTCGATTCTCACCAAATGCACAGAGAAACTACCGGAATTAAGAAAGCACGGGCACAAAAAAGGTATGAGCACAAAAGAAGCACGGAAAAAGCACAAAAATTAAACATCGTTGGTTAATTTGTCTTTATTATTGAAAGCCTGTTTCTAATTAGTAAAATGATGGCGATCATTAAGGATTTTCATTGAATCTCTAAAATATGCTCCTCCAGAGGTTGGAGAATGGATATTCTACGTGTCACATCCTGATGAGCCTACGGTACATGATTCACCAACAATTGGCACTTTTGGACTTCGCCACCCACCTGGCTCATGTGGGCTTCAGTTTTATCCTTTGGTATCGTCTTCAGGAGACGAAGAGTTCAGGTATGGGGAAATCATGGATAAGATGGAGATTTCACTCGCTCCAATGGATAATTGGATT
The DNA here is from genome assembly GCA_014282245.1 of Rhododendron simsii. Taxonomy (NCBI): domain Eukaryota; kingdom Viridiplantae; phylum Streptophyta; class Magnoliopsida; order Ericales; family Ericaceae; genus Rhododendron; species Rhododendron simsii. The sequence continues at coordinate 5,820,857 of CM024953.1, read as the reverse complement.
TCTTGTTAGGTAAATAGTTAGGCAATGTTTGATAAGTGAGTTAAAGGCTGGGATACGATTGTTAATCCTATGGGACCTCTAACTTATTGTTTGGTTGTACAAAAGGGGATGATATTAGGATGGACATGAGATTATCAATCCTCCCAATCCTTTCCCAAGTTTTGGCTGCAAAATGAACTCCTTGCCCATACTTCCTTCATCGATTAATTCTTCATTGATATCCACAAGGGCAATGTTGGAACTTCATCCAATCCTATCCCACGTGTGCGAAACAAACATGATATTTCTAATCCTATCTCCTTACGAATCTCACCCTAATCTCATCTCCTTATGAATCCCACCATATCTAACACAGATATCAAACAAGGCCTTAGGATAGGTTTAAGAATGTGGTGTGAGCTTGAAAAACCATGTTGGTTAGATTTTCATGGGTTGGATTAGGAGTCTTAGGATTCTCAATCCCCTATGGACAGAATTAGCCAACCCAATGGGGGGTGTTATTGTCAATCCTATCCCATGGGATTGATGATGGATCGACTTTTATGCTAAACAAGCTTCGTTAAATGAGCCGAGCCTACTTTTTCAAGCCAAGTGAAGCTTTGGAGTTTTAAACTCGGCTCGTTTACCATTCGAGCCCAAAAATCGAGCTCGAACTCAGGTTGATTACTAAACGAGTCGAGCCAAGCCGAGCCTTAACGAGCCACGCAAAACCATTTTCTAATACAAAGTTTTCCTAAACTAGTTTTCAGGTTCAAGTTAAAGCACATTACCACAACAGAGGAGCATACGCCAGAGAGAGCAGCTTTTCACCACCTGGGTTTGCCACCTCAAGCACTTTCTTCTGCATTGATTCCATGGACAAAACATCACCATTGCCATATTTCCGACAGTTCTCAAGCCCATCACTCAGTCATTCATTCTCTCTCTCTCTCTCTGGACAAAACATCACCATCACCATATTTCCGTTTGACAATTCTACAGTCGAATCCCAATCCCATCACTCGTCATTCATTCACAGACACGCGCGCACGCGCGCGCACACACACACACACACACACACTCTCTCTCTCTCTCTCCGTCTGACCATGGTGCTACTCTTCAATCACCCTTCAACCCGTATTTTTCTTGGGGTTATCAAATTTTTGCATTGGTTGAAGGTCGATTTGGTGTTCACCATTCTCAACGTCACGTGTGAAGGTGTGTGTGTTGCATTAGAGCAGTTGGCTGGGGATAGACTGGCATACGTTTTGGGTGGGTTCAGGTGTGCTGTGGTAGCAATCGGACTCGTCATGGGAGAGCTTTTGTGGATGAAAAAGATGAAACTGTACACTGGCATTCTAGACTTGTTGGGCTTTCTTGCAGCACTTTCACAGGTTTCATCTTTAGGCCAACAACTTGTGTTTGCTTGTCTTCACAAATCATCTCCAATCAACTTCTCGGTCTTCTCCCTGATCTTCGCGCTATTATCTGCTTACTACAAAATAATCTGGAAATCCCACTTCCACAAATTCGTCATGTACTACAAAGAAAGCACTCACTAATTGCCTTTGAAAATGTACGTGCCAAGAGATTCACCCCAAAAAAACTCTTTCTGAATTTCCAATCTATGCCACCCCCAAACTTCCCCTCCACAAGGATGGCGATCATATAAGGATTTCCATTGAATCTCTGAAATATGCTGCTCCAGAGGTTAGAGAGTGGATATTCTACAAGTCAGAATCTGATGAAGGTTCATCGGTAGATAGGATCTCAGCGGTTTATGATTCATCGACTAATGGCACTTTTGGACTTCACCGCCCACCTAGCTCACGTGGGCCTCGGCTTTTTTATCCTTCGGGATTTAATAAATCGGAGTTTCATCCTTTCGACTCGTCTTCAGGAGATGAATATGAGACTTTCAGTTTCAGATACATGGAAAGCATGGATAAGAAGGAGATTTGACTCGGGTAATTGGGTTTCTAGGTAAATACAGTTTACACTATGCCCTGTTTGATAGTCAGATTAGGCCTTGGGATAGGATTAATAAGGTGTTGTGAGTTTGAAAAACGATGTTTGGTTAGATTTACATGGGTGGGATTAGGAGTCGTGGGATTCTCAATCCCCTAAATGGACAGGATTAGCCAACCCAAGAGGGGTGTTATTACCAATCCTATGGATAGACTTTTGTGCCCGTCCTTTTTACATATATTGACACAATTACCATCTTCTATATGAATGATAACTCTAGTAACCTGTTTTTGAATTGCCATGGAAAGGCATAATAACCCTTGACAGAAAATGCTAGCTTCAGATTTAGTGGGTTTTTTTTTTTTTTGGTTCCTTCCAGTTTTGATGTTTGGTTATGTCCTTGAGTTAGACCTGAAACATGGAAATGAACTATTCCGATGGTTTAAAAAAAATTCGTGTTCTTTTATGAATCATGATCGAGATTGTTGTGGTTGCATTGTGATTATTATTTTTCTTCTTCTAGGGGATAGGAAACTTGTTTTGATCACACCAAGAAAATTTTTTTTTTTTTTTGTTCTTTTGATTGAATTACAGCTTAGAGTTTGATGAGGATAATTTCAGTTTACCATCCATCTACTACAGTTTTTTCAGAGAGTGAAAACATGTTTGGACATAAAGAAGCGTACACGTATGATATGTTTTTATTTGCTACATATGGTAAAACCAAAATTATTGGTAGAAAAACTACAAAATAAGTAATGACAATTGTTAAGTTTGAATATTGACTTGCCATGTTAATGGATTAAAAATGCAAGAAAAATAAACTGTACATTCTCATTTTGTCTCATTAATAAACTGTTTTCACTCTCTGGAAAAACATGTTAATCAAAAAACATGTTTTGAGATTAACTTTCTCACTGAGCTTCCGTGATTTCAAGTTTTGCAGCCACCAATGACAAATTGACACATCATATATACAATAATGCACCCCCATCAAACACCCACATACGCCCTCCCTCACCCCCCCAAATCCCCATCCCCTCTTCCCACCAAAATATGTGAGTGTGTGTAAGTGTTTACCATTAAATAATAATTGAATTTTGAAACTAACTTGGTACTTAGATGAATCAAGTTTGAATATACTCCATCTCGCGCTCAGGGGGGTGCAAATCCGGGATTTGAGCCTCGCGCACATACTGTAGTTAACCCATGTTTTGCTAACAAAAACAGAACCTCCATAGTTTTTATTGGGCATTTTTTTTTCTTAAAAAGAGTCCTACTCAAACCTAAATAGTGGTACACATTACAAAGTAATACAAAACATGGTCGCCAAATGTGCTCTCCATAGCTTTTTTGTTTTCAAAATAATTCTCACGATTTAAGTGGCTTAAGCTACTTCCAACAGTAATATCAAGTTTCCAAAACGTCAAGAAGACATAATATAAAGATAAAAGTGTGATACTACAAATGAAGAAACAAAAACAAATTGATAATTTAACGTTACTAAATTTAGATAAATGCTGTCCAAGTTTACATCTAGTTTCTTAGACAAAAAAAACACAGAGGTAACATAAACTCCGGCCAACAATGTTTCTTCTCTCTCACTCTGGAATATTCCTCCAGCGAGCAACATGCTTCAATGTGCGTTTCAAGCCGTACTTTTTAATGGCTCTGTGAGCCTCTCCAAATTCGGCCGCATACCTTCCTGTTTTAATGGCAGACATTTCTTTTATCCTCAACCATTCTGCAATTGCAGCCTCCTTTTGGGTGTACGATGGATCAAAATTAGGAACTGTGTACTTTAGCCACTCGTAAGCTATCGCCTCGCATATCCCTTCTTCTACTTTCCTTTCCAATATAAAGGTCCAGCCTATATCAACAATTAATAGATATATTATTCGTAAGTCCAATAGTAAACTAGGGGCGGAGTCAGAGATCTCGGGCAGCGGGGAACCTACACTTTTTTTTTATCAAAAATTCTCAGTTGCCTTTGGAGCACCAATTGATGTGTAAAAAGTGTGTATCGATATTCATAAAAGTACTTGAACATAAGAGAGTAATTTTACTTACCACCTCCACTAAGTAGTCGCTGACTAGAGAAGGGTATGAGGACCCTCTTAATTAAACACACACACAATTAAACACACACACTTAACTCCAATTTCCGATGTGAGAGCCAACCTATATTACAGGCCCAAGAGCCTTACCAGCAATCCACCTAGGACAACCCAAACTCCCGATGTTGAACATAAATTTATGAAAGTGTATGTGAAACAACAAAATGAGAATTGAAATTTTAACTTTTTTAGCATTTAGTGAAATTGTCATCACCTATTGATCGATTTTAAGCAAATTTCTAGTGTTAAAAGGAGGGCGACGTTATAAGTTTGATGTGGTTGCCATGCTTTGGGAAATTTCATACGACTTGTAGGGTCAATCTAAGAAAAATATGAAAATGAAAATGGGCTCAAACCCCACTTGACCATATGGAACTCCGCCCTCATAACTAATGAACTTTTCAAATTTTATATATATATATATATATTTTGTTGGAATTTAGGGCCGGTCCGGGACCAAATCGGGTCGCCCATGTGGGCATGATCCGGTGACCCAGATATTAGAGAGTCCTATCTCATCTTGGAGATAAGATAGAAGAAGTTGAAGTAATTCTAATCTCTTAGGATTAGAAGACTTCTAAAGCATCTAGGATGCTCTTTCTCTATTCATTTCCTGCAGAATGTTCATAAAGGATACACACAATAATATACTCCAGAGATATACAAAAAGAATAGAGTTATGGGAAACTCTCTCTCTCTTCGATATTTCTCTCTCTCTACCATTAAAGAGCAATCTGAGCTTTTGCACCGTGGAATAGAGGGTGATACTCGATCCTCGTAGTATCACCCCATCGCAGGAATTTGTCGCTGATTTGGTACGTGATCAAGAGTTCGTAATCCATCCACACCAAGGTCCGGTTCGGTTAAAGTTCGTAAGGTAACCCGAACCACCCGCTTCCGCATTGTGGTTATATTTTTCTAACATTGGTATCAGAGCCTTAATTGGATGTTTTCGTGCTCTTTAGTACTTGAATAGCCATATGCATCATGTTTTAGGCGTACGTATTGACTGATTTTCGTGTATGCCGGATATGGATCCGAAAAACATGATTTTTCAAAAGTTCTCGGAATTGCCTCAAAATTTTACAGAACGTAGTCTATAACATGTAGATTATATCTGGAAAGTTTCATGTTGATTGGATAAACCGTTTGTGAGAAAAATCAAATCCTAGTTGTTTTTCCCGAAACTTTGACTGGGCAGAGATTTTTCTGTGTTTTGATTCAGCATGCGGCACTTACATCACTGTGTAGCTCTTGTTTCTAGCTTTACAACGGTATATTATAAGCTTAATTTGGAGTTACGGATCAAAAGTTATGGCAAACCCTAGTTTGGGCATGTTTTGGAGAAGATAAAATGCAAATGCTGCACACTCACTCTCAACCGAGAGAGAGTGAGATTCACCACTCTCTTTACCAATGTCGTATGGAAAAACCGAGAGTACCGCTGAACTCGAAATTGAATTTCCTATGCTTCTGTGTATTTATTTCATTTTTATGAAATGAAATTATTTTTCAGAATTTTTTAAATACAAGAAAAATGAAATTTTGGACTCGGTTTATGAGAGAGTGGGGATGCGTGCCTCCTCCAATGGGAACCAAATTTTTTGTGGCATATTCTGCTACTGTTTTCCATTGTTTGGTGTATGAGGTGTAATATTCCAGTGAGCATGGTTTTTTATTCTGTATTTTTCGTTTGTTGTTTATTCAGAAAAATTAGAATAAAAATCTGAAAAATTATAAATTTTTGGATTCAACCTCCTGGATTCAGTACCTATTCATTGGTGTAGGTTGTTTATTTTTCCAGTACATGTTGAAATTATTTGGCATTTTCTACTTGTTATTTATTCTTGGAGAATTAGAATAAATTCTGAAAATTGGCAATAATTGCATGTGAGCAACTGGAAATGTACAACATATTGAAAATAGCATGTTTAATATTTTGGATGGTTTTACATGTTGTATGTGGCATGTTTGGATAATTTTTGGCATTGTTCAATGTTTAAATTATTCATTTTGATAGCATGAAAAATACTTTTTAATGCATAAATTGTGTTATGCACTATAATAAATTTGTTTCATGCTTGTGATATGCCATATCTAGTGGGAGGTTGTTCGGTAGAGAAACTATTTTCATATATTTTTCCCGAAAACTAAAATTTTGCGCATGAATTAAATTAAATTGTAATAATAAAATACTTAGAGGCGCAGGAGATGATTATAAGCTTTGCGAGTTTTCGATCTTGCGACATGTATGGTATTATTATTTTCTAATTTAGATTCTTGCTGCAAAATAATTCTGTGTTGTGTTGGTATTAATTATCCCATGCGCATTTCTTTGATAGAGTTGAAATGGAAGCTAAGAAAGTTGTAGCTGATTTGACCCAGGTTGAGAAATTGAAAAGCGACAATCGTAATGTTTGGCGCTATGAGATCCAATTTCTCTTGAATGAGTTAGAGGTCTTGGAGACCCTCGACCATGAGATGGTTGAGCCAAAGCATAGTGACTCACCACAATATATTCGTGATCTTGAGGCCTTTGAAAAATGGTACAAGAAAGATCAGTGTGCGCGACTTACTATGATGCGCAGCATGCATAACGATTTGATATGTGAGTTTGAGTACTATGAGACTGCTAATAAGCTGTGGAAATCTATCAAACAAAAATATGATATCGACTTCTTGACTAAGATGGTCTCAAATTTGAAATGTGATGAACATAAATCTGAGATCATGAAGGCTAAGCGCCAAGAGGCAGCTGAGCCAAATGGTTCATGCATTATACTTGAGACTTTCCCTCGCAGGTCTGGGTACTAGCGAAGGAAGGCTAAACGCGCCCTTAAGAAAGGAGCTGCTATAGGCCTTAACCCTATTGGCGCTGGTTCTTTTAAGCACAATAGAGGCAAGAAGAAGAGTGATAACAAAAACAAGGCCAGTAAGGCGTGCTTTTACTGTGACAAGTTGGGACACTTTGCTCGTGAGTGCACTGAGCCTAAGATGGTACTCTATATTTTTTGTTTCTTATGTTGACTGTTTTGAAACATGTCAAGGTTTGGTTGCTTATTCTCCTTATTCGTGGGTTGTAGACTAAGGAGCAACCAGCCACTAGGCAAGGAAACAAGATAGGTTTGTGGAGTATCGCCGAATTCTAGTTGAAGGCCAAAGAATTTTCATGGGAAACAAGTCTAGTGTGTTAGTGCTGGGCATTGGCAAGTTGGACATGCGACATGGGCGCACTTTGGTTTTTCATGAAGTATTTTATGCTTCAAGAATTTGACGAAACTTGTTATTAGTCGCTAGCATGATGGGTCTAGGTTTTTATTTTTGTTTGAGAGCAGCTTAGTGAGGATTGATTTGGGTACAATTTATTATGGTCTTGGATGGTTTGATGATGCTAGATATTATTAATTTTAATAATAATGCTAGTGATTCTATTTGCTTTGTTACATCTTTTGTTGATGTTGATTCTGTTAAATGGCATTTGAGATCAGGTCACATTGGGCAAGAGGGGGATTTGTTAGTCAACCTGCCCATTTGTGACCATTGCCTAACAAGAAAAGCAATTAGAAAATCATTCAAAAAACTATAAGGGCATTTGTTCCATTACAGCCTATCCGTTAGACATTTGTGGCTGAAATTGAGTCACTAGATGTGGATTTCTCGAGGAGAATTTTCCTAGCAGGTGAGAGGTTAGTAGAGATGTAGAACTCTATGAGATGGAGAATCCAACGAAAGGCGCACCAAATTGTCCAGTTGAGAATGGGGAAGAAATTCTCCTACCTCCTGGGGATAGTGGGAGCCACTTGCTTAATCATGGATTAGATCTAATGGATATGGATTCCCAAGATCCTCTTAGGCATAGAAGCAAACATTGAATAATCTCTCATCGTCTGTTTGAGATTGAGGGGGAGTTTGTCATGATTGCTCTTGAAGATGAAGGAGAGCCCAAAGCAGTGGAAGAAACTTCTTTGTCGCCTACTATGAAGGAATGGATAGTTGCAATGTAAGATGAAATGGAGCTAATGAGGATAAACCTTGTCTGGGACTTGGTTGATCTTTAGCTTGGGCGCAAGATCATTAGAAACAAATGGGTTCTTAAGATCAAACGCGAAGCAGATGGTCTCATAGTGAGCAAGAAGACTCGTCCAGTGTTGAAGTTATTCTAGCCTTAGAACTATTTTAGATGGACGTTAAGGCAGTAGGCTAGGAGCGCAGAGTTTGCAAGCTCCAACAGTCTATCTATGGCCTAAAATAATCATTCAGGCAGTGGTACCTGAGATTTCATTGAGCCATTTGGGTTTACGATGATCAATGAAGGACATTGCGCGCATATGATGAGACGATCCAAAAATAGTTTCTCGATATTGTCATTCTATGTTGATGACATTTTAGTTGGCTGGAATGACTAAGAGATGATTGTCGCCACACAGTTGTGGTTATCCTTATCTTATGAGATGAAGGAATGGGCAAAGCAAGCAATGTGCTCAGAGTTGAGATCTTAAGGGATCCTTCAAGGAAGATTCTTTCTTTAAGAATGTCTTTAGAACGATTCCGGAGACAAAGCTGCAAACTCATAGACATTTCTATTGTTAGAGACGAGACTTAGGGGCTTAACATGGAACCTAATACTCTTAAAGAATTGGAACTAATGGCCCACGTGCCCTATTCAAGTACCATTGGCAGCTTAAAAGTAGTTATTAGTCCAATTTTAGTCGTGATTGTTGACAAACAGTCAAGAGGATATTAACATATCTCTAAGGGACTGCTGATTATATGTCTTGCTTCCAGAGTGTGAATCTATGCCTAGTCGGGTCAAAGATATTGTTGCGCAAAAGGAAGTGATTATAAAACACATAGCTACGAGTTGCATAGTTGTATGCCCTTTGTCTAAGTCCATTGCTAAGAGGACTTTTGAGACTCATGATAAGGCTTTAGGACTGCGTAGATGATGATAAGATGTTTTTTATTCACAAATTTCATTAATCGATTCTTTCAGATTTTTGGGATATTTATGTCATTTGTGCACTTAATATTAGCTTATTATTGTTGCAATTTGGTCAACTGTTTATTGAACAACACATACAGAATTTAAAGATTGATGTCAACAGGTTAGATTGGTTCACTCACACGAGCAATCGCCTTCGGCGCTTAAGATAGCGAGCGAAGATGAGACGGATGCGTAGTAAAATATACAGGTTGGACCTGTGATATAGTCTGATAAGAAGGATCAGATATACCCACCATATGTCACCTTGGTTGGAACCAAGATAAGGTCTATTAGCAAGAGACCAATTTCGGATAGTTCCCCCTATCTTGAGATTAACCTGTCTTTGTTAGCCAGATGTGAGGACTCGTATAGCGCCATGATGGCAAGCTATCTGAGAACTCAGGTTGGGCGCTAGGTAGCGACTAGACTAAGGTCTGTGCGGTGTTTGGGAGGTTGACGTCGCTTTTTGGAAAAGTAACTCCACCGTAACATGTATTCATACTACATGTGCTTGGCGATCATTTATTTAGAGGTGAGTGAATGGATCCTTGTTTCCTCACTATGTGAGTCTAAGCAGTCATTCGGATAAAGTGACTGCATATATATTAAATGTGCTCTTTGATTTTTGACTATGTCATGTAGTAGAGGCTTTGTGTTGCTACTCTAGCTTGACTACCTAAGACCACGAAATGTCAGGGTCCCATGGAGCATGTCTGGGAAAGCAGCAAGGTTAAAATGAAGTGGCATGAGGGCGAAAAGAGGATCATTTAGTAGTACACCCTTGCAATATATTCATTGTCGACAACTCAGGTCGCTCTATTGGGTCGCGGATCGGGTGTGAATATAAAGTGCATGATGTGAGGGGGTCAAGCATGCTTTTTGGAAGGATTAAAGATGCTTGGTCCGGTGTTACTAAATGGATTCAGGGTACATGAGACACTCTTATGGGTTGATGTCTCTATACTGGCTCTTAAAGAGTTTCTAGTGTAGAGCTCCCACTTGCAGGTGCTCCAGCGATCGCACGGTTCATTAGCGCGTATGAGTTTGCTTCTTAGTTGGGTAGATGGAAGAGAGATTGATACAACTTGTCATGCCCATGCATGGACGAGTGGGAGATGTTGGAATTTAGGGCCGGTCCGGGACCAAATCGGGTCGCCCATGTGGGCATGATCCGGTGACCCAGATATTAGAGAGTCCTATCTCATCTTGGAGATAAGATAGAAGAAGTTGAAGTAATTCTAATCTCTTAGGATTAGAAGACTTCTAAAGCATCTAGGATGCTCTTTCTCTATTCATTTCCTGCAGAATGTTCATAAAGGATACACACAATAATATACTCCAGAGATATACAAAAAGAATAGAGTTATGGGAAACTCTCTCTCTTCGATATTTCTCTCTCTCTACCATTAAAGAGCAATCTGAGCTTTTGCACCGTGGAATAGAGGGTGATACTCGATCCTCGTAGTATCACTCCATCGCAGGAATTTGTCGCTGATTTGGTACGTGATCAAGAGTTCGTAATCCATCCACACCAAGGTCCGGTTCGGTTAAAGTTCGTAAGGTAACCCGAACCACCCGCTTCCGCATTGTGGTTATATTTTTCTAACATATTTGATCCTCAAATAATATTGTTTAATATTGTTTATGAGATTAAATTATCATGTCATGTTGTATATACTCATAAAATTCCAAAATCAATGGTACACATGTAATGATCAATAAGATAAAAGTATAATAATCAATGGTACGTGTGCCCATTATCGAGCTTCATCAATAATATTTTTTCCGTTTAAAAAAAAAGTATAGAACAAGGATATTATCGCCATGAATAAGATTATTATTTGTATGACATGAGAGATTGAAAATTTAATCAAGAAAGGTACGAGAGCCTGAAATAATTATACCTTGGAGTTTTATCAATGCATGCCCCATCTCATGAGCTAGCGTTGCCCCAAGTATCAGTCTGCATGGAAGTCACATTTCACGTCAAAATTGACTGCAATGTGAAATTTCAATCTGTTTCTTGATACTATGAATTTCTCTCCAAAAAAAAATTTGTTTAGAATTCAAGATGTATGTGTTGTACAGACTGGAATAACGGAAAGGGCATTATTGCGGCATTTGAGCTGTCCATCTCAGCAAACAATTGTCCAGATTTCATCACAACCCTTGTCGATCTGAGTCGTCCATTGTCGAGATGAAATTCGCACCATTGAGTGCCGAAATGGACGACTCGAATACCGCACCACAGGGCTATAAGTTATGAATAGTAATATTATGAATTTCTACATGGATTGTCGTATCTTCGTAATAGCATAAGGATTGAGAAATCACTTATCGTGAACGTTCAGAAATATAACGAGTACTTCAAATAATATAATAAGTACAAAATACTTGATACTCATTCGATTAATTCCAAATGTATTACTGAAGTATCACTTTTCTCCCATTTTTAGCATGAAAAGTACTCCCTCCGTCCCTTTTTTATAGTCCAGTATTTCATTTTGGGCTGTCCCTTAATAAGTGTCCATTTTGTAAAGTTAGTGGGTAAAAGTTGGTGCATTGTCTATTTTGTCCCTAAAAGTAGATTCCTTTTTAAAAAGTTAGTGAGTAAAAGTGTAATGATGATGGGTAAGAAGGGAAAGTAGAGGAAAAAGTTGATGTGAAAGGTATAATGATGATGTTTTTTTAATAAGTTGGAATTACGAAGTAGGACACTTAAAAGGGGACGGAGGGAGTAGTAATTAAGGTCTCATAATCTTGTAATCAAGATATATTACCCATCACTTACACTGGATACTATAACTAACCTATTACTAATTGATAGATCGGCCTACTGTAAGAGCAATAAAAATTGAGGGCCAGCAAAATTAGATACTATAAAATATTAGGATCAGATAAAAAGAGTACTTTGGGAATCCAAACAAAAGTAAGATTGCAACCACTTTATTACGCTTTACTTCCTTCTTCTTTGTAACCACTTCAATATCAGCCCCTCTCCTTACACATCTTTCGACCTAGTTTGCACATAAGTATATAAACATTATTAGACCAATATATGCATATATATACTGAAAAAAATGAAAGACCATTTTGAGTTAGTAATGATAAATGATTAAGTGTTTGGGCAGAAAAAGAGTGAACATACAAAACATTATGTGATAATTAAGTATTTCCTAAAATTAGGTCAATATGCTATATGTTCATCATGGAAAGAAAATGCCAGTTCTTACAATTTTTATCGTAGCTTTATCATCAAATAAAATCAACCCTTGATCGTAAGGATTCTGTATAGACAACATCACACCAAAATGTTAGTAAATTTTAACTAACTCAATGAAGTAGAAATCATATTGCTTAAAATCAATTCATTATAATTTCTACACAAGAAGATCTTATAAATAAATGTATGTGTAAACAAGATAATGAATACATGAAAGGACATCGTGACTTTGTAGTTAGGATGGGAGTAGCTATTAGGTCCAAGGGCTTGGAATTAGTCGGTTCATTGAGGGCTTGGCACCTTGGTAATTCTAACGATAAGGAACCGAACGACATATACAGTAAATTGTATAACACTTTAACCTCGTAAGACTGTCGGATCACTTTCATGATCTGTACGTACCATAGCAGAGAAAGGCAAAGTACATTGCCGATGGGAGCCACCCCTTGAGAATGAATGAAGGATGAGGCTCCAACGACGTCCAACAGAACACAAACTTTCATGGGTTGTCTCTATGATATATTTATGTGTAAATTACATATAACTCCGCTGATGTTTCTGACAATTTCAAAAAACGTCCCCTGTTTTATTTGAAATTACACCGAGCTCCTTGTAAGACTTGTCTCATGGATACCACTTTTTGACATTTTTACCCTCTGATACCAAACTAAATGCACTTCCACCATTTCGCACAAAATTATTCTAGCTAATTCTGTCCACATTAAAGAAAAATACATAATCATTCATGCGAGTGATGTCAATTTGCCCGTCATTACCAGATCCCAACTGACCCACCACCATTAATGGCCAAACTTTAGCTCTCCATAAACCTTTTTCCGGTAATTTTTCTTTTGTTTTTCATCGTAATTTTATGAATCAATCATTCGTCTCAACAAAAGGCATCAAAAAGGTATATAAAATATAGACTGAAGTAAAAAAAAAAAATTAAAGAAAATGCTCAAATAAAGTACCAGTTGCTTGATATTTTTTTTCCAAATTTAGTAAACATTTTTTTTTCTTTTGGTCATAATTTTTTACTTTTTCACTCTTCTCATTGAGACGAATGATTATCCAACAAAAAATAAAAAACTTGAATCTAACAAGAATACTTCATATATGGTGTATTTTATCAAGTGTATTTCATGGTGTATTCTACTGAGCAAATTTTATGATGTATTTCGTTGTTCATGGACCATGGTATATCGGAAACCCCAAACTATTTGAACATGGTTAATTTTGGGTACATAAATTCCACCGTTACAATTGATTAATTTACCATCATATCGAAGATTCAGTACAATGTTCGATCCATCATATCGAAGATCCAGTACAGTGTTCGATATATAGCACAATCGAATTACCCATGCCCTTAGTTATACCAATGGGTCGCTGGAATGTTCCCTAGGATGAGTAACTGGGTGACGGGGTTGAATATGATTATGGGATGACAACCATTACAATGGCTTTTGAATTTTGGATGCAATTAATCCGTTATAGACGGATATAATATTAATCCCACTACTTGAATTCCTCCCAATATTTCAAAAAGTTCTTAATTATGATAACAATGAATTCCACTAATTTCGGAACCATCTTAATGGAATCTCAAGAAAATCAGAAATGAAAATGTAAGTATACGTACAGATATCATTGAAAAAGGGCAAGAAAGGTTTTGACCCACTAGAATGATGAAAACATAAACATTTAGGGATGGCGTTCGGGGCGAATATGAAGATTTCCATACCCGATTCCCGAAACCGATAACCAAACCATATCCACCCTGATACCCGAACGGGGAGAGGAATAAGGTACCATAACCAAACCAATCAGGATTTGCGTAATCCCCGAACCGATTGGGTAACCAAAATAAACATTAAAAGTGGGCAGGATGAAATCTTACGTGGTAAGCTTAGATAGAATGATTATTTAATTAAAATAAATTAGGAAAAATAGAAAAAAAAATGTAGCTAACTTGAATTTTTTCTGAAAAGATGAAATAACCGAAAACTAGTTTTCTTTCAATTCTTGTTGTCTTTACGGAATTTTTTTTTAGCTTTCGGTTGGGGTCTCTTTTAGTTTTTAAGATAAATAAAAAAGGTAAAAAATATTTATAACCACATCAACCAAAAAAAAAAAAAGCATAATGAGTAATTTCGTCCGAACCTTAGAAGGCTTCCCAAAACAAAAAAGACCAGTGTGGTACAGTTTAGTATGATTAGGTTTTGGGTTTCTATGGGCCAGCTTTTGGCTGGGCCTAGACCTCTTTGGTGGGTTTAGGCCTTCGGTGTTCTAGGGCCTTTTTTTGTAAATTTGGGCTTTGTAGACCTCTAAGTTCTTGGGCTTTGCACATAAGGGGTGATCGGGCTTTGTCCAATTATATTGTATTTTTTAACTCTTTGTTGGATTTTCCTTTATCCTTTTTTTAATATAAAATATTACTTTTGTCAATTAAAAAAGATATAAAAGTATAATAAAGTCTTATTATGAAAACTAATTTACGAAACCTTCTTCAAATCGGCTAGAAGAATGAATGCAATGCCTGCATAAACATTATAAGGGCAAAAATAGGTAATTGGTTAACGTAATTTTTTGATTTCAGCAACTTCCGTGAGTCAACGGATGGTCAACTAACGGAAGGGGCTAATTTGATCTCAAAAATTGAACCACTAGGGAGAGCACTGTAATTTCAGATAAGGTAAGGTAGGTACCAGAGAATATTGTCAATAACCATGGGAGAGCTAATGGGGTGTTTCCGGTAGTGAAAATTTTGTAAATTTTTATTTGTGGTAGAGAAGTTGTTAAGTGTCTCCAATAGTGAATAAATTGGTTAAAAATGTGAAGTTATTTCCGATAGTGAATAAATTGTCCATAGGTTTGTGAGTCTCTACTATACAAAAAAAAAAAAAAACAGTTTTTGTTGATAACTTTTCGTTAGTGGAAATGAGATTGGTAAAATGCTGAAATTTGTTTTGTTAGTGAAAATGCGGTGGTAAAATGCGTTAAGTTTTTAATATATATATACACACACACACACACAAACACACAGTCCAAACCTCTTCCAGTCCACACCCGTCTGCACCTTCCCTTTTCCGATCGAATTTCGATGATCCGAGCGGCTCAATGTGTTCAAAACGTGATTTTAAAAATACGTGCGAGAAATCAGCAAAAAAAAACACCAGAAAGGGCTTGATTTGAACAGTTTTGTATTGAACCGTTCAATAAAATACAAACAAAAACTGTTCGAATGAAGCCCTTCCTGTGTTTTTTTTGCCGATTTCTTCTAGGTGTCCCTAAAATCACTTTCTGATCATATTGAACGGCTCGGATTATCAAAATTCGATCGGGAAAGGGGAGATGCGGACAGTGTGGACGGAAAGAGGTTTGGACTTGAACCGGACTGATATACATATATAAATATATTTGTTATAGTGGAGACGGGGTGTAACTTACCACATCATGTTTACCCATCTCATTTGGGTCGATGAAGAAAATAGGAATGTCTTTTTTCACAGGAAGCTTAAAATAGTCGTCGAAAAAGCTGTGTACTTGACGAATAATCGGTTTCAAGTGGCTGGGTTCCATGAGAGATATAGGAAGACAATCTGGACATAGATATCGACCATCACCAAGGTTGGTTGCCGGCTGCAAGTACTGTACAAAAGTGAACGTCAGTTTTAGCATCAACACAATCTTAGATGTAAATAATGTCATGCTAAACTAATTAAAGAATAAATTCTATCCACCGCCGCCTATTATGGGCCCCACCGAGTGTCTATTGTTGTGATCTGAACCGTTCATATTTTAAGACCTGCAACATAGTATTGTCATGCGAAAAAACAGCTTAATTGGAAGTTGATAGATACATCAAAATTTGAAATTTTTATAAAATAGACAATCTGATTTCTGTCAATAATAATAAAGATAAACTATCCATTTTACAAAGCAAAATTCAATTTTTGATATTCCTATCAATGTCCGATCAAATTTATTTTTTGCATGGATACACTACTAGGTGGGGTGTACAAAATATACGGTTCAGATCAACAACAAACACACAGTAGGACCGAACACCAGTAACTCAAGTTGAAATAATATGTTTATTTCCTCGGAACATGAGTTCTAGATAGATAGGATTTCAGCACCTTTTTTTTCCTATTTTTATACGGGTTGGACCGAACACCAGTAACCCTACTTTTGTTCGAAACAATTTTTTTCTCCTTTTTGACAACCATAGATTGGGTGTTTTTTTTTTTTTTGATTAGTCATAGATTGGGTGTTTGCGCAAAGTTATTTTGACAGATTTTTATATTTCAACTTATAAAAATCACTTTAGAATGTTTGTCAAAAATTCTAACTGATTTTTAGAATCTAAAGATTATAAAAAACTAAAAAGGTAAACAAATTCTCAAAATTCCAAAGCTAGTTTGGATAGTTTTTGGTATTTGAGTAATGCTAGGGCATCACATCTCTCTCATAAGTGATCGTAGGACTCACAATACTTTTTAGTGGGTCCCACAATCACTCATGATAGAAGATGTACAAATTGATGTACATTTGGATGTGTTCTTAGCATTTTGTACAAATTGATGTATACTTGGATGTGTTCTTAGCATTTTTGTTTGGGATTCTACAACACACATTCTTTAAAAAAGAAAAATAAAATTTTGATAATCTCGCAGTTATAGCAAACAGGTTTTTCAATTTCTATTAAAATTCAAAATCTAAAATCTGCAGCAGAATTTAAAACTAAAATCTCAAATCTATATTCACAGCTATCGCAAACACACACATAGTCATTTAAATAGCTTGGTAAATTATTTTTCACTTGATTCCAAAAAAACAAAATCATCATTAATTAGTTGGAACATTAATTTTCTCCTAACTTTAGAAATCCTATCGAACAAAAAGGGACATTTTCACCACAAATTAGTCAGATTTGCATGTCATATGGGAGTACAACGCTCAATTTTTTTTGACGAATAGAGTACACTACTAGGTGGTAGGTGTAGCAAAGTTATACGAATTTTCCAGATGAAGAGAAGACACACAGTAGGACGAACACCAGGGTGACTCAAGTCGAAATAATATGTTCATTTCCTCAGTGGACATGATTCTAAGAGTCAGATAGAGATTTCAGCACTTTTTTTTTCCTATCTTTATACGGGTTGGACCGAACACCAGTAACCCTACTTTTGTTCGAAACAATTTTTTTCTCCTTTTTGACGACCATAGATTGGGTGGTCTTTTTTTTTTTTTTTGATTAGTCATAGATTGGGTGAATATGCGCAAAGTTATTTTGCCAGATTTTACATTTTCAATTTATAAAAATCACTTTAGAATGTTGTGAACATAGAAATTCTAACTGATTTTTAGAATCTAATAGGTTATCAGAAACTAAACAAGGTAAACAAATTCTCAGAAATTCCAAAGCTAGTTTGGATAGTTTTTGGTAAACTTTGAGTATGCTAGCATAAGTGATCGTAGGACTCACAATAGTTTTTAGTGGGTCCCACAATCAGTCATGATAGAAGATGTACAAATTGATGTACAGTTTGTGATGTGTTCTTAGCATTTTGTAACAGAATTGATGTATACTTGGAAAAAAGTGTTCTATAAATTTTTGTTTGGGATTGCTACAACACACATAATTTAATATAAAGTTTTCGCAAAAATAAATAGTTTTGATAATCTCGCAGTTATAGCAAAACAGGTTTTTGCAAATTCTATTAAAACTTCAGAATCTAAAATCTGCAGTAGAATTTAAAACTAAAATCTTAGAATCAGCTATGTTGACAGCTATCGCAAGACAACACGCATAGTCATTTATGTAATAGCTTGGTGAAATTATTTTTCACTTGATTCCCAAATATGGAAACAACTAATCATCATTGATTAGTTGGAACATTAATTTTCTCCTAACTTTAGAAATCCTATCCAAGAGCCAAAATTTGATGATTTTCTACCAGAAGGTTAGTTAAGATTTGCATGTCATATGGGATTGTACAACGCTCAATTCTTGAACGAAAGATTGCTAATCAAGGTTAAGGGAGACAAGTTATAGAATTTTCCAGATTAAGACCAGTAAAGTGAAAAAGGGTGATAGCTCTAAGGAGGTAATTTGTAGTTAACCCTTACATATTTATTAACTAGGCAATAAAGATCTTATAAACAGGAAATAATTCCTTAACCAATAGAGATCACCCTTGATATACGCCCAAATATCATTTTTAAAAGAGATTAATATTTCAAATCAGAATGCAAAAAATATCATTTATGTATCAATTTTATTCTTTCCAAGATTTAGAAACACAACTCCGTCATTATGATCATTTCCAAAAAGAAATTTGTAAAATCCCTTCAATATTTGGCAAGCCAAAAGATTACAATTCGCTTATCTGATAATTAGAATTCATAATCTCTCTAGTTCAGGGCAGCCAATTAAAATATTGTAAAGCCTTATTCTGATTTAAATTTCTTTTCTCGTTTTTGGAAATGTTTTTTTCCTTCCCCATGTTCTCTGGTAAAACAAAGGTATATAGCTCAAATGAAACTTGATATGCCAACCCTAGTTGTAGAGGAAATTAATGATTAAGGTTCGGAAACACTGATAACTATTCAATAATTTTAAAATCACACACAAACAACGTTTGAGAACTTGTACAGATACGTGTTGCTGAGAGAGACACTTGCAAAAACCAAATGTTCCACACGAGATATATATTTTCATGTTAAAGATTGAGTTTGTAGTTAGAGAGGGAGTCCACCAACCTTGAGCCTGCCGCAGCTTATACATTTTTTCTTTGGGTCAAACGTTCGAACAAGAGGCCGTGGATTCAAAGGACCTCGCAAGTAACGTCCTTGAATTGGTTCACCGGATGTTTGACGATCTCTTGGTATGCTCAGAGGTGGATAACTAAAAGGGTCCTCCAAGTAATCTTCAACCAGTCGATTTGGTATTTGCTCTGTTGGTCTGCTTTGAGGTGGATAATAAAAAAGATTCTGCATGAAACCTTGAACTGGTCCATTTGGTGTTTGGTATGTTGGTGTGCTGAGAGGTGGATAATTAAAAGGATCCTGCAAGTACCATTGAACTGGTTGATTACGTGTGTGGTCTATTGGCATGCTTAGAGATGGATAATAAAAAAGATCCTGCACAAAATCTCGATTCGGTCCATTTGGTGGTTGGTATATTGGTGTGTTCATAGGTGGAAAAGCAAAAGGATCCTGCGAGTAACCTTGAACTTGTCGATTTGGTGTTTGATCTGTTGGCGTGCTTAGAGGTGGATAATAAAAAAGATCCGCAAAACCTTGATTTGGTTCATTTGGTACTGTTTGATCTGTTGGTGTGCTTTGGTTTGTACCCATGCCTCTCTTTCTTCTAGTTATTGTTGTTGCTTCTTTTTTTCTCTTTGGGTTGATGTGCAATCGATCAACTCCTCCTAGTATTCTTTAAATAGCCTCCAAAATGTGTGACTAAGAAATCGAAACTAATTAGGGGAACATGAATAACAGGAAATCTAGACTAACCAAAGAAGCACGACTGATAACCCAAAAACATGGTAACATAATATTTGGAAAGATCTAATAACCTAGCTTTACTACCCTATATTATTACTTAGGACATTGTATGAGTAGAATCCTAAACAAATTAATTAGGGAATAAGTGCGTAATAGAATCTTAAACAAATTAACTTACCAAATCCAAATACATGATTCGGATTTGGGTGTTGTACATGTTATTACTAAATGATTCGATTCGATTATAACCACGGTTCATAAATTAATAATCAGTAACCGAATCAAAATTATTGGTTTATATTTTTCAGAACAATAACTAGATCAAATCGGATTGTTTAGATCGCTTTATCGGTTAGGTCAGTTTTCTTGAATACCCCTAGTTTAAAATTTCAACAAGCTAAATTTGAAAATTGAGATTTTTTTTTTTCCCAAGCATTCAACCTTTTCAAAGATTACGGCAAAGATGCTGAATCGAACCTAGCTCTTGGGTGCGGTTGCCCTCGTGTTTTACCGCTGTCCTAAGGGGAGATTATTTCTTAGTTTCAGGAAAATTACTAGGGAAAATGACGGCTCAGGACGTATTTTGATAATTAATATCCGTCAAGGATATGCTGAGAACATTTGTTAATACTGAAAAAGTGAAAATATCTTTAGTAAGTATTAATTATCAAAACACTTCATTGGCCGTTATCGTCCCAAATTACTAATATAAAACAAAACGCTAAATTGGGCCCAAAAAAGGGGGGCCTAGACGGCGGTCTATTGGGCCTTACCTTAAGGCCAAGCTTACCCTTAACACTTTTGATAATTGAACACATCTTTAGTAAATGGAAAAATGACGGCCAATGACGTGTTTTAATAATTAATACCCGCTAAGGACATTTTGTTCATTAACAAATATTCTTAGCATATCCTTAAAATGTATTAATTATCAAAATACGTCCTGAGCCGTTATTTTTCCTTGGTAAATAACTCAATAAGTGTACAACAAGAGGAGCTCAAGCATGTGCATCACGGCAAGTATAAAAATTCGATCTCTTAGACACCCAAATCATAGCGAAATCATGTGCAAAGGCTAGAACCAATAGAAAAAGGCAAAACACATCCAATGCATGATTGGATAAAGCAAGAAAAAACACAGAAGGAAATTAAGGAAATGCGAAAGAGACAAATTCACACTTTTACTCTACGGACGGCATCCAACATTGCTTCAAATCGGCGGTGGAGGAGAAGTTGTTTCAGAGGAGAAGCATTGGTGGAGGGGCAGCGGCAGTGGAGGAGCAGCAGCGGCAGTGGTGCTTTCAGTCCTAGGATTTTTGGGTGTTGGGTGTTTGGTGTGGGCCGGAACAATTGCAAATGGGCTTGGCCCAATTAGGTTGCAATTGGAATGCTTAGTTGTGATTGGCGTGGTTTAGGTTTTGGTTCAAACATTAGGGTACAGGCTCAGTTTTTTTGGGTTTTTAGGTGCTATGCTTGGCCCAAATGGTGTTATGGCCTTGTCCCAATAGGTGTTATGGGCTTTATCCCAATGGGTGTTTGGATTAGTTCCTTACCAATTGTGGGGTTTAGTAGGGGTTTTCCTCCTCGTTTGGGTTCAGCCTGTTAGGTCAAAATTAGTTTTCTCTGCATGGTTTGGAGAAGAAGGTCTTGGGTGGTCAGGCCAAGGAACCCAAACTTCTATTATGTCTGTACTTCGTGTTATGAGTTAAAAAAATTATTTTTGCATATCAAAAAAAGAAAAAAAAACGCACAATTGCTTGAAATCCTCGATCAATCGTGTATAACACAGACGTTTAGATTGATCGATTGGGCAAGTCTCACATCAACTTGCAATTTGTAGGGTTTCGTGGGACGTCTGATCTTGGATTATTGAACAGTTTTGGTGGCAATTACGCTACTGATGCAGCGCAGCCTCCTTTTACGAAACTAGTTGCAAGAAGAGATCACGAACTTGCTTATGTTAAAGATTCTCTCTTTGAAACATAAACACAAATGGGTATGAACTAGAGGTACTCCCTCTTCGAACACACGATAATGAGATAAATCACGTTTTTTCATTAATCAATAAACAACTCCATTTTAATGTCGCCCTACAACTTATTTTATACTAAAAACCTAAGACCGAAAAGGAATCAGCAAAATAGGAAGCTGAATCCCGGTGAATCGCTACTTGACTCAATATTACCAAAATCAAAAGATTTGATCTCAATACTAGATAATTAAAGAAAACTTGCCAAAACAAATGGCACTCAAAGCGGAATATTCAAAAATAATTTATAACCAAAATAATAAAACTAAATATCTATTTCTTAAATAATAAACCATTTCCATTCTGCATCATTCTCCCCGTCTTGAAGAAACTCGTCCTCGAGTTTGTAAAGTTGGATTCGTCGTAACTTGTCCGCATCAATCTTGTGCCTCAAATTAATTTTTCGGACCCCAAACTGTAAAGATGAGTTAGAAAAAATAAAAGCAATATTGTTTGTCACAATTTGCTCTAAGTACGCAATCCAAATATTCTTATTCACAACAGCAGTATATTTCCAAAAAGAATCCTCAAATTTGATTACCCAACCAATCTCATCACCTTCAAGCATGGTAACAACTTTTTTTTGCGATATTTTTTTATTTTCTCCATTTGTAATTTTCTCCACCGGTTCTTCATCAAAAACTGGTGGCTTATTCCAATCCACTACTGGATCTGGAATAATATTTGATGTGAATGGCCACTCGATGGTAGCTTCATCCACTTTTGTCCTCCCCCTCAACTGATGGTTACCAGCCAAAGGTTTGATGATAAAAATATCATCCGACACCTCCTCCTCTTTCTGAAACCGAGGTTGAACTGGACGATGGCGAGGTGGGATTGTAACTTCAAAAGCCTCCATGCGTTGGGTAAGCGACCCAATCGCCGCCAAGACTTGCTGCAACCTTTCCTCCATTCGAGCATCTCGAGCAACCTCATCTCGCTCATAGACTTCATTAACACTAGCTGTATGACCTCCTCTTCCACCTCGACCTCTAGCATGTCCTCCGGCCATAGTCAGGATTGGAACGAGAGCTCTGATACCAACTGATGCAGCGCAGCCTCCTTTTACGAAACTAGTTGCAAGAAGAGATCACGAACTTGCTTATGTTAAAGATTCTCTCTTTGAAACATAAACACAAATGGGTATGAACTAGAGGTACTCCCTCTTCGAACACACGATAATGAGATAAATCTCGTTTTTTCATTAATCAATAAACAACTCCATTTTAATGTCGCCCTACAACTTATTTTATACTAAAAACCTAAGACCGAAAAGGAATCAGCAAAATAGGAAGCTGAATCCCGGTGAATCGCTACTTGACTCAATATTACCAAAATCAAAAGATTTGATCTCAATACTAGATAATTAAAGAAAATTTGCCAAAACAAATGGCACTCAAAGCGGAATATTCAAAAATAATTTATAACCAAAATAATAAAACTAAATATCTATTTCTTAAATAATAAACCATTTCCATTCTGCATCAGCTACTAAATGTGCAAATCAACTAGCTAAAATCATGACCTGGAAATTGGTCCAAATTTTTCATACTAAGAATTTTCTGGGCCGGGATTAATTTTTATGTTTCCTGGCCTAGTGCTTGGAACACAAATATACCCATAAATATTATACAAGGATCTAAAAGTTTATATGACAATTTTCGTGGTGAAGGTGGAAATTAAATGGCTAATTGGCTTGTAACTAAGTAGATAAGGATAACAAAACTTACATGAAATAGTTTTGTATATTCCGGATGCGATTGTATATATGACTTCACTGATCATATGGTGGGAGGTGTGTGTGTATATATAATAAGAGGTGATCACCATATAAATACCTTCATGTATCGATACTCGATAGGAATACGAAAAAGCATATATATTTAAATTTATATTTCACATAAATGATTCGATAATGCAAGGGATATATGATCAAAGATGGAGCCAGGAGGCATCTAGTAGCAGCGGCCGCCACGGCAAGAATTTTAGAAAATGCAATTATTATAAAAAATAATAATAAATTATCTCCAACTTATAAAGACTCGTCACAGCTAGATTTTTTTCCTTATTTTTTGCTATATACTAGTCCTAAATCCTCTTTTTTTCTTTTCAAGAAATGAGACCCAAAATTGTATTCCAAAACTAAATTCAACAGGCCAAAGTGAAATAATATAAAGGATGATGTTTAATTAGGAAAAAAAAAAAAAAAAGAACTCCACACTTTAACCTAAAAAGACAAATTAACATAAAATAACTCAACCTAAAAAATTAAGCAAGTTAACCAAAATAGTCAACGCTGTGCACGACTCGGCAATAGTGGATTTCTCGTTAGTGGACTTCCAGATTTTCAAATTTCCAATGCCAACACTGTGCAATAGTGAAATTCTGAAAATTAAAAAATCATCTATCGCTGGGCGTTTTGTGTGAGTTTCTCAAACTCCATTGAGAAAAGGTTGGTCCTCTTCAATTTTTCAATATTCAATTGAAGTTACGGTATCACCGATAATTTTCCAGGATGACCCCTGTCGACCAATAATGTTACGGTATCACCGATACATATGCTGTTATCCTTCACACCGCAATGTCGTTTGTAACAGTCTTCCGTACCTATTGATATCGACCGATAACCGTTACTTAATATTTCAAACCATGCCCATAAGCTAACTAGCTAATTTCTCAGTACCAATGAAGCAATCTTTGTGTGAGGATCATCTGAATCCCCTTTCGCTGTCGAGTAGCAGTGGCACGAGCAGCAAGCAGCTTCCGTTTTGAGGTGGGGAAAAGAAAGAGTGTGATGGTTTAGAAACTTCTTTAATGGGAAAAAAATAGAGGACCACTTTATTTCATGAGATATTTGCGGCAGTACAAATATAATATCATCATATATGTGAGGAGGGGGGAAGAAAGAATATATTCCTTGCAACACAGGGATATATATATATATATATATATATTCTCTCTCTCTCTCTCTCTCTCTCTCTCTCTCTCTCTCTAATAACATCTTAAACCATTTGTCTGTCACCTCCAAAATTTAACCTCATGTAACTTTCTAATGCCCCTCGTAATTCCATGGGTTTTGCCATTGGCGGAAGCAGAATTTGTACTCAACAGTGTTCGAATTATTTTTATTTTTACATTAATAAAAAATTGCATATAATATAAATATTGCTACTTAGTATTTCTTAGAAGAAGGCGAGATCATGTACATACACACTATCGTATTTATTTCTATAATCACGATCAAAAAAAGGTTGATAACTTGAAATTTAAGGGGTCTTTTTTTAAACATATTTAGAAATTTTTTCAAATTTATTTTTCGCTCAAGAAACTTGCAAGGGTTAATCCTATTGAACTTTTCCAAATTAACCTCAAAATATAATATCGGTAGTGGGATAATTGGGAGGTGTGCGAGGACCTGAGTCCTCGCTTACACCCCTCCGTCCGACACTAGATTTTGCATAACAATGCTACAACTACATACAAAGACACAAATACTTACACACACACTCATAAAGGGTGTGTGCATGTGTACAGTGTATGGATGGGGAACACTCCTATTGTGAATGAATATGTGTGTGTAAGTTTGTGTGTTGTAAAATTATTGAGGTTTTGCCATCCCTTAAAGAGATTCACCCTTGTGTCAGCTACTTATTTTTTTTCGTTCCTATGATGTGACCCCCCTCAGATTCACCCTTGTGTCAGCTACTTATTTTTTTTCGTTCCTATGATGTGACCCCCCTCAGATCTCTCTCTCTCTCGTTCCCATTTTAGAATTAGCTTGTGATAGTTGCCAGTACGTTTACAGTAATGGATGTTTACTTGTTGACGTTAAATCCGTACTAGCGAATTACCCACACCTTTGACACTATCAACGATGACGGATGATCCAAACCAATAAATCCCATATTGCATTTATGGGATTCGAATACAATTGTAATCCACAGAGCGCGTTGAAATTTTATTCATCGTGGATCACATCTCTTTAATTTTTATTTCTCTTGAAAAGAAGAAGATGAACTTACACATATAGTAATTGCAAGTAATGGTCTCTGGTCACTGGTCTCTCATATATTTTCATAAACACTAAGAAGATTTTTCACTGCCATGTCCGCGACCCCGTACTTTTAAAATTCTAGTGTCCTGTGTCCCCTTGTGTACGTACCTTTTTGTTTATATATATTTTTGTATCTTGTGTCCGTGCTACATAAACAAAAGCGAGAATTAGTATGTAGTGTCGCTTGCTAGGACACTCTTTATGGCCCTTCCTAGCCGGTTAATATCCATTTGATGTAGCAACCACATGAAATGCTTCAGAAAATTCCTTTCTAATCAAGATTTGCCTCTTAAAATGAGGTCCTTTGGAACAGAGATTTTTAGAACATCAAAGATATTTTTAGAAAGTCTTGAACTCAAATCACAACAGATAAAACACCGTGAATCCTAAGCACATTCAATTTTCCTATGAAATCGATTAGCACATTCCAATTGTTAACAGCAATTTTCCTTTGAAATGGACTAGGCTTATCCCACATGTCTACTGGGGGGTGGGCCTACTCTAGTACGTCCCACAAATATACAAACAAAAATATCCGTAAATTTTAAAATAATTTTTCATGGAGCTCTATAAAAAAATCAGCTCCAACAGAAATCAGTAAGTATTTTTTCTAGATTCGTATAGTGAAAATGCTCAGTTTCGTCTTTACGAATAAAAAAAAATACTTATTGATATCCGTTGAAACTGATTTTTTACAGAGACCCATGAAAAATTATTTTAAAACTTTGTGGATATTTTTACGTATTTCTTAGAGATCCGGAGTGGGCCCCACATGCGTGGTAGACATGTGCGGTGACTACATTCTGATTGACTAACATTTACACGCCTATAAGTATAACCTCTTGAGTTAGCTGCTGGGGTATTCTCGGTTTGCCTTCTCTCTCCCCCATTATATCCTTTGGCTCTGCCATTTCTCTGCTCTAAACTCAAGAACCGATCATCAGAAATGTTGCTCTTGCTTCTTCTCCTTGCATTTCCTTCTCAGACTCTCTGCAGAGTCCGCCACCTCACCTCCTCCCCACCCACACTCTCCTCACCACCGGACACCATGTTCTTGCCACCACCCACTCTCACTTCACCACTAGACACTCCCTTCATACCACCACCACAGTCTTTGTTGCCGCCGTTTCCAGACGTGCCAGTGACCAGTACTTGTCCACCACCGCCCCCCATTCCCTACTGTTGTGTTTTGGCTGCACCGCCACCACCGGGGAGCTCACCGTCCATGCTACATAGCCTGTTCGTGAGTACCTTCGGTCGGATTTGCACCGGGGTGATCATTTCGGGGGCCATCTACGTTGTGTATCTGGCCTTTTGTCACAGGCGCCGTGATCCAGTGCCTCATCGGTCCCGAGGTCCCAGGGACCCGCTGACGTCCCACCCTCACCCCATGTCAGGCTCCGAAGCCGAGACACCAGCCCAGTCACATCTACCGACACCGCCGCATTACCCCTTCGACATCGGTACTGATCCTGGTTGGGGAGATTTCATCTCCGGCGTTGGGTTTTGATCAGGTAATTAAATAGTCATCTATTTTTCATGTTAACAATAAACCTAATTTTGTTCTCTGACTTTGGGTTTTTCTTTTTCTTTTTCTCCATGTTCCGCAGGAGTTGGTCGTCCACGTAATTAGAAGGAGGGAGGGAGAGAGATGTAGGTAGTGGGTATGTTATGTTAATTACATGCATGGAAGTAGATTACTTAATTATAAGTACGTGGCGGTAATTAAGAGCTTAATTCTCCTTTATATTTTGAATGGAATGAATGGGGGTAATTACATAGTAGTAGTATGCTTAAGAAAGTGGCTGTGATTGTATATATGGAATGAATGGAATTGAAGGTGGCATTGACTTTAGTATTTTACTGCTGATCTCTTTGTTTTTTTCCGGCACTCTGTTGATATTAATTAAGAATAAAGCTCTCAATTAATTTATCTTTTTTATTTATGAATTAATTATGTCGAGAGCCCTAGCTATTTGGAAATTTTAATATGAATTGGGCCCTGATAACGTTAGCCTACTCAGCCTGAACATCCGTGACGTTAAGGCAAAATATGAACATAGATATCGAAGGGAGAAGATGGAAGGAGAGAATAGCCTACTCAGCCTGAACATCCGTGATGTTAAGGCAAAATATGAACATAGGTATCGAAGGGAGAAGATGGTCCGAGAACATACTCGATAAGTGACTTCTCATTCCTTAAGCTATTACGAAGATACGACAATCCATGTAGAAATTCATAACATTCCTATTCATTAATTCATAACTTATAGCCCTGTGGCCGGAGAGACTATATTACCATATCATTCATAAAATGTTCTTTCTACAGTTTGCTAGGAAACTAAGAAGACATATTTTTCTTTTTTCCCAAATGGTTAGCCTGTGTTTAGAATGTAATTACGAAAAGATTTATTGCCAAAAAGAAAGTATTTTTTTTTTCAACAAAAAGAAAGTAAGTAATTATGATACACAAAATTACTATAATTATCTACTTCGCTTTATTACTGATCACTTACCGTGTGAACCGCTATTTAAAGGAAATTTTCAGTTTGAAGACGACATATGACCACGTCCAGAGTGTCTCTATCGGGATGGACAAACAGTCAAACACCAGGGAGGAATACTCCGGTTCAACTTTAGGGATGGGCACATGTGTGAGTGCAACCGCGAGCGGGTGACCAACCGTGAAGGAAATTTCTTAAAATGTCTTAAACTACTAAAATTTACGAGAATGAAGATTGAGGGCAGGATTGAGAGTGGGAGTGACGGGTTTGTTGAGGATTATGTGAGTTAAGGGATGACAATCTTACCCAAACCGAACCGAACCGCACCTATCGGAGCAGTTCTTATTGATTAACTGGGTTCATTTTTTTATATTTTTAAATGAAAATATCGGTGGGATGCTGTTCGAGTTCAAATCCATATAATACCGCACCCGAACCCAAAGCCGAATCATAAAGTATATATGAATATACATAAAGCTCCAAATTTTCGGGTTACCTTTGCTCATGTTATTAGTTAAGATTATATACTTTGCCAGGAATTGCATATGGACCTATGGAATTGGAATAGAAAATCGCCTCAGTTTAATTATGGAAAAACTAAGGGAAAGACTACAGTACACACCTCTTCTTTGGATGTGTATCATATGCACCTCCCAAAATGTTATGAATTATTGAGAAATGTTACGAATCGTATTGTTAAAAAGTTACAAATCGTGTAAAAGTTACGAGATTTACCACAATGTTACGAATCATAATGAAAATGTTATGAATCGTACTGCTAAAAAGTTATGAATTCTAAGACAAAAGTTACGAAACATGCTAAAATGTTATGAATAAACCATAAAATAGGTGCATATGGTACACCCAAATAAGGGGTGTGTATTGTAGACTTTCCCAAAAAAGTAATAAATAAATTGACGGAGTGAGTACGACCTAAGTCACATAATCCGCGTGCGCGAGCGTAAAAGTGTCTATGAAACACATCCTAAACCAATAGAATTAGCGAGAACAAGGATTAAGAGCGCAAATGCTGTGCAAGAATATTTGAGAGCGGAAGCGCAGTTTATTTTTGAAGGACGATATTGTGACCAAGAGTCCGGCTAGATAGAGCAGCCTCATCTTGGAGTGTACTTTTCTTTGTCATCATGAAAATGTGTTATTTTTGCAATGTGTGTAAGTACCCAACTTCACATCTTTATGATCTTTTTTTTTCCTTTTTCTTTTTTTGCTTGGATATGATCACCATTTCTGTGAGAACAAATGTAATTTTCTTGTATATTATTTGGCAGATGGGGATGGTTTGGGAGATCAACAAAAATTGGTTTAACGTGAGAGGTCAATAGTGATGTAGGGGCTATTATTCTTCAGTCATTATCTTTATTTAATAGTATTGGTTACTTGCAGTTATTAGTTACTCTATTTCTTGTTTAATTGGTATTCGAGGATTATGAAAGTTGCTGATCAGTTTGGAACTACTCCTTGATCTAAAAGAATTGTTGATCATAAGCTAATCTTAGTTAATTTGTTTATAGTGGTTGATTTATGTTTGCAGTCAATTTATGTGTAAACTCTTTTAGGAGTTACTCCATAGTCCATAAGATTCCTCCTCTAGTAAATTGTCAATTAATCATTTATGTTCACGAGTTCGATATATACTTGAGATCAGATGATCGGGAGAGGAAGCGCTCCAATTGAACTTGGTAAGACAGTTATGGCTTAAGACTTAAGTCCATACATTCTAGCTAGGTTGGGTAGATTCCCAAATTGATCGAGGGTCGCTAGACTCGCTACGCCAGTTCAATCTACTCCATCCTAAACAAAAAGGACTTCATGGTTGTTCTAAGATGCTCTCAGAGTTGCAGACTCTTAATTACCAATTTTAACTTCATTTCTTTGCTTACAAATCAAAATAGTATGTGTTTTGGCAAAATAAACCAATTTTAGCATTAGAAGGAATTTTTTTTTTTTTGTATTTATTCAAAAAAAATTCCCCTTTGTTAGTATTGTGTCAATTTTCTTTGAATTATTTGTTTGTCTTCAATTTTCAAGAGTAATCTAAAAAGTAAAAAAAAAAAAATTATGAGCAAATCTTAAAAATTTTCACTTAAGACAAGTAATTCAAAACCAAATAGAATTTTTGGATTATTTTTCTCTTTTATGTAAAATATTTAGTTTGCTTCATTTTTTTTCTTTGGTATTAT
This sequence comes from Rhododendron simsii, assembly GCA_014282245.1. NCBI lineage: Eukaryota > Viridiplantae > Streptophyta > Magnoliopsida > Ericales > Ericaceae > Rhododendron > Rhododendron simsii. The sequence goes on along the minus strand of CM024953.1, from coordinate 5,790,280 downwards.
TCGAAAAGAAATTGACGCCAAACTAACTAAGGTGAATTTTTTTTGATGAATACAAAAAAAAAAAAAATTTATCCTTTAGAATTATTAACAGGTGTTTTGGTTTAACACTTTTTTAAAATAATTTTTATCTCTTCATTTAAAAAAACTGTTTAAGAGGTACGCGGTCTTCAAAATTAACTAGAGTTAAAAACTGCTTATAAAATAAAACTGGAGTTAAAAACTAAACTACACGTCCAAGTATATATAAGTTTTTAAAGTCATCCAAGGTGTTGGTTTTACGAGGACGCTGATGTGTCTTCCGTGGACAGGATATCCGGAAACGCCAGTTTGTTCGGTTGTCCGTACTACTTATAACATTTTAGATATTGACTTATTTACGGAGTACCCAGAATAAGCCATTGGCGGAACTAAACGATCTCAACCGTCTGTGTTGGCATTAGACGGTTCGGATTTAAATGAAACTTTTCCGAGAAAGATTCTCCAGAAAAATTTCATTTGAATCTGGACTGTTTATTGCCGAAATAGACCGCTGTGATACACCTCTGTAAACACTATTCACAGAAATAGCTGTAGTAAAGTTTTCCTCAACATTTTCTCCTCTCACCAGAGAAATGATGTCAGTCTATTGAAGGTGAAGAGAGGGTGACCGTTGGATCCACTCAGTCCTGACCCATATTGTGAACTCCCTTCTTGGAGGGTCTCACCTTAGTCACATAATACTCCGGTAGGGCTCTCCGTTTCCGTAAATCTTCATTCTGTGCTTACGCTTTTAATTTTCTTTCTTACAAGTTTTAGTACTTTTGAACGTTTTTAAAAGATGATCTCATATTCGCCCACGCACAAGTAAATTATGTAACTTAAGATTCCACACCCACTTTCCTTGAATCCTCGCACTATGGATTTAACCCGATTAATTTTTTCCTTTTTGGCGGGTAACCAAAGTCGAAAAGAGGGGAAAAAAATTGTAAAGATGGACTTTATAAGAGATAATCATGTAAGACTTCCTTTTATTATATTTGCCTTGCTTTGAAACACTACATGATAGTAAATGTCACTTTACACGCAGCTCCAATAATTTCTGTTCCGGAGTTCCAATTTCACCGTCCATTAGCGATGAGTCTGATTAAGTGCAAAATGTGGATTGTTTTGAAACTTATCGCATCTTTTCGGCAAATTGCAAACTTTTTCCCAAAACCTTTTTGTCATCGAACTTGGTGGATAACTTGTTCTAGACAAATATCCGTTCATATCAATTTAACGGGCATTATGGGAGTCCATTTAAGTCATTTTTTTGTGAAACAAAATTGACTGAAAATCTTACGAGTGATTTAGGAGCGAAATAAATTTCAAGATTTTTTCACTAGAAAGCAAGCCGAGTAATAAAACTAAAATGAAAAGAAGATTAATTGATATTGTAATATTTTTCTTAATTTCCACAAAACATTCTTTCACACTCTCTTTTTTTACTAAGCGTCCTTTAAGGTTGGAAATGTATGCATGCTTGTATAACCATGAAAAATAATTTTGAATGTGCAAGATTATATAGATTGCTCTCTACAGTCCAATTTTAAATTGTAGAAAAGCAGAACTAGCATTGAATGTGTAAAAAAATTCAAATAAGGACAAAATTTTCAGATTTAAGTTAAGTCCAAAAGAGCGGAGCCTTAAGTCCATGCATTCTAGCTAGGTTGGGTAGATTACCAAATTGTTCAAGGGTCGCTGGACTCGCTACGCTGGTTCAATCTAACCCATCTTGAGCAAAAAAAAAAAAAGAAAGACTTCATGGCTCTAAGATGCTCCCACAGTTGCAGACTCTAATCCCCATTCCGGCCGTATAAGAAAATACCAATTTTAACTTCACTTCTTTGCTTGCAAATCGAAATATGTGTTTTGGCTTAATAAACCAATTTTAACAGTAGAAGAATTTTTTTGTATTTATTAAAAAAAATACCCCTTTGTTAGTATTGCGTCAATTTTCTTTGAATTATTTGTTCGTCTTCAACTTTCAAGAGTAATCTAAAAAGTTAGAAAAAAAAATTATGATCAAATCTTAAAAATTTTCACTTAAGACAAATAATTCAAAACCAAATAGAATTTTTGGATTATTTTTCTTTTGTGTAAAATATTTAGTTTGCTTCATTTTTTTTTCTTTGGTATTATTCGCAAAAAAAATTGGCACAAAACTAACAAAGGTGAATTTTTTTTGATGAAGACAAAAATAAAATAAAATTATCCTTTAGAATTATTAACAGGTGTTTTGGCTTAACACTTTTTTAAAATAATTTTTGTCTCTTCATTTAAAAAAAACTGTTTAAGAGGTACGCGGTCTTCAAAATTAAATAGAGTTAAAAACTGCTTATAAAATAAAACTGGAGTTAAAAACTAAACTACAGGTCCAAGTATAAGTTGTTAAAGTCATCCAAGGCGTTGGTTTTAGGAGGATGCTGATGTGTCTTCCGTGGACAGGATATCCGGAAACGCCAGTTTGTTCAGTTGTCCGTAGTACTAACATTTTAGAGATTGACTTATTTACGGAGTACTCGGAATAAGCCATTGACGGAATTGAACGATCTCAGCCGTCTTTATTGGCATTGGACGGTTCGAATTTAAATAAAACTTCATTTGAATCTGAACCATCTAATACCGAAATAGACTGCTGTGATACACCTCTGTAAACACTATTCACAGAAATAGCTGTGGTAAAGTTTTCCTTAACATTTTCTCCTCTCACCAAAGAAATGATGTCAGTCTATTGAAGGTGAAGAGAGGGTGACCGTTTGATGTAGCGGAAGCTAATGAAGAACAAAACTATTTAATCGAGTCCGAAATCCGTTGATTCGTAACGAATACCCGGAGATCGAAATCCTTCTCTAAACCTGTTTAGTCAGAGAATTCCCAGGAATAAAGGCATCAAACACTCTGTTGATTCCGTAGAATACCAAAGAATTTGGAATAAAAGAGAACACTCTTTATAATTTCATTAATCATCAAAAACTGAATAGCCCTAAGGCTTACAACTTAATTTATAGTTGGAGAAACCCTAAACACTAGGAAATAAAGAAAAAGGAAACTACCAAAGTTAGAATCGAGTCTTCTTAATCGAATAATTTTTAAAAGGAAACTAAATAAACTAAATTGAAAGACTAAATAATGTAAACACTTATTTCTATAATTGCAAGATTCCTAACAAAATAAATAAAACAAAAATAAGGAACTTTATATTCTTTTTTTAAATAATATAATCTTTTTATTGTGCATCATTCTCCCGGGCTTGAGAAAACTCGTCCTCGAGTTTCAATTGCTTCAAATAATCTTGCTCGTCGAAACTTGACTGCATCAATTTTATACTTTAAGTTGATCTTCTCGAACTTGAATTTTAACAAGGAGTCTTCAAACGCAAAAGGTGGAATATCAGTGAATCCCATAAAATTGCCGCGAAGTATGTCTTCACTTTGTTTCTTGCAGAGTCCAAATAATTGAACACCTGACCACGTGTATGTTGGGTTACTTCTAAATAAAACTTTAAATTCTAATTGCAACAGCGCCGAAGTTGTAGTATCCAACACAAAATGTAGATGATCATCTTTATGCAAAACAATCTCATACTTCACTTCATTGAATGGTTCCTCATCAAAAATAGGTGGCTTACTCCAATCCACAATTGGATCTGGAATAACTTTGGATGTGAAAGGCCACAGAACTGTAGCCTCCTTCGTGAAGGAACACGACCTCAATGGATAGTAGTGAGGTTGATTATCAATGATATCATTCACATCTTCGGCAACAACATAACAACCATCACGAACTCCTTGTCGCGCCATGATCCAGAATCGCGCGCAAACTCTGATACCAACTGATGTAGCGGAAGCTAATGAAGAACAAAACTATTTAATCGAGTCCGAAATCCGTTGATTCGTAACGAATACCCGGAGATCGAAATCCTTCTCTAAACCTGTTTAGTCAGAGAATTCCCAGGAATAAAGGCATCAAACACTCTGTTGATTCCGTAGAATACCAAAGAATTTGGAATAAAAGAGAACACTCTTTATAATTTCATTAATCATCAAAAACTGAATAGCCCTAAGGCTTACAACTTAATTTATAGTTGGAGAAACCCTAAACACTAGGAAATAAAGAAAAAGGAAACTACCAAAGTTAGAATCGAGTCTTCTTAATCGAATAATTTTTAAAAGGAAACTAAATAAACTAAATTGAAAGACTAAATAATGTAAACACTTATTTCTATAATTGCAAGATTCCTAACAAAATAAATAAAACAAAAATAAGGAACTTTATATTCTTTTTTTAAATAATATAATCTTTTTATTGTGCATCACCGTTGGATCCACTCAGTCCTGACCGATATATTGTGAACTCCCTTCTTGGAGGGTCTCACCTTAGTCGCAAAATACTCTCCGGTAAGGCTCCCCGTTCCCGTAAATCTTCACTCTGTGCTTATGCTTTCAATTTTCTTTCTTACAAATTTTAGTACTTTTGAACGTTTTTAAAAGATGCTTTTATATTCGCTCACGCACAAACAAATTATGTAACTTAAGATCCCACACCCTATTTCCTTAAATCCTTGACTATGGATTTAAACCGATTAATTTTTTCCTTTTTGGCGTGTAACCAAAATCGAAAAGAGGGGAAATTTTTTTGTAAAGATGGACTTTGTAAGAGATAATCATGTAAGACTTCCTTTTATTATATTTGCCTTGATTTAAAACACTACATGGTAGTAAATCTCACCTTACGCACACCTCTAATTAATACTTTTCGTGTTGGAGTTTTAATTTCACAATTCATTAGCGATGAGTCTGATTAAGTGCCAAATGGGGATTGTTTTGAAACTTATCTCATCTTTTCGGCAAATTGCAAAACTTTTTCCAAAACCTTTTGTCATCAAACTTGGTGGAAAACTTGTTCTAGACAAATATCTATTCGTATCAATTTAACGGGCATGATGGGAGTCCATTTTAGTTATTTTTTTTGTGAAACAAAATTGATTGAAAATCTTACGAGTGATTTAAGAGCAAAATAAATTTCAAGATTTTTTCACTAGAAAGCAAGCCAAGTAATAAAACTAAAATGAAAAAAAGATTAATTGCTATTGTAATATTTTGAATGTATGCATGCTTTCACACTCTTTTTTTTACTAAGCGCCTTTTAAGTGAAATGTATGCATGCTTGTACACTTGAATCATGAAAAATAATTTTGAATATGCGAGATTATATAGATTGCTCTCTACAATCCAATTTTAAATTGTAGAAAAGCAGAACTAGCATTGAATGTGTAAAACAAATATGAAGTGTGTGGACGTACATAAAAAAAAGTATAATGTCGTCATAATATAAAGAATGTGTAATTTTATCTTATATTTTTAGCTTTTTGACAACTTTAGACTCTTTTATGTTTACCCTCGAATTTTGACCTCCATGTCTAATATACACTCAAACTTTTAATTAATTTTAATTTAACATCTCAACTATTGAGGCGTTATTCAATTAGGTTGTCACCATCTAAATTCGATAAATTATTAACAAAAAAATTGCTGACTTGGGTTATTATTTCGTTATATGATAACTTGGATTCTTACATGACCTAAAATTACATGACCCCGTCTAAAACCGTCTAAATTTGTCAAGTGTTTGTTTAAACCCCAATCCAAACTTTTATCCATAACCCAAATACAAAAACTTCAAACCTATTCTTCCGTCTTTCCTTTTTCAATTCTACAATCATATTCATATCACTCTCTCCCCCACACTCTCTCCCCACTCACCGAAACCCAACTAACGTCCTCCAAATGCTCTAGCATCACATTAACAATATCTAAATTGAACTCTTTTTCATCCTCTGTGATTAATTGTACTAATCCAAATTGACTAAAGAGAGAAAAGACATAAAACAAAAATAAAAACTCAGGTCAACAATTTCCCGTAGTAATTTGACGGGGACCTAATTGAATAACTTCTCAATAATTTAGATGTCTAATTAAAATTTGCTAAAAGATGGATGTTTATTAGATACTGAGATCAAAGTTTGGGAGTATTTTGAAATTTTCCCAAGTATGAACGCACAAGATTGACTTTTAAAATACTCCACCAAAGTGCACGAAGACAACCCCCGGAGACCAAATACGCGGTTTCGATGTTAAAGAATTCAAAATTTCCTCACCCCACACAGATGTGATACAAATCACAATCACAGACACAGTCTCTCGTTGCTATCAGATCTGTATCCAAGTTTTGCAAGCGATCTTCCTTTTCCTTCAAGCTTCAGATCACTGTGTCTACGCGTTCTTGGCTGAAATACGAGGACCCCAGTTTAGAAAAGCATTCTATCTTTGCAATTTAGTTGTTTAATTACTGGGTTTGTAAAGAAGCAAAACAAAAGTTGATTTTTTTTGGTTTATCTGGAAAGATAATTGGGTTTGGGTTAGTTTTCCAAGAATGGAAGGTTCAAGAGGCAGGAGAGTGGAGAAGAGGGTGTATGAAGAAAGTTTGGAAGATCAAGATGGTGGGATGCCAAATTTGAAAAAGCCCAAAGTGCCCGGTTTGGCTAGGTTTGTTTAGCAAAGTACTCATATACAAACTTTTACCCCACATTTTCTTGTTTCTGTTGGTGGGTGTACTGAGAATGTTTGATTTTCGATTCTGTTGGAATTTATGGTGCTAAAAGTTTGATATTTGCTGCATAAGAGAAAATGAAGCATGTGTGTAGGATTACATTGATGTATGTATTAGGTTATAGAATAACCTGTTATTGCTGTGGAGACAATGAGAGAAACCATTTGTTTTGATTGGAGAACAGAATCATAAAGGAGTGCCAAACGAATTTTAGTTGCCATCATGGATTCAGATATCCAGATTGTCGGTTGCGGTTATCATGTTATTCAGATTTAGGAGTGACAGGGATTTTAGGAGTTTGGTTCTGTTCAAGGAGTATCCCATCCGCTACCAATTGTTGTGTTGGCTCAGTCCATACAAGGCTTTGCCCCAGCTTTGATCGGGCCCTCACTAGTTGACGGTGTCGCTTCATTCGGCGGGATACCAAGTTATCAAATTAGTTGTTACAAATGAGTCAACATGGAAAACTAGTAGGCTTGGAAACAAGAAAGAGTGAATGGAGGATACCATGGAGTTAAAGCACATTATATGTTGTGTATCGGAGATGGTGGTGAAGTCTTGAGATTCTGTTAAACAATTAGGTATCTATACCTTACCGCCTTAATTTCATGTAATAGCTTAATCACTCAATGTCGATGCAACGAAAGAAGATTGCTGAGAGTCTAAGCCAATACAAACTAGGGGCCAAGATCTTGAGAAACATTAACAATAGCCTTGTAGTGTGGAGGGATAACCTGATTACTCTAGGTGTTCATGCCTTAGGAACGAAAGTAAACAAAATGACAGAAGACATTTTCAAGATGATTAACAGTACTTCTGCTTTGGATCTTTAGATGGCACCTGTGGGTTGAATTTGGTGTCCATTCAATTTTAGTTTTAACATGGAATCCTAGCAACACCAAATGTTAACGTCTATTTGAAATTAGTTTCTATCATTCAACGTCTCTATCAAATAGCACCCATTGAGAATCAACCTTTTCTTATTAGACGGCGGTTAAGTTACAAGACGAGCAGGTTTTGACTAAGTTACAATGGTTGGAATATTGCAAGGAACAATTCCATGAATAGGTTCTCATTTTGTATTGCAAACCTCGTTTTAAGATTTAGCAATACGAAGTCTGTGCTCAAGTTACACTTACAACATGCTGACTGCGTAAGTCTGATCTCAAGATAGTATTTCTAATCTGTAATCTGCCATGGACTATGCATCTTCTCCGACTGACTGAAATAGTTTCAAGTGTTTGGGGCTTTCCATAAGCTCTAAACTGCTTAAAACTTTTTCGAGTGATACAGTGTTGAACTCACAAAAATTGTTTCTCGGTAATACATTTGATCTGTCTAACTGCTCCATGTAAATGAATGACATCAGTTATTTGGGTCTTCCTAATTTATCTTGGTTCAAATTGTCCTACAGTGTGATTGTGGAGGCTTTGAAGGTGGATAGTTTGCAAAGACTTTGCTCATCATTGGAGCCACTTTTCCGCAGAATTGTAAGTTGTCTTAAATATTTACTTTTTAGCATGAATTTTTACTGGATTAGATTAAATTATGATTAGTGTCTTATTGGATGTGTTTACCAATAAGAGATGAAATTCAATGTCATGACACTACATGATGGCCTTCACTTTGCCGTTTAGATGTGCTGAAGTATCTTAACTGCGTTGTTGCCATCCATTCTGATACACTAGGCATGGCATGTGAAGCTTTCTTAAATTTCTTCTCACAAATCATCTTATAATTCTGACCAGTCTAATGATACTTCTGCTATACACAATTTTTGTTTTTACCAGGTAGACTCAAGAAGATTGTAAATACATTATATCTGAATCATATCTGATCTTTTCTTTATCATGGGAGTATATCCCATTACTGTTATCATTGGACTAATTTTATTGGAAAAACAGGTAAGTGAAGAAGTGGAGCGTGCTTTGACAAAATTAGGCCATGCTAAACTAGATGGAAGGTGTGTTTGTGTATTTAGGGCCTGCTTTAACGTTCTTTTTTGTTATTTATGATGACCTTAATATGAGATTGTATGCTTTGTACGTAAGGACCTCATGGTCTCAAACAGAATTGACAATTTTTATGCATAAAGGTTTTTACTTAGTTGTCTACATTTTAATCTTACCCTTTAAGTCTTCTGGTTGGGAAGTAATTGAGGACATTTTCTCTGACAGGTCCTCGCCACCAAGAATACAAGGCCCAGAAGGAAAAAACTTGCAGCTTCACTTTAAAACAAGGATGCCACCTCACCTCTTCACAGGCGGAAAGGTTGAGGGAGAGCAAGGAGCAGCAGTCCATGTTGTCCTTATAGATTCAGTCACCGGAAATGTAGTACAAATTGGACCGGAATCAGCAGCCAAACTGAATGTTGTGGTGCTTGAAGGTGACTTCAATGAGGAAACTGGCGAAGATTGGACGAAAGATGACTTTGAAAACCATGAAGTAAAGGAGCGTGAGGGGAAAAGGCCACTTCTGACTGGGGATTTACAGATAATTCTCAAGGAAGGTGTGGGCACCCTGGGAGATATGACTTTCACTGACAATTCGAGCTGGACAAGGAGCAGAAAGTTTAGGCTTGGTGTGAAGGTTGCTACTGGATATTTTGAGGAGGTTCGTGTTCGTGAGGCTAAAACTGAGGCTTTTGCAGTTAAAGATCATAGGGGTGAATGTGAGTTATTTCAGCATTAGTTACTTCCTTATGTCGAAAAGAGAAAAAGTTAAATCATGACGATCTGTTGTTTCATTTTGCGATGACAATTGACAAATAAAGCATGGCTGTTGAAACCAGTTTTGAGGTAAAGACCAATCAATGTCCTTGCCTTTTACTAGGATCCAAAGTTTCTGGTAGTCTGTCATTGCAAGATGTAGTAACACACTGCCATGCTAGAATGCGCGTGCTTGTTCCATGCTTTGGGGGTCTTTTAATGAAACTAATTATTCTTTGATCAGTTTGTTTTGGATACATAACGCAAGAGCATTGAGATTCTGTATTTCTGTTAGAATGATCGTGCCATGGGTGCAATGCCAGTATTGTTGAGATACTTTCCGACGATTGGTAAAGTTTCCAATATAATGGAGGAGATATGTTCTTATTTAATGCAAAAGCATAACCTGTTATTGCAAAGGTCCCTCAGTCTCCTCTCTTTATTGGTCAAACTAAGTCAGGTTGTTTCCACCTTAGTTTGTAGGATCTGAGGGCCCTTGATAGCCTAGTAATTGAAATGATTGTAGAAGATTTACCTGCTTCAGTTGTACAACTACTCTTTTTGGGTGTTTGGACCCATGTTAGTTCCAAATCTTCAAATGGAAATTCATGTGGCACGAGTAGAGGAAGATCTACAAAGCACCTATTGTTCCTCATATGTTCTGTTGTTTTCAAATGAAAGATTGTATAAGAACACTTCAAATTGGCATTGTCTCCTAATCCATCTTGGATTGATGCAAATCCTTTAGGAAGCATGTGATTGTCAGCTAATTGCATTGTAGTAGTTTGTGGGGAGTCAAGCTTGAGATGTCCGGCTTTTAAGCCTTTTGCCTGGACCATTTTTGTTATTGTTGATGTTATTTCTCTTTAGCGTGCACTTGTGTAAGGAGTTGTGTTTAAGAACCATGAATCATGATATTCCTGGTTTAAGGGTGGCATGTTTCACTTTAAGTGACACCCAGCCAAAAAAACTCTGACGTAGTAAAGTGGGCAGAAGGGACTCGAATGGCTTAACATTACTTGTTAAAGAATTTAGTTACTAAAGTTCCTTTTGTGATCAATTATGTTATGTTGATACTGTGGCTTTTAAGTTGGTGAACTGTTTTTTTGTATTGTAGTGTACAAGAAACATTACCCGCCTGCTTTGCAAGATGAAGTTTGGAGATTGGATAGAATAGCAAAGGATGGAGCGCTGCACAAAAAGTTGATAAAGGCTGATATCATAACTGTTGAAAATTTCCTCAGGGTTCTTGTTAGGGATCCACAGAGGCTGAGAAATGTAAGGGTTTCAATTTATCTCGTTTCCTTCCTTTTCAATGTTCCCTTTACCTTTGGTGTTGAATTAGGTATTGTTCTTACCTCTCCCTCTCTCTCTCTCTCTCTCTCTCTCTCTCCGATGAACATATTGTAGATTCTTGGAAGTGGAATGTCCAATAGGATGTGGGAAAATACTGTGGAACATGCGAAGACGTGCGTTTTGGGCGAGAAGCTGTATGTATACTATTCAGATGGAACAAATAGCATGGGCGCTGTCTTCAATGATATCTATGAGCTTAGAGGCCTTATTGCAAATGGACAGTTCTTCCCTCTGGACTCGCTTACGCACAATCAAAAGGTCAGAGGTTTTTATTTTCATAACATCTGAAATACCTTATACCTTAATCCACCTCGGGTTTTGGCTGATTAAACTTGTTATCTCTAAAATACACGTTTCAACTTTCAATAAGATGCGAGATTTTTTCCGTTGATGTCACATATGTTGGATTTGAGAGGAAGTTCTGCAAAGCAGAAATTTCAATCTGTAGCAAATGGTGTGAAGTTAATTCTCCCCGGGATGGATCAATCTTAATATATGAATGGGGTCTCTAGGCCTGCTGTTTGATGCCTTCCAGCTTTGTTTTGGGGGCATGGTTGCACTCCTACACAGCATAGCGTCCCTTGAGTTTCTCAATTTTTGGAGGTATAAGCGGGCACTATTTCAGTGATAAAACTTTTCGAGAGCAGTTGCTTTGTGCATATATTGCCAAAGGTTAAGTCCTCAATCCTCCCTGTCCATACCCCCATTGATTAGATTTGGATTGGTACAATTATTGTTGTCATGTGATTCCTGCTCTCATGGTTACCTGGATTGGTTTTAGAAAGTCCTCACTGCCATCTTTTATATGAATACAATCACTTCTCTTTGCATAGGGGAGATAACCTTGCTCGGATGCCTTGGGCAGAGATGGACCAACTACTTCCATCTGCTCTCTGCATGTAGTAGAACTCTTATATGGACTTAACCACTGAAATGATTTCAAGTTCATTCACAAGAAAGAAAATGATTTCAAATTATGTCTACACTTGAACCAGACTTTATGACTAGTCATCCACACTAGTTCGAGTGGTATGGGAACTAGACTTTTGTTCCTAGTCTTATTATGGGAAATCCATAAACATGATAAAGATTATTGACTTGTTAACTTTACATAAAAATATGGCCCAACTCCTTTGGGTTCTGTTTACAGGTTTCAGTTGATTCACTGGTGAAAACAGCATACGAGAATTGGAACCGAGTTATTGAATACGATGGCCAAGTTCTAAATTCTCTATCAATTAGAAACTATGGAACAAGAGCCTCATCTGAGACTACATCAGACCAGAATCCCGTCACAACTACACGTAACAAGCAGCAACACATCTCCTCCGAAACAATCCCACAATGCCAAATGAAAAACCATCTCCCTTCAAACTCTCAGTTGGGTGAATTCCCATTCATGAGGTCTGATTCAATGGCAGGAATGGCTTCATTGGATTATGGATCGGTTGGAATGCCAGAATTGGGCGGTTCTTTTTTCCCAGGAGAATGGTCAAGGCCAAGGGACGGGCAGGGACTTCAGGACTTCTCCGAGGAAATCCGATTGAGAAGTTTGGAAATGTTGGATGGTGACGATATGCAGAGACTTCTTAAGACATTCAACACGGGGATTGGCAATGGAATGGGGTCCGCATTTGGCCATTCCATTGAGGGTGGTTATTCTTACAATGCTCCGAGTGAGCATCAGTTGGATCAGACATATGGGCAGGAGCGTGGACAAAGTTCAGGAAGGGCTGTTGTGGGGTGGCTCAAGTTAAAAGCTGCTTTGAGATGGGGGATATTCGTGAGGAAGAGAGCTGCAGAGAGAAGAGCTCAGCTCGTTGAGCTTGACTAAATCGACCGTAAAGTTCATTCTGATCTCTTGGCTTGTGTCTGAGGGATGTTTTTATGTATTCCCAAACTCTATCTCGTATGTTTGGCAATGGGGATTCTGGAGAAGCCATGGGAAAGGAAAAGGAAGTTCATAGCATCGCAAATTTTCCTTTCCTTTCCTGTCCTCTGTCTTCTCACTGTTGACAATGGCATGGCCAAGAAACTAAGAAAAGGTGTGCATTGGTAGTACTATTGTATGTATGAGGTTCAATCGACCGTTCTGTTTACTGTACGTACTATTAAATCGTGGTACCATTAGTGGTACTATTAAATCAACCGTTCTGCTTATTGCATGTATGTATGCATTATGAATGAATCTGCTGATTTAGTTTCTGATTACCATTTGCAACTGTTAATGAATTTTATTTATTTATTTATTTATTATTATTATTTTTTTTTTTTTGAGGTTGTTCATGTAGAGTGTATGAGTAGTATGGGGTTTCAATATATGTTCTCTATCCACTGGAGCAGATCTGGGAAGCATACACTGATGAAATGAACCAAATCCTAGTAAATGCTCATAATTTTCCTTTGAACTACTTCTATGTAGTGATTTATGTTTGAATTATTACGTAAAGGTCTTCCACAAGGTATACTGATCTCGATAAGCATTTCTTTAGGTTCATATACTCCTAATTGATGAAGATTGTGAGGGGAAAAAGTTCAGAATCAATGTTGGGAAAAGTTTTTGGTTGGCCAGATTATTTGTTTTATTAGAAGAGGTAGGAGAATGTATGTATCAAAATTACGTCAAACGCAAAACAAGTCCACAATCACTATAAATCTAATCCAACTAATTTACATGGTATGCATTATAAGATGCCAATTCATGTTACATTTAACTCCGCTTCTCTGCAGTCCAACTACAGGGTACAATTTGCCCACACCTGGATCTCTTCTCGACGATGATATTAGCTGTTTACTGTTTATATTATAAGGCTCGTTGAAAGTCTTGCCAACAATTCAAAGTTACCGAACACCCGTAATCACTTGATCGGAACAATTTACTTTTGCAAAAAAAAATGGTTAGACCATTTATTTCATTTCGTCCGATCAACTTAAATTTTTGCATTAACTTTCCATTCTACCAGCCCTAGAATATGGCGCCTCGTATCATCGAGGAGGTATCCGGGTGTGGGCAAATCGGACTGCAAAGAAGCTCAGTCTTCCAAATGAAAAAACAAAAGAAAATCCTTCAGATGTCAAGAACTTCTTAGGTCATCGTTCCAACAAAATCTAGAACAAACATTAGCAATTGTAACCATGGAATCAAACTTTGGTACAAGAGGGAAATCAAAAACCGTGCATTAAAAGAACAAGGAAAAGGAAAGGAACAGAAAGAAGACTACTAATTACACAATGTTACAGATTAGTAAACTTTACTGCTGAGGCTCTCCCTCTTCTCCGAGATTCAACAGCTAAAAGCGTCTTCCGAACATTATCCGAATGTGTAAGCACCAAATCCATATTCTCCATCCAATGATCCTTCTTGTTCCTGTATCATACCAACAAAATCCCGTATGAAATGCTCAGAAAGTAATTACGGAATCATGATGTTTAGAAAATACACTGGAGGAGATCATGTGCAACATGGTAGTTGAAACATATGAATGGAAAACAAGTCATTTTATAGATGGCTAAGGTAGACTTCCTCAGACTCTCTATGTTTTATGCTCATTGAAACAACATTTTGAAAGTGTCATTGGGAAACAGAATATCTATAAGGTATTATGCTTACAAAAGGAACCATCGATATACAATCATACCCGTTTGATCATTGCATTCATTATATCATCCAAGGACTCATAGCCGCCATGAACATGGCCTCCCGGTGACTTTGTTTGCTCCGAAGTGTAGTCTTCATTGGACCTCATCTTTGGGTCCATAAATGATTTCTCAATCCCAATGTGCTGCGCGAGAGTTGGAGCACTGCTATGTGATCGGCTGACCAACGCTGGATCAGTCTTTCTATGGAAGACTCCATTAGTTTGACCCATACTCTGGCTTAACGGGGACACAACACCATTGGCAGGAACCACAGAGTGGAAAGGACTGAAAATCTGATTCGAGTCCCATCTCTTGGCCGTTTCTTGGTTCATATTTCGAACAACATTACCAACAGATCCTGCTTGGAAATGAATCTCTCCTCTTGAATCCTCCATGGGTGCTGAAATAGAATTGGCAGAAGAAAAATCAAGTGGACCATTCTGAATATGTGCAGCCGTGGAAGAAATGTTGCTCCTCACGCTATTAGGAGTCAGCCGATCTTGATCGAAAGGTCCACTCAATGACAAAGAATTTGGCGAGTAGTTTGGCAGTTCAACTGTACTATGCCAACTTTCATTAGAACCACCAACGGCAGTGTTAAAAGGTTCTGAAGTCAGTGAACCCACTTTGAAAGAAGGTTGACTACTAAATAGGCCCCCATCTTGCATGTGTTGTCCATTTCCATGTACAGTGAAAGGACTGCTCGAAGCACCACCCGGTTGAAATGGGCCAAGCCCCAAGGATGTGGGAATCCCTTGAAATAAACTGGGGTTTTGGTTTGATGGCCAAACAACTGGCTGGAGCTTCCCAAGAGTGGTTAAGTTTTGGGCATGGCCAGGTTGGAATAGTGCAGAAGAAGAAAGGCTACGGAGGTTCACTCCAGCAGGGCTATTCAATCTACCTAGAATTCCACCTGTTTGATATGGTGATATGTTGGAATTTGAATATCGCCCAGGTCCAGCCAATGTGCGAAAATCTCCAATCCCGTCTAGTGAACTCATGCGCATATAAGAAGCATCCTTACCCCCTAATGCAGCAACCATGTTTGCTTGCTGTGTGGCCACTGAACTGATTCGTTTCAGGTAAAGCCTATATTTCTGCAACACAAGACAAAACCATAAGCATGTTGGCAACCGGTATGAAATTGTAGTCTGACTGTCAATAAGCACTAATCATTTTTTCTGGGAATTGATATTCGCACTCCCTTTTTTGATGCAGGTGCTCCACTTTAAAAGTGAAGTTACAAGTAACTTCATAAACAAAGTGGAGTGTCTACATCAAAAAAGGGAGAGCGAATATCAATTTCCTTTTTTCTATTCAGGAAGATCTGTTCTGTCTATGCTACTCAGCTTAACTAAGTCATTCCTAACCGTTGAGTAAGCCAAGCTAATTTTGTTTTGCAATAAAAAGTTGTTCAGGTTGTTAGATCACCGATTTGTCTCAAAACAATAAGTGGTCCGGAAATAGGCCGAACGGTGAATATGTATAGCCAGCACCCATGTGGAGATAGTAACATCCATACCTATAGAAAAGCATAATGCACACGGGGAACAAAAAAAAAAAGGAAGAGTTGAACCCAAGATCTCCTGGGGCTTTGAATACCTTGTGAAGAAAGTTTTCCTTAACTAATTACATTACATAGTTGAAGCAGGATAAATAAAGCACAATATCTTATAAATCCCATAAACTCCCATAGACTAGCGTTCCCTTACAGTGGGTATAAAATACCCAATACATCTCAGACAGGTGTTTCTGTTGCATGGGTGATGGGTTCACAACTTTTTCGTGCACACATCAAGCCTAGACTATTTCCTTGGATTAGAGTTTCAGGGAGGTCTGACACAGTGACATGTTGAGATATATGTAGGGAGCCAATGAATTACAGCAGGTGAATGGTTGTATGGAGTTTATAATGAGTCTTTTCCATTCCGTGAGCTAATCAGTTATGTAAGCAGCCCCCAATGCTAAGTTACCTGTCAAAACTCTATTTTTTCATTTTCTAGAAGACTAGTATCGTTCTCCACGTTCCAATTAATAATTCACAAGAGAGACCACTTCGGAAGATCCAACATGCATTTCATCTCCACTTCTTAATGCTTCTTGTGACCTCAAAAAATCTTCTTGGAGATCGCATACTAGTTATTTTCTTAGTATTCACCAAATTTACCAGATTCCAACTTAGTACTTACTAGACCAACCGATTCAGGGTGTTTCACTTCAAGACAACATTTTTTTATTTTTTTGATAAGTAAATAATTATTTATAAAAAGGGATTGCCTCCCAAATACAAAAAGAGGCCACAATGCAAAAAGGCCCTAAACACTCCCCAAAGAGTGGAAAATCTTAAACTAAATCTAAAAATTGGTCAAGAGATGGCTGTTTTACAATATCAGTTAAGGCTGTATTACAACTTCGATTTGCAAGGGGATTTGTCGAGGGAAAAGAAACATAAGTAATTTTCCTACACAAATCCAAGATATGTTTCCCTTACCTGTTATTTCCCTCCACAATCCCTCCTAAATCCAGGATCCAAACACATCCCAAGGGAATACTACAAGTAATGGGAAAAGGGAAGTTCTGTACCTGAAGATGGCTTGCCACGTTTTCCCTTGTAAGCCCTTCAACATTCATCATGTCAAGAATCCTTTTAGGAACAGCTTCTGCATAAGCCAAGGAAGATAGAGGAATGAGTAATCAAAAGACTCAGGAAGAAATCCAAAGAAAATTGTAGCACTGTGATAACTACTAACTGCTTACTTTCGATGCCCAATTGGTTAACAGCTGCAACAAACTTTCTGTGAAGCTCTATGGACCAAACGACCCGAGGCTTCTTCTGGGTAGCCGGGTCCTCATTTTCATGCCCATTCTCTTCACCTTCTTCCTCTTCTTGTTCTTCTTCCTCATCTTCCTTTCTCTTTCTACTTACCTTCCTAGTTTGATCAGTGGTCCCATCAGGCGAAGGTGCTTGTCCACCTCCTTGGTGACCCTTGTCTTGAGCGTTGGAATTGTTTTCACTTTTAGAATCAAACTTCTTTTTCCTGATAACATGTTGCCATATGTTTCTCAGCTCCTCGATTCGAACAGGTTTCACCAAATAGTCACAAGCACCATGGGTAATCCCCTTCATCACAAGCTTGGGGTCGCCGTTTCCTGACAGCACTGGGGCATACAAATAAAAAAATAAAAAAAGCGAAAATGTTGTTATCCCGCGCAAACTTATATGCTATGATCACTTCCAAAAACCAAACCAAAAAGTCTTTTTGGGTTACGATATGTGAAAGATCAGTGAAGAGGCTATTTCTTACTAATGACAGGTAGGTCCATTTCAAGGCCCACGAGCTCTAGGAGCTTGAAACCATCCATGTCTGGCATATGCACATCGCTGATAACTAGATCGAACCTGTTTTTGCTTTCCCGTAACATTTTCAAAGCCGCTTTTGCCTGACTCGCCGTTGTGACTGCCAAAACCACAAATGCTAAAGTGTCAGTTGCTTTGACAGAAAAACCCATATTAGAATACAAGAAAAACAAAGCTAGCATATACAAGTCCAAAACCAAAGACATAGAATTCGAGATGGGAACGATTGAAACCAGCGCACTACAAACGAATCCAATGAAAGTGATCAAAGAAAATAATGGAACTACAGCAACTTTTTACAGTAACTGAAAATCTGAAATTTCTATTGAGATTGTTGGTTAATGGTATAAAAGCACAAAATATGGCTAGAACTGCCATGAAAAATAAACATTTCACCCTTTTTTAATGTAGAAAACACAACTGGATCGACAGGCATTACTAGAATTTGAGACCACTCAAGGCCACCAAATTAGAATAATTGTATCCTAAAAAAGAAATAATTGGTAGCAGAATTGCCATAATATGGAAAAAAAAAAACACTTCAAAACATGCAATTATATTTGAACCTTATCTGAGCACAAATTCATAACGTACCCAAATTGGGAAGACAATTGAGCAATCAAATTTTTTTTTCAATATCCCCAAAATAATCCACCAATCAAGAAATCAAAAACACACTTTAACCAAACAAACATTTGAACTTTATCTAACACAAAACTAATCACCAGAATTTTGAATTTAGACACATCCTAGAGTACCCTCTTTCCCGAACTCCAAGAATTTCGGGAAAAACTGGAATTTTTTTCTAAACAAGAGGTAGTTTCATTTGAAAAGCCGGAAGACATTACAAAGATTTCATCACAAAATACAAGAATGAACCAAAACTAATCACCAGAATTTTGGAATTTAGATACATAAAAAATACCCACTTCCCCAAACCCCCAAGAATTTTAAAAAAAAAAAAAAAAAAAGGGAATTTTTTATTTGAACAAGAGGTAATTTCATATCAAAAACCTGAACGCATTACATAGACTTCTGCCTTTTTCTCTCTGCAATTCAAAAAGAATTTTTTTAAAAATTTCCCCTAAATTCTTTTTACTTCCAACATTTCTCTCTTTATCTATCTCCACTTATTACCCCTACTATTTTTCAAAAAAAATTTCAAACACCAATCCAAACATAGCATTCATCACAGGATATAAGAATGAATCAAAACTAATCACCAGAATTTTGGAATTTTTTAGACACATAATAAAGTAGGACCCACTTCCCCAAACCCCAAGAATTTCAGGAAAAACAGAAAATTGAAACACCATGAACAAAGAGAAATTACCACCATGCATAATTAGATGAACAAAGCCGAACCCATTTAGAAATGATGTTGAGTCAAAATTCTAATTAGAAACCAAAAATTGGGCGAAAATTCAACTAGAAACAATACAATTACAAAGGGTTTATGACAATTCAAACTCAAATTAAGAATAAAACACAGGAAAAAGCAAGAAATAGAGAGAATCAGACCGTGATAATGGCATTTCCTAAGTAATTCGTCTAATATCCTCAGCCAAGTTCTGTCATCATCAACGGCAAGAACCCGCATACCCACTGGGAATTTATCATTTTCACCCCCTAAACTTCCTTTAATTTCCTCTAAAGTCATCTTTGGAGCGGAAAAATATGAAAACCCAGATCAAAACAGAGCACAAAAACAGAGATCACAGGGTTAAGGTTGGGTTTTGACCATGGAAAAAGTTTTTCTTTTGGAACTTTCCCAAAAGAAAAACTTTCCCAACACACACAGATGGCAAATGGTGCGAGGGGCAGGCGGGTTATGGTCTTTATGGAGGGATCAGAGAGAGAGAGAGGGAGGGAGACTGGTTCAAGTGAGCAAAGCTGTACAATTGACAATGATGGAGAGAGCGAGAGAGAGAGAGAGAGAGAGTGGCTGTAGCAAGCAAAGCTGTAAAATTGACAACGATGGTCTTTACCAACAACAAAAATACTAAAATAAAATTGACAACGATGGTGATGGCAATTGGCAAGAACAGAATTGGACTTTCAACCAACAACACACCGGCTCATGAAAAGCAAGCATATTTTTGTACTCTCTCTCTCTCTCTCTCTCTCTCTCTCTTCTGTCTCTCTGGACAGAACATTTAACACGCTTTTCGCAAAATATATAATCTTACGTGGAACCCATTTTGGAGGATCTAGAATCGTTTAATTTGTTTGAATTTTTTTCTTTGGAGAGCTTCCTGCAAATTTAACTTGCTCATATATCGATAAAGACTTGATCGGTATTTGTTCCTAAATTTGAAAACAAAAAAAGCCCAAATGAATTGGTTAAGTACTCATTGATATCCGAATAAATTGAACGACTCTGATTATTAGTATGGCCCTCCGATTACATTTTGTGTCAAAAATTGTCTACTTATGCATGTAAATAGTATAATCGTTGCAGAAAATTATTCAATACTCCCACTGTAACTTTCACGAGGCATTTTAGTCTAGAGTACCAATTAATTATGCCTTGTCAATTAAGTATATGAGGGATTTATCTATATCTATATGGGGAAATTCCCATAAAACTTAAGGAAAGATAGTAAAGGTAATCAATTCATTGGTCACATAAAAGCAACGACTCACTATTTTTGAAAATTTTCAATTCACTCATATAAAGAAAATACTGCACCATATTGAAGGATCCCATGTAATTAATTTCCAACTTAGCATGGTAACCTATTTTCATTTTACTTCTTCAAAACAAATGAATATTTTTCATTCCTGCAAATAGGTTCTATCAACTCTTGTGGGGTAACTTCATATATAGATTTTTGCCCCCGCTTATAACGGAATTGGTCAACAAAAAGAATAAATCAAGGTGTGCTAAATTGGTCCTAGCACCTAAATCATGAAGAAAAACAATTCTTACGTATAATTGACATAAGAATTTACAAGCTTAATCTAACGTTTAATAATATATTATAAACACACTCAATTGGTGCTCGACAGGCCGGGTTCGTAAAATGAAAGACTCTTCCCTTTTTCTCTTTTCCCGTGCCTGGATTAAAAGGAATTGATTTATACACTTTCTTTTTTACTATTTGTATTCTTTTTTTGTCCGTGTATACGTGAATTTATTACATTATTTGTCGATTTGTGAGAAATTAAAACCACTAGCTAAGGGAATCATATTGGCAGTCAATTGGCATCTTTACTATCTTTTCCTTTGTTGCAAACACACTCTTATCGATTGGTAGTGGACTGGAAGAGTAGCCAAGTCCGTAAAGTGAAGGTTCGTTCCGTCTTCGGTTTTCCCTACCCATAGTAAAAGGAATTCATTTACGAACTTTATTTTTTTACCATATGTATTCCTTTTCTGTCCTTATATACGTGAATTTACAACATTATCTTTTTGATTCGTGGGAATGAAATTAATCACATTTCGAAATCAAAGAAAGGAGTTTTTAGCTGGAGAATATAAATGATTTCCCCAGAAAGGAAAAGGGAGAAAATCATTAATTGGCATTTAAATCCTAAAAATCATTACCAAGATTCTGTTTAGATACCAATTGGAATTCTACCAGATTCTGGCCATTGAGCTCCACGTGATTGCAAAATTATTCAGTGGGGGCCAGACATAAGTCCTGCATTATATGCTCATCATCCTCACTGATCTTGAACCTTCCGTTGACCATTGATAATTACTCCTATTTTTTTCTACTTGTCGGGTTGTCGCCGCGTGATTGGTTGAGAGTTTCTTTTACATTCTTCAATAATAGTAATTCATTTACAGGTGCCGTAGTGGGCAAATTGTTTTCTTATTGGTCATACGTAACGACAAAAGTGTGAGGTGTATCTCCACGCATACAATATTGAAACACAACTCAAGACACATTTATAACTAGAAACCGTTTGATAAATGTTGACTAACGTGCATGTTATATCTGATATTGTATTTTAAAATTGTGTCATTAGTTTAGTTCTATTTATATATAATTTGGAGGACATTAGATACAGGCTGTCATATTTCCAGTTCTTCTTCTGCTACCATATATGCATGCCTATAGCCAAACAAAAAATTTGAAAAAGTTACTCCATTATTCAAAACTATAATCGGAACTGTTTATCGAGTAAATCCTGCAGAGAGGAATTAATGTGTCTGAAAGCAGAAGGAATTCAGCTGAACATTAAGCACATATGCATATGCATGTATATAGTATCACGTAGAATGGACGGTTTTAAGTTTAAAATCAAGTTTGTCGATCATTCATTTTATAAAGCAAAATACAACTGACCTTCATTGGTACTTAGGCCATGAGTTGATCACTAATAGTGTTCTATAATTATTTTTTTTATTAGCTCCCTAAATTTGCATTCTTAAACTTCGCAATAAAATCATTCCAGTTTCGTATTTTAACCTCTAACTTCTTAGTTATTTTTCCCCACCCACCCAAGTCCCAATAACTCCTATATATAAGATTATAGACACGAAAAGCACTTGGATCCTCTCCGGTCCAAAGTTTTGGATGTGAGGAGAGAGTCCAATTTTTTTTGGACCGTCCATTGCTGCAACTAATGATTTAGATTTGCTCAGAAATTCATCGCGGGAATAGTTGATTCTTCACACCAAGAGTCTCTGAGCAAATTCGAATCATTAATTATCCCAATGTGTGATTCAGATTTGAACTCTTTCTTCCCATTGAAAATTTGGGCCGGAGAGGATACATATCCGATTCCATACTAAAATTGTTGTTCCGAGATTTCATATAATGATTAGATAGATCTACGTTCTACAGGGTGGTTGCTCTTTGCAGCCTACGAGATGTCGTTGAAGCTCGTTGAAATGTCACCAAAATTTCACCAAGAACTTGCGGCCGGGACTTTGAACATTATCGGACAAATTGAGATCAGGACCACTCGTGACGGTACGTAAAGACCTCTGCGTACGTGATAGTACTAGTCGAATTTGGTCGCATGCAGGTGGTTCCACATAAACTTCGGAGAAATTGAGATCGTGAAATTTTTTTTTTTTGGGTAACTATAATTATATTAAGTGCAAACAAACAAAACCAAGGCCTTAGCCGGTACAAAATCAATTACATCCTAACTACACAAAGCAAAAATTCGAGCAGGGACCCTCCACTTTTGCGCAATCCAACTATTAACAGCATTCTTCTTTGACTCTTCGAAATGACACAAAACAAGTCCTTACCTCCTCAATTCGAGATGATAGACCCCTAGCATCTCTCCTTTGGTGCTGAAAATTTCAAAAGTTACGCTCTCGCCAAATCCAGTACATAGAAGCAGCAAGAGAGAGGCGAAAACACATGATCCGCCAAAGACGGACCAGCCTTGTGGGTACAAGCCCACGCTATTTCATCAGTAAAGGCAAGCACACCCCTGCGATGTTCATTTCCAGCAAGTGACTCCAAACCTGGGGTGAAAAGGGGCACATGAAAAATAAATGCTCATGGGACTCATTCTGTGCATCACATAAACAGCAAATCGTATCCCCCTGCAAACCCCAACTCCTTAATCTATCTTTGGTTGATAAACGCCCCCAAAACGCAAGCCATTCAATAAATGCCCAACGTGAAACATTATGAGAAAACCAGACAATTTTAGCCCACATAACAGTAGGGCGAACTAGCCTCAATGCATTCCATGCTAATTTGGCAGTAGATTCCACTCGTGATGGTGGTTGTTAATGGCGAATATGAAGATGAGGACTGTGGTGATCATGGTGTTTCAGGTCAGTTTGCGTGCACATCGAATTAATCCCTACAATTCCTTTCGAATCTGTTTCATATGCTTACGTTTGGGGTGAGGTGACCGCAAAAAAGTTACTAGCAAAGATAATCGAACCTGAGATCTTAGAAGAGACGACTCAGTTTAGTTTTGGCTGGGATTGGATGAGGCCAAACTCATGGGAGCTTTCTTGTTGATCTGATGATTCGGCATGCTAACAACCCCGTCGCTGGATGGTGGTACACGTAAGAGCTTACATCATCTTACACATTATACTAAATGTAAAGGGTCTGATCTCCTCTGTCCCGAAAATTCTGGTGTCTCTAAGCCAAGAGATTTTCCGGCCGTTGGATTGTGTGTGTGTGTGTGTGTGTGTGTTTTTTTTTTTTTATGTTTTTAAATTCAACGCCCAAAAAATCCCTCGTCATAGAGGATTCTACCTCATATGTAACTATATACTTAGACATATAAAATGACAGCAATAGAATAGAACGTCAATTCTCTGCGGGTTATTTTGTAGAGTTTCTATCTCTTGGTAACTGAAGTCCAAAGATCTATGAATTATTCTGTGCTTGGTTAGCCAAGCAGACAAATGACGTCGCTGCAGTATTTTTATATCTCCCACTTTTTTATTTGTCTAAGTACATCGTACTTATGATGAAATTTATGAAGATTGACCTGCTACTTGTTATTTTGCACAAACCAATGCTATCTAATTTACTAGATCATGGAAGAATACTGAACGTTTGTATTTGAAAATCATTTCACGAGGGATATTACACGGTTCCGCATAGTCATTATTTCTGTAGATTTTTCACCTTAGTTAACGTTATTGTTCAATCCTAATTGCCGAGGGTCCTGCTAACATTAGTCCATTGGATACGAGATAATACACGCAAAAAGGTAAAATAGTTAGAACTCCAATACAACTTTCATGGATATCAATGTACTTTGGCAAATATCTATGCGCTTTTTGCGAATTTCAATACACCTTTATGATATTGTAGTTGGCATTTTCCATGCAAATAAATCATATTTGGAGTGCAAAAGGACTCGCTTAATTACTTATTCGAACAATGAGGACATAAGTTGGGCGAACCTGTCAAGAACGATGTAGAGGGAGAGCTGTGCTATATGTGCATACATACATATATATACATACATACATACATACATACACCGAGTTTGTACGCATTTCGGCCTGTCTCAGGTTCCACAAAAATAATTTGAGCCGCTCATTTTATTCAAAATAGTTTGTTTAGGGTCTCTTGAAGAAATCAAGTTTTTCGAATATCGATAAAGACGTTTACAAAACATTCAAACTTTAATTTTCAAAATAGATTGCCCTCATTTTGGCTTCTTAGTGTATTTTCTTTCATCATTCAAAGGCAATCAATCATTACCTCCTAAATTATCTTTTGAGAAATGCAGAAATCTATGTGGACATGCACCTGCACAGATATTTTTCGGAATCATCCGATGCATGAGAATCCTTTATTATTTCATGGAATCCATATTCATTGACCAGTTCCGAACATATTTGTGCTTGAATCCGTGCATATAAATATGTGTACACAAACTTTCACATGGAGAGAACCCAAAAACACCAGCATAAACTTTCCATTGAATTTGAAGTGTACCAAATAGATAAACACTATCTCAAATTAACATTAAATTCCTTTGAAAAAGATTTACCTCGTGAACAAACATTCCTTCTACTCAAAAACAGTATGTTTTCTCGTTCTATCAAACATCGATCGAAACTACGGATGACAAAATTTTGGTTGTTTTTACTAATGTCGAAAATTCGTAGCACGTAAGAAACTTGTACACATGTAACGTATAAATTAAACTCTTATCCACTAAAAAAAATTTGACACTTACAAACCAATTTTAACATTCTCATTTTCAATTTTAATTTGGCAGATCATCACAACGAAGGAACAAATGAATCATAATCAGTTGCATTGCACTAATGCATTACATATGGGTCACTTTTTTCTTTTTATCATCGTCTACGGGTCACTTCATCCCATTAACTTTTGAAGATTTAACTAGATATATTATACGGTAAAATTTCTCCTACAACTCCGTTGAGTTAGATAAATATGTACGCAACTTAATTTAAATATGTATATGCTACTCCATATAGGGATGACCCCGTGGGGTCCACCACGGTATATATATTTCGAAATTTTGATTGGTTCGTTGTAAGTCCAGATGTATATATGTACGATATTCATACAAGGGACTGGGAGACTGTGCTGTGCAGCTACTAGCGAGACTTTGCCAGCATCAGTCCGACGATCGGAGACGTTCACCGCGTAGAGCTCGTCGAGTTCTACATGAATATCAAAAATCAGCTCGATCAAATATCGTTAAGTGCCTCATCAGAACACAAATAACTTGAAAAAAATGAATTCAATGGTTTTGATCTAGTGTTTCGTATCAATTAGGATTCATTGTTTTTCAAGTAATATGTATTCCGATGAGGCACTTAACAATATTTGATCGAGATTATTTTTGGTACACCTATAGTACTCAACGAGCTCTACGCGGTGGATGTCTCCGATTGTCGGACCGATGCCGGAAAGGCCACGCCGGAGGCTGCACAGCACAGTCCCCTTGTCCTCATATAGGAGAATAAATTCTTTATATCGTCGGTGTAAACATATGTTTCCTTCAAATCGATTGCATTGCGCCACGTTGCCATGTTTTATTAATTGGGACTACTGTTTTGACACGTGTCGCGCAATGTAATTGATTAGGACAAAACAAATGTTTACACCGGCTGTGTAAAGAATTTATTCTCTTTATATAATTCGATCAAATGGATTCGATGATCGAAATCACAGATTTCATTGCATTTGACCAAAGAAAATAGACAATATATGTAATTTTAAAAGTAGACCATCGATCTATTATTTTTCAAGAGTAACATCATGAAATCGCGATTGTCACCATCAATGAATAAAATTAATTTTTGTCGTCAGAGCTCTTCCACGTACTTAGATTGACCATAAAAAAAAATTAGCATGAATCGCGTCATCACAACGAGACTTATGGCGCACCGGACGACCTCAATCCACATACTCTATCTACTGCATAGAATCCTAATTCATAAATACTATATTTTAGGACGGGCATTGTCAACAACCGCCAACCGGACAGTGAATAACCATGCATATACTGCCAAAAAACGAGAATTTCAATACATATATTTCATAAATCAATGCACATTCAAGGAGGTCAATACGCTCACTACTACTTTTACACATAATCCACCTCCCTAAGGCTGTTGTAAGCATTTTTTAGAACTGTGGCAAAGTTTTCGAAAAGGATATTGGTTTTATAATGAAAAATCTATACCAGCTAGAACAAACACTACTACAAAATGATATAAAGATCACGGTACAAAAACTAAAAATATCTTACTTTTTGTAAAAATGTAATAAAATGTTATAGACTATAGTTTTCATCTCAATTATATGAAAAAACTGAGATGGAAAGATTTTTTAATCTCAGTAATCTAAAAAATGGGATCGTAACTTGAAGAATAGATTTCATTCTCAAAAAACTGAGATCATATATAAAAGAATAAATCTCGTTTCGAAAAAAATTGAGATGAAAATATTTTTTAATCTTAGTAATTTAAAAGTGAGATTGTAACTTAAAGAATAGATCTCATTTTTTTAAAATTGAGATTGTATATGAAAGAATATATCTCATTTCAGAAAAACTGAGATAAAAAGAATCTTTAATCTCAGTCATCTAAAAACTGAGGTCGTAAGCTAAACACATATGTTATATATTAAATATTTCAATTGTATATTGAAAAGTGTGTGTGGTGTAGTTGGTTAAAGCTTCTGTGTAAAACTCAAGAGACTAGGGTTCAAAACCCAACAGGAGAAATAGAGTAGGATTTTTTCCCCTAGGAAAACACCACTTTTAATCTCGGTTTTTTCAAAAACTGAGATTATTTCTCTCTAAACAACCACGTTTTTATAATAAAACTGAGATGTTAATCTATTAAAGGTCACGGTTTTATCATTTTAATCATAGTTTTATGTTTTTAGTCACGGTTTAAATGAGTTTTAATCACGATTTTTATCCTGTGGTTAAAAGATAGAGACTTTTAGTTACACCTTGATAGATTACAGTTTTAAATGAGAGATTAAAAGTGAAAGATCACACCAAATGACTGAGGTCTTTATCTATTTTTGTAGTAGTGAAATCCGTTTTGGGCCCGTTTCGGGTTTTGAAAAAATGATCGGAGCCGCTCATGTTGTTTAGAATATATATTTTAAAGTCGCTGCAAAAATTTAGCTAAATCCGACATCGTTAAGGGGATCTACAAAACATTCAACTTTGTTCTAGAATACAGGCCCAAATTCTGAAGCAAATTAGGATGTTTCGTAAACACCTTTGTTGGTGTCAGATTTAGCTGAATTTTTGCAGACCTTAAAATATATATTTTAAACAAAATGAGCGGTTTTGATCATTTTTCGAGACCCAAAATGGATCTGTTCTGGCTGGTACAAAATTTTCATCTGTACCATTAGCAGGGCTCCAAAGTTTTACTGATGAAAATGTTGATTAGGTCTTAACCTAATTCCAAATAGTTTACTGGCCTTTCATCATTGAAAAATCTGATTAAGATCCAATTACTTCTTTCTAAAAGGAGATTAACCTCTTTTTATGTTTGCCTAAGGTAAGTGAGCCAATATGGCATATGCTAGCTAGTGGATGTGGGGACCCAAATTTTGCATAGAGATCATAGATTCATTCATACTTTGTGGCAGATTATGCATTTGTAACATATATAGGAGCCTATAACATTCATTCAGCAATTGAGAATTGTTGATCTTTGCTAGCTACATCCAAAAACAAATACGAGGGCAACCAAATTAAGGTCTTTATGGAGTACACAAGAGAACTATATAGCAGATCCAAACATGGCTTAATCTTTATGGGAACCGTTTGCTGGCTGATCGATGTCTAGGGCTTAAACTCTAGGATTTTCAGTATCTATCTAGCTATTTTGTTTAGTTCCGTTGTTTTCCGTTTGCAGGTGTTTAAGGTTTGTTTCTCGTTGATTTACTTGTTAAGGCTCCTTGTTGGTAGCCATTTCAAAGTCTGTATTGAAAAACGAGCCCTGCTATTTGAAAGGAAGATTTGTAGGGAATCATGCAAGGAAAAACACGTTTGGGTCCATTCCGAGTCCCACAAAAATCTAGAAAAATCTCCATGAACGAGTTAAAATTTGTAAGGTACTAAGGTTTATATGTGGTGCATGTATTGTTCACATTTCTTTAATTTGCTAATGTAAGGATTGTTAATTTAGTTTGTAATTTGGGGGTTAGAGGCTGTCCATAGCCTTGAAACCACAAACGCTCTCGACAAGACTCGAACCCTGGTCTCTCATGAGAGGAAAATCAGGAGATGCTTGCCAACTAGGCTAGAGCCTTATAGCAGTGGTTCTCTCAATAGGTTTATTCAATAATCAGTGTGCTCTTAATATGTGTTGAGGTTAGACTTTCAATCTCTATTTTGAAGTGATTCATGACATTCCTATCAATTGATTCTAAGGATATCAACCTTAGTTTTGGATTATAAATTACACAATACAAAAGAAAAGATCAAACCCAGTACAAATTAAAAGCTTCTTAATTAGAACATAAATTTATAGAGTTAACACGGAGTTACTAATACGCTACCTTATTTTTTTTTCTTTTGCAAACAGACAAATTCTAGTGACTCCATTCTAGTAGATAGACAGACGTCACGCATTATAATAATTATGTTTCCGCCAATAAATGGTGGAAGATACGTTTAAAATATCGCGATAATTGCGTTAAATCAAACTAGACTGTCAAAAAAGTATCAGCATAGTTTGACACACAAACTACAAACAAGCTCAAGATGAGAAATAATTAAACATCACCAGTCAACTGTATATGCAAAAGAGACATCATCTAAAGCATATGTAGTGTCCTGTCTCTTCCATGGCATATCCCTTGTCAAAGTGGTATAAACCACGGGTATCTGGGTCAAATTATGCATATTTCTACTTGTCTAGGATCATCAAGTTAACGATTAGATAAATCTTTGTTGACCCAAGGGATTTTTGCTTGCTATAGAAATCAAACCGCAGAACTTGAGGGATAAGCTAGCTCCTTACCTAATGGCATAAAAAATTAATACTCTCTATGGACTAACCATCTTGGGGCTGAAGTACTGAAATCTTAGACTCGTTCACTGTTCACACTCTTTTTTTTTTTTTTGATAGACAACAAAATTTTATTAGAACTCGACAAAGAGTACATCGAGGTGACAATCTCTAAGCCCAAGAGAGAAGACTTGAGACAAAAAGAAGGCCAAAAGAAAAGAAAGAGAAAAAAGAAAATTACATCCAATGCGAAATTGAATGAAATCACAAGCAAGGATGTCGACATCCAACCGCTGAGAGAAAAAAAACACTCGGTTTATTTTTAGTCAGAAGAGTTTGGTACTCGATGATTTTACGCGGAAATTGTGTACATTCTATCCTACATATTATATAAAAGAAGCAACGTACGTCCTGCTTATGGATTAACTTTTGCGTGTTCTGGTTTGTTAAAAAGAACCATCTTTGAAATTTTTATTTTCTCTATTTGGTTCGATTGGCCAAATTATTTAAATAGAGTCTGTCATATGTAAGCGTTACTACTAATTTGTTACACGTAATTCGCAGCCAATGGTTCTGTATTAGTTTATTATTGGGTATAAATATAGTAAATGAATGATAGTGATCAAGTACTGGGTAGGCGTTTGAATAAAGTTTGGTCTCGTTATTGGTCAGTTAAAGATTGTGCATGTCACCACGTGAATCCAATTGTCGTAATTCATTTCATCATCAACCGACGAAATTAATAGTATTTGAGAATCTACCTTTCTGACCACAATCAAAATGCTTCATGGTGCTTCGGGAACTTCTGGGATTCGCTTCTGGGAGTGTTTATGGAAGGGAATAAGTTAAGGAGATTTTGTTGTTATTGTTGAAAAATTATTGGTTGTTTCCATTAACCAATAAGTTGTAGATGGGTATGTGAACGAAAAGTCGTTGAAAAATGTCAAGTTGTTTCTATTAATTAATAAGTATTGCCAAATGTTAAGTTATTTCACTAACCAATTACTTGTTGATTAGTGTGAACAACTTGGTAAAACGCCGTAAGTAGTTGCCGAAAAATTTTAGTGAAAACATGGCGAATTCTCCTCGTTGCTCGACTTATGCTAAAGTTTTAATTAGAGTATACTCTTTCATGTATGCATCACTCATAAAGTGCAGCTCGTGGTTATGGGCATAGTCACATAATCCTTCGTAGAGCTATCTGCTGTTACGTACCCTACTCCTGAAATGCAGCAAGTGGTTATGTTATGGGTATTGTCCGGGGCATAGAAAATGATTGCGATTATCTGTTATATATAGTGTTATGGTCTTGAATGGTCTGATCAATAACGAACGGAAAGATAAATAATTAAATTGTATAGTTATTCAAATTAAGACCTAAATCTATATGCTCTAAATAATACGTGCCTAGGATGCAATGATGGATCTAGGGGAGAATAAGCGGTGGCCGTCGCCGCCCAAAATTTCAAAAAAAAAAAAAAACTCAAGATTCATAACATTGTTTTATTTTATTTACCTCAAACAAAAGTGTTTGCTGCCTCTAGATTTTTTTCGAGTAATAATATATGATTAGCAATACTTTAATCTTCTGTTTCTTTTATACTCCATGGAAGACCTAAATTAAGAAGTCGAAAGTCAATGCCCCAAACTCAAATTCGAGAGGCCTAATTAAAATTTTAAAAAACCTGAGATCAATAGAAACAAAACTACTAATTCCCGGCCTTCTATTCTACTTTAATTAAGTCCGCTCCGGAATCGGAAACCTATAGTGCAAGGGTGCATACTCAGAGTTAGTTGAAATTAGAGAGCATGTTGTCCCTTAGGGGACAGCATGTGTGTTGACTCATCCGGGCCATCCAATTTCGACAATGGACAGCTCAGGTTTCATCTTCGTGATAAACGGATGGACATCTGAGATAAAATTTGAGCCGTCCATTACCGAAATGGACAGCCCGGATGAGATTAGCACACATGTTGTTTCTGTCCCTTAGGGGACAGCAGACTTCTCGGTTTCGAGTTCGTTCCATAATTCCATGGCTCCTGCAGGACATTTTGAAGCCAATTGACTAATTAGATCGAGAAAGACATTGCTGGAGATTTTGATGTCATTCTACCGCAAATTCTTATAATGACATCCAAGCTGTCGGATGCACAATTCGACAGCTCGGAGGTGCGCACCATCCCCCAATTCGAAGCAGTGTCAAGTGTAATTCAAAGCACCTCGGTTCCAAGAATATGAAGATGTTATATAACTAATGTAGATTCAGATTCTTTCTTAGCTGGAGAAGATCAGTGTCTTCGTCAAATTAGCTGTACGTTATGGGGGTTTAAACTTTTAATAATCAGACGACTTAAAAAAATAATAATCAAGCGGGCGAACACTCATCGTTTAATTATGTGGAAATTAAACTCAGTAACCACCATATAAACAACATTAGCCAACTTAATTAAGGACGTTTATTTAATTAGTGCCAAAAAATCAACCAATGTAAATGTCGCTTTGATGATTACGAAATTGTCTGTTTTTAAAAGCGCCATGCACAATAGGGAGTTGAAAATTTCTGTATTTTAAGAGGATTATTGATGAAGGGTAATTTTTTATATTAGCTTTAATTGGCAGGAAAGATCATCCCCGTTGTATTAAAATATGAGTAAATTACAACTAGAACGAAAGCAAAATACAAGTAAAAGCCGCATAAAATTAGCACCGGTGTCGGACCCATGGGTAGTAAAATCCTAGCTCGCCTAGGTAGATAGATTTGCTAAATTTTATCTCTTCAATTAATCAACCCGGCCACCAACTGAAAAGTAAATCAATCTCATAAACGGAAAGCAAACAAATAACGAATCGTGGCCCGTGATCCTAACAAGTAGTTTATAGCAGTGGTGCACATGCTTTGGCAGTTCACTTGTTTTAATTAAAATGGTCATTCTTTGTACGAGTTTGGATTTCGTTGATAATTTCTCTTTACAAATACTATAAAAATTTTCAGACACCCTCACCTAAGTTATGAAATTGCCCTATCAATCCCATTAGGAAACAATTTTGCCCTATTATATGCACTACGGGAGAGGTGCACACCGGCCCGTGACCTGCGCAGCCTGACCAAGTTAGTACGCATTGATAAAGGTTTGAGATTGATATTTATGCTCGCAAGATAGGTCTGAAACTTCGGTTGTCCCCGTCCTGCATATAATATTTACATTAGATTATTTTGTTTATTATTTAAGGAAAATCAAAGTTGTGAATTACGAATTATTAATTTACAATTTTTAATTGTTTTAGTACAAATTAAACGAGTTGACGGGCATGGGAAGTAAACTTCAATCGGCCTAGCCTTTGACCTCCTCCTTTTTCTTTTTTTAAACAAGGAACGGCTCTATAACTAAGCCAGTAATTTAACCTGACTATGCAATCCAAACCTCTGGAAGAGTTAGACCGGCCCAAGGTACTCATCCTACCCTAGACCTTGAGACGTTCTCCTAAAACCTGGGCATTTGTCTGAACCACTGAGGCAACCCCTGGAACTGGGTGTATACCTTTGACCTCTGGGAAAATGATAGCCAATGACGTGTTTTGATAATTAATACCTGCCAATGACATTTTCAATATTAACAAATGTTCTCAGCATGTCCTTGACGGGTATTAATTATCAAAACACGTCTTGGGCCGTCAATTTCCCCAGACCTCTTTTGTAACTGAACGGGGCTTGGCCAAGCATAAGGTCCATTAATAACATGTGTAAGCCTGATTTAAACCCAATCCGGCCCATTAAATGTGCACCTGCATTCTGCTATCTTCTTGAACTACTACAAATCCACAATAGTGAGGATACTTACAGTTCAGATTAGCGCAATTTTGTAGCAATTTAATAACCGAAACGTAACCACTTTATATGTAGAACCTGACCAAAATCAAACCGCAAAAGCAGTCAATTTTGATTTGATTCTTGCATGTTCTAATATCTGTTAGCAACCCATCACTAAATTTTGATTTGATTCTTGCATGTTCTAATATCTGTTAGCAACCCATCACTAATCACAAACAACATGGACTTGCCATGCAGTTCATATATGTCACACAAAACTGTTGGGAAAATGGTGTAAATTTGACATGATTATATGCAATCTTTTAGGTGAAATTCAAGTGGGCTTCATACATCTTAGGGTGGGTTCAGACTATACGGTTTGATGATAACTATTCTTTTTTCAATGTAATAGTAGGGTTTTTAAAAATTATAGGATGGCGTCCGCCCTACTTACTTCCTCTGGCTCTATCCTTTGCATAGCTCTTGGTGAAATACCCCTATATATGTCGATAACTTGTTTTGACTGCTACAAAATAGCACTAGTGCCTCCCCAATATTCCAAAATTATTCTTAAAAAAATCCCCGTAAATTTGGAAGAAAGATGAAACCACTTAGTTTGCGGAGAAATTTTCGGTGCCGGGTGGGTATATCCCACGTGGTACCCGCTCGGTACATCCGAGTCATCCAATACACTTTTTGACGGCTCGGATTGAAACCCTCTATCTCCTTTTTCTCTCTTCAAATCCGAGCCGTCCAAAAATGCAATGGACGGCTCAAATGCACCGTGAGAGCATCACGTGGTGCCCACCTGGCAGTCTGGCACTGAAAATTTTTCCCAGTTTGCATTATCAAACGACGGAATTCTACGGTCAATTTGATGAGTTTGGACTTTGGACATGTCTTCGGGTTTGACGCACAAGTTGAGACCAATTACCAAATACTAATTTTGTTTCAAATCTCCATTATGTTTTATTCTTTCATTCCTTTTTTCGCTTTCAGGAAATTCACTCCGTCAAAAAATCATCCATCATCACTACTCCATTGGAACACATCTGTTGAGGTGCAGTTTGAAAATCCCGATGGGATAACGTTTGGTGGGTTCCAGGGTGCGGTTTGAAGAGTCATTTCTCTCCCCTCAAACTTGAACGCTAGGCCTTTTGGTAATGAAGTGAACGAACCAAAATCATTAACATCATCATCATTCTATAAAAAAAGGCCTTAGCCCGACACATCATTCACGTGAGAAATTCATACAAAAAAGGAAAAATGACGGCCGAAGATGTGAGCACTAATCTAATTGAATATGGGCTAAAAAATATCCACAGCAGGCCCAATATCTCTCTCTTTCGTTTCTGCTAGCTGAAAACCATTGATTGTTGTTACATTAACTTTTGACTCCTTTGATTTTAATCATAGGCTTTGCCTTCTCTTATAAAAGAGCACACTGCCCTAAAGCAAATTCCAGAACTCAGCTTTTCAAAAATGGGTAATTCGCCAGGATCTGGAATAAATAGGGCCAAAATAAGTAATTTCCTTCCAACACAAACTTTTCAGAAAAACACTGTGCCAAATGAGGTTGACTGCCAAACATCGCCGATCAAGCGAGCGCATCTTTTCTTTACACGAATAGCACTCCTCAAAAAAAAAAAAAAAACTAGCCATCTCTGCTCACTAATCAGGTGGGAAAAGGAAAGATATTGCAGCTATCTTCTTCCGAATCTTAAGCATTTGTTGTGTTTGGATTCTGACATACTATCGGTAGGACCAAGACGAGACTTGTTTTCCTTTGTGAAAGAGAGCTTCTCCATCGCGTTCACAAACTTGCGCAAGTGCTTGATGTACTCAGGATAAGTTTCGAGGTTGCAATGACCGCCACCCTTGACCCATAACGGATCGTACTTTTCTTTGGCTAGTTCCCACAGTCGCTTTCCGTGGGACCAGTCCACAATGTCGTCTTCTGTTCCCTGCAAATAATCATCGAGGCAAAGGAGAAATAACGTAAAGCAATTTTGAATCGGGACTTAACCTGAGCTCGGATACCACAAAATCAAGGGTGGGAATGAGTAGATAGGAACCATAATGTAGGAAAAAAGGGGGTTTTCTAACATATATTCATCACAAAGCCTTCGCATGTCAATAATCAAGGACAATCAATTTCCAGATTAGCTAGCAAAGAGCTACCTATGTAACTGGACTCGATATTGGTCGGAGATCATGTCGGATACTCGACTCCTGACTAAGCTTATGAGATATGTTTCCGATAAGTGTTGTAGGGTATTCCCCATCGAGTATGTCCACAGACTTGAGTTTTTGATTTCCCGCCGTCCACAAACTTGAGCTTACAAGTATGCTATCTTGTATTCGGAATGAAATGCTCTATTTTTTTACCTCATAAACACCATCTTAATATGCTGGAAAATAGAAGTAAAAGGGTGACATTTAAGAAAATATGGATATTTATGTTCTCGTGTCCTTGGACAGGGATATTTATGGATATTTTGTCAGGTCCCCTGCCACGTTTGTGTCCCCATTTTTTAAGAAATCTCGTGTCAGTATCCGTGTCAGTGCTACATAGTAGCATATATAACCTAGTTACATACTTACATACCATCCAAAGACAACACTCCCACTTAACCAACCGCAACAACACCAACTAAACCGAAAATCATCTCTAGCTCACTCTACCAATCAACCAGCAGAACAAGATACTACATGGAGTATCATTTGCACGAGGAAATTCCATGCATCACTACTTCTACAAGGTCAAAATATTGGGAACTCATTTCCTAAAGTTCCATTGTCAAGAAGTTCAAACATTGGCAACTCTTAAAACGGTAAACACCACCCTCGACCAAGGCTTGCCTAAACAGTAACATTGACTAACCTTGACAGATTCCAATCCCCTCCCTTACTCCGAATCCATAGACTAATTTCAACAAACTACTTGGATTCCACTACTTCAAAGTCTACAAGTTTGATAATTTTAAAAAACGAACAAGCACGTTTTCCAAGCTTTTTGACCGCTATCTTCTGCCGTGCCCACTTGTGTTTAAATGGACAAGGACCTGGTCATTCAACATAGATCCAACCCGAAATGTACCTCAACCGATGATTTGTGCAGCCTCTCATCGTATTCTACCATGCCACAGACTAATCCATTTAATGACCTTTCCATCTTCGGTCCCTAATTTGTGCTCCCTTTAACTTCACACAAAAGCATTCATGAGGTAATATACCTTCACACAAAAGCTTCCAACTCACCCACCTTAGCATCCCTTTTTTGGGTACACATTATTTGAACATCCTCGTCTCTTAAGAGACAAACAAATGGCTGCGATTTAAACAAATTGCATCGTAAATCGCAGCTTATCTATGGCTGTCTTTGAAACTTGATCATTCTCCAAAGATTAATGAGCTCCCTAAGGATACTGACACCCCCACATGTTCTTCGGTTATAAAATACCAGAAAATTAACGTAGCAATGAAAGACAATAAAAACCTCGACATAGATCTTGTTATAAAAAGATAGACACAAGCATGGCGAGAGATCATGGTTTTAACTTTTAACACAGCAATTTGTTTTCATTGACTTTCAGATTGTTTTCTCAATATAGTACGGCATACGATAACTGATAACACAGCAAGGATAGTCATTCCAACAGGAGGTAGAAGCAAGATGAGGGTAATCTCAATGTGATGTAAAATTGCAGAAAAAATTTAAAATCAAATGCCAAAAACGAAAAGCTTTGCCAAGAATGGAAGTGATAAGATTTGCGGAAAACAAAATGGATATCTGGAAAGAAAGGAGAGAGAACTAATCAGTGATGGGAACTTACATGTATTACTAGAACTGGACAGTCGACATTCCGTATTTTGTCTACATTCTGAAGATATGAGCAGAGGTTTCTCAATATACAGCAGAGGTAATAACACATCAAACAGGAGAGATAAGAAGGACCACAGTTACCACACATTGAAACTTACTTTGAAGATGTCAAACCAGAATGTCATTTTGACGTTATACAATACTCGTATGCCTGAAAGAATCGCACTGTGAAGAACAACACCTCTCAACATCTGCAAACGAGAAGCTAAGTGGAGCGTGGGCCCACTTCCAACGGATTGGCCGTACAAAATCACATCCTCCTCCTTAACTCCATGTTCGTTCTTCAAACAATTGTAGACGGCCTCTATGTCATAGTATGTGTTTAACTCTGATGGCTGTGAAATACAAACGGTAACCATTTCTCAGTAACAGATTTAGGCAACCAGCCAAAACATGTATGATCAGAAAAAAGGAGCTGGATCACAGTGCTTAATTGCATCTTTCACTTATCCTTTAAAGTTTCCGAGTTTTTTTGGAGAGGAAAGTTAATGAGTAGTTAGGAGTTTGTACATAGCCTCCTAGATTTTTCAATCCTGAGACGAACTATACAGGAAGATTGGTTTCATATTGTAATTACCTTACCAGAGGATGCTCCATACCCAGAATAATCATAGCTGCAAAATAGCAAATGGGCCGAATCAGTAATAGCCCTACACAAAAGCTATACAAAAGAGATCCAATTGGCATCCCGCTGTGGCTTTTAACGATGAAAAATAACATCAGCTGCTAGTTACATTCCACATTGGTATTTTAAGTGTTTTTACTCACTAACATACATGACCAAAAAGGAAACTTGAATCATTTTAGAAGAAATACCTGCACAAACCTAACAGATTCACAATGATATGTGCCTACAAAAATTCATATAAGAACCCTGTGTGATTTCGCAGATTGTGATAGAACTTTGCAGTACAGACTCATCACCCCAGGTATTTCACAGGCAAAAGAAACATCAAACAAATGTAGGTATTGAACAGGCAACCAAAAGACAAAACCAAACCGAAAAGGGAAGGAACGAAACAAGGCCTTAGCTGTTGGAGCATTGCGAATAGACAGGGAATACAGACCATTACAAACAGCAACATACCCAAAAAACGCAGGTGAAAAAACAGGTCTGCAAGAGCACAGAAAACGTAAGGACTGGGTATATAACCAATTTCACCCACAGGATTGAAACTTGTGCATGCTTTGAGGAACAAGTAGAACAGTCAGATGCAAATCAGGAGGCGATGTTCAACTTCTATACAATCAAGCAGTAAATGGAACATCAAAAGGTACATAAAATTGTGAAAGCGTAGCAACAAACCAAGTAGAGAAGACTCTCCAATATAGAGGCAGATGGAATGAGAAAGGATATCAAAAGGAACTAATTTACCAGACAAACGATAACCAACCTCATAAAACCATTTCAGTTCCATCAAACCCTTACCACCCTATTAGAAAAACAAGATACAATAATAAGAATGAAGAACACAAATCTATATAGTCACCGCGACACAATACAAATGCGTTGTAAAAATTCAACACCAGACCAATAATGGAGCTGAAATGCAAACAAACAATGATGTAATCTCGATCCTGCAACAGCATGGAAGAACAAAAATAAAATCCAACCATTGCTATCCTTCCAAAGGAAATCACCCAATCAGAAACCCAAATTCCTAAACCGTAGCTATTCGTAGTCCTTGGTAACTGATAAGAATACCAAACTAAATAAACATTGAAAAGCAAAAGGGAATGGATAACCCCACAATTTCAGTCACCCAACTAAAACAAGCATTTAAAATTTAAAAAAAAAAAAAAAAGAAGCTAAAATAAGCATTGAAAAGCAAAAGGGGGTTTTTAAAAAAACCCATAATCACCCATTTCCATACCATTAACAACAACAAAACCCATAAAACCCCAGATTCTCAATCATTCCTCAATCCAAACAAAACCCAGATTCCAAGTCATCCAAATAACAGAAAAACACAAACAAACCCAATTAGAATAAGCATTGGAAAAAAACCTACAAATCCCCAGATTCCCAATCATCCCTCAAACCGAACAAAACCCATTCAAAATCACCCAAACACCACAAAAACCCAAACAAACCAATACATCCAAAAAATTAATACCTCCGTGCCACTGAAAAACATCCAGTGAGAGAGAGAGAGAGAGAGAGAGAGAGAGAGAGAGAGAGAGAGAGAGAGAGAAATATCAGCCTCAACATCTGATAAGAATACCTAACCAAAATCAGCATTGAAAAGCAAAAGGGAATATTTTTTTTTTTGGTAAATAAAAACCACACTCACCCATTTCCACACCATTAACACAGAAAATATAATTGAAATGTCCGTGAACTGGCCGGACACTAGAGTTATCCAAAGTAAACAACAACAAAAATACCCCATCATACCCCAGATTCTCAATCATCCCTTAATCCAAACAAAACCCAGATTCCAAACCACCCAACTAAACATAAAAACACAAACAAAACCAACACACTCCAAAAAATATCTCACGAACAAAACGGAATGGAAAAACCCACAAACAATCACCCAACATAAGCATTGAAAAGCAAAAGGAAAAAAAATCCAGAAAAAAAAAAAAAAAACCCACAATCACCCATTCCCACACCATTAAAATAACAGAAAAACACAAAACAAAGCCAATACATATTCCCAAAAATACCTCATGATATTGACACGGAGGTGAGCTCTGAGCTCAATGAAAAGCTCCTGCATCTGCCCCAAATCGGCAGCGTTTCCATGGGAGTACAAAATCGTGAACCTCCCAAACGGGTGTTTCCAGAAAGTGGCCACAATCTTGTTCCCGCCCTTTGTCTCGAGCAAGTGGACGCGGACGTTTTTGTCGGCCGTGAGCCCCGTGAACACCAGCCGTCCGTCGTCGTCTTCCCCGTCCTTGTACACCTCGTACGTCGGTGGGTCCGGCGGGAAGAACGCGAACCTCGCCGCCACGCTCGACGTCACGTTCCCCATAAAAAAAAAATAAAAGAGGTCCCTTAACGGCAGTTAACGCCGACCCACCAAAAATATACTCGCTAAGTGATGATATCTATGGGAAATGAGGTCAAATTTGTTCTTTTGATCTGTTTTTTTGAGGGGAAAATTGATGGGAAATGAGGGATTTTGGGGTCAATTTTGTTGGGTTTTCTCTTTTTGGGACGTTGGGTTAGTTTGATGGGAAATTTGAAGCTTCCAATGGAGATTTGGGTTGAGAAAGATGTGGATTTTCATTTTTTCCTCTGTTTTTTTGAGGGATTTGGGTAATTTTTTTTGTTGGGTTTCTTTTGTAAAAGTTTTCTGCTTTGAATTTTGTGTGGATTGTTGTTGGTGGTGATTTGGTGGTGGAGGGTAGATCCGATCTAAGCGGGAAGTAGTCGAAACAGAGCCTCTCAGAGAAAAGAATCGAAGAGAAGAGAGAATAAAGAACAGAGGGGGGTGACGATGGCTGTGATGGTGATGATGTATATGTTGACGTTTGACTATGGTACTAGTAGTATCTAGTGATTATGTGTACACAACTACACATGTCCAACCAATTAATGATGGCCATATCTCTCACGTTTAGTTTTTTATCATGGAATAAAAAGGGGAAATGATATTGGCACTCAAAAAATTGATGTAGGCACTTCAAAATCATTGTAACTCCAAAGCCACTTTCCTTTATTTTATGGAGTGCCTGCATCAATTTTTGGAGTACCAATATCATTTCCCATAAAAAATTGTGGTTATTATACCATTGGGTGAAAACCAAGGATTGAAGCAAATGCAATTTACCTCAAAAAAAAAAAAAAAAACCAAATGTACATTGGTTGTGTGGGACCCGATGTGAAATAGTCACAATTTTATTTGAATGTGAGTAATCATTTTATAGATCTCGATTCGTTTATGGCTTGCGTTACGAATTAGGACGATCAAATATTGACAAAAACTTGGTCGACTTATATTTTATCGAAGAAAAATGAACGACCAATGTTTGGCTTTTCATTTTTATGTGACAGATGTGGTTTTGTTCAAACGGTGAGTGATGTTCGATTAACCAATCTTTTATAGAATAAGCAAATCAAGTCATATAAAATGAAGGGTTAAGATAGTTTAAGGATAGCATGATGGGGTCTATTTTTGTACAACAATAAAGAATAATTGGATGATCTTCACATGATAGGATCTTAAATCATCTACCACGTAAGTCTGTAATTGATAAGTCATAAAAAATGAAATTAATGTACTTTAATAGTACATCACGATACGATACGATATGACTATGTCATATACATGGGTTAAGGTCCAGTCCAGTTTTTTTAACCTCCAGTTCGGTCCAGTTTTGGGCCTTTGTGGGCCCCTCCTGGGTCCAAAACAATGATCGGAATCGTTCATTATGTAGAGCTCGTTGGGAATCGTATCCACGCAAAAAATTAGCTTGATTTAACATCGATAGATACATGAACGAAACATATTTGTACAAGAAAAAATGGAAAATATGAGTTTCAATATTTTTGTCATCGCATTTTTCTTACACAAATCTGTTTTGTTCATGTATCTATCGATGTTAAATCAAACTAATTTTTGTGTGGATACTATTCTCGACGAGCTCTACATAATGAACGATTCCGATCATTGTTTTGGACCCGGGAGGAGCCCACAAAGGCCACAAACTGGACGGACTGGAGGTTAAAAAAACTGGACTGGACCTGTACCCCATATACATCTATAAAAATTTTACATTTTTTTATTTACAATTATTAGTCTATTACTAGATAATTGTAATAGAAAAAACATGGTTAGAAATGATGTATTTTGGGAGAGTACGATAAATTGATAGAGTGAGTGAGTGAGGGGTATCTATTTGTGTTCAAAGTTTGAATCAATAAACTTCAAGAGATAAGTTGTGAACAAGAAGACGATGTCTATACTCCGCATGCCAAGAGTTTGTTTATTGCTTAAGACAAATGTATGTAATGACTAATCGTATAGTGTATATAATTCATACATTTTATTTGTTCCTTATTGGATGCTTTTTTTAAAAATAATCTTTTAAGGACCACCATAATTTAGAAGTATGTCGCGCATATTCTATAGGCATCTATGCGTATATTCAATAGATATCCGAAAGCTAACATTTCAAATCAAACAAATACTAAAAACTTATCTGTTAGTATCCAACACGCATCATATCCATATCCAATATTCGATACACTACAGGACGTCTACTTTTGAAGTCTCCGTGCTTTGATTGGTAAGGAATGCAATGAAAGGTGAAGTGGGAGCCCCCTAACCGAAAAAAAAAGTAGCTGGGGGTTTCACAGGGAAAGGCACTAAAATTGTGGCTAGATATTGATTATTATTACATAGTACAGGGAGGTAAATGTAAGTAAAAGTGGCAAAAAGATCTTTGGTGAGATGGTAGGTGATGGACGGCTGAGATTTGGTCAAAGGCTGCTGTAGGCAGTGTCAGAGTCATACATTCCCGTGTTTAGTACTTTGATCAGTCAAATGAATGGGTCCGTTGTTAACCCGAGTAATTATTCAGTGGTCTTGAGATACCACTACTAGTTTTGTTTATATTTTTTCATCACATATTTATGTTGAATTACTCAAAACGGGTATCACTGCAAAAATGTGTTGTTAATAAAAATGTTAAAAGATTACGTGACGGTGTCTCAAATCATAATCATGACCATGAATGGAATAATTTCAACTCTTAACTCAATTCTGGAAGGTGTGTCATTTACCCTCGTACTACCATAATTGCTTCTCTCATTTCAAACGGAAAGTCTAGGTATATGAAAAAGCGGTGACCGTCCATCGTGCGTTTATTGAGGTCCACTCTGCCCCCCTAAAAATACAAAAAAATATTTATAAATTTTAAAATAATATTTCATGGGACCTTGCAAAAAATAAGCTGCAACATATATCGGTAGGTATGTTTTTTGAAATTTGTAGAAACGAAGGCTTTGTTTGGTTGAGAGTTTAGTTTAGTTTAGTTTTGGTAGTGGGTAGAGAGAGAAATTGGATAATGATTGGAAATATGGGTAATGATTGGAGAGAGATAGAGAGAGATGAGAAAGTAATAATTGGAGAAATAGAGTAATGATTGGAAAAAGAAATAGGGTAATGATTGGAAAACAAAACAAAATCAAATCAAAAAGTACAAACGAACATAGCCGAAACTGTTTAGTTTTGGAGTTTCGTCCCCACAAATTCAAAAAACATATCTACCGATATCATTTGGAGTTGATTTCTTACAATGTCCCATAAAATATTATTTTAAAATTTATAAATTTTTTTCTGTAATTTTTTGAGATCCGGAATGGGCCTAATAGACTTGCGGTGGACAGTCACCGCGAAATTCATGCGGTGACCGTAGTCTTGCTCTTAAAACATTTTAAAAGCTATGCTTAAGGTCACATATTTATATGTTAAACTTCTAATTATAGGCTTATGGGTTTTTTTTTTTTTTTTTTTTTACATATAACTCAGGTATCTAGGCCAACTTACACGCATCTCAACTAATTTTGTAGAACCAATCACACCGAACACTTACGGAGATTCTAATTAAAGCAAGAGCTAATCTTTGTATAAACTGGTTCCAAAAAAGATGATAGAACCTGACAGGTTTCAAACTTGAGACATTTGGCTATGTTATGTTTTGATGGCAGACATTTTAGAAGGAATGAAAATATGATTACAGAACTATAAGATTCCCCCGTTTTGATAATGTTTGAATGAGAATATGATTACTAATCTCCCAATTCAGGAGCAATCAAATTTCTAAAAAGAAAGACGAATTTCATACCTTCAGTACCTCTGGAAACACGAGATTACGGGGTAATCAATTACTTGGAAAAAAAGAAAGTCAAATTAATACATCTCATACCCCCAAGGCCCACGTTGGCACGTTGTTTTTTTCCTCCTCTCTCCCAATTCTCCCTTTATCCCTATTCCCCCCTTTTCCTTTGCCCCATATGTTTGTTTTTTTTTTTTTTTGGCAATCTATTGCAAAGTTTCGTTCGGGATAAACATAGTCCTCTATTTTCATATCTGTAACAGGGCTCTAAGTTTTTCAACACGACTATTATAAGATAAATATGTTCTGATTTGCGAAAAAATGACGCCTCTAAGTCTACAAAATAAATGATTCACATCATCAAATCGGACTATGGGAG
Source organism: Rhododendron simsii (assembly GCA_014282245.1). Lineage (NCBI taxonomy): Eukaryota > Viridiplantae > Streptophyta > Magnoliopsida > Ericales > Ericaceae > Rhododendron > Rhododendron simsii. Next base: position 5,745,803 of record CM024953.1, on the reverse strand, counting down.
GAATCATCACATGAAAAGTACCATACTAAGACGGATGTTTTTTAGCCGACCTTGAGCTCAAACTCACGGTGTCGGCTGCTATAGGTCTCTGAAAATTTACAATTTCTCGGGTCCGTCCTACTTCAAAATACCTTTTTGTAATTGTTCAAAAGTTCCCAACTTAGATTTTTATTTTATGCCCCCGGAAAAGTGGCCTAAATGTTTGAACAAACCTCGATATCACAACGGATTTCATGGATTTTTATGCATGTCATAGCAAAACCCAACAAAGATGTGGGGCAAGTCCCAAGTTGTGATTCCATGAAGTGCGTTGTGATAGATTCCTCATTCCTGAGGAAGAAAGCTTGTCCTCAAAGGAATAGACTGGGTCAAAAATGGCCCATAGAAATGTAGCAGTAGAATGCTTAGAACTTGGTGCAAAAACCAAAGCTGGGTCCTAAAGAAAACTAAAGTTCAAAAGGGAACTCTGTTTTGTTAGGTTAATAAAAGGTCAAATCATTGGTCATTAGAGTCGGTTTTGAGTTAAAATTTGTATTGCAGATACTAGGCTTTTAAAAAAATTTGATTTTTAAGGGCCCTCCTATCATTTTATTCCTTCTTATAATAGTTCAACAAAAGGGTCTTATTTTTTATTTTCGCTTTAATTCCCCAAAAAAATAGGACTGGCTCTGCTGGACACTCCTGAAGTACTACGTAATGTTTTCCGCAAATAAAAGATCGCCGCCACACTATAGTAGTCAGTCCTTGTCTTTCAACCACTCCGCAAGCGTGAATGATAATTGCATACGTTGTTGCGTAAATGATTGAGAGTACCACGAAGGCAACGTCACAAGATATTCGGGAATGCTGAATAATTTCTCTAACAGAAAGATTAGTCAATGGAAACACATTGTTTGGTAGTTGTCTGGCTTTAAGACAACATATAATTTTCTCGGAAATCTAGTTAATGGAACATGACTTTCATGTGGAGATGCCACTGTCTAAACACATAAACAATGATTTAAAATCACATCACTTTTATGGAACTTAAGAAGCGAATCATTAACGGATTATCCAACTACGACTGTGTTAGGATCATAATTTGTCAATAAAATTGGGGAACGAGAATGAGAAAGTGAAGTTAGGTTGTGTTCTTTTAAACTTATATTAAAATCAGTTAGTTTGTCATTATTTGAAATTTTGTTCGCATTTGTTAATTTTGCGCCAAATTTTTATAGATTATTGATTCGTCTGGATGAGAGGAATCAAACCTAAATATTTAGGAGAAAACTACTTATTTCTCAAAATAAGTCAACTTATTATACTTTTTTTAGCTAAAAAGTGATTATTTTTTCAAAATACTTGGGTAAAAATAAAAAAAATTTACTTTTCCGATTCCTCTCGTCCAGACGAATCAATAATTCATAAAAATTTGACGCAAAATTAATAAATGCAAAAAAATTCAAATAATGACAAACCAACTTATTTTAATATTTTTTTTGATAATACTTATTTTAAGATAAGCTTAAAAGAACACAGCCTAAAAGATAAGACGACAATAGTTTGCATGAGCAAAATTTAAAAATTTGGTAACCATCAATTCCGTTTGGAAAATTCACGATCCAAACACAGTCTAAACATAATCAATCTCATGACCAATTGTCTTCACAGGCACTGAGGGAACCAACAAAGTAAAGCACTTGGCTCGAAGTACGATATGCAATGGACCATAGTATGTGATACGAAAAGGCTTTTCTGCTGTTTGGTTGTTGATTGCAAGGAGTGCAGTTCGGTCATTTTCGGAGCCAGCCATTTTGGAGTCACTTCGATGGTAGAACTTGCCCACATAGTAGAGCTCGTCGAGTAGAACAACCACAAAAAAAATCAGGTTATTTTGTTACCGACTAATATCCCATCTAAGCACATTCATTTGGAATACAATGAGCTGAGTACACTGGATTACAACTTAAAAACACGTAAAAATATTTGAGCTCCGAACAGATTAGTTGGTATCTAATAAACTTGCTTTGTTGCGTGGTTGTTGTACTTGACAAGTTCTACAATGTGGATGAGTCTGATCATCAAATTGACTCCAAAATGGGTCAAAAAACGGCCGGACTGCAGGGGTGCAGTTCATTGCCAAATTGCACAAAAGCCTATATGCCTCTTTTAATTGCTCTTTAGAAGTTGCAAAACCAAAAAGTTATAAGTTGATCAACTCAGTGCAATGGAAGCACCATCAATTTCTTCCATATGAAGCTACAAAACAATTGCATATATAGATATCCATGTATACATGTACGAATGTAAAACTGGGCATAAAAATCTTTCATATCTTCAATATGCACAAGGACCTGCCACGCCTTAAACCGTATTCACTGCATAGGATTCTCGGTGCCTTCATGCTCTCTCCTGTACAATATGTGCTCCTCTTGCAATGACGTCTCATCTCCAGTGACAGAAACCCAATTTTCTGCAATTTTCTTCAATTTTCCACCCGATATCTCAACCAAAGTGAAAGCTCGGACCGTGTCTTCTGCATTTGGAGAGGAGAGTGAGGTTTTGTTGTTCATGGAGCTTTGGGTGTTGGCGGTTTGATCATCACCCAATCTTTTAACCCTAGGAACTATGGCACCATTTAGGTATATTGTGTTGTCATCCCCAACTACTATCATTTTTCGCAGACCATTTCCATAAGCCAGCTCTTTATGCATGTGACCAAACACAACCAAGGGGATGCATAACTGTGTCGTCTCCTTCAAGTGGGAAATGGCATGTGCTAAATCTGGGCCATATATAAATTGGTCAAAAAGGCATTGTGAAATACAGTTATTCCAATTTTTGGCAAACAAAACGATGCCACCTTTCCAGTAAAAATGTGGATCAGTGGAACAATTTCCTATTGGGTATTATCTCCCACTTTTTCCGTTAATGTTTTTCTTGGTTTAAGAAAAACCAGCGACAGGTTCAAATGCACTAACCGTTTTCAAATAGTTTCTATTCTGTACAAAAAAGGATTTTTGAAACTCACGAACAGCTTTTTGGTATTTCTTGAGAAGTGAAAATTTTCGTGAATACAGTTCGCGGAATAGTTCACCAAACAATTTCTATGTTCTTTTTTCTTCTGGAAAAACAAAGTCAGAACAGAAAATGAAATGACACAAAACAGGCCAACTACTGAGCTTATTCAGTAAAATGGTCTACTATCAACCTTTTCAGAGGGCTTGCTGATATGGAACCTATAGGAAACAAGAAATCCAAACGATCAAGGACCTGAGACAAAAGGGTACTACCTGGATCACCATGGTCACCACCTCCAAACACCCAATCTCTTCCACAGATGTCATTGATCTTAGAACCTAGACCTGCTTAGACGTAACAAGAAACTATCCATCTAAAGAGAGCAGCTTGTCATAGAAAGACAAGAAGATATGGATTAGATTTACAGACCTGTGGGACCATTGTGAGCTAGCAATATAACAGAATGATCCTCTGGGGCTCCTAAAGCAGCTTCATAGATTCTCTTTGCACTTCCATCCATGTCTTGGACGCCATACCTAAGAGAATCATTTCTGTTTGATGAGTTGCAATTCAGTAGTAACTAAGAACAAGATCCAGCACATAGGCACTAAATCTAAACCATGTGATAAAAGCAAGCCATTTTGCCTTAATCCTAGCTGACTCCTATGAAAAAATTACAAAATCCAACAAATGGATGCATCAGTATGTTCAACTAAAAACTAAAAGGGACTTGAAAAAGAATAATGAGAAAAAAGAAAGCAATGGAAGAACTGAAACAGATAGAGCATAGTCTAATGCCTTGAATACTGATAACAAACCAACATTAAGCTTAGAGCATCCCAAATAATTGGAACCAAATTACCACAGCCAAAGCAATTTTTTTTGGCTTGTGCAGTGTCATTTTGCCAAATGTTGGCAAATCTGCTGACGGTGCCAAAGTCATTTTTTGGCTAACTATCACTTGCTGCCATTAGATAACAACCATCTCTTGGGCAGTTGGATCACTTGCCCTGAAGGGGCACCATTCGTGCAATACAAGCAGAAGGGGCACCATTCGTGCAATACAAGCAGAAGGGGCAGCTCTATTTGTTAAATTGGGACCTTGCAGCCAATTGGATCACTCAGGGTGTGCTTAGATATCCCCACAATCCCTCATGTGATGGCTGATGTCACAAGAAACAGCCGAAACAAAATCTGGGTTGAGAAGCGGCAAAGTCATTACTTTATTGTGAAAATGGCTGACTGTAGGAGACCAATACTTGGAACCTCCTGCCTTTTTGGCTTGGCTTGGCTTGTCTTGGAAAATGGCTGACCATTGGAGATGCTATGGGAATTTAGGATCACTGGTATCAATAGTCAAAATGCACTTGCTCAATCACTTTCGCAGAGAAGTCATAAAAAATCAAGACAGAGTAAACAGATTGTAAGTAATATGCAATGGGAAATTAACCTTGCATCCAGAAGTGCTTTCCGGAACAAATGCTCACCCCCGCAAGAAAAAGGACGTCCACCAACAATACTCAGCTTTAATGAAGGATAATCCACGCGTCGATAACCCACATGGTCTTCACCAAGACTGACCATCATAATGGACTCAAATTAGTCCTTATCAACTAAACAGTTGAAAGAGTACCATAGACTTTGGTCATGCTAGTTATACAAAAGACCCATCAACGTGACTCGTATTTTCAAATAAGTCAATGTCTTAAGTCCCAATCAATGCTCCGTTCTGGTTTGGATTTTTTTGACGAATAAAATGCATGATTACAGTTTTCCCGGTTAAGAAAGGCATTCGACAAATGGGTAAAATCAGTGATCATCTTCTTTTATTATCACAAATCAAACTGTAACAATCACAAAATCCCAAGGATCATATGATTAGTTGTTGGTCCATCATAAGAGTAGAAACACTTGGGTAGCTTAGTCTTAATAGATTTTAATCTAAGTTCAAATCTGGCCCACAAAGACAAGCAAGTGCCAGTAAAAACATAAGGGATAGGTTCATTTGCTAAGCTCAAACATTTTACCGAGACAATGGGACAAGTTTAATTGCAATTCCATTAGGGATTTTGCAAAAAATTTACACACAAAAGACTTTACCAGCAAGATGAGAAAGTGCTCATATGCAACGCTGTACCTTTGGCAATTCTATTTTCCTTCCACGTTTGATAAAGAGTCACAGAAAAGCTTGAGGATATGAAACATGGTATTTGTAGTATGAGGGAAGAACAACTATCTTTCTGTTTTTCTTCTTTTTATGATGAGGGAAGCTTACCGGGGCAATTAAAGAGTTCCATATAACATAAATAAAACATTCCGGTATAGTAAAAATAAAAAAGAGGAGACCGTAAATGGCTAAATGCTCACCATTCCAGCTGAAGTTGGACTCTGTCCTTCCTCCTACAAAATCAAATCCGTGACACTGTCAGAGAAAAAAATGGCCACCTTTGACCCATCAAATATAGAACTAGCTACTTAATAATCTAAAGTATGTTGGACAATAGCCATTGAAAGGACTAATCTAGCCCTCTGCAAATTGAGCTGATCTAAAGATTTCTGATTCTAAGTGATGGCTGCAGCAGCAGGAGTGGAGTTGACAAGAGAATGGAAATTGCAGCTTGTGAAAGCCCTACTCGCCTGCTTGTCGAGGCTCCTACATAAGCGAAATAGCAGCCAAACTTTGAAAAGGTTTAAACTTTCAAATTACTCAAATTTAGCGATCAACCGTGGAATAGTTTTTCTATTCTCCATGTGGAGAAAGCTATAATCACCTTTAGCAAAAACTAAACAAAGAAAAGATATTAGAGCCTCTGTTTTTCTTTGTTGGTTTTTCTGTTTTTTGCTTGATTGTGCCTGCAGTGGCTCTTTGTTTTCTGTCTCTAAGGGTTTTATCCCCTTGAACCTTGTTTTATTTGTGCTTGGGCTTTATATGAAATGTACCACTTATCGAAAAAAAGATATTAGAGACAATGATATGAGAAGAAGAGGAACATGATGTTGGCAGAAAGAAGAGAGTATGACTGAAATGATAATACTTTTAAAGGATAATCAGGACACAATCGAAGAACAAAATAGCAACACAAAATTAATAATCAAGTTCTGGTATATATTAGAGCAACTTGAATTGAAGAACCTGCATACACATCATGCAAACAAAGCCAGTCGATATAGGTTAAACAATTCCATGAAGCTTCTGGATGTGACCATGTTCTCACTTCTCATAGACTCATAATGCAGTGCAACTTCCTTGTTTCTCAATGCAAACTAGTCTGAAACTTCGACACAGATGACTTGCCTTTGAGCAAATTGTTGAGTCCTCCAGGCATCGTGGTTTCCCAATATAGCTGCTTTAGTAAGTTTTAGATCCGCAATGCTCCTAACAAGTTCAACATTCTCATTTCCAAAATCACCTGGTAAAGCCGAGAAATGCAAATAAGTTATAGTAGCATCAAGAAATTGAAGAAGGGAAGAGAATATCTGAAAGCAGATCTGTCAACATTATCAATTACAAAAACAAGAAAATACGGGACTTGCCTGTAAACAGCACCAAATCCGGCTGCATTTCAAATAAAATGCATGTTAGAAAGGAAGAGGAAACAGAGGCACTAGAATGAATATGGTAATAAGCATCTTAAACTACACCTGGTTCGTAGAAGAAAATTGTCACAAAGTTAAACTTCGAAAGTAAACTAGTGATTTAAAACCAGCATATATTGCTGTTAAAAAAAAAAAAAAGCAGCATATATTGCAAACACAAACAATGGCACATCTCAAATAAAAAGTTGCTTCCATAGATCAATATCCTTTCTCCATATCTTAGCAAATTAACATTAATTGAAAATAGTGGGCCAGTTCTACAGTTGCAGCCATATACATGTTGCATATACATCAAACATAGCATCACCATAGCTAAATATTATTTCCAGTGACCAACTAAGCATAACCAAGGGACCTTAAACCACTATTTTGAATTCTCTGTGAAGAGAACCCTATCCATTATCTTTATCAGTGTTCCATCATCAACATACCCCCAATGATTGGAGACTAGATGGGTTCTGTTATGTTGTAGTGTTCATCATCAACAAATATGGCGTCAGACAAGGCATACCAGTTGGTGATGCTAATGTTTCTTGTCATGCTAATTGTTTTTCATCAAATCGAAGACCCCTTTTATCAATAATTCATATCATGCAACATATCTAGTTCCATTCATTTAATATCCGAAAAATCTGAAAGGTGTAATCCTTGTTTTCCCTCTATTACGAGATATATTTGACAAGATTTCGTGAGGCTGGCTGCAAGCTTCTGATTTATCTTACACAATTGTAAGAAACGAACATACAACTGCAAACAAGAGGAAGGCAAATTCATAAGGACAAGGGCTTCAAGCTTCTGAGTAATAGACAAACTTGTAAGCATCACACATACAAATACAAACAACTGAACATGAGAAAGGCAAAGTAATACCTGCAATAATTGAAGAGCTTTTGTATCTTCTTGTAGATTCCAGTCATCATGCTTCAAAAAAACATTTGAAAAGATTGTAAAAAGAACAAAAAACATTAGTAGTCCATGTATTTATGCCTATTTATTTATGTAGTAACAATGGACATATTAATGACTGCAATTCACACACACACGCACACACAAAAAAAGGTTCTCAACTAAACTCATTCAGTGAAATAACCTTTACAAATAGAACAAAAAGCTAAATATGAGTATGTGTTGTTGCGTCCATGAGCGCAGAAGCATCAGAGTACATCAAACTTTTTAAACTATACTACAAGCTTATTCGGAGATGTCATTGAAACTAAGAACTAGAGCTTACAAAGTACAAAAGTGATTGCACTCGTAAATACAAAATTGGTTGGGAGCAGTTGCATGGTCCACTTATGGAACGCTGCCTGAAAATCCTCGCATACTTTATACCAGGTATTAGGAGAGGTTAAGAGAATAACTGAATAAAGCAACACTAAGACTGTTTTCAGGTGTATTTTATTTATTGTGCAATTGTTTCAGTGTTCTTTGTTGTTCGTGGTAGATCGATTGTGTTGTCTTGGCAAACCACTATGCTTAACCTGAATTGAGGAGAATTACGCCTGAATTGGGATAACTAACTCCTAGAGTCAACAGACACACTGACAAAGCTAGGAAGGCCAAACATTGCCCAGGAGTTCCAGATGATTGAGCAGACACTGAAGTCCACGACAGTACACGTCAAATGGCTCCATAAGTGGAGTTTAATAGCTGAATAATGCACTAATTGTAGTTACTTACTTGTGGATTTCTCCGCTGTTAAGAAGAGGGAATATGATCAGGTGCGGTCCACAAGATCACAAAATTAACTCCATTAACTCCTTACAGTCGAAAAGGGATGTTGACATAGAAATTGAGACTGAACATGGTAAGCATAATTGACGACGGGCAAGTTAAAATACAGCTTCCAATAATCTCAGCATATAGAAGGCAAGAAGCTGTCGAGAAAACTAGGCATTAAAATCCCCATGCTTTTTCAGCCCAAGCAAGAAACCATTTCACCCTTCGTTTGCTGACAATTAGAGCAGCAACCTCAGCCTTGACTTTATCATGTTGAATAGTTTATGCATGGGCAATCGCAGCCTTATTTGCCTGCTCCTTCTCCTTCGTACTGCTTCTAGTTAACTACATTGTCCACCAGCTCAATAAGAGTTCAATTTCATTGAGCTTGCCTTGACAGTCTGAGTGACCGGCCTTGGAGACTACACAGCAATCTGGAAATTCTTCCTCGAACCTTCTTAAGTCCCGGTGCCCAAGAAGGGTAAAGGACCAGTTCTAGTACTATTGGTTAGGGTTTCTCAAGTCCTTGAAGGGGGATAGTAGAACAAACTGAAACATCTCCATGCCTTTCTGGTGGTTTTGGAATAGGTTGAGTATGTAAAAACTTTGGATTCAACCCAAAAGCTTTAAGCTATTAGCTGGAAAGGGTCCATGTATGATGTATACCAAGGGGCCATCTGTTTGACCAGATATAAGCATCAAATTGGAGTTAAATAGCCATAGGACCACATATGTGACATTCCGTTAAAAGTAATGTGGCTCGTATAAAACACAAGTCAGATACACGATCCCACAAAGTTTGAGATATGCAATACAACGGAGATGCAACATTATTAACCCATCATTATAAATGTAATGAGATTGCGTATCTCATTGCTTCACTATTAACCCGGTCAAACAACGGGGCCCTAAGTGATCGCCCATTCTCAGCCAATATGGGATTGCATTTCTCTAACACAAAACATGCGGAAGATGGAGCTTCATACTGTTATGGAAGATGTGGGCATAGAAAGAGTTGCCCGCGAAGAAGATATAGGTAAAATGGGATATTAAAGGGATAAAAAGAGAGTCAATGATGGCATCAGCAATACCGAAATGTTAAATCTTTTTGGGATAGCATGCCATTTTCAATTGCCTAAAAGAAAGTAGAGAGAAAAATTGGGGTGGCATACATGTTAAAACCTAGGGTTTACATTACTTCAACAAAACACCGTCACTCAAAAACCACGATACACAAGTTCGAATCCTAAGAGGTTGCAAGTTCGATCCGGCCAAACATTCTGCTCACTGGAGGTTTGTCCGGTTGTTAACTTCAGCCTACTGAAATTAGTATTGGTGGGCGCAGCCCGGACATCCGGTTATGAAATTTAAAAAAAAAAAAAACACGATACACAAACAGAGTAACAGCGTAACAAAACGACCAGATACGATACAATGTTAGATATACAGATATACGTGCATACGTAGAGAGAGAAGGAGAGCTTACAACGTCTCCGACAACGGCGATTCGGACGGGATTAGCCATTGGTGAGCGGTGACTGGGGTTTGGCGAGGACGGAGGAGAGAGAGGGTTACCGAACATACAACAGACAGTTGGCAAGTGCAAATGGAATGACTTGCCAAAAAACATTGAAAAAGGTTACCATACGGTGGTTCTGTTTTTCGTGTCTGGTTTGGTTGCTGCCTCTGATCAGTGGTCTGCCCGCCGTGGCTTCGGAGCTGCGTTGGACCGTCAACGGTTGCCCTGCCAGAACTCCGCGTGCCAGCGGGAGTTTGCTCTGTGGAGTGGTGTCCTCACCGGCGAACTCTTTGAGTTTTTGTTTCGCGGTCTCGCCGCCGATTAGGCTTTTGGATTACTGTATTGGGGAAGACAAATTTTTCTGCGCTGCATTGTTTACTTCGATTAGGGTTTTGATTTTCGAAGGGAATTGTTTGTCTAGATGCATATTCCACGTGTCCAGACCCTGCCTTTGAGTATGATGTGTGGCGGTGTGAAGAGGTTCTCTTAGGTTTCAATTAGTCCTTTCAGTTATTCTTATTATATCCTTTCGTAATTTGATTGAAATCTGTAGATGTCGTATGTCGTTTTTTTTTATTATGAATGACTTTCGAGCGGATAAAAAAAAAAGAAAAGGGATAAAATTTGGGGTCTTTCTCCTGTGGTACTATAGTACTCCATCTCCATATATGCCAATTTTCACGATTTTTGTTTTTGTTTTTTTCAACTACTATTTTCTGTATCAGCTTAAGTATATTTCAAACATTTTTTTTTTCTCTATGAGGCTAAAGGATAATTAGTAAGTTAGTACACGGAAAGTTTGAAGGCTATCTGTAATATGAACGACAAACGCTCTCATGAGGCTCGAATCTTGACTTCCCATAAGAGTGGGACTAAGAAATGCCATTCGGCTTAAGCATTTCGGCCAACTAATTTTCTTTTCATTGTGGTTAAAGATAGACCAAGATTAAAGAATACATAAGAAATTACTTATCCCCTGTCTGGCCCAATTTTTTTTTCTGCTTGACCTAAAAATTAAACCTTTTTTTTTTTTTTTAAATTATACCTTGGTCAGTAGTATTGGGAGGCAACTCAACCAATCAAATTACCCTTGGGCGGATAAAAAATATAAAAAAATTCAAATTACCCTTGGGGCTGCAAACAAAATTTTGTTACAGCACGAGTGACACATAAAGCCCAGTACAAACGTATTTACAAAAAAAAGCCCAGTACAAACATGGGCCGTTCCAGGCCCACTCCCAATTCTTGCATTTTGCTTCCAACAAGAAGTACAAAATAAATTTAGGGGTTTACTTGATGGTTATGGCCTTGAATTTAGGGGTTTGTTTTCTCTTAAGTTTTCATGTTTGAAATTTCTCAAGTCTCAAGCGTTATCAACTCTTTAGGGGTCAGTTTATACGAAAATTTGCTCCGGTTTTAAGTGGACTCCACGTAAATGGGCAGTAGAATTGGATTCAAAATTAGTCGAGATGCATGTAAACTGAACAGCACGTAATACTTATATACTACCATGTGTAAGGACCATGCGAATGTGAAATTTCTTTATTCAGAACATCACTTGGCATTTCTTTCTGTTAATCCTTGTGAAATGGTTGACCAGGACTATGGTGGCACAAATCACGAACCATCTGTCACTGAAAAGTCAAGTCTGTTTTTTTTTTTTCTCGGTAAAAGAATAATATTAATTTCTGAAAGATACAAAGATTGAAAGGATAAGGGCATTTGAAGGAAAAATTACTAATCTAAGGCTACCCGAGACCCAAACCGTTGTCAAGAGATCAACAAAATGCCAAGCCCAAAACCTTAAAAAAAACACCCTAAATAGCCACCTACACCCAAAAACAACCGCCAAACCAAGAGGATGCTAACAGACACAGCCACACCAAAGAAAAAACGACAGCCACCACACTCACAGAAGCGAGCGAAAAAAGACTATGACCTGAAAACAGGCACCTAACCTCTACAGCAAAAAGGAAGACGGAGCTCCGGAAAAACAGCAACAAAACAACCTCAGCAACAACAAACGACCTCTAACCAACAAAACACGCACAAAACCCAGCAAAGCAAACCCGGCCAATGAAGCAACAGAAAACAAAACCCCAGCAAAACCAACACAGAACAACAAGCTAACAACAAAACACAGCAAAGCCGGCAAACGAAATCCCAAAAAGAATAGAAGAAACGAATCAAAACTCCGCTGAGATGGAGGCACCTTCCGCCAAATCAAGAAAATTCAAGCGGACATTTTAGACCAAGTCTGTTATCGAGAGGTAATGGATCTTTTTCCCACCAAGAAAATTCAAGCTGACATTTTAGACCAATATTGCAACAAGCCAACAACAGCTAGCATTATATGCCAAAAGATCAAAAGAACACTCTATATTCCAATAGACTAATTAGCCATTACATGATATCCATAATAAAAAATCCTATTTTGTGTGGGTGTGTTCTCTAATAAAAACCATTAGATCTACGTTCGCATTTTAATTGCAAAAGAAGAAGATCCAGAGTCCACAATCTTATGATCAAGATTCACTGTCTACCTAACAATTATAAATTTATACAAATTTGGTGCAATGGTTAGAGTTTCTTGTTTATTAAACATACTCCTCTGTGCCTGTAAGATATGGTGGGACCATAACTTCAGTCTAGACACATGCGGTGAAACCCAATGCAAATATGACTATGTGGTGTTGAGAGCAATACTCTTTGACAGATATGTGAAGTAGACTATTTGCATGAGATTGTCTTATTTATGGAGATTCTGTAAATGGCTAGCACAAACCAATCTCAGCCATCTATTCGCCAAATTAATGGCTGAGATTCGTTTTCAATTATGACCGGTCACTATTAATTCTTCTCCGAAAAAGTTCCATTAACATTTTGACCGTTCAAAACACTTTTGGACAGTCACGATTCAGTGTTGTTTACAACACCTCTGTAAAGAAAATTTTCTCCTCCAAAAATTGATGGTGGAGCTGCAAAACTGAACTGTATTGATATACAAAATGACATCGTTTTAAAGCCCCTCCATCAATTTTTAGAGTGCTAAAATTAATTTTCATTTGCATATCCATTAGTTATTATAACAAAAGTACTAGTTATCTGGTCAAAAGTACAATGGATAACTCCTTCAGAGATCACTATATATATGCTATGGAGCACGGGTACCAGTACGTGGTACGGGTACCCATACCACGTACATAGATAAAAAGTCAAAATGATATAATGTTTGTGTTTGTTAGAGGTAAAACTGAAATACTAAACAATTAGAATTTAGAGGTATGCTGGAACTGGAAGATATAAAACTGGAATTTTTAAACATTAAGAGACTTTATTGTAGTGGCAAAGAACCTAAGGGGCTATGCTGTAAATTTTTTTGTAATATACATTACGCCCAAGTCGGCAAGTCATCAGTCGATCGATAAGCCAACCAGAAGCCCTAAAGTCCTGAACCCGACGATCGACCCCGTCATCACCTCGTTGCCGTCGTCAATCGATCGACCCAGTCATCACCCGTGCTTCATAGTATGTATGTATTCCTTCCTCATCCTAATCCTAACCTATATGCTACAATTCATTGACAAAACTCATCCCCGGCCGTTGTCCAATGGCTTCCAAATATCCCCTTTTCTCCCTCTTCTTTCTCCCTCTCCTATCTCTCCACTTCAACTTCTCAACAGGACAAGCTTTTGTGAACTCCGTTTACTGGTTCCCTGACAGTGGTCTGGCAGCATCAGATATAGACTCCACTTTGTTCACTCACATATTTTGTGCTTTTGCTGATCTTGATTCCAATACAAATCAAGTCACTATTTCCTCCTCAAACAATGCCCAATTTTCTCAGTTCACCAAAACCGTCCAGCTTAAAAACCCTTCTGTCAAAACCCTCCTGTCCATCGGCGGTGGCTCCGCCAACAAGACTGCCTTCGCTTCTATGGCTAGCCAATCGGCTTCTCGGAAAAGTTTCATTGATTCTTCCATAAACTTGGCAAGGTAAGTAATGTTTGTGAAATCAATCCTAGTAAGTTTAGATTGAGGTTTATTTCATTTGTTATGTTTAGTTTTGAACTAAAAGACATGCGTTGTCAATTACTAACCACATGACTTTCGTGACTACCCTTTGATTTTACCACAACTTTGAAATATCTTTCCTCTTCCTTACAAAATTAATTTTTTTTTTTATCACATTCAATGGTTTTTTTTTTCTTTTTTTTTTTTGTACCACTTGAGAATGACATCCATGTGTCTTGATGCTATAAATATTGATGAGATTTGTGATTGTCCTAAAGTTGTATTAAACCGCCAAAATTTGCACAAAAAGAGGCTCAATCATATGATTTTAGAATGACATCCATGCGTCTCGATGCTATAGATAATTATGTCCGGAAGCAAATTGATAGGGAAAAAAAATTTATTGCTTGTGAAGCTTTAAGAGAGTGTTTGCTTTGGTAATTTGCAAATTTCAAATTTCATACAATCTTATCATAGGCTCCCTTTTTGACGTCTAAATGCCCAACAGGTCATATGGCTTCCATGGCTTGGATCTTGACTGGGAGTACCCGCAATCCACTTCAGAAATGGCCAACTTGGGTGTCCTCCTCGACGAGTGGCGGGCCGCGGTTGCAACTGAGGCCGAATCCGCCGGACAACCACCGTTGCTTTTAACAGCGGCCTTCTATTACGCACCAAGCATTAATGGGCTGAACTATCCAGTCCAGTCCATATCCAATAGCTTGGACTGGATCAACTTGATGGCCTATGACTTCTACGACCCTTCATGGGCCAAAGTGACCAACTCACATGCAGCCCTGTACGACCCGTCGGGCCCAATCAGCGGAAGCTACGGAGTCGGGTCTTGGATCCAGGCCGGGGTGAGCCCAAAGAAGTTGGTCCTCGGAATGCCGTTTTATGGGTACGCGTGGCGGCTCGTGGATGCGAACAACCACGGGCTTATGGCACCGGCTGATGGGCCGGTTGGGTCGGGCAACGGGGCGATGCGCTACGGGGAGATCTTGGGGTTCATAGCCGAAAACAAGGCCGCAACGGTGTACAATGGCACAATTGTTTCGAACTATTGCTATGCTGGGACAACTTGGATAGGGTATGATGGCACCCAGAGTATCTCTGCCAAGGTTTCATATGCTAAGCAGGAAGGGTTGCTTGGTTACTTTGCTTGGCACGTTGGACAAGATAACAATTGGGATCTCTCAAAACAAGGTATATAGGTCTCAATCCAATCATAAATTCATGCATGTTGATTTTTTTTTTCATTTCAATAATCAGGTGTCTGGATCAATTTGCACGCATCTTGATTGGCATTTTGAATTTAAAATTTAAGGAAAATGACGGACATATACTCCCCCCGTTCAATAATTTTGGTCCTGCCCTCCTGGGATTCCATGCCGTAGGTTTTGGCACTAAAAAATTACATTTCCAAAAGCAATTTCTTTTGTATCTTTTTCATGCACCGTAACAACTTAAATCCCAATAGGGATTAAAATTATGGGACGGTGGGAGTAGAATTTTTGTCAGGAAAACTCTTTTGAAATGGTGGGACAATAACGTTCGATCATCAGTGCATTGATATATAAGTGGTAAGCCATCCGTAGTAATTAACCACTGCAATGCTTTAAACGTACAACCAAAACTCAGGTCTCTTGTGGTTGGATTTTAATTCTAAAATTAACTTTTCTAATGTATGTGTTTTTTGTTTTCATTGCAGCCAAACAAGCATGGGGAGCATGAAACTCATGGAAAACAGATAATATAACTATACAAGGATTAACCGAATAAAAGGGCTTAGGTAAAACCCTAAATTTAGTAAGCTGATGAGCTATTTTGAAGAATAATGTGGTTGTATCATCATGATAATAAAATTTATGCGCTAACCAATTTTTTGTTGGCTCGCTGTCAATTGTGATGATTTAAATAAAAAAGAAAAGTGGCAGATTTTTCACGCCTAAAATCATTTATGGGTACCGACGAAGGGTTCACCATCATGCACGGAGCCCAGGTTCGGATTCCACACGAGTGATCCGAACTGTTCGAAATATTTTTTCAAGTGACCTAGTGAAAATTTGGGTTGCATATCTATTTATTGAGAGGAAGGATCAAATATTGTGGGCAGAAGTGGTGAATGTCAATTGTCCCTACAAAGAAAATTTACACCAAAAGTACTCCAAAAACAACAATCAATGGTTGAGAATCACTTTGATGATTATGTCACACACATCAAAGTGAATCTCAACCACTATTTAATCTTTTCGGTTAGTTTCGGGGTAAATTTTTTTTGTCCCTAGCATTTCTGATGTCAATTAACCTGCATCATGGGCAAGTCTCACTTTCGAAACAAAGCATTAATTGTGTAAAGTACTAATGTCTACTTCAGTGCAACTCACAGAGCCATTTATTTCTAATACCAGAACATTGTAATTCCGAACTTGCCAACGAATTTGAAATAATATTCGCCGACCTTCGAATAAATTGAAACTCATGCTCTCTCGTCTTTAGACCATGTGACGCACAAATAGGCCTCCATCATTCTAGAATTTAAAAAGGGTGATATGTGTTGTTTATTTCGTTCACCCCATTGAGTCGCACATTTCAAACTTCTGCAAAAACATGAACGACTCACATTCATACTACTCGGTACACATATTTGGGATATTTAATTAGTGGGTATTTTGAATTTGAGACAAATTAAGCTTCAAAGACAAATTAATGTGTTTCGTTCATGTCTCTAGCTATGCCCATATCCAATCAATGTGATTTTTGCAAACTTAAACAGCTAACGAACCTAGCAAAATGAATGATCCCGATCATGTCTTTTTCGACAAGAAATGAGGCCCATCTGTGTGAAATCAGGGCTTGTTGTACCTTAAAGAAAAATAACAATTTGATCATGAAAAAAGGACACGTTGTAAAGAAGTCTCTTCCGTTCAATTTCGACAGTTTATCTGAACAATCAATGGTACAACAAAACGATGGGATACATTAAGTAAATATGTTATCTGGTCCATTGAAAACACTTTTAATCAACTTGAATCATTCGAACTGTCCTCTACAGTCTGCTTTTGGACCGTAGAAAAGTCGTTTCCCATTAAATTTGTGTTTCTAAGCTACTTTATTTTGAAAAGTATAGGGCACAGGATAAACTCTAAAACCTCCAACTACCGAGTCAATTACCATGCAAAGTTGCTAACTAGTAGACCAAGTCAAAAAGAGGAGAGACTATTCATCCTTAAGTGGTAAATCTTGCTGCTTCCTAAGGAGTGATTACTCAATGCTCCTAGAATACCACCATGTGTGACAATTTGGTGATGACTAGATGACGATGGGGTGACGCTTGTTCATTCGGTTTAATTTAGTTTACATATTCATATATCAGTATGGGTTTAAATTTTAGAAAGTTAATTTAAAAAAAAAGGGAAATGATATTGGCACTCCAAAAATTGATGCAGGCACTCCAAAAAACAAAGGAAAGTGATTTTGGAGTTATACTGATTTTGGAATGCCTACATCAATTTTTGGAGTGCCAATATCATTTTCCAAAAAAAAACTCATGGGACAATTTGACATTTTCCAATTTGGCATCAGCAAATTCTACCTCACCGATCTGAACTTTACATTTTGGAGTGGAAAGTTTGGTTCTGAAATGATCACTTTCTTAAGATTAAGAAAAAAACGGATTTGGACTTGCAGTCAGACGTCAAGCAAGAGATGCCAAATATATCCACCTACCATTTGACTTTACTTGCAAATAAGGAGAAATTTTTGGGAGAATTCGGGTTCAGTGGAACAAGGCGCAAATAAGTCTCAATTCATGGACTATTTTTTTTTTTAAATTATGAAGTAATGGCAAGGAAACAAATAATTACCAAGACATGGTATTTCAAACTTACACGGACAAAAATACCCCTTCCCCTGTACGACATTTCGTTGGCCCCCTTGTCCTCTATAGGGTGTAAGAACAAAACGCAATCCCCCTTCTCAGAATCTCAACCTCTTCACCACCATCACCATCACCATCCCACGGCCAAACCCACCCCCCTTCTCTCTCTCTCTCTCTCTCTCTCTCTCTCTCACACACACACACACGCACACACACACACAAAAACCCTGTGGGGAAAACCCAAATAAAATCCAAATTAATGGAGTAGCTGTGAAATCAAAACATGAGAAGACGAGAGCAGCAACGGCGCCAAGGAAGCCAAAGAAAGGTGCCGTTTCATCTCCGCTAAACGTCGACGATATTTCGAATTTTCTTTGAGCAGGAACGTTGATTGGATCTTGAGAAAATTGCATGGGAATTAGGGGTTGTTCTTCTTAATAAGCCATTGGCTTTTCCTCTAAAAATGAGCCAAACAAACCCACAAAAAAAAAAAAAGAAAATAAGCCAATAAGCCAATTGTTTCGTCTTTATTCAAAAAAATTGGATTTCGGTCAAATAAATTTTACTTTTTAGATTCCTCTTGTCATGAGGATACAATAATCTCCAAAAAATTGCCAATAAGCCAAGTGATACGAAAAAAATTTGAATAAGGACAAAAAATAAGCCAATTTGGCTTATTTATCCGAACACCCTCTTATTCTGTACGAAAGGGAGAAATCCGTGGAGTTTAAATTAGATCCCTTTCTGTCTAGACTTGTGCACAAGATTGATGGAGAAATTCCGTGGAGATTAGATTGGTTTTGCTTGTGAAATTAGGGTCTCTGAAATGGGTATTGGTTTCTGTTAAGAAAATAGAGTCTCACATTGCTCGAGAGTAGAATATGTGATCACTTAATAATATTTGAGACCTTTCCATTCATTGCCAATTAATTTTGAGATGAATATAAAGTTTTTGCATGGTATTAGAGCGGAGTCCGTTCCACCCCACATTTTATAAAATTCACAATCTACACACTACAATGACTAACCAGTAGAAAGGCTGCACGATGATAGGACCCAAAAGTGGCCACACGTTTCAGACCTCAAACGCGGCTGCATGTGAGAGGGATGCTAAGAAAATAGAATTCCACTTTGCTTGTGAGTGGAATGCGCGATCACTTAATAACATTTCAGGCATCTCCACTCATTACCAATTGGTTTTGAGTTGGATATAAAGTTTCTACATAGTATCAGAGCGGAGCCTATTCCACCCTACATTTTAAAAATTCATAATCCACACTGTACGATGACAGACCAATAAAAAGACTGCGTGATGATAAGATCCAAAAGTAACCATACGTCATTAGGGTCATTATTTAGCCCAGTCGATTAGTAATGACCAACTTGCTAAAGTATGGTGTAAACACCTGTACATCGTCTTTGAAAATGTTTTCTTTTTAAGACTAAATAGTTTATTTTTGGGCAGCCCATGAGCATTTTAAGAGTCAAGTTGTCCATTTCCTTTTTTATTGGCCAATTGGTAAAAAAAATAAAATAAAATAACAGTAGCCATACGGGAATTTTCGTTTTCAAAAGAAAAAGTAAAGATAATTAGCATTATCACTTGCTTTTTTGACCTTATAGCCTTTGAATAAACTAAAACCTAGATAGTGGAGTATTCACAATTGAGTAGACGATTGCGTTACAAGTTACTCCTAAATAGTTTAGCCCAGTCAATTTGAGGATTTCAAAATTAGGGTCTAGCTCTCTCTCTCCTCTGTATATGTATGTATCTTTATGCGCGCGTGGGTGTGCTTTTTTGCTGTAAAATCAGAATGATACTAAGGGGGTATATAAGTCTTTTTATGTGACTATTTTCATGTATTACGAATTATTTTTCTCCATTTCATATCTAGAGGAATTCCATAAAAATTAGTCCATGACTTGAGACTTATTTGCCCCAACGGCCACTGAACCGTAATTCCCATGAAATTTTGCTGTGTCGAGCTGGTATGTCCCATGTGGTACCCGCTCGGCACATCTGGGCTGTACAATATACTTTTGGATAGCTCGGATTGAAAGCATCTTTCTTCTCTCACCCCAACACTTTCTCTCTCCAAATTTGAGCTGTCCAAAAACGCAATGAACGGCCTGGATGCGAATTTTTCTGTAAATGAGAGGTTTGAGGGGCTTGGCTTGGAGTATGTTTTTTTACCGTTTGAGATGCCACGGCAATTTGACAGCTCCCTTTGGAGTTGCTTCAGAAGAGAGGAAGTTGACAAAGATATTTGCTGTGCTTTTTATTTCGCATATCATAAGAAGTTAGTATTGTCAGAAACCCAATTTTAAAATATAGTTTTGGTCCAACTGTATCCAGAGCCGTTAGATGTACCCGAGTCCACATACATCGAATAGTTCCATACATAGTTGTGCCGAGAGTTTTTTTTTTTTTATCGGCCAAAACTTTCTATAAATTAGCTGATTACTTTACCTCCCAAGAGGCATCATCTTTACGAATACGGGAAAACTAGGGATGGGGATTACAAACCCAATCAAAACAGGAGGAAAAACTTAAACAAAAGGGAAAATGACGGTCCATGACGTGTATTGTTAATGCTGAAAATATTCTTGACAGATATTAATTATCAAAACATGTCATTAGCTGTCATTTTCTCTAAACAAAAAAAAAGAAGAAGTTATGCGCACATCTGACTATGCCAAAGGGGCAAGCGTTAGAATTTTCCCTGTTCTATTATGTAGCCATTGATCACATGTTCTAACCTTCCAGTCCTTCCTGTTTCTTTCATTTGTATGACCTTTTTACCCAGTGACATCCTCTTCCTTCCACTTTCTTGATTACAAGAGTCACTATCCAAGCATTCACTCTTTCTTTCCACTAATGATAGATGTTAAATCGTTGACAAGTAGATAAGATAGAGACTTCTTTCATAGATGAACATTTCATGCGAAAGTGAATACAAGAAAAAGATAATTGAAACCCACATGACATTTAATTGCTTGCTTAGTACAGCTACCGCTCTTCCATGGCACTGACTATACCCACCCTTTTTTTCCTCCTCCTCTTTCTTTCCTCCAAATTCCCATGTTCAACTGCTCAAACATGGATCAAATCCGGTTACTGGTTCTCCGGCAGCGAATTCCCCGTAACCGACATAAACTCACCCCTCTTCACTCACCTCATATGCGCTTTCGCCGGCCTGAACTCTTCCACGTACCGACTTTCCATTTCTTCATCAGATGCCCAGTCCTTCTCCACCTTCTCCCCCACTGTCAAGCAAAAGAATCCAACGGTCACAACCCTCTTATCGATCGGTGGAGGATCAGCGAATTCTTCGACTTTCTCCTCAATGGTTAGCCAATCCAACTTCAGGAAGTCCTTCATCGAGTCCTCCATAAAAACAGCAAGATCATACGGGTTTAATGGGCTGGACTTTTGCTGGGTTTCAGCCAGTACTAGCTCTGAAATGACAAACATGGCCACCCTATTCGATGAGTGGCGATTGGCGATCGAATCAGAGTCAGCAAACTCAAGTGGGTCTCAACTCATCTTGACAATGGCTGTACAGTTCTCCCCAGACCTTGACAATGCAAGTTTTCCAATCGAATCTATAAAGAAGAACTTGGACTGGGTACATGTGATGGCGTACGACTACTACATGCCTAGTTGGTGGAATTACACTGCTGCCTTTGCAGCATTGTATGATCCAGGAAGTGAAGTGAGCACAGAATATGGAATCAATGCATGGATTCACGGCGGGTTATCGGCTAACAAGCTTGTTTTGGGGCTGCCTTTCTACGGCTATGCTTGGACGCTCGTGAACCCGAATGACAGTGCAATTGGTGCACCAGCAAAGGGGACCGCGATAACTGACGATGGTTCAATGAGCTACAAGGATCTTAAGGCGTATATGCAGAGATACAGAGCTGTTTCGGAGTATAATGCAACCTATGTTGTGAATTACTGTGTCATCGGATCGAATTGGATTGCTTATGATGATGTTGATGTTGTGAAAATTAAGGTTGCTTATGCGAAGAAGATGAATTTGCTAGGTTATTTTGTGTGGCAAGTCCCGTATGATGATGAAAATTGGGTACTTTCTTATCAGGCAGGTGAGTACTATACACCCCCTTGTTATCTAAGTTGTCCTTTTATACAAACAGTGCATTTTCAATGTGGAGAAACTCCGCAAATAAGATTTACAAAGCTAATCTCAACCGTCTAAAAGTGTTTTGGGTGATTCGGATTAAAAATAATTTATTAGCAGTAATAGATCTATTACCGATAATAGTTTAAAAACAATCTCAATCATTGCCGAAACAGACGACTGAAATTGCACGGCTCTGTAAAAAGGCTGTTTGCAGCGGCTCAGTGAATAAGTTTCTCTCTTCAATTAATGTGACTGGTAAAATGGAGAAAATTTCTCAAATTGATTGTTCCTCCTGATACACTAAGCTGAGCAACGAAGTTGGGATTTCGTCTCTGTGGAATGCATCTCGTAGCCATTTTTCAGCAAAAAAAATGCAGGGTTTTGGAACTTATTCACTTTTTGGTGTACGTCTTTGGTTCAAAATCAGCTTGCTATAAAAAAAAAACACGGGAAAACACAACTTTGATCCTTTTGATGGCAGTTCATGGAGGGAAAATGTAGTTGCGTCGAAAATCCTGAATCAAATGTTACAATTTCACAAAAAGTATGATTATTGTGTTTTCCCATTGGAACGGATAAGAGTGTTTTCCCACTAGAAGATAGGGAACACAATTGTCGTCAAGAGGATTATCCCCGAAAGCCTTTAATTTGAGCAAAATATATGATTATTGTGTTTTCCCATTGGAACGGATAAGAGTGTTATGTTTCTCTTGTCTACTGCTAGATTGTCTTCTCACATTTCTATCTAATGTACAATTTCATAGCACAAGAAGATGAGAATGATCCCAGAAACAAGAGACACTTCTTGTTACTAGTAATCTTGCTTCCAACCGCAGCCACAGTTACCCTCGTACTAGTTTCTGCGACGTGGTATCTCCATAAAAGAGCACCCAAAAACAAAAGTAAGTTCTTCCAGTCATGAAAACTTTGTGCATAAATCATTTCCCTTCACCCTTTTAACGTCTTTTTTCGACGTTCTACATGTTTTTTTTTTTTTATATTGGTTACAGCATGGATGGACGAAGAAAAAGAATCGCAATTGCTAGTATTTAGTCTCACTGACCTTGTAGAAGCTACCAATAATTTTTCATTCGAAAATAAGCTTGGAGCGGGTGGATATGGACCTGTTTACAAGGTAATATTATTTGGCTTTGCATAAATGAGAGGAAACTAAAAAAATACATAATATGGTGAAATAATCGATTAGCGGTATTTGTTTTGCTTGCAGGGTGTATTACATAATGGACAAGAAATAGCAGTAAAGAGACTTTCAAGGACTTCTACACAAGGATTTGAAGAGTTCAAGAACGAGGTGATGCTTACTGCTAAGTTGCAGCATGTAAATCTTGTAAGAGTTCTAGGATTTTGCACTGAAAATGACGAACAAATGTTGATCTACGAATACATGCCGAAAAAAAGCTTGGATCATTATCTTTATGGTTAGCAATCTTTAATGCTTCAAAAATAATGGTGAACAATAATTGAGTGTGGTTTCAACATGAGGTGTCGCCTCTGTTTTAACTATCCAAATCTCTTTCACGTAGATCCAATCAGGGGATTACTTTTAGATTGGGAAAAACGAGTTCAAATCGTTGAAGGGATTACTCAGGGGCTCTTGTACCTCCAAGAGTACTCAAGATTGAAAATAATTCACAGAGATTTGAAAGCAAGCAACATTTTGTTAGACAACGAGATGAAGCCCAAGATCGCCGATTTTGGCATGGCTAGAATTTTCCAGAAAGATGAATTCGAAGCTAACACTGGCCGGATTGTTGGAACATAGTAAGTGCCTTCTTTCTTACAATACACACTACCTAATGTGTTCTAGTCTCAAATATTATCCATCTAGTTATCTGTTTTTGTTCACTTATGCGACATTGCAGTGGTTACGTACCTCCTGAATATGTAAAACATGGCATATACTCCACTAAATCAGATGTTTATAGCTTCGGGGTTCTTCTTTTACAAATCATTAGCGGAAAGCGGAATAATTGTTTACATGGCCTTCATGAAGACTTAAACCTCCTAGACTATGTAAGTAATTCTGAAAATTGTGACATGAATATTGCGAATTGATTTCCTTCTTGTGAACTCTAAAGATGCATTGCATCGAAATACTTCAGGCATATGATTTGTGGAAGTGTGGAAAAGGCATGGAGTTCATGGATCCATCGCTCGACGATACAAATTCATCCTGTAAATTAGTGAGATGCATGCAAATAGCTTTGCTATGTGTCCAAGAAAATCCAGCTGATAGACCCTCCATGTTGGAACTCTCGGTGATGCTGAAAAATGAAACTGCCGCCTTGAACATCCCCAAAAGACCTGCTTTTTCTACAAGAAGAGATGAAGATGAAGTTCAAGTTCAAGAGTCTACATCTCAACAAGAAATTTGGTCAGTTGGTGATGTATCCATTACCCAAATGGTAGCCCGATGAAGGTTAATTCTCCCTTTTTTTTCATGACAGGAGTAAGCCCCGTGACATTTCATTTTTTTGTCAGGATTTTGCTTTAGCTGTCACATCTTTCTGAAGTTTGGGCAAATATGATTATTCCTATCCCTCTGTGTATACCAGAAATACAACTTGTCTTGCTTCAATTTCCTAGTAGGTGAATCGGTTCTGGAACAATCATTGCTCCTTTTAGTTCATCAAAGTTTCAAGAAGACATGAGCTAGCCATCTGCAATGTTGTTAGTTTGTAAATTTTTGTCATTATTCTTTGACCAGGTATAGTAATCACAATGATTGTATGCATTCAATACCTTGCAAGCAATTAGGAATTTGAACCAAACTCGTCATATATGGGCTCTTCCGGAGTGGGCGGTGAGTTTGGACTTTGGACCCCAAGATGAGTCGAGGTGCGCGTAAGGTGACCTGAGTTATAAAGAAAAAATAATAATAATGATAAACCATCGGATTAAGGTCCTTATAATTACAACCATATTTTCATGAGTTGAAATATTCCTTGACACCAGATGACATATTGGATGATATCCTAAATTTTATAAACTGATATAACAATTTATATGTACTTCAACTTGAAATAATTGACGATGGATGAAGTCGTCGTCCACTGAAATCCTAGTTTTGAATGCATTATACAATCATGGTGAGACAAGCACTTTTACAATATCTTTAAGATTAGGGTTTGCCCATGCTTAAAGGCACGACGCAACGTGAGATCTAATTAGTGGCAATTGTGCAATTAATATTGTTTGAGAGGAAGAGCCGTAGGATTTATGGAGCAAATCAATGGTTAGAATTTGTAAAGAGATAAGATTCAAAAACTCTTCTCTCTTATTCTGTAGATAATTTCATCCACTCCACTAACTTGGCTGAGGTGGAGGAGTTTGGACAGGCGAAATTCTTTAAAACGAGCAATGCTGTGATACACAAAAAAGAAAATATGAAAGTGTCCATGAAAAAGAATAAGCCGTCCATTCTCTCTTTCATGGACACTTTCATATTTTCTATGTTATGTATCCTACCAAGCCCCACAGCTACTGAGTCAAATATCTACAACCCTCGCATTTCGTTGCAATTGCCAATTAGGTCATATGTGGATAACCGGCTATTTTTTTGGGTGGCAGCTTGACCGCATCTCAATTAATTTTGTGGTTTGGACAAACCTTTAATAATCCCAAAGTTTGAAATATTTAGCCTTTGTGAATTTTGAACTTACAAAATCTTGGGGACAAGCCCCTTTTGTTGCTTTCTCAAACTTACTTTTACACCTTAGGCCCTGGAGTTGAAATTGCATTCTTAAAAAATAAGGAGTTTTTTTTTGTTTTTGGAACCGGCTCTAAGCATTATAACATGCGTTTTTGACCTTATAGCGTTTGGACCAAGCTGGTCGACCCTTTTTTTTTTTTTTTTTCTTTTGTAAACAGATTGAATAAACTAAAACCTAGATAGTGGAGTTAGCGGGAAAAACTATAATAATAAAAGGAAAAAAAAAATGGTGATCTTCTCCTAGAAATTAACATCTTAATATGTGTGAAGAGTTTTAGTTGTAGTCGGTGTTTTTCTAAGAAAGAAGTTTTATTCTAATTTCGTAATCACTAGAAGTCGACCCCTACATAATACATGTGCTCGTGCATGTTGAAAAAGGAAAGCAGTGGATGATCAGTGCGTGTCGTGTTTCGGAGACATTTCTCCGAGAAAATCTTTTACCTAGATATGGCTATGAATCATTAACTTCTTTACTTTGTTGTTAGTGTCCGAACCAGCTTAGCCCTTTAGTTGTTTTCTCGATGATTTCGGCATTCATATGTCTCAAAATATTTACTAACTTACAGTACTTTATAATTTTGAAAAATTTGTCTGAGAAAAGTAATTATGTTATACTCCCTTCGTTCTTTTTTAAGTGTCTCGCTTTGTAACTCCAACTTATTAACAAAACATCATAATTACACATTTCATATCAACTTTTACCTTTACTTTCCCTACTTACCCTCTATGGAAACATTATCATTACACTTTTACTCATTAGCTTTTTAAAATGAAATTTACTTTTACGGGCAAAATAAAAAATGTACCAACTTTTACCCACTAACTTTATAAAATGGACCTTATTAAGAGACAACCCAAAATGAAATACTAGACTTTAAAAAGGGGACGAAGGGAGTATCAAATAAGATCAATATCATATGAAAAAAGGTTTCATATAATTTAAAAAAAATCATAGTTTTTTGAGAGGTCTAAAATGATGAAAATGTCATTCGGTATAGGACGGGGAAGTAATTTTTATTAGGTTCTTGGGGGCCATTACTATTAATTAATCATATTTTTATAGTTATAGTAAACATGTTTATCTGTTTCTACCAAGATCTAAAATCAAGATTCTATAATAGAATTTAAAATTAGAATGCAAAATTTGTATCTATAGCTATCGTAACCCTAATGCACACCCAAATGCGTGACTGCGGACATGCCCCAAGAGCAGCCAAAAATTGCCCTGATATGAAAGCAAATGGAAGTTTGGAAGGAGTCGTTATTTGACTACAAAGACGGGTAGTTATCAACACGTACGGCCAT
Source organism: Rhododendron simsii (assembly GCA_014282245.1). Lineage (NCBI taxonomy): Eukaryota > Viridiplantae > Streptophyta > Magnoliopsida > Ericales > Ericaceae > Rhododendron > Rhododendron simsii. The sequence continues at coordinate 5,718,888 of CM024953.1, read as the reverse complement.
GTATTGAGATGTTTATTGTCGCGACCGAATTAGTAATACATCTAAAATCTTGCTTTCCAACTGCCAAGTTGTGACTTATGAGAGAGAGAGAGAGAGTTTCAATCTTTTGGAATTGAAATTTTCTTGGGTAGGCTTTTTCGCTTCGTTCTTAAATATCATCACAATCAATAGTTTCAATCTCAATCCTCATTCTCCCAAAATTTGAAATTTTCTTTGTGTTTCGAAATTTTTTCTGAAAAATAATAGGGGTAATAAGTAGAGAGAGATAGAAAGAGACATGTTAAAAGTAGGGGGAATCTAGGGAGAATTTTTTGAAAATGGAAGAGAACAAGGCATTAAGAGTTTGCAACATTTTTTAAAAACACTTTTATATTTGTGCTTGTACCCGCACTCCTGCTCGTTGTTGTGCCCCAAGGATCAAAACCATCTCCTTGTGTCTGTCCAATGGCTACCAAGTATACCCGTTTCTCCATATTCTTTCTCCCTCTCCTCTCTCTCCACTTCCACTTCTCAACAGTGGTTTGGCAGCATCAGATATAGACACCACTTTGTTCACTCACATATTTTGATTCCAATACAAATCAAGTCACTATTTCCTCCTCAAATAATGCCCCATTTTCTCACTTCACCAAAATTGTCCAGCTTGAAAACCCTTCTGTCAAAACCCTCTTGTCGATCGGCGGTGGCTCCGCCGACTAGACCGGCTTCGCTTCTATGGCAAGCGAATCGACTTCTCGGAAAAGTTTCGTTGATTCTTCCATAAATTTGGATAGGTAAGTAATGTTTGTGAAATCAATCGTAGTAAGTTTAGTTTTGTTGGGTAAAATACCCGATCACCCGCGTAACGGAAGCGTAACAAAAAAAAAACAAACAATCACACAAAAACACAAGATTACGTGGTTCCCCAAACTCGGGTACGTCCACGGAGAGAGAACAACTTCCACTAATATTGAATGAGTACAATGAGATACAAAATACCCTACTCTAACTCTCAAGCTCTCGGTATTTTTATCTCCCTCAAACTCACCAATATTCTCACACAATTTTTCTCCTCTCACACTATGCTCTCTGCCTCTTTTTCTTTCACTTACACGGCACACACACACAGCACAGTAAGCCTAATAAATAGGCATGACCAAGGCTAGCACAAAAGGACTCTTAGTCTGCCGAGAAGAATCTGGATGCAAGGCAGTACGACCAAAGACTTCTTGGAATCAATTACCACAATTACTCCATGCACAGCCGGCTTAACACTTCCAAAAAAACACAATAACTTAAGCCAATAAATGCACCAGCCAACCAACTATAATTCTTTTCTTTTCTTTTCTTTTTCACATGGGCAAAACCCAACAAACACCCCCTTTTGCTCATGCGAAATTGCACCCCCTCGCCCGGGCGCCTCGCACCCCCTCGCTCGGGTGCCTAATCGAAAATATCGGAGACCAAATTTGGTGCAAAAGAGACCCTTTTCCTTGCACACAAATTTCCTTCAACTTTTCCAAAAACCAACAATTGATGCACTTCCTTCTCAATGTTGCTCTCCACAAATAAAGATTCATTTGCTTGCGCCTTTACTCGCCACACTTGTGTAACCCGACGCCCATAATTTTTGCTTGCTCGGTATCCACCATTTGCATGCCACACTTCAACTCGACCTTGAAGCTTGTAAAGATTGCCCGCCATTTTTCCTTGCAACATCACTTTATCATTCTTGAAAACCTCAAGAACATCATCCCTTGTCGCAAAACTACAACCCTTTGAATGTAACATTCCCAAAGAAATTAAATTTTTCCTTAACCCCGGCACATGTCGGACTCCAGTCAACCTCACAAATCTTCCATCGGCCATACGAAAACGTACCGTACCCATACCAACAACCTATTGACCGTGTTGTTTGCCATCCTAACGGTACTTCCATCACAAGCCTCATACGAATAAAAATATTTTCTATTTGAACAGATATGAAAAGAACAACCGGAATCCATAACCCAATCAAAATTCTCCATACCTTCCGAAGTCACCGTGAGCAAATCACCTTCATTTACGACGGAGCTCTCAACCACCGCCGCTTCGGATTTTCCTTTCTCTTCATCTATCTTAGCTTTGAGTTTTGGGCAAAACTTCAATATATGGCCTTCTTTGTTACAAAAATAGCATTTTCTTTTGTCAACGGCCGTGACTCACCACCTCGCGAGTGTGATCGCCCTCTTGGCTTGGACCCATTTTGCCTTTCCGTCGTTCACCCTCTAGCTTGACTACCGGAAGATGCAACCATGGCACGATCCTCCGACATCCTCTCGCTCTCCTTCCTCCGCATCGACTCATGGGATAGGAGTGTAGCAATAACCTCATCAAGTCCGAGAGTGTCTTTCCCAAACAACAATGTAGTTTGGAGATGCTCATACGATATCGGCAAGGAAACCAACAAAATGATCGCCTTATCTTCCTCCTCAATCTTTGCGCCAATGGCTTCCAACTCCGTTATTAGCCGATTAAACTCATCCAAGTGCTCATTAATATTTCCTCCCTCGGACATACTTAACGCATACAATTGCTTCTTTAACGACAACCTATTCGTCAAAGACTTGGACTTATACCTACTCTCCAACTTCGCCCAAAGTTCCGCCAGATCCGTTTCATTGATGACTTCTCGGAGAGTGCTATTCCTGAGATACAATTGGATGGTGCTATTTGCAAGCTCTCTCATCTCCTCCCATTTATCTTCCTTCATTTCTTCCGGCTTTTCGGATTTCGGCTTGAGTGCTTTCACCAAACCTTCTCTCACCAAAATAGTCCTCACCCTTTGTTGCCAAAGAGTGAAATCGTTGTGCCCATTGAAAAGCTCAACCACGAACCCGGTGCTTTTCCCCGCCATACCGTAGCTCTGATACCACTTTGTTGGGTAAAATACCCGATCACCCGCGTAACGGAGGCGTAACAAAAAAAAAAAAAACAATTACACAAAAACACAAGATTACGTGGTTCCCCAAACTCGGGTACGTCCACGGAGAGAGAACAACTTCTACTAATATTGAATGAGTACAATGAGATACAAAATACCCTACTCTAGCTCTCAAGCTCTCGGTATTTTTATCTCCCTCAAACTCACCAATATTCTCACGCAATTTTTCTCCTCTCACACTATGCTCTCTGCCTCTTTTTCTTTCACTTACACGGCACACACACACAGCACAGTAAGCCTAATAAATAGGCATGACCAAGGCTAGCACAAAAGGACTCTTAGTCTGCCGAGAAGAATCTGGATGCAAGGCAGTACAACCAAAGACTTCTCGGAACCAATTACCACAATTACTTCTTGGAACCAATTACCACAATTACTCCATCCACAGCCGGCTTAACACTTCCAAAAAAACACAATAACTTAAGCCAATAAATGCACCAGCCAACCAACTATAATTCTTTTCTTTTCTTTTCTTTTTCACATGGGCAAAACCCAACAAGTTTGAGGTTTATTTCATTTGTTTTGTTTAGTTTTGAATTAAACTAGGGTGTCAATTACTAAGCACTTGACTTTGGTGACTACCCTTTCATTTTACCACTACTTGAAATCTCTTTCCTCTCCCTAGAAAATTAAAATTTGTTTTAATCACATTCAATGGGTTCTTTGGACCACTTGAAAATGACATCCATGCGTCTTGATGCAATAGATATTTACGGGACTTGAGATTATCCTAAAGTTGTATTAAACCGGCAAAAGTTGCAAAAAGAAAAAGAAAAAGAAAAAGAAAAAGAAAAAGAAGCTCATATGATTTTAGAATGGCATCCATGCGTCTCGATGCTATAGTCTATAGATAATTACGCCCGGAAGCAAATTGACAGGGGAAAAAAATTTATTGCCTGTGAAGTTTTAAGAGAGTGTTTGCTTTGGTAATTTCAAATTTCATACAATCTTCTCATAGGGTCCCATTTCGACGTCAAAATACCCAACAGGTCATATGGCTTCCATGACTTGGATCTTGACTGGGAGTACCCACAATCCACTTCAGAAATGGCCAACATGGGTGCCCTCCTCAACGAGTGGCGGGCTGCGGTGGCAACCGAAGCCCACCAATCCGCCGGACAACCACCGTTGGTTTTAACGGCGGCCTTCTACTACGCACCAAGCATTAATGGGCTGAACTATCCAGTCCAGTCCAAATCCAATAGCTTGGACTGGATCAACTTGATGGCCTATGACTTCTACGACCCGTCATGGGCCAAAGTGACCAACTCACATGCAGCCCTGTACGACCCGTCGGGCCCAATCAGCGGAAGTTACGGAGTCGGCTCTTGGATCCAGGCCGGGGTGAGCCCAACGAAGTTGGTCCTCGGAATGCCGTTTTACGGGTACGTGTGGCAGCTTGCGGACGCGATCACCATGGGCTTATGGCACCTGCTGATGGGCCGGTTGGATCGGGCAACGCTACGGGGAGATCTTGGGGTTCATAGCCGAAAACAAGGCCGCAACGGTGTACAATGGCACAATTGTTTCGAACTATTGCTATGCTGGGACAACTTGGATAGGGCATGATGGCACCCAGAGTATCTCTGCCAAGGTTTCATATGCTAAGCAGGAAGGGTTGCTTGGTTACTTTGCTTGGCATGTTGCAGCTGATAATAATTGGGATCTCTCAAAAGAAGGTATATAGGTCACAATCTAACCATAAATTCATGCATGTTGATATTTTTTTTTTCATTTCGATAACCAGGTGTCCGGACCAGTTTGCTACCTCGACTAGCATTTTGAAGTTAAAATTTAAAGAAAATGACGGACATATACTCCCTCATTCAATAATTTTGGTCCTGGCCTCTTGGGATTCCATGCTGTAGGTTTTGGCACTAAAAAATTACATTTCCAAAAGCAATTTCTTTTGTATCTTTTTCATGCACCGTAACAACTTAAATCCCAATAGGGATTAAAATTATTGGACGGTGGGAGTAGAATTTTTGTCGGGAAAACTCTTTTGAAATGATGGGACAGTGACATTTGATCATGAGTGCATTGATATGTAAGTGGTAAGCCATCCACAGTAATTAACCACTGCAACACTTTAAATGTACAACCAAAACTCAGGTATCTTGTGGTCGGATTTAATTCTAAAATTAACTTTTCTAATGTATGTGTTTTTTGTTTTCATTGCAGCCAAACAAGCATGGGGAGCATGAAACTCATGGAAAACAGAAAATATAACTATACAAGGATTAACCGAATAAAAGGGGTTAGGTAAAACCCTAAATTTAGTAAGCTGATGAGCTACTTTGAAGAATAACGTGGATGTATTATGATAATAACATTTATGCGCTAACCAATTTTTTGTTGGCTCGCTGTCAATTGTAATGATTTAAATAAAAAAGAAAAGTAGCAGATTTTTCACGCATAAAATCATTTATGGGTACCGACGAAGGGTTCTCCATCATGCACGGAGCCAGACTTGGATTCCACACGAGTGATCCGAACTGTTCAAAATATTTTTTCGAGTGACCTAGTGAAAATTCGGGTTGCATATCTATTTATTGAGAGGAAGGATCAAATAATGTGGGCAGAAGTGGCTCGAGACTTCAAGTGGTGAATGTCAATTAACCTGCATCATGGGCAAGTCTCACTTTCGAACCAAAGCATTAAAATTCTGTGAAGTACTAATGTCTAATTCAGTGCAACTCACTGAGCCATTTATTTCTAGGAGGGATATATGTAGAACAGCAGAAGTGCCTTTCCTATCAAGAAAGATTGTGCGTTTGTTGGTTTTTTCCCCTGTCGTGGGCACATTAAAAAAGATGCTTATCTCTTCCAGCAGATACACTAACCAGGCAGGATGTCTAGCTTTTTATATTCTAATACCAGAACCTTGCAATTCCGAACTTGCCAATGAAATTTGAAATAAGATTCGCCGACCTTCGATTAAATCGAAACTCACGCTTTCTCATCTTTGGACCATGTGACGCACAAATAGGCCTCGATCATACTAGAATTTAATAAGGTGATCTATGTTGTTTATTTCGTTCACCCCATTGAGTCGCACATTTCAAACATCGGCAAAAATATGAACGACTCACATTCATACTACTCGCTACATATATTTAGGCTATTTAGTGGGTATTATGAATTTGAGAGAAAGCTTCAAAGACAAGTTGATAATAAATTTAATAGTCCCTCGTTCTATTCTAACCGGATAAAAAATTAGTTATACTTTTAACTTGATAAGAAAATTTATATTCCATGTGGATCTTGTTTGATAAATTTTGATTACTTCTATAAATACAATATTTTAAAATCATATAAAAATTATAAATTCCAAGATATAATCAATTTAAAAGTAACACGAACTTACAAAATGAACTAGATATTAAATTAGGACGGAGGGAATATAAATTAATTAAGAAATATCATCAAATGTTTATCTTATCACATTTCTTTATTATCTATCCAAACCTTATTCGCTAGCAAACAAGTCGTTACAGTCATTTTTGAAGTATGGAAATAAATGTCTTTCCATCAAAAAAAAGTTATATGTCTATCTTACAGTATATTTAATACAAAACTTTCAATGCTTTAAAGCATAATTTTTTTTACTAAAGATAAAAATAAAAATTTAAAACAACCAGATATTGTAATTTAATTTTTTGATTTCTCTTTCAAGCCTTTGGTCATGAATTTTGACTTTTTAAATTTCTTTCATTGAGACGAATTTAACTATCTAAGTACAAAATCGTTCCCGGCCTATTGTTGTTCCTCTGCGAAAATTTGTACAGTTTTTGGATAAAAAAATAAAGGACTCTTGTGAATAATTTTTAATTTTTTACGCCAAATTAAAGATCCCAATTAGTTTTTTAATTCGGTAACTAATTTAAAAGTTATGCACGGAAGTATTTTATTTTTTTATAAAAAAATTACATGTTTTGTCGTAGAGGACCAACAATATGGGATGAATGAAGCATAAAAAAAAATTCAGCTTAAAACGCACAAAAGAATTGTGACCATGATGGTAAAAAGTAGGTGTAGAGATCATGAAAAAAAAGAGGAGAGAAGTTCAAGGGATACTTGGACAAATGGTGAAAAGTAAAAGGGGAATGCCGTATAGTGGTAAGAGCATCCGTATCAATCTTTTCAAATTTCAGACCAAATTATATTTTAAAATATCACTTTATTACTTTAGCTAGTCATTTTTAAAAAACTTACTGCATCAAACTCACTATTCTAATTTATGGTCTATTAATATAATACTTCCTTCTTCTTCCAAAATGATATTGATATGTTATTATTATTTTTTTCCTCAAACGTAATACGTATACTCTATAGCAATCAATTAAAAAAATTAAATGCTTTAATTTTTAATTTATTTGAATTTGTGCAAAAATCTTATTTTTTTGATCATTTTATCCTAAAGAGTCATAATTAATTTTGTCTCTAGAGCTCTCATAGAAACTTGATTATGAAAGCCCTATAGACAAAAAACAATTATGACAATTTAAGATAAAATGATAAAAAAATAAGATCTTCGTACTGATTCAAATAGATTGAAAATTAAGCACTGAGGTTATACCTGAACGCTACCTTCAAGGCTCCGAAATTAGTCGAGTGGCACAAAGCTGGCTCGGATCTGATTTAAAAAAGAAAACAAAAGACTCATTGGTGGGGTACAAATTAAATAGTAAAATAATATAGTATGATGAATAGTGCCTCGTTTGTTCTAAAGAGACACCGTAGCAAATGTAAACAAATTGCAAAGTAGAGAGGGAGGACAAGAGGCTGATGCAGGAGACTTTATGCTGTTTTGCTCTTTATTCTAACTTTGAGCAAGAAGTAGCGACAGTGGCGTGAATGCTCTTAGAGCAAGTTTACCAATGCTTAGGTATTCTACCTCCTCAACAGTTCACAATTCTATTTTAACTGTCAATTTTTTCTTTCACAACTACACCCACACTATCTGTTTCACTTAACACCGATTAAAATATACATTTTTCACTCTTTTTCTTTATCCTTTATTTTTAAACCGAAAAACCCACAAGAAGTTTCCCCAACTTCTTCTCTCTGTCCATTAATTAAATGTTAGTAAAAACTTGCAGTATATATTTCTATAGTTTCGGATGATGCTATGGTGTCTCCGTCCAATTTGGGGACACCGTAATTTTTGGTATAACAGAACCCTTACAAGCATAACAAAAATCATTACAAGTATAATAGAACCAAAACATGGCATAACTAAGGCATAACCAAAAATCAATCAAGGCATAATAAAAAATCAACCAAGGCATAACCAATCAAGTTATGCCTTGTTATGGTTTTGTTATGCTTATAATGGTTTTGGTTATGCTTGTAATGAATTTGGTTATGCTTATAATGGTTTTGTTATGCCAAAAGTTACGGTGTCCCCAAAATGACCGGGGACACCGAAGTCATTCCCATTTCGATATACATTCATATATATTGTATCTACATATATGTGAGATCGAGGTCTGGAGACCTCGCGATTGATCTAAAGCTTCGCCGAACCTCCGTTGAAGATTGATTTCGGGAACAGCAGAGAGAGAAACCCAGGCCTTTCTTCGTTGAAGACCTCCGTCGAGATCGATTCTGACTTCGCCGGACCTCCGGTGCAATCAAGAAATATCAATTCTTAGTACATCTTTTCCGTCAAAAGCTTCGCTGACGAGCTGATGAGTCACGGAACTGGCCGAAGTCGACAACTTCAGTTGGCGATCAAGCTGATTGGGTTTCAACTTTCACCAGCAAGAAGAGAGAGAGGAGGGAGGAGAGAGAGAAAGAAACAATAAAATAAAGAAAGGCTTTTGAACAGTGCTGAGTTAAAAATACAGAAGAACTGTTCATAAATCTTGTTTACCTCTCCTTTTAGCTCATCTGGTGCAGCATGTTTTTCTTGCCTTTTCTCTTCAAAATAGCTAAAAAGCCTTTTTCCCTCGTCTGATACACTTGCTGTTAGCATTAGCGTAGATTTTGGAGTGGAAAGTTTGGTTCTGAAATGATGTCACTTTCTCTTAAGAAAAAAAGGGGTTTGACCTTGCTGTCAGACATCAAGCAATGGATGCCAAATCCACCAACTACTTGACTTGTAAATGAGAGGCTTGACGGGCTTGGCTGTCCTTTTTGTTACCGTTTGAGATGCCACGGCAATAAACGGCCATGAGTAACTTTAGAATAAGCAGCGAAAAATGAGATGATTGGATCGAATATTTACACATATTAAATGAATCTGAGCTCTCATGGGTCCACTCAGAATTTATTTTACAAATTTTAAACTACTCAAATCATCCATGCGCTGTCTGTGGCCGTGGTTGATCCCCCTGTCGGTTTCTTTAACATTATCGAAAAACAGGAGGTGCATCTCAGATTAGGGGAAAAGGGTAATGGGGTCAATTTGCCATAACAACCTACATCAGTCAATCACATGGGTGGAAAACAGGAAAAGGTTGGCACTGCTTTGAAATTGGGCGGTAAAGCTACACCCACCGACTTGAACTTCCACCGAAACCTATACCACGCGGTTTTGGATTGTTATATAGTATTTGGTTTTATGCTTTTTCTCAAAGCTCTTCAACGAGAACTTTAGAGCTAAAAATTAATTATGTTCTTTTAAGATAAAATTATAAAAAAATAAATTTTTTGCACAGGTTTAAATGAATTGAAAATTGAAAATTTTAATTTTTTAATTTGGTTTTATGTGCATATGGTTCTCAACTTCTTGTAGGGCTCTTCAACAAGAGCCGTAGAGTTAAAAATTAATTATGATCCCCTAAGATAAAATGATTAAAAAACTAAGATTTTTGCACCGATTCAAAAAGATTGCAAAATTAAAAATCTTTATTATTTATTTTGATCATCAAGAATGGTGGGAGGGGGCAACCAACGTAACAACTCCTCTTGGTGTGACCATAGGGGCTTTCTACCAGCCAATAAAATGTCCGATTCGAGCCATAGCTGCCGTTCAGGAGGACGGGCCGTCATCACGATACCACTTTAGTGCACAGATAGTGAAAAGTTTCCCCTTTGATTTGCAAACAGGTTTCGAGCACCTGTCAGGACTCGAACCTTCGTCTTCTTTAAGGGGACCAGTGGCCCTCACCAATTGGGCTACCACCTCGGTGGTAGATTTTCTTTATTTCAACTCAACCCTTTTTTCATTTTTTTGATAATCGAAAAGGGTAGGAGGGAGCGACCAACGTAGCAACCCTCCTTGGCGTGACCATAGGGGTTTTCAACTTGCCGTGGAATGTCCGAATTGAGCAATAGCTATTGTCCGTGAGGACAGACCGTCATCACTGCACTACCTAGGCACATAGCTGGCAAAGAGCCTTCCACCCAATCCTCCAACTCATATATATTTTTTGCAACTGGAGTGGTTTGAACCCGAATGCATGCAGAGGAAAATGCACTTAAGCCCCATCACCGGTGCCAAATGGACTACCCACCCTTGTGGTTACTCAACCTTTTTGAATTTCAAAAAAAAAATCCATTTTGCTTCATTCTCCCATCAAATGGTCTATATGGAAGACGTACTGTTCTAATTTTGCCGTTTTTGATGGGTGAAGGACTGGAGCCTTGAAAACAGACTAGACTCTTTTCATAAAAAAAACAGAATAGACTAAGGCTCCGTTCCAGAAATCTTCTTAAAAAATAAGTACTTATTTTGCCACTTGTCAAAGAAAAATAAGAAGGTTTGTTCCACAAAATCCAAATAAGCAGCTTATTTCATATTTTCAAACTCAAAAATAACGTAAATGAGAAATAATTTTTCAATTTTTTTGCACAGTATTAAAGATCTCAATGAGATCTATCAAATAAGATCCATATTGATAGGAAAATTATTTGCGTAAGTACATGATTTTTGAGCTTGAAATTGTCTTCTAAAAAAATAAGTAATTCTTCAATCTTTTGTGGAACAACCCTTCTTATTAGACAAAAAATAAGAACTTAAACCCTTTCTGGAATGGGGCCTAAGACACTAAACTACTAAAGGAAGAAAGTCGCCCTGACAAGGCCGAATAGACTAAGGCCGAAAGTGGTAAAGGAAGAAAACAAGAGGTAGCATATACTTTATTAATGAGATTATACCCATGATTAGGTATATCCAAAACGGCATTGATACATTGTCCGCTTTGTGCCTTTTGAAATTTACTTTTCTATTTGGGCAATTTATTTTGTTTTCAAAAATTTTGAAAATTATCTAATAGTCTGATTCAGATTTATCAAACAAGATTCATGGAATATTACTTATAGAAAGCATCATGAATAATTATTTAAGGCGTCTGAAATATTGAAATTGTCATTCAAATTAGGACGGAGGGAGTAAGATATCATTAACCACTGTATTAGCAAGTATTGGTTTCATGAGAAATTTGGCATCAATTAAAGATATGTGATTAGGATTAGACCGTCCAGTTACACGAGTAGACAGCTCCTCACTCTGGCGCTGTTGCTCCAGCTCACACCAGAATGCAAGTGCCTTATTTTCTTTTCTGGATCGGAGAGATACTTTGTTTGGATTGCCTTTTAAAAAAAAATTCTCAACTTAAAACACTCATTACCCCTAATTCTAATCATTACTCACTTCTATCTTCAATTATTATTCTCATTTCTCTCTCTATCTCTCTCTAATCGTTACTCTCATTTTTCTTCCCACTCATAACCTTACAAAATTTCTCAAAAACTTATCAAAACATAACAACTTCTCTTTTCCAAAACCGCGTTGTATAAAGTTTCGATGGAAGTTCACCAATAGATGTAGCTTTACTGCTTTTCGGGCGGATAGAGGACGCTATGGTCAGCCTATTAGACCCTTTTTTGATAGTATGTTAACTCAAAGGGTTAGGGTGGGACCCATCCATATTTGTTGAAAGAGGAGAGTGAAGGAAAGGACACGTTAAGAAGCACTGAGCTCCGTTCTGGAACTCATTTTAAGCACTTATTTTTTAATAAGAGAATTTTAAGTTAAAAAATAATGTGTCTACGTAAATAATTTTCTTAGCAATATGGATCTTGTTTGATAGATTTTATTGAGATTTTTTATACGGTGCAAAAAAAATTTATTTACATTATTTTTAAGTTTAAAAATATAAAATAAATAATTATTTTTTACGAAAGTGTTCCAGAACCTAATGCTCATACTACAGCTTCTGCTAGAAGCTACAGTTTGTGGGATGACTGTAGAGTGTGGAGTACGTCTATTGGTTTTCCGGACAAAAGTTGAGTTACCGGCTCATCCGGGGTATAGCAACTTTTTCGCGAATTTAAACCCACATGACATCAATTGCTTGCTATAATTTAGCCACAAATGTCTGCCACCACTCTTCCATGGCCATGGCACTGACTATACCCACTCTTTTCCTCCTCTTTCTTTCCTCCAAATTCCCGTTTTCATCTGCTCAAACGTGGATCAAATCCGGTTACTGGTTACGCAGAAGCGAATTGCCCGTAACTGACATAAACTCATCCCTCTTCACTCACCTCATATGCGGTTTCGCAGGCCTGAACCCTTCCACGTACCAACTTTCCATTTCTTCATCAGATGCCCAGTCCTTCTCCACCTTCACCTCCACTGTCAAGCAAAAGAATCCAACGGTAACAACGCTTTTGTCGATCGGTGGAGGATCAGTGTATTCTTGGACTTTGCCCTCGATGGTTAGCCAATCCGAGTTCAGGAAGTCCTTCATCGAGTCCTCCATAAAAACAGCTCGATCATATGGGTTTGATGGGCTGGACTTATGCTGGCCGTATTTAATCTGGGGACTCAATACTAGATATGAAATGGCAAACGTGGACGCCCTATTCGATGAATGGCGATTGGCGATTGAATCAGAGTCAGCAAACTCAAGTGGGTCTCAACTCATCTTGACAATGACTGTCCAGCTCTCCCCATACCTTGACAATGCAAGTTTTCCAATTGAATCTATCAAGAAGAACTTGAACTGGGTACATGTGATGGCATTTGACTACTACAGGCCTACTTCGTGGAATTACACTGCTGCCTTTGCAGCATTGTATGATCCAGGAATTCAATGGAGCACAGAATCTGGAATCAATGCTTGGATTGACGGCGGGTTATCGGCTAACAAGCTTGTTTTGGGGTTGCCTTTCCACGGCTATGCTTGGACACTCGTGAACTCGAATGACACCGCAATCGGTGCACCGGCAAAGGGGCCGGCAATAACTGATGATGGTTGTATGAGGTACAAGGATATTAAGGCGTATATGCAGGGATCCGGAGCTGTTTCGGAGTATAATGCAGCCTATGTTGTGAATTACTGCGTCATCGGATCGAGTTGGATTGCTTATGATGATGTTGAGGTCGTGAAAAATAAGGTAGCTTATGCGAAAAAGAGGAATTTGCTAGGTTATTTTGTGTCGCAAGTCGAAAATGATGATGAAAATTGGGTGCTTTCTTCTCAGGCAGGTGAGTACTACACACCCCTTGTTATCTAAGTTGTCCTTTTATACAAACAATGCATTATTTCAATGTGACCGGTAAATTTGAGAAGATTTCTAAAACCGATTGTTCCTCCTGATCCACTAAGCCGACCTAAGAAGTTGGGATTTCGTCCCTGTGGAATGCTTCTGGTAGCCATTTTTAGTGGGAAATTTATAGAAATAGAACTCTTAGTTTTGCTCATTCTTATTTTCGTCCTTCAAGTATTAATTGCAACTCTTTTGATTTTCAAGTTTGGTTTTTGTATCAAGTTAGTCCAATTAATAACATCTGTCAGTTAAATTGGAAGGAAAAAATCAGATTGATAACAATTTGGACGTTGCAGTTCGTACCAAGTTGGTCTAATTGATGACGTCTTCCCTCAATCTGACTTTTTTCGTCTAGTTTAGTTGACAAAAGTTATCAATTGGACTAATTTGGTACGAAAACTAAACTTGAATGTCAAAAGAGTTGTAATAGATATTTGAAGGATGAAAGTGAGACTCAGATGAAATTAGGAGGATCATTTATATAAATTTCCCTTTTTTGGCCAAAAAAAAAAATGCACGATTTTGGAACTTTTTCACTTTTTTTTTTTTTGCTTGGCAAACGAAACAATTTTATTAGCTCGAAAGGGGTACATCGAGGGAAAGGAAAAACAAGAGTGAGTCAACTTACTCACCACACGACAGAGAAAAAACAAAGGAAGAGCATCCAACCGAAGGTTGGATGACACAACAATACGAACCCAAACCTTAAAGCTTCAACTTACGGATTCCACCTAGAAAGCTCCTAAAATCCTCCACCGAATAAACCCTGATGTCATACTTTGCTTTTATCCACATAGCCACCCTTGTCTTGACTAAATCCCCAACCTCACTCGCGGACCTTATAACATTATTGAAAATGAGGTCATTCCTCGCAAGCATTTGATCCTTATTTGATCCAAACCTTATAACTTTTTCACTTTTTGGTGTACGTCTTCTGTTCAAAATGGGTTTGCTATCGAAAAAACATTTGATCCTTATTTGATGGCAGTCCATGGAGGGAAAATGTTGTTGCGTCGAAAATCCCGAATCAAATGTTGGAGATATTTCACAAAAGAGTCATGATAACGAAAAACTGTAAGAACTAGGGAACACAATTGTCATCAAGAGGACTATCCCCGAGAGCCTCTAAGTATAGTTGAAACTAATTTTGGGCAATATATGATCATTGTGTTTTTCCATTGGAATGGTTAAGAGTGTTCTGTTTCTCTTGTCTACTGCTAAATTGTCTTCTCACATTTCTCTCTAATGCACAATTTTATAGCACTAGAAGATGAGAAAAATCCGGTCATAGCACCAGAAGGTGAGAAAAATCCCGTCATAGCACAAAAAGATGAGAAAAATCCCGGGAGGAACAAGAGACACTTCTTGTTAATCATGCTTCCAACGGCAGCTACAGTTACCCTTGTACTAGTTTACTCGTCATGGTACAAAGGTAATAAGTTCTTTCAGCCAAGAAAAGTTTGTGCGTAAATCATTTCCCTTCACCCTTGTAACGTTCCACATGTTTTTTTCATTGGTTATAGGACATATGGGCGAAGGAAAAGAATCGCAATCTTTATTCAAAACTAGTATGGGATCTGTTGAAAACGCAAATGCTCCTAATTTGCTATTATATGGACTCACTGACCTTGTAGAAGCTACCAATAATTTTTCGTTTGAAAATAAGATCGGAGAGGGTGGATACGGACCTGTTTACAAGGTAAAACTATTCATCTTCGCATAAAATCGAGAAAATAAAACTAAATACGTGGTGTCTATTTCGCCTGCAGGGTGTATTACATAATGGACAAGAAATAGCAGTAAAGAAACTTTCCAGAACTTCTACACAAGGATTTGAAGAGTTCAAGAATGAGGTGATGCTTACCGCTAAACTGCAGCATGTAAATCTTGTAAGAGTTCTTGGATTTTGCACCGAAAAAGAACCGATGTTGATCTACGAATACATGCCGAACAAAAGTCTGGATTATTATCTCTATGGTTAGCAATCTTTAATGCTTCTAAAAGAATGGTGAACAATAATTGAGTGTGGTTTTAACATGAGGTGTCGAAAATGTTTTAACTATGCAAATCTCTTTCGCGTAGATCCAACCAGGAGATTACTTTTAGATTGGGATAAACGAGTTCAAATCATTGAAGGGGTTACTCAGGGGCTCTTGTATCTCCAAGAGTACTCAAGATTGACAATAATTCATAGGGATTTGAAAGCGAGCAACATTTTGTTAGACAACGAGATGAAACCCAAGATCGCGGATTTTGGCATGGCTAGAATTTTCCAGAAAGATGAATTCGAAGCTAACACTAGCCGGATTGTTGGAACGTAGTAAGTGCCTTGTTTTTTACAATACACGCTACCTAATGTGTTTTAGTCTCAAATATTACCCATCTAGTTATCTGTTTTTGTTCACTTATGCAAAATTGCAGTGGTTATGTACCTCCTGAATATGTAAAACGTGGCACATACTCCACCAAATCAGATGTTTATAGCTTCGGAGTTCTTCTTTTACAAATCATTAGCGGGAAACGGAATAATTGTTTACATGGCCCTCGTGAAGACTTGAAACTCCTTGACTATGTATGTAATTCTGAAAATTGTGACATGAATATTGCGAATTGATTTCCTTCATGTGAACTCTAAAGATGCACTGCATCGAAATACTTCAGGCATATGATTTGTGGAGGTGTGGGAAAGGCATGGAGTTCATGGATCCATCGCTCGACGATACAAATTCATCTTGTAAATTAGTGAGATGCATGCAAATAGCTTTGCTATGTGTCGAAGAAAATTCTGCTGATAGACCCTCCATGTTGGAACTCTCGGTGATGCTGAAAAATGAAACAGCCTCCATGAACATCCCCAAAAGACCTGCTTTTTCTACAAGAAGAGATGAAAATGAAGATGAAGTTCAAGAGTCTACATCTCAACAAGAAATTTGGTCAGTTGGTGATGTATCCATTACCCAAATGGTAGCCCGATGAAGGTTAATTCTCCTTTTCTTCATGACTAGAGTAAGCCCCGTAACAGTTCATTTTTTTTTTTTGTCTGGATTTTGCTTTTGCTGTCACATCTTTCTGAAGTTTGGGCAAATATGATTATTCCTATCCCTATGTGTATATTGCCAGAAATACAACTTGTCTTGCTTCAATTTCCTAGTAGGTGAATCGGCTCTGGAACAATCATTGCTCCTTTTAGTTCATCAAAATTTCAAGAAGACATGAGCTAGCTGCTAGCCATCTGCAGTGTTGTTAGTCTGTAAATTTTCGTCATTATTCTTTGACCAGGTATAGTAATCACAATGATGGTATGCATTCAATACCTTGCAAGCAATTAGGAATTTGAACCAAACTCCTCATAATTGGGCCCCCGGGAGTGGGCAGTGGATTTGGACTTTGGACCCCCTAGATGAGTTGAGGTGCGCGTAAGGTGATCTGAGTTATTAAAAAAAAATATATATATATATATATATATATTAATGGTAAACCATCGGATTAAGGTCCTTTTAGTTACAATGTACCATATAATGAGTTGATATCCTAAATTTTAAAAAACTGAGATAACAATTTATATGTACTTCAACTCGAAATAATTGACGATGGATGAAGTCGTCGTCCACTGAAATTCTAGTTTTGAATGCATTATACACAATCATTGTGAGACAAGCTCTTTTACAACATCTTAAAAGATAATTTCATGCACTCCACTAACTTGGCTGAGGTGGAGGAGTTTGGACAGGCGAAATTCTTTAAAATGAGAAATGTTATGATACACGAAAAAGAAAACATAAAAGTGTCCATAAATGAGAAGAAGCCATCCATTCTCTCTTTCATGGACACTTTTATGTTTTTTATGTTATGTATCCTACCCAAGCCCCTCGGAAACTGAGTCAAATACCCCTTGCATTTCGTTGCAATTGTTGAGTAGTCATATGTGGATAACCGGCTGTTTTTTAGGGTGACAGCTTGACTACATCTCAATTAATTTTGGGCTTCGGACAAACCTCCAATAACCCCAAAGTTTGAAATATTTAACCTTCGTGGATTTTGAACTTGTGAAATCTTGAGGGCAAAGCCTTTTTCGTTGCGTTCCCAAACCTACTTCTACACCTTGGGCCTTGGGGTTCATGACAAAGATTGTATTCCATCAGCATTTTAAGAGTCAAGACGTCATTTTCTTTTTATTGGCTAATTGGTAAAAAAAAAAAAATAATAGTAGACGGGCAATTTCGTATTGAAAATAGAAAAGTCAAAGATAATAAGCACTTTTTTTTAAAGTCAAAACAAAAATTTTATTGATCTAAAAAAGGTTTACAAAACAAGCCATTGTTGGCAAGAAGCCAACAAAGAAAACACCCAATGAGCCTAGCTGAAAACTTCTAAAGGGTCTTTACAGGTGAAAAATGTAACATGAAAGCCCATAAATAATCTGTAATCCAAATACATCTATCAAGCCCAAAATAGGCTTATAGACCACATAGGTCATGCCAAAAACCATGAGAACCAGCCCGTAGACAGATTGAATAAGCATTATAACATGCTTTTTTGACCTTATAGCTTTTGGACCGAGCTGGTCGACCCTCTTTTTTTTGTAAACAGATTGAATAAACTAAAACCTAGATAGTGGAGTTAGCAGGAAAAACCATAATAAAAAAAAAAAAAAAAATGGCGATCTTCTCCTAGAAATTAACATCTTAATTGGCGTGAATAGTTTTAGTTGTAGTGGGTGTTTTTAATTTCTCAGAAAGAAGTTTTATTCTAATTTTGTAATCTCTAGAAGCCGACCCACCTGAACATAATACCTGTGTTCGTACATGTTGAAAAAGGAAAGCAGTGGAAGAGTGCGTGTCGTGTTCCAGAGACATTTCTCTGAGAAAATCTTTTCCCTAGATTAACTTCTTTTCTTTGCTGTTAGTGTCTGGACCAACTTTACCCTTTAGTTGCTTTTTTGATGATTTAGGCAATCATATCACTCAAAATTTTGAAAAATTTGTCCAAGTAATTATGTTCTATCAAATAAGATCAATATTGCATAAAAAAGGTTTCATTTAAGTTAAAAATCATAGTTAATTTTTTGAGAGGTGTAAAATAATGAAAGTGTCATTCGGTATGGGATAGGGAGGCAATCTTTATGAATGCTGCTACAGGCACAGCAAGAGGCGCACAGCAGCCACGCACAGACCGCTTTTGTGCCGGTCTCGGGTCCCGCAAAGATGATCGGAGCCGCTCATTTTGTTTAAAATACATCGTTTAGGGTCCCTGCAAAAAATCACCTCAATCCGATATCGGGAAGGATGTTTACGAACCATCCAATTTTGCTTCAAATTTTAGCCTAAAATTTGAAGCAAAATTGGATGGTTCGTAAACATCCTTCCCGATATCGGATTGAGGTGATTTTTTGCAGGGACCCTAAACGATGTATTTTAAACAAAATGAGCGGCTCCGATCATCTTTGCGGGACCCGAGACCGGCACAAAAGCGGTCTGTGCGTGGCTGCTGTGCGCCTCTTGCTGTGCCAGTAGCTTTTTTGAATCTTTATTGGGTTCTTGGGGGCAATTACTAATAACTAGAGGCCGGAGCACACGCGATGCGTGTGCAAGTCAGATTTTCACAACATTTTTTTAAAAATGCTTCCCACTTATTGTTTGATTAAATTTTCACAAATGTTGTAAAAATTCGACTTACATACGCATCGCGTGTGTCCCGGCTCTAGTATTTGTTATTAGCAAATATGCACGTTAGGCAGAAGGCATCATTCCAAAGCAAGAACATGTTCAGCGATTTAAAGATTGTACACTGATGTTTTGCCTTCATTAAACAACGGTTTTGCCTTAATTATCATGTCTTGTAATTAGCTTTTCTTATTATGCACGGGTGAAATTAACATAATCTATCAACATAACTAAAAGAAAACATACATAATGGTAGCAATAAATATGAAAAAAAAAAATCGAAAACTGAACAGTAACAAAAAAAGAAACAACTCTCGGTATAATAATGCTAAATTTTGAAAATGAGTTATGATGACAGTTTCATACTCATATCTAAACTATTAAAACACGATGAACTCCTAAAACAAAATAAATTGACAAATTCAAATAATTGGATAGCATGCAACTCCAAATGTTGTAGAGCTATTGGTCATCAAATTCCAATCTTCGCTTCGCTACCTGCAAAAGGAACACATAAGAACATTTAATCATTTGTTAGTGTATGATTTGTATTGAAGTAAAAATTAACTGAATGGATAGCAAACAATTTTTTCTTAATAAATATATATTATTACCTTTTGCCGAGATTTTTTTCCCTGCTTCTCTGCTTGTTCTGTAAATTGTTGCTCCACTTCGTCCAAAGCTTCCGAACATATGATATCAGTCTCGATCTCCTCAAGCATAGCTCTCAATGCTCTCATATCCATGAAATTTAGTTTCAAGTTTTTGAAGATTGTTGCTTTAGGCCATGTGGGCGAGAGGTTATTAACTATAGCCTGAACCAAATTCTCAATGTTTGCCTTGCAGCCTTTTTTCCTTAGACTATGAAATTGGTTTTCTTTGTTTAGAATGTGCGCTCTCACAGTTGAGTTTGGCATCATTGGCCCTTGCTCAAACTCCATCCACAAACAGCTAGTGGACGTTATGCTCGTCTTCCATTAAAGCATTCATCAAATGTGTAACATTTTCTATGACATGTCTTTGAAATATTGTTCGCTTCACATGCATCCAGCTTGGTGATAGAAGGTCTACTATTTTTCCTATAAGGTATTGTTCACTTATATTTTCTCCAACATTTTGCAAGGCTCGACATGCCTCTATTTTTTGTCGAACAAAATTTTCAACTGGTAAGCGCGCCCTCCCTTTGACGTTTAGAATCAAAATCGTATACTGCATTCAACATATCTAAGTGATCATTACGACGCAAACATGGAGGAGGCCTCATGAAAACCTGCATAAAATGTTATATATACAATCACTTGAACTTAAAAGTTCTCAAGCGAAACAATTTACGACCTGTGTAAGTTTAAAAACTTATTTAGAATCTCTATAGGGGTAAAAAAGAAGGTGTTCATAATCACGTACCGGTTCAACCACTCCATAAATCGTATATTTCAGTTTAAGATTTTTTTTTTAAAAAGAACACCAACTTGCATGCATATATAACAAATTATCTTCAAAATGTGAAATGGAAAGAAAATAGAAGTTATAAGCTTCAAAAAAAATGAAAGAAAAAAGGAAATTCATTGATGAATATAAATAGAAAAATGGACTCACAACCTTCCGAAAATGAAGTGGCACGACTTCGTTAGAACCACAGAATTTAGCCGGAGTTACTTTGCATGCATCTGCTTGGTGAATGTCATTAACCTGACCAAAGCACCAAATAGCTAGGATATCAACAAAATATTGCTCAACATTTCTTGAGAAATAAGCTGAATGCCTTTAAGCATATAAACTGAAGCATACAACAGCAAGAACACAACAGCAACAAACTACGTACCTATATGTATTTCTCCCACAAAGACAACTAAAAAGTTATCGAACACCAGATTTCACCTATACAAAAGTTCCTACTCAAACTCCACCTCAAATAACTCCACAATAGCATTCTCTGATAGCCATCCAAGGCATATTTCCCCCCCCCCCCCCCCCCCCCCCCCCCCCCCCCCCCCCCCCCCCCCCCCAAAAAATATATATATATATATATATATATATATATATATATATATGTGGTGTAATCGTAATACTACTTGTGTTCCATCTCAGGAAGATGCTTGCAGGTGATAACTTACCATAAAAAATAAACAAAAAGAGACATGGAATTCTCATATTCTAGATATTCAAAACACTGTTATTAACCTTATTCCCTTCTCTTCTATTGGGCCTCTTCTATCACTTCTACTCTCCAAACAATGCAACCGTTAAAAGCACAAACACCATATTATTTTACAAAAGTAATCAATTATGTAAAAAACAGAGCCGAAAGATACCAAATAGATCGTAATATATATCTTAATTTCAATTATGAATTCGATCAACAGTACTATTATGAATTCGATCACACAAAAAAGAACGACCATGCACCTTGGGAGCAAATTCCTTAATAAAATATAAATATATATATATATATATATATATATATATATATATATTTTTTTTTTTTTGAACCAATTTAAGATCCGTGTTGATGTTTGAATTTCCAATTTAAGACCATGGTATACTCTGTGTATGCAAGTCGAATTTTGATAAATTGCACACAAAAATCAGAAGTTATTCGCGCAAAACTTATCGAAATTCAACATGCATGTGTGCCCCAGCCTCTATCGTAATTATTTTGAGTGCTACTTTCCGGAAATTAACCTCAAAGGCTTTAAAAAAAAAAAAAAGAACTGAAACAAACCTGCTTATACTTCTTCTCCCCCTCCCCGTCCGCCGTCCAGACCACGAACTCCGTCGAGAAAATGTTGGTCAGCTTCGCCCGTACCTGTTCCTTCTCCGGTCGTCTTCTTCGCCCGGTGAAAAAGCAGTAAGCTAAAAGCAAGTTTTGACAGAAGAAGACATTAATACAAACACCTGGTAGTCAATAGAGAGAAAGAGATAGTACCCTTAATTTACAAAACTCTCTTCACCGCAGGTATGAACTTCTGAATCTGAAATAGGAAATAAGAACATCCTGAAAGAGGTGAAAAGAAAAAGAAAAGCTATCAGTCAGAGTAAATTTAGGTTTCCACTACCGTTTGCTTTCAGCCCGAACAAATTGGAAATACGGAATTAAAGGACTAAACAGATTCATCAGGTAAACAAAATAGATTAATGAAATAAGCAAACAGAGCAATTCATTTGCTAAAATTTCCAATGCTCTTACTTACGGATTAAAGACCTTACCGTGGCTTAGACGACAATCACGACGACGAAGGACGTCTTCAGATGCTTGCAACTTCGTTGGACGACACTCTCTCTCTCTCTTCCTCTCGCAAGGAATGACAAAACGATGGGGGTAGGAGAAAAAGGTGTACAAAACACGCAACTCCAAAGTCGTTCAAGTTTTCAACGCATGAATAGGTCATGGGTGTGGGAGCGGTTGAGAGAGAGAGACATGGGGGTGGGGCGGTTGAGGGGAGAGAGAGAGAGTGTGTGTGTGTGTGGAAGGTAGCGTGAGAGGGGGAGAAGGCGCTGGTCGTGGATGGGAAGGGTTTTTTTTTTTTAAGAAAAAATAGGAAGTAAAGGAATAATAACTGTTTTAGGTTGATTTTTTTTTGCTTAAATATCTAAAATACCCTCACAATTAACTGTTTTGTTGTGTTTAAAAGGGCTTTTTTGGAAGAAAAAAAACATGACAAAAAGAGGAGACACCAAAAGGTGCTCTCCCTTTATATATTAGAATAGATAGATTAATCATATTTTCACAGTTATAGTAAACATATTTATCTGTTTCTACCAAGATCTAAAATCTAGATTCTATAACAGAATCTGAATTAGTAGAATGTAAAATCTATATCTATAGCTATCGTAACTCTAATCCACACACCCAAATACATGTCCCAAGAGCAGCCAAAAATTGCCCTGAAATGAAAGCAAATGGAAGTTTGGACCGAGTCGTTATTGACTACAAAGACGGGAAGTTATTAACACGGCCACGTATTGAGACGTCTATTGTCATGATCGAATTGGTTATACATCCAAAATCTTGCCTGCCAACTGCCAAATTGTGACGTATGAGAGAGAGAGAGAGAGAGAGAGAGAGAGATTCTCAATCTTTTGGAATTGAAATTTTCTTCGGGTAGGCTTTTTTGCTTCGTTCTTAAATATTATCACAAATAATAGTTTCAATCTCAATCCTCATTCTAGCAAATTTAAGAGTTTGTAACATTTTTTAAAAACACTTTCACGTTTGTGTTTGTACTCGCATTCCTGCTCATTGTTGTGCCCCAAGGATCGAAACCAAACACAACTGCCAGAGGTTTGCACTTGTGTGCTAAAATGGAACTCCATACCAGACCAAGCCTCGTGGTTGAAACACAAGGCAAGTAGATGAACATTTACACAAGTGGGTGGGAGAGGAAATGTGAAGTAAAGAGGGAGTGGAGTCATGGGGTCTAGTGGCGGCGGCCGCCACGAAAAGAATTTTAGAATTGTAATTATTATATGTGCAGTAAAAAATTATATCCCAAACTTATATACTTGAGGGAAATTTGATTTTTCTCTTAGATGAGTGGCAGCTCCAGAAATTTGTATTCGGCTGTTCAAAAATTACTTTACCTCTACTTATTGATGTATTAACCAATACTCCAATACACGTGCATAGCTCTTCATATGTTAGTATAAACAGGGCAAACCAAAAAACATAACCTCTATTTCATAAAAAGTTAACCACGAGGTGAATGAAAACTTAAAAATATGGTACAAAAATTGAATATTTTTTTTTTAAAGTTGTTATATTGCGTAGTAGACAAATTTTTTATCATGGAGGGAGTTAAATTTTACAATTATTGTAAATGAGTTCTCATATTTTGTGTCAACGTTTAACCGGCATATTAATCTATTAAAACCCTTTTAAAAGAAATTATAACGAGTTGCTTGCCAACCTTTGTGTACGAGGATATTGTAACGAGTTGTTGAGACCAACCTTTTTTAAAATATGTTGCTCGCTAGGATGAAATGATGTGACATTAAAAGTTAGACATTGAATTTTGTGTACCTAATAGGGGAATTTTGTGTACCTAATTGGGCCGTATCATTAATCCAACCTAAGCAACCTTATTAAAACCTAGGATAAACGTACGCCCTATCAAAATTTTTAAAATTTTCCTATAGCTATGGAGAGATATTTTAAAAGGAAGGAACGATCACAAACATCAATTTTTACACGTCACAACGAGCCTTTATGTACGAGGATATTTGACCCCAGTGATAGAAAATTCTGGGTCCACCCCTGAATGTATCAATTACCCAAACGGTAGCCCGATGAAGGTTGATTCTCTTTTTTTTCATGACTAGAGCAAGCCCCGCAACAGTTCATTTTTTCCTTAGGATTTTGCTTTTGCTGTCATATCTTTCTGCTCGTTGTTGTGTCCCAAGAATTAAAACCATACACACACAAACAATGAGTTTTACGTGATTATCCAAGATCGTACATCCACGGAGGAATCAGAACAATCTCACTAGAAACAGACTGAAGCTTTACGAGTGGAGTTCTCTCCCGACTCACTACCCCCTCTTTCTCTCTGTTTACATTGCTTAACCCTGCAGAATACATCGCCGGAGGTTTGCACTTATGGGCTAAAATGGAACTCTTGTTCATCCTCCATGCCAGACCAAGCCTTTACCCCTGGTGATTGAAACTAGGGCTGTAAACTAGCTGAATCCTCTTAAGTTTGGCTCAAATTCGTTGAGGTACTAGTCTGGCTCGAGTTCGGCTTGGGTTCGATTCGAACTTGAATAATTTGGCTAGAATTTGGTTCATTACCATTTTTCAAAGCTCGGGTTTAGCTCGTTAAACTAAAACGAACCAAGCTGAGTCGAGCCAAATCTAGGCTCGAATTGAGTTTGTCAAGGATTGGATTTGGTTCGGCTCGACTCATTAAACTCAACCACATCCAAACTCTCTCATTGGTCATATAAAATTTAGGAGAAAAATAAGTATTAAAATATATAAAATTAACCTTGAAATTTTTTATATTTGCATATAGACTCTCAATAATTATTAATTATATTTAACCACAGGTTCACGAGCCTAACCGAGCAAAATACTATAAGGTTTAGGCTCGGCTTATATATCAAACGAGCATAAAATTGAGGTTCATTTAATAAACGAATCGAACTCGAATGAACTCTTACTGAGCCGGGCCTCGAACAGTTCAAGAATGGCACAATTAATTTACAATCCTAGTTGAAATACAATGGTAGTAGATAAATATCTACCCAAGTGGATGGGAGAGGAAATGCCGAAGTAAAGAGGAGTGGAGCCATATCTCCATCGATTAGTCAACACTCAGCTCCATCGCCATCATGCATGTTCTTCTTAAAAAATAAGTACTCTTATTTATTTAGAATTTTTAAGTTTAAAAATAATGGACATAATTTTTTGAGCAATATAAATCTTGTTTGGTAAATGCAGATGAGATCTTTTGAATGATGAAAAAAAAAGATCAAAAAATTAATTTCATAAATACATTATTTTCAAATTAAAAAATTACAAACAAGTACTTACTATTTTTAAAAGACTACTCTAGCTAATTAAATAGACAGAGATGTTTTATAGGACTTTGACTTTTTAAAATACTACTCTAGCTAATTAAAAATAGACAGAGATACTTTATAGGACTTTGACTTTTTAAAAGACTACTCTAGCTAATTAAATAGACAGAAATATTTTATAGGACTTTGACTTCTACAACGTGAAAGTAAACTCACATTAACATGGAGATGGCTTGGCCTTTGACTATTACAGTTCTTGCGAGATAAATAGAGTATGGGCAGTGGTCGAGAGGCTAGACGAAGTAGAATGTAAAAGAAATGTCTTTTAAGTCCTCAGGACGCAGGTACATATAGTTCAAGGTTCAAGAACAAGAGGCACTCCAGGCTCCAGCCATGCGTTCTGTTTCGTTTTTGAAAATTCAAGTCAGTTATCGACGTACAGAAGTTTTAATCTGGATGCTTTTTCCGAAGTCAAGAAAAATTCCAAGCTCGGCATTTTAGACCAATGCGTGCAAAGCCAACATATAGATTCATTGATCATATGCCAAAAGAAATAATGCTTTAACAAAACAACAAACTACTCCAAATAAAAACATTCCAATAGACTAATTACCCATTATCAGGGGCGGAGGCACATGACTACAAGGATGGCGGCCGACCCCACTGGTTGTCAAATTTTCCTTTAAAAGGTATATTTTTTACTCAATTTTTACTAATTTGACCCCAAATTTTCATAGGAATAGGTATAATTCAGCTATTTTAACTTCACAAAAAATCTCTAAATTGCGTCAACTTTTTTTAAGTGCATATGAATCTAATTTTTAACCTCATTAACCAAAATTCCTGACTCCGTCCCTGCCCATTACCTATCTATAATGAAAAATGTTTTTTTTTTCTTCTTTTTTGAGTGTGGGTGTATTCTCCTCCAATAAAAACCATTAGATCTACGTTCGCATTTTAATTGTAGAAGAAGAAGATCAAGGGTTCACAATCTTATGATCAGGACTCACGGTCTACCTAATAGTTATAAATTCATACAAATTTGGTTCAATGGTTAAGTTCAGATCCTCTGTGCCTGTAGGATATGGTGGGATCATATATACCTTTGGTCTCGACAAACGTGCTATGAGACCCACTGCAAATATGACTATGTGGTGCTGAGAGTATAGTAATACTCTTTGACCGATATGAAAAGTAAAGTATTTGCATATCAATTATCTGGTCAAAAGAGTTGTTAAGAAAAAGCGAAAGATGTATTATTGATTAACTATGAAATAAAATCATTCTAATTATAATCAAATCATAATCTCAAGATCACGATTTGATCGCAATATTATTTCGTATATGCATTTATTCTAACATTCTCCATCAAACTCAAGTAGGTCTACCAACTTGAGTTTGAAAATGCTAGAACATCCAAGTAAAAAGAAACCAGGAGCCGTCACGCCACGCTAAGCCAAGCCAAGTCAAACTCAAGTAGGTCTACCAACTTGAGTTTGAAAGAAAAGAAACAAAGAAGCCATGAATCGAAAAGCAAAGAGCGCTGGTTGTGAAGAGACGCGCTGGTGATGAAGAGACGTTCTGGTGAGTGAAAGCAATCGAAAAGCGTGGAGGGGATTGACAAAGTAACTAACTGCCCGGCGGACGGCAGCGAGGCTTAAGCCACCCACCAGGAGCGAATATCCACAGTGCCTAGATCTTATAGCTCTGATACCATGTTATGAAAAAGCGAAAGATGTATTATTGATTAACTATGGAATAAAATCATCATAATTACAATCAAATCACAGTCTCCAATTATGAGCAATCATATTTTAAAACTTTACTCAAGCAAGAAGTAATGGATAATCAAACTCAGAGTCCTATTGATTGAGAATTTTTCATCTAAGCTATATATAACAAACGTGTTTGAGACCCTCGGATCCGATGTTTGTAAATCCTGCATCCGTAATCCAACTTGATTAAAAAAACATCTCTTGTACCTTTCATCAACTTTTTCCCCCTTTCCAACTTACCCATCATCTTAATTTTAGTCACTGATACTTTTCGAAAAAGAAAGATGTTATTTTGGGACAAGAATAAACAAATTCATCCAACTTTACCTCAACTTTCAAATATGATATTATTTTCAAGGGATATAACTCCAATGGAATCCTTCGCAATCCTTTCTCATCCTAACCTATATATATATACTAGTACAATTCATGACAAAACACATCCCCTTGTGTCCAATGGCTTCCAAGTATTCCCTTTTCTCTCTCTTCTTTTTCCCTCTCCTATCTCTCCACTTCCACTTCTCAACAGGACAAACTTTTGTGAACTCCGTTTATTGGTTCCCTGACAGTGGTCTAGCAGCATCAGATATAGACTCCACTTTGTTCACTCACATATTTTGTGCTTTTGCTGATCTTGATTCCAATACAAAGCAAGTTATTATTTCCTCCTCAAACAACGCCTCATTTTCTCAGTTTACCAAAACTGTCCAGCTTAAAAACCCTTCTGTCAAGACCCTTTTGTCCATCGGCGGTGGCTCTGCCGACAGGACCGTCTTTGCTTCTATGGCTAGCCAATCAGCTTCTCGGAAAAGTTTCATTGATTCTTCCATAAGATTGGCAAGGTAAGTAATGTTGCAATTTTGAGAAATCAATCCCAGTAAGGTTATAATTAGGTTTATTCCATTTGTATTGTTTTTTTAAGAACAATTGTTAGCTAGGAATAATTCGTCCCATTAATTAATTATTGTATGCAAAAAAGAAGTTTTGCGTAGATAAAAGATGCACCTTTTAGGTTTGAACTAAAAGACATGTCTTCGCCCTAAGGTGTCAATTACTAACCACATGACTTTTGTGAAAGGTTTGACTTGAAATTTCGTTCCTCTTTCTTACGAAATTAATTTGTTTTATCACATTAATTCAATTTTTTTCTTTTTTTTGGAACACATGAGAATGACTTGGTACTCCATGCGTCTCGTGCTCTAAAATGATGTAGGAAAAGATTGGGGTGTTTCTATATTTTATTTCTATTGCTTTAGAATAAGATTTTTACTAGGAATATTTTCGTTTAGTTTAAAATTATTAACTTTTTATATTCGGTTTGATTTTAATTTCTACCTTTATTAGGATTCTTGGTCTACAAGAATTAGGATTTTATTTTAATTAATTAGAAAATATCTTTTCTTTAATGCCGCTTGTTTTGACATAATTTAAGATTTCCTTTTCAGTAGGATCTCTAGGGTTATGGTCTTATAACAAGGGCCAATAAGATTTTTATTTTTTACTAGGAATTTTTTCACTTAGGTTAGAATTATTAATTTTCCATATTCGGTTTGATTTTAATTTCTCCCTTTAAACAAAAATATTCCTAGTAAAAATCTTATTCTAAAGCAATAGAAATAAAATATAGAAACACCCCAATTTTGTCCTACATCATAAAATATTTGTGAGACTTGTGATTGTCATAAAGTTGTATTAAATTAACCATCAAAATTTGCCACAAAAAAAAACTCGTATATATTATTTTAGAATTAAAACAGCATATCGTCTTATTGATCTCCCAACGCTTTGTTAACAAGCAACTGTAACCTAGTTTTCTTTATTCTCTTTACCAAATATGCACTTTAATGAGCTGCAAATGTGTATCAATTTTGGTGTCTCAAGGGAGTAATTCTTTTGTGATTTTAATATTTAAAGCTTAATTCACCCTCAAAAGGGTAATATTGGAAATTCAAAGGCGGACCACCTGGGGTGGTAGCATAATGGCTAGTGAGTCACTCCAAGTCTCCAACATGGATGTCAAAAAGTTGTGAATTCGCGGTGTGCTATTGACGCTCCCTCGAATGTTGCAATCCAATTAGCCCACCTTCTGGTCCACTTCACCATGGGTGTTTGGAGCAATAGCCAAAAACCAAGTGTGACATTGCCTGAAAGGAGAGTCATCTTATGTCTGGTAGCGAATTGATGAATTCCACTAAATCTTCTTAAAAAATAAATACTTATTTCAATTTTTAAAACTTAAAAATAATGTGCTTATGAAAATAATTTTTTAATTTTTTTTAAAAGATCTCATTGAAATCTTTCAAACAAAATTCATATTACATATTTTTAGATTTTAGTAAGCTCATAATCTTTTGCATAGGGTCCTTTTTTGATGTCTAGATACCCAATAGGTCATATGGCTTCCATGGCTTGGATCTTGACTGGGAGTACCCACAATCCACTTCAGAAATGACCAACCTGGGTGCCCTCCTCAACGAATGGCGGGCTGCGGTGGCAACCGAGGCCAAATCCTCCGGAAAACCGCCGTTGCTTCTAACCGCGGCCTTCTATTACGCATCAAGCATTAATGGGCTGAGCTATCCGGTCCAATCCATATCCAATAGCTTGGACTGGATCAACTTGATGGCCTATGACTTCTACGACCCTACATGGGCCAAAGTGACCAACTCACATGCAGCCCTATACAACCCATCGGGCCCAATTAGCGGAAGTTATGGAGTCGGGTCTTGGATCCAGTCCGGGATAAGCCCAAAGAAGTTGGTACTCGGGATGCCATTTTACGGGTACGCATGGCGGCTTGCGAACGCGAATAACCACGGGCTTATGGCACCGGCTAATGGGCCGGTTGGGTCGGGCAGTGGGGCGATGCGTTACAGGGATATCATTGGGTTCATAGCCACAAACAAGGCCGCGACAGTGTACAATGGTACAATTGTTTCAGACTATTGCTATGCTGGAACAACTTGGATAGGGTACGATGGCCCCAAGAGCATCTATGCCAAGGTTTCATATGCTAAGCAGAAAGGGTTGCTTGGTTACTTTGCTTGGCATGCTGCAGCTGATAACAATTGGGATCTCTCAAAACAAGGTAGGTCTAAATCTAACCATAAAATTTATGTTTTTTGTTTTATAACCAGGTGTCTGGATCAATTTGCACACACCTCGACTAGCATTTTGAAGTTACTAAAATTTAACGAAAATGAAAGACATATACTCCCCCGTTCAAAAATTTTGGTCTTGGCCTCCTGGGATTCCATGCCATTTTGGCACTAAATATTTAACTTTTCTAATGATGTGCTTTTTGTTTTCATTGCAGCCAAACAAGCATGGGGAGCATGAAACTCATGGAAAACAGAAAATATAAAACTATACAAGGATTAGCCGAATAAAAGGGCTACGTAAAACCCTAATTTAGCAAGCTGATGAGCTACTTTGAAGGATAATGTGGTTGTATTAATGATAATAATTATCATTTATGCGCTAACCAATTTTTGTTGGTGCGCTATCAATCGTAATGATTTAAATAAAAAAGAGAAGTTGCAGATTTTTCACGCATAATTCTATGGCGACTGACGAAGGGTTCACCATTATGCACAGAACCCACGTTTAGATTCCACATAAGTGATTCAAACTGTTCAAAATATTTTTCCTAGCGGCCTTATAGAGAGAAAATTTGAGTTGTATATCATATCTATTTATTGAGAGGAAGGATCAGATCAAATAATGTCGGCAGAAGGGGATCAAGACTTCAAGTGGTCAATGTCAATAACCTCCTCGATCACTTTCGAACCAAAACATTAATTCTGTAAAGCACTAATGTCTACGTCAGCACAAGCTGCACAACTCACAGAGCCATTTTTTTCTGGGAGGGATGTAGAACAGCAGAAGTGCCTTTCCTATCAAGAAGGATTGTGGGTTTGTTGTTTTTCCCCCTTTCGTGGGCACATCAAGATAGACGGTTACCTCTCCGAGGGGAGACAATAATCAAGCAAGAGGTCTAACTTTTCAAATTCTAATACCATAACCTTGCAATTCTGAACTTGCCAACGAACCTGCAATAATATTTGCTGACTTTTGAATAAATCGAACTCACGCTCTCTCAACTTTGGATCATGTGACGCACAAATAGACCTCATTCTAGAGTTTAAAAAAATGGTATGTGTTGTTTATTTCGTTCGTGCGCATTGAGTTGGTCTCTTGACCAAGAAATCACACATTTAATATATCGGCAAAAACATGAACAACTCACATTTATATTACTCGCTACACATATTTAAGCTATTTAGTGGGGATTATGAATTTGAGACAAAGTCTTGAAGACAAATGTGTTTCGCTCATGTCTCTGCTTGTGCCTATATCCGATTAATGTAATTTTTGCATACCTAAAAATCTGACGAGCCTAGCAAAACAAATGATCCCGATCACGTCTTTTTTGACAAAAAATGAGGCCCATTTGTGTGAAATTAGGGCTTGCTATGCCTTAAAGCAAAATAACAAATAAGGCCTCTGTTTCCGGGGAGAGAGAGAGAGAGAGAGAGAGAGAGAGAGAGAGAGAGAGAGAGAGAGGTTGTAGATAAACCATTCATTTTTGGCGATGCTACGTCATATTTTTGTTCTCCTTTTATGTCAAGTAATACTACAATGACCATGTTTATGCCACACAATAGTGATTGGCCTTATTGATCGTGTAGATTCTGGAGAGAGATTATAAATAAATGCATGGATAGTTTGCAACTTTTTTTACTTAATAGTTGACGAGTAAAATTTGGAACATAAATTTTCCATTTTTGCATGAACTGGGGTGGTGGATCATTGTTATGCGCCCCAAGTGAAAGCCCAAAATAGAGTCTCGGGAGTAGAGTTAATAGAAAATTAGAAGCCGGCCCTATTTTTTAGGTTCGGTTCTATCCCAATCCTAAATTTTTTCCTCCAAAGCTGTAGGCTCGGTAAAAGTATGTAAGGACATCTTTACCCCAAAAATCCAAATGCCTCTCTCCGCCTCTCCCATAAATTCCTCCGACTTCTCATCTCGCTGCCAATTCCCAGCGCCGTATTGTCATCGTCGTCGACCTCTACGAGGAGTCCGCCTTTGCCCTCAAGTGTGTTGGGCCGTCCACCACTACCTCCGCCCTGGCAACGCCGTCATCCTCCTCCTCCTCCACCCCACCTCCGTCATCTACGGCGCAGATTGGGCGCCGCCAAGAATTCCAACAAATATTTGAGGACGAGTTCGACACTGCATTACAGATTGATTCGGTTTTAGTGTTGTTCATCTGTCCCATGCCTTCAATCACCGCCACAGCTAGCGCCGCCGATGATGATGTCAACGATATCCGATCGTTTCGGATCTGCGTTCTCCACCATGTGAAACCGACCGTGATCGTGGACGAAGTTCGTCGTCGAGTAGTTCTAGCGAGGTCTCCGTGGATTTCAATTAGAAATTAACAAAAAGCAGACGATGATAATGCTTCGTTTTTCCCGATGTAGAGAGATAACGCCCCAAGCGTAGGGCTTAATCCGTCATTTGAAGCATAATAATCCGGAAGACTGGGATCGTACCCAAGGGAATTATATTATGACTTGGCTCGGATTTGTAGAGTAAGCAAGGCTTTCGGCTATTAGGTAGCCAACCGAGTTTTACTTTGAACGGTGGAAATTTAAAAGGCTAAATTGAAAATGAATAAACTAGGAAAAAAATAGGCTAGGTCTAGGAATCACTAGCCCTCATGACTCGGGCTAAATCACATTTCTCACCAATTCACGGGATTTAAAGTACACAATTGTAGGTACCTAAACCGGGAAATAAAGATGGTTTGAAAATCAAGCTAGCTCTAGAACTCATTTGGTAAACACCTCGAGCGACAGAGCTCTAAGCATCACGTGTGGTGAGTAGTTGATGCTCCCACCTACACGTGATCAAAGAGGTTAACACCTCGGTAATTTACCAAACGAATCCGAACCCCACATCAATTTTCAAAGCCAAAGATTAAAACTTTATTAGTGAAAAATGCAATTTTTGCCCAAGCCATGGGATGCTAATCATCCCATGACCTAACCCTTGAAACTACTCACACATATCTATGAAGATAAGAGCAAGCAAAAATCTACTTAGCATAATTGAAATGCAAGACTAGAAGAAAATTAGCTTAAACAATAGATCGGGAACTAAGCAACAACTTTAATTAAAGCAAGAGTAGCAAAAGACAACTAATAAAGGCAGGAAATGAAGAAATAAGTGCTGAAAAATGAAGAACAAACCAAGAACAATTCAAAAAGGCTGAAAAGTAATCTAAGCTAGATCTAGAAATGTACTACCTAATCCCCTCTACTTGTTTTTCGGATCCCCTTTTACATCATGCCTGTAATATTCCCTGAATATGCCCCTCTAAT
The DNA here is from genome assembly GCA_014282245.1 of Rhododendron simsii. Taxonomy (NCBI): domain Eukaryota; kingdom Viridiplantae; phylum Streptophyta; class Magnoliopsida; order Ericales; family Ericaceae; genus Rhododendron; species Rhododendron simsii. Next base: position 5,685,073 of record CM024953.1, on the reverse strand, counting down.
GCCCTCGGCATCGCTGGCAATGGACATAAGCTAGGCCACTGAGGGGCTCGGCATCGATGCCAAGTTTCCCTTCCCATCGCTGCCGAGGGCTATAAGGATCTGGGGCTACAAAGCAGCTCGGCATCGATGCATACTGTGGCATCCCATCGATGCCGAGGGCCTTAGTGGCCTTGCTTGCTGCTTGGCTGCATCACTGCTCGAGCGGTGCTTGATCTTGCCTTGGCCATGCTCGGGCGTCGCCTGGCCTTGCCTTGGCTTTGCCTTGCTCAGCCTTGACGTAGGGTAACTTTTGCCTGAGATGCGCCTTGGCGATGGTCTTCTGCCTGGGCTCTGCCTGAGTTGCGCCTTGGCCGTTGGGCAACTTCAGGCCATGACATGCCTTAAGCCTTTAAAGCTCCTTATTAAGCGATTCTCCTACAAAACAAAACAAACAAACTCTACGAGACAACTATGTTAAAAACAACTAATTAACAATTAAATTAATCAAAAACTAGACACTAGCGCACCCTCTCATTACCTTTCCGGGTGCTTATCAGATGATGCCGCCGACAGGAGTGCAGCTGTTGCCGCGATCACTGAGATCACAGACCTTTTAACTTGTTCCCAAACTGGAACAGGTTTTCAATTTCATTGTTTGCTTCTCTTATTAGCCTCAGTCCTAATTGCTATTTTGAATGTGAAATCTAAATTTAATAAAAATGTTGAATCGGTTGTTGTGCAAATGGTGAAGCTGTAATTTAATTTCAAGGTTAGGAGTTTAATCTCTCAGTAGGAGTTTAATCTCTCACTAATTTCAAGGTTAATTTCAAGGTTTGAAGTTTTCTTCGTGTGTATTTTCTATGAGAACTGTATATTTTCCTATGAAAATTGTGTATGAGAACTGTGTATTTCTTATGAGAATTGTGTATTTTTTTATGAGAAATGTCTATGAGAACCCAGCAGTTCACTATGAGACTTGGCAATTAAAAATTTAATTCTAAATCAATTTATTTCTTATATGAACTATTACTTTTTTTACTTTGATTATTTTTTTAAGACATGGCGGTAAGAACATTTATAACTATATTTGATTTTGATTTCCTTTTCTATTTTTGTTCAATTTTTGTTCATGTATGTATTTTCTATGAGAACTGAGTATTTTTCTATGAGAACTGTGTATTATCCATAAGAACTGTCTATTAGAACCATGTATTTTCTATGAGAACTGTGTATTTTAATAGACAATACACAGAAAAATACACGGTTCTATGAGAACTATAGAAAATACACGTTTCTAATAGATAGTTCTTATGGGCAATATACAATTCTTATAGAAAAATACGCAGTTCTCATAGAAAAATACACAATTCTCATAGACAGTTCACATAGTCCAGTTCTTATAACCAGTTCACAAAACTAGTTTTCGATGAGAACAAGCATTTCTCATAGCCAATTCTCATAGAATTGATTATGAAAATTGATAGTTCTCATAGAACTGACTATGAGTTCACATAGTCAGTTCTCATAACTCAATTCATATAGCCAATTTTCTATGAGAACTGAGCAGTTCTCATAAAACAGATTATGAGACTTGGTAGTTAAAAATTCAATTCGAAATCAATTTATTTCCTATGTGAACTATTACTTTTTTACTTTGATTACTATTTTAAGACATAGCGGTGAGAACATTTATAACTATATTTGATTTTGATTACCTTTTTATTTTTGTTCAATTTTTGTTCGCATGTGTATTTTCTATGAGAACAGTGTATTTTTCTACGAGAACTGTGTGTTATTCATGAGAACTGTGTATTGTCTTTGAGAACTGTCTGATAAAACAGTGTATTTTCTATGAGAAATATATATTTTTTAAGAGAACTGTGTACTTTTTAGTTCATATAGCCAGTTCACATAGTCCACTTTACAAATCTAGTTCTCTATGAGAACAGTCACTTCTCATAGCCAATTCTTATAGAACTGACTATGAAATCTGACAGTTCTCATAGAATTGACTATGAGAATTGACAATTCACATAGCCAATTCTCATAGCTCAGTTTACATAGCTAGTTCTCTATGAGAACTGAGCGGTTCTCATAGAACTGACTATGAGACTTGACAGTTCTCATAGCTAGTTCACATAGCCAATGGTATTTTTGTTCGAAATAATATGATTCAGGAATTGATTTTAAAAAATATAACTCTCATAGCCTCAGTTCTCATAGCCATAGTTCAGGGGTATTTTTGTCAAAAATGATATGTTAATTCAGCTATGTAAATTGGCACAGATATTTTTGTCCGAAATATTTTGTTAATTGACTATGAGAATTCGCAGTTCTCATAGCCAGTTCACATAGGCAGTTCTCATAGCCAATTCACATAGCCAAGGGCATTTTTGTCCAAAATAATGTGGGTTAGGAGTTGATTTTAAAAATTTTAATTTTACTAAAAATAGACTTGTACACAAAAAGTTAAGAAGAATGGGCAAAATAGTAAAAATGTATGAAAGTATAAAAAAAAAGGGACTGAAATAAAGAAGGAATATTTTTGTCAGGACTAAATTAAGTCCGAACCTACTTTTTGGGGTTGGTATCAAAATTCCCCTAGAGTTGGGGTCCTCTTCTACACATATACTTATGTCCTAAAATTCTTAACTGGACCTTAAACCAACTTTTTATGTTAGTTTTACGTCCCGAATTTCTTCACGTACATTGCAAAGAATTTCAGGACCTTAAACTAACTTTTTATGGTAGTTTTTCATCTCGAATGATTTTGTCATAATTTCGAATGACTTTGCCATAATTCTTGTACTTGTCATGATTTTTGTATTTGTCATGATTGATGGTGTTTTAGGCATTCTTTAAATTTCAGGATATCGACTTAAGTATTCAGATCTAGGAGGATGGGCATCTAAATACGTTTACAAAACAAGATGGCTATTTAATTTCTTCATGAATCTATCTATCAATATATTGGAGAAATATTGTATCTGAGCCCCACATGCCTTCAAGCACTCATTCTTAATTTTTTGGATTTTTCACCTTTTTTTTTTGGAGAGAGAGAGAGAGAGGGGCTATGAATACAACAACAATAACATGATGTCCCATACTCATTCTCCACCACACATATATCTTTCAGTGCATAGAATGTGAATAATGTTAGTGTGAAAAAATTGAATAATTGTTTTCATCAAATACTTTTGTGCCTGTACTTCATTTGATATGTGGGCCGAAAAGCACCAATATGAATTTTTTGTTTCGTGCATTGAACTGGTACAAACACTAGTATTACAGGAATGTGTGTTGGTCTCTCATTCCTCCAAACTGTCAATCCTAATTTTTTAGATTTTTCATTTCTTTTAATTTTTAAAATTGGGAGAGAGAGAGAGAGAGAGAGAGAGAGAGAGAGAGAGAGAGAGAGAGAGAGAGAGAGAGAGAGAGAGAGAGAGAGAGAGAGAGAGAGAGAGAGAGAGAGAGAGAGAGAACCGTGTGTGTGTGAGTGAGGGAGGGATTTTAGAAGAAGTTTCATTTTACAAAAATAAAAAACAATACTTTTTCAATTTGCTTTATTTACCTAACATATTTTATAATTGCATATTAATTTGAACATCACGAGGCTCCTAAATTCCTAATATGATACTTCATTTCTTATTCTATATTTTTTTTCTTTAATCATATTTTTCTATCAACTAGCGTTATACCCATTCGATGAACGAGACAAAAAATTTCACATTTTTTTTCTTAAACTATATTTTCTATCAACTAGAAGTGTACCCGTTTGATACACAGGAACAAAAAAGAAAATAATAAAACATCAATGTAATTTTTTTGTCTCGTACATCGAATGGTCCAACCATAGTTATAGGTATGGAGAGGTGCTTAACCTGTAAACATTGATGAATGCAGAAGAAAACTCACAGTTTTGGCTTTGTGGTATGAAAAAAGGACACGTTGCAAAGAAGTCTCTTCCCTTCAATTTTGACAGTCCATCTCAACAATCAATGGTACAACATATCTGTAGGATACATTCAGTAAATATGTTATCTGGTTCATTGAAAACACTTTTGATCATCTTGGGTCATGCGAATTGTCCTCTATAGTCCGCTTTTGGACCACAGAAAAGCCGTTTTCCATTAAAGTTGTGTTTCTAAGCCACTTTATTTTGAAAAATATAGGGCAATGGTGGACCAAGTCCATAAATAAATTTCAGGATAAACTCTAAAACCTTACCAATTCAATTATGCAAAGTTGCAAACAAGTACACCAAGTCAAAAAAAGAGACTTTTCATCCTTCAGTGGTAAATCTAGCTGCTTCCTAAGGAGTGATTACTTAGTGCTACTAGAATACCACTACGTGACAGTTTGGTGATGACTGGATGACGATGGGGTGATGCTTGTTCAGTCGGTTTAATTTAGTTTACATATTCGTAAATCAGTATAGGTTTAAATTTCAAAAAGCGAAATTTTTTTTTTTTTTTTTTTTGAAGATTCACGTTACAATTTGACAATCTCAAATTTGGCATCTGCAAATTCTACCACACTGATCTTGACTTCAAATTTTGGAGTGGAAAGTTTGGTTCTCAAATGGTCGCTTTCTCTTAAGAAAAAAACGGCTTTGACCTTGGCTGTCAGACATTAAGCAAGGGATGCCAAATCCACGAGAAATTTTAGGGTGCCGGGTGGAGTACGCTCACGCGGTGCCCAAGCAGGCCATCTAGACCGTCCAAAATTGCGTTGGACGGTCTAGATTTAAACCCTCTCTCCTCTTACCCAACCCCTCTCTCTCCAAATCTGAGCCGTTTAAAACTGGAATGGACGGCTTAGATGCACTGCTCGGACACTACGTGATACCTGCTCGTCACTGAATTTTTTTTCCAAATCCACCTAGTATTTGACAAATTTTGACTTTACTTGTAAATGAGAGGTTTGAGGGGCTTGGGCGCTTGGCTGTCTTTTTTTTTTTACCGTTTGAGATGCCACGGCAATTTGACAGCACCCTTTGGAGTTGGTTCAGAAGAGAGGAAGTTGACAAAGATTTGCAGCAGTTTATGACTAGTTTGCTGTGCTTTTTATTTCGCGTACCATAAGAAGTTTAGTATTGTCAGAAACACAATTTTAAAACACAATTTCGGTCCAACTGTATCCAAAATCATTAGATGCAAGCGAGTCCACAAATATCGAACACAATAACACATAGTTGTGCCCAGAGAGTTTTTTTATCGGCCAAAACTTTCTATAAATTAGGCAATTACCTCCCAAGAGGCATCATGTTTACAAATTCAGAAAATCAAGGGATGGGGATTACAGACCCAATCGTAAACACGCCCTAATGCATGAAATCACCCAAATGCTTGACTGCAAGAAGCTATTGAGAGATGCCCCAAGAGCAGCCAAAAATTGTTCTGAGAGTAACTTTTTGTGGTCAAGAGTAAATTTTCACAGTTAAGAGTAATTCTTTGGGGCCGCAAATGAAAGTTTGTAATGAGACGTTATTGACTACGAAGACTGGAATTTATCAAACCGGCCACCTATTGAGACTTTATTGTCGCGACCGAATTGGTTATACATCAAAAACCTTGCCTGCCAAGTTGTGACGTATGAATGAGAGAGAGAGAGAGAGAGAGAGAGAGAGAGAGAGAGAGAGAGAGAGAGAGAGAGTCTCAATCTTTTGAAATTTTCTTGGGTAGGCTTTTTCGCTTCATTCTTAAATATCATCACAATCCATAGTTTCAACCTCAATTCTCATTCCTAAATATCATCACAACCAGTAGTTTAAACCTCAATTCTCATTCTCGCAAATTAATAGCTTGTAATATTTTTTTTAAAGACACTTTCACATTTGTGTAACTGTGTTTATACTTGCACTCATGTTCGTTCTTGTGTCGACCCAAGGACCAAAACCAAACACACCAGACACACAAAACAAACACAAACACAGTTTTATAACGTGATTTTCTAAAGTTGAGTATATCCATGTAAAGATAGGAGCAATCTCACTAGAAATAGGTTGACTAAAGCTTTACAAGTGGAGTTGCCATTCCGCTTTCTTTTTAAACCTTCCTTTTCAAAAATAAGGTAATCACTTAATAACATCTGGGACCTCTCCACTCTTTGCCAATTGGTTTTGAGATGGACATAAAGTTTCTACATGGTATCAGAGCAGGGCTCGTTCCACTCCACATTTTATAAAATTCACAATCCACACCCTACGATGACAGACCAGCAAAAAGGCTGCATGATGATAGGACCCAAAAGTGGCCACACGTGACAGACCTCAAACGCGGCTGCACGTGAGAGGGGATGTTAAGAAAATAGAGTCCCACATTGCTTGGGAGTGGAATGGGTGATCACTTAATAATATCTGGGATCTCTCTACTCTTTGCCAATTGATTTTGAGATGGATATAAAGTTTCTACAATTTCAACCTTAAATATAATTAAAATAAAAAATAATTTTTTAATTTTTTTTGCACCGTTTAAAAAATTTCAATGAGATCTATCAAACAAGATTCATATTAGTAGAAAAATTATTTGCTTAAACACATGATTTTTGAGCTTGAAATTACATTCATTTTCTAAAAGTCCTTTTTTTTGGAAACTGGAATGGAGCCTACTATCCTCCCTCTCTTTATAGCCTCAGACACTTTTTTTCTTTTTCTTTTTTTTTTTTTCCAGCTCCACGTTTGCGTGTTCCACTCTTTTTTTTCTTTTTCTTTTTTTTTTTTCTGGCACCACGTTTGCGTGTTCCACTGCTTGTGAGCGAAGAGTGTATAGGAAGTGGCCAAGGGACATGTCTGTAGCATGACGTTGCATATAAAAAGAAAATGTCTTTTTAAGTCCTCAGGATGCAGCAGCATATAGTTCAAGGTTCAAGAACAGGAGCTCTCCAGGCTCTAGCCATCTAAAAAATGTTGTTCACCATCGTTTCCCTCCTCCTCTTTCTTCCTTCATTAACAAGTTCTTCAGAGGCCCAGACCTGGATCAAAGCAGGTTATTGGTATTCCGGCAGCCAATTCCCGGTCCCCGATATCGACTCGACTCTGTTCACTCACTTGACATTTGCTTTTGCATATATCAACACGTCAACTTATGAGCTCTTGATCGCAACCTCTGATGAGCCATACATGTTCACCTTCACCGACATCGTTCGGCAAAAAAACCCATCAATCACAACACTTCTGTCCATCTGGACAGGAGATTCAAACTTCTCGACCTTCTTTTCAATGGCTACCAAACCCTCTCACAGAACTTCTCTCATTGAATCATCAATACAGAGAGCCAGGCTTTATGGGTTTCATGGCCTGGAACTTTGTTGCGTCAAACCGGACACAAACACCACCAAGATGGAAAATATGGGAATTCTCTTTGACGATTGGAGAACCGCGGTAGACAGGGAATCGAAGAATTCTACCCGATCACCGCTCCTTTTAACGCTGGCAAGTCATTATTTGCCTTCCAAAAACAGCACAAGTTATCCGATGGAGTCGATTCGCAGGAACTTCGATTGGGTACACATCGTAGCCTATTACTATCACTTACCCACCATGGAAAACTTCACAGGCGCTCATTCTGCTTTGTATGACCCCTCAAGCAATGTAAGTACGGATTATGGAATTAAGGAATGGATTAGCAGAGGATTACCTGCTGAAAAGATGGTTTTGGGGTTAGAATACCATGGGTACGCGTGGATGCTGGCGGACCTGACGGCCAATGAGATCGGATCGTCTGCAACAGGTCCCGCCGTTACGCCAGATGGGTTGATTTCCTACAATTTCATCAAGTCATATATGCTATGTGATGGAGAAAAAGTATTGCATAACTCGACTTATGGCACGAACTACTGCATTAATGGTTCGGTTATGATGATACAGAGGCTATCAGAACTAAGGTTTCCTACGCGAGGGAGAAAGGGCTTTTGGGTTACAAAGTATGGCACGTCGCCAATGATGACAATTGGGTGCTTTCTAAGGCAGGTAAAACTTTAAAGCAATAAAGCCGACCCTAATTGATTGGGTTCAAGGCTCAATTTTGTTTGGTTTATCTTATCATACTGCAATAAAGAAAGAATTTACATACAGATATGGAATCAACCATCTCTTTGAACTTGCCATATGAATGTTTATCAGTGACGGTTGAATCCGCCCAAGGGCCGGTCCATTTTTTTTTTTGGGGGGGGGGGGGGTGTTATAGAGGCAGGAATTAGATTAAGAAAATCCTGCTTATAATCCATAAATAAGCCTAGAAAGCACCCACTAGGAGCTAGCCATCACCCCTAGCCAACAAGAATTACAACGCCACACTCACATAGCACCTCCATTTTCCTTGCTAGCAGTTATTGATGTCACCTCACCCCATACGTAAGTGTGTGAAACGACTAGCACCTCGATCCATTCTCTTTGCAAGCAGCTGTTGGGGTCATCTCACCACATGCGTAAGTGTGTAAAACGACTGTGGGAGGAGTTGTACATAGGGATTACTCTAAGTGCAAACTGGCACGAGACACCCTGCATTACAATAAAGAAAACACAGAAAACAAACAAAAAAACAGTAGAAGCAGGTCACCATGCTAACAAAACACCTACAGTCTAACGTGACGCAGAGCTGAATATTTGAAATTTCGTTGAATTGACCACGTATTATGCTCCTTTTTAATCATAACTACACCCCTAGAATAACTACACCCCTAGAGATCGATGTTCATCTCCGGGTATGCATCTATCACTGCTGGACATCCTGAGTTATCAAAAAACAAAACGAAAAAAAAAAATAGAACTTGGGAACACAATTGTCTGTCACGAGGATTCTCCGCTTAACGCCTTTTAAGTAGTGTTGAAACTAATTTGGGCAATATATGATGATTCTTTTTTTCTTTTCCTTTTTTTACATTGGTAGGCATAGGAGTGTTCCGTTTCTCGATCTTGTCTACTGTTATATTGTCTCCTCTAACATTCCTCTGTAATGTACAATATAGTAGCACAAGAAGATGAGAAAGATCCTAGAAACAAGAGACAGCTGTTGCTTGTAATCTTGCTTCCAATCACAGCCACAGTTATCCTTGTACTAGTTTCTGCGACGTGGTATCTGCGTAAGAGAGCATGCAGAAACAAAGGTAAGTTCCTCCCAGTTGTGAAAAATTTGTTCCTAAATCATTTCCCTTCACCCTCTTAACGTCTTTCTTCGATTTTCCACATGTTCTTTTTTATTGGTTACAGAATGGATGGACGACAAAAAAGAATCCCAATCTTTGTCCAGAACTACTATGGCATCTCTTGGAAATGCAAATGCTCCTAATTTGCTAGTATTTAATCTCACTGACCTTGTAGAAGCTACCAACAATTTTTCATTTCAAAATAAGCTCGGAGAGGGTGGATACGGACCTGTTTACAAGGTAAAATGATTCATCTTCGCATAAAATCGAGAAAACAAAACTAAATACGCTGTGTCGGTTTTGCCTGCAGGGTACATTACGTAATGGGGAAAAAATAGCAGTAAAGAGACTCTCAAGGACTTCTACACAAGGATTTGAAGAGTTCAAGAATGAGGTCATGCTGACCGCTAAACTACAGCATATAAATCTTGTAAGAGTTCTTGGATTTTGCACTGAAAAAGAAGAACAGATGTTGATCTACGAATACATGCCAAACAAAAGCCTGGATCATTATCTCTATGGTTAGCAATCTTTAATGCTTCTAAAATAATCATGAACAAAAATTGAGTGTGGTTTAACATGAGGTGTCGCGTAACTTTTAACTATCCAAATCTCTTTCACATAGATCCAATCAGGGATCACTTTTAGATTGGGAAAAACGAGTTCAAATCATTGAAGGGGTTACTCAGGGGCTCTTGTACCTCCAAGAGTACTCAAGATTGACAATAATTCATAGGGATTTGAAAGCGAGCAACATTTTGTTAGACAACGAGATGAAGGCCAAGATTGCAGACTTTGGCATGGCTAGAATTTTCCAGAAAGATGAATTCGAAGGTAACACTGACCGGATTGTTGGAACATAGTAAGTGGCATATTTCTTACAATACACACTACCTAATGCGTTCTAGTCTCAAATAGTACTCATCTAGTTTTCTCTCTCTCTCTCTCTCTCTCTCTCTCTCTCTCTCTCTCTCTCTTACTTACGCAATATTGCAGTGGTTATGTACCTCCCGAATATGTAAAACGTGGCATATACTCCACCAAATTAGATGTTTATAGCTTCGGAGTTCTTCTTTTACAAATCATTAGCGGAAAGCGGAATAATTGTTTACATGGCCTTCATGAAGACTTAAACCTCCTAGAATATGTAAGTAATTCTGTAAACTGTGACATGGATATTGCGAATTGATTTCCTTCGAGTGAAATCTAAAGGTGGACTACCTTCAAATACTTCAGGCATATGATTTGTGGAAGTGTGGCAAAGGCATGGAATTCATGGATCCATCGCTCGACGATACATATTCATCATGCAAATTGATGAGATGCATGCAAATAGCTTTGTTGTGTGTCCAACAAAATCCAGCCAATAGACCCTCCATGTTAGAACTCTCGTTGATGCTGAAAAATGAAACTTCGGCCATGAACACTCCAAAAAGACCTGCTTTTTCTACAAGAAGAGATGAAGATGAAGTTCAAGAGTCTACAATATCTCAACAAGAAATTTGGTCAGTTGGTGATGTATCCTTTTCCCAAATAGTAGCACGATGAAGGTTTATTCTTCTCCTTTTACTCATGTCTAGAGTTGCCCCGTAACGTTCATTTTTTCTGTTAAGAGTTTGCTTTTGCTGGGACATTTTTGTGAAATTTGAATAAAGATGATTGCTCCTATTCCATATTGTCAGAAATCGAACTCGTGTTTCTTCAATTTCCTAGTGGGGGCTTGAACAAGTTGTTCCCAGACGAGCAGTAAATTAAAGGAAATAGTGAATGGACGAAGGTCGCAGATAACCGACGGGTTGACTCCGTTCGGAAATTGTACTCCTAAACAACATTGTTTGGCTTTACAAGAGCATGTCAGTAGTGATACTGCCGACGAGTCATCTATTAGATTAGATTCATTGCACCTAAGGTGGAGTAAGGAATTTTGTTTGCTAGGGTCAAAAGTTAGATGCACATGTAAGATACTTTTTATTTACAAATCCAAAGAATAACTAAATCAAGAGGTTAATTATAAAATAGATATACACTTATAAAATGTATTTCAGTTTTAAATTAATTGGTCCCAAAGACTAGATACATTTTGCAAATGACGCATGACTAGTTTAGTCTCAGCGATTACTTGGTATACGTGGGACAAAAAACAGTAAATAAATGAGGACCAAAATAAACAGGCAAAATGATCTCGTACACTTACATTAGGCTAGGAGGACAAAAATGAAAAAGGCAAAAAAGACAACTCCAAGAAGTATGTGCGGAGTCTTTGGATCAAAGTCAAGCATGCCCAAGTCAATTGGAATATGAAGGGTTTATCATTGACATCGACCAAGACAATTGGCAGAACCATCCAATGACCAATACTTAGCATGTAACTCCGTGAAACCCAAGACTCAAGACAATTGGTAGAACCATCCAATGACCAAGACTTAACATTTAACTCCGTGGAACCCATGACTCAAGACAATTGGCAAAACCATCCAATGACCAAGACTTAGTAGTTAACTCCGGCCGCGGAACCCATGACTCTGATAGGATATCTATTTAATTTTTTCTAAAATATATAACGGGGAATGGCCGAACGGGTAGCCATCTCCAAGGAGGGAGGAAAGCAACCATAAAAGAGACCTAAATGATCACAAACGAATATTCAGGACTTCATATAGACAAAACTTGTTTCCAACCTCGAAAAACTATCAAGACAACGTAAAAAACCCACCATAACAATAAACACAAGGAGTGAGAGAAAGTCTCACGCAAGAGAAGAAAATCAAAAAAAAAAAAAAAAAAGCAAACAAAAACTAAAGCAAAACGATTAAAAGATACTACACAAGTTTTGCATTTTTTCCCCCCTTCTTTCATTCTCTTCCTTCCCGGCCCCCGCCGACGCCGAGTTATATATGCACGCATATTGTATAATTGTAATACTCATTAGATTTTGGGCATTTGCCGTTAAAAAAATGATAATCTGGATTTGGGCGTTTTGTTGAACTCCAGGTCCCTCTTTCTTTTTTTCGGAAGTGATCCCAAAGGAATCCCAAGGGGCCTGTTCGCCAAGTGATTTTGATCTAGGATTTAGGAGTTTGATTTGCTCCCTCTGAAAATCTCAAGTTCAATTTTTTCTTGTCAAAAACTCTTAAGGCCGTCTCATCCCCGTGTGAGCTGTGATATGGCTTTGAGGGAGGGGCTATAGGATTAGTCCGAGGTATGCGCAAGCTGGCCCGAGACATCCTGCATTATCAAAAAAAAATTGAACGGCTAAGGTTAAAAAAAAAAAAATCAAATATACGGCAAGTGCAACGTGTTACAGGAATGCCTCTTAATAAACTGGAATCTACGAAAGATACCAATACATTTGGACTACATCATTGTAGATAGAAATCAAAATTAATTGGTGTGCTTCACTAACTAAAATAAATAATTATTTTTTGAATTAAAAATGATGTATTATGAGAGAATAATCTGTCTCGTAAAGTAAAAATTTAGTACTTAAAAAATAAGAACCTTAAGGGAACGAAAACAAAAAAATAAAGATAGAGTGCTATGCAAAGTTGGCCCCCATTCAACTGCCAAGTCAATTACTATGCAAAGTTGCAAACAAGTACACCAAGTCAAAAAAGGAGACTTTTCATCCTTAAGTGGTAAATCTAGCTGCTTCCTAAGGAGCTTATAAGGTGTAAAATGACTTAGCCAAAAAAATTCCGTAAGTTGTTTTTCAAGGTGATTTGCGTGTGAAGTTTGGACCTTTAGGACATAATCAGTGGGCTTCTGGGTGAATAGCAGTGGTGCTGGCTTGGTCTGCTATTTTCTTATCCTAAAAAGTTATTGTGGTATTCTTTCGTTCAAAACCAAATGTATGAGAGATATTTTCATCACAACCTAATTTTGGAAGTCAGCCAAACAACAGAAAATGAACAAACTTGTAAAGATTTTACAGTAAAATATTTTACATATATCGAAACAAACGGAGCCTTGATTTAACGCTAAAAAATGCTAAAAAATGCCGTATAGCGATAAAAGTATCCGAATCAACCTCTTTAAATTTTAGATCAAATTACATCTTAAAATATAACTTTATTACTTTAGCTAGTCGCTTTTAAAATACATACTGCATCGACTCACTATTCTAATTTATGGTCTATTAATATATTATTTCCTTATTCTTCCAAAATAATATTGAGATGTTATTTTATTTTTATTTTTTCTCAAACATAATACGTCTACTCTATAGCGATCTACTAAAAAAATTAAATACTTTAATTTTTAATTCATTTGAATCGGTGCGAAAATCTTATTTTTTTTTTATTTTATCCGAAAGAGTCATAATTAATTTTGTCTCTAGGGCTCTCATAATCAAATTTTTGCTCTTTATTTTGGACCCTATAAAGTAGAAATTTAATTATGAGAGCTTTATAGTAGAAACTTGATTATGATCAAATGTTACAGATATTTCACAAAAGAGTCATGATAAAGAAAAACTAGGGATCGGGACACAGTTGTCGTCAAGAGGACTATCTCCGAGAGCCTCTAAGTATAGTTGAAACTAATTTTGGGCAATACATGATCATTGTGTTTTACCATTGGAACGGTTAAGAGTGTTCGGTTTCTCTTGTCTACTGCTAGATTGTCTTCTCACATTTCTCTCTAATGCACAATTTCATAGCACAAGAAGATGAGAAAAATCCTGGGAACAAGAGACACTACTTGTTAATCTTGCTTCCAACCGCAGCTACAGTTACCCTTGTACTAGTTTATGCGACGTGGTATTTGCGTAAAAGAGCACGCAGAAACAAAAGTAAGTTCTTCCAGCCGAGAAAACTTTGTGCACAAATCATTTCACTTCACCATTTTAATGTTCCACATGTTTTTTTCATTGGTTACAGGACGGATGGGTGAAGGGAAAGAATCGCAATCTTTATTCAAAACTACTATGGCATCTGCTGGAAACGCAAATGCACCTAACTTGCTAGTATTTAGACTCACTGACCTTGTAGAAGCTACCAATAATTTTTTGTTTGAAAATAAGCTCGGAGAGGATGGATACGGACCTGTTTACAAGGTAAAACTATTCGTCTTTGCATAAAATCAAGAAAACAAAGCTAAATACCCGGTGTCTATTTCGCCTGCAGGGTGTATTACACAATGGACAAGAAATTGCAGTAAAGAGACTTTCAAGGACTTCTACACAAGGATTTGAAGAGTTCAAGAACGAGGTGATGCTTACTGCTAAACTGCAACATGTAAATCTTGTAAGAGTTCTTGGATTTTGCACCGAAAAAGAAGAACCGATGTTGATCTATGAATACATGCCAAACAGAAGCCTGGATCATTATCTCTATGGTTAGCAATCTTTAATGCTTAAAAAATAATGGTGAACAATAATTGAGTGTGGTTTTAACATGAGGTGTCGCCTATGTTTTAACTATCCAAATCTCTTTCGCGTAGATCCAATCAGGGGATCACTTTTAGATTGGGAAAAACGAGTTCAAATCATTGAAGGGGTTACTCAGGGGCTCTTGTACCTCCAAGAGTACTCAGATTGACAATAATTCACAAGGATTTGAAAGCGAGCAACATTTTGTTAGATAACGAGATGAAGCCCAAGATCGCGGATTTTGGCATGGCTAGAATTTTTCAGAAAGATGAATTCGAAGCTAACACTAGCCAGATTATTGGAACGAAGTAAGTGCCTTGTTTCTTACACTACACACTACCTAATGTGTTCTAGTCTCAAATATTACCCATCTAATTTTCTCTTCTTTTTCTTTACTTACGCAATATTGTAGTGGTTATCTACCTCCCGAATATGTAAAACGGGGCATATACTCCACCAAATCAGATGTTTATAGCTTCGGAGTTCTTCTTTCACAAATCATTAGCGGAAAGCGGAATAATTGTTGATAGGTGCTGAAAAGCACCCGTTTATTCCCATTAACTTAGGTTTTGTCGGTCCTATCAAATGTTATTTAACAAGATTTAATTGGTTTGTAGTGTTTTAGGGCTTATGGGGCATTCGGACATGTTTTGGAGTAATAATCGTGAATTAAGGATGTTCCGGTGGAGGCCACGGCGAAAAGAGGAGCGAAACGGCAGAGGCTGACAATCTGGTCCGGACCAAAGACTTGCTGGCCCAGACAACCAAGTCCAGAATAGAAATTGAACAAGCTGTTTTTCTGGTCCGGCCAAAGGAATTGCTGGTCCGGACCAGCGGCAGCAGACGGGAAATTGCTTTGCGTTTTTTAAGTCTTATTTTTATGGGCCTAGGCTATAAAAGGAGGTTTTAGTTAATTTGTTAGGTTAGACATTATTATTGACAGCAGCTATTGACATCGTAGGCAAGAATAGAATGTGGAAGGAGATTAACTTCATGTCGTCCATGTCTTCTTCAATCTCGATTGCATCTTTCTTCTCCATGGCCGGCTAAACCCCTTTTCTAGGGGAGGATGAAACTCCGTATCAAGTAACTATGTTTTTTTGTGAAGGGTTTTGGTTTTATTATTCGAATCGATTGTGAGACTAAGAACCCTTTCCGTTTCAATTGAACAGGTCGATTTTACTTTTTCTTATCTATTGAGTATTTGTATTCCGGATTTCAAATACCTAGTCTCGCAATGGTTTTCATTGATTGTGGTTGGAGTTCTGAGATAGATTATGCTCGTAAGACGGATCGTGCCGTTAGGTGGCCAAATCGTGCTACTGAGAGACGGTCCGTGCTATGGGATAGTTTATGCCTTTTAATAACCCAATTATTTTCTTGACCATTATTGTTAGGATTTGCAAGTCCTAGCAATAATCCCTTTTGATTCGAATAAATAAACCTAACCTATGCATATTGTTGTTACGCGATCGGAGTGGATTCCAAACCCTAGAAATTTTCCTCCATCGTTTCTAAATCTTTTAATTAAATTGTTCTTTAGTTTAATTAGCTCTTCAAAACAAATCAACAAACCAATCTTTACTTTTCCAAATTAATCTAAAAATTAATCGAATTGGTCGTAACTCAGCCATACTGTCTCCGTTGGAACGATACTCGGTCTTAACCATTATTCTACGGAGTAGTAGTTAATTCTTGATTTTTATAAATTTATTTTTGACACGGAACGACGCGGTCAATTGTTTACATGGCCTTCATGAAGACTTAAACCTCCTAGAATATGTAAGTGATTCTGAAAACTGTGACATGGATATTGCGAATTGATTTCCTTCCAGTGAACTCTAAAGATGGACTAACTTCAAATACTTCAGGCATATGATTTGTGGAAGTGTGACAAAGGCATGGAGTTCATGGATCCATCGCTCGACGATACATATTCATCATGCAAATTGATGAGATGCATGGAAATAGCTTTGCTCTGTGTCCAAGAAAATCCAGCTGATAGACCCTCCATGTTGGAACTCTCGTCGATGCTGAAAAACGAAATTGCGGCCATGAACACTCCCAAAAGACCTGCTTTTTCTACAAGAAGAGATGAAGATGGAGTTCAAGAGTTTACAATATCTCAACAAGAAATTTGGTCAGTTGGTGATGTATCCTTTACCCAAATAGTAGCACGATGAAGGTTTATTCTCCTCCTTTTACTCATGTCTAGAGTAGCTCCCGTAACAGTTCCCTTTTTCGTTAAGATTTTGCTTTTGCTGGTACATTTTTGTGAAATTTGAATAAATATAAATACTCCTATTCCCCTGTGTATATTAATTGAAATAGAACTCGTGTTGCTTCAATTTCCTACTGGGTGAATTGGCTCTGGCATAAGCATTGCTCCTTTTAAGTTGCATTTCCTCACAAGCAGGTTGCATAATAAACACCATGCCTAAAGAAAATAAGAGAAAAATTCAGTGCTCGAGCTGCTACATATAGTTCTTCAAAGTTTTAAGAACACATGAGCTAGCCATCTGCAATGATGTTTACTCTGGAAATTTTTGTCATGATTCTTTGACCAGATATAGTAATCAAAAGGAAAGAATCAGCGATAAAAATGGTTGAAATTCCTCACCGTTTCAATGGCCGTTAATTTATCGAAAACCAACTTGGACAGTTGGATTTGGAAGGCCAAATTAAATTTCTTTTTTTGCACAGATCAATTTTTATTTTTTTTAAGGGCTCAGTTAATCTCAATGGGCACTTGCTGAAGTACTTGAATGAGCTCTAATGGTTGGACCTCTCTGGGAACATGCTCGTAGGGGAAATATTCCCTCGAACAACTAGTGAATAATCTTAAGCAGAATCAATTGATGGAACGAATTCCTCGGGGATAAAGTTTGACATTTTTTCAGATGATTCCTACATTGTCATCTAGATGCAAAAACCCTACCATAGCGCCATTGATGTTCTGATTAGAGAATTCAAGATTTCCAAGGGTTCGGCCTGGAAGTTAAGGTCTCAGATTGAGATCATTCCCAATCGTCAAGAGCACCGTTTTTTTTTTGGCCACAATGATAACAGTTGATATTATAACTCCCAAAAATTTCATTACATCAAGGATGATACTTGTCCGAAAATAATGGAACAAGAAACCATGACGGCAGGGGAACAGTTCAAAGACTAGATCCCATACCAAACAACCTCGACATGCCAACAGATAAGCAATTGGAGCTACTACCCAACCAATGCCAATGGAAAATCTCCCGGAACTGCTACCCAACAAAGTCAAAACCACCGGCACGCTCTTGTCAAAAGGCCACGGATCACCAACAATCAAATGCCAACGAACAGGTCCTCGCTGTCACAAAATCTGGATGCTACTCTGGTGCAAGCCCCCGTTGTCACAGCAAGCTCTAGACACGAGACGGCAAAAATCGGCAAATCTCATGGACATGGCAAGACTGGGTAGCAATCCGAGACCACAAACTCACAATCAAACCTCAGATTATTAACCACCGCTCGGGTCTGGGGAAACCAGACCGGGAGAAGACGCCGACGTGGATAAACCAACCGGAGAAAGCCCCACCAAAGGGGAGAGAACCCACGACGGCTACCAAAGGTGAAACAACTAAAAAAAGGAGATAAAACAAAAGATACACTCCCATGCTGTCATTGAACAACCCTTCTCTTGCCTAGTCACCAATCGTTCAAAACTCCAAAGCCAGTGATCTAGCGACTGCAACCCAAGAAGCAGAGCGAGGGGTGAGCAAAGCGGCGGGAACGGAAAGTGTTTTGGATCGAATAGGGGAAACGGAAACCTAATTTGAAGGTAGGGCCTGATTCCTCCCCTTCCATCGCCCCATTTTGGGTTTAAATCCTAAGGGGAAAGGGAAACCAGATTTTAAGTATTGTGTGAAACTGTGACCTAAGTGTGGAAGTTAAGCTATTCAAGAGCACTTAAATGTCATCGCTCAATAGCTTCGATCTCAGCTCAAATGAATCTCAATAATACAAAATACAAACTATTCAGGTGCTCTTGAATAGCTTAACTTCCACACTAAGGTTAGTTTCACACAATAGTTCAATAGGTGCTCTTAAATATCATCGCTCAATAGCTTCAATCTCAATCTTTATTCTCGCAATTTTAATAGTTTGTAGTTTGTACTGTTTTTTAAAGACACTTTCACATTTGTTTGTACTCTGCTCGCACCCCCCTCGCGCCAGTGCCACCGCCATTGTGCATGTCTCTTAGTTCCACAGTTGTAGAAAAAGCGATGGACGATTGAATTTTTTATTTTTATTTTTTGAGATTCATTTGGACAGCTGATCAGTGATCACGTATGAAAGATGTCGACAAGAGGGAATGGGAAACGCTGTAGTGTCCTAGTGTAGTGCGGTTGATCCGGCGGCCGTCTATCTCGGCATGAACGCTCGAATATAATTCAAGTTCCTATAAATCCGAGCCGTCCATTGCCGAAATAAGAAAGCTGTGATACCTTTTCAGTTGAGAGAGAGAGAGAAAGAGAGAGAGAGTTAGTTAGAAACCATAATCTATCTATATAATACAACACAAGGGTGTGGGCCTCCACACAAACACAAACACATCCAAAGGCTGAGATTCATTTGATCCAAGAGTTGAGAGGAATTCTTTCTATTTCATTAAAGTGGCCATAGTTTTTAACTAAATTACATAAACTGCCATACATGTCTTTCCCAAAAATTAGGTCAGATCCTTTCGCTTTTTTTTTTTTTCAAATTTCAAACCCAGCGCCCCCCCCCCTCCGGAGAAGTCAATCACCGGCAACTCCGACCACACTACGGAAAGTGAACACCACCACAAAAATCAAGCTCTCTCTCTAATGGTTCATGGGAATTGAACCCCAAAATGAGTAATACCACCACAAAAATCAAACCCCTCTTGGCCGTCTTCTCTCTTTGCTTTTGCTCGCGGATTAGACCTCACTGGCATCTAAGAAGGTATGTTTTGGTTTTTTGAAAGATGCCTACAACGTGTTTGTGAAAATGCATGTGCAGACAGAGGGGATGGAATTGAGTCTTTATTGATCCATTTAGTTGCAGATTTATGGTTAACATGATTTTCTCTTAAATTAGAACAACTAGCAAGTTAGTTAGGAAGTTGTTTATCATGATTTGTACATGTATTGATTCTAGGTTTTGATTTTCGTGTATACTTGAATTGTTTTCCAGGTAGTTTGACTCTAGATTATGATTCAAACTCATGAAGCTCATTGGAGCCATTATCAAGCTTATAATTTGGTAAGATCTTTCTTTTTTCCAATTTTTTTTAAATTTCTATTTTTTATTACCCAATGTCAACTTTACAAAGTTCTGATTTCATTTTTGTTTCTTATTCTTCAGGTGTGATTGATTTTTAAGACCATAAGAGCTTCGAGGGAATTGTTGGGTCCTAAGTCCAGATTATTGGTTTAGGTTGATGGGGTAAGCTGCACAAAGCTCTCCTCATATGCTCTTACAAGGGTGTGAGTCTCCACACAAACACAAATTGATCCAAGGGCTCATTTGATCCAAGAGATGAGGTGTGCCTTCCAACTCTCTTAAGAAAATCGATTGATTCAGATTTTTAATGTTCTTGGCAGAGTCAATAGAATATTTGAACTATCTTTTTCCCGGTTTAACTTCGTTGCTTTTACTGTTCTGTTTGTATTTTTGATCCATGGAAATTCATCATTTTGATTTTGGGGTGTTACTGGCCAGGAAAGTGTAGGGATTAAGATTTTCAATTCAAGATTAGTGCTGAAGTTTGCAATTTAAGAAACTAATGTAGGATATATGCCATTCATATGACGGTGAATATATGTGGGAAATTTTTGTTCAAAAGTACTCCAATGGGAAAATGAGGAAAACTGTAAGGCATCTTTTTCGACTTATCTTAGGTAGCACTGTAGCAACTATACAAACCATTTGGGATGTATGATCAAAGTGGTCGATGTTGTTTGTGATCTTTAAAATCAGAAATGTTCGGGAAGCATTGAATCAAGTTTAAATGTTTAATCAAACGATGCTAACTGCTTCTGTTCATTCTATTTTTATTCCTCAATGGAGCATTGACTTGAATGTTAGTTAAAACTGTTAATGAACGTTTAATTAGCCCAAATCACATTTTTTTCCTGCACAACGAAGCCGAATTAGTTGATTGTTATCTGGCTAAATTTATTGTGTGTGTGTACTTACTAGATCATTTTTGCTCGGCTGTAGGAAGACTGGACTAACCATAAGGCTTCCCCTGATAGTTCCACAGCTGGTCTCTCCCCGAGCAACAGATGTAGTGGAGATAAAGATGGGTTCCGCTTGCCAGAGTTCAACAAACTTGTGAGGGATTTCCATTTGGCTGCCACCAAGGCTGGTTTTTCTCTCAAAAAGGACGAACTATTGGGAGAGTGATGAAGATAAAATTTCAAGATAGTTAGAAGAGTAATGAAGAAAAACTTTTGGGACAATGATCCTTTTGCAGATTACATCCTTCGTAGACAACCCGTTTTTGTTACATTTGTGTGTGAGTTTGCCTCTTATGGAGTCTTTTTTCCTACAGCCCATTTTTGTTACATTTGTGTGTGAGTTTGCCTCTTATTGAGTCTTTTTTTCGTGTCATGTGTGAACCTGGCTCCTATGAATGTATCATGGTATTAGTTGAATTTGGATCCTTTCAATGCAACTTGGTGTTTAACCAAAAAATTGCATGTTTTAAAAGGCCTACGTTTACGGACTAAACATTTATTTAGAGATGGAGGGAATAGTTGAATTTGGATCCTTTCAATGCAACTTGGCGTTTACATGATTTGCACCATCATTGGTAGTACCGTAGTGCTATAGGCACGAGACGGGGTGGGTAGTGCCGTAGGCACGGGCAAACACTAGTAGTACTAATATTCTTGAGAGAGAGAGAGAGAGAGAGAGAGAGAGAGAGAGAGGAGAGAGAGAGAGAGAGAGAGAGCTCAATAATATTCTGGGTCCTCATTCTTAGCCCATAAAATTATGGAAAAGTCTTAAGAGAGATGCTACATACACTACCATCCATCCACTACACCATCCACTACATCTTTTGTAGGGCTCATCCTGGGTCCCAAAAAAATACAGAAAAATGTCCATAAATTTTAAAATAATATATTATGGAGCCATGTAAAAAATCAGCTGCAACGGATATCGGTAAGTATTATTTCATGATTTGTAGAGGCGAAACTGCTCAACTGTGCAGTTTCGCCTCTACGAATCAAGAAATAATACTTATCGATATTTTTTTGAGCTGATTTTTTACAGGGCCCCATAATATATTATTTTAAAATTTATGAATATTTTTCTGTATTTTTTTGGGACCCAGAATGAACCCGACAAAAGATGTAGTGGATAGTATAGTGGTTGGAGGTAGTGTACCTAGACTTATTGAAGTTTAATCCACGTACACATTATACATACGCGTACACGCTGTAGGGGATTTTTTGATTTACCGCTCTGTACTATAGGATTGCACGGAAATTCTCCCAAAATATGGAGTGATAGTACTAGTGGATCAGCACGACTTTTTTCCTTGGACTAGTATTTTTTTGGGGTCAGAGGAAGTAACATGTAAAAGAAAATGCCTAAGTCCTCAGGATGCAGCTACATATAGATCAAACTAATGAACACATGAGCTCTAGTCTCTAGCCATCTTCAATTGTTGTTCACGCTTGAGGAGTTGAAGGGAAGGGATGACAACGACCGACGATCGTGGACGAAAAATACTTGCATACGGAATTCTTTGATTAAAAGTTATTTGCGGTCAACGTAACTATGTCTCAAAAAAGATTAAATGGATTAGCTATATTGTCTATCGAGAAGGAATTGGTGAAACAACTTACCTATGGAGACTTAATTAGTACATTTGCATTAAAAAGTGCGAGAAGACTAATTTTTAAATGATGAATTTCGAGGTATTGTAATAGTTGCATTTTTTTGGGGGGATAATTATATATATGCTTCTATTTTGTAATGGTAAATCTTTTGTAATTGTTTTTTTTTATGAGACTCTTTGTAAACTACTTTTGTCTGAAAAATATAAGGAGGCTCATTCAAGAGATTCGCTTTCAGCCTTCAAAACTTACGATCCGGCCCTAACTAAAAGACATGGTTTTTTTTTGGACCACTTGAGAATGACATCAATGTGTCTTGATGCTATAAATATTTACGAGACTTATGACTGTCCTAAAGTTGTATTAAACAGTCAAAATTTGGGCAAAAAAGTGACTCATGATTTTAGAATGACTACCATGCGTCTCCGTGCTATAGATAATTACGCCCGGAAGCAAATTGCTATAGGGAAAAAATATTTATTGCTTTTGAAGCTTAAGACAGTGTTTGCTTTGGTAATTTGCAAATTGCAAATTTCACAATCTTTTCATAGGGACCCTTTTTGACGTCTAAATACCCAACAGGTCATATGGCTTCCATGGCTTGGATCTTGACTGGGAGTACCCACAATCCACTTCAGAAATGGCCAACTTGGGCGTCCTCCTCGATGATTGGCGGGCCACGGTGGCAACCGAGGCCCAATCCGCCGGACAACCGCTTTTGCTTTTAACCGCGGCCTTCTATTACACACAAAGCATTCATGGGCTGAACTATCCCGTCCAGTCCATATCCAATAGCTTGGACTGGATCGACTTGATGGCTTATTAACTTCTACGACCCTACATGGGCCGAAGTGACCAACTCACATGCAGCCCTATACGATCGGTCGGGTCCGATTAGCGGAAGTTACGGGGTCGGGTCTTGGATCCAGGCCAGGATGAGCCCAAAGAAGTTGGCCCTCAGAATGCCGTTTTACGGGTACGTGTGGCGGCAAGCAAACGCGAACCACGGGCTTCTGGCACCGGCTGGTGGGCCGGTTGGATCGGGCAATGGGGCGATGCGCTACGGGGAGACGTTGGGGGTTCATAGCCGAAAACAAGGCCGCAACGGTGTACAATGGCACAATTGTTTCGAACTATTGCTATACTGGGACAACTTGGATAGGGTATGATGCCACCCAGAGTATCTCTGCCAAGGTTTCATATGCTAAGCAGGAAGGGTTGCTTGGTTACTTTGCTTGCCATGTTGCACAAGATAACAATTGGGATCTCTCAAAACAAGGTATATAGGTCTCAATCCAACCATAAATTCATGCATGTTGATTTTTTTTTTATTTTATTTCAATAACTAGGTATTCGGACCAGTTTGCACGCACCTCAATTAGCATTTTAAAGTTAAAATTTAAGGAAAATGACGGATATATACTCCCCCGTTCAATAATTTTGGTCCTGGGCTCCTAGGGTTCCATGCTGTATGTTGTGGCACTAAAAAATTACATTTCCAAGAGGAATTTCTTTTGTATCTTTTTCATGCTCTGTAACAACTTAAATATGGGATGGTGGGAGTAGAATTTTTGTCGGAAAAACTCTTTTGAAATGATGGGGCAGTGACATTCGATCATGAGTGCATTAATATGTAAGCGGTAAGCCATCCGTAGTAATTCACCACTTCAACGCTTTAAACGTACCGCCAAAACTCAGGTCTCTTGTGGTCGGATTTTAATTCTAAAATTAACTTTTCTAATGTATGTGTTTTTTGTTTTCATTGCAGCCAAACAAGCATGGGGAGCATGAAACTCATGAAAAACAGAAAATATAACTACACAAGGATTAACCGAATAAAAGGGCTTAGGTAAAACCCTAAATTTAGTAAGCTGATGAGCTACTTTGAAGAATAATGTGGTTGTATTATGATAATTACATTTATGCGCTAACCAGTTTTTGTTGGCTCGCTGTCAATCGTAATGATTTAAATAAAAAAGTAAAATGGCAGATTTTTCATTCATAATTCTATGGGTACCAACGAAGGGTGCACATCATGCATGAAGCTCACGTTCGGATTCCACACAAGTGATCCAAACTGTTCAAAATATTTTTCCGAGTAGCCTAGTGAAAATTCGGGTTGGATGTCTCTTTATTGAGAGGAAGGATAAGATCAAATGATGTCGGAAGAAGTGCTTCGAGACTTCAAGTGGTCAATGTCAATTAACCTGCATCATGGGCAAGTCTCACTTTCGAACCAAAGCATTAATTTGTAAAGTACTAATGTCTACTTCAGTGCAACTCACAGATCGAGCCATTTAATTCTAGGAGGGATGTAGAGCAGCAGAAGAGCCTTTCCTATCAAGAAGGATTGTAGGTTTGTTGTTTTTTCCCCGGTCGTGGGCACATTGAAAAATTATGGTTATCTCTCCCAGCAGATACACTAACCAATTAAGCATGATGTCTAGCTTTTTAAATTGTAATTCCGAACTTGCCAACGAATTTGAAATAATATTCGCCGACCTTCGAATAAATTGAAACTCGTGCTCTCTCATCTTTAGACCATGTGACGCACAAATAGGCCTCGATCATTCTTCAATTTAAAAAGGGTGATATGTACATGTTGTTTATTTTGTACACCCCATTGAGTCGCACATTTCAAACATTGGCAAAAACATGAACGACTCACATTCATACTACTCGCTACACATATTTAGGCTATTTAATTAGTTCATGTCTCTACATATGCCCATATCCGATCAATGTGATTTTTGCATAATTAAACAGCTAACGAACATAGCATAATGAATGATTCCGATCACGTTTTTTTCGACAAGAAATGAGGCCCATCTGTGTGAAATCAGGGCTTGTTGTACCTTAAAGAAAAATAACAAATCAAAAAAAGGACACATTGCAAAGAAGTCTCTTCCATTCAATTTTGACAATTCATCTCAACAATCAATGGTACAACAAATCGATAGGATACATTAAGTAAATATGTTATCTGATTCATTGAAAATACTTTTAATCAACTTGGATCATTCGAACTGTCCTCTACAGTCCGCTTTTGGACCGCAAAAAATCTGTTTCCCATTAAATTTGTGTTTCTAAGCTACTTTATTTTGAAAAATATACGGCACAGGATAAAATCTAAAACCTCCAACTACCAAGTCAATTTCCATGCAAAGTTGCAAACTAGTAGACCAAGTCAAAAAGAGGAGAGACTTTGTCATCCTTAAGCCGTAAATCTAGCTGCTTCCTAAGGAATGATTATTCAGTGCACATAGAATACCACCATGTAACAATTTGATGATGACTAGATGACGATGGGGTGATGCTTGTTCAGTCGGTTTAATTTAGTTTACACATTCGTATATCAGTATGGGTTTAAATTTTAAAAAGTTAATTTAAAAAAAAAAAAACTCACGGGACAATTTGACATTTTCCAATTTGGCGTTAGCAAATTCTACCTCATCGATCTTAACTTCACATTTTGGAATGGAAAGTTTGGTTCTGAAATGATCACTTTCTTAAGATTAAGAAAAAAACGGATTTGACGTTGCTGTCAGACATCAAGCAAGAGATGCCAAATATATCCACCTACCATTTGACTTTACTTGCAAATATGGAGAAATTTTTGGGAGAATTCGGGTTCAGTGGAACAAGGGGCAAATAAGTCTCAATTCATGGACTATTTTTTTTTGAAATTATGAAGTAATGGCAAGGAAACAAATAATTACCAAGACATGGTATTTCAAACTTACACGGACAAAAATACCCCTTCCCCTATTCGACATTTCGTTGGCCCCCTTGTCCTCTATAGGGTGTAAGAATTAGGGGTGAGCAAAAAATCCGTCAAACCGCGAATCCAATTCAAACCGGAGGGTTTGGTTTGGGTTTTTAGTAGTATGGTTTGGTCATGGGTTAAAAAAATTAGAAACCGCATTACATGGTTTAGTTTGTGGATTCACGTTTACGGTTATGGTTTCAAACCGATCCGAACCGTATAATACATACATACATATATATATATATATAAATTAATTATGATTCACCCAATAAATATGAGAGCTTTTAGTCAACTACTTCATTAATTTATTGATTCCATTACATGCACTGCAATATTTAATTTTTCTTCACTGTCAAGATAATGATATGAACCTTGATGTAGAGTGATATTACAAGTTGGTTTCTACCATGCTGCTATTATTATATACCATTTTGCTACCTCATTTCAATTCAATAGATTTATAAATTATTTTTGGCCTTTTATTTGGTTAAACTATCTTAAGATGTTTAGTAGTTGGTATTCGTAGTTGGTTCATTTTAGTGACTTACCAGTATTTTATTTTCTTAGTTTAAGACTTGAGGCAATTTTCGGTATCCTACTCTTAATTAGTTGTTTAATATTAGTGTGTTTTAATAATTTGAATGGAATCGGTTTAAATATATGTATTTTTTTTAAATTTATCTTCATAATGTTAAGTACTTTAAATATTTTTTGAAGATAATAACTTAGTTCAAAGCAAACCGCGGTTTAAAACCGAAACAGAACCGTATTTAAATGGTTTGGATTGGTTTGGTTTTATGCCTTTTGTGGGTTGGTTTGGTTCTCCAAATTCATAATCCGTAAGTATTGGTTTGGTTCTTGATTTAGTATGAAACCGAACCAATCCGGACCATACTCACCCCTAGTAAGAACAAAACGCAAATCCCCCTTCTCGGAATCTCAACCTCTTCACCACCACCACCACCACCATCCCACGGCCAAACCCACCCCCCTTCTCTCTCTCTCTCTCTCTCACACACACACACACACACACACACACAAAAACCCTATCGGGAAAACCCAAATAAAATCCAAATTAATGGAGTAGCTGTGAAATCAAAACATGAGAAGACGAGAGCAGCAACGGCGCCAAGGAAGCCAAAGAAAGGTGCCGTTTCATCTCCGCTAAACGTCGACGATATTTCGAATTTTCTTTGAGCAGGAACGTTGATTGGATCTTGAGAAAATTGCATGGGAATTATTCTGTACGAAAGGGAGAAATCCGTGGAGTTTAAATTAGATCCCTTTCTGTCTAGACTTGTGCACAAGATTGATGGAGAAATTCCGTGGAGATTAGATTGGTTTTGCTTGTGAAATTAGGGTCTCTGAAATGGGTATTGGTTTCTGTTAAGAAAATAGAGTCTCACATTGCTCAAGAGTGGAATATGTGACCACTTAATAATATTTGAGACCTCTCCATTCATTGCCAATTAATTTTGAGATGAATATAAAGTTTTTGCATGGTATTAGAGCGGAGTCCGTTCCACCCCACATTTTATAAAATTCACAATCTACATCCTACGATGACTAACCAGTAAAAAGGATGCACGATGATAGGACCCAAAAGTGGCCACACATTTCAGACCTCAAACGCGGCTGCATGTGAGGGGGATGCTAAGAAAATAGAATTCCACTTTGCTTGTGAGTGGAATGCGTGATCATTTAATAACATTTCAGACATCTCCACTCATTACCAATTAATTTTGAGTTGGATATAAAGTTTCTACATAGTATCAGAGCGGAGCCTATTCCACCCTACATTTTAAAAATTCACAATCCACACTCTACGATGACAGACCAATAAAAAGACTGCGTGATGATAAGATCCAAAAGTAACCATACGTCATTAGGGTCATTATTTAGTCCAGTCGATTAGTAATGACCAACTTGCTAAAGTATGGTGTAAACACTTGTACATAGTCTTTGAAAATGTTTTCTTTTAAGACTAAATAGTTTATTTTTGGGCAGCCCATGAGCATTTTAAGAGTCAAGTCGTCCTTTTCCTTTTTTATTGGCCAATTGGTAAATAAAATAAAATAAAATAACAGTAGCCATACGGGAATTTTCGTTTTCAAAAGAAAAAGTAAAGATAATTAGCATTATCACTTGCTTTTTTGACCTTATAGCCTTTGAATAAACTAAAACCTAGATAGTGGAGTATTCACAATTGAGTAGACGATTGCGTTACAAAGTACTCCTAAATAGTTTAGCCCAGTCAATTTGAGGATTTTAAAATTAGGGTCTCTCTCTCTCTCCTCTGTATATGTATGTATCTTTATGCGCGCGTGGGTGTGCTTTTTTGCTGTAAAATCAGAATGATACTAAGGGGGTATAT
The DNA here is from genome assembly GCA_014282245.1 of Rhododendron simsii. Taxonomy (NCBI): domain Eukaryota; kingdom Viridiplantae; phylum Streptophyta; class Magnoliopsida; order Ericales; family Ericaceae; genus Rhododendron; species Rhododendron simsii. The sequence goes on along the minus strand of CM024953.1, from coordinate 5,656,586 downwards.
AAGTCTTTTTATGTGGCTATTTTCATGTATTACGAATTATTTTTCTCCATTTCATATCTAGAGGAATTCCATAAAAATTAGTCCATGACTTGAGACTTATTTGCCCCAACGGCCACTGAACCGTAATTCCCATGAAATTTTGCTGTGTCGAGCTGGTATGTCCCATGTGGTACCCGCTCGGCACATCTGGGCCGTACAATATACTTTTGGACAGCTCGGATTGAAAGCATCTTTCTCCTCTCATCCCAACACTTTCTCTCTCCAAATTCGAGCTGTCCAAAAACGCAATGAACGGCCTGAATGCGAATTTTTCTGCAAATGAGAGGTTTGAGGGGCTTGGCTTGGAGTATTTTTTTTACCGTTTGAGATGCCACGGCAATTTGACAGCTCCCTTTGGAGTTGCTTCAGAAGAGAGGACGTTGACAAAGATATTTGCTGTGCGTTTTATTTCGCATATCATAAGAAGTTAGTATTGTCAGAAACCCAATTTTAAAATATAGTTTTGGTCCAACTGTATCTAGAGTTGTTAGATGTACCCGAGTCCACATACATCGAACAGTTACATACATAGTTGTGCCGAGAGTTTTTTTTTATCGGCCAAAACTTTCTATAAATTAGCTGATTACTTTACCTCCTAAGAGGCATCATCTTTACGAATACGGGAAAACTAGGGATGGGGATTACAGACCCAATCAAAACAAGAGGAAAAACTTAAACAAAAGGGAAAATGACGGTCCATGACGTGTATTGTTAATGCTAAAAATATTCTTGACAGATATTAATTATCAAAACATGTCATTAGCTGTCATTTTCTCTAAACAAAAAAAAAGAAGAAGTTATGCGCACATCTGACTATGCCAAAGGGGCAAGAATTAGAATTTTCCCTGTACTATTATGTAGCCATTGATCACATGTTCTAACCTTCCAGTCCTTCCTGTTTCTTTCATTTGTATGACCTTTTTACCCAGTGACATCCTCTTCCTTCCACTTTCTTGATTACAAGAGTCACAATCCAGTCATTCACTCTTTCTTTCCACTAATGATAGTTGTTGTTCGTTGACAAGTAGATAAGATAGAGACTTCTTTCATAGATGAACATTTCATGCGAAAGTGAATACAAGAAAAAGATAATTGAAACCCACATGACATTCAATTGCTTGCTTAGTACAGCTACCGCTCTTCCATGGCACCGACTATACCCACCCTTTTTTTCCTCCTCCTCTTTCTTTCCTCCAAATTCCCATGTTCAACTGCTCAAACATGGATCAAATCCGGTTACTGGTTCTCCGGCAGCGAATTCCCCGTAACCGACATAAACTCACCCCTCTTCACTCACCTCATGCGCTTTCGCCGGCCTGAACTCTTCCACGTACCGACTTTCCATTTCTTCATCAGATGCCCAGTCCTTCTCCACCTTCTCCCCCACTGTCAAGCAAAAGAATCCAACGGTCACAACCCTCTTATCGATCGGTGGAGGATCAGCGAATTCTTCGACTTTCTCCTCGATGGTTAGCCAATCCAACTTCAGGAAGTCCTTCATCGAGTCCTCCATAAAAACAGCAAGATCATACGGGTTTAATGGGCTGGACTTTTGCTGGGTTTCAGCCAGTACTAGCTCTGAAATGACAAACATGGCCACCCTATTCGATGAGTGGCGAATGGCGATCGAATCAGAGTCAGCAAACTCAAGTGGGTCTCAACTCATCTTGACAATGGCTGTACAGTTCTCCCCAGACCTTGACAATGCAAGTTTTCCAATCGAATCTATAAAGAAGAACTTGGACTGGGTGCATGTGATGGCGTACGACTACTACATGCCTAGTTGGTGGAATTACACTGCTGCCTTTGCAGCATTGTATGATCCAGGAAGTGAAGTGAGCACAGAATATGGAATCAATGCATGGATTGATGGCGGGTTATCGGCTAACAAGCTTGTTTTGGGGCTGCCTTTCTACGGCTATGCTTGGACGCTCGTGAACCCGAATGACAGTGCAATTGGTGCACCAGCAAAGGGGACCGCAATAACTGACGATGGTTCAATGAGCTACAAGGATCTTAAGGCGTATATGCAGAGATACAGAGCTGTTTCGGAGTATAATGCAACCTATGTTGTGAATTACTGTGTCATCGGATCGAATTGGATTGCTTATGATGATGTTGATGTTGTGAAAATTAAGGTTGCTTATGCGAAGAAGATGAATTTGCTTGGTTATTTTGTGTGGCAAGTCCCATATGATGATGAAAATTGGGTGCTTTCTTCTCAGGCAGGTGAGTACTATACACCCCTTGTTATCTAAGTTGTCCTTTTATACAACCAGTGCATTTTCAATGTGGAGAGAAACTCCGTAAATAAGATTTATAGAGCTAATCTCGATCGTTTAAAAGTGCTTTGGGCAATTCGGAATAAAAACAATCTATTAGCAGTAATAGATCTATTACCGATAGAGGTGGCAAATGGGCGGGTCTGGGCGGGTTGAAACGGGTCATGGGTCAAATATGGGTCAGAAAGTAAACGGGTTAAAACGGGTCGGGTCGAATATGGGTCAGGCCAAACCCAAACCCGCCCGACCCGACCCGTTTTGTTTCCTCTTTTTTTTTTTTTTTTTTCTTTTAAAAAACTAATTCCTCTATATCGAAACTCAGACTTGCTAAACAAAAATATCACATCTACGAACTTTTCAAAATTAATAAGAAAAAAAAACCCTAAGTCATGCCTTAAAAGAAATCCTAAGAGATATCTACAATCAATTTTGAATCTTCTGCATCATAATCTACTTCCCGAAAGTACGAATCCATTTCCGAGTTCAAGAAGAACAGTTCCTTGAGCAGATCTTGGTGATGTTATTGCTGATTCTTGCTCTGAGGAATGCAGTTCTACCGCTTGGTTGAAGGAATGGCAGATTGGAGACTTCTCATCGCCTAGTTACAGGATTGCTATGGCTTGATCCCATTATATCGAGCTAGCTCTTTGCTTGTAGCTTTGTAGCACGAAATCGTCTCTGATTTTACTATTAAAATCAATGATAACATGTACAAGAATATGGTTAGTTTATGTGTGCAGAGAGAGAGATTTACGAAGAGCTGAAGCCACCACTTAGATTTGGATTAAAAAGTCAAGTGACTTATTTTTTTTGTCTCTATTCAATTTTTTTTTTGTATTTGCTTGTTTTGCGATAAACTTTTTACCCCTATTAGATCGTCTCGACTAGATAATCGAAAAAGTTTTTTTTTTTTTTGCTTTTATCCTAATATTTTTTTTAACTGAACATGCCTAGCTTGGGGTTTTCAAATTTGAACGTAGTTCAATTCGTTTATTTATGGTATGCATATCATGTTCGTGTTCGTGTTTGGTTTATTTAGGAACCGAGCTTGAGATTACTGTAGCTCGGCTAGCTCGATCGCGTAGATAAGCCCGTAATCTTATGTATGAGTTTACATATGTCAATTGGGGGAAATTCCAATTTTTTACTGAACATGCCGTTTTCTTGGGTTTTGGAGAGAGAGAGAGAGAGAGAGAGAGAGAGAGAGAGAGAGAGAGAGAGAGAGAGAGATTATCACAATTTCGCACTCAACAGCAGTAATGGGGAGAAGGCTTTGAGAGAGAGATTATCTCAATTCCAGAAAACGGCAGTAATTGGGAGAAGTTGAGAAACCGTGGCTTGGTAATTGGAGTACATGTGAAGCACTTGAGTTGGGTCTTTTAACTCCAACCCATATTGAACCCATTTTTAATCCATCTAAACCCATGTAAATATGGGTTGATATGGGTTCAACCCATATTAATCCATTATTCAATATGGGCGGATTGGGTTGGGTTAAAAGTGGGCGGATATGGACGGGTTAGGAAATATGGGTTGAGATTGCCACCTCTAATTACCGATAATAGTTTAAAAATAGATCTCAACCATTGATTGTCAAAACAGACGACTGAAATTGCACGGCTCCGTAAATAGGCTGTTTGCAGCGGCTCCGTTAATAAGTTTCTCTTTTCAATGTGACCTGTAAATTGGAGAAAATTTCTCAAATTGATTGTTCCTCCTGATCCACTAAGCTGAGAACAGAAGTTGGGATTTCGTCTTTGTGGAATGCATCTCGTAGCCATTTTTCAGCAAAAAAAAAAAAATGCAGGGTTTTGGAACTTCTTCACTTTTTGGTGTACGTCTTCGGTTCAAAATCAGCTTACTATAAAAAAAACACTGGAAAACACAACTTTGATCCTTTTGATGGCAGTTCATGGAGGGAAAATGTTGTTGCGTCGAAAATCCCGAATCAAATGTTACAGATATTTCACAAAAGGGTCATGCTAAAGAAAAACTAGAAGATAAAGAACACAATTTTCGTCAGAGGATTATCCCCGAAAGCCTCTAATTTGAGCAAAATATATGATTGTTGTGTTTTTCCATTGGAATGGATAAGAGTGTTCTGTTTCTCTTGTCTACTGCTAGATTGTCTTCTCATTTCTCTCTAATGTACGATTTCTTAGCACAAGAAGATGAGAAAGATCCCAGAAACAAGAGACACTTCTTGTTACTAGTAATCTTGCTTCCAACCGCAGCGATAGTTACCCTCGTACTAGTTTCTGCGATGTGGTATCTGCGTAAAAGAGCACCCAAAAACAAAGGTAAGTTCTTCCAGTCGTGAAAACTTTGTGCATAAATCATTTCCCTTCACGCTTTTAACGTCTTTTTTGAAAAATAATAAGGGTAATAAGTGGAGAGAGATAGAGAGAGAAATGTTAAAAGTAGAGGGAATCTAGACGGAATTTTTTGAAAATGAAAAAGAACAAGGCATTGACCATTGAGAGTTTGCAACATTTTTTAAAGACACTTTTATGTTTGTGCTTGTATCCGCACTCCTGCTCGTTGTTGTGCCCCAAGGATCAAAACCATCCCCTTGTGTCCAATGGCTACCAAGTATACCCGTTTCTCCCTCTTCTTTCTCCCTCTCCTCTCTCTCCATTTCCACTTCTCAACAGGACAAGCTTTTGTGAATTCCGTTTACTGGTTCTCCAACAGTGGTTTGGCAGCATCAGATATAGACTCCACTTTGTTCACTCACATATTTTGTGCTTTTGCTGATCTTGATTCCAATACAAATCAAGTCACCATTTCCTCCTCAAACAATGCCCCATTTTCGCAGTTCACCAAAATTGTCCAGCTTAGAAACCCTTCTGTCAAAACCCTCTTGTCCATCAGCGGTGGCTCCACTGACAAGACGTACCGCCTTCGTTTCTATGGCAAGCCAATCGGCTTCTCGGAAAAGTTTCATTGATTCTTCCATAAATTTGGCAATGTGAGTAATGTTTGTGAAATCAATCCTAGTAAGTTTAGTTTGAGGTTTATTTCATTTGTTTTGCTTAGTTTTGAATTAAACTAGAGTGTCAATTACTAACCATTTGACTTTCGTGACTACCCTTTCATTTTACCACTACTTGAAATCTCTTTCCTCTCCCTACGAAATTAAATTTTTTTATAATCACATTCAATGGGTTCTTTGGACCACTTGAAAATGACATCCATGCGTCTCGATGATATAGATATTTACGAGACTTGAGATTGTCCTAAAGTTGTATTTAAACATCAAAATTTGCAAAAAAAAAAAAAAGAGGCTCATATGATTTTAGAATGACATCCATGTGTCTCGATGCTATAGTCTATAGATAATTACGCCCGGAAGCAAATTGATAGGGGAAAAAAATTTATTGCTTGTGAAGTTTTAAGAGAGTGTTTGCTTTGGTAATTTCAAATTTCACACAATCTTCTCATAGGGTCTCTTTTCGACGTCGAAATACCCACAAGATCATATTGCTTCCATGGCTTGGATCTTGACTGGGAGTACCCACAATCCACTTCAGAAATAGCCAGCATGGGTGCTTTCCTCAACGAGTGGTGGGCTGCGGTGGAAACCGTAGCCCACCAATCCGCCGGACAACCACCGTTGCTTTTAACGGCAGCCTTCTACTACGCACCAAGCATTAATGGGCTGAACTATCCAGTCCAGTCCATATCCAATCGCTTGGACTGGATCAACTTGATGGCCTATGACTTCTACGACCCTTCATGGGCCAAAGTGACCAACTCACATGCAGCCCTGTACAACCCGTCGGGCCCAATCAGCGAAAGTTACGGAGTCGGGTCTTGGATCCAGGCCGGGGTGAGCCCAACGAAGTTGGTCCTCCGAATGCCGTTTTACGGGTATGCGTGGCAGCTTGCGGACGCTATCAACCACGGGCTTATGGCACCGGCTGATGGGCCGGTTGGATCGGGCAACGGGGTGATGCGCTATGGGGAGATCTTGGGGTTCATAGCCGAAAACAAGGCCCCAACGGTGTACAATGGCACAATTGTTTCGAACTATTGCTATGCAGGGACAACTTGGATAGGGTATGATGCCACCCAGAGTATCTCTGCCAAGGTTTCATATGCTAAGCAGGAAGGGTTGCTTGGTTACTTTGCTTGGTATGTTGCAGCTGATAACAATTGGGATCTCTCAAAAGAAGGTATATAGGTCACAATCTAACCATAAATTCATGCATGTTGATATATATATATATATATATATATATATATATATATATTTATAATTTCAATAACCAGGTTTCCAGACCGGTTTGCTACCTTGACTAGCATTTTGAAGTTAAAATTTAAAGAAAATGAATGGACATATACTCCCTCGTTCAATAATTTTGGTCTTGGCCTCTTGGGATTCCATGCCGTAGGTTTTGGCACTAAAAAATTACATTTCCAAAAGCAATTTCTTTTGTATCTTTTTCATGCACCGTAACAACTTAAATCCCAATCGGGATTAAAATTATAGGACGGTGGAAGTAGAATTTTTGTTGGGAAAACTCTTTTAAAATGATGGGACAGTGACATTCGATCATGAGTGCATTGATATGTAAGTGGTAAGCCATCCGCAGTAATTAACCACTGCAACGCTTTAAACGTACAACCAAAACTCAGGTATCTTGTGTTCGGATTTTAATTCTAAAATTAACTTTTCTAATGTATGTGTTTTTTGTTTTCATTGCAGCCAAACAAGCATGGGGAGCATGAAACTCATGGAAAACAGAAAATATAACTATACAAGGATTAACTGAATAAAAGGACTTAGGTAAAACCCTAAATTTAGTAAGCTGATGAGCTACTTTGAAGAATAACGTGGTTGTATTATGATAATAGCATTTATGCGCTAACCAATTTTTTGTTGGCTCGCTGTCAATTATAATGATTTAAATAAAAAAGAAAAGTGGCAGATTTTTCACGCATAAAATCATTTATGGGTACCGACGAAGGGTTCACCATCATGCACGGAGCTCAAATTCGGATTCCACACGATTGATCCGAACTGTTGGAAATATTTTTTCGAGTGACCTAGTGAAAAATCGAGTTGCATATCTATTTGTAATTGAGAGGAAGGATCAAATAATGTGGGCAGAAGTGGCTCGAGACTTCAAGTGGTGAATGTCAATTAACCTGCATCATGGGCAAGTCCCACTTTCGAACCAAAGCATTAAAATTCTGTAAAGTACTGATGTCTAATTCAGTGCAACTCACTGAGCCATTTATTTCTAGGAGGGATATATGTAGAACAGCAGAAGTGCCTTTCCTATCAAGAAAGATTGTGCGTTTGTTGTTTTTTCCCCTGTCGTGGGCACATTAAAAAAGATGGTTATCTCTTCCGGTAAATACACTAACCAAGCAGGATGTCTAGCTTTCTATATTCTAATACCGGAACCTTGTAATTCCGAACTTGCCAATGAATTTGAAATAATATTCGCCGACCTTCGAATAAATCGAAACTCACGCTCTCTCATCTTTGGGCCATGAGACGCACAAATAGGCCTCGATCATTCTAGAATTTAAAAAAGTGATATGTGTTGTTTATTTTTTTCACCCCATTGAGTCGCACATTTCAAACATCGGCAAAAATATGAACGACTCACATTCATACTACTCGGTACACATATTTAGGCTATATAGTGGGTATTATGAATTTGAGAGAAAGCTTCAAAGACAAGTTGATAATAAATTTAATAGTCCCTCGTTCTATGCACGGAAGTATTTTATTTTTTGATAAAAAAATTACATGTTTTGTCGCAGAGGACGAACAATATGGGACAAATGAAGCATAAATAAAAATTTAGGTTAAAAGGCACAAAAGAATTGTGACAATGATGGTAAAAAGTAGGTTTAGAGATCATAAAAAAAAGGAGAAAAGTTCAAGGGATACTTGGACAAATGGTGAAAAGTGAAAGGGGAACGCCGTATAGTGGTAAGAGCATCTGTATCAATCTTTCTAAATTTTAGACCAAATTATGTTTTAAAATATCACTTTGTTACTTTAGTTAGTCATTTTTAAAATTCTTACTGAATCAAACTCACTATTCTAATTTATGGTCTATTAATATATAATTTCCTTCTTCTTCCAAAATAATATTGAGATGTTATTATTATTTTTTCCTCAAACGTAATACGTATACTCTATAGCGATCAATTAAAAAAATTAAATGCTTTAATTTTTAATTTATTTGAATTTGTGCAAAAATCTTATTTTTTTGATCATTTTATCCTAAAGAGTCATAATTAATTTTGTGTCTAGAGCTCTCATAGAAACTTGATTATGAGAGCCCTATAGACAAAAAACAATTATGATACTTTAAGATAAAATGATAAAACAAAAAAGATTTTCGTATCGATTGAAATAGATTGAAAATTAGACCACTGGGATTATGCCTGAACGTTACCTTCAGGGCGCCGAAATTAGTCAAGGGGCACAAGCTGGCTTGGATCCGATTTAAAAAAGAAAACAAAAGACTCATTGGTGTGGTACAAATTAATTAGTAAAATAATATAGTATGATGAATAGTGTCTCGTTTGTTCTAAAGAGACACTGTAGCAAAGGTAAACAAATTGCAAAGTAGAGAGGGAGGACAAGAGGCTGATGCAGGAGACTTTATGCTGTTTTGCTCTTTATTCTAACCTTGAGCAAGAAGTATCGACTTTGAGCAAGAAGTAGCGACAGTGGCGTGGATGCTCTTAGCATTAGAGCATGTACATCAATAAAAGTTATTTTATCTATCCAATAATTCACTATTTATTTTACCTAATCAAATCTTTCTCAACCTCACACCAATCATCTCTATTATACCTCTTCATCCTTAAAAAATATACTAAAAAATAAAGAGAGACAAAGAGAGTGGAGAGAGAATGAGGAAGTGGTAGGGAGTAGAGAGAAAAAGAAAAATATTTTAATGTTTTGATGGAAAACAGTTGCTCTCTAATTTTGGAGAGCATTTTCCAAAAAGGTAAAATACTTAAGTGTTTCCAGAGGTTGGTGCAAACTGTTTTTTTGGCTTTGATTAAGTACAATGACTAAAAATGTGAGTTTGCCAACTCTTGTGTACATGCTCTTAGCGTATATTTTGGAGTGGAAAGTTTGGTTCTGAAATGATCTCACTTTCTCTTAAGGAAAAAAGGGATTTGACCTTGCTGTTAGACATCAAGCAATGGATGCCAAATCCACCGACTACGTGACTTGTAATTAAATGAGAGGCTTGACGGGCTTGGCTGTCCTTTTTGTTACCGTTTGACATGCCACGGCAATAAACGGCCATGAGTAACTTTAGAATAAGGAGCGAAAAATGAGATGATAGGATCGAATATCTACACATATCAAATGAATCTGAGCTCTCATGGATTCACTCAGAATTTATTTTACAAATTTTAAACGACTCAAATCATCCATGCGTTGTCTGTGGCCGTGGTTAGTCCCTCCTGTCGGTTTCTTTAACATTATCAAAAAAAGAGGTGCATCTCAGATTAGGGGAAAAGGGTAATGGTGTCAATTTGCCATAACAACCTTCATCAGTCAATCACATGGATGGAAAAGGCTGACACTGCTTTGAAATTAGGCGGTAAAGCTACACCCACCGTCCTGAACTTCCACCGAAACCTATACAACGCGGTTTTGGATTGTTATACGGTATTTGGTTTTATGCTTTCCTCACGACTCTTTAACGAGAAATTTAGAGTTAAAAATTAATTATGTTCTTTTAAGATAAAATGATAAAAAAATAAATTTTTTGCACAAGTTTAAACGAATTGAAAATTGAAAAACTTAATTTTTTTAATTTGGTTTTATGGTTCTCAATTTCTTGAAGGGCTCTTCAATAAGAGCCGTAGAGTTAAAAATTAATTATGATCTCCTAAGATAAAATGATTAAAAAAAATAAGATTTTTGCACCGGTTCAAAAAGATTGCAAAATTAAAAATCTTTATTATTTATTTTGATCATCAAGAAGGGTGGGAGGGGGCAACCTGCGTAACAACTTCTCTTGGTGTGACCATAGAGGCTTCCTACCAGGCCAATAAAATGTCCGGTTTAAGCCATAGCTACCGTTCAGGAGGACGGGCCGTTATCACGACACCACTTTAGTGCACAGCTGGTGAAAAGTCTCCCATTTGATCTGCAAACGGGGTTTCGAGCACCTGTCAGGACTCGAACCTCCGTCTCCTTTAAGGGGAGCAGTGGCCCTCACCAACTAGGCTACCACCTCGGTGGAAGATTTTCTTTATTTCAACTCAACCCTTTTTTCACTTTTTGATAATCAAAAAGGATAAGAGGGAGCGACCAGCGTAGCAACCCTCCTTGGGCGTGACCATAGGGGTTTTCGACCTGCCGTGGAATGTCCGGATTGAGCCATAGCTATTGTTCGTGAGGACAGACTGTCATCGCGGCACTACCTAGGCGCACAGCTGGCAAAGAGCCCTCCACCCAATCCTCCAACTCATATATATTTTTTGCAACTGGAGTGGTTCGAACCCGAGTGCATGCAGAGGAAAAGGCACTTAAGCCCCTATCACCCGTGCCAAATGGTCTACCCAACCTTGTGGTTACTCAACCTTTTTGAATTTCAAAAAAAAAATCCATTTTGCTTCATTCTCCCATCAAATGGTCTATTTGGAAGACGTACTGTTCTAATTTTGCCGTTTTTGATGGGTGAAGGACTGGAGCCTTGAAAACAGACTAGACTCTTTTCAAAAAAAAAAAAACAGAATAGACTAAGACACTAAAGGAAGAAAGTCGCCCTGACAAGGCGGAATAGACTAAGGCCGAAAGTGGTAAAGGAAGAAAACAAGAGGTAGCATATACTTTATTAATGAGATTATACCCCATGATTAGGTATATCCAAAACGGCATTGATATATAATCATTTCGTCCCAAAAAAGGATGACATTCTCCGCTTTGTGCCTTTTGAAATTTACTTTTCTATTTGGGCAATTTATTATGTTTTCGAAACTTTTGAAAATCATCGATCTAATAGTCTGATTCAGATTTATCAAGCAAGATTCATGGAATATTACTTATAGAAAGCATTATGAATAACTATTTAAGGCGTCCGAAATATTGAAATTTTCATTCAAATTAGGACGGAGGGAGTAAGATATCATTAACCACTGTATTAGCAAGTATTGGTTTCATGAGAAATTTGGCATCAGTTAAAGATATGTGATTAGGATCAGACCGTCCAGTTACACGAGTAGACAGCTCCTCACTCTGGCGCTGTTGCGCCAGCTCACACCAGAATGCAAGTGCCTTATTTTCTTTTCTGGAGAGATACTTTGTTTGGATTGCCTTTTGAAAAAAAATTCTCAACTTAAAAAATACTCATTACCCCTAATTCTAATCATTACTCACTTATATCTTCAATTATTATTCTCATTTCTCTCTCTATCTCTCTCTAATCATCACTCTCATTTTTTTTCCCACTGATAACCTTACAAAATTTCTCAAAAACTTATCAAAACACAGCAACTTCTCTTTTTCCAAAACCGCGTTGTATAAAGTTTCGATGGAAGTTCACCAATGGATGTAGCTTTACTGCTTTTCGGGCGGGTAGAGGACACTATCATCAGCCTACTAAACCCTTTTTTGATAGTATGTTAACTCAAAGGGTTAGGGTGGGACCCATCCATATTTGTTGCAAGAGGAGAGTGAAGGAAAGAACACGTTAAGAAGCTCTAAGCTCCTTCTGGAACTCATTTTAAGTACTTATTTTTTAAGAAGAGAATTTTAAACTGAAAAATAATGTGTCTACGCAAATAATTTTCTTAGCAGTATGGATCTTGTTTGATAGATTTTATCGAGATCTTTTATACGGTGCAAAAAAAAATTATTTACATTATTTTTAAGTTTAAAAATAAAAAATAAATAATTATTTTTTAAGAAAGCGTTCCAGAACGGGGCCTAATGCTCATACTGCAGCTTCTGCTACAGTATGTGGGATGACTGTAGAGAGTGTGGAGTACGTCTATTAGTTTTCCGGACAAAAGTTGAGTTACCGGCTCATCCGGGGTATAGTAACTTTTTCTCAAATTTAAACCCACATGACATCAATTGCTTGCTATAATTTAGCCACAAATGTCAGCCACCACTCTCCCATGGCCATGGTACTGACTATACCCACCCTTTTCCTCCTCTTTCTTTCCTCTAAATTCCCGTTTTCATCTGCTCAAACGTGGATCAAATCCGGTTATTGGTTACACAGCAGCGAATTGCCCGTAACTGACATAAACTCATCCCTCTTCACTCACCTCATATGCGGTTTCGCAGGACTGAACCCTTCTGTTAAAAAAAGTAATTTGTAATCTTCTAGAATAATGTAGAATAAGTATTTAAATATCTAAGTTTAAAATAATAAGAAGTGTGTAGAAGTAATAGATGAAACTAGAAGATATTTGTATGGAATAGTCTAGAAGTTGTGAGAGATATTTTGTAATTAATCACATGGGTAGAATTAGATGATTCTAGAAGATAGGAGATCTTTCATGTAATTAAGCATATGTGCTTATCTCTAGACAATTCTAGAGAAGTGTAGGATGGTGTAAGTGCTCTATAAATAGAGCCTTGTTGTAGTTATTTTGATGCAATGAAAATTCAATTAAAGCCTTACACAACTTGTCCTAAGAACACCTCTCAACCATCCTTTCCCACTCTCTTGTCTAATTTACTACAAAATCTAACCTAGCACCCCAACAATTTTGGTATCAGAGCTAAGTTAACCGATCCATCCTTGTCCTTCTTTCATCCACCAATGGAGACCAACTCTTCCACTTTCAACTATGCACAAAATCTCATCCCTATATTTGAGGGAGAGAACTATGGCTATTGGAGCATCCAAATGCAAACTTTATTTGTCTCACAAGAATTGTGGGATCTTGTTGAAAGCGGATACGAGGCACCGGCAAATGCCGAAGAAGAAGCAACTTGGACGGAAGCAAGGAAGAAGAAGTTCAGGGAGAACAAGAAGAAAGATGCTTTGGCTCTCCTCAACATTCAACGTGGGGTAAGCAAATCTATCTTTCCAAGAATTATGGGTGCAAAAACTTCAAAAGAAGCATGGGAGATATTAAAAATTGAATATCAAGGTTATGATAAGGTTATCTCCATTAAACTTCAAACACTATGGAGAGACTTTGATAATCTAGCAATGAAGGAAAATGAATCCATTCAAACGTTCTTTTCCCGAGTTGCTGGAATTATCAATCAAATTCGAAGTTATGGAGATACCCTTCCGGATAAAAGAATCGTCGAAAAGGTTCTTAGGAGTTTGCCTCCAAAGTTTGATCATGTTGTAGCTGCTATCGAAGAATCCAAGGATTTATCTAAACTTACTCGACATGAACTAATGAGTTCTCTCGAGGCCCATGAACAAAGAATGAGCAGGTTCACAAATCAATCCTTGGAGCAAGCATTTCAAAGCAAAATCAATTTTGGAGGAAAGAACCAAGAAGATCAAGAGAAGGGCTCATCTCGAGGAGGAGGCATGAACGGACAAAGACGTGGAGGCCAAAATGCATTTCAAGCCCGGAACAAAGGAAAAGGATACGACAATCAGAGGAATCCTAATGGCGGTAACTCTAACTCTTCTTGCATTATTTGCAAAAAATCTAATCATGCATCCAAAGATTGTAGATTTAAATGCAAGAGATGCAAGATTTCTAATCATTCTGATCGAGATTGCTGGTTCAATTAAGAAAAAAACAAAGCTAATTTTTCAGAAGAAAATGAAGCTGAACACCTATTCTCTTGCATGAATGCTCAACAAGAGTCAGATAACATTTGGTATCTGGATAGTGGATGCAGTAATCATATGACAGGCGATCGTAAAAAGTTCGTGCAGCTTGACGATAAAATCTCTTCACAAGTAAAGCTGGGAGATGGAAAGCTGCAAAATGTGAAAGGAAAAGGAGTTATCGCTGTCTACACAAAGGGAGGTAACAAAAAATTAATCTCAGATGTCCTTTATGTTCCTGGGCTTACTCAAAACTTATTAAGTGTGGGGCAATTACTTCAAAAAGGATATGCACTAAACTTTGACAAAGATGAGTGCACTATCATTGACAAGAAGAAAAATTTAAAAGTGGCAAATGTCAAAATGACTCCAAATAAAGTTTTTCCATTAATAATGCCACTTAATGAAAATTTTGCCCTTAAAGGAGAAAAACTTGATGACTCATATTTGTGGCATCTAAGATATGGCCACTTAAATTATAAGGGCATGAGATTGCTAAAGGAGAAAAATATGGTAAAAGGGCTACCAAACATTGATAAAATTGATAAAGTTTGTGAAGGGTGTATATATGAAAAAATGCACAGACTCCCATTTCCAAAGTTCGCTTGGAGAGCTAAAGCGCCTTTGGAATTGGTGCATTCTGATATTTTTGGCCCTACCAGAACACCATCTCTTGGTGGAAAAAGATATTTTCTCCTCTTTGTTGATGACTATACAAGGATGATGTGGTTATACATCCTTGACAAAAAATCAGAAGCTTTCTCTGTATTTCTCAAATTTCAAGCCTTGGTGGAGAGACAAAGCGGAAGACAAATAAAGACACTTCGGACAGATCGTGGTGGTGAATTCATCTACACTCCATTCTTGGAATATTGCAAGGAAAAAGGAATCAAGAGGCAACTTACAATCCGGAAAACACCTCAACAAAATGGAGTGGCAGAACGGAAGAACCGGACAATTGCAGAGATGGCACGAAGCATGCTTAAAGGTAAAGGGCTTCCTAACTCATTCTGGGCCGAAGCTGTCAACACTGCTGTTTTCATCCTTAACCGTTCTCCCACTAAGGCAGTTCGAAACAAGACACCATATGAGGCGTGGTACAAAGAGAAGCCACAGGTAAATTTTCTAAAGATTTTCGGTTGCATTGCATATGCATTAGTTCCCTCAGAAAAAAGGGAAAAATTTGACGAAAAAGGAGAGAAATATATTTTCATTGGATATAGTGACGAATCCAAGGGTTATCGTCTCTATAATCCAAACACAAATAAATTTATAGTTTCTCGAGATGTAATATTTGATGAAGCTGCTGTGTGGAAGTGGGAGGACAATTCCTTCCAAGACCCAAAGTTTTTTGAGCCTGATGATGCAGGACATGAGCGAGAAACCTTAACTCCGAACCCAAGTCCAAATCAAAGCCCACTGACCAGTCCAGAGAGCTCATCATCGGATAATCTCAATCCGACAAGAAAGGTACGTTCCTTACGAGATATATATGACTCGTGTGATTTTGCCTTCTTCACGTGTGAACCACATAATTTTGAAGAAGCTGCAAAAGAAGAAATTTGGCTAAAAGCAATGAATGAAGAAATTGCAACTATCGAGAAAAATCACACGTGGGATCTTGTGGAGCTACCAAAAGGAAAGGACGTAATTGGACTCAAATGGGTCTATAAGACAAAATACAAAGAAGATGGATCCATCCAAAAACACAAGGCCCGCTTAGTGGCTAAAGGCTATTCCCAACAACCTGGAATAGACTTTAATGAGACTTTTGCTCCAGTCGCAAGAATGGAGACAATACGGGCAGTCTTGGCCTTAGCCGGACAAAACGAGCTTCCTGTATATCAGCTCGATGTCAAATCTGCCTTTCTCAATGGTGAACTAGAAGAAGAGGTTTATGTGGAGCAACCTCAAGGCTATTTAGTCAAAGGAAAAGAAGGCAAAGTATATCGACTTCGGAAGGCGCTTTACGGCTTGAAGCAAGCACCGCGAGCCTGGAACAGCAATATTGACAAGTACTTCTGTCAAAACGGATTTGAAAGAAGCCAAAGCGAACCATCCCTATATGTCAAAAAAGGAGGTACGCGAGATTTTCTTATTGTTTGCCTCTATGTCGATGATTTAATCTACACAAGCACCAATGTAGCAATGCTCGATGAATTTAAAAATGCTATGATGAAGGAATATGAGATGACGGATCTAGGCCTTATGAGATATTTTCTCGGCATTCAAGTAAGGCAATCCAAAGGAGAGATTTTTATCTCTCAAGAAAAATATCTTGAAGACTTATTAAAGAAATTCCGCATGAGCAACTGCAAACCAGTCTCTACTCCACTCTCTTTAAATGAGAAGTTGCAGTTACATGATGGAGCGGAGAAGGTCGATGCTACGGCCTATCGAAGATTGGTTGGATCACTAAACTATCTCACTCATACAAGGCCTGATATTGTATATTCTGTAAATCTTATCTCGAGATTTATGCACGAGCCGAGCAAGCTACATTATGCAGCAGCCAAGCGGATCCTCCGTTATCTTCAAGGAACGAAGAAACTTGGCATCAAGTACACAAAAGAAAATGACTGCAAGCTTATTGGCTACACCGATAGTGATTGGGCTGGATCAATCGATGATCGAAAAAGCACATCTGGCCAAGTATTTTGCTTGGGAACTAAAATTATATCTTGGAGTTCAAAAAAGCAAAAAACAATTGCCTTGTCCTCAGCAGAAGCAGAGTATATTGCAGCAACAGATGCAGCATGTGAAGCTGTATGGCTCAGAAGAATTCTTTCTGATATGGAGCATAAAGAAGAAGGGCCTACAGTCATCTACTGCGATAATATGTCAGCTATAGCAATGAGCAAAAATCCAGTCTTTCATGGCAGGACAAAGCACATTGAGCTCCGACATCACTTTATCAGAGACTTAGTGCAAAATGGAGAAATTCAGCTTGAATTTGTCAACACCAAGGAGCAGCTTGCAGACATCATGACCAAGTCAGTAGCATCAGAAAAATTTGCTCAGTTTCAAGAGATCATGAAGATTACAAATTAAGGAGGAGTGTTAAAAAAAGTAATTTATAATCTTCTAGAATAATGTAGAATAAGTATTTAAATATCTAAGTTTAAAATAATAAGAAGTGTGTAGAAGTAATAGATGAAACTAGAAGATATTTGTATGGAATAGTCTAGAAGTTGTGAGAGATATTTTGTAATTAATCACATGGGTAGAATTAGATGATTCTAGAAGATAGGAGATCTTTCATGTAATTAAGCATATGTGCTTATCTCTAGACAATTCTAGAGAAGTGTAGGATGGTGTAAGTGCTCTATAAATAGAGCCTTGTTGTAGTCATTTTGATGCAATGAAAATTCAATTAAAGCCTTACACAACTTGTCCTAAGAACACCTCTCAACCATCCTTTCCCACTCTCTTGTCTAATTTACTACAAAATCTAACCTAGCACCACAACACCTTCCACGTACCAACTTTCCATTTCTTCATCATATGCCCAGTCCTTCGCCACCTTCACCCCCACTGTCAAGCAAAAGAATCCAACGGTAACAACGCTTTTATCGATCGGTGCAGGATCAGTGGAATCTTGGACTTTGCCCTCGATGGTTAGCCAATCCGAGTTCAGGAAGTCCTTCATCGAGTCCTCCATAAAAACAGCTCGATCATATGGGTTTGATGGGCTGGACTTATGCTGGCCCTATTTAATCAGTACATTCAATACTAGATCTGAAATGGCAAACGTGGCCACCCTATTCGATGAATGGCAATTGGCGATTGAATCAGAGTCAGCAAACTCAAGTGGGTCTCAACTCATCTTGACAATGACTGTCCAGCTCTGCCCATACCTTGACAATGCAAGTTTTCCAATTGAATCTATCAAGAAGAACTTGAACTGGGTACATGTGATGGCATTTGACTACTACACGCCTACTTCGTGGAATTACACTGCTGCCTTTGCAGCATTGTATGATCCAGGAAGTCAATGGAGCACAGAATCTGGAATCAATGCATGGATTGACGCCGGGTTATCGGCTAACAAGGTTGTTTTGGGGTTGCCTTTCCACGGCTATGCTTGGACACTCGTGAACTCGAATGACACCGCAATCGGTGCACCGGCAAAGGGGCCGGCAATAACTGATTATGGTTGTATGAGGTACAAGGATATTAAGGCGTATATGCAGAGATCCGGAGCTGTTTCGGAGTATAATGCAGCCTATGTTGTGAATTACTGCGTCATCGGATCGAGTTGGATTGCTTATGATGATGTTGAGGTCGTGAAAAATAAGGTAGCTTATGCAAAAAAGAGGAATTTGCTAGGTTATTTTGTGTCGCAAGTCGAAAATGATGATGAAAATTGGGTGCTTTCTTCTCAGGCAGGTGAGTACTGTACACCCCTTGTTATCTAAGTTGTCCTTTTATACAAACAAAGCATTATTTCAATGTGACCTGTAAATTTGAGAAGATTTCTAAAACCGATTGTTCCTCCTGATCCACTAAGCTGAGCTAAGAAGTTGGGATTTCGTCCCAGTGGAATGCTTCTGGTAGCCATTTTTTAGTGGGAAATTTATAGAAATAGAGCTCTTTGGTTTAGCTCATTCTCATTTTTGTTCTTCAAGTATTAATTGCAACTCTTTTGATTTTCAAGTTTGGTTTTCATATCAAGTTAGTCAAATTAATAATATTTGTCAGTTAAATTGGATGGAAGAAATCAAATTGATGACAATTTGGACGTTGTAGTTCGTACCAAGTTGGTCTAATTGATGACGTCTTCCCTCAATTTGATTTTTTTCGTCTAGTTTAGCTGATAAAAGTTATCAATTGGATTAATTTGGTATGAAAACTAAACTTGAATTTCAAAAGAATTGTAATAGATATTTGAAGGATGAAAATGAGACTCTGATGAAATTAGGAGGATCATTTATATAAATTTCCCCTTTTTAGCCAAAAAAAAAAAAAAATGCAGGATTTTGGAACTTCTGCACTTTTTGGTGTACGTCTTCTGTTCAAACTGGGTTTGCTATCAAAAAAACATTTGATCCTTATTTGATGGCAGTCCATGGAGGGAAATGTTGTTGCGTCGAAAATCCCGAATCAAATGTTGGAGATATTTCACAAAAGAGTCATGATAACGAAAAACTATAAGAACTAGGGAACACAATTGTCGTCAAGAGGACTATCCCCGAGAGCCTCTAAGTATAGTTGAAACTAATTTTGGGCAATATATGATCATTGTGTTTTTCCATTGGAATGGTTAAGAGTGTTCTGTTTCTCTTGTCTACTGCTAAATTGTCTTCTCACATTTCTCTCTAATGCACAATTTTATAGCACTAGAAGATGAGAAAAATCCGGTCATAGCACCAGAAGGTGAGAAAAATCCCGTCATAGCACAAGAAGATGAGAAAAATCCAGGGAGGAACAAGAGACACTTCTTGTTAATCATGCTTCCAACCGCAGCTACAGTTACCCTTGTACTAGTTTACTCGTCATGGTACAAAGGTAATAAGTTCTTTCAGCCAAGAAAACTTTGTGCGTAAATCATTTCCCTTCACCCTTGTAACGTTCCACATGTTTTTTTCATTGGTTATAGGACATATGGGCGAAGGAAAAGAATCGCAATCTTTATTCAAAACTAGTATGGGATCTGTTGGAAACGCAAATGCTCCTATTTTGCTATTATACAAACTCGCTGACCTTGTAGAAGCTACCAATAATTTTTCGTTTGAAAATAAGATCGGAGAGGGTCGATACGGACCTGTTTACAAGGTAAAACTATTCGTCTTCGCATAAAATCGAGAAAATAAAACTAAATACGTGGTGTCTATTTCGCCTGTAGGGTGTATTACATAATGGACAAGAAATAGCAGTAAAGAGACTTTCCAGGACTTCTACACTAGGATTTGAAGAGTTCAAGAATGAGGTGATGCTTACCGCTAAACTGCAACATGTAAATCTTGTAAGAGTTCTTGGATTTTGCACTGAAAAAGAACCGATGTTGATCTACGAATACATGCCGAACAAAAGTCTGGATTATTATCTCTATGGTTAGCAATCTTTAATGCTTCTAAAAGAATGGTGAACAATAATTGAGTGTGGTTTTAACATGAGGTGTCACCCATGTTTTAACTATCCAAATCTCTTTCGCGTAGATCCAACCAGGAGATTACTTTTAGATTGCGATAAACGAGTTCAAATCATTGAAGGGGTTACTCAGGGGCTCTTGTATCTCCAAGAGTACTCAAGATTGACAATAATTCACAGGGATTTGAAAGCGAGCAACATTTTGTTAGACAATGAGATGAAACCAAAGATCGCGGATTTTGGCATGGCTAGAATTTTCCAGAAAGATGAATTCGAAGCTAACACTAGCCGGATTGTTGGAACGTAGTAAGTGCCTTGTTTTTTACAATACACGCTACCTAATGTGTTTTAGTCTCAAATATTACCCATCTAGTTATCTGTTTTTGTTCACTTATGCAAAATTGCAGTGGTTATGTACCTCCTGTATATGTAAAACGTGGCACATACTCCACCAAATCAGATGTTTATAGCTTCGGAGTTCTTCTTTTACAAATCATTAGCAGAAAACGGAATAATTGTTTACATGGCCCTCGTGAAGACTTGAAACTCCTTGACTATGTATGTAATTCTGATAATTGTGACATGAATATTGCGAATTGATTTCCTTCCTGTGAACTCTAAAGATGCACTGCATCGAAATACTTCAGGCATATGATTTGTGGAGGTGTGGGAAAGGCATGGAGTTCATGGATCCATCGCTCGACGATACAAATTCATCCTGTAAATTAGTGAGATGCATGCAAATAGCTTTGCTATGTGTCCAAGAAAATTCTACTGATAGACCCTCCATGTTGGAACTCTCGGTGATGCTGAGAAATGAAACAGCCTCCATGAACATCCCCAAAAGACCTGCTTTTTCTACAAGAAGAGATGAAAATGAAGATGAAGTTCAAGAGTCTACATCTCAACAAGAAATTTGGTCAGTTGGTGATGTATCCATTACCCAAATGGTAGCCCGATGAAGGTTAATTCTCCTTTTCTTCATGACGAGACTAAGCCCCGTAACAGTTAATTTTTTTTTTTGTCTGGATTTTGCTTTTGCTGTCACATCTTTCTGAAGTTTGGGCAAATATGATTATTCCTATCCCTATGTGTATGTTGCCAGAAATACAACTTGTCTTGCTTCAATTTCCTAGTAGGTGAATCGGCTCTGGAACAATCATTGCTCCTTTTAGTTCATCAAAATTTCAAGAAGACATGAGCTAGCCATCTGCAGTGTTGTTAGTCTGTAAATTTTTGTCATTATTCTTTGACCAGGTATAGTAATCACAATGATGGTATGCATTCAATACCTTGCAAGCAATTAGGAATTTGAACCAAACTCCTCATAATTGGGCCCTCGGGAGTGGGCAGTGGATTTGGACTTTGGACCCCCTAGATGAGTCGAGATGCGCGTAAAGTGATCTGAGTTATCAAAAAAAAAAAAATTAATGGTAAACCATCGGATTAAGGTCCTTTTAGTTACAACGTACCATATAATGAGTTGATATCTTAAATTTTAAAAAACTAAGATAACAATTTATATGTACTTCAACTCGAAATAATTGACGATGGATGAAGTCGTCGTCCACTGAAATCCTAGTTTTGAATGCATTATAGACAATCATTGTGAGACAAGCTCTTTTACAACATCTTAAAAGATAATTTCATGCACTCCACTAATTTGGCTGAGGTGGAGGAGTTTGGACAGGCGAAATTCTTTAAAACGAGAAATGTTATGATACACGAAAAAGAAAACATGAAAATGTCCATGAAAGAGAATAAACCGTCCATTCTCTCTTTCATGGACACTTTTATGTTTTCTATGTTATGTATCCTACCCAAGCCCCACAGATACTGAGACAATTACACCTCGCATTTCGTTGCAATTGTTGATTAGGTCATATGTGGATAACCGGCTGTTTTTTTGAGTGGCTGATTGACTGCATCTCAATTAATTTTGGGCCTTGGGGTTCATGACAAAGATTGTATTCCATCAGCATTTTAAGAGTCAACACGTCATTTTCCTTTTTATTGGCCAATTGGTAAAAAAAAAAAAATACTAGTAGACGGGCAATTTCGTATTCATAAGAGAAAAGTCAAAGATAATAAGCATTTTTTTTTGAAAGTCGAAGCAAAAATTTTATTGATCTAAAAAAGGTTTACAAAACAAGCCATTTTTGTCAAGAAGCCAACAAAGAAAACACCCAATAGGCCTAGCCCAAAACTTTTAAAGGGTCTATACAAGTGAAAAATGTAACATGAAAGCCCATAAATAACCTGTAACCCAAATACATCAATCAAGCCCAAAATAGGCCTATAGACAACATAGGTCATGCCAAAAATCATGAGAACCAGCCCGTAGACAGATTGGAATAAGCATTATAACATGCTTTTTTGACCTTATAGCTTTTGGGCTGGGCTATTCGCAGCCACGTATTTTCTCCCATAGCCCACTCTATTTCGGTAAGTGGTTGTTGAAAATCATAAATAACATTTCGGTAAATAGCTGTTGAAAATAAGATTATATTTCGGTAACTACATGTCGAAAATATATTCAACTTTCGGTAGACAACTGCCAAACATGCATTTTCGGGCATTTTCGGTAAATAGTTGTTGAAAAAAATATCATATTTCGGTAATTTGATGTTGAAAATGTATCTTAATTTCGGTAACTAGCTGTCGAGTCTAATTGAAAAATTTTAACGGGCTGTGGGAGAAAATACGTGACTGCGAATAGCCCAGCCCTAGCTTTTGGACCGAGCTGGTCGACCTTTTTTTTTTTTTGTAAACAGATTGAATAAACTAAAACCTAGATAGTGGAGAGCAGGAAAAACTATAATAAAAAGAAAAAAAAAAGGGTGATCTTCTCCTAGAAATATTTAACGTCTTAATCGGTCTGAATAGTTTTTGTTGTAGTGGGTGTTTTTTCTCGGTAAGAAGTTTTATTCTAATTTCGTAATCTCTAGAAGCCGACCCGTATGCAGTACCTGTGTTCGTACATGTTGAGAAAGGAAAGCAGTGGATGAGTGCGTGTTGTGTTCCGGAGTCATTTCTCCAAGAAAATCTTTTCCCTAGATACGGGTCGGAAGTGAATGATTAACTTCTTTACTTTGCTGTTAGTGTCTGGACCAACTTATCCCTTTAGTTGCTTTTTCGCTGATTTAGGCAATCATATCTCTCAAAATATTTACTAATTTACAGTATTTTAAAATTTTGAAAAATTTGTCTGAGAAAAGTAGACATTTTTCTATTTACAATAGGTTAACTCTTTGGTATTTTATAATTTTTTGCTTTGTTCTTAAATATCATCACAATCAATATTTTCAATCTCAATCCTCATTCTGGCAAATTTAAGAATTTACAACATTTTTTAAAGACAGTACTTTAACGATTGTGCTTGTGCTCGCACTCCTGCTCATTGTCGTGCCCCAAGGATCGAAACCAAACACAACCGCCAGAGGGTTGCACTTGTGTGCTAAAATGGAACTCCATGCCAGACCAAGCCTCGTGGTTGAAACACAAGGCAAGTAGATGTGTAACGACCCGAATTTTCACGTCAATTTTTTTAACATTTTATTATAATTCTTTTACTAAAAAATTATTTTATCATTTATTAAAGTGATTGTACCTATTATAGAACCCCAGCCCTACTTCATAATCCTAAAAATCTAGGATAAGATTACATTGGATTGGGATAAGATTAAATTGGATTTGGATTTTATTAGGATAAGATTTGGTTGGATTTGATTAGATATGATAGGATAAGATTTGATTGAATTTATTAGATATGATAAGATTTTGTTGAGATTTTATTAGACATGATAAGATTTGCTTGGATATTATTGGATATTATAAGATTTGCTTAGATATGATATAATTATGATCTAGATTTGATTTGATCCCTTGGTTGTGATCTAGATTCTTCTTCTCATGGTATAAATAGGCAAGCTTTCCTTCTACTCCACACACCACCAATAAAGGGGAAGAAAAGAGAGAGAGAAATTGCGCTGGTGTGGTAGATAGAAATTAAGAGAGGATAAATGGATTTAGTTGTCTTAATTAGCTTTTCCTTTGTAAATTGTATTTGGCATCACATACATAGAATAGGGCCAATAGTCGTAGCATTCGAGCAATAGAAACACAGTGGCCTTTTAGCCAAGATATATGGATCTTGATAGCAAGAGGTGATTATGAAGTTCAACGGTGGCGATTTATTTGAGGTAATCCGGGTAGTATACGATATGCTTCCTACTTCCGGAATCCTTTCTTCAATCTCATCTTTGTACTCCTTTTGATTATCTCGTGATCTTTATTCAATCTTGTGGATATCATTGGAAAGTGGAATAATTTGTATCAAATATGATATTGTTGGATGAGTATTATGGAATTGTTTAGTACAGGGATCGAGTGAACTCATACACCAATAGCCTATCCAATAGCCAGAATGGGTCAAGGTTGACTCGGTGAGGAAGGTATTGGGGGGTGTCACTGGTCATGTACTGAGAATGACATGGTATGAGGTCCTTTGTGACTGTTGGTCGATTATCGTTTATTGATTCCACTTATGAGTTTTGTTATTCTGTTGTATCGTATACTTCTCGGATAATTTCTTTTTCAGGTGTGGAGCCGGATTAGTGAAAATTGAATCGGAGCACATAAGGATTAATTTGGAGAAGTCTTGAAAGAGTTGATAATTAAGGAGCATTTAGAAGATTATTTAGAAGGCGGCTTGAGTTTATTTTGATGATGTAATTTATTCATGGAGAAAATAAGGGCCTAGAAGTGTTTGAAATACAGTGTATTTTGAAGTTTATTTTTAGAAAATAGCGGGGCGTTACAAGATGAATATCTACACAAGTGGGTGGGAGAGAGAAATGCTGAAGTAAAGAGGGAGTGGAGCCAGGGGTTTAGTGGCGGCGGCCGCTAAGACAAGAATTTTAGAAATTATAATTATTATTTGTATAATAAAAAATTATTCCAAACTTATATAGTTTCGCCACCGCTAGATTTTTTTCTTCTATTTTTTTTCCAAGAAAGGAGACTTAAAGAAGTATTTCAAAACTAAATTTAATGGGCCAGAGTGAAATAATACTCAAAAAAGTATTCCACACTTTAACCCTAGAACAACTTAACCTAAAAAATTAAAGTTAGTCTTTTTTCGTACTCCTTTTGCAAATGACAAATATAATTTACTATAATTTTTGTTATGTTATTTTAATTTTTTTGTAGAGTCGATGACTATTAATATCCTAATGCATTTTTTTATTTTTTAGTATATATTTCTCCATTGCTAGGATAAAATTTTGGTTCCGTCACTGATGCACATCTCCATCCATCAGCCCCAACACTCGCTCCATCACCATCGTGCATGTCTCTTAAGTGCACAAAATAAAATCCTTGGTAATTCTCAGCCCACAAAATCATGAAAAAGTCTAAATCTGATAAATGAGTAATAGACCACTCAAGAGAATTGAATAGATGCAGATATCTTATAGGACTTGGCTTCTACAACATGAAAGTCGCATGTAAAAGAAAATGACTTTTAAGTCCTCAGGATGGCAGCTACATAAAGTTCCAAGGTTCATCAACAGGAGCTCCAGGCTCTAGCCATCTTAAAAAATGATGTTCACCATCATTTCCTTCATCCTCTTTCTGGTTGGAACTTGGGTGTGTATTTGTAAAACATTTTGTTTTTCTCTAGTCCCACATTGGCTAGTCACAAAATTTCTATCTACTTTAAATGACTTTGCACACTCATGAGCTTGTGAATGAGGATCCAACGAAAGGTCTTGTCACTACAACAAAAATTACATTTTACAGCGTTCGGAAAACGCTGTTGAATGTTATAGATAGCGTTTCAGTGAACGCTGTATTAGCCGATGCTGTTAAAAGTCGAAGACTTTTAATAGCGTTTTTGGAACGCTATCTTAGATAAACTTTTAATAGCGTTTTTGAAATGCTGTCTTAGATAAACTTTTAATAGCGTTTTATGAACGCTGTATTAGATAAACTTTTAATAGCGTTTTATGAACGCTGTCTTAGATAAATTTTTAATAGCGTTTTTTGCATGCTAATTTTGAGATTCTTATAATGGCGTGTTTGTCATTTCACCATTCATTTAATATTATTTTTTATTACATTCAACACCAATTGTAAAATAATTATTAGAAAAACACAAATATAATCTAAAACTTCAATGTTGCTAATGTAATTAACCAAATTCATTCAATCGAGCAAGTATTTATTACACCAGCTTTCGAAACAACTCGAAAACACAAAAAATTATGTTGCAAGAATTACAATGGATTCATATAGTACTCAGGTGTCCAATGTTACCAAAGGTAGCCATAAACAAGCTAACCAACATATTACTTGAAAATTTCCTATGCTACAAACTTGTTGAAATTGATGCAATCTTCGAGCAATTTGGTCTCTCTTTCCTCCCAAAGCCAAGCACATGAAATTGATGCAATCTTCTTGATTCCCTGTGATACAAAATTTGGATCAATAGATGGGTGTAGAATAGGCTCATAATTTGCGAAAGTATTCATTCTCTATAAATAACATGCTCACCGAGGAGGAACAATATGTGCCATTTGAGACTTGAACTGAGCATTATGCGTATGTGCCTTTTCCAAATCCTCTTATAGAGCTACTTGGCTACTCACTGATCATACAGGATGAACATCCTGCACATTGCAAGTATATAATTTCATTTATGGCATAGAGTATGCACAAGGTTCAAAAAGAAAGTGTCCATGTTCACTTTTTCATATACGAGTCATGCGTGCCACTGTATGATCGACGATTCATACACAACTTCTAATATGTGAGAGAATAGAGGCGAAATGGCAGAAAAATACAGATCAACTTATTGAGAAATGCAAAAGGAAGAGCAAAATTACACTACACCAACCACCTGACCAAACCTCAAAAAGAAGAGCAAAATAACACTACAATAACCAGAACCAAAGGCCTGATAATCATTAGCAAATCAGGCCTAAAAACACCAGCAGCAACAACAAACCAAACTAGCATGGCAAAAATAAGCTCTTCCAAAGCAGCATAGAAAAACAATAACATTAGCAACATTTATCACAGAAACAAGCCCCACTTTCACGCAATGCCTCCTTACTAGGAGCCATGGTGTACGTATTCACATGAAAGCATAATACATATATCGATAAGGCCACATAACAAACGAAACTGCAGATTTTATGAAGAAAAAAAAAGAGTAAACAGATACATGCTGTACGTGGTGGACGGCAGACCAACATTTACTTTCACAGTAGTTTGATAAGATCTAAAGCTTTTGGATATCATGGAACACGATGCCCTTGATAGAGCTCGATCAATGATCTTTTTGACTTAAGACTCCATTTGATTTGGTGTGGTTTTACATTGTACCATAGTCCATATAACATAATTGAATGGAATGGCACGACCCCTGGAGAAAAAGCTAAATATGGACTTTGTGTCACCTCACAAGATTGACAACATGCACCATAACCATGGAGGTGGTCACGTGGAGATGGTGAGGAAGCGTGAAACGACAGATTTGGGCAATCAACTTTAGCTCAAAGGCATTAGAGATGGGATAAGGAGGGTCCCGTACACTGATTTTTCATGGATCAACTGCATAGACACCTTATTCAGTAATTAATGACCTCACCCTACCATAGACTATTTTATCCCACGTACAACAGTCATAAATACTAACCAATGGAAGGGTCCGGTCTAGTCCTAACCAAAACACAAGATTTGCGCACCCAAGGATAATATATCCAATCCCAAGCACTTTGGTAAACAAACTTGACCCTGATTTCTATTCCTTAAGAGTGCCAAGTTAGTTCAAGTCCCTCAAGAAACATATCATATAGGGAACAAGCATCAGTACAATTTTCTCCATTGCAAATGTATGCTTCTATGGTTCAATCTTCTAACCAAGTTTGGAATAGAGGATTATTATCCTCCAATAAAATTCACTGCAGAATCTAAATTTTCTCCTATAGCACCAGAAACATAAGTGTTTATGACATGAAGTGCCTGAAAAACAAGTAATCGATACTTTCAATCAAATGACTCTTGTAGAATAACAGTTACCACCAAACATAACCCACCTGACAAGAAAAACATGTCGCTTTACTGAAACAAGGAACTCTCTGACTCCTCCATTATAGAAGTAAAGAGGAGGAAATGCCAGTCCTGTAAATATTCTTAGCAGTAAAAATACAAAAAACATAGCAAAAAAATAAACCATTTAACACCTTCACATCTATGCTATTGTCCGAAACCTTGGAAAGTCAATAACACTAGAGAAAAAAATTTATAATGGTGTATCGAGAGCTCCAAAATGGCAGAGACCTTCCTATCCTATAAATCATGCTTTTGGCCACATGCATCTTGAATTGGAAGCTTGAGATTTCATTTCACAATTCACTCGAAACAGTAAACCCCAAAATACTAGTATATGAACAGAACCACATGTGTTTGCTTACCTGATGACAGAACAACAATTAGGTATTGCCACCCAAGAGGCGGAGTGTGTGGACGGATTGATCGGACATCTGTAAAAGGTACTGCCCTGATCGTATAGAGATTCCTATCTGTATGAGACCTCACATAACAAAAAATTAAGAAAACCAAAGACCTACATTTCACTTGACATAGACTCACAAAAATTTAAAAGGCAGAATTGTAGGACTAACCTCTATCGGACAACCTCTCATTCGAGCTTTGCCCTTTGTATGGAATCCATGTCTGCCACAACATAAACAAGTCCACTAAACATTCGTACGAATCCACACACGACATATGCAGGCTCCACGATATCCAGAGGGGGTTCACTTGGTTCAAAAAAATGTATTTTTTTTCATATGATTTGATTTTTCTTCAATATTGTCGGTCCTAAGGCATTCATGCGTAACGAAAGTAAAATTAAAATCCAATGAAGTTTGTGAGTGAGTAGATAATATAACTCAACAAAACAAAACAAAATAAGCTAGGCCCAACAAATTTTCAACCAAATATTAATGTCTACTTTATATAGAGCTTTGTATACAAAATTTCTTGCAGAAATCAAGAACAGTACTAAGACTAGGTTGCACACACCAATTACACAAATCTCAGCATATGTATGAAGAGCAAGAAAGAGGAGGGACTGAAAAATAGGGAATTAGTTAATTGTCCAAATAGAAAAGAGAAAATCAGAACAAGTTTTTTTAATAAAATCTTTTTGTCAGTCAAAAAAAAAAAAAGAAGAGAAAACCGGAGAATAGCACGATAGTTTCATAGAATCTGATTCAATAGTTGGAGGATTAAGTAAATGTTTTTTGATAGTTTCAGGATGAAGTAGACAAATGGTGTATAGTTTGAGGGATGTTTCCGAAAAAAACTCTAAACTGACCTAGTTCCTACTTATTGACCATTGCTATCTCGAACTCTTTTGGCTTTGGCTGACACAACTCGGAGGTTGTTTTTGCTACCCATACACCATAAGAGGGAAAAGAGAGGGAAAGAGCACTGTTTACACATCAAATGACTGAGACTGATTTCAGTGGGAGGCTCAAAAAATCTTCTTGGTCCCTTATATTGGCTAAGAGAGACAAACTTGATGAGAGGTGAGGCCAACTGCCCCACAAAGAAGACTAATCTCAACAATGAACACAAAACAGTATATAATGAAAAAAAACAATTGCACTATTAGGCTTTGGGATTTTATCTTCCATTTTGGGGCGGTTATGTTGGTTAATGACAACATGGAAGCTATTGCGCAAAAAATAAGTTTTAAGCGGGTGATGCTAAGGGAGTGCAAGAAAAATTATGTGATTAAACACAATAGGAAGAAAGCAAAAATAAAACTCTCATATTATTGCTTTCACATTCTGCATACAAAAAAATCACTACATTAAAAAAAACAAACGCAAATCAGACAAGAGAATAGAGAAGCTAAATTTTTCCGGAATGATTATGTGCTTTCACAAGTTAGATGGAAGTTATATTGGACTGTGGAATCGTATGATCAAGAATGAGGCTTACCTGCTTTTAGTATCGTAATACAAGAAGTTGATGGAGTCATCAGTACAAGAAAATATCTTCCTTAATGCTGCTCTTCTTGGCTGCTTTTGTTTGACTACTAATTCCCCTTAAATTCTCTTGTATTCGCAGTTTCTAAGTTAGTCGACTTCATTCTTTCCTGCTTCGAACTCAACAACAACAATCTTTAGCTCTTTCTCTACGAACAATACAAAATTTTCCCCGATTTTCTGTCAAGCAAATGTCACTTGTTTTACTGCATGCCAGTTAGAAGAAAACTGAATAGATTTGTAGTTGCAAAGGTACCAAAAACAAACTTCAGTATCACCAATAACGTTAAGTTTTTTATCAGCTCAACTAATTAAAATGCTTGGCAAGACTAGGAAATGATTTGAAGTAGGCGTAATGGCATCGCTGGCAAATGTTTGATAGCAATCAGTAGTAGTCCAAAACAAGCCAACATAAACATATTCCAAAACATTGAATCAAATTTAAAATAGCCACTGGGATAGTGTTTTAAGTTGCAGCTACAGATGAGGTAGCAGTATCATGGAGTATGTTCTAGAAGTCATGGTGTTTCTCTGCAAGAAGTTCAGTTACATAAGATGTGACCTTTGAGAGAATCTTATATTTTTCTAACCATGCAAAAAAAAAGCCATTCAGACAATTCAACAAACATGTAGAGTGCTACATAAAAAGTGAGATTAGAGCATAGAGCTTGTCTAATCTTATTTTGCATCCTCATTCACCTTTAATAAGCATAAAAAGATGATCTTCTTTCAAATAAAGTCCATCTCCTCGTAATTCTCTAAAAACCAGAGCAATTCAGTTTTCTTTTCTCCTTTCAATACTCTAGTGTTACACTTAAAACTATTGGAGGCCTAATAGTAATACCAGCATAAACATTTTCACAAACAGGTAAGGTGCAGCAATTGCCATTACCAGTATCGTCAAAGTTCAGGCACTTGAAGTCGTATGAGTCTCTGAGTAGAGCAGAACTTGGGTTCTCAAATCTGAAAACAACAAATGAAATCCAAATCAAACTATATCATAAGAAACAAAACGAGGGAACAAACTAATCAAAAATAATACTACAAAGCTAACACCATAAATCTCCTGCAAAACAAGCAAAAGAGGAAGGCAAAGAAACCTAGTGACTTCTATGAGATTATGAAAGGCTAACAAGATTAGTTTTCTCACCGATTTCGTGGCCTTGAATGCAGAATCACAAACCCCCAAAATCAAACCCTAAA
Organism: Rhododendron simsii; assembly: GCA_014282245.1. Lineage (NCBI taxonomy): Eukaryota > Viridiplantae > Streptophyta > Magnoliopsida > Ericales > Ericaceae > Rhododendron > Rhododendron simsii. Next base: position 5,625,149 of record CM024953.1, on the reverse strand, counting down.
AATGCTTAACAATACATATATGTCAATCAAATATTTCAGATAATCATTTTCGGAGTGGCTGGGTTTGTGCATGTTCGAAAGCTTCTCACTCTACAACAGGGTTGTGGCTGGGTTTTCTTAATCGTACATGATCGAAGGTTTCTCACTCTAATTTCGAAGTGGCTGAGTTTGTACGACGGTTCAATCTACTGGTTGAGGCAGATCGAGGGTGAGAGAAAGAGAGAGAGGAACAAACCTTTGGGTGGAACACGCATTCTGTGGGTTATCGCCTCTTCAACCAACCCCAAAGAAAATGGCGATGCCCCTCCTCTCTGCAAAACGGTGTAGATTTCCCGGTGACGGCAACATGGAGTTGGAGGCGGCAGTGGTTGTGACGCCAGAAGGTATTGTTCTCGTGAGGTTGTTCGTGAAGCAGTAGTGGAATTTCAGCGGTTCCCCATCTAGTTCAGAGAGAGAGAGAGAAAGAGAGAGGGGGTGTGTGTTAGGGTTTGAAATCAGAATTTTGCATAGGTACGAAATTGGAGAGAGGGAGAGAAGGGATTTCCCACCCAGAGATTTTGCGTCTAAAATATTTCCTGGAAACTGGCGCCCTTTCTGGGTTGAACGCTGTTATCGAGTTAGTGGAACGCTATGAGAAGTCTTCCGCTTGTCCACAGTACCTTGCACGCTATCTTAACTCCAAAGTGCAACTCTATTATAGCATTTTTAAGAAAACGCTGTAAGATAAAGCTGTTAAAACTCATTTTTGTTGTAGTGTGTGCGCTCAGGAAAATGGGCGGCAATTTAGAAAACGGATTGGGAAACCAATTAACCGGATGTGCGTCACGAGTTATTCGTGCAGAGGGGTGCAAATTCGGAATTTGAGCCTCGCGCATGTACTAATTAAGCCCATGTTTTTGTTAAAATTCTGAATACAGAATTTGTTTTCCAAAACTAACGCCACACAGCCCACGTTAAAAAGCATTACTATACGAAGGGATACAATTTCGGGTACATGTATGGTCTTTCCCCTGTGGTACTACACTACTCCATATCCATACGAGGTTGCCTTTTTCACCGACGTTCTGTTAAAGAGGTTTGGCGGTGCCTTATTTTACTGTTCGTCTCAGTAACCGACGAACCGGATTTTAAATAAATCGTTCGCAATTGCCTTTTTCACGAGCTTCCGTAAAAGAGGTTTCGCGCTGCACTATTTTACCGTTCGTCTCGGTAATCAACAAACCGGATTTTAAATAAACTATTCTCTTGAATATTTTATTTAATATCTGCACCGTCCAAAACACTTTTGAACGGATAAGATTATGTAACTCCTTAGAAACCTTCTTTACGGATCCGTAAAGAAGTTTTTCTCTATGGATATATGCCAAATTTCACAAAACAAAAATTTGGTTTTGTTTCAATGGACTACTTTCCAGGCTAGCTTACATATATTTCGATCGGTTATTTTTTTTCCCTAATTGTATATATCAGTGGGATTAGAAGGTAGTTACTAAGTTAATATATGGAGTCCAAAGGTTGTTCATAGCCCTGAACCAGAAACACTTTTAATGGGGCTCAAATGCTGGCTTTCCACAAGGGAGGGACCGGGAATACCATTTAGCTACAAGCTCTTTGGCCGACTAATTTTCTTTTGGATAAATTACGGGCCAGTTCAGTGTGGTTAATGATAGATTCCTGCTGAGTTAATGATAGATTCCTGCTGAGTTAATGATAGATTCCTACTGAGATTAGAAAATACACAAGAAATTACTGACTAACTGCCTAACCCAAAAACATTTCATATTGCTTGACCCAAAAAATCCAACCGTAGTCCTTAGTATTGAGAACAAACCCATCAACCAATCAAATTTTCCTTTGGGCTGCAAACAAATTTTGTTACAGAACGAGTGACGCATAAAGCCCAGTACAAACATGGGCCGTTCCAGGCCCACTCTCAATTTGGTGACACAAGGGCGTACAAAACATGGGCCGTTCCAGGCCCATTCCCAATCAGGTGATACTATTAGGGGGCGTTTTCTCTAACCAATAAGTTATGGATAACTTCTTGTTATCAAAAAATGTCAAGTTGTTTTCACTAATCTATAAGTTGTAGATGGGCGGGAAAAGAAAAAAATAGAGGGAATAAATACTGGGGAACATGAAGAGGAAGAAATCGTAGGTTAACGTAAACAACTATGCAATAACTTGTAGTCTAATTTTACTATTAGCGGCATGAGAAGACTGCCGTTAATAGTCTCAAAACCGCCGGTAATACTCAAAACCGCTGGTAATAGTTCAAAAACCGCCGGAAATAAACCGCCGGGAAAACAATTGTCGGAAAAACAAAAGCGGCATTAGAAAACCACTAGTAATACTAAAAACGGCGGTAAAAAACTGCTGGTAATAATACCGCCGGCAATAAAATCGGTTGTTAATTTTTTTGCTTTCCCAGGATACGAACCTAGAACCTCCGGATCTTATAGCACGCGTTCTACCAGCTAGGCTGACTCGCATATCGCATCATGTAGGATAAATAATAATATTTATATTATACGGGTCGGTATTATTATAAACAATGGTAATAAACCGCTGGTGTTAAAAAAAGCGAATATTCTATTATTTTCGGCGGTATTTTAAAAAACCGCAGGTAAAAGTTTGTAAAAACGGCATTCTTAAAAAACTGTCGTTTTATGTAGTTATTCCCGGCGTTTTTATTAATGCCGGTAAAAATAGCTCTTAACGGTAGTTTTTTTACCACCGGTAAAAGCGATATTTGGCGTAGTATTAACAGGAGAATGATTAGTTTGGGTAGAAGTTTCAAATCTGCAAAGTTGCATACTTGCATTTTGTTTCCTACAAGAAGTACAAAATAAATTTAGGGGCTTACTTGGTTGTTAAAGCCTAGAACTTAAGAATTTGCTTTAGGAAATTGATTTTGGCACTCTTGTTTTACCTATTGGCATTTTACTTTGTGTCTTGATCATGTAAGATTATAAAACAAAATGTGGAGTGCCACTAGCTAAAACAAGAGTGCCAAAATCACATCCCTTTGCTTTATCTTAAGTTCTTGGGTTTGAAACCTTCCAAGTGTTATCAACCTTGTTAAGGTCAGTTTATGCAGAGATTTGCTCTGGTTTTAAGTGGGCTCCACGTAAACGGGCAGTAGAATTAAGCTCCAAAATTAATCTAGGTGCATATAAATTAGTCTGAATGCTTGGGTTAGGAGTAAAAAAAGAGCACAGAATATTTTACTACCATGCGTAAGGACCATGAAAATGTGAAATTTCTTTATCCAGAACATCACTTGGCATTTCTTTCTGTTGTGAAATGGGTGATCAGGACTATGGTGGAACAAATCATGAACCATCTGTCGATCAAAAGCCAAGTTCTGTTATCGAGAGGTAATTGGATCTTTCTCTGCCCAAGAAAATTCAAGCTGACATTTTCGACCAATACAACAAGCCAACAGCAGCATTATGATATGCCAAAAGATCAAAATTAAACAACACTCTACATTCCAATAGACTAATTAGCCATTACATATCCATAATGAAAAATGCTATTTTGTGTGGGTGCATTTTTTTTCTCTAATAAAAAAACTATTAGATCTACATTCTCATTTTAATTGCAAAATAAGATCAAGGGTCCACAATCTTATGTTCAGGATTCACTGTCTACCTAATAGTTATAATTATTTTGAACGGGATTGATCAATGGCCAAATTTATACAAATTTCGTGCAATGGTTAAGTCCTTAGAGTTTCTTGTTCAGTAAACATACTTTTCTGTGCCCGTAAGATATGGTGAGATCTTAACTTCAATCTCAAGAGCAATACTTTTTGACAGATATGTGATTCTGAGAGCAATACTCCTAACTTCAATCTCGAGAGCAATACTCTTTGATAGATATGTGGTTCTGTCCTTAGACTATGTGGCTCTGAGAGCAATACTCTTTGACAGATATGTGAAGTAGACTATTTGCATATCCATTATTTGGTCAAAAGAGCAATGGATAAGGGGGTGCTCCAACTAAAAAAAATGAAGGTTTTGGAAAGAGAAGGTAATTTCAAACTCAAATATAACGAAAATGGAAAATAATTTTTCAATTTTTTTTGTATTGGTAGGAAAATTATTTGCGTCAACACATGATTTTTGACTTTGAAATTACCTTCTTTTTCCAAAACCTTCCTTTTGTTTTAGTTGGAACACCACCTAACTCCTTCAGAGATCACTATATATATGCATTCCTTACTCATCCGAACCTATATACTAGTACAATTCATTGACAAATCTCATCCCCTTGTGTCCAATGGCTTCCAAGTATTCCCTTTTCTCTCTCTTCTTTTTCCCTCTCCTATCTCTCCACTTCCACTTCTCAACAGGACAAGCTTTTGTGAACTCCGTTTATTGGTTCCCGATAGTGGTCTAGCAGCATCAGATATAGACTCCACTTTGTTCACTCACATATTTTGTGCTTTTGCTGATCTTGATTCCAATACAAATCAAGTCACTATTTCCTCCTCAAACAATGCCCAATTTTCTCAGTTCACCAAAACCGTCCAGCTTAAAAACCCTTCTGTCAAAACCCTCCTGTCCATCGGCGGTGGCTCCGCCGACAAGACCGCCTTTGCTTCTATGGCTAGCCAATTGGCTTCTCGGAAAAGTTTCATTGATTCTTCCATAAACTTGGCAAGGTAATTAATGTTCGTGAAATCAATCCTAGTAAGTTCAGATTGAGGTTTATTTCATTTGTTTTGTTTAGTTTTGAACTAAAAGACATGTCGTTGTCCTAGGTTGTCAATTACTAACCACATGACTCTCGCGACTACCCTTTGATTTTACCACAACTTTGAAATATCTTCCCTCTTCCCTACAATTTTTTTTTTTTTTTTATCACATTCAACGGTTTTTTTTTACCACTTGTGGGGCTCCGTTCAAGATGGTTCGCTCTTCTGGGTTCAGTGTTCAAGATCTGTTCTTGGCCTTCTCCTTGCCCTACAAAATGAACCATGACTAAAGAACACACTGAACGTTCTCTGGAATGACCCTCCGGTGCGAGAATCAGTGCTCTTGCAGAGAAAAGTGAAGAACCTAGAGCTTTCTAAAGGAGAGTAGTCCATACCTCCCTCAAGAAGGCATAATGATGTATTTATAGGGAATCCCTAGCTTGGCCTCCAAGATTGCACCAACGCCCAACCCGCGTTGGCTGATGTCACCTTTGCGTCACGTTTAGGGTTTCGTAACCGTTTGTGGGGTGAGCTGGCACCTTCACGTGCCCTCATCTTTATCCCGATAACCGCTCGGATGACGTCACAATCGTCGTCACGGTCAAGGTTATTGTTCCCACGCAGGTGAGCTGGAGTGATGGCCCACGCTCGTTCAGGACCGAGCGTGTCGTGCGAACGTCGAAGAGTCTCTGGCCGAACGTGTTTACCGACTGTAGGAGAGTCGGATACCGAGCCGAGTAATTGACAGAACCTTGGCTGAGATCGTCGATTTGCCGAGCGTCAAGGGAAAAAATGACTTAGACTCGATTAGTCCGCGGGCTCATGTCTGGCATGGCGTGAGCCATTTTGCTCGGCCTGCTACACCACTTAAGAATAACATCCATGCGTCTTGATGCTATAAATATTGACGAGATTTGTGATTGTCCTAAAGTTGTATTAAACCGCCAAAATTTGCACAAAAAAAGGCTCGATCATATGATTTTAGAATGACCTCCATGTGTCTCGATGCTATAGATAATTACGTCTGGAAGCAAATTGATAGGGAAAAAAAAAATTGCTTGTGAAGCTTTAAGAGAGTGTTTGCTTTGGTAATTTAATTTGCAAATTTCAAATGTCATACAATCTTCTCATAGGGTCCCTTTTTTACGTCTCAATACCCAACAGGTCATATGGCTTCCATGGCTTGGATCTTGACTGGGAGTACCTGTTGGAAAAAATCTCGGCATATACAAAAAATCCAGAGAACAGTTTCATTGATAATTCAACAATTACATAATCAAAACAGAACAGAATATAACAAATACAAACTAAATTTTCCCGGAAAATCAAACCGAGCCCTGTGTGATACCACAGTCTTCTTAAGAAAGATTCGCCGCCTACCATCGGTGTTGTAGGTTCTTGCTCGGCGTCTTCCTCCCAGGGTTGGCTCGGCTAGACCGTAAGCTGCCGGAACACCGCCATCAACCACCTTGGCAAACTGACTACCGCCTGCCTCTCTCTCTCTCAAGAATGAATTTTCAGAATATATTGGAGTGCTCTAAGTTTGCTTGTTCTACTCCAAAACGTGAGCCTCCCTTTTATTGGGTGAAGGAGGCAGAAGAGATGTAATGGTGCAATAAACATGGCAATGAATTATGCCAATGAATTCTGCCAATGAATAGGGAGGTTATGGGATAATTCACCATCATGGGGAGGGTTACGGGAGTTACAGATTTTCACAATCAATAGATCAATATGTCTATTGATTGTGGTGCGTCCAGATTCAATAAACCTGGGACCGGTTGTCTCGGGAGACCCTCCAAAATCCCGGTTTCATTCACCCGAAATTCCGTAAATTTCCAACAGTACCCACAATCCATTTCAGAAATGGCCAACCTGGGTGTCCTCCTCAACGAGTGGCGGGCCGCGGTTGCAACTGAGGCCGAATCCGCCGGACAACCACCGTTGCTTTTAACAGCGGCCTTCTATTACGCACCAAGTATTAATGGGCTGACCTATCCAGTCCAGTCCATATCCAATCGCTTGGACTGGATCAACTTGATGGCCTATGACTTCTACGACCATTCATGGGCCAAAGTGACCAACTCACATGCAGCCCTGTACGACCCGTCGGGCCCAATCAGTGGAAGTTACGGAGTCGGGTCTTGGATCCAGGCCGGGATGAGCCCAAAGAAGTTGGTCCTCGGAATGCCGTTTTACGGGTATGCGTGGCGGCTCACGGACTCGAACAACCACGGGCTTATGGCACCGGCTGATGGGCGGGGTGGATCAGGCAACGGGGCGATGCGCTACGGAGAGATCTTGGGGTTCATAACCGAAAACAAGGCCGCAACGGTGTACAATGGCACAATTGTTTCGAACTATTGCTATGCTAGGACAACTTGGATAGGGTATGATGACACCCAGAGTATCTCTGCCAAGGTTTCATATGCTAAGCAGGAAGGGTTGCTTGGTTACTTTGCTTGGCATGTGGCACAAGATAACAATTGGGATCTCTCAAAACAAGGTATATATATAGGTCTCAATGCAACCATAAATTCATGCTTGTTGAATTTTTTTTTTTTTCCATTTCGATAACTTGGTGTCTGGACCAATTTGCACGCACCTCAACTAACATTTTGAAGTTAAAATTTAAGGAAAACAACGGAAATATACTCCCCCGTTCAATAATTTTGGTCCTGGCCTCCTGGGATTCCATGCCATAGGTTTTGGCACTAAAAAATTACATTTCCAAAAGCAATTTCTTTTGTATCTTTTTCATGCACCATAACAACGTAAATCCCAATAGGGATTAAAATTATGGGACGGTGGAAGTGCAATTTTTGTCGGGAAAACTCTTTTGAAATGATGGGGCAGTGACATTCGATCATGAGTGCATTAATATGTAAGCGGTAAGCCATCCGCAATAATTAACAACTGCAATGCTTTAAACGTACAACCAAAACTCACGTCTCTTATGGTTGGATTTTAATTCTAAAATTATATTTTCTAATGTATCTGTTTTTTGTTTTCATTGCAGCCAAACAAGCATGGGGAGCATGAAACTCATGGAAAACAGAAAATATAACTATACAAGGATTAGCCGAATAAAAGGGCTTAGGTAAAATCCTAAATTTAGTAAGCTGATGAGCTACTTTGAAGAATAATGTGGTTGTATTATGATAATAACATTTATGCGCTAACCAATTTTTGTTGGCTCGCTGTCAATTGTAATGATTCAAATAAAAAAGAAAAGTGGCAGATTTTTCACGCATAAAATCATTTATGGGTTCCAACGAAGGGTTCGCCAACATGCACGGAGCCCAGGTTCAGATTCCACACGAGTGATCCGAACTGTTCAAAATATTTATTGAGAGGAAGGATCAAATAATCTAGGCAGAAGTGGTTCGAGACTTCAAATGGTGAATGTCAATTAACCTGCATTATGGCCTTACGGGCAAGTCTCACTTTCGAACCAAAGCATTAATTCTGTGAAGTACTAATGTCTACTTCAGTGCAACTCACTGAGCCATTTATTTCTACGTGGGATATATGTAGAAAAGCAGAAGTGCCTTTCCTATCAAGAAGGATTGTGGGTTTGTTGTTTTTTCCCCTGTCGTGGACACATTGAAAAAGATGGTTATCTCTCCGAGCAGATACAGTAACCAAGCAGGATGTCTAGCTTTCCATATTCTAATACCAGAACATTGCAATTCTGAATTACTTGCCAATGAATTTGAAATAATATTTGCCGACCTTCGAATAAATCGAAACGCACTGTCATTTTTGGACCGTGTGACGCACAAATAGGCCTCGATCAATCTAGAATTTAAAAAGGTGATATCTGTCTATTTCGTTCACCCCATTGGGTCGCACATTGCAAACATCGGCAAAAACATAAACGGCTCACATTCATACAGCTTGCTACACATATTTAGGCTATTTAGTGGGTATTATGAATTTGAGACAAAACTTCAAAGACAAATGTGTCTCTATCTATGACTATTTCCGATTAATGTAATTTTTGCATAATCAAACAGCTAACGAGTCTAGCAAAATGAATGATTCCGATCACGTCTTTTTCGACAAGAAATGAGGCCCATCGGTGTCAAATCAGGGCTTGTTGTGCCTTTAATTAAGCAAAAGAAGTCCTTTGTTTCAGTTAAAAAAAAGAAAAAGAGGATGTAGATATTTATTTTTGGCGACGCTATGTCATAATTTTGTTCTCCTTTCATGTCAAGTAATACTACAATGACCATGTTTCTGCATCACATTCTGAGTACAAGGTTAATCTCCTCTCTATATTTGTATCCTCCATACTCCTCTAGACTCCTCTTCTTTCTTTTATTTCCGATTCACTTAGGCCATACAACAATGATTGGACTTGTTCATCTTGTAGATTCCAGAGAGAAGCAAATCCATACGAACATCTTGATCAAATATAAATAAATGCATGGATGGTTTGCAACTTTTTTTTTACTTAATAGTTGACAAGTAAAATTTGGAACATAAATTTTCCATTTTATACTTCATGACCAATATGATTTTTTGCATAGATGTTTTGCTCGCATAATCTACTAGATGAACTGGTGAATTATAGATGTTTTGTTCTCTTTACGGATCAAAAAAAAAAAAAAAAACTGGATCATTGTTGTGCGCTACAAGTGAAGCCCAAAAAAGAGTCTTGAGGAGTATGAATTATAGGTATGGAGAGGTACTTAGCCTGTAAGGCCGTAAATATTGATGAATGTAGAAGAAAACTCACAGTTTAGGTTTTGTGGTATGAAAAAAGGACAAGTTGCAAAGAAGTCTCTTATATTCAATTTAATTTGACGGTTCATCTCAATAATCAATGGTACAACTTATATGTGAGATACATTCAGTAAATATGTTATTTGGTTCATTGAAAACACTTTTGATCAACTTGAATCATGCGAATTGTCCTCTATAGTATGCTTTTGAACTGCAGAAAAGCCCTTTCGTTAAAATTGTGTTTCTAAGCCACTTTATTTTAATAAATACAGGGCAATGGTGGAACAAGTCCATACGTAAATTTCAGGATAAACTCTTGAACCTCCAACTACAAAGTCAATTACTATGCAAAGTTGCAAACAAGTACACCAAAAAGAGGAGACTTTTCATCCTTAATTAAGTGGTAAATCTTGCAACCCCGTTCGTTTTGCGATTTTAGATTTGGATTTATAGGTAATGATTGTAAAAAAAATAGAGTAATAATTGAAAATAGGAATAACGATTGGAGAGAGATAAAAAAAATGAAATAATGATTGGAGAGAAATAAAATAATAATTAGAATTTAAAGTCCAAAACCTTTAAACGAACGGGGTTGTTGATTCCTAAGGAGTGATTACTCAAGTGCTCTTGGATTACCATCACGTGACAATGGGTGATGTCTGGATGACGATGGGGTGAGGCTTGTTCAGTCGGTTTAATTTAGTTTACATATTCGTATATCAGTGTAGGTTTAAATTTTAAAAAATCAATTTTTTTAAAAAAAAACTCACGTGACAATTTGACATTTTCAATTTGGCATCTGCAAATTCTACCCCATCAATTTAGGTGTGTTCTAAAACATCTTCTTAAAAAATAAGTATTTATTTCACATTTTTAACTAAAAAATAATGTAAATAAATTTTTTTTTTTGCACCATATAAAAGGTCTCATCGAGATTTTTCGATAAAGAACTATATTGCATATTTTTATATTTCAATAAGTCAATTATTTTTTAGTTTAAATTAAAATTACCTTCTTAAAAAATAAAAATTTATTTTCTTCTGTGAAACGAGACTTTAATTTAAGATTTGATCGTGCTAACGGGCGCAAACTAGAGCCGGATAAAGATCAAATAAATTATAGGAGTAGTAGGGCGGCGCTATTCGCAGCCACAAATTTTCTCCCATACCCCGTTAAAAATTTTCAATTAGACTCGACAGTTAGTTACCGAAATTGAGATACATTTTCAGCATCCAATTACCGAAATATGATATTTTTTTCAACAGCTATTTACCGAAAATGCATGTTTGGCAATTGTCTACCGAAAATTGAATATATTTTCGACATGTAGTTACCGAAATATAATCTTATTTTCAACAACTATTTACCGAAATGTTATTTATGATTTTCAACAACCACTTACCGAAATATAGTGGGCTATGGGAGAAAATTTGTGACTGCGAATAGCCGGCCCCGAGTAGTATTATGGTAGTCTAAACAATCTGTCAACGGCTATATGTAATACTACTAGACACATGCTCCGAAACATCATTGCCATCTCGTACTTTTCACTTATTACAATATCACCTCAAATATTGTACTATTTTACTACTATATTACTCATTTACTCCGGTTATTCTCCTTTGTCTCCTCATTTTGTAACATAAGAGCATCTCTAACCCTTACTTATTTTTTAACCCAAATTTAGGTAAAAAAGCATTATTTTGATCTTTCTATACTCTTTTTTTTTAACCAAAATATAGCGTTTTTTTATGTTTTTCCTCCAGAATTTGAATCAAAATGGCACATTTTATGAATAGTAAGGAGTGAAAAGAAGTGTTGAGAAAAATGGGTATGGGTTTCTCCAAATTTGGATAAAGAAAAGGATAAATCTCTAAATGGGTTGGAAAATGAGTATGACATTGAAGATGAGTTTTAAGTGTTTTTATCCAAATTTTGAATTTGCGTAGGAAAATGGGTAAGAATTGGAAATGCTCCAAGAGTAATTCCATTTGGACCAAAATCATTCTATCGTGACACAAATAAGATTTTAGCTCCCTTCTCTTTTTGAACTTTTTTTTATTAATACTCCATCCGTCCCAATTTAATAGTCCCTCGTTCTATTCTAACCAGATAAAAAATTAGTTATATCTTTAAATTGATAATCAATTTTATATTCAATGTGGATCTTGTTTGATAAATCTTGATTAATTCTATAATATAATATTTTTAAAATCATATAAAAAATTATAAATCCCAAGATATAATTAATTTTTAAAAGTGACACAAACTCACAAAATGAATTATTAAATTGGGATGGAGAGAGTATAAAGTAATTAAGAAATATCATCAAATGTTTATCTTATCACATTTCTTTATTATCCATCCAAACCTTATTTGCTAGCAAACAAGTCGTTACAGTCATTTTTAGAGTATGGAAATAAATGTCTTTCCTTCAAAAAAAGTTAAATGTCAATCTTGCAGTATATTGAATACAAAACTTTCAATGCTTTAAAGCATAATTTTTTTTACTAAAGATAAAAAAAAATTAAAACAACTAGATATTAATGTAATTTAATTTCTGGATTTCTTTTTCAAGCCTTTGGTCATTATTTTTGAATTTTTAAATTTCTGTCATTGAGATGAATTTAACTATCTAAATACAAATAATTTAATACTGTGCAGTTTTTGGATAAAAAATAAAGTACTTTCGTGAATAATTTTTATTTATTTACACCAAATTAAAGATCTCAATTACTTCTTTAATTCGGTAACTAATTTAAAACTTATGCATAGAAGTATTTTATTTTTTATCAAGAAATTACATGTCTTTTCGCAGAGGACCAACAATATGGGACGAATGAAGTATAAAACTAAAAAAATTCATATCAAATGAAAAAAGAAAATCAGGTTAAAACGCACAAAAGAATTGTGATGATGATGGTAAAAAGTAGGTTTAGAGATCATGAGAAAAAGGAGAGAAGTTCAAGGGGTACTTGGACAAAGGGTGAAAAGTGAAGGGCATTTAATGTGATATTTTGAAAATTGGGGGGCTGGTTGTTAGTTTATAACATCTATTCGCCACCACCTGACATTTCATAAGACATTTACTGCAAAAGGTTGGAAGCGGGGGCTCTGGCGCTCTACTGTGCTCAAGGCACCCCTACCCACACCCCCAAACGGTACCGTTTGGGATTCAGAAAAATCTTTAAGTTATTTATTTGCAATTTTATGGAGCAAAAACGTGATTATGAAAGTTCTAAAGATAAAATTTAACTATGCCTCTTTAGAATAATATGATCAGAATAATAAGATCTTCACACTGATTCAAACTTATTAAAAATTGGAGCAGTTAATTTTTTAATCATATTTTTTAATATATAAACGGTATAAAAAATTAAGTGCTCTAATTTTTAATCCATTGAACAAGTGCGAAAATTTTATTATTCTGATCATATTATTTTAAAAAGATATAATTAACTTTTGTGTTCAAGGCTCTAATAGTCACGTTTTTGCTCCACAAGATCCTAAATAAAGAGTAGATATTTAATTATGAGATTTCTAGAGACAAAAGTTAATTACGATCCTTAGAATTATATGTTCAGAATAATAAGATCTTCGCATTTGTTCAAACGAATTAAAAATAGGAGCACTTAATGTTTTAGATGGTTTATATATTAAAAAAATATGGTTAAAAAATTAACTACTCCAATTTTCAATCAGTTTGAACCAGTATGGAGATCTTATTATTCTGATCATATTATTCTAAAGAGGCATAGTTAAATTTTATCTTTAGGGCTCTCCTAATTACGTTTCTGCTCCGTAGGATTGCAAATAAATAACTTAAAATTTTTTCTTAATCCCAAACGGTACTGTTTGCGGGGTGTGGGTAGGCTATTGTGCCTTGAGCACAGCAGAGCCCCCGCTTCCCAAAAGGTTGGTCCGATTGACACTTGATTTAACGCTAAGGAACCTCGTACAGCGGTAACAGTATCCGTATCATCTTCTTTAAATTTCAACCAAATTATACCTTAAAATATTATTTTATTACTTTAGCTAGTTATTTTTAAAATACGTACTATATCAGACTCATTATTTTAACTTATGGTCTATTAACATATTATTTTCTTCTTCTTCCAAAATGATATTGAGATGTTATTTATTTATTTTTCTCAAACGTAATACGTATACTCAATAGCAATCTATTAAAAAAATTAAATGTTTTAATTTTTAATTCATTTGAATTAGTGTGAAAATATTATTTTTTTGATCATTTTTTCTTAAAGAGTCATAATTAATTTTAGCTCCAGAGCTCTCATAATTAAATTTTTGCTCTTCATTTTGGACCATGTAAAGTAAAAACTTGACTATGTGAATTCTATAGAAAAAAAATAATTATGACACTTTAAGATAAAATGATAAAAAAAATAAGATATTTGCACCGCTTTAAACGGATTAAAAATTAGAGCACTGGGGTTGTGCCTGAACGTTATCTTCAAGGCCCTGAAATTAATCGAGGTGCGCAAGCTAGCTCGGATCCGATTTTAAAAAGAAAACAAAAGACTCATTGGTGAGGTACAAATTAAATAGTAAAATAATATAGTATGATGAATAGTGCCTTGTTTGTTTTAAAGAGGCAATGTAACAAAGGTATGAGGTGTTTGAGAACCTATTTTTTGGCTTTTCATTTTTAGTTTTTTGGCCTTTTGACTTTTTAAATTGTGGTCAGAATTTGTTTTGAAGAATGAACGAGTGTTTGTGAGATATGTACAGAATATATTTTGGAATAGTGGTAGTATCTGGTAGATGAATGTTGAAAATATATTATGGATTGATTTTTTACCTAGTTGCCATTGGCCTTATTATATTGTGTTAAAAGATGTAAAAATGAATTATGGAGGAGAAGTGGGCATTTTGGTAATTCAACTGAAAATGAGAAAATGCAAAATGGGAAAAGGAATCCGGAGGTGATTCTCACTTTTTGCTTCCTTTGTCAAAATTTGGGAACGGGTTTTGTAAAATGGGTTTTGAGAATGGAGTAGCCAATCAACCAACATGCAATAATGGAAGGAAAATGACTTCTACACTCTCATTTTTGCCACATACACTCATTTTTTTTTATCTTTATTTGGTGTGAATTTACTCTATTGCCTCTTAATGTATAAAAAATTGAACTTATGAAAAGGTAAAAAAGTAAATTCACATGAATAAAGACAAAAAAAAAAAAGAGAGTGTATGTGTTAAAAAAGAAGAATGTAGAAGTCAATTCTCTAATAAAAATGAAAAAAATACAAAAATGCACCTCAAAAACACCATGTAAACAAATTGCAAAGTAGAGAGGGTGGATTGCAAAGTAGAGAGGGAGGACAAGAGGCCGATGAGGAGACTTTCCATTTTGCTCTTTATTCGAACTTTGAGCAAGAAATTGCGACAGTGGTGTGGATGCTCTTAGCATTAGCGTGGATTTTGGAGTGGAATTTGGTTCTGAAATGATCACTTTTCTTAAAGGAAAAAAAGGATTTGACCTTGCTGTCAGACATGAAGCAATGGATGCCAAATCCATCTACTATTTGACTTGTGACTTGTAAATGAGAGGTTTGACGGGCTTGGCTGTCCTTTTTTTACCGTTTGAGATGCCACGGCAGTACAGTCGGTCTTAAGTTAAAACTTTAAAATGAGTATCGAAAAATAAAATGATTGAATTGAGTGTCTACATATATTGGATGAAACATCAAGCAATGGATGCCAAATCCATCTACTATTTGACTTGTGACTTGTAAATGAGAGGTTTGACGGGCTTGGCTGTCCTTTTTTTTTACCGTTTGAGATGCCACGGCAATACAGTCGGTCTTGAGTTAAAACTTTAAAATGAGTATCGAAAAATAAAATGATTGAATTGAGCATCTACATATATTGGATGAATATAGGTCCACTTGGATTTTTTTTTTTAAAATTTTGAACGACTCGGATCATCCGTGTGCCGTCTTTGGCCGTGGTCGGTGGCTCCTGTCGATTTCTTTAGCAATACCGAGAAAAGGAGACCCAAGTCAGATCGGGGGAAAAGGATAATGGGGTCAATTTGCCTCCTCAACAACCTACATCAGTCAATCACATGGGTGGAAAATGCTGGTACTGCTTTGAAATTGAGCGGTAAAGCTACGCCCACTGACTTGAACTTCCACTGAAATCTACACGACGCTGTTTTGGATTGTTTTCTTGGTGTTGAAATATTTGGTTTTATGTTTCTTAGGGTTTTTAACGAGTCTTAAAATTAAAAATGAATTATGTTCTTTTAGGATAAAATGATAAAAAAATAAAATATCTTTACACCGATTCAAATGAATTAAAAATTGGAGTATTTAATTTTTTCATTTGGTTTTATGGTTCTCGTAGAGCTAAAAATTAATTATGATCCTTTAGGATAAAATGATCAAAAAATAAGATTTTTGCACCGATTTAAAAAAATTGCAAAATTAAAAAAATAAAATTTTCTTTATTTCAACTCGACCCTTTTTTCATTCTCCCATCAAATGGTCTATTTGGAAGACTGTTCTATTTGCCGTTTTAATGGGTGAAAGACTGGAGCCTTAAAAACAGACTAGAGGTAGCATATACTCCTTGGAAGTCGCCCTGACAAGCCAGTGGAAAGGCCGAAAGTGGGAAAAGAAAGAAAGGGGAAATTGCATTTCTGTGAGAGTTGGGCAAATAATGCCAAATTCATGGAGAGATTTTTTTAAAATTAGATAAATATGGAACGGAGGAAAAAAAATTCTCAATTCATGAAACAGAGGAAAAAATATTTCCTATACATGGAGTTGGTTGTAATCGAATCTAGGTTTTCTAAGTTGCCCCTTCTGTGAATCTAAGTTGTCCCTTTATGACGGCTAATCCGAGCCGTCCAAAAATTCCAAAAAAAAAAAAGAGTGGGCCCTCACGAGAATCAACGACATCCAATTTGTGTAGGTGCTCGGTCCAAAAAATGGAGTGTTTAGATCGAGCACCTACACACATCAGATGATAATAACATTTATGTGCTAAACAATATTTTGTTGCCTCGCTGTCAATTGTAATGATTTAAATAAAAGAGAAAAGTGGCCGATTTTTCACTCATAAAATCATTTATGGGTACGGACTAAGGGTTCACCATCATGCACGAAGCCCAGATCCAGATTCCACATGAGTGATTCGAACTGTTCAAAATATTTTTTTGAGTGACCTAGTGAAAATTCGGGTTGCATGTGTATTTATTGAGAGGAAGGATCAAATAATGTCGGCAGAAGTGGTTCGAGACTTCAAGTGGTGAATGTCAATTGACCTGCATCATGGGCAAGTCTCACTTTCGAACCAAAGCATTAAAATTCTGTAAAGTACTAATGTCTAATTCAGCGCAACTCACTGAGCCATTTATTTCTAGAAGGGATATATGTAGAACAGCAGAAGTGCCTTTCCTTTCAAGAATGTGCGTTTGTTGTTTTTTCCCCTGTCGTGGGCACATTAAAAAAGATGGTTATCTCTTCCAGCAGATACACTAATCAAACAGGATGTCTAGCTTTCTATATTCTAATACCAGAACCTTGCAATTCCGAACTTGCCAATGAATTTGAAATAATATTCGCCGACCTTCGAATAAATCAAAACTCACGCACTCTCATCTTTGGACCATGTGACGCACATATAGGCCTAGATCATTCTAGAATTTAAAAAGGTACGTGATATGTGTTGTTTATTTCGTTCACCCCATTGAGTTGCACATTTCAAACATGGGCAAAAACACGAGCGACTCACATTCATACTATTCGCTACATGTATTTAGGCTATTTAGTGGGTATTATGAATTTGAGACAAAGCTTCAAAGACAAATGTGTTTCATTCATGTCTCTACCTATGCCTATATCCGATCAATGTGATTTTTGCATAATTAAACAGCTAACGAGCCTAACAAAATGAATGATCCCGATCACGTCTTTTTCGACAAGAAATGAGGCCCATTGGTGTCAAATCAGTGCTTGTTGTGCCTTCAAAGACAATTTTGGTCAAACTGTATCCACAGCCGTTAGATGCATGTGACTACGTGAATCCTCATACATTGGATAGTTCCATACATAGTTGTGACCAGAGTACTTTTTTTTTTTTTTTAATGGCCAAAACTTTCTATAAATCAACTAATTAACTCCCAAAAGACATCAACTTTACGAATACGGAAAAACTAGGGATGGGAATTACAGACCCAATCAAAACCGAAGGAACAACTTAAACAAAAAGAAGCTACCCAATGGGCTGCCCAGTACATTGTGCCTAGAGTAGCATCCGGAAATAATGTTCCTAGACTTTTATTTAAAAAAAAGGAAGTTATGTGCACATCTGACTATGCCTAAGGGGCAAGAATTGGAATTTTCCCTGTACTATTATGTAGCCATTGATCACATGTTCTAACCAATCGACATCACCTTCCTCTTTCTTTCATTTGTATGACCTTTTTACCCAGTGACATCCTCTTCCTTCCACTTTCTTGAGTACAAGAAAATCCAGTCTTTCTACTAATGGTAGTTGTTTGTTGACAAGTAGATAAGATAGGGACTTCTTATCATTCTTAGATGGAGAGATACTTATTCGCGGAGCTGCTGTAAAACGGCTCTTTATGGAGGCGCTCAATCTCAATTGTCCAAAAGTGTTTTGGACGGATCGTATTAAAAACAATATACGACGGCTAATAGATAATCTATTAACGGTAATAGATTGTTTTTAATCCGAGCTATCCAATACACTTTTGAACAGCCAAAATTGAGCTCCGTTAACTTACTTTACAGAAAGCCCTGTAAAGAAGTTTTTCTCTTTCATATATATATATATATATGACCATTTCATGTGAAAGTGAATACAAGATAAAGATAATTGAAACCCACATGACATTCGATTGCTTGCTTAGTACAGCTACCACTCTTCCATGGCACTGACTATACCCACCCTTTTCCTCCTCCTCTTTCTTTCCTCCAAATTCCCATGTTCAACTGCTCAAACATGGATCAAATCCGGTTACTGGTTCTCAGGCAGCGAACTCCCCGTAACCGACATAAACTCACCCCTTTTCACTCACCTCATATGGGCTTTCGCTGGCCTGAACTCTTCCACGTACCAACTTTCCATTTCTTCATCAGATGCCCAGTCCTTCTCCACCTTCACCCCCACTGTCAAGCAAAAGAATCCAACGGTCACAACGCTCTTATCGATCGGTGGAGGATCAGCGAATTCTTCAACTTTCTCCTCGATGGTTAGCCAATCTGGGTTCAGGAAGTCCTTCATCGAGTCCTCCATGAAAACAGCAAGATCATACGGGTTTAATGGGCTGGACTTTTGCTGGGTTTCAGCTAGTACTAGCTCTGAAATGACAAACATGGCCACCCTATTCGATGAGTGGCGATTGGCGATCAAATCAGAGTCAGCAAACTCAAGTAGGTCTCAACTCATCTTGACAATGGCTGTCAAGTTCTCCCCAGACCATTACAATGCAAGTTTTCCAATCGAATCTATAAAGAAGAACTTGGACTGGGTACATGTGATCGCGTACGACTACTACATGCCTAGTTGGTGGAATTACACTGCTGCCTTTTCAGCATTGTATGATCCAGGAGGTGAAGTGAGCACAGAATATGGAATCAATGCATGGATTGACGGCGGGTTATCGGCTAACAAGCTTGTTTTGGGGCTGCCTTTCTACGGCTATGCTTGGACGCTCGTGAACCCGAATGACAGTGCAGTCGGTGCACTGGCAAAGGGGCCCGCGATAACCAACTTTGGTTCGATGAGCTACAAGAATCTTAAGGCGTATATGCAGAGATACGGAGCTGTTTCAGAGTATAATGCAACTTACGTGGTGAATTACTGCGTCATCGGATCAAGTTGGATTGCCTATGATGATGTTGAGGTTGTGAAAATTAAGGTTGCTTATGCGAAGAAGATGAATTTGCTTGGTTATTTTGTGTGGCAGGTCCCATATGATGATGAAAATTGGGTGCTTTCTTCTCAGGCAGGTGAGCACTCTACACCCCTTGTTATCTAAGTTGTCCTTTTAAACAAACAGTGTATTATTTTAAGGTAAAAGTACATGGAGACCCCTTTAACTATGTCTTTTCCCCATCGGGACTCCCTAAAGTTTAAAACTGCCTATACAGACCCCCTCAGCTATATGAAATAAAAAGTTGGCTAACTCTGTAAACGGAATGAGACAAAATGATGATTCTACACCTAAAAAATCTCCCACACTAACCCCCTCATTTATAAAAGTTGTCTCCGCTGATCACTTCATCTTAACGGTCTTCTTGATAGAAGGGTATTGATTGGTTAACGGTTATAGTTGTATGGGCGATTTTAAATGATAGGGGTCTCTGTGAAAAAAAGTGATAATTGAGGGCGTCTTCCTGTACTTTCACTTTATTTCAAATGTGCTTGGAGAAAATTTCTAAAATCGATGGTTCCTCTTGATCCACTGAGCTAAGCTACAAAGTTGGGATTTCGTCTCTGTTGAATGCATCTTGTAGCCATTTTTTAGAAAAAAAAAATTAAAAATGCAAGGTTTTGGAACTTCTTCACTTTTTGGTGTACGTATTTGGTTCAAAATCGGCTTGCTATTAGAAAAAACATGGGAAAGTCTACAATACACACCCATTAAAAGGATGTACCATATGCACCTATTTTATGGCTCATTCATAACATTTTAGCATGTTTCGTAATTTTTGTCCTAGAATTCATAATTTTTCAGCAGTACGATTCGTAACATTTTCATTATGATTCATAACATTTTGGTGTATATCGTAACCTTTATACGATTCGTAACTTTTTAGCAATACGATTCGTAACATTTTTTCTATAATTCATAACATTTTGGGGGTGCATATGATACACACCCAAATAAATGGTGTGTAACGGGAAAACGCAACTTTGATCCTTTTGATTGCAGTTCATGAAGGGAAAATGTTGTCGCGTTGCAAATCCCGAATCAAATGTTACAGATATTTCACAAAAGGGTCATGCTAAAGAAAAACTAGAAGATAGAGAACACAATTGTCGTCAAGAGGATTATCCGCGAAAGCCTCTAATTTGAGCAAAATATATGATTATTGTGTTTTTCCATTGGAACGGACAAGAGTGTTCTGTTTCTCTTGTCTACTGCTAGATTGTCTTCTCATTTCTCTCTAATGTACGATTTCCTAGCACAAGAAGATGAGAAAGATCCCAGAAACAAGAGACACTTCTTGTTACTAGTAATCTTGCTTCCAACTGCAGCCACAGTTACCCTCGTATTAGTTTCTGTGACGTGGTATCTGCGTAAAAGAGCACATAGAAATAAAGGTAAGTTCTTCCGGTCGTGAAAACTTAGTGCATAAATCATTTCCCTTCACCCTTTTAACGTCTTTCTTCAACATTCCACATGTTTTTTTCATTGGTTACAGGATGGATAGACAAAGAAAAAGAATCGCAATTGCTAGTATTTAGTCTCACTGACCTTGTAGAAGCTACCAATAATTTTTCATTCGAAAATAAGCTTGGAGAGGGTGGATATGGACCTGTTTACAAGGTAATAGTATTTGGCTTTGCATAAATGAGAGGAAACAAAACAAAATACATAACGTGGTGAAATAATTGATTAGCGGTGTCTGTTTTGCCTGCAGGGTGTATTACATAATGGACAAGAAATAGCAGTAAAGAGACTTTCAAAGACTTCTACACAAGGATTTGAAGAGTTCAAGAACGAGGTGATGCTTACTGCTAAACTGCAGCATGTAAATCTTGTAAGAGTTTTGGGATTTTGCACCGAAAAAGAAGAACAAATGTTGATCTACGAATACATGCCGAACAAAAGCCTGGATCATTATGTCTATGGTTAGCCATATTTAATTCTTCTAATATAATCGGGAATAATAATTGAGTGTGGTTTTAATATGAGGTGTCGCCTAAGTTTTAACCATACAAATATCTTTCATGTAGATCCAATTAGGGGATTACTTTTAGATTGGGAAAAACGAGTTCAAGTCATTGAAGGGGTTACTCAGGGGCTCTTGTACCTCCAAGAGTACTCAAGATTGACAATAATTCATAGGGATTTGAAAGCGAGCAACATTTTGTTAGACAACAAGATGAAGCCCAAGATTGCGGACTTTGGCATGGCTAGAATTTTCCAGAAAGATGAATTCGAACGTAACACTGACCGGATTGTTGGAACATAGTAAGTGGGCATATTTCTTTCAATACAAACTACCTAATGTGTTCTAGTCTCAAATAGTACTCATCTAGTTCTCTCTTTTTGTTCACTTATGCAATATTGCAGTGGTTATGTACCTCCCGAATATGTAAAATGTGGCATATACTCCACCAAATCAGATGTTTATAGCTTCGGAGTTCTTCTTTTACAAATCATTAGTGGAAAGCGGAGTAATTGTTTACATGGCCTTCATGAAAACTTAACCCTCCTAGAATATGTAAGTAATTCTGAAAATTGTGTCATGGACATTGCGAATTGATTTTCTTCCTGTGAACTCTAAAGATGGACTACCTTCGAATACTTCAGGCATATGATTTGTGGAAGTGTGGGAAAGGCATGGAGTTCATGGATCCATCACTCGATGATACAAATTCATCCTGTAAATTAGTGAGATGCATGCAAATAGCTTTGCTATGTGTCCAAGAAAATCCAGCCAATAGACCCTCCATGTTGGAACTCTCGTCGATGCTGAAAAATGAAACTGTAGCCATGAACACCCCCAAAAGGCCTGCTTTTTCTACGAGAAGAGATGAAGATGAAGTTCAAGTTCAAGAGTCTACATCTCAACAAGAAATTTGGTCAGTTGGTGATGTATCCTTTACCCAAACAGAAGCACGATGAATGTTTATTCTCCTCCTTTTTCTCATGACTAAAACAGCCCCAGTAACAGTTCATTTTTTCCGTTCAGATTTTACTTTTGCTGGGACATTTTTGTGAAATTTGAATAAATATGGTTACTCCTATTCCCCTTTGTATTTTGTCAGAAATAGAACTCGTGTTGCTTCAATTTCCTAGTGGGTGAATTGGCTCTGGCATAAGCATTGCTCCTTTTAAGTTGCATTTCCTCACAAGCAGGTTGCATGATAAACACCAGGCCTAAAGAAAATAAGAGAAAAATTCAGTGCTCGAGCTGCTACATATAGTTCATCAAAGTTTCAAGAACGACACATGAGCTAGCCATCTGCAATGTTGCTTAGGAAATTTTTGTCATTATTCTTTGACCAGGAATAGT
Source organism: Rhododendron simsii (assembly GCA_014282245.1). Lineage (NCBI taxonomy): Eukaryota > Viridiplantae > Streptophyta > Magnoliopsida > Ericales > Ericaceae > Rhododendron > Rhododendron simsii. Next base: position 5,602,466 of record CM024953.1, on the reverse strand, counting down.
AATCACAATGATTGTATGCATCCAAAACCGGGCAAGCAATTAGGAATTTTAACCAAACTCATCATAATTGGGCTCCCCATCAAGTGGGCGGTGGGTATGGGCCCCCAAGATGAGTCGAGATGCGTGTAAACTGACTTTGTCACCTGAGTTATCAAAAAAAGGTCCTCACTCTCTTATAGTTGTGGTTGCAATGATTGATAAAGTACACTCTCCCATGGGTTATTGAAAACAGTGGATTCTCCAGTTTGAGCACATCTTGATTAACTTTGTGGCTCGGACAAACCTTTAATAGCTCCAAAGTTTAAAATGTTGGGCCTTTGTAGATTTTCAACTGGCAAAATTTTAGAAGTTGGCACCTTTAGTTGCTTTCTCAAACCTGCTTGGACCTTGGGCCGTGGGGTTCATGACAAGTATGGCATTCCATCAGCATATTATGAGTCAAGTCTTCCTTTTCTTTTTTTATTGGCCAATTGGTAAAAGAAAATAGTAGGCGGTCAATTTCGTTTTCAAAAGAAAAAAGCAAAGATAATAAATTTTAACATTCTTTTTTGACCTTACAGCTGTTGGACCGAGCTGCCTACACTACAAGAAATAATACTTTTTGCGACGGTATTTTACTGTAGCAAATAGTGCCTTACTGTCGCTAAAGCCCTTTTGCAACGCGATCATGATGGGAATAAGCGATGGCAGATGGTGGGGTGGCAAATACTTTTCGCAACTGATTTTTACTGTGGCAGTACTATTTGCGACGGAAAAAATACCGTTACAAAAATAACACAAAAAATCAAAAATTCTATTTGCGACGGCCTAGCCTCGTCGCAAATGGCAAATAAAAATTTAAAAAAAATATTTTCTAGATCATGTGAACAGCTTATCCAACGAAATCAAAAGCCAACCCATAATACCTGTGCTCGTACGTGTATGAATGATTAACCTCCTTACTTTGCTTTTAGTGTTCGGACTAGCTTACCCCTTTAGTTGCTTTCTCGATGAATTCGGCATTCATATCTCTCAAAAATTTACAATATTTACTAATTTACAGTATTTTTGTAACGGCCCTGATTTTCAGTAAATAAAAATTTCGTTAAATATTTAAATTTTATTTTAAATTATTTGGTATTACTTTTAAAATTCGTTTTCAATTTAAAATAATTTGTCATAATTAAATTTTAGCCCTTTAAAATTCGTTTCTTGATTAAAAGCCCTACTTAGCAAGTAGAGTTAGATTTTAACCAACTAGTGACTAAACTAGCAATTCAATTAGTTACAATTTCCTAACCTTAGGTGGACCTTTTTGACCATCTTTGAGCCTTGTGAACCTTTCCAACCATAGACTAGAAAATTATTTATTTATTTTATTTTATTATTTTAGTTTTCTTATTTGCCCATTGGACAATAAATGTTAGGGTAATCTTTATCCATTGGACAATAGGCCTCCCATTAAAATAATTTGATAAGTACAAAGATATAGTAATATATTGGTATATATACACATGTGCAAAGGACAAAAAGGTATTGTTTATTAGATATCATCCCACCCCCATTGCCCATTGGATAATTACTACTAGGGAAATTATTCCCCATTGGATAATAGCACTACTCTTCCAACAAGGTACAAGGATTTTATTAAATAATCAAGTTTTGGATCTCCCATGTGATGTTATACCTATATTATATTATGTATGTACTTATTGGATTTAAAGTCCTAAGATTCCCTAGGTACCTTGATATTATTTTATATTGGGGTTTTGTACTCAATTAGATTAAGAAAATGGGAAGTTGATCTCCTTAGATTACATAGTACCTTATTTATATATTAATATATGTACTTGGATGAATATATATATATATATATATATCTAGTACACATGTGCTAATTAGTTTGTTTAATAAGAAAAATCCTGGCCTTTAAGTCTCCTTGACTCAAAGTACCAAAAGTACCTATTATTTTATGTTTTCTTGTACATTGTAGTATATATATATATATATATGTGTGTGTGTGTGTGTGTGTATGTGTGTATGTGTACTTGTGCAAGAGGAGGGAGAGAGAGAGAGAGAGGAGGGAGAGAGAGAGAGAGAGAGAGAGAGAGAGGGAGGAAAAGAAAGGAAGATTTGGTTGTACCATGACTTGATCTCCTTGATCTTCCATGATCCTTTCAAATCTATGGTTATTTATTCTTCCAAGTAAAATCTATCTTCCAAATGTCCTATGATATTCTTTTAATCACCAAATCTTGTACAAACTATTTTTCTTTTCCACAAAATCTGGCCATGCAAGCCTAGGTAACCCCGTAACCTAACCCATCAAGCTTGACAAGTGAAAGAAATCAAAGATATATATATATATAGAGAGAGAGAGAGAGAGAGAGAGAGAGAGAGAGAAAGAGAGAGAAATTCGGTTGGGAGAGAGAGAGGGGCATGCCTTGGCCTATAAATGGCAAGCTCACTTCAAGCTTCAAGCCACACCTTCACTCCTTTGCTCTCACTTCTCTCTAGAAAACCTTTTTCGTTTTTCCAGACAGCCTACTGCCCTTCATAAATCCTCAGTTTTCTCCTGCTCAAGGTAGTTTTTAGAACCAACTCCATTCGGGAAAGTTGTAGAGCACTTCGAGAACTTCAAGTTAGACTCAAGGACCACCCTAATCGATCAAGAAATGACAAAGATATTGACATCCGAAGTTGAGTAAAAATCTCGGATTCCAAATTCCAGACAACTTACTGTCTCTTCCTTTATCACCATTTTTCTCCTACCTAAAGTAGTTTCTAGGATCAACTTCCTTCACAAAAGTTGTAGAGCACTTCTAGAGCTTCGATTTCAACCCAAGAACGATCATATTCGGCCAAAGATTGACCGAGTTACTGCCATCCAAAGTTCGGTCCAGATTGCAAGTTTCACCGCCCCGTAGAAATTTCCAACTATCTTATTTGGCCCCGACTAGTTTCGGATCAAGGTAGATTAATCTCTACTCATTCCCTCTAGTATAACTCTCTTAATCATTTTCTTTAAAGTAGATAAGGTTATCTATCGTTTATAAGAGCATCCACATTGTAATAATCAAAAATAAAAGATTGCTAAAGTTAACAATGTGTGCTTAAAAAAGTGGTCACATTGTAATAATCAAAGTTAACAACCTCCTAACCAATAATCAAATTTGGGCCTTTGGATAATCAAAAGTAGCAAGGTTTTTGCCAATAACCAAATTCAGTGGTCCCCACCCTCCACAACTTAACACAGCTCGGAAGACTCCTGTTGTGAGCCACGCGTGTTTTAATTGGTTGGCTGAAACTTCCCCAACGCGCCCTCTCTCTCTCTCTCTCTCTCTCTCTCTCTCTCTCTCCTCTTTCCTTATCGTTCTCCTCTTTCCTCTTCATTCTCACCCTCGCTCTCTTTTCCTCGTCGTTCTGCCGGAGTCTGGTTCGGTTGCCGGCCACCGTCCCTTGTCAGAATTTCTCTCTCTCAACGTTTCTGTTATCTCTCTTCTCTCTCCCACATCCGACAAGAACAGGTAGATCTCTCTCATATCCAAGTAATAATTAGATTCAATGGCTTTGTTCGGTTCCCTTTTTAGTTTTAGTTTTAGTTTTGTTTTCAATCATTACCCTACTTCTTTCTCCAATCATTATCCTATTTTTCCAATTATTACTTTCTCATCTCTCTCTATCTCTCTCCAATTATTACCCCTATTTTCAATAATTACTCTATTTCTCTCTCCACCCACTACCAAAACTAAATTAAACTAAACTCCCAACCAAACACAACCATTATTTTTCAGTTTCGATTAACAATATGCAATCATTATTATCCGAGTTTAGCATAAATTTTCCTTCGAATCCTCCTGCCAATTTATGTTTGAAATTTTATTGATTCAGAAAAGTTAGGGCATCCAAGTTGGAAATCACTTGGAAGAACCAAATCGGTTCAAACTTGTACCTTTACAACAGTTGGTATTTCCCAAGCATTAATATTAAATAGAACACTTTTGATAAGAGACTCCCCAAATATCATACTCCAACCCTCTTCTATTATTGAATTTGTCACTCGTACCAGAGCATGAATGCCTGTTCCTGACACAGACCAACATAATAATACTCTTTGGGATTATAATACTCTTTGGGTTCAAATTTGTGCTTGAGTTTGGTATTTTGAAAGTGCTGTACTTATTGAGCCGATTGCTCGATTTTGTGACGGTCGGTTTCTGCTATGATACTAAACCAAGAACCTGTGGGATTGAACTGGTGTAGATTTTAGTGATTAGAAATCATTTCCTCTGCTAATCAGGTGTTTGTGAATGAAAAGAATCTGCATGCACTATTTTTATTCACATTAACTTATGTGCAGGATAAAGCCCTGGATTAAATGTCTTCCGACAATGACTTTGATTCATCATCCTCCTCCTCCTCCTCCTCCTCCTCCTCCTTCTCTGACGATGGTGGGGTGAAATCAATATATCGAGGTGTTGCTATTGCAGCAATTATATATGAGAGGCAGCGACAGAAAAAAAGACCTCGTCCGGATGGTTCTATGAAATCACGACGATACATACCTCGTGATAGGATTGGAGCTGGACAAATTTTGATGAGGGATTACTTTGCTGATGATTGCGTATATAGTGATGAAACGTTTCGTCGACGATTCCGGATGCAAAAATCGCTCTTTATGCGCATACATGACGCCGTTTTACAGCATGATCCAGTGAACTTCCAGCAACACCGAGATGCTTTTCAAAAGTTGGGTCTATCCTCTCTCCAAAAGGTCACAGCCGCACTTAGGATGTTGGCATATGGAATGGCAGCTGATCAATGCGACGAGTACCTCAAAATAGGAGAGAGCACTGTAATGAAAAGCCTAAAAAAATTTTGCAATGCTGTCATTGAGATCTTCGGAAGTGAATACTTGAGAACTCCAACTGAGGACATTCAACACATTCTTGCAGAAAATGCAGCTAGAGGGTTTCCAGGCATGGTTGGAAGTTTGGATTGCATGCACTGGAAGTGGAAAAACTGCCCAACTGGATGGCACGGCAGTCACGTGAATGGAAAAATTGGAGCCCCCACACTCATCTTAGAGGCTGTTGCGACGCACAACCTTTGGATATGGCATTGTTTCTTTGGGATGGCAGGTACAAATAATGACCTCAATGTTTTAAATAATTCTCATCTCTTCGACCGTATTGTGTCAGGTGAAGCTCCAACATGTAATTTTGTTGTAAATGGGCATCCATACACAATGGGTTACTACCTCTCTGATGGCATATATCCGAAGTGGGCAACACTAATTCAGACAATCAACCATCCAGTCAATGCAAAGCAGAAGCTTTTTGCTGAAGCACAAGAGGCTGTAAGAAAGGATGTAGAGCGGGCATTTGGGGTTTTGCAAGCTCGATTTGTTATCGTGAAGGGATCGGTACGCCTTTGGCATCGAGAAGAATGTGGTCTTATTATGAAGACATGCATTATACTCCATAATATGATAGTGGAGAACGAGGAAGATCCAGAGGAGTGGTCACCCCCTGAAGGGGAAACGTATGAACCTGTGACTTTTAATCGAGACGTTAACATACTTCGACGCAATCGTATTAGCCGAATTAAGGCTATGACAAGCGAGGTTACACATAGTCAACTGAAATTGGATCTCATTGAGCATTTGTGGAACCACCATGGAGATGAACATCTCTGATTGTTGCTGTGAATTGATTATGGACCTTTTTTATTCTAATTCCAATTGAACATCTCTTTTTTATCTAGTACTGTTTGTGTTGTTCGGAATATATTTTTGGTTGTTCAAGGTCATTGTAATCAACTTCTGTTGCAATTTTGAACTGGAATGAGATATCCAGTTTTTATGCTTCATCACTCTACATGATTTGCACAAGTGAGCAATAGATGGATTAAATGAGAAACCGTGGGAACTTGTATGCTAGCTTTGAGATGGAGAATTCAATTGAGGGGGCTATTATCAGGGCTGAGAAGTATTCAAGATTTATCAGATTGCTCCTCTCCCTTATCTGCACTCCTTTAGTCATTCTTGTTTCTTTGGAGATTAAGGAAAGAAGTTCGTTCGAGGCTGATGGTGAGGAGTCTGACTTCCGGTGAAGAATGTGCTGAGAGTTTGGAAGGAGGGGGGGCCTTTAGTGTGGAGGTCATGAAGCTGAAGCACATAGGTTGTTTTTGGATATCGAGAACTAATGGCGCATTGGAACATTTGTAGAAGCGGGTCGTTTTCGTCGAGGAAGGAGCTAGTTGAAGTGGCTCGAATTCCTATTAATTCTGACTGTCACAAGGCAAAAGAGATCGATAAATCTGATGGGCGCAGCATGGACTTTGGCTGTGTTTACCCCTTTCAGTGTTTTTTTGGCTGGGGCAGAGATTTCTGTTTTGGGGTTGCTGGTTTGTGTGTCCTCTTTGAATTTTTGTTCTATTTCCTCGGTTAGGCTTCTGTCTTTTGTAGTGGGGTGGTGCCCATTGGCACCTTCTTTAATTCTATTTCTTAGTTATACGAAAGGAATATATATGCTATTAAGTTACTGCAATTGTGCAAATTTTATTTGGTATATTGTTCTCTCAAAACATCAATGCCAAAAATGTGCAACTGTAATGGCATTTGAGCCAGTGGTTTCGTGTGTCTTCTATTGAACAGGAGTGATTTGGTGTGATTTATTCCTTGGAAATTCAAATTTGATTCAGCTTTTGCGATCAATTTTCCCCGTTTTATCACACTGATTTGGTGGTTCTCAGTATTTTGGTGACATTGTCACGAGCTATAATTCGATCCAAGTGCATGGTGAGAGCTCAAGTTCCTTGGTTTGCTTAACAATCATCCGTAGAACTGTGGTGAGACTTACAGCTTCTATGTATAATCAGTGCTCTGGAGAAACGTGAATTGAAATTCATCTATCATCATAGATACATGTTTATTAATCACCATCATAACAAACCTTTCAATATGATTTAACCAACAAAGAATGAAATGAAATGAAAGAAAAGACACTTTCTCTATACGTGGTAAAGCTTTGTATCAAGACCGATGCACATCGTAATGAGCTTTCCTTCCCGTCTTCCAGTAACTCAGAATCTGTCTCCAACTGGAAGTCTACCGACCGAATATGCTCGAATTTCTGCATAAAGCACAATTGCTCCAATCAAAACCTGGTATTAATCATAACCCATCTCATATTTCAACAGTAGCAGATCATATCTCAAGTTGGCCACAGTTGAATTGGTATCAAAACTCATGACTTCGTTTGATCTCAGCAGCACATCGGCACATCACATGGAAGAACAACAAAAAACAGCAGGTGGAGCTTATTGGCTATGTTGGGTGGGGCAGCGATTGGGTGTGTCTCTGGAAGGAGAGAAGTGTGAGGTTGAATTTCGTGGTTCTGTTCTCCTCCAGAACTTCGAACTCAAAAATTCTGCACCGGGTAGTTTACAGCAGGTGGATCCTGCAGAGTCGACCTTCGACATTCTTCCAGTTGAAATAGCTAAGTCGTATGAGATCTCATCCAGTGCCAGCTCCAATCCCTGTACGCGTGTCTCCAGAGAGAGCATTCCGTTTTGAGAGCTCCCTATGAATTTCTGATGGAGGAACACTTACCAAATGTTAGGGATATGATTCTTTGATAAGGAATCAACCCCAAAGAACCAAAATACAATTACGAAACAACACCTACACCTACACAACATAAAAAGAATCAACGACAGCAGCACCAACAAGCAAGCAACAGAAGAACCAAAGCATAAAAAACACTAGCAGCCCAGACTATAAAAAAGGGAAGCATATATTTGATCAATTGAAGCAATATCAAAGTCTTGCTTGAGAAAATATCCCAGAATATGAAAACAAAATAGCTTAGTCCAAACATTACTACTTTAATCTTCACTTGTGTAGCAAAATAACATATTCAAATCCACCCCCAACTAGAAGTTGAAATCATAATTCTTTTCATAGGGATCGAGGTCCCTCAAGAAACCATTTGCCTTGTAGCGCTCAACAATTAGTGATTGTTGGAGCTTCCAATAAGCTGCTTGTTCGGGGGTGAGTCCCACCATAGATTGCCTCATTACTTTCATTTCTTCACGCAATGTTTTTTGTTCAGCTCTCCTCTTTTTGGCCTCCAATTTCTCCTCCTCAGATTTCTTCTTGGCCTCCAATTTCTCCTTCTCAATAATTGCAGTTTGTGCAAGTGTTTCATTGATGCTTTTCAATTACAAAGTTGACTCCTCATCCCTCCATTCGTTCTTTCTTTTTGCTTTGGCTTTTCGTCTTCCTTCAGCAGGTCGGACTTGGTTGTGTTCATGATCCATTGACTTGAACTCGTCAAGGGGAATCGAACACGGTGTTGATGGAGTAGATGGAGTTCCCAGATCATCCAAATCAATGGCTTGACTTGGTGGGTTTGAAGGTTTTTTGCATCCCTTGGATGTGTTCCGCACAAGAACATGGTCGTTCCACTTCGGACTGTCCTTTAAAAGCTTCCAGCAATGCTCAAACTTGAACTTACAAAATTGCATTGGTTTTGCTTGTAATGGTCCCTCAATTTCACCATATTGTTGTTTAGCCTCATCAAGCTACAAAAAAAAACAAATCATTTGTGCAGATAAAAAAATAACACACACACAGATAAAAAAAATAACACACACACACCTCAATGAATTTGAATTAAGGAGTAATCGAATGTGGTCAAAGGGTAGGCCGGAAAGTAGACCTTGCGATACACGCGCCTTTGACGCAATCAATAAGGGCTCGGCTTTCGGGAAAGGATGGTAAGGAGTATTCTGTTCTTTCTTTCCCTTCCCCGGGCTAGGCATATGGACAATCCTGCTGACTCCTCTTGGACCATCAGGAAATTGTTCAAGCTTAGGTCCTTGGGTCAACCTCTTATCAGGTATATTGTGCCCGGGGAAGCCATCCCTCATTCTTCTTTCATTAATTGAAAATCACTCTAAAATAGAATTCTCGAGAGAATAGTATCCTCCTTTAATAAGAAGGGGGCACTCATTTGATTTATTTATGGAGCAACGATCCAGAATAGTTTAAGCATGCTATCATCACTAGAATAAACATTGTGCATTATAGAATACATAAAAATATTGCAACAATAGTTCATATAAGCATTTCAACAAACAGTTCCAAGGCAGAAAAGTGAACTATAGAGTTTAAGGAGTCGTTAAATTTTTTTTTCTTGAAATCTACAAGAAGAAAATAATTGGTTTTTACTTACTATCATTTGATCATTCCATCCGCTTGGATTCAATCGTCCGATCTTGTTGTAATACCCACAAAACTTGGAGACATCATGTGAAATAGCTTGCCACCTATTTTGCAAGCCTTGAGCATTTCTTTCTGTTACTCTGCCCAGAATTTGATGAAAACTCTCTAGAACTCGCAGCCACAACTTGGTAGACTTTTGATCCCTTCCAACCACCGCATCTCCGGAAATATGTAGCCAAGCTTTAACTAGAGCTTCATCTTCAACTTGCGAATAATTCGTTTTCCTTGTTTTCCTCTGATTCTCTATTTCCATTTGGGTTTGACCTTGTGATTCGGATTCCATAGTTTTTTTTTTTTTTATGTTATTCTGATTCCATAGTTTGAGATGAATTTTCCACTGAAGGGAGAAAGAAGAATAAATAGGTGAGAAGAAGGCAGTGGACATGAAAGAATTGGAGGGGACGGTAAAAAATTGGAGGGACAGACTGGCGGGATTTTTTTTTCAGATCAAATGAAGGGTAAAAAGTTTGGAGGGAAGGATGAGTTGGCAGTGGACCCATTGATTTTGATTATGGGTACAAAATGAACAATGTGAAGCTTCACATTGCTAACTTTAGCAACCCTCTAAATGAATAATCAAAAGCTGACGTGGCAAGTTTTGATTATTCACTTTTGATTATTACATTGCGGATGCTCTAATAGTTGAAATGCATGATTGTCAACATTGAATTTTGTAGAAGTATGAACATGTTGAATAGTATTAGTATAAATGTGTGAATTGCTTGTATTACTTGTTGATAAAGCATAAGTGATATTCACTCCAAGGGCGTCCGTACATGTGGCGTTATGCTTTAAGTTGTGATTTGAGCATGCTAAATAATATAGAGTTGGATGATCTTGCTAGTTTAGTTTCAAGATTACAAATGAATGATGAATACTTGTGTGGAAAGTCCTACCGCAGAGTCTAAGCATGAAAACGAAACACCGAAATCAAGAAAGTTAGAGACATGACACCTAGGGTGTGGTTAACAAGGAAAATGTATTCCGAAGAAGGAAATATTTTTGAAACTACATAATGACCAAATTTTGGGGGCATTATGTGAGTTGTGTGTGTGTGCGCCAATGGGAACCCGGAGTGGCGGAACCATTGTGCGGATACCCGGGAACCCGGAGCGACGGAACCGAGGTAGGGTGTGTGGCTTGGTTACCGCGGAGAGGTGCCAATGCAAATGTGTGCCAATGGGAACCGGGAGCGGCGGAACCATTGTGCTGATACTCGGAAACCCGGAGCGGCGGAATCGAGATTGGGTGTGTTAAAAAGATTTTGGAAATGTTGGTTTGGAACAAAAAGTGGAAAATGGTGACACGGTCTACGACGAGTCGCGTAGGAGAAATTCCAAAATCTTGGACACCAACGATAGTTGAATAGTGAATGTGGATGTGTTTTTGTTGACCGTTTTTTTAAATATGCTTTGTACCTTTGAAAATCATTAACTTATGATCTAATGTGTGTAAGTTTAAGGGTTAGTGGGTTTAGATTCTTCTATTGAGCTTTTTAAGCTCATGGTGTTACCTTTGGTGACCCTGACATATTATATTGGTGGTGACGCTGGTGTAATGTGTCAGATCTCGTAGATGAACAGGGTAAACTCTACACCTTGGAGGCGTTCGGAGTCGAGGAGCTGGCTATGATGGAAGAGCAGGCAGGACAGTAGATAGGGACCCTAGTTCCCATTCCTGTATGTAATAAAAGTACTCTTGTGAGAGTCATATTGTAATAATGAGCCAGACTCCATTTAGATTTTCAATAAAATGTTTATTTAACGTTCACCAAAATTCGGGGCGTTACAATTTTATAATTTTGAAAAGTTCATTTGCGAGAAGTAATTGCGTTCTATCAAATAAGATCAATATCATATATAAAAGGTTTTCGTGTAAGTTAACAAAATCATAGTTAATTGTTTGAGAGGTCTAAAATGATGAAACTGTCATTCGGCATGGGACGGGGAGGTAACATTTAATTAGGTTGTTGGGGACAATTTATGAAAAATTAACGGGTCAAATGAGTAAAAGACTAACAAAAATTCTTGGTATTCTACCTAAATTTTCCAAACCACACCTACCATGACTAGTGCATGTATGTGAGAAATTATTTTTGCTGATTTTGAGATTTTAAATTGTTAGAATCAACTTTGAAGTTTATCAAAATTTCTAAATAACTGAATTTTAGATTTTACAAATTTTGAAAAGCTAAAAAAAATGAAATTCTGAAAATCCCAAATCTAAATTTGGGTAGCTTTTAGAAGACTTTGACTTCAAATGAAAGCAAATGGAAGTTTTGAAGGAGTCGTTACTGACTACAAAGACCGAAAGTCTAAATATGTTTAAATGAGTGATAGACTACTCTAGGGAATTGAATAGACATCGATATTGAGAAAAACTTATTCACGGAGCTCCGTGAATAAGTTTCTACAAAGGTGAATCGCGCGCGTCGGTTTCGGCTTTGGATGGTCCGGAAAAAATGTACAGGATCCGAGTCCATTGATAGGGGCTTAAGGGGCTTAAGGCTCGATTTTTGTTTTGTTTGGTTTATCGTACTGCAATGAAGGAAGAATTTACTAACAGATACGGCATTAACAATCTCAGTGATTAACTTGCCATATGAATGTTTATTAGTGACGGTTGAATCCGTAAATAAGCCTAGGAAGCACCCACGAGGAGCTAGCCACCACCCCTAGCCAACAAGAATTACAATGCCAAACTCACATAGCATCTCCATGCCCCCTTGCTGGCAGCTGTTGGGATTACCTCACCTCATTCGTAAGTGTGTGAAACAACTGTGGGAGGGGTTGTACGTAGGAATTAGTTCGAGTTATGCTCAAGCTGGCCTGGGACACCCTGCATTACAATAAAGAATTGGCAGAAAGCAAAACAAAACAAAACAGTAGAAGCAGGTCACTGCTAACAAATCAAACAATTAAAAGTCTAATGTGACGCAGAGCTGAATTTTGTTCGCAATTTGGCGCTGAATTGATGAAGTATTATTATTCTACTTCTTATTCATAACTACAGTGCAAAGACTCATAAATTTCTTTATTTAATTTTAAAGTTCGTAATTGAGGAAAAATGGTGAGAATGACGTGGATATGAATGTGGAGGTTATATGTGCAAAAGTTTGGAAGATAGGGGTGTTAATGTAATATGGTGCATGTGTGTATATGATTGTGTGGTGTGTGAGGTAGGGGAATAATTTTTCCCATTTCATCCTCTTTTTCTCCTTTCTGTTCTCTCTCTCCCTCTTTCGGCTCTCTCCATTTCTTTCCCTCCCACTCTCAAATTTCACCTCCAACCACAAAACCTATGAAGATTGATCTTCATTCCCCGCTCCGTACATGATCTTGAGCTTGTATTCAGTTGGGTTTGGCTCGGAGAGGAGTATTCAATTGATTTTGAGGTTCCGGAAGCTAGGGCTCGTTCGAATCGTTTGGATTTCACCTTCCTACTTGAGGTAGGGAATTCTACCTCTCTTTATATGTTATTTGAGTCTTCTTGTGTTATCTTTGAGCTTGTATTTTTTGTTATTGAGATTGGATCAAAATCTAAAAATTCTGTCAAAAATCGCCTGAAAAACACTCTCCCTACCGGTAGGAACTTTTCACCTACCGGTAGGACAAGTGAGAAATTCTCCTTCAACCAGCTCAAACATACTGCAGCAGTTGAAAAGCTGCTCAAACGTATCCATCCACCTACTAGTAGGACTTGTTTGCCTACCGGTAGGTCAAGTACAAAGTTGTTTTGTTCAAAATGTTGGCTCTTCTGTTTGTAGTTTCTACCAGTAGGACTTGTTTACCAACCGGTAGATCAAGTGTCGAATCCATCTTTCCTACCAGTAGGATTCATTCACCTACCGGTAGGTGGTTGAGCTGCTACAGTGTCTTTAAGCTGTTTTACCTATGTCTTCCAAACACTACAACACGGAAGGGCTATAGCGAGGATTTAGTTTCCTCGCTGAAGCACCTGATTTCCTCACAAAACGAATTAGCGAGGAAAAATTTCCTCGCTGATTTTCCTAGATAAAACGTTGTCGCAAAAGGCTTTACCGATGAAAAAAAAATTTCCTCGCCTATTTCGACATAATTGCGAGGAAATTTTTCCTTGCTAAAGGCTAAAAATTTACTATACCAACAATAATTAGCGAGGAAAGTTTTTCCTCACTAAAATAAATCCAAAAAGTAAATGAGCTCTTTGTGTTTTTTGCCACTCCCAGCACTTGAACCTTAGATCTCTTGTATATGACGCCTAACACCTATCCACTACACCACTTTGCACTTCTGTGTGAAATTGTGAACTTTTTTTTATATATTATGTTTTTGCATCTCTTTCACCTTTCCAAATTAGTTTCTTCAACATTAATTATGGCCTTTCAACTTTTGTACTCTTATAGTGTTTAAAATTTATTTGAACAAATTTAATTTTTTGCTAGCACAACAATTTTTTTTTGTTGAAACATGTTATATTCGTATCCGACAACAACTTTTGAAGCACTAATAATATATGTCATTATTCTAATTTTTTGATGGAATTATCCTTAGATTTTATGGAATGAGATTTTTGTCGTCATAAGCTAGATCGAGATATATTTTAATATCAGATTATGAATGACAAGTTTCATCACTGTTATTTTTTAATTTTAAGAGTAAGTTTGACCTTCTTCTTTTTGCTAAATACAAAGGGTATTATAGATTCGTAATTATTTTTTAAAGCTTTTTTCATCATTGCTATAATAATATGAACAAAATTTGTAAACATTCAAATTAGATCATCCTAAAAGCACTAAATTAAAGACAATACTTTTTAAAAAAAATTCATCTTTAATGAATTTTTTAAAATTTTAAATTTCCCAATATCTCTCTCTCTCACACACACACACACAATATGTATATGTATATAAATGAATGCCATTAGAATCACCTAAGTTGGTTTAAATAAAAATCAATAGCGGTTCACACAAAAAATTCTTTACATCATGAATGCACAATAGATATGAAATAGTGTATTTTTTTTTGTGAAATAGTGTATTTTATGTAGATATTTTGAAAATATATTTGTGATGATCTAATTAACTTCTAGATATTTTCAATACGACATCATTTCAAGATGTTTTTAACTTTATTATCTTTTGATGAGTTTTGCATTACTATGGAATAAATCCTCAATACCTACACTTTAATATATCTTTCATTGCTAATTAGAATAAAAAAAGTGACAAATATGAGATTTTTTCACCAATTCAATGTGATTGACGAGGAAACTATTTTTTTCCGTTTATTACTTTAATTTTTATTTTAATAAATTTGATAACGGTATTGATCTATGTAGTTGATTATGTCTTACCATTGTGATATTACAATTATACATATGAACATAATTAATAATTATTTATATATATAAAAAAATTAATGAGTCGTAAAAAGGCGAGGAAATCAGATTTCCTCGCCAAAAGCTTACATTTGGCGAGGAAAATCAGATTTCCTCGCAAAATGTAAGCTTTTGGCGACGAAATATGTTTTCCTCGCTAGAAACGGTCTTTTAGCGATTAGCGAGGAAATCTATTTCCTTGCAGATAATGTACTTTCAGTGACGAAATTCATTTTCCTCACCAAATTTCCTTGCTATAGCCCTTTCGTGTTGTAGTGAAATCACATTCTGAAGCTTCTCATCAACTCTAATGGGTTTGTTTACACATTCTTTCAAGTGTTTTGGGGAGTATTATTAGTTTCTCACTTAGAATGGTATCCAACAGACTAGAATGAACTTATTGAGTTAAGAAATAAGAAATGTAAGTTATTGCACATTGAAACACGAATGATACACATGAGCATGTCTAGTGATCCAATGGGTAGAATTGCAATTTGTGTTCTCTCGATTCGTGGAATCTTTTAGACTCCTCTAGTGTATGACTTACAAACTCCAAGTATAGAAACTAGAAGAACGGTCATCGCAGAATCTAGTTGAGGGTCGATGTATGGTATGTGAAGATAAGGGGGTGTACTTAGAGGTATGGTGAGGACGAGTGTATTTGATTATATGCGATATGGTAGATTGTTGGTCTTGAAATACCATGCGATTGATTAAATGGCCTTTGGATTCGGTTGAATGAATGAATGTTCGTGAAATGAGAAGCGGAATGAGTGTGGAAAACTAATGGACAGAGCATTGTAGGATTACATGTATGGGCTTAGTACGTCATGTAGGATGTGGGTATGTGAACAAATGAGAAGGCATAAATATACACATTTGTGGAGTCATGTAATGGTTAATTGAAATTCTGTGATACAACCGACAGAGGGATGATGAAATTGATTATGAAATGATGACGATTATGAAAGGTGTGAGAGGTGACCCTGATTACTATTATTGAGGAAATAGACTCGGGGTGACCCTGCGCTCGAGGGAGCTAGACCCGAGGTGACCAAACTGATTACTATTATTGAGGGAATAGACTCGGGGTGACCCTACGCTCGAGGGAGCTAGACCCGAGGTGACCCAACTTATTATTATTATCGAGGGAAATAGACCCGAGGTGACCCTAGTGACTATTGCTGGAAATATCTTATTAAAAGGAATTCAAAAGACAACGATAGGTTGATTAATAAGAGTGAAGTGTTCGTTTAAATTCTAAATTTCTAATATAGAGCTTGTGTCTTATCTATGCTCCCGTGTTATCCGAAAGCTTATGTTTCATCGGCATCCTTCATCTCATTTGCATATAGAGTTTGCGTAGACTTTTCTACTGGACTAGTGTACGTAGCTCAGACCTTATATCATTTTCAGGTGCTAACCCGGATCAGTAACTTGAATGACTGGAATGCTTAGAGTGTGGACATATCCTTTTGAAAGCTAACCGAAGGAGTCACCTATTCATCTTTGTAAATTTATTTTGAAAAATGTATTTGTAACTTAGATAGTAATTCTTTCGATTAAGGAATATTTGAAAACTCTTAACTCCCATAACACTTGTTACCTAAGTAAATTTGGGCCGTTGAGCCGATGATGTACTATTTGGAAATCTCATGGACTTGGAAGTATTATGTTGGGAGTGGAATTACTGTAATCTTTTGGGTCTCGTACGGAATAATGTGAGGGTTTTATTTTGAAAATCATTTATACTTATGTTAAAAATCGAGGGCGTGACAACTTGGTATCAGAGCGTCTAGGTTTGAATACTTCGAGACCGTTGGGAGGCTTTTAGTCCCATGGGTTCAAAAATCGTTGCATCTTCTTACAAAACCACATGTGTGCTCGTATGAATGATGCAAGCCCATCGATGTGTTATTGCATTAGTATTACGATAGAGTGGTGTAGGGTTGTTGTCATGTTAGGAAAGTTGTAGACCTGCATCGTATTGCAATGCGATTAATGCTGATGACTTTTCTTCTTATTCTTTCATAGTAAGATGTTTTCGAGGCATGGAGTTAGGTGTGGAGAAATCAGGGATCGTGGTCACCAGGGCTGTAGCGCATACGGGCAGAATGAGGCGAGTCAATGTACTATAGATGAAGCAATGTTTCCCGAGATTGTTGAGTGCGGGAAAGGTGCTGAGATGCTAGAGGGTGCGCAGGGCGGTGTGAATGTGAGAGAAACTAGGCATCGAGTCGTTAGCGCAAGATCATCTTCAGAGAGTGTTGAGAGTTTAGGAAGGAAGAAACCTAGAGTATCAGATCACTCTATTCAGGACCAGCAGGGCTTTAAGCCACCTCCTTATACCTGGACTCCAAGAGTTCTTCTCAAGCATCAGATTGTGTGTTATCAATGTCGTCAGTTTGGTCATATTCGTTCTCAATGTCTATCGCGTGGGGGATCTTGTTATACTTGCGGCGAACGTGGCCACATGGCAAGGAATTGTCCTCGGGGATTGGGAGTACATGGTGAGTCGAGCTCAATGCTGCAGGAGACACATACGTCGAAACAACAACAGATGCAGTTCCGTAGCTAAACTACCACTTCATACTATTTTGTAGCTCTTAGAAACGTCATTTGTTGAGGTATTGTCTTTTTCTAGTTGTTTTACTCATTCGCTATAGTACTTTTGATTCAGAAGCATTTCACTCATTGAGAATCCCATTCTTGTTTATGTTTGCAATCGAAAATAAGAAATCTTAGTCCACGTGTGTTGAGAAATATCGATAGATCACATTTACCGAGATTAGAGGTTAATCATTCCATATTGAAGTGTTGCCTTTGACCTCTTTAAATTGCTAATATCGAGATTTGATTTGATTTGGACAGGGATTGGTTGTAACCATTATGATTGGTGACATCTCAAATGTGATTTTGAAAGAGTTGTTTCTTTTATTACCCTCTTTCATTGGCCTAGCTAAACATTGTCAGAATTGTATCATAATCTATTCTTCCATGAAATTTGTTGTATAGTTGACCTGTTATAATTGTCACGCAATCCGTTCCTAGCTTTTCTTGGGAATATTCAAAATTCTTATGGTGGAGTATCTTGTGACACCTTGGCTATTGATGTTGATGAATGTTTCTCGTATCTCATTTGGAGTCTTATTTTGACATCATCCTACGTGAGACAAATTTTCATTGGTCAGTTTAGATTCCCTTGTTGTGACTATCATTTTCGTAATTTGCTTGTAACGGGGATTCCACGTGAGTATTTATTTTGCAACTTCAACCTATTAAACCCAATCCGTGGTCACATCCTTTATGCTATACAAATTCGTTGGTGCCTCTAATTCGGACTTTGATGCTATTGTTACCTACTTTGGTGCCTCCATCTATTCTGATTTCATGATTATGGAGTCACGTGATTTGAACTTATATTCATCTTGTATCCTTATGCCTGCCTAGACCTATTCGGTTAGTGTGGAATTCGTCATCGCAAATACTCATCTGTTTGTTGGAGATTGTTACTCTACTTAAGCTCTCATGTCGTAATTGAAGTCAAATCTTGTGGCAACATATTTATTGAGACCCACATGTTGATACTATTCAATTCAAATTTGTTTGTTATGATTCCTCGCAGTGTTATTCAACTCTGTTGTGGTTCCTCAACTCTGGAGGCACATGATTCATCTTGTAATGCTTAGTCTCAAATTGTTGGAAGTTTTACTCATTTCTAGTATTGGGGAATTTCTTTTTTTTTTTTTTTGGATCAATTAGTTTACGAGAGATCAGTCTCATCACCTTGTGCTTATTCTTAATATTGAAATCTTTCATTTGTCAAGACGTTATCCGCTAACTCCTCTGACTTGTAGAGCAATAAGAGAGTTATGATCGGTCATTTCAAATTTATTGGTTCACCATGAAAATGTACTTTGAGTTTGTTACCGAACCACAGTAAAGATTCCATGTGTTCTTTGAATTTCAAATGCCTTGATACTGTTCTTCAAATTCTTGGTTGACGTTGCTTGAGTTTCATAGCTTACTCGTTTCGCTTGAGATGATGAATCTAATTCTTCTCATAATATAGAATGACACAACCTAGAGTGAAAATTTGGGGCGACTTTTAGAAGAATTGGCCTATGTTGTGGATCCGCTAGATTTAGGCTCTGTTTGGAACTCAGGGAAAAGAAAGGAAAATTAAAGAATTTTCCCTCCTATTGTTTGGTTGTAGAGCAAGAGAGAAGAAAATAAAGATTTTGAGTGTACTGAACAGTAAATTTTTCCTCCTATTTTCCTCTCATTTTCCTTCCTTTTTATTTTCCTTTCCATAAGCTCCAAATAGAGCCTTAGTATTAAGAGGTATGATAAAATCTATTTGCCGATGATATTTGAAAGCTTGAGGGACAATGACCGAAAAGAGGAAGGTAAAAATTGTCAAAGATTGCTAACCGCGTAGGGCCGACCAAAGGTGTCGGACCGCTTATCCACCATCTCTCCTAAAACCAATTGGTGGTAGGAAGGGCTTCAATTAAGTCTTTTATGGCATTCGACATCGCACCCGCAAGTCTGTTTTTAGAGCGGTCGCAGGGAGTGGCATTGTGTAACTAAATCCATGGGGGCACTCCGGGACCAACAAAAGGATTGTGTTGACTGTCATCATCACTCAATGTTATTTAAAGAAGGGAAATCATGTGTTTCGCAAATCATCACCGCATTGGAGTTTGCCACATCTTGGATAGAAAATGAAGCTCTGATTGCTAGAAAAATAGGTTGAGTGTCGGACACGGCACGTGTCTTTCGGATACCCAGGCGACAACCGGTGAAATCCAGTTAGAAGAGGCGATTGATCATCGCACCTTCTAGATGTAAGTCTTGGAAAGTCAATTGGACTATCGGTTTGCATTTATAGGCAAGATCATTATGCTTGGATAGACAATCGTACATAGAAATTTCGCAATAAAAATGGAAGTTTCGAAATTGCATACCGCTTGACATTGCTGCCGAAACCTTCAAGTATTTGTGATTTACTCTATGAATAGAAATTAAGGAAGTACGAATCGAATCCATCGCATGTGTTAGAACAATCCGAATTTGAGTTAGAAGCCGGCATGTCCTATGGTAAGAAACCGATACGTGTCCTAGATTTGTGTAATCAAGTTTTAGAGGGATAATATGATACGATTAGTACGAGTTTACGTTGGGAAAGGGGGACGAAGTTTGAAGGAGATATCCACATTGTTTTAGTTGATTGATGTGAGTTTTGACGTAGCACTTTCATGATTATTGAACCGCTGCATATGTAGGTTGTTGTGATTTTGCGTATCTATATGATACTTGGTAGCGTTGGACCTGGTTTGGCAAATTTCGGGACGAAATTTCTTTAAGGACGGTAGAATGTAGAGATCCGTAAATTTCTTTATTTAATTTTAAAGTTCATAATTGAGGAAAAATGGTGAGAATGACATGGATATGAATGTGGAGGTTATATGTGCAAAAGTTTGGAAGATAGGGGTGTTAATGTAATATGGTGCATGTGTGTATATAAGTGTGTGGTGTGTGAGGCAAGGGAATAATTTTCCCCATTTCATCCTTTTTCTCTCCCTCTCATTCTCTCTCTTCCTCTCTCGGCTCTCTCCATTTCTCTCCCTCCCACTTTCAAATTTCACCTCCAACCTCAAAACCTATGAAGATTGACCTTTATTCACCCCTTCGAACATGATCTTGAGCTCGTATTCAGTTGGGTTTGGCTCGGAGAGGAGTATTCAATTGATTTTGAGGTTCCGGAAGCTAGGGCTCGTTTGAATCGCTTGGGTTTCACCTTCTGACTTAAGGTAGGGAATTCTACCTCTCTTATATGTTATTTGAGTGTTCTTGTGTCATTTTTGAGCTTGTATTTTTTGTTATTGAGATTGGATTGAAATCTAAAAATTTTGTCAAAAATCGCCTGAAAAACACTCTCCCTACCGGTAGGAACTTTTCACCTATCAGTAGGACAAGCGAGAAATTCTACTTCAACCAGCTCAAACGTACTGCAGCAGCTGAAAAGCTACTCAAACGTATTCATCCACCTATTGGTATGACTTGTTTGCCTGCCGGTAGGTCAAGTACAAAGTCATTTCATTCAAAATGTTGGCTCTTCTCTTTGTAGTTTCTACCGGTAGGACTTGTTTACCTACCGGTAGGTGAAGTGCCGAATCCGTCTCTCCTACTGGTAGGATTCATTCACCTATCAATAGGTGGTTAAGCTGCTACAGTGTCTTTAAGCTGTTTTACCTACGTCTATCAAATCACATTCTGAAGCTTCTCATCGAATCTAATGGGTTTGTTTTCACATTCTTTCAAGTGTTTTGGAGAGTATTACTAGTTTCTCACTTAGAATGGTATCCAACAAACTAGAATGAACTCGTTGAGTTAAGAAATAAGAAATGTAAGTTATTGCACATTGAAACACGAATGATACACATGAGCATGTCTAGTGATCCAATGAGTAGAATTGCAATTCATGTTCTCTCGATTCGTGGAATCTTTTAGACTCCTCTAGTGTACGACTTACAGACTCCAAGTATAGAAACTAGAAGAACGGTCATCGTAGAGTCTAGTTGAGGGTCGATATATGGTATGTAAAGATACGGGGGTGTACTTAGAGGTATGGTGTGGACGAGTGTATTTGATTATATGCGATATGGTAGATTATTGGTCTTGAAATACCATGCGATTGATTAAATGGCCTTTGGATTCGGTTGAATGAATGAATGTTTGTGAAATGAGAAGCAGAATGAGTGTGGATAACTAATGGATAGAGTATTGTAGGATTACATGTATTGGCTTAGTACGTCATGTAAGATGCGGGCATGTAAATAAATTAGAAGGCATAAATATACACATTTGTGGAGTCATGTAATGGTTAATTGAAATTTTGTGATACAACCGATAGAGGGATGATGAAATTGATTATGAAATGATGACGATTATGAAAGGTGTGAGAGGTGACCCGACTAATTATTCTTATTGAATGAATAGACACGGGTGCTCGAGGGAACTAAACTTGAGGTGACCAAACTGATTACTATTATTGAGGGAATAGACTCGGGGTGACCCTGCGCTCGAGGGAACTAGACCCGAGATGACCCAACTTATTATTATTATCGAGGGGAATAGACCCGAGGTGACCCTAGTGACTATTGATGGAAATATCTTATTAAAAGGAATTTAAAAGACAACGATAGGTTGATTAACAAAAGTGAAGTGTTCGTTTAAGTTCTAAATTTCTAATATATGTTTCATCGGCATCCTTCATCTCATTTGCATATAGAGTTTGCGTAAACTTTTCTACTGGGCTAGTGTAGCTCAGACCTTATATCATTTTCAGGTGCTAACCCGGATCAGTAACTTGCATGACTGGAATGCTTGGATTATGGACATATCCTTTTGAAAGCTAACCGAAGGAGTCACCCATTCATCTTTGTAAACTTATTTTGAAAGATGTATTGTAACTTAGATTGTAATTCTTTTGATTAAGGAATATTTGTAAACCCTTAACTCCCATAACACTTGTTACCTAAGTAAATTTGGGCCGTTGAGCCGATGATGTACTATTTGGAAATCTCATGGACTTGGAAGTATTATGTTGGGAATGGAATTACTGTAATCTTTTGGGTCATCGTATGGAATAATGTGAGGGTTTTATTTTGAAAAATCATTTATACTTATGTTGAAAATCGAGCGCTCGGGAATGAACATTGTGCCGAGAAAATGGTTTGATTCTTTGTGTTCCTCTTTCTCTTATTGCTAAACTTAAATCAAATGAGTTCATAACCAGTACGAGGAACTGGTATGGGCCATTGATTCCCCTCAGAAGTTTGAAAACAGTATATTTTAAAGTATAAAGTTAGCCTTTATACCTTTGCTTGACTTGAATTAGGCTTATTGGACTGATTTGTTCGCTTGGAAATGGATAGAAAAAAGTTTGACAAGAGGGAATTTAGACCTTCATTTCTCTTAAAGATTTTCCTTGAGAATTAATGATTTCTTTTGGAAAATGGAGGTTGTTTTGAAAGAGTTTGAGAGAGAGCTTTGCGAGCTGATTTTTGGTAGCAAAAGAGGGAGGGGGAGACTATTTTTTTCGTCGCCCTTTGTGTGTAGAATGAAGGGGTATTTATAGGGGAGAAGGATATAGCTTTGAATTTTGAAAAATAAATCAAAAATAAGGTGACAAATATTTTGGGGGGAAAATGAGATGCTCTGCCAGAGCTGCATACTCAGGCAGGCTTGTTTGCATGACAGGTTTGAATTGCAGGTTGAAAGTTTGAAAAAAAAAACGTGGTCAAAAGGTCAAGCTCATCCTTTAATGCTCTATCAGAGCTCCCGAACGCTCAGGAATGAAGTCCCGAGCGCTCTAGAGTGCCACTCTCGAGCGCTCAAGACTGTTTGCCCAACTTCAGAGGGTCGCCACGGACACTCCTGAACTCGGATTTGGGTGTTTTTTGAAGCGTTGGAAAGCTTGTTAAGTCTTCTTTCTAAACCATTTGGTTTCATTCAAATAAATTTTATATACTGAAATGTGTGTCAATTTTACTGTCAGGGTGTCGAGAAAAATGATCATTTTGGTTTGAAAAAGATCAAGAAACATAGTTCAAGCTTTAGCCAAGTCCTGTTTTGGTTCCTTTTCATCATCGGGGAGCCACGAGGGCACAAATTAAGGATAATTAATAGGTCCAAATTGGGGTGTCTACAGTTGCCCCTCTTTGGATGGCGCTCGGTATCATGTCTGGATATGAGTGACGTCCAAAGAATGAGACAGCCCAATTCGAGCCCTACTAAATCCTTAATCCAAAATCAAATGCAAGTAATGATGTACAAGCATATGATGTACAAGCATTTGAAACATGAAGTCGTACTCTTTCGAGTTGCCTACGTACCCTTTTCTGCAGGGATCAGACCGGCGTAGTTCTTTTGGGCAAATGCAAACATGCATGCTATAGAAGACATGAAAACATGCAAGTAAATAATCGACAAGATAGATTGATCAAGGAGCACCCACCGATTGCTTTGTCTCAGTGGGTGGAATAGTTAAACCATCGAAAGGTTGCAAACGAAACATAAAATACACCGCGAAGGATGCCATCCAACGGGACTAGTTAGTTGTCTTGAAAGGATAAAAATTGAATACACCGCGAGGGGCACCATCCAATGGAACAAGTTAGTTTGTCTCAAAGGGACACAATCAAATCTATGGCGAAAGGTGCTTGATAGGTGTCTCTCAGGACGGTGCCAAATCTATGGCTGAAGATGATTGAAAGGTAGCCAAATCTATGGCGAAAGTCGATTGAAAGAAGCCAAATCTATGGCAGAAGATGATTGAAAGATGTCCCTCAGGATGATGCCAAATCTATAGCAGAAGTCGATTGAAAGAAGCCAAATCTATGGCGGAAGATGATTGAAAGATGTCCCTCAAGACGATGCCAAATCTATGGCCGAAGTCGATTGAAAGAAGCCAAATCTATGGCAGCCAATGATTGAATGATGTCTCTCAGGACGACGCCAAATCTATGGTAGAAATCGATTGAAATAAGACAATGCCAAACCTATGGCGGATGTCGATTGAAAGATGTCACAGAGGACGATGCCAAACTATGGCAAACCTACGACCTCAGTTCTGATTCTTTTCCTTGATTCCACTGATAGTTTCAGCAACCAGTTTTATCATGAGCACAAGCGCGGGTTCTTCCATGTATTGGAATTTTTCTCACGAGTTGGGACCTTAAGATCAATATGACTTGACTAGACGGATGATCTTGTGTGAATTTGGACAAGGCCTAGATGACTCAAGAGACAAGAAAGACCCTTTCTCAGAGGACTGACTCTTAATGATGATCTTGACTGGACGAGGAGTTTGATTTGACTGGACGAGTAGCTCGATTACTTGAGGGTTCGAAAAATGGCAAGCATGCCCCACAATTGATGTTTGAAATTGTCTTGATAAAATCAAGTTTCGATGATTTGCCCAATTGGGGTTTTGAAATTGTTTCCGCTCTATCAAGTGATGCTCATTCAGGATTTTCTTTGATCTTGTTTTATCAAAACACGAGGATTTTTACCACGAATCGTGCCCCATATTGCTGATGACAACCCATGAATTTTGAAAATGCCCTAGTTTGGATTTTTGCCTTTTGTGCTGGATTCATGAATTGCCTTGCCGCTCCTTCTTGTTTTCTCCTACTGTCTAGGATTTTTGTTATCAAGTTGTGTTTTCCAATCTGAAAGGACTTTATCCGGGTTATAACGTGGCCAGGGCTTGGCTTAACAAAGAAAGGATAATAGGCCCAAAAAATTTCATTTTCTTTGGGTTTCGAGAGCTAGCAGCCATCTGGAATATTTTTATGCCCCTTTTTGCTTTTGATGGGCGCCTTCTTTGTTGTGCTAATGTGTTTGGCACTTTCATTGATTTTAAGCTTTCTTTGATTTTTCTTCGAAGCTTTCATCTCATTATGCCCACATATTTGGCACTTTCACGCTTTAAATTCTGATGCGCCGATGATAATTATGTGTTTGGCACTTTTGTCTTCCTCATTTCACCCAGTGTTGGGGTAGCTGCTTAGCTAGGTTCTTTTCAAAGAAATTGATTTAGACTCAAGGGGGGGTATCAATGGATATATATCTTCAAGCGTTTGATAAAAGAAAAAGAATGCCTTTCTTTATTTTGAATTGCACAACTTGATAACTGGATCTTAGATGCAAGTTAAGAGATTTGTGTGCTCTAACTTTTGCCTAGATCATATTTTGTGGTTTTGATCTAGTGAGCTTTTCCTCGAGCCAAGGTGTTGCTTCTCAACGGCATCAGGGAGTGGTCCCATGAAATTTTTCTTCTTGCCAGGGCGAAGTATTTCGTGTTTTGATTCCTCAGTTGATGTTGAAAAACAATTCCAAGTTAAGTGATCATCATAAAACACGAGTTTATTATCACAATTTCGACACTAGAAGCTTGAGATTGATTTTGAAAGACTGGACGGTCCAACGAAGGATTTACTCGAAAGGTCATTACCTAACTTTGGGATCGACTTGAATGAACATGATCGGGCCTCAAGATGAGGCTGCCTACGTATCCTTCTTGCAAAAGGAATCAGGTCATAACTTAGTTCAGGCCCACGAAACTGACTTTCTTTTTTGGTTTTTCTTTTTTGACTACAAACTTGAATTTGAAAGCATACAGAAACGAAAGCATGAAAAACTCGAAGTACAAACTGACTCGAAATTGAAAGATGAAGATTCGACTTGAAACTTAAAAACTTTCCAGACTTGTGAGAAATTCCATTCATGGATTGCATTCACCGTTCTTCTCCAGATCTGAGGTCTGGCATTGGGATGGTACTATCGTCAATTAAGTCTTGGACCTTGTGACGTTACGATGACAGTTATTGGTAGCATGACAGGGCATTTGGTGGACGGCGCAGAAGGCATTTGAGTTGTGGTAAGCCTTTGAGGTAGGGGAGTTGGAGGGAGTGGTTTGACGGTTTCGCTTTCGACAAGCCTTTCGAATACCATGGATAGTGGCACGGAAAACTGGGAAAAGACACGAGGTTGTTTAGGCTTAGTGGCTTGAGCAACGACTTGGTTAACAGGCTTGGTCCGGGTGGGGTCGGTATTTGTGGGGTTAAACGGTAGGTTGGTGTAACTTGCATTGCCATACAGCGTGGTGCTGCTGTCCAATTTTTTTGTTTCTTGGAAGGAATAAGTAGCTTTTTCGAGGATGCCCAACTGAATGGCTTCTTCGACGGCCATGCCTATTTCGAAGAATGTCTTGAAGTTGGAAGAGGCTTGAGCTAGGATCATGTGTTCTTGGCAAGTGCGGGCTGGAGATTTCGGACAATAATTCGAATTTCATCTTTTTCAGCGGGTTTTCTCTTTCATTTGAACAATCTTTGCTCTCCATCTTCGGACAAAGTCCACGAAAGACTCCTTCGGTTTCATTTTGGTTGATTCCAACTCTCCGTTGGTGACCTCAAGTTGGATGTTATAGTCAAATCGGGCCACAAAAGCCTTACAGATGTCTTCCCAAGATTTCTTATTTGTTATTTCCAAGGCAGTGAACCAGTGCAAGGCATGCCCAACCAGTGTTTGAGCGAACATTTGGGCCATGGCATCTTTCTCCACACCCCATAGGGAAAGTGCCCCAATGTAGCTGGTCAGGTGTGCTTTCGGGTCACTAGTTCCATCAAACTTTGCAAAGTTAATTGGCTTGAAATTTTTGGGTAGTTTGGCATTTGGGAAGAGGCAGAGCTTGTCAATGTCAAAATCGGTCAAGACGATTCTTTCGCTTTTGGCTACAGACTGCTCAAGTTGGGCCAATTTGGCTTTGATGACAGCCATTTCTGGGCTTTAAGGGTTTGGTTTAGGGGGTGGCTCGTAGTTATTTTCGAGGGGTGGTTCTGCGTTTTGTGGAGGTGGAAGTCGCCTGGCAACCTGGGTTATCATGAGCATCAACTGGGTAATCTGGCTGTCTATTCATTCACTCATCTGTTGGATAGAGGTTCGAATTTGATCCAATTCATTCAAATTTCCTGCTGGTTGTTCCCCGTTCGGATGTTCCCCATTCAAATTTTCCATCGGCTGTTCCATATCTTCCTAAAAATTCTGAGTCTATGAGAATATGGTTTTTCCTTTTCGGCTCAATTGCTCTTGGGCTTTGTCATTTGAGGTGGTCGAGAAGGTTGTACGGCTTTGTATAGGATGGGTGGCCCAGTACTGGCAGTAAAGTAAAAAGGCAAACTCAGAATGTGCTCATGTTATGTTTTAAAAAGAATGTGTATGAGTAAACGAATTGTTGTTCACATGTCGTCATCGTCGATTCGAGGGATTAAACATTACAGATAGTTCCAACAGTCACGGGTAGGTCGCTGTTAGGCGGGTTAAATTCTGCATGTTGGGAATCAGAGCCAATCTCCTTATCTAAGACCATCCGAGCAGAGCAATAAGACTGCTGGAAGATGCACTTAAGGCTAGACTGAACTAGAGGGAGCCGTTCGGGCACGGTGAATGCTAGAGTCATCCCAAACTCCATGGATTTATGGTGTCCTAGACCTTGACTCAAGAAATAACAACCTGCGAAGGATTACCTTAGTCCTCAGAGATTCTTTCGAGTGTATCCTTTGATTAGGAGTGACAAGACTTGGGAGATATCAAGACAAATTAAGCCTTTAATATTTTTCACCCGAAATTTCTATTTTGGTTTCAAAAATTGTTTGGTGTATATGACATGATACCGTAACTGGAGCGGCGTGAGTGACATGGCGCCATTAGCGTAAGCGGTGTATGTGACTTCGCACTATAACCTAAGTGGTGTGGGTATCGCGGCATTGTAGCCTAATTGTTTCGTTAATTTTCGTTGAATCATTGATTGAAAATTGTATTAAAGACTTAACGAATTTCGATATCCCAAAAATCTCATCGTTCCAAGGACTAATTAATTTCGACAACGTGCCCTTTAAAAGCACGACTCATCATCGGTCCAGGCAATCCTAAACAGGCCATGCGAGCGAGTTTAAGAGTACTATACGTGACATGAAAG
Organism: Rhododendron simsii; assembly: GCA_014282245.1. NCBI lineage: Eukaryota > Viridiplantae > Streptophyta > Magnoliopsida > Ericales > Ericaceae > Rhododendron > Rhododendron simsii. Next base: position 5,574,288 of record CM024953.1, on the reverse strand, counting down.
CATAAGATGCAAGGTGAGATGGGACATGATCACGGTCTTTCGAAGGTTGCTTCATTCCTCAGAATTTCTTTTAGAGTGTATCCTTTGTTTAGAACGACAAATTCCAAGAGCTGTCAAAATGAACTAAGGATTCAACTAGCCCTTATTCAAAGTTTCAATTTTGAATTTGGAATAACTTAGAATGGATGACGTGATACCATAACCAGAGTGGCGTCAGTGGCATGGCGCCATTAGCCGAAATGGTGTAAGTGACTTGGCATTACGACATCGTTTTCACGTTATTTCTTATTCTCTGTTGAATCTTCGATTAGGCTTTAGTCAAAGACTTAGTATGTTTTGCTTTCCCAAAGTCTCATTGTTCTAAGGACTCATGTAGTTTAGACAATGTACACTGGGGTGCACGACTCTTCATCGGGCCTCGACAACCTTCTACAGACCGTGCAAGCGAGTTTAAGAAAACATGGCTTTAAATGAGCAGCAAAACAGCATGACATGGATGATATGCAAGGTCCTATGCGGAAAGTGGTAACATGTTAGTAGAATATAGCACATAGTCTTACCTTGCAGGTCCTCTGTCCTAGTTTGGAAGGTTCTACAGCTTACTAAACACATATAAAGGCCGGGTTTTGGTTTAAAAAGGGTTCCCCGGACTAGAGTCAATGTATGCCTCCATTGCTGAGTGTACACCCAACAACGGTACAAACGGCAGGGATGACTCATCATGGTGAAGGGTTGTTGAGCATTCTAGGATTCCCTGTCATCCGCAAGCCGGGCAGGATTGCCAAAACACAACAGCGAGGTTGAACAGAATATAAATACAAAAGATAGACAATGAAACAAAATATTTTGAAAATCCCACAAACATTTTTCAAGCTTGGCTCTCTTGAATAATTAATACTTAGAGAAAAATACATAAGTAACCAATCAAAAAGCCCCAGGTCAGAACGGCCGGATAGAAATCCAGTTAGAATCGCCATTTCCTTCCTTCAACGAGCATAAAGCGTCGTTGTTTTTGACAGACTTTGCAATGATTGTTCACAAATGTATATAAACTCTAAGTATTAATTAAGCTATCCCCAGTGGAGTCACCACTATGGGCTACCACAACCCTGGGTGGATCGGGGCTGGCCGAAAAACAAAGTTTTAAATTTGAAGAATTGAATTGATTGAAGTGTTGCTACTCGGATTAATGGTTTGCCACCCGAGAAACCGTTTTGATTGAAAATGATGATTTGAATTGAAAACTAGAGATTATTTTGGGTTCGGAAGCCATGTTACGAGAGGGGAAGGGTTTTACGGCACCTTTCTCGCCCGATACGGGATCGATCTCTACTAAACATTTGTGGAATTTTCATTAAAATTATTTTGTTTCATGGAAAGCATCTAGCACATAGTTACAGGAATAACAAATAACAGTGGATACATGTGCATGTGTACATGATGTAGACATGCCATGATACGGAATGAAGGAATACGAAAATTAGGACAATGCTACTGGAAACACTCCCGAGCGCTCAGGACCACTGCTGAGCGCTCAAGACCTCTAATCCCCTGCAAAACAGAACCTAGCACTTTTTGATGCAAACAGAATATACAAACAGCGAGAGATAAATTAGAACAACATTTAGGTAGGTTTGCTCAACGCTAAACTCAAACAAACAAGAACATGTCTTGAATATCCAAGTGCTACTTCCTTGCAAACAGAAACTAAATGTAATTGGGCTCTGGAAGGACCAATACACACCCAGTATCTACTGAAATACAGGGAATGCAATCTTTAGTGACAAAATAGGATTTTTGTGATAGCAGCACTCCTGAGCGCTCAGGAACGGTCCCAAGCGCTCGGGAATGAACACTGTGCCCAGAAAATGGTTTGATTCTTTGTGTTCCTCTTGCTCTTATTGCTAAACTAAAATCAAATGAGCTCATAACCAGTACGAGGAATTGATATGGGCCCTTGATTCCCCTCAGAAGTTTGAAAACAGTAGATTTTGAAGTATAAAGTTAGCCTTTATACCGTTGCTTGACTTGAAGTAGGCTTTTTGGACTGATTTGTTCGCTTGGAAATGGATAGAAAAAAGTTTGAGAAGGGGGAATTAAGACCTTCATATCTCTTAAAGATTTTCCTTGAGAATTAATGATTTCTTTTGGAAAATGGAGATTGTTTTGAAAGAGTTTGAGAGAGAGCTTTGCAAGCTGATTTTTGGTAGCTAAAGAGGGAGGGAGAGACTGTTTTTTTTGTGACCCTTTGTGTGTAGAATGAAGGGGTATTTATAGGGGAGAAGGAAATAGTTTTGAATTTTGAAAAATAAATCAAAAATAAGGTGAAAAATATTTTGGGGGGAAAATGAGATGCCCTGCCAGAGCTGCATACTCAGGCAGGCTTGTCTGCATGGCAGGTTTGAATTGCAGGTTGAAAGTTTGAAAAAAAAACGTGGTCAAAAGGTCAAGTTCATCCTCCAATGCTTTGTCAGAGCTCCTGAGCGCTCAGGAATGAAGTCCCGAGTGGTCTAGAGTGCCACTCCCGAGCGCTCAAGAGTGCCTGCCCAACTTCAGAGGGGCGCCACGGACACTCCCGTACTCGGATTTGGATGTTTTTTGAAGCGTTGGAAAGCTCGTTAAGTTTTCTTTCTAACCCAATTGGTTTCATTCAAAGAAATTTAATATACTGTAATGTGTGTCAATTTTACCCTCAGGGTGTCGAGAAAAATGATGATTTTGGTTTGAAGAAAACCAAGAAACATTGTTCAAGCTTTAGCCAAGTCCTGTTTTGATTACTTTTCATCATCGGGGAGCCACGAGGGCAGAAATTTAGGATAATTAATAGGTCCAAATTGGGGTGTCTATAGATACACATCGTATCGTACTTCTATCACTAACCCACCGTGGAAAACTTCACAGGCGCTCATTCTGCTTTGGATGACCCCTCAAGCAATACAAGTACGGATTATGGAATTAAGGAATGGATAAGCAAAGGATTACCTGCTAAAAAGATGGTTTTGGGGTTACTATACCAGGGGTATGCGTGGCCACTTCTGGACCCCTCGGCCAATGAGATCGGATCACCTGCAACAGGTCCCGCCATTACGCATGATGGTTCGATGTTCTACAAGGACATCAAGTCAAATATGGGATGTGATGGGGAAAAAGTAGTGTATAATTCCACTTATGTCACGAATTACTGCATTAATGGTCCAGTTTGGATCGGTTATGATGATGAGGCTATCAGAACTAAGGTTTCGTATGCGAGGGAGAAAGGGCTTCTGGGTTACAAAGTATGGCATGTCGGCAATGATGACAATTGGGTGCTTTCTAAGGCGGCAGGTAAAACTTTAAAGAAACATCATATAGTCGACCCCAATTAATTGGGACTTAAGGCTCGTTTTTTGTTTTTATTTGTTTATCATACTGCAATAAAGGAAGATTTTACTTACAGATATGGCATACTGAAAAATTAAAGGGTCAAATGAGTAAAAGAATAATAAAAATTCTTGGTACTCTACTTAAATTTTCCAAACCACACCTACCACGACTAGGACATGTATGCGAGACATTATTTTGCAGTTTTTAAATTGTTAGAATCTATTGTGCCGAACACGAAATTGAGAATATAACAAATTAACAAGCGATAAACAAGAACACAAAGATATACGTGGTTCCGTTCAAGCACAAAGCAAGAACGTACTCCACGGGGAAAAGAGCAAGAGAATTCACTATAAACGGGAAGAGAAACAAAGAGCCGGCTATACCCGTAACTCTACTTGAAGCACCAAACAGATATTTAGGGACAAATCTCTGGTGGAACCCAAAAGGGAGACACAAACCCTTGGTGGAACCCTAAGAGATGAACAAAACCCTAATATCTAAGCCCTTGAACAAAAGACCATAACCCTAGGAAACCCCAAGATCCCTATTTATAGGAAAACACTAAATAAACCTAAACCAAATAGGAAAACGAATCCTAGTCAATTTAGGAATTCTAGTCAATTTCCAACAAATCTCCATCTTGACTTGAATTCCATCGAACTCAACACTATAGGCAATCCTCTCCTTCAATCGCTCATCTCCCCCAAATGCCCCCCACGGGGCAATCACCAACGGCATAAACGAGTAAGGCTCAAGCACACCTGCTTGACCTTGTAAACGCGACTCAGGAAACCCAGCCGCACATGCTTCCAAATTGCGCCTCTATCTTCCAACGGGCACCTCCCACCCAACACATCCCTTGCGGATATACACGAAGATCTGCTCAAACTCCACACAGAGTTAATTACTAACTCCACCACAGAGTTAAATCCACAACACTGAGTCAACCTCGAATTAACCGATGAAGAATCCAAAGATGTAGCACCCACAATCATACTACCATCAAGCACATAGAGGTTATTCGATTTCTGACCCTTCATCAAAATACGAGCACCCTTCAAAACCCTCAAGACTCCACCTTCAGCGGTATGCTTCCAACCCAAAGAGTCAAGAGTATCCAAAGAGATAAGGTTCCTCTTCAAATTTGGTATATGTCGAACACCAAACAACGTCCTCACAAACCCATCATGCATTCTGACTTTAACTGTTCCAATCCCAACAATTCTACAGGGCATATTATTCCCCATAAGAAGTACTGTACCACAGTTGACTGATTCATAAGTATCGAACCAATTCTTATTCGGACACATGTGGTAAGAACATCCGGAGTCCAGAATCCATTCGGTATTCGAATAGACATCACCGACACTCACAGAAAGAACCATAAGTGAATCGTCGGAATCCTCTTCAACAATACCAGCAACAACCTTCTCTTCAAAATTGTCCTTATTTTTCAACCTAGGACAATTTATCACCATGTGCCCGTATTTCCTACAGTAAAAACACTTTACTTCCTGATTTGTGGAACGAGAACCAGAAACCCCTCTACTGCCATTATCCCTTTCAAAAGATATTCCTTGCGCCACCAAACCATCAGCATAAACCTCACTTTCACCGGATACTTTTTTCCTTAATTCCTTTGAATATAAACCAGATTTAACATCCTCTATGGAAATCGTATCTCTCCCGTAAAGTAGGGTAGTAACAAAATGCTCATAAGACGCAGGCAAAGAACATAACACAATAAGGGCTTGATCTTCATCATCAATCACAACATCAATATTTTTTAAATCCATAATAATTCGATTTAACTCATCTAGATGGTCTTTTACGGGCGTACCTTCCCTCATACGAAACGTATAAAGGCGCTGCTTCAAATACAACCGGTTGGTAAGAGACTTCGTCATATAGATACTTTCCAACTTCAACCAAATACCGGCAGTCGTATCCTTCTCCCTAACCTCGCGAAGCACATCATCGGCCAAACACAACTGAATCGAACTGAGTGCCTTCGCATCGAGATCCTCAAACACACTATCCTGCATATCAGCAGGCTTCTTCGATTTTCCCAACAAAGTCTTGTGTAATCCTTGTTGAACAAGCAAAGCCTTCATCTTAATATGCCATAAACTGAAGCTAGTGCTCTGCCCATCGAACTTCGCAATTTCGAAACGAGTCGCCATTGAAACGATCACCAATTGCACAATACGCAGCGGAAAACAAAAGCCTCGGATTGAAACCCGGAGCTTTGATACCAATTTGTTGGGAGTTCGTCCGATGCATTGACCCGCCACTGTGTGCTCAAGGCGGCCCAATTTGTATGGGAGTAACGGCAAAGAGTCCACCACATTGCTTGGGCCCAATATATACTGAATGACCCATATCCACTTAAAAGGCTAAGCTTTGTAAGTAATGAGCCATCCAATTGTATATTAAGGTCCAACTATTTTTCTGTTTATCCGATGTGGAACTCAACATTCACACATGTTCTAACAAATCTCCCCCTCATGTGTGAACCGAACATTGGGCCTTAACCTCTCTCTGCATCCAAGCTCCCCCTTGATTCTGATCTAATACTCTCAACCTTATCTCCCAACTGGGCTTATTCTGCACCCACTCAATCAATTCAAAGTCATCTCAATTGAGAGCCAACGTGCCTAGTCACCGGCACCATGCTCCCCGATGAGAACTCCATTGAGAGCCAACGTGCTCATTCACAAGCACCATGCTCCCTCACGAGTCAACTCCATCGACAATGAGCCATCCAATACGGCACTCCAACATCGAGCCACCTTGCTTCATTGGGAGTCACCTTTTTGGACTTTATACCGCTCCACGAGTGTCTTCTGTGCAAAACCATTCAATGGTGCGCTGAGAGTCTTCCCATAGATCGTCAACCAACGGCTCTGATACCAATTTGTTGTGCCGAACACGAAATTGAGAATATAACAAATCAACAAGCGATAAACAAGAACACAAAGATATACGTGGTTCCGTTCAAGCACAAAGCAAGAACGTACTCCACGGGGAAAAGAGCAAGAGAATTCACTATAAACGGGGAGAGAAACAAAGAGCCGGCTATACCCGTAACTCTACTTGAAGCACCAAACAGATATCTAGGGACAAATCTCTGGTGGAACCCAAAAGGGAGACACAAACCCTTGGTGGAACCCTAAGAGATGAACAAAACCCTAATATCTAAGCCCTTAAACAAAAGACCATAACCCTAGGAAACCCCAAGATCCCTATTTATAGGAAAACACTAAATAAACCTAAACCGAATAGGAAAACGAATCCTAGTCAATTTAGGAATTCTAGTCAATTTCCAACAGAATCAACTTTGAGCGTTTATCAAAAATTCTAGATAACAGATTTTTAGATTTTCCAAATTCTGAAAAGCTAAAAAAATGAAATTCTGAAATTTGAATTTGAGTAGCTTTTAGAGGACTTTGACTTCAAATGAAAGCAAATTGAATTTTTGAAGGAGTCGTTATTGATTGCGAAGACCGGAAGTCTTAATATGTTTAAATGAGTGATGGACTACTCTAGAGAATTTATTAGACATCGATATTGAGAAAAACTTATTCACGGAGCTCTGTGAATAAGTTTTTACCAAGGTGAATCGCGCGTGTCCATTTCAGCTTTGGATGGCCCGAGGAAAATGTACAGGATCCGAGTCTGTTGATTGGGGCTTTTAAGGATCGATTTTTGTTTTGTTTGATTTATCATACTGCAATGAAAGAAGAATTTACTAACAGATATGGCATCAACCATCTCTGTGATTAACTTGCATGTTTATTAGAGACGGTTGAATCCGTAAATAAGCCTAGGAAGCACCCACGAGGAGCTAGCCACCACCCCTAGCCAACAAGAAATACAATGCCAAACTCACACAACATCTTCATTCCCTTTTGCTAGCAGCTGTTGGGATCACCTCACCGGCCTCATTATGTGAAATGACTGTGGGAGGGATTGTACGCAAGAACTAGTCTGAGTTGTGCGCAAGCTGGCTTGGGACACCCGGCATTACAATAAAGGAATGGCAAAAAGCAAAATAGTAGAAGCAGGTCACTGCTAACAAATTAAACACTTAAAGTCTAACGTGACGCAGAGGTGAGAATTTTGTTCGCAATTTGACGCTGAATTTTTTTTTTTTATTTGACGCTGAATTGACGAAGTACTATTATTCTACTTCTTAATCATAACTACACCCTGGAGATAGGTGTTCATCTCCGGGCGTGCATCTACCACTACCGGACACCCTGAGTTATCAAAACACAGAACGAAACAAAAAAAAAAACGTAGAACTATTCCCTAACGCCTATTAAGTATTGTTGAAACTAATTTGGGCAATACATGATTTTTTTTTTGTCACATTGGAAGGGATAGGAGTGTTCTGTTTCTCTTGTCTGCTGCTATATTGTCTCATCACATTTTTCTCTCTAATGTACAATTTCATAGCACAAGAAGATGAGAATGATCCTAAAAACAAGAGACACCTGTTGCTAGTAATCTTGCTTCCAACTGTAGCCACATTTACCCTTCTACTAGTTTCTGCGATGTGGTATCTGCATAAGAGAGCAACCAGAAACAAAGGTAATTTCTTTTCAGTTGTGAAAATTTTGTTCCTAAATCATTTCCCTTGACCCTTTAACGTCTTTCTTCGATTTTCCACATGTTCTTTTTATTGGTTATAGGATAAATGGACAACGAAAAAGAATCGCAATCTTTATTCAAAACTACTGTGGCATCTCCTGGAAGTGCAAATGCTCCTAATTTGCTAGTATTTAGTTTCACTGACCTTGTAGAAGCTACCAATAATTTTTCATTTGAAAATAAGCTCGGAGAGGGTGGATACAGACCTATTTATAAGGTAAATTTATTATTCTTCGAATAAATCGAGAAAACAAAACTAAACAAGCGGTGTTTATTTTTCCTGCAGGGTATATTACGTAATGTGCAAGAAATAGTAGTAAAGAGACTCTCAAGGAAACCTACACAAGGATTTGAAGAGTTCAAGAATGAGGTCATGCTTACTGCTAAACTGATGTAGGACAAAAATGGAGAGTTTTTGTATTTTATTTTATTTGTTTTAGAATAAGATTTTGGCTAGGAATATTTTCGTTTAGGTTAGAATTATTAACTTTCCGTATTTGGTTTGATTTTAATTTCTACCTTTATTAGGGTTCTTGGTCTACAAGAATTAAGATTTTATTTTAATTGATTAGGAAATATCTTTTATTTAATACCACTTGTTTTGGCATGATTTATTATTTCTTTTACTGTAAGATTTCTAGGGTTAGGGTTTTATAAAAAGGGCTGTAACCTATTCAATTATTCAACTTTTCAGCTTTTGATTAATAATATTGCAGAGAATTTCTCTTTCATTCTTGTGCGCAAGAATTGCTCGTTGCGATGGGTTATTTATCTCGTTTGGATTAGTACGCTAACTAATCTCTTGTGAATTCCACTGCGTCAAGTGGTATCAGAGCAAGGCTTTGCCTGGTTCGATGGAACCAAACAAAGTTGAAGACACACCCATTGACGTTGGTTGTGGTGAAGAATTTAACAGAATTCGCACCAAGGGATTTGCCCATGGTCAATCTGTCAAACACAAAGTTGATAGGAACCGCGTTGAGGGATTTGCCCGCAACCAACCTATTAATCAAAACGTCTCTGGAAGTTATTCTTATTATCAACTTGATAGTGAGGATGAATCTGAAGACGAGGTATTTGAGGATTATCATGGATATCAGTCGAATAAGCGACATTCAAAGTTTGAAGGGTTTTATTACGCAAATGACGCCTTTTCAACTTTTCAGGTACAACCAATAATTCCTAGTTTTAATGGGAATTGCCATCCTGAGAATTTAATTTATTGGTTTCGTAAAGTTGACAAGTTTCTTAAGTAAATGGAAATTCTGGAAGAAAAGAAAGTTAGATACGTGGCTCGTAAATTACAAAGCTATGCTTCTAGATGGTCCAAGCAATTGCAATATAATCGAGAGCGCCAGTATAAACAGCCAGTCAAGACATGGCCCAGGATGAGACGATTGATAAGTGATAGATTTCTTCAATCAAATCATGGACAGGAATTGTATCAAGAATACCGAAGAAAACTTGAGTCAAAACAAACGTTCCAAGGTACCTTTGATTTGCAATATTTTTCACAAAGAGTTACGAGTTATTTGAGTAAATACCAAACAATTTCTGAAAGTCAACAAACTAGCTAGCCATGCTCTTTCAACTTCAAGTTCAACACTTCTTAATTGTATTAATGGATATGAGATTGCCAAAGAGGAAAGAGATCGAGTTGAACTAGAGAAGGTGATCTTTGTTGAACCTAATATTAAAGAAATAGTGGAGGTCGATGCAGAATGCAGTCATTATGGGTACATTGAAGCTAATGATAAAAAGAAAGTTGACCTTGATATTAGCAAAAAAGAGAAAGCTAAAATTGAGGTTGATAATAAAAAAATTGATATCGATGTTGGTGATCAAGTTATTGAGTACAAAAATAATTGTTCATTGGATTTGGTCGATACTAATATTAGTGTCATGAAAGATAGTCAGGCTGACGATATATGTGAAGGTAAGTTGGTGCTGAAAGAATTATACTTCCCTTCAAGAGGATTGGCCAACCATCAATTCGAAGCATACATGCAGAAAACGGATTCATTGCAAGATTGCATGTTCGACGGGGCTTATGTTGATTTCATAGATTTTCTTGGAATGGAACAGTTTGAATGGATTCCCAACAAGTTGAAGTATGAAGAGAAAAGATAATCAAATGAAAAATTTTCTTTGAATGATTTTTGGAAGACGAGCGAGAGGTTAAAATATTCCAAAAATCTATTTCTTCGGAATGGAAGGTGTCAAGTTTCTAATGAGAACTCGAGGTCAAGTTCTTTTGAAGAAAAGGAGATTGATGTAGGACAAAAATGGAGAGTTTTTGTATTTTATTTTATTTGTTTTAGAATAAGATTTTGGCTAGGAATATTTTCGTTTAGGTTAGAATTATTAACTTTCCGTATTTGGTTTGATTTTAATTTCTACCTTTATTAGGGTTCTTGGTCTACAAGAATTAAGATTTTATTTTAATTGATTAGGAAATATCTTTTATTTAATGCTCCTTGTTTTGGCATGATTTATTATTTCTTTTACTGTAGGATTTCTGGGGTTAAAGTCTTATAAAAAAGACTGTAACCTATTCAATTATTCAACTTTTCAGCTTTTGATTAATAATATTGCAGAGAATTTCTCTTTCATTCTTGTGGCCAAGAATTGCTCGTTGCGACAGGTTATTTATCTCGTTTGGATTAGTACGCTAACTAATCTCTTGTGAATTCCTCTGCGTCATAAACTGCCACATGTAAATCTTGTAAGAGTTCATGGATTTTGCACCGAAAAAGAAGAACAAATGTTGATCTACGAATACATGCCGAAAAAAAGTCTGGATCATTTTGTTTATGGTTAGCAATTTTTAATGCCTCTAAAATAATCGTGAACCATAATTGAGTGTGGTTTTAACATGAGGTGTCACCTGAGTTTTAACTAGCCGAACCTCTTTCACGTAGATCCAATGAGGGGATCACTTTTGGATTGGGGAAAACGAGTTCAAATCATTGAAGGGGTTACTCAGGGGCTCTTGTACCTCCAAGAGTACTCAAGATTGACAATAATTCATAGGGATGTGAAAGCTAGCAACATTTTGTTGGACAACGAGATGAAGCCCAAGATTGCGGACTTTGGCATGACTAGAATTTTCCAGAAAGATGAATTCGAAGGTGACACTGACTGGATTGTTGGAACATAGTAAGTGGCTTCTTTCAATAAACACTACCTAATGTATTCTAGTCTCAAATAGTATTCATCTAATTATCTCTTTTTGTTCACTTATGCAATAATATTGTAGTGGTTATGTACCTCCTGAATATGTAAAATGCATATACTCCACTAAATCAGATGTTTATGGCTTCGGAGTTCTTCTTTTACAAATCATTAGCGGAAAGCAGAATAATTGTTCACATGGCCTTCACGTAGACTTAAACCTCCTAGACTATGTAAGTAATTCTGGAAAATTGTGATATGACTATTGAGAGTTTATTTCCTTCCGGTGAACTCGATCTAAAGATGCACTGCATCAAATTAAATACTTCAGGCATATGATTTGTGGAAGTGTGGGAAATGCATGGAGTTCATGGATCCCTCGCTCGACGATATAGATTCATCCTGTAAATTAGTGAAATGCATGCAAATAGCTTTGCTATGTGTCCAAGAAAATCCAGCTGATAGACCCTCCATGTTGGAACTCTCGTCGATGCTAAAAAATGAAACTGCCGTCATGAACACCCCAAAAGACCTGCTTTTTCTACAAGAAGAGATGAAGATGAAGTTCAAGTTCAAGAGTCTACATCTCAACAAGAAATTTGGTCAGTTGGTGATGTATCCTTTACCCAATTGGTAGCCCGATGAAGGTTAATTCTCCTTTTCTCCTGAAGTTTGGGCAAATTAATATGATTATTCCTATGCCTCTGTTTATATTCCCAGAAATACAACTTGTCTTGCTCTGGAACAATCATTGCTCCTTTTAGTTCATCAATGTTGTTACTCTGGCAATTTGTCATTATTCTTTGACCAGGTGTAGTAATCACATTGATTGCATGTATGCATTCAATACCTTACAAGCAATTTGGAATTTGAGCCAACCTTCTCGTAATTGGGCTACCCGGGAGTAGGCAGCGGGTTTGGACTTTACACCTCCAAGATGAGTCAAGGTGCGTGTGAGGTGACTTGAGTTATCAAAAAAACAAATGGTAAACCATCGGATTAAGGTCCTTTTAAGTGCAACCATATTATGAGTTGAAATTTTCCTTGACACCAGAAGACATATAGGATGATATCCCAAATTTTAAAAAACTGATATAACAATTTATATGTACTTCAACTCGAAATAATTGACGATGGATGAAGTCGTCGTCCACTGAAATCCTAGTTTTGAATGCATTAATTATACAATCATTGTGAGACAAGCTCTTTTACAATATCTAAAGATAATTTCATCCACTCAAAACTTCTGTGATGCTCCCAAGTGGTATGGGAGCATCATACTCCCAATGAATTACAGCCTTTGGATTGAAAATAGATAAATCACAGCCCTTAGATCAAAACCAAAAACTAAAAATAGGGTGGTTTTGTTACAAAACGAGGTGGTTTCGACCTAAAAAACAGAGGATTACTTACCACAGAACAGACAACACTTACCATTTGCTTAGGGAACACTTACCATTCACTGAGGCAGAACTTATTACACACTGTAATTCATTGGGAGTATGATGCTCCCATACCACTTGGGAGCATCATAGCCATTTCCCCGCTCAAAACTTGGCTGAGGTGGAGGAGTTTGGACAGGCAAAATTCTTTAAAACGAGAAATGCTATGATACACGAAAAAGAAAACATGAAAATGTCCATAAAAAAAAACAAGTCGTCTATTCTCTCTTTCATGGATATCTTCATGTTTTCTATGTTATGTATCCTACAAGGCCCCACAGATACTGAGTCAAATATCTACAACCCTCGCATTTCGTTGCAATTGTCGATTAGGTCATATCTGGATAATCGGCTGTTTTTTTGGGTAGCAGCTTGGCCGCATCTCAATTAATTTTGGGATTTGAACAAATTAAACCTCTAATAATCTCAAAGTTTGAAATATTGCCATCGTAGATTTTAAACTTGCGAAATCTTGGGGGCAAGCCCCTTTTGTTGTTTTTTCAAACCTACTTTTACACCTTGGGTCTTGGGGTTCGTGACAAAGATTGTATTCCATCAGCATTTTAAGAGTCAAGACGTCATTTTCCTTTCTATTAGCCAATTGGTAAAAAAAAAAATTAATAATAGTGGACGGGCAATTTCTTATTCAAAAGAGAAAAGTCAAAGATAATAAGCATTATAAACATGCTTTTTTTGAACTTATAGCTTTTGGACCGAGCTGGTCGACCTTTTGTTTTTTTTTTTTGTGAACAGATTGAATAAACTAAAACCTAGATAGTGGAGTTAGCAGGAAAAACTATAATAAAAAGAAAAAAAATTGGGTGATCTTCTCCTGGAAATTAAATTAACATCTTAATTGGTGTGAATAGTTTTAGTTATTGTGGGTGTTTTTTCTTGGAAAGAAGTTTTATTCTAATTTCGTAATCTCTAGAAGTCGACCCCTACGTAATACTTGTGTTCGTACATGTTGAAAAAGGAAAGCAGTGGATGAGGGCGTGCCATATCCCAGAGACATTTCTTCGAGAAAATCTTTTCCCTAGATACGGGTATATTGAATCATTAACTTCTTTACTTTGTTGTAAATGTCCGGACCAGCTTATCCCTTTAGTTGCTTTCTCGATGATTTCGGCATTCATATCTCTGAAAATATTTACTAATTTACAATATTTTATAATTTTGAAAAATTTGTTTGAGAAAAGTAATTACGTTCTATTAAATAAGATCAATATCGTATAAAAAAAGGTTTCGTACAAGTTAAAAAATCATAGTGATTTTTTTGAGAGGTCTAAATGGATGAAAGTGTCATTCGGTATGAGATGGGGAAGTAATTTTTATTAGGTTCTTGGGGCCAATTACTAATAATTAATCATATTTTCACAGTTATGGTAAACATGTTTATCTGTTTCTACCAAGATCTAAAATCTAGATTCTATAACAAAATATGAAGTAGTAGAATGTAAAATCTATATATCTATAGCTATCGTAACTCTAATGCACACACCCAAATACATGTCCCAAGTGCAAAAATTGCCCTAAAATGAAAGCAAATGGAAGTTTGGAACGAGTCGTTATTGACTACAAAGACGGGAAGTTATCAACACGGCCACGTATTGAGACGTCTATTGTCGTGACTGAATTGGTTATACATCTAAAATCTTGCCTGCCAACTACCTAGTTGTGACTTATGAGAGAGAGAGAGAGTCTCAATCTTTTGGAATTGAAATTTTTTTGGGTAGGCTTTTTTGCTTTGGTCTTAAATATTATCACAATCAATAGTTTCGATCTCAATCCTCATTCTGGCAAATTTAAGAGTTTGCAACATTTTTTAAAGACACTTTCACGTTTGTGCTTGTACTCGCACTCCTGCTCATTGTTGTGCCCCAAGGATCGAAACCAAACACAACCGCCAAAGGTTTGCACTTGTGTGCTAAAATGGAACTCCATGCCAGACCAAGCCTCGTGGTTGAAACACAAGGCAAGTAGATGAATATCTACAGTGGGTGGGAGAGGAAATGCTGAAGTAAAGAGGGAGTGGAGTCATGGGGTCTAGTGGCGGCAGCCGCCATGATAAGAATTTTAGAAATTATAATTATTATTTGTACAATAAAAAATTATTCCAAACTTATATAGTTTTGCCACCGCTAGATTTTTTTCTTCTATTTTTTTTTTCCAAGAAAGGAGACTCAAAAAAGTATTCCAAAACTAAATTTAATGGGCTAGAGTGAAATAATACTCAAAAAAGTATTCCACACTTTAACCCTAAAACAACTTAACCTAAAAAAATAAAGTTAGTCTTTTTTCGTACTCCTTATGCAAATGACAAATATCATTTACTATAGTTTTTGTTATGTTATTTTAATTTTTTGTAGAGTTGATGACTATTAATATCCTAATGCGTTTTTTCATTTTTTAGTATATATATTTCACCATTGCTAGGATAAAATTGTGGTCCTGTCAATGATGTGCATCTCCATCCATCAGTCCCAACACTCGCTCCATCGCCATCGTGCATGTCTCATAAGTCCACAAAATAAAATCCTTAATTCTCAGCCCACAAAGTCATGAAAAATTCTAAATCTGTTAAATGAGTAATAGACTACTCAAGAGAATTGAAAGTCGCATGTAAAAGAAAATGTCTTTTAAGTCCTCAGGATGGCAGCTACATAAAGTTTCAGGGTTCATCAACAGGAGCTCCAGGCTCTAGCCATCTTAAAAAATGTTGTTCACCATCATTTCCTTCATCCTCTTTCTTCCTCCATTAACAAGTTCTTCAGAGGCCCAGACCTGGATCAAAGCAGCTTACTGGTATTCCGGTAGCCAATTCCCAATTCTCGATATAGACTCGACTCTATTCACTCACTTGACTTTTGCTTTTGCATATATCAACACTTCAACTTGTGAGCTCTTAATCGCACCCTCTGATGAACCATACATGTTCACCTTCACCGACATCGTTCGGCAAAAAAACCCATCAATTAATTGTGACACTTCTGTCCATCTGGCCAGGAGATTCAAACTTCTCAACCTTCTTTTCAATGGGTACCCAACCCTCTCACAGAAGTAGTTTCATTGAATCATCAATACAGAGAGCCAGGCTTTAGGGGTTTCACGGCCTGGAAATTTGTTGCGTAAAACCGGACACAAGCACCACCAAGATGGAAAATATGGGAATTCTCTGTGACGATTGGAGAACTGCGGTAGATAGGGAATCGAAGAATTCCACCGGATCACCGCTCGTTTGAACACTGGCCGGCCAGTCACTATTTGCCTTCAAAAAACAGCATAAGCTATCCGATGGAGTCGATTCGAAGGAACTTCGATTGGGGACACATCGTATCGTACTACTATCACTTACCCACCATGGAAAACTTCACAGGCGCTCATTTTGCTTTAATTTGTATGACCCCTCAAGCAATGTAAGCACGGATTACGGAATTAAGGAATGGATAAGCAGAGGATTACCTGCTAAAAAGATGGTTTTGGGGTTAACATACCATGGGTACGTGTGGACACTGCTGGACCCCTCGGTCAATGAGATCGGATCGCCTGCAACAGGTCCCGCCGTTACGCCAGATGGTTGATTTTCTACAAGTTCATCAAGGCATATATGCTATGTGATGGAGAAAAAGTAGCGTATAACTCGACTTATGTCACGAACTACTACATTAATGGTTCGGTTTGGATCGGTTATGATGACGCCAAGGCTGTTAGAACTAAGGTTTCTTATGCGAGGGAGAAAGGACTTCTGGGTTACAAAGTATGGCACATCACCAATGATGACAATTGGGTGCTTTCTAAAGCAGGTAAAATTGTAGGGAGGTATTCCCGAACAGATACATTTGATAGCCAAACACGAGATGTACGGGAGCATGTGGTAAGTATGAAAGAGCTTACCGCCGGGCAGTATAGTGAACGGCTATTCAGACCAGTGACATGAGACGTCATTGATCCAGATAGTCTGTTCGGCCGATAACGACAAGAGACATTTGAAGTCGTTTGTCCAGATATGAATAAGGACCAATTGCACTTAAGTGCAATTGGTCCATGTTGACTGTTCGGCAACGAGGTAGCCAAACAGGGAAAGAAGTGGCCCTCAATGCTAAAGCGGTGGGAACGCTCTAGAACGTTCCAGAACGGTAATATTCCGTAAGGAAATAAGATCCCGAGTATATAGGATCTAGGAAAGACACCCAACGAAATTGGGATGTTCGGGTGCCCACGTGAAAGAGTTCCAAAAGGACTAAGACATCGTACCAATAAGGGAATAAGAATCCGAAAGATACTAGGTTTCCTATACGAGATAGGAATCCTAGGGCAACAGGGATGCTTGGGCAGCAAGCATCCGTGAAGTTATAAATACGAGGTAAACCTGGAAGTAAAAGGCACGCAATTTTGAGCTATCTCTTATTGATTTCCTACTGATAATTAGGGTTGTTTACTAGTACGTGATACTAACTTAGGTATCGGAAGGCCTTTGCCACGAGAGGCAAAGGTGCACTCACCCCTTGTCTGTTTTGCAGATTAGGGTTCCGACGAAAAACTAGGGTTCCAGTGTAGAGGCACGTGAAGCTGTTGCAGTTTGGTATTGTCCAGAGTACCAATTGTTTTCATCCCCCTACAATTGTCAGCTACTGCGTTTAAAGCATGAGATGCTATCAAATATGCAGACATTAAGGTTAAAGCGTGTAAAACTTTAAAGCAACATAGCTGATCCAAATTAATTGGGTTTAAGGCTCAATTTTGTTTTTTTTTTTTCTTTGGTTTATCATATAATACTGCAATAAAGGAAGAATTTATTTACAGATATGGAATCAACCATCTCTGTGAACTTGCTATATGAATGTATATCAGTGACGGTTGAACCCGCCCAAGAGCCAGTCCATTTTGGTGTTTTTTTTTTTTTTTTTTGGGGGGGGGGGGGGGGGGGGGGGGGGGGCGCGCGGTTGTGTGTGTGGGTGGGTGTGTAGATTCAAAAAATCCTGCTTATAATCCGTAAATAAGCCTAGGAAGCACCCACTAGGAGCTAGCCACCACCCCTAGCCAACAAGAATTACAACGCCACACTCACATAGCACCTCCATTCCCCCTGCTAGCGGCTGTTAGGGTCACCTCACCCCATGCGTAAGTGTGTGAAACGACTGTGGGAGGGGTTGTATATAGGGATTAGTCCGAGTGCAAACTAGTCCGGAACACCTTTCATTACAATAAAGAAAATGCAGAAAACAAACAAAATAAAATAGTACTCATTCCATCCGTTATTTATAGTCCAGTATTCCATTTTGAGTTGTCCCTTAATAAATGTCCATTTTATAAAGTTAGTGGGTAAAAGTTGGTATATTGTCAATTTTGTCCCTAAAAGTAGATTATATTTTGAAAAGTTAGTGAATAAAAGTAGAATGATGATGGGTACGTAGGGAAAGTGGAGGAAAAAGTTGATGTGAAAGGTATAATGACGATGTCTTTTTAATAAGTTGGAGTTACGAAGCAGGAAATTTAAAAAGGGACGGAGGGAGTAGAAGCAGGTCACCATGCTAACAAAACACCTACAGTCTAACGTGACGCAGAGCTGAGTATTTGAAATTTAGTTGAATTGACCAAGTATTGTGCTACTTTTTATTCATAACCACACCCCCAGAGATCGGTGTTCATCTTCGGGTATGCATCTGCCACTGATGGACACCCTGAGTTATTATAAAAACAAAATGAAAAAAGAAATTATAGAACTTGGGAACACAATTGTCGTCACGAGCTACGATTCTCCGCTCAACGCCTTTTTAAGTACTGTTGAAAATAATTTGGGCAATATATGATGATTCTTTTTTTCTTTTTCTTTTTTTACATTGGGAGGCATAGGAGTTTTCCGTTTCTCTTGTCTACTGCTATATTGTCTCCTCACATTCTTCTGTAATGTACAATTTCATAGCACAAGAAGATGAGAAAGATCCTAGAAACAAGAGACAGCAGTTGCTAGCAATCTTGCTTCCAACCGCAGCCACAATTACCCTTATACTAGTTTCTGTGACATGCATGGTATCTGCGTAAGAGAGCACGCAGAAACAAACATAAGCTTCTTCCAGTTGTGAAAATTTTGTTCCTAAATCATTTCCCTTCACCCTCTTAACGTCTTTCTTCGGTTTTCCACATGTTCTTTTTTATTGGTTACATGATGGATGGACGACCAAAAAGAATCCCAATCTTTATTCAGAAGTACTATGGCATCTCCTGGAAATGCAAATGCTTCTAATTTGCTTGTATTTAGTCTCACTGATCTTGTAGAAGCTACCAACAATTTTTCATTTGAAAATAAGCTCGGAGAGGGTGGATACGAACCAGTTTACAAGGTAAAATTATTTGTCTTCGAATAAATCGATAAAACGAAACTATATAAGTGGTTGTTTGCCTTCAGGCTATATTACGTAGTGGACAAGAAATAGCAGTAAAGAGACTCTCAAGCACTTCTACACAAAGTGTTAATGTAATTGGCGATTTCCGGATGCGACAAACCGTTGGAGTCTGTATTTATTCTTTTTCCATTTGGGTTTGGGAGGTGATTTTATTTTGTCTAGATTAGATTCTCCGCCCGTTGGTTCAAGAGTTGATCACGAAGGCCGTGCCATGCATTTTGGTTGGAAAGGTATTTGCATCTCATGTGCATTTAGCTTAATATTTTTCCATGCATCATTAAAGCTATTTAATGTCTTAATCTTTTATGCACTAATCTTATATTATTGGCCTTGTTTTATTTGAAGGAAAATTTTGTCTAAGGCCTTTTATGTGCTTGCGCCTTAGTAGCGCCTTAGCAGCGCCTTACCAGACTAAGGCCCTTGCACGCGTGTTAAGAGAGCCTTAGCAGTGCCTTAGCCGAGTAAAGCCCTTGTACGCGTGCTAAGAGCGCCTTTGTAGGGCTCTCCCGTTTGTTTCTTGACTGGTCATATATAAGTCTTGTGTTCACAATTCTAGGGCACGGAGGAGACACCACAGCCCACTTTAGAGAGAGAAAATTCTATCTCCTTTGTTCATGTGCCTTCATTTGCATTTGGATGATTTGAATCTAGCATTCAATCATCTTTGTTCAATCTAGAGAAATACTTTCTTGAACCATGTATTCTCTCTAAGTTGATTCTTTTGCATAAAAAACTTCACTTTACAAAATCCATACGTTCATGCCTATGAATCTACATGGCCGGATGATACCGGAGCCGTTCTAGAGCGGAGATCGAGATGGCGTTGCTCGAGGAGTCCATGGAATCAAGAAGGGGCACGGGGTGCTAGGCAAGAAGTGGAGTTAGGTGTGATTTGGGGTAAAAGTCGGTAATTCCTAACTTGTACTCTTTTTGCCTAACCTTTTGATTTATGGAAATATGAGTAGATTAGGCCGTGGTTTTATGCTTAGGGTGTGTTGACCCTAAGTAGTTTCCACGTATATCTTGTGTTTGCGTTCTTTAGTTTTATCGCTCTTTACTTATATTGTTGAATTAAATAGTTTGGCATGAAGATTGGATAGTTGTTTAAGTTGGTGGCTGAATTAATTTTAAATAGGTCGTCCCATTCACCCCCCTCTGGGACTTTGTAGTGCATTAGATAATTTCACAAAGATTTGAAGAGTTCTAGAATGAGGTCATGCTTACTGCTAAACTGCAACATGTAAATCTTGTAAGAGTTGGATTTTGCACTGAAAAAGAAGAACAAATGTTGATCTACTAATACATGCCAAACAAAAGCCTGAATCACTTTGTCTATGGTTAGCAACCTTTAATGCCTCTAAAATAATATTGAACCATAATTGAGGGTGGTTTTAACATGAGGTGTCACCTAAGTTTTAACTGTTCAAATCTCTTTCGCGTAGATCCAATGAGGTGATCACTTTTAGATTCGAAGAAACGAGTTCAAATCATTGAGGGGGTTACTAAGAGGCTTTTGTACCTCCAAGAGTACTCAAGGTTGACAATAATTCATAGGGATTTGAAAGCAAGCAACATTTTGTTAGACAATGAGATGATGCCCAAGATCGCAGACTTTGACGTGGCTAGAATTTTCTAGAAAGATGAATTCGAAGGTAACACTGACCGGATTGTTGGAACATTGTAAGTGGCATTTTTGTTATAATACACACTACCTAATGTGTTCTAATCTCAAATAGTGCTCATCTAGTTATCTCTTTTTGTTCACTTATGCAATGTTGGAGTGGTTATGGACTTCCCGAATATGTAAAACGTGGCATATATATACTCCACCAAATTAGATGTTTATAGCTTTGGAGTTCTTCTTTTACAAATTATTAGTGGAAAGCAGAGTAATTGTCTACATGGCTTTCATGAAAACTTAAATCTCCTAGAATATGTAAGTAATTCTGAAAATTGTGTCATTGATATTGCGAATTGATTTCTTTCCTTTGAATTCTAAAGATGGACTACCTTCAAATACTTCTGGCATATGATTTGTGGAAGCATGGGAAAGCATGGAGTTCATGAATCCATCGCTCGACAATACAAATAGCTTTGCTATGTGAGATCATGCAAATAGCTTTGCTTTGTGTCCAAGAAAATCCGGGTGATAGACCCCCCATGTTGGAATTCTCGTTGATGCTGAAAAATGAAGCTACCGCCATGAACATCCCCAAAAGATGCTTTTTCTCGAAGAAGAGATGAAGATGAAGTTCAAGAGTCTACATCTCAACTAGAAATTTGGTCAGTTAGTGATGTATCCAAGGGCGGACCCATATTGGGTCAAGAGGGGTCAGTTGACCTCACTGAATCAAACTTTCCAACTGAGAGGTATATAGATTTTGGACATTTTGGTAATTTTGCCCCAAGACTCTATACTCTTCCTTTTATATTTTGCCCCAAGTGATCTTCAAAAATTACATGCTTATCTAACTTTGCACCCATCACCTTTGTTCTTTCTGTGGTCCCACCCTTCTTTCTCTCTCTCTCTCTCTCTCAATAAGAAAAAATAAGGAAGAAAACGGAACAAGAACAGTTCTCTTCGAGATTTAAAAAAAAAACTGAAAGTTTCAGATTTTTTTTTTTATTCCAAGTGCGCAGCCTATCTTTATCTCTCTCTCATTTTTTAGCAAAACAACACTTTGATTATTATCAAGTAAAACCTAATCCTTGGACTTGAGGGAAATTTGATTTTTCTCAAATGAGTGGCAGCTCCAAAATTTGTATTAGGCTGTTCAAAAATTACTTTAACTCTACTAGTTGATGTATTAACCAATACTCCAATACACGTGCAAAACTCTTCATATATTAGTATAAACAGTGCAAACCAAAAAACATAACCTCTATTTCAAAAAAAGTTAACTACGAGGTGAATGAAAACTTAAAAATATGGTATAAAAATTGAATATTTTTTTTAAAGTTGTTATATTCCGTAGTAGACAGATTTTTTTTATCATGGAGGGAGTTAAATTTTACAATTATCGTAAATGAGTTCTCATATTTTATGTCAACGTTTAACCGGCATATTAATCTATTAAAATCCTTTTAAAAGAAATTGTAACGAGTTGTTGAGGCCAACCTTTGTGTACGAGGATATATTGTAACAAGTTGTTGAGGCCAATCTTTTCGAAAATATGTTGTTCGCTAGAATGAAATGATGTGACATTAAAAGTCAGACTTTGAATTTTGGGTACCTAATATAGGGGAATTTTGTGTACCTAATTGGGCCGTATAATTAATCCAACCAAAGCAAACTTATTAAAACCTAGGATAAATGTACGCCCTATTAAAATTTTTAAAATTTTCCTATAGCTATGGAGAGATATTTTAAAAGGATGGAATGATCACAAGCATCAATTTCTACACGTCACAACGAGCCTTTGTTTACAAGGACATTTGATCCCAATGACAGAAAATTCTGAGTCCGCCCCTGGATGTATCATTACCTAAACGGTAGCCTGATGAAGGTTGATTCTCCTTTTTTTCATGACTAGAGCAACTCAACTGTTCATTTTTTCGTTACGATTTTGCTTTTGCTGTCATATCTTTATGCTCGTTGTTGTGTCTCAAGGATCAAAACCATACACACACATACAATGAGTTTTACATGATTATCCAAGATCGTACATCCACAGAGGAATTAGAGCAATCTCACTAGAAACAGACTGAAGATTTATGCGCGAGTGGAGTTCTCTTCCGACTCACTACCCCCTCTTTGTCTCTGTTTACATTGCTTAACCCTACAGAATACACGTACTGCCAGAGGTTTGCACTTATGGGCTAAAATGGAACTCTTGTTCATCCTCCATGCCAGACCAACCCTTTACTCCTGGTGATTGAAACTAGGGCTGTAAACGAGCCGAATCAAGCCGAATCCTCTTAAGTTTGGCTCGGATTCGTTAAGGTACTACTAGGGGTGAGCATGGTCCGGTTTGGTTCGGTTTTATAGTTAATCAAGAACCAAACCAATACTTACGGATTATAAATTTCGAGAACCAAACCAACCCACAAAACGCTTAGAACCAAACCAATCCAATCCATTAGACTACGGTTCGGTTTCGGTTTTAACCACGGTTTACTTTGAACTAAGCTATCATCTCTAAAAAAATATTTTAAGTACTTAAAATCACGAAGATAAATTAAAAAAAAAACTTATATTAAAATCAATTTCATTCAAATTCTTAAAACAAACTAATATCAACCAACTAATTTAAGAGTAGAATACTAATAATTGCCTCAAACAAATAAAACGAAATACCGGTAAATCACTAAAATGAACCAACTAAGAATACCACTTATTAAACATCTTAAGATAGTTTAACCAAATAAAAGGGCAAAGAGATGGATGCTACGTTAGTACATTAGGTTTATATTGTATAGGGATAGGTTTTCTTATATAGAAAGTTAGGGTAATTAGTCTTGGTAATGGTAGTAGAGGAATTATAGGAATAGAAATTGGAAAACTAAATATTGGTGGATATAATAGGATCAATAAATTAGGAAAGTAGGCTCCCATATTTATTTGGTGAATCATAATTAAAATACATATATAAATATACATATTATATATATATATATTATACGGTTCGGATCGATTTGGAACCATAACCGTGAACATGAATCCACAAACCAAACCATATAATGCGGTTTCTAATTTTTTTAAACCATGACCAAACCATATTACTAAAAAACCGAACCAAATCTTTCGGTTTGGATTGGTTTGGACTGGATTCACGGTTTGACGGATATTTTGCTCACCCCTAGGTACTACTCTGGCTTGAGTTTGGCTTGGGTTTGATTCGAACTTGAACAACTTAGCTAGAATTTGGTCATTAACATTTTTCAGTGCTCGGGTTCAGCTAGTTAAACTCAAACGAACCAAGCTGAGCCGAGCCAAATCTAGGCTCGAATTGAGTTTGTCAAGGCTTGGATTTGGTTCCGCTTGACTCATTAAACTCAACCACATCCAAACTCTCTCATTGGTCATATAGAATTTAGGAGAAAAATAAGTATTAAAATATATATAACCTAGAAATTTTTTATATTTGCATATAGACTCCTCAATAATTATTAATTATATTTAACTACAAATTCACGAGCCTAACCGAGTAGAATACTATAAGGTTTAGGCTCGGCTTATATATTAAATGAGCCTAATATTGAGGTTCAGATTTGGTTCATTTAATAGACGAATTGAACTCAAACGAATTCTTACTGGGCCGAGCCACGAACAGTTTACGAATGACCCAATTATTTTACCATCCTAGTTGAAATACAATGGTGGTAGATAAGTATCTACACAAGTAGGTGGGAGAGGAAATGCTGAAGTAAAGAGGGGTGGAGCCATATCTCCATTCATCAGTCAACACTCAGCTCCATCGCCATCGTGCATGTTTTTCTTAAAAAATAAGTACTCCTATTTATTTGTAATTCTTAAGTTTAAAAATAATGGACTTAATTTTTTGAGTAATATAAATCTTGTTTGATAGATGCAGATGAGATCTTTTGAATGATGCAAAAAAAAAAAGATCAAAAAATTATTTTCGTAAATAAATTATTTTTAAATTTAAAAATTGCAAACAGGTACTTACTATTTTTAAAAGACTACTCTAGCTAATTAAATAGACAGAAATATTTTATAGGACTTTGACATTTTAAAATACTACCCTAGCTAATTAAAAATAGACAGAGATACTTTATAGGACTTTGACTTTTTAAAAGACTACTCGAGCTAATTAAATAGACAGCTATAACGTGAAAGTAAACTGACTTTGTGGAGATGGCGGCCTTTGACATTCAGTTCTTGTGAGAAATTAGAGTATGGGCAGTGGTGGAGAGGCATGTACATAGCATGATCTTCTGTTTTTGTTTTTTTGTTTTTTGAGTCAGACGAAGTCGAATGTAAAAGAATATCTTTTAAGTCCTCAGGATGCAGCTACATATAGTTCAAGGTTAGAGAATAAGAGCTCTCCTCCAGCCATACATCTGTCGTTGAAAATTAAAGTCAGTTATCGAGAGTTTTATTGGATCTTTTTCCGAACAAGAAAATTCAAGCTGGCATTTTAGACCAATGCGACAAAGCCAACAATAGCATTATCATATGCCAAAAGATCAAAACAACACTCTACATTCCAATAGGCTAATTACCCATTATCAGGGGCGGAGGCACATGACTACTAGGATGGCGGCCGATCCCACTAGTTGCAAATTTTTTCTTCAAACGTATATTTTTTACTCCATTATTACTAATTTGACCCCGAATTTTCATAGGAATAGGTATAATTTAGCTATTTTGACCTCACAAAAAAATCTCTAAATTGCGCCAACTTATTTTAAGTGCATATGAATCTAATTTTTAACCTCATTAACCAAAATTCCTGGCTCCGCCCCTGCCCATTACCTATCTATAATGAAAAATGTTTTTTTTTTCTTTCTTCTTTTTTGTGTGTGGGTGTATTCTCCTCCAATAAAAACCATTAGATCTACGTTCGCATTTTAATTGCAGACATAGTTGTCAGAATCGTACGATTCGATACGATTCGGTGGGTAATCAATACAAATCGGCTGCCGAATCAGAAATAGCTGAGAATCATAAGTGAATCGGTGATTTACGATTCGTATCATATGATTCGATACGGTGGGTAATCGATACGAATAGACTACCGAATCGGAAATAGCTAAGAATTGTAAGTGAATCACTTAAAATTTCCGAAATTCATTTTTTACTCTTGTTTTGCTTCTTTTGTTGTTTGAAAACTGTTCAAATACTTTTTAAAGATCTAGTATTGTTATATGTCATCTTTTGTCTATGTTATATGGATAGATAATAAGAAAAAGAGATTTATTACGAGAGTAAATCGAAAATGAGGAAGATAAATGGAATATAACAACCCTATAGACATTCTAAGGGTTTGTTTTGTACTTATAACTCTTTCGTACAAAAAGAACCATAAGTAGGCTTTACGAATCATCATCTCTTGGTAGTTGCAATAGAAGCAACTTACCTAATATTCCACGTTATTATCAAATCATTATTTAGAAGAAAGTACTATTTATTGATTTAGGCCTAAATCTTTTATTTGTAGTATATATTGTTGTTACTCTAATCAATAAGCATAGGTTTCTATGCATTATAGAAGTCATGACCGAATCAGAGCGATTCACGATTCGATTCGATTCACGATTCGAAAAAGTACCATTTCGATTCTCGATTCGATTCACGATTTGACAACTATAATTGCAGAAGAAGAAGATCAAGGGTTCACAATCTTATGATCAGGAGTCACGGTCTACCTAATAGTTATAAATTCATACAAATTTGGTGCAATGCTTAAGTTCAGAGTTTCTCATTCGATAAACATATATACTCCTCTGTGCCTGTAGGATATGGTGGGATCATAACTTTGATCTCGACAAACATGTTGTGAGACCCACTGCAAATATGACTATGTCGTGCTGAGAGCAATACTTTTTGACCGATATGTAAAGTAAACTATTTGCATATCTATTATCCGGTCAAAAGAGTTGTTAAGAAAAAATGAAAGATGTATTATTGATTAATTATGGAATAAAATCATCCTAATTATAATCAAATCACAATCTCAAGATCACGATTTGATCGCAATATTATTTTGTATATGCTTTTATTCTAACATTCTCCATCAAACTCAAGTAGGTCTACCAACTTGAGTTTGAAAAAGCTCAGAAAAACTAGGAACATCCGAGCAAAAAGAAACCAGGAGCCGCCACGCCATGCCAAGCTAAGCCAAACTCAAGTAGATCTACCAACTTGAGTTTGAACGAAAAGAAACGAAGAAGCCATGAATCGAAAAGCAACAAGCGCTGGTTGTGAAGAGACGCGCTGGTGATGAGGAGACGTTCTGGTGAGTGAAGGCAACCGAAAAGCATGGAGGGGATTGACAAAGTAACTAAGTGCCCGGCGGACAGCAGTGATGCTTAGGCCGCCTGCCAGAAGCGAATACCTACAGTGCCTTGATCTTATAGCTCTGATACCATGTTAAAAAAAAGTGAAAGATGTCTTATTGAGGAACTTGGAAAAAAGTATTTGGGAGGTATGCTTTTTTGCAATTCTCTGGTCTACCTGGATTGTGAGGAATGGATATGTTTTCAACAATGTTTCAACTCAAGCATGAGAAGTAGTGGATCTAATCAAAACTTGAGTGGCTATGTGGATGAAGGCCAAGTTTGACATTAAGGTTTATATAGTGGAGGATTTCAAAGGATATCTGGAAGGGATTCGGAAAGTGAAGTTGTAGTGTAATCTTTAGGCGTATTTCCTATCCAACCTTGGTTGGATAGTTTGTTGTACTTTTCATCTAATTTTCTTCCCCTCGATGTACCATTTTCAAGTTTTATAAAATGATTCGTTTGTCGAGAAAAAAAAAAGATGTATTATTGATTAACTATGGAATAAAATCATCCTAATTACAATCAAATCACATTCTCAATATCGCGATATTATTTTGCATATGGATTTATTCTAACAAGAGTAATGGATAACTCCTTCAGAGCAATCCTTTCTCATCCTAACCTATATATATACTAGTACAATTCATGACAAAACTCATCCCCTTGTGTCCAATGGCTTCCAAGTATTCCCTTTTCTCTCTCGTCTTTTTCCCTCTCCTATCTCAACAGCACAAACTTTTGTGAACTCTGTTTATTGGTTCCCTGACAGTGGTCTAGCAGCATCAGATATAGACTCCACTTTGTTCACTCACATATTTTGTGCTTTTGCTGATCTTGATTCCAATACAAAGCAAGTTACTATTTCCTCCTCAAACAATGCCTCATTTTCTCAGTTCACCAAAACTGTCCAGCTTAAAAACCCTTCTGTCAAGACCCTTCTGTCCATCGGCAGTGGCTCCGCCAACAGGACCGTCTTTGCTTCTATGGCTAGCCAATCGGCTTCTCGAAAAAGTTTCATTGATTCTTCCATAAAATTGGCAAGGTAAGTAATTTTGCAATTTTGAGAAATCAATCCCAGTAAGGTTATAATTAGGTTTATTCCATTTGTATTGTTTTTTTAGAACAATAGTTAGGAATAATTCGTCCCACTAATTAATTATTGTATGTAAAAAAGAAGTTTTGCGTAGATAAAAGATGCACCTTTTAGGTTTGAACTCAAAGACATGTCTTCGCCCTAAGGTGTCAATTACTAAACACATGACTTTTGTGAAAGGTTTGACTTGAAATTTCTTTCCTCTTTCTTAAGAAATTAATTTGTTTTATCACATTAGTTCAATTTTTTCTTTTTTTTGGAACACATGAGAATGACTTGGTACTCCATGCGTCTCTGCTCTAAAATGATGTAGGACAAGATTGGGGTGTGTCTATATTTTATATCTATTGCTTTAGATTAAGATTTTTACTAGGAATATTTTTGTTTAGATTAGAATTATTAACTTTTCATATTTGGTTTGATTTTAATTTCTACCTTTATTAGGATTTTTGGTCTACAAGAATTAGGATTTTATTTTAAATAATTAGAAAATATCTTTTCTTTAATGCCGCTTGTTTTGGCATAATTTAAGATTTCTTTTTCAGTATGGTCTCTAGAGTTATGGTCTTATAAAAGGGGCCAATAAGATTTTTTACTAGGAATATTTTCGTTCAGGTTCAAATTATTATCTTTTCATATTCGGTTTGATTTTAATTTCTACCTTTAAACGAAAATATTCCTAGTAAAAATCTTATTCTAAAGCAATAGAAATAAAATATAAAAACACCCCAATCTTGTCCTACATCATAAAATATTTGTGAGACTTGTGATTGTCATAAAGTTGTATTAAATTAACCATCAAAATTTGCCACAAAAAAAAAACCTCGTATATATTATTTTAGAATTAAAACAGCTTATCGTCTTATTGATCTCCCACGCATTGTTAACAAGCAACTGTAACCTAGTTTTCTTTATTCTCTTTACCAAATATGTACTTTAATGAGCTGCAAATGTGTATCAATTTTGGTGTCTCAAGGGAGTAATTCTTTTGTGATTTTAATATTTTAAAGCTTAATTCACCCTCAAAAGGGTAATATTGGAAATTCAAAGACGGACCACCTGGGGTGGTAGCATAATGGCTAGTGAGTCGCTCCAAGTCTCCAACATGGACGTCAAAACGATGTGAATTCGCGGTGTGCTATTGACGCTCCCTCGAATGTTGCAATCCAATCAGCCCACCTTCTGGTCCACTTCACCGTGGGTGTTTGGAGCAATAGCTTTGGCTATACGAAAACCAAGTGTGACATTGCCTGAAAGGAGAGCCATCTTATGTCCGGAAGCAAATTGATGAATTCCACTAAACCTTCTTAAAAAATAAATACTTATTTTAATTTTTAAAACTTAAAAATAATGTGCTTATGAAAATAATTTTTTAATTTTTTTAAAAGATCTCATCGAAAGCTTTCAAACAAAATTCATATTACATATTTTTAAATTTCAGCAAGCTCATAATCCTTTGCATAGGGTCCTTTTTTGACATATAGATACCCAACAGGTCATATGGCTTCTATGGCTTGGATCTTGACTGGGAGTACCCACAATCCACTTCAGAAATGGCCAACCTGGGTGCCCTCCTCAACGAATGGCGGGCCGCGGTGGCAACCGAGGCCAATTCCTCCGGAAAACCGCCGTTGCTTCTAACCGCGGCTTTCTATTACGCATCAAGCATTAATGGGCTGAACTATCCTGTCCAGTTAATCCATATCCAATAGCTTGGACTGGATCAACTTGATGGCCTATGACTTCTACGGCCCTACATGGGCAAAAGTGACCAACTCACATGCAGCCCTATACGACCCGTCGGGCCCAATTAGCGGAAGTTATGGAGTCGGGTCTTGGATCCAGTCCGGGATGAGCCCAAAGAAGTTGGTGCTCGGAATGCCGTTTTACGGGTACGCATGGCGGCTTGCAAACGCGAATAACCACGGGCTTATGGCACCGGCTAATGGGCCGGTTGGATCGGGCGATGGGGCGATGCGTTACAGGGATATCATTGGGTTCATAGCCACAAACAAGGCCGTGACTGTGTACAATGGTACAATTGTTACAGACTATTGCTATGCTGGAACAACTTGGATAGGGTACGATGGCACCAAGAGCATCTATACCAAGGTTTTATATGCTAAGCAGAAAGGGTTGCTTGGTTACTTTGCTTGGCATGCTGCAGCTGATAACAATTGGGATCTCTCAAAACAAGGTAGGTCTAAATCTAAGCATATAATTCATGTTTTTTGTTTTATAACCAGGTTTTCGGACCAGTTTGCACATACTTCGACTAGTATTTTGAAGTTACTAAAATTTAACGAAAATGAAAGACATATACTCCCCCGGTCAAAAATTTTGGTCTTGGCCTCCTGGGATTCCATGCCATTTTGGCACTAAATATTTAACTTTTCTAATGATGTGCTTTTTGTTTTCATTGCAGCCAAACAAGCATGGGGAGCATGAAACTCATGGAAAACAGAAAATATAAAACTATACAAGGATTAGCCGAATAAAAGGGCTTACGTAAAACCCTAATTTAGCAAGCTGATGAGCTACTTTGAAAAATAATGTGGTTGTATTAATGATAATAATTATCTTTTATGCGCTATCCAATTTTTGTTGGTGCGCTATCAATCGTAATGATTTAAATAAAAAAGAGAAGTGGCAGATTTTTCACGCATAATTCTATGTTAATTTACTGACGAAGGGTTCACCATCATGCACGGAACCCACGTTTGAATTCCACACAAGTAATTCAAACTGTTTAAAATATTTTTCCCTAGTGGCCTTATAGAGAGAAAATTTGGGTTGCATATCATATCTATTTATTGAGAGGAAGGATCAGATCAAATAATGTCGGCAGAAGGGGATCAAGACTTCAAGTGGTCAATGTCAATAACCTCCTCGATCACTTTCGAACCAAAACATTAATTCTGTAAAGTACTAATGTCTGCGTCAGCACAAGCTGCACAACTCACAGAGCCATTTATTTCTGGGGAAAATTGGTTAGGAGGACATACTGTAGGGGGTTTTAAAGCAATAAGGACATCAGTAATTTTCAACCCGGCTCCAAGACTTTATTCCCCCTCCTTTCAAAACTATCCCTATCAAACAAGACACATCCCAGTCAAAAAGAAAGAAAAAAAAAACACGCCCAACCCTCAGCCATGGGATCTGTCGCAAGAAAGGCGCCGAAGGCGAGGCAAATACTCCGACACCGGGTGGAGGGGCACCAACAACAATGACGCCATTCACATACAGTTGGCGAAGAACACGCCAGGTCAATCGTCTACGACGAGCCGGTGGCTGAGTTTGTACCCTTATGGCGGCGCGAGCCCGCTATCAGGTGGTGTATCGTCGTCGCCCGGAAGGTCGAAGCCAGGGTTGAAGTTCTTTGGCAGTTGTTACCGCCTCCGTCGCTGGCAAAGCAAATCAAGGCAGCGCTGCCTTCTTTCTTTTTTGTTTGTTTGTTTGCTTTAGAGAAAGAGAGAGTAGACCGGAGGGAGGTGTTCGCTGGGGAAAAGTCACCGGAGGGAGACTCACCGGGGATGGTGTTTTGCTCAGGAAGAAAAGGTGGAAATAGTGGGACTCAATTGCCGTCGTATTGAGTAACAGATAACATTATTTGTGCAAATCCCCTTACCTTTGTATCTTTCAAAAAATATATAACTTTTTCTTTTATAGAATATTTAATGACTTGAAAAATACAATAAAACACATGTTGGTTTAGATATATCACCGTATCTGTTTGTTTTATTGTGATTATATATAGTACAAAATTCGCATATATAACATTATCTGTTATCTTTTGAGATAATACAGGGTATAAATTTGAATACATAACCACATCTGTTGATTTTATTACGATTATATAAAATATATAATTCGTATATATTAGTCTTCTTGTATAATACAAAGTATAACTTTGGACAAATAAGCATATCGGTTGATTTTATTGTGTTTATATAGAATACAAAATTTGTAAAAATAACCTTATCTGTTTTTCTTTTTGGGATAATACAGAGTATAAATTTTGGCAGATAAGCACATCTGTTGATTTTATTGCAATTATAAAGAGTATATATTTTGCATAGTTAACCTTATTTGTTGGTCTTTCAAAAGTATAAATTTAGACAAATAACATTAATAAGGTTATTTGTTTGTTTTGTGTGGCACAAATAACATCTTTTAGTAAAAAAAAATACCACATATAGTTAAACTTTTTTATATTGCCATATAGTAAAAAAAATTGAAATACATAGGTTGGTTTAGATATATCACCATATCTGTTTGTTTTATTGTGATTATATATAGTATGAAATTCGCATATATAACCTTATCTGTTTTCTTTTGAGACAATACAGACTATAAATTTAGATAGATAACCATATCTGTTGATTTTATTACGATTATACACAATACATAATTCGCATATCTAACATTATCTGTTAATCTTTTTGTATAATACAAAGTATAGCTTTGGACAAATATGTATATTTCTTGGTTTTATTGTGTTTATACAGAATACAAATTTTATAAAAATAACCTTATCAGTGTGTCTTTTTCAATAATACAGAGTATAGATTTTGATAGATAAGCACATCTGTTAATTTTATTGCGATTATAAAGAGTACATATTTTGCAGAGATAACCTTATTTGTTGGTCTTTTTGAAAATTAAAAATATAAATTTAGACAAATAACACGTAAGGTTATCCGTGTGGTTTGGTATATCTGTATTTGTATTATCTCAAAAATACTACCACCAAATAATGCAGTGTGTGAACTCCACAGGTATTGTGAGTTTATGTGTTTGCAGCAAAATTGTTTGTGCCTTAAATTGAGCTGATAACACAGTAGATTTCTTTGTGTACAAAAAAGTAGACTTCAATACAAAGATTTTACTTTCCAAAAAAAAAATTACCAAGATTTTAATGTTCTTTTTAAAAACAAGGTGCAGTACTGCACATTGGGCCCGTCCGTCAATCATTTCAAAGCCATTAAACTCCATAAACTCTGTTGGAAGGAAGAAGTTCTCTTGGACGAAGCATTTGCAACGCTAGACCATTGAAGACGTTCATTAAAGCCCCACCGGAAGACTGGTGACCCCGATTGAAGCTCCGACAGATTTCGAACCGGAACAGAAACAAAATATAAAAAAAAAATGTCTTGTACCGTTGCAATCTAGAACTCCCTCGTCTTCTCCTCAACAAGGGTTCGATCCTCTTCTCATTTCTCACTGTTAAGGTTTCGGTTTCAGTGGGCTGAACAAGTCGTGAGGGGACATGTAGTATTGGAGATTATATAATAACACATTATATAGTACACCTAGTTAGGGCATTTTCGTCTAGAAATGGACTATAGACCTAATAAATGTACAGTAATGGACTTTCACCACTATTACACATTGAGCTAGACTAAACACCTAAAACCACCTTTAAGACGGACCCTAGCCCAATTTACCCTTATTTCTGGGAGGGATGTAGAACAGCAGAAGTGCCTTTCCTATCAAGAAGGATTGTGGGTTTGTTGTTTTTCCCCCTTTCGTGGGCACATCAAGAAAGACGGTTACCTCTCCGAGGGGAGACAATAATCAAGCACGAGGTCTTACTTTTCAAGTTCTAATATCAGAACCTTACAATTCCGAACTTGCCAACGAACCTGCAAAAATATTCTCTGACTTTTGAATAAATTTGAAACTCGCGCTCTCTCATCTTCGGACCATGTGATGCACAAACAGGCCACATTCTTGAGTTTAAAAAGATGGTATGTATTGTTTTTCGTTCGCGCCCATTAGTTGGTCTCTTGACCAAGAAATTACACATTTAAAATATCGGCAAAAACATGAACGATTCACATTTATACAGCTCACTACACATATGTAGGCTATTTAGTGGGTATTATGAATTTGAGACAAAGTCTTGAAGCCAAATGTGTTTCGCTCATATCTCTGTCTGTGCCTATATCTGATCAATGTGATTTTTGCATACCTAAAAATCTAATGAGCTTAACAAAATGAATGATACCGATCATGTTTTTTTTTTTTTTGGACAATAAATGAGGTCCATCTGTGTGAAATCAGGGCTTGTTATGCCTTAAAGCAAAATAACAAATAAGGCCTCTGTTTCCAGGGAAAAAAAAAGGAAGAGAGAGAGGTTGTTGATACTCCATTCATTTTTGGCGACGTTACGTCATATTTTTGTTCTCCTTTCATGTTAAGTAATACTACAATGACCATGTTATGCCACACAACTGTGATCGGACTTATTCATCTTGTAGATTCCGAAAAGAAACACATCCATACAAACATCTTGATCAAATATAAATAAAAGCATGGATAGTTTGCAACTTTTCTTACTTAATAGTTAGACAAGAAAAATTTGGAACATAAATTTTCTATTTTATACGATATGTTCATGACCAATCTAATATTTTTGCATAGATGTTTTGCTCTCATAATCTACGAGATGAACTGGGCTGGATCATTGTTATGGGCCCAAAGTGAAGCCCAAAAAAGAGTCTCGAGGAGTAGACTTATACAGGGGTCCTCTTCTACATATATATACTTATGTCCTAATCCTAGAAGCTTAATTTAAAAACTTATGTTGTCATTCTGAAATTTAAATAATGCCCATCTTACCCTTAATAATTGGATTTTAGCTCTTGATAATTTTTTTTTATTTTAAAAGAGCCGCTGCGCAGACCAAATTAAACAAGGGATATTGACTTTTTCCATATTGATCCGTACAACAGTTTTCTTAAAATCATCTGAAATCATGACAAAATTATGGCAAATACAGAAATCATGACAAATACAAAAATCATGCCAAAATCATCCGGAATCATGACAAAATCATCCGGGATGTAAGACTAATATAAAAACTTAATTTAAGGTCCCAAAATTCTTTACTATATAGGTAACGAAATTCGGGATGTAAAACTAACATAAAAATTTAGTTTGAGGTCCTGAAATTGTTTACTATATAGGTGAAGAAATTCATGATATAAGACTAACATAAAAAGTTGATTTAACCTCAAACTAACTTTTTATATTAGTTTTATATCCTGGATGATTTTGTCATTATTCCAGATAACTTTGCTATAATTCCGGTACTTGTCATGATTTTTGTATTTCTTATGATTAATGGTGTTTTAGGTATTCTTTAAATTTCAGGATGTCGACCTAAGTATTCAAACCTAGTAGGATGAACACCTAAATATGTCTACGAAACAGGATGGCTATTTAATTTCTTCATGAATCTATCAATATATTATAGAAATGTATTGGAGCCCCACAAGCCTTCAAACACTCATTCCTAATTTTTTGGATTTTGAGTTTTTTTTGTTAATAAAAACGAAGAGAGAGAAATGTGGGGGAGAGAAAGAGAGAGAGAGAGAGAGAGGGAGGAGAGACTTTAGGGAGATGGTAGTTGAGTTTTATTAGAGAGAGAGAAAGAGAGAGCGGGAGGGGGGGTTGTGAATATGGAAACAAAGGCTTTGTTCGGTTTGTATTTGTGTTTTTGTTTTTGGGTAATGATTGTGGAGAGAAATAGGGGTAATAATTGGGAGATAGGGGTAATGATTGGAGAGATATAGAGAGAAAAAGTTAAAGTAATAATTGAAAATAGGGATAATGATTGGGGAGAGATAGGAGTAATGATTGAAAACAAAAATGAAAATGAAAGTTAAAAAGGAAGCCGAACAAAAGCAAAATTATTATACCCCTCTGCAGCACAGCAGCATAATGTCCCATATTCATTCTCTACCACACATGTCTTTCAGTATATAGAACATAAATAATGCTAGCGTAAAAAAAATTAAATTATCTTTTTCATCAAATACTTTTGTGTGTTCGTTTGATACGTGGGCCAAAAAGCACCAATATGAATTTTTTGTCTTGTGCATCGAACTGGTATATATATATATATATATATATATATATATATAGTACTATAGGAATGCGTGTTGGCCTCTCATTCCTCCAAACTCTCAATCCTAATTTCTTAGATTTTTCATTTCTTTTAATTTTTAAAATTGGGAGGGAGGGAGGGAGGGAGAGAGGGAGAGAGAGAGAGAGAGAGAGAGAGAGAGAGAGAGAGAGAGATTTTAGAATAAGTTAAATTTTCATTTTACAAAAATAAAAAACAATACTTTTTCAATTTGCTTTATTTATCTTGTACTATATTTTATAATTGTGTGCGAGAGAGGTAGAGCTTGTAGGAGAAGTTACAGTTTTCATTTTACAAAAAATAAAAAACAATACTTTTTCAATTTCCTTTATTTACCTTATATATTTTATAATTGCATATTAATTTGAACATCACGAGGCTCCTAAATTCCTAATATGATACTTCATTTCTTATTCTATATTTTATTCTTTAATTATATTTTTCTATCAATTAGCGTTGCACCCGTTCGACGCACGAGACAAAAAAATTCACATTTTTTTTCTAAAATTATATTTTCTGTCAACTAGAGGTGTACCCGTTTGATACGCGGGAACAGAAAAGAAAATATTAATGTAATTTTTTTTGTCCTGTGCATCGAATGGATACAATGATAGTTATAGGTATGGAGAGGTGCTTAACCTGTAAACATTGATAAATGCAGAAGAAAACTCACAGTTTTGGTTTTGTGGTATGAAAAGATGACACGTTGCAAAGAAGTCTCTTCTATTTAATTTTGACAGTTTATTTCAACAATCAATGGTACAACATATCTGTTGGATACATTCAGTAAATATGTTTATCTGGTTCATTGAAAACACTTTTGATCAACTTGGATCATGCAAATTGTCCTTTATAGTCCGCTTTTGGACCGCAGAAAAACCGCTTCCATTAAAGTTGTGTTTCTAAGCCACTTTATTTTGAAAAATATAGGGCAATGGTGGACCAAGTCCATACCTAAATTTCAGGATAAACTCAAACCTTACCAAGTCAATTATGGAAAGTTGTTGTCATGTACACCAAGTCAAAAAAGGAGACTTTTCATCCTTTAGTGGTAAATCTAGCTGCTTCCTAAGGAGTGATTACTCAATGCTCCTAGAATAGCACCACGTGACAGTTTGGTGATGACTGGATGACGATGGGGTGATGCTTGTTCAGTCGGTTTAATTTTGTTTACATATTCGTATATCAATATAGGTTTAAATTTTAAAAACCAAAATTTTTTTTGCAGACTCACATGACAATTTGACATTTTCAAATTTGGCATCTGCAAATTCTACCTCAGTGATCTTTACTTCAAATTTTGGAGTGGAAAGTTTGGTTCTGAAATGGTCGCTTTCTCTTAAGAAAAAAACGGATTTGACCCCTGGCTGTCGATCAGACATTAAGCAAGGGATGCCAAATCCACGAGAAATTTTGGGTGCCGGGTGGGTGTGGACACACGCCCCGAAAAATCGCCCGATTTTGGTTTGGAATAGATATTGCTCGGGGGGCGGCCCATTTGGAAAATAGCGCGGCGAAACGCTTCGATTCAGAGTCGCCACTCGGGTTTTAGCGGGAGAATACCCAAGGAACCGAACTCGAGAACGTTTGCTACGTTTTACTTTGATTTTGAAAAAGTGTTTGATTTGATTTGAAAAAGGCGTAGACTGGTCCGTCGTCACCTTCGATATCTGAGGTTCGGGAGCCAGGTTACGAGAGGGGAAGGGTTTTATGGCACCCCTCTCGCCCAATCCGGAGATCGGTCTCTACTCAGGCATTTTATCAAAACATTTGCATTTTTCTCTCATTCAACCAATTTTAGCCAATTAGGGCGGGGGAACAGTTAATAGGGATTAAAACTGTGACACTTTGCAGTTTGTATGACAAAAATGTTTATGGATGATGATTCGCTTGCTTGAATTGATTTAAATGTAAGAACATAGATCGAGAACAAGCGCTGCCAGAAGCTCAACGGGATGATGTACGCTGCCCGTCGGGTGCGTGAGCAGGCGACATACTGGCACGCCATGGCCTAGCCACGGCACGCCAGTACACCCTGCGCACGCCACCTCAAGGCTGGCGTACACTAACACATCGATTTCTTACAGCTCCTATTCCCAATTCCCTGGGCTCTGGAAGGGACCAGTGCACACCCAGGACAAACCACGCAGTTTATAACATAGATTACACGCATGTAAAGACGTAAAGAATGGCCAGTAGCCAGGAAAACAGCAAGACAGGCCCCATAAACAGAGTGGGGAGGAACAAGAGGCCAGGTTTGTAAAGGGATGCAAGGGCCAGGCACTGGCCTTTGATAAACGTGCCGTACGCCACTTTTCAGAGGCCGTACGCCAGGTTTCTCTTTTGTCCAGTGTTTGGCTTTACATGATCTGGGCTCTGGAACATGACCAGAAATACCCCAGAGGCCTTAAAAAGCAAGAAAGGTACAGGTTTTGAAAGATACACTTAAACACCTCTAATACACAGAAAGCAGTAAACTGGTTATTAGCATGCTAAAAGGTGATGACAGAAAGGAAGTAAGCAGTAAATGGACACATCATGATCCCCACGCCAGCAGTGCACATACTGCCAAAGGTGGCGTACGGCTCGATATGGCTGGCGTGCGCCATGGTCTGTCCTTTACGACTGGTTTATTTTACCAGAGAGGGGTCTGGACTAGTATCAGTTACTAGCCAGAACCCTTCTGGTTCCCCTCAGGGGTTGGAAACAGAGAGCAGTGCAAAGGTGGTATACCTTTGATGCAAGAGATGGAAGAATGGGAGTGAGCTTTGAGATTGAGGATGGAGACTATGTAGTGACTGGACAGTGGAGAGGGGTGTGAGGTACCTCTCTATCTCTTACTCTTGCAATGGGGAAGCAAGGGTAAAGGAGAGGGAAGGAGGCTTGGAGAGTTAATATTGCTAACCCCTTGCAAATGAATGCAAGGGGGGTATTTATGGAGGAGAGAGGCTGGGATCAGGGCTGCTCAACTGGGGTTAGGCCAAGGTTGGGTTAGGAGAAGAGTCTCCCATGCATTAAATGCATGGGACTAGGTTGATGGGTTGTGTAGGAGAGAGAGGGGGACGACCCTGCAGAAAGCAATGATCAGGAGGCTCTGCACTGTACTGGGGTGGTTACAAAGTCTCGAGCACGTGACAGAAAAGCGGTGATTTGACCGGCCTTGACCCTCCGTACGCCACATACAACCTGCCGTGCGCCAGGTCAAACTAGGTCAACGGTCGATGATCGACACGTGTCAATTGCCTGGCGCACGCCAAAGATAAGGTGGCGTAAGCAAGGTCTGGCTTTGCTGGGGCCCATTGGGCTCGAGATTTGAAGGGTTTGAAGTGGGCTTTTGAAAGGTGAGTTCGAAATGGTTTGAAAAGGAAGGGCCCAAACCCCCAAAGCTCAAATCCATCCATCGACTCTGAACTGTTCTCGACCGTTTTATCATCATTGGGTCAATAAAGAAGGTAAAAGGACTACTAATCTGGACAGTCCAGAATGGGGTGTCTACAGTGGGTACGCCCACGTGGTGCCGGTGCTGACCATCCAAAATTGTGTTGGACGGTCCAGATTGAAACCCTCTCTCCACTCACCTGGCCACTCTCTCTCTTTTGTTTTCTCTCCAAATCCGAGCCGTCTAAAATCGGAATGGACGGCTTAGATGCACTACTCGGACACTACGTAATGCTTGCTAGGCACAAAAAAATTTCTCCATATCCACGTACTATTTTACAAAATTTGATTTTACTTGTAAATGAGAGGTTAGAGGGGCTTGGCTGTCCTTTTTTTTTTTACCGTTTGAGATGCCACGGCAATTTGACAGCACCCTTTGGAGTTGATTCAGAAGAGAGGAAGTTGACAGAGATATTTAGCGCGCAGTTTATGACTAGTTTGCTGTGCTTTTTATTTCGCGTACCATAAGAAGTTTAGAATCGTCAGAAACACAATTTCGGTCCAACTGTATCCAAAATGATTAGATCATGTGAGTCCACATACATCGAACGATTTCATACATAGTTGTCCCCAGAGAGTTTTTTTTTATCGGCCAAAACTTTCTAAAAATTAGCTAATTAGCTCCCAAGAGGCATCATCTTTACAAATTCGGTAAAACAAGGCATGGGGATTACAGACCCAATCGTAAACACGCCCTAATGCATGAAATCACCCAAATGCTTGACTGCAAGAAGCTATTGAGACATGCCCCAAGAGCAGCCAAAAATTGTTCTGAGAGTAATTTTTCGCGGCCAAAAGTAATTTTTCACAACCAAGAGTAATTTTTTGGTGGAAGTTTGTAATGACTACAAAGACCGGAATATATCAAACCGGCCACGTATTGAGACTTTATTGTCGCGACCGAATTGGTTATACATCAAAAACCTTGCCTGCCAAGTTGTGACATATGAGAGAGAGAGCGCGCGAGCAAGTCTCAATCTTTTGAAATTTTCTTGGGTAGGCTTTTTCGGATCTCGCGTCCCTGCAGTGCGAAGAAAACACTGCAACTTGCAGTGCTCTGAAACGGCACCATAAGGAAGTACTTAATCCACTGCTTTTATATTTGTGAAGGCCAAATGGTCAATCATCCAAGTTTGTCCGGTCAATTAAAAAGTCAAGTAATTGGTTGGAATATATTTCAGTGAATATATTTTAAGAATTAATTTCTAAACTCCCGTTTTTGATATTCACATTTCTTTTTTTGTATTTTAGCAAAAAAAAAATATAAACAGTCTCAACACTTAAATTCAAAAAAAAAAAGTGTAATTATTAAAAAAAAGAGAGTATAGAAATCAATTCCCTATATTTTTACTTTCTTTTATTTGTATTATCGAGACAAATATCAAAAATCGTTGTTATTTTCATCTCATTACATAGGTAATTCCAACAAAATATGATCACACATTGGTAGTTATGTTAGTAAGACACATTTATCTAGACAAAATAACCACTCCATCCGTCCCATAAAATTAGGCCCTTATGAAACTAAGTGCATTTTTCGAACCGAAAAATAAGGTACTTATCGATAATAATTTTTTGTAAAATATGAATCTTGTTTAATGTTTAATACTAGATCTTGATGAGATTTTGTGTTATAAGTTTTTGTCTACATGGGGTCCATCATCCGGAGTATTCAGTGGCAAATCTAGGAACTTAACATAGCGGGGCACTAATTATTTGTAACCGTAAAATATGAGTTACAATTAAGCACAATCAAATCGAAATAATCGTAGCATTTGAGATAAAGTAACAACCTTAAAATATGTATATTCTTTAATAACTACTCTGTAGTTACTTGGACTAATTTGTGCACCTTGATGCCCAAAAAAAATATCATGTACAATCTTCTATTTTTCTATTAGTAAATCTATAGTTATTTTGTCCCGATAAATGTATCCTAATAGCATAACTACCAATGTGTGATCATATTTTACCGGAATTACCTATGTGATGAGATGAAAATAATAACAATTTTTGATATTTGTCTTGACAATACTAATAAAAGAAAAGTAAAAATATATTGACTGAAAAATATTCCAATCAATTACTTGACTTTTAATTGACCGGACAAACTTGGATGATTGGCCATTTGGCCTTCACAAATAAAAGCAGTGGATTATACTTCCTTTGGACGGTGCCGTTTTGGAGCACTGCAAGTTGCAGTGCTTTCTCAGCACTGCAGGGACGCGAGATCCGGCTTTTTCGCTTCGTTCTTAAATATCATCACAATCGGTAGTTCCAACTTCAATTCTCATTCTTAAATATCATCAGTAGCTTCAACCTCAATTCTCATTAAATATCATCACAGTCAGTTGAAACATCACAATCAGTAGTTTCAACCTCAATTCTTATTAAAGGGCCCGTTTGATAAGGCTCTTGCATGTTAGGATTGGATAACCAATCCTATGGGATTAGGAAGCCTTTGTTTGTTAACTGAAAATAGTTCGGACTACGAGTCCGATGGGATGAATAATCCGGGTAATAAGAGGTATTTCTAATACCCCGTGGGAGTTGGTATTAACAGTCTTATTCCAACTCCTACACATTATCAATCCCTTCACATTATCAATTTCTTCTATCAATCCAATCCCATAATCTAATTCAATCTCAAACAAACATGATATTAATAATCTCATCCCAAACAAATATACTCATTATCAATCCATTCTCATTAATAATCCTTTCTCATTACCAATCACAATTCTAATCTCATCTCCTTACGAATTTCATCCATCTATCACCGTTATCAAATGGCCCTTTCAACCTCAATTCTCATTCTCGCAAATTTAATAGCTTGTAATATTATTTTTAAAGACACTTTCACAATTATGTAACTGTGTTTATACTTGCACTCATGCTCGTTCTTGTGTCGACCCAAGGACCAAAACCAAACACACCAGACACACAAAACAAACACAAACACAATTTTATAACGTGATTTGCCAAAGTCGAGTACATCCACGCAAGGATAGGAGCAATCTCACTAGAAACGGGTAGACTGAAGCTTTACAAGTGGAGTTCTCTGCCGACAACTACCCTCCCTCTCTCTTTATAGGACTTTGACATTGTGGAGATGGCGGCCTCAGACATACTCTTTTTTTCTTTTTCTTTTTTCTGGCTCCACGCTTGCGTGTTCAACTGCTTGTGAGAGAAGAATGTCTAGGGAGTGGCCGAGGGATGTGTCGATAGCATGCCGTCGCATGTAAAAGAAAATGTCTTTTTAAGTCCTCAGGATGCAGCTACATATAGTTCAAGGTTCAAGAACAGGAGATCTCCAGGCTCTAGCCCTCTAAAAAATGTTGTTCACCATCGTTTCCCTCCTCCTCTTTCTTCCTTCATTAACAAGTTCTTCAGAGACCTGGATAAAAGCAGGTTACTGGTATTCCGGCAGCCAATTCCCGGTCCCCGATATCGACTCGACTCTGTTCACTCACTTGACATTTGGTTTTGCATATATCAACACTTCAACTTATGAGCTCTTGATCGCACCCTCTGATGAGCCATACATGTTCACCTTCACAGACATTGTTCGGCAAAAAAACCCATCAATCACAACACTTCTGTCCATCTGGACAGGTGATTCAAACTTCTCGACCTTCTTTTCAATGGCTACCAAACCCTCTCACAGAACTTCTTTCATCGAATCATCAATACAGAGAGCCAGGCTTTATGGGTTTCACGGCCTGGAACTTTGTTGCGTCAAACCGGACACAAACACCACCAAGATGGAAAATATGGGAATTCTCTTCGACGATTGGAGAACCGCGGTAGACAGGGAATCGAAGAATTCTACCCGATCACCGCTCCTTTTAACGCTGGCCAGTCATTATTTGCCTTCCAAAAATAGCACAAGTTATCCGATGGAGTCGCTTCGCAGGAACTTCGATTGGGTACACATCTTAGCCTATAACTATCACTTACCCACCATGGAAAACTTCACAGGCGCTCATTCTGCTTTGTATGACCCCTCAAGCAATGTAAGTACGGATTATGGAATTAAGGAATGGATTAGCAGAGGATTACCTGCTGAAAAGATGGTTTTGGGGTTATCATAC
This sequence comes from Rhododendron simsii, assembly GCA_014282245.1. Lineage (NCBI taxonomy): Eukaryota > Viridiplantae > Streptophyta > Magnoliopsida > Ericales > Ericaceae > Rhododendron > Rhododendron simsii. Next base: position 5,530,720 of record CM024953.1, on the reverse strand, counting down.
CATGGGTGCGTGTGGACGCTGGCGGACCCGACGGCCAATGAGATCGGATCGCCTGCAACAGGTCCCGCCGTTACGCCAGATGGGTTGATTTCCTACAAATTCATCAAGTCATATATGCTATGTGATGGAGAAAAAGTATTGCATAACTCGACTTATGTCACGAACTACTGCATTAATGGTTCGGTTTGGATCGGTTATGATGACACAGAGGCTATCAGAACTAAGGTTTCCTACGCGAGGGAGAAAGGGCTTCTGGGTTACAAAGTATGGCAGGTCGCCAATGATGACAATTGGGTGCTTTCTAAGGCAGGTAAAACTTTAAAGCAACAAAGCCGACCCTAATTGATTGGGTTTATGGCTGAATTTTATTTGGTTTATCTTACCATACTGCAATAAAGGAAGAATTTACATACAGATATGGAATCAACCATCTCTGTGAACTTGCCATATGAATGTTTATTAGTGACGGTTCACGGTTGAGTCCGCCCAAGGGCCGGTCCCCTTTTTTTTTTTTTTGTTTGGGGAGGGGGGGGGGGGGGTTCGGGGGGTGGTTATAGAGGCAGGAATTAGATTAAGAAAATCCTGCTTATAATCCGTAAATAAGCCTAGAAAGCACCCACCAGGAGCTAGCCATCACCCCTAGCCAACAAGAATTACAACGCCACACTCACATAGCACCTCCATTCTCCTTACTAGCAGCTGTTGGGGTCACCTCACCCCATGCGTAAGTGTGTGAAACGACTAGCACCTCAATCCATTCTCTTTGCAAGCAGCTGTCGGGTCACCTCACCCCAAGCGTAAGTGTGTGAAACGATTGTGGGAGGAGTTGTACATAGGGATTACTCCGAGTGCAAGCTGGCCCGGGACACCCTGCATTACATAAAGAAAATGCAGAAAACAAACGAAATAAAATAGCAGAAGCAGGTCACCATGCTAACAAAACACCTACCGTCTAATGTGACGCAGAGTTGAATATTTGAAATTTCGTTGAATTGACAAAGTATTATGCTACTTTTTATTCATAACTACACCCCTAGAGATCGGTGTTCATCTCCGGATATGCATCTGCCACTGCTGGACTCCCTGAGTTATTAAAAAACAAAACGAAAAAAAAATTATAGAACTTGGGAGCACAATTGTCGTCACGAGGATTCTCGGCTTAACGCCTTTTAAGGACTGTTGAAACTAATTTGGGCAATATATGATTATTCCTTTTTTCTTTTTCTTTTTTTACATTGGTAGGCATAGGAGTGTTCCGTTTCTCTTTCATACTTCTATATTGTCTCCTCACATTCCGCTGTAATGTACAATTTCATAGCACAAGAAGATGAGAAAGATCCTAGAAACAAGAGACAGCTGTTGCTAGTAATCTTGCTTCCAACCGCAGCCACAGTTACCCTTGTACTAGTTTCTGCGATGTGGTATCTGCATAAGAGAGCACGCAGAAACAAAGGTAAGTTCCTCCCAGTCGTGAAAATTTTGTTCCTAAATCATTTCCCTTCACCCTCTTAACGTATTTCTTTGATTTTCCACGTGTTTTTTTTTTATTGGTTACAGGATGGATGGACAACGAAAAAGAATCCCAATCTTTATTCAGAACTACTATGGCATCTCCTGGAAATGCAAATGATCCTAATTTGCAAGTGTTTAGTCTCACTGACCTTGTAGAAGCTACCAACAATTTTTCATTTGAAAATAAGCTCGGAGAGGGTGGATACGGACCTGTTTACAAGGTAAAATGACTCATCTTGGCAAAAATCGAGAAAACAAAACTAAATATGCGGTGTCTGTTTTGCCTGTAGGGTATATTACGTAATGGACAAGAAATAGCAGTAAAGAGACTCTCAAGGACTTCTACACAAGGATTTGACGAGTTCAAGAATGAGGTCATGCTGACTGCTAAACTGCAGCATGTAAATCTTGTAAGAGTTCTGGGATTTTGCACCGAGAAAGAAGAACAAATGTTAATCTACGAATTCATGCCGAACAAAAGCCTGGATCATTTTGTCTATGGTTAGCAATCTTTAAAGCTTCTAGTATAATCGTGAGCCATAATTGAGTGTAGTTTTAACATGAGGTGTCACCTAACTTTTAACTATCCAAATCTCATTCTCGTAGATCCAATCAGGGGATCGCTTTTAGATTGGGAAAAACGAGTTCAAATCATTGAAGGGGTTACTCAGGGGCTCTTGTACCTCCAAGAGTACTCAAGATTGACAATAATTCATAGAGACTTGAAAGCGAGCAACATTTTGTTAGACAACGAGATGAAGGCCAAGATTGCAGACTTTGGCATGGCTAGAATTTTCAAGAAAGATGAATTCGAAGGTAACACTGACCGGATTGTTGGAACATAGTAAGTGGCATATTTTTAACATTAATAAACACTACCTAATGTGTTCTAGTCTCAAATAGTACTCATATAGTTTTCTCTCTCTCTTTTTTTTACTTACACAATATTGCAGTGGCTATGTACCTCCCGAATATGTAAAACGGGGCATATACTCTACCAAATCAGATGTTTATAGCTTTGGAGTTCTTCTTTTACAAATCATTAGCGGAAAGCGGAATAATTGTTTACATGGCCTTCATGAAGACTTGAACCTCCTAGAATATGTAAGTGATTCAGAAAACTGACATGGATATTGCGAATTGATTTCCTTCCAGTGAACTCTAAAGATGGACTAACTTCAAATACATCAGGCATATGATTTGTGGAAGTGTGGCAAAGGCATGGAGTTCATGGATCCATCGCTCGACGATACATATTTATCATGCAAATTGATGAGATGCATGCAAATAGCTTTGCTCTGTGTCCAAGAAAATCCAGCCGATAGACCCTCTATGTTGGAACTCTCGTCGATGTTGAAAAATGAAACTGCGGCTATGAACACTCCAAAAAGACCTGCTTTTTCTACAAGAAGAGATGAAGATGAAGTTCAAGAGTCTACAATATCTCAACAAGAAATTTGGTCAGTTGGTGATGTATCCTTTTCCCAAATAGTAGCACGATGAAGGTTTATTCTCCTCCTTTTACTCATGTCGAGAGTAGCCCCCGTAATAGTTCCTTTTTTTTGTTAAGATTTTGCTTTTGCTGGGACATTTTTGTGAAATTTGAGTAAATATAATTACTCCTATTCCCCTGCGTATATTGTTAGAAATAGAACTCGTGTTGCTTCAATTTCCCAGTGGATGAATTGGCTCTGGCATAAAGCATTGCTCCTTTTAACTTCATTTCGTCACAAGCAGGTTGCATAATAAACACCATGCCTAAAGAAAATAAGAGAAAAATTCAGTGCTCGAGCTGCTAAATATAGTTCATCGAAGTTTCATGAACACATGAGCTAGCCATCTGCAATGAAGTTTACTCTGGAAATTTTTGTCATGATTCTTTGACCAGATATATATAGTAATAAAAAGGAAAGGATCAGCGATTAAAATGGTTGAAATTCCTCACCGTTTCAATGGCCGTTAATTTATCGAAAACCAACTTTGACAGTTGGATTTGGAAGGCCAAATTCAATTTCTTTTTTTGTACAGATCAAAATTTTTTTTTTAAGGGCTCAGTTAATCTCAAAATCGCCTTTTGCTGGGCAAGTACTGAAGTACTTGAGTGAGCTCTAATTTTTTTTTTTCATTTGGACGACTGATCAGTGATCACGTATGAAAGATGTTGAAAAGAGGAAAAGTTTTTGGTTTACGACTCTGTACTATAGGATTGCACGACAATTTTCCTTGGACTATTATTTCTTTTGGGTCAGAGGAAGTAACAAGTAAAACAAATGCCAAGTCCTCAGGATGCAGCTACATATAGTTCAAAGGTTCATTCACGAACACATGAGCTCTAGTCTCTAGCCATCTTCAAATGTTGTTCACCATCATTTCCTTCCTCCTCTTTCTTCCTTCATTAACAAGTTCTTCTTCAGAGGCTCAAACCTAGATCAAAGCAGGTTACCGGTATTCCGGTAGCCGATTCGCGGTCCCCGGTATCGATTCGACTCTGTTCACTCACTTGACATGTGCTTTTGCACATATAAACACTTCTAATTATGAGCTCTCAATCTCACCCTCTGATGAACAATATATTTCCACCTTCACCGATATGGTTCGACGAAAGAACCCATCAATTATAACACTTCTGTCCATCTTGGCTGGAGATTCAAACTTCTCAACCTTCTTTTCAATGGTTACCCAACTCTCTCACAGAAGTATTTTCATTGAACCATCCATACGAACAGCTAGGCTTTGCGGGTTTCATGGCCTGGATCTTTATGGTGTCAAACCGGACATGAGCAACAACAATATGAAAGATACGGGAATTCTCTTTGACGATTGGAGAACTGCGATAAATAGGGAATCGAAGGACTCCACCCAATCACCGCTTGTTTTAACAATGGCTGGTCATTATTTGCCTTCAAAAAACACCACAAGTTATCCGATAGAGTCGATTCGAAAGAACCTTGATTGGGTACATATCATATCGTATGACTATCACTTGTCTACCGCAGCAAATTTCACAGGTGCTCATTCTGCTTTGTATGACCCCTCAAGCAATATAAGTAATGATTTTGGAATTAAGGAATGGAGTTCATGAATCCATCGCTCGACGATACAAATTCATCTTGTATATTAGTGAGATGCATGCAAATAGCTTTGCTTTGTGTCCAAGAGAATCCAGCTGATAGACTCTTTATGTTGGAACTCTCGTTGATGCTGAAAATTGAAACTACTGAACACCCCCAAAAGACCTGCTTTTCTACAAGAAGATCGAGATGAAGATGAAGTTCAAGAGTCTACATCTAGACCAGAAATTTGGTCAGTTGGTGATGTGTCCATTACCCAATGGTAGCCCGATGAAGGTTAATTCTCCATTTTTTCATGACAAGAGTAAACCCCGTAACAGTTCATTTTTCGGGTCAGGATTTTGCTTTTGCTGTCACATCTTTCTGAAGTTTGGGCAAATATGATTATTCCTATCCCTCTGTGTATATTGCCAGAAATACAACTTGTCTTGCTTTAATTTCCTAGTAGGTGAATCGGCTCTGGAACAATCATTGCTCCTTTTAGTTCATCAAAGTTTCAAGAAGACATGAGCTAGCCATCTGCAATGTTATTACTCTGTAAATTTTTGTCATTATTCTTTGACCAGGTATAGTAATCACAATGATTGTACGTATGCATTCAATACCTTGCAAGGAATTTGAACCAAACTCCTCATAATTGGGCTCCCTCGGGAGTGGGCGATGGGTTTGGAATTTGGACCCCCTAGATGAGTCATGGAGCGCGTAAGGTGATCTGAGTTATCACAAAAAAATTAATCGTAAACCATCGGATTAAGGTCCTTTTAATTACAACCATATTATGAGTTGATATCCTAAATTTTAAAAAACTGATATAACAATTTATATGTACTTCAACTCGAAATAATTGACGATGGATGAAGTCGTCGTCCACTCAAATCCTAGTTTTGAATGCATTATACAATCATTGTGAGACAAGATTTTTTACAACATCTGAAAAGATAATTTCATGCACTCAACTAACTTGGCTGAGGTGGAGGAGTTTGGACAGGTGAAATTCTTTAAAATGAGAAATGTTATGATACATGAAAAAGAAAACATGAAAGTGTCCATGAAAGAGAACAAACCGTCCATTCTCTCTTTCATGGACACTTTTCTATGTTATGTATCCTACCCAAGCCCCACAGATACTAAGTCAAATATCTACATAACCGGCTGGTTTTTTGGGTAGCTTGAATGCATCTCAATTAATTTTCGAGTTCGGACAAACCTCTAATAACCCCAAAGTTTGAAATATTTAGCCTTTGTGAATTTTGAACTTGAGAAATCTTGGGGGCAAGCCCCTTTTGTTGTTTTCTCAAACCTACATTTACACCTTGGGCTTTGGGGTTCATGACAGATTGTATTCCATCAGCATTTTAAGAGTCAAGATGTCATTTGTTCGGGATGCAAACAACTTTCAGCAACAGAGTTCAGCAACAAAGGTCTGTGACTAGTGTGGAGAGCTAGTTCCGTGGCAGGTAGGCACGCGGTCAGGCTTGCGGCAGGTTCCATGCGACAGACAGGCTCGCGGCCGAGATTGGCCGCGGCCCAAGTTGGTTGGATCGATGGTCCAGCTATCACTTAGGGTTTGCCTATAAATATTAGTTGTTGTATTCATTATTTTTTGAGCGAGGTTGCAAATAGAGAGAGAAAATTTCTAGAGAGGGTTTCTAATGAAAGAGAATGCAAGAGAAAATTTTTCTCAGAGAGGAAGGAGAAGACTTGTAATCTTTCATTTTCTTTCATTCATAGTGGACTGGTGTGGCTCCTGGGGACATAGGCAAGTTGTTGAACCTCGTATATCTGTGTGTTCTGTTTTTTTGTTCCTCTTTCTCTTCCTTTTCTCTGGTTCGTTTTCTGTGACGATAGTATCCCAAGATCCTGAAGTGTTTTTTGTTCGTTGTGAGTGGAGCGCGAGGCTCCGATTTCCCAACAACTGGTATCAGAGCCGCGGTTGCGGTAAGGGTGTTCAATAATTTTCCGATTGAAGCTTTTAGGCAGTCCGAATTTCCGAGGGAGCTATGGGTTCAGAAGAAGAGAAATCGAAGATTGAGAAGTTCGATGGTTCGGACTTTGCTTTCTGGAGATGCAGATGGAGGATTATTTGTACCAGAAAATTTTTTGCCGGCCGTTGCTAGGTAAAAAAAAAAGGAAAGAAAAACGAAGGGGAGATTGATGCGGAATGAGATGTTCTTGGCCCGGAAGGCAATGGGTCTGATCCGGTTATCACTCTCGAAGTCAGTCGTTCACAATATATTAAAAGAAAAAACCGCGTCCGACCTGATGGATGCACTCGTGGAGATGTATGAACAGCCGTTTGCGGCAAATAAGGTGCACTTGAAGAAGAAGTTGTTCAACTTCAAAATGCCTGAAGGAGGTTCGTTTATGAAACATCTCAGCGAATTTAATACAATAGTGGACTAGTTGGTCTCTGTTGGTATTGAGTTCGACGACGAGGTTCAAGCCTTGTTGATCTTGTCTCAGTTGCCGGAGAGCTGGCAGGGTACAGTTACTGCGGTGAGTTACTCGGCTGGGAAGGAGAAACTCAAACTGAATGATATAGTCAGTTTGATTTTGACTGAGGAAGTTAGAAGGAAATTGCTCGAGGGAGTGTCGGGCTCTAGCATGGTTCAACTCTAAGTTTTGAGCAGAGCGGCAAAGGCCAGGGCAGGGGTGGTTAGAACCAGAACAAGAGCCGGTCGAAGTCGCACGGAAAGAAGTCCCGTGGCAAAACACAAGTACGCGGCATTAAAGGTGAATGTTAGAATTGTGACCAGGCGAGTCACATGTCTTTAGTCTGCAAAGCTCCAAAGAAGAATAATGGTGAGAGCAGGCCCACATCATGCAGGATGCACTTATTCTTTCGATGGACAGTATTGCGGAGTCATGGGTGGTTGACTCTGGTGCCTCATTCCACGCGACTGCTAGCAATGGGGTTCTGAAGAACTATGTAGCAGGTGACTTTAAGCAAGTATACTTGGGCGATGATGAGCCATGTAGTATAATGGGAATGGGTGATGTGCAGATTGAAATGCAGGGGTTTAAATAGTGTTTGAAGGATGTCAGACATGTCTTGCAGTTGAAAAGGAATCTTGTTTCAGTTGGGCAACTGAAAGTAGTGGGATATAGCTCAACATTCACAGGAGACGCGTGGAAGGTCTCCAATGGGTGGTAGCGCGCGGAAAGAAAGTAGGTACTCTCTATTTAACTTCAAATGGGAGTCATTCACTTGCCATCGCGGAGAGACTCGAGAGAATGGTCCTGCGCGAGGATCGCGAGGGTCTCGCAGAAGTGGTACTGCGCGAGGGTACGTAGGCTAACGGAAGGTCCGCGGCCAGAGAGCCAAGTGAGCTCAAGTTTGTGGCACTATAGGTTGGGACATATGAGCGAGAAGGGGATGAAAGTTCTGCAGACACAAGAGAAGTTGCCAGTTGAGTCAGTGGATTTGGACATGTGCGAGGACTGTATCTTCAGCACGCCGAGGCGGGTTAGTTTCCAAAAAAGTGGCAGACCTCTCAAGCCAAACAAGTTGGAGCTTGTTCATACAGACATATGTGGTCCCGCGCTAGTGCATTCTCTCGGCGGATCGAGGTACTTTGTTACATTCATCAATGATCACTCGAGGAATGTATGGGCCTACTTCATGAAACACAAGTCTTAGGTATCCGAAATTTTCATGAAGTGAAAAGCCAGAGTAGAGAACGAGACAAACTTGAAGGTGAAGTGTTTGAGGTCAGACAACGGGGAAGAGTATGAACTGGGAGAGTACAAGAGAGCCTATGCTCTATTCGGGATCCATTTAGAAAAGACTCTTCCAAGAACTCCGCAGCCGAATGCCATCGCGGAGCGGATGAACATGACTCTGACAGAGCGTGCGCGGAGCATGGGGATACACGCGGGGTTGTCCAAGCAATTTTGGGCAAACGTAATCAGTACATCAGCATACTTAATCAACCATGGGCCATCAGTTCCATTGAACTTTGGGATACCAAAGGAGGTTTGGAGCAGTAAGGAGGTAAATCTCTCACATTTGAAAGTTTTCGGTTGTGTTGCTTATATCCACCTCAGTGACAAAGTCAGAAACAAGGTAGATGCTAAATCATTGAAGTGCATGTTCATTAGGTACGACGGCGATGAGTTTGGTTATCGTTTCTAGGATGAAAAAAATCGGAAGATAATTAGAAGCCGGGATGTCATATTCAGTGAGGCGGTGCTGTAAAAGAATAGGGATAACAAATAATGCAGTAGGAGTTCTACTGAAGATCGCGAGGGTCTTGCAGGGGTGGTCGCGCGAGAGGATCGCAAGGCACCCGAGTACTTTAGTTTGGAGGATCTTCCAGAAAACAGTGGGGATGAGTCGGGATCTAACCGAACGGATGAGGCAGTCTCGCGGACAAAGTCTGAGGAAGTTCCAGAGACAGGGTCTAGCTCACCGGCTGTCGCGGTAAGGAGATCAACTAGGGTACCCAAGCCTAATCCAAAACCTTTCGTCATTGTATTATTTGCTTTTGACAAATAACGGGGAACCATATGACGAGGCTTTACGGGTTGGTGACGCTGTGAAGTGGGAACGTGCTATGCAAGAGGAGATGGATTCTCTTCACTCGAATGTGACTTGGGAGTTGGCAAAGCTTCCTGCGGGAAAAAAGGTGCTACAGAACAAGTGGATATACCGCGTCAAGCAAGAGAGCGACGACAGCAAGAGGTTTAAGGCCAGATTGGTTATGAAGGGCTTTCAATAGAAAGAAGGGGTTGATTTCACAGAAATTTTTTTCCCAGTTGTGAAGCTAACCATTATCACAGTGGTATTGAGTTTGGTGGCTGCTAAAAATCTCCACCTTGAGTAGTTGAATGTTAAAACTGTGTTTCTTCATGGTGACTTGAATGAAGAAATCTACATAAAGCAACCTGTTAGCTTCATTGAGAAAGACAAGGAAAAGATGGCATGAAGACTCAAGAAAAGTCTATATGGGTTGAAACAGGCTCCTAGACAATGGTACAAGAAATTTGACAGTTTCATGCAGCGCAGCGGCTACACGAGGCGCCACGCGGATCACTGTTGCTACCTTAAATGTTGTAAGACGAGCTACATAATTTTACTACTCTATGTAGATGATATGCTTGTGGCTGGGTCCTGTTTACGCGAGATAAACAGGTTGAAGCAACAGTTGGCAGCGGAGTTTGCTATGAAAGATCTGGGTACAATGAAGCAGATACTTGGGATGAAGATCAGCAAGGACAGAAGTCAAGGGGTCTTGAAGTTGAGTCAAGCTAAGTATATTGAATGAGTTCTGGAAAGGTTCAATATGCAAAACGCCAAGGCCGTTGGCGCACCTCTGGGTAGTCAGTTTAGACTTTTTGACATGCAGTCTCCAAAGATAGATGTTGAGAAGGAGCACATGGTGGCCATCGGTAGTCTAATGTACGCGATGGTCTGCAAGCGGCCAGACATCGCTCAGGCAGTGGGAGTTGTAAGCAGGTTTACGAGCAATCCAGGGAAGCAGCATTAGGAAGCCGTCAAGTGGATACTGAGGTATCTCCGCGGGAGCGCGGATGGGCCATTGTGTTTTGGGAGAGCAGATTTGGTGTTGAGAGGGTATATGGATGCAGATTTCGCAGGTGATCACGATACAAGGCGAAGCGCCACAGGTTATGTCTACACTTTGGGATCAACAGCGGTGAGTTGGGTCTCATATCTGCAAAAGTTGGTAACTTTTTCCACGACAGAAGTTGAGTATGTAGCAGTCACGGAGACCGCTAAGGAGATGATCTGGTTAAAGGCTTTTCTGGGTGAGTTGAGTTTGAAGCACGAGAACAGTGTTCGTTTCAGTGACAACCAGAGTGCTATAGACCTTGCAAAAAATCCAGTGTTTCATGCTAGAACGGAACACATTGATTTGAGGCACCATTTCATTCGCTCGCTTTTGGAAGAAGGGAAATTGTTACTGGAGAAGATTTTGGAGAGCCAATATCCAGCAGATATGTTGACAAAGTCGGTCACCATCGAGAAACTAAAGTTGTGCTCAACTTCAGTTGACCTTCGCACGTGAGGAGTTGGAGGGCCGGAGTCGCACCAGGAGGAGTGAAGTTCATTACATCCGCTATTAATTGAGGTTGTTGATATTGGTTTGCTTCAGTTATCTTCAAGGTTAGGGATGCAGACAACTTTCAGCGACAGAGTTCAACAACAAAGATTTGTGACCAGCGCGGAGAGTTCCGCGGCAGATAGGCACGTGACAGGTTGCGAGCGATAGACAGGCTCGCGGCCGAGATGGGCTGTGGGCCACGACCCAAGTTGGTTGGAGGGTTCAGTTATCACTTAGGGTTTGCATATAAATATTAGTTGCTGTATTCATTATTTTTTGCGCGAGGTTATACATAGGGAGAGAAAATTTCTAGAGAGGATTTCTAGTGAGGGAAAGTGTAAGAGAACTTTTCTCAGAGAGGAATGAGAAGAATTGTAATATTTCGTTCATAGTGGACTAGTGTGGCTTCCGGAGATGTAGGCAAGTTGCCGAACCTCGTATATCTGTGTGTTTTGTTTTTCTGTTCCTCTTTCTCTTTATTTTCTTTGGTTTGTTTTCTGTGACGATAGTATCCCAAGATCCTAAAGTGTTTTTGATTCGTTGTGAGTCGAGCGCGAGGTTCCGATTTTCCAACGTCATTTTCCTTTTTATTGGCCAATTGGTAAAAAAAAAAAAAATAGTAGACGGGCAATTTCGTATTCAAAAGAGAAAAGTCAAAGATAATAAGCTTTCGTATTGATCTGAAGAAGGTTTACAAAACAAGCCATTGGTGGCAAAAAGCCAACAAAAAAAACGCTCAATCGGCCTAGCCCAAAACTTCTAAATGGTCTATACAGGTGAATAATGTAACATGAAAGCCCACAAATAACCCGTAACCCATATACATCTATCAAGCCCAACTTAAATAGTTCTATAGACAACATTGATCATTGCCAAAAACCATGAGACCCAGCCCGTAGACAGATTGAATAAGCATTATAACTTGCTTTTTTGACTTTATAGCTTTTGGACCGAGCAGGTCGACCTTTTTTTTTTTTTTTTTAACAGATTGAATACAATAAAACCTAGATAGTGGAGTTAGCAGGAAAAACTATAATAAAAAGAAAAAAAAAATGGTGATCTTCTCCTTGAAATTAACATCTTAATTGGTGTGAATAGTTTTAGTTGTAGTGGGTGTTGTTTTTTTCAGTAAGAAGTTTTATTCTAATTTCGTAATCTCTAGAAGTCGACCCGTACGTAATACCATTGTTTGTACATGTTGAAAAAGGAAAGTAGTTAATGAGTGCGTGTCGTGTTCCGGAGACATTTCTCTAAGAAAATCTTTTCCCTAGATACGGGTCGGATGTGAATGATTAACTTCTTTACTTTGCTGTTAGTGTCTGGATCAACTTATTCCTTTAGTTGCTTTTTCAATGATTTAGGCAATCATATCTCTCAAAATAGTTACTAATTTACAGTATTTTATAATTTTGAAAAATTTGTCTAAGAAAAGTAATTACGTTCTATCAAATAAGATCAATATCATATAAAAAAAGGTTTCATATAAGTTAAAAATCATAGTTAATTTTTTGAGAGGTCTAAAATGATGAAAGTGTCATTCGGTATGGGATGAGGAGGCAATCTTGATTAGGTTCTTGGGGGCAATTACTAATAATTAATCATATTTTTACAGTTATAGTAAACATGTTTATCTGTTTCTACCAAGATCTAAAATCTAGATTCTATGACAGAATCTGAATTAGTAGAATGTAAAATCTATACCTATATCTATAGCTATCGTAACTCTAATGCACACACCCAAATACATGTCCCAAGAGGAACCAAAATTAAATTGCCCTGAAATGAAAGCAAATGGAAGTTTGGAACGAGTCGTTATTGACTACAAAGACGGAAAGTTATTAACACGGCCAACGTATTGAGACGTCTATTGTCGTGATCGAATTGGTTATACATCTAAAATCTTGCCTGCCAACTGCCAAGTTGTGACGTATGAGAGAGAGAGAGAGAGAGAGAGTCTCAATCTTTTGGAATTGAAATTTTCTTGGGTAGGCTTTTTTGCTTCGTTCTTAAATATCATCACAATCAATAGTTAATTTCAATCTCAATCCTCATTCTGACAAATTGAAGAGTTTGCAACATTTTTTAAAAGACATTTTCACGTTTGTGCTTGTTCTTGCACTCGTGATCATTGTTGTGCTCCAAGGATGGAAACCAAACACAACCACCAGAGGTTTGCACTTGTGTGCTAAAATTGAACTCCATGCCAGACCAAGCCTCGTGGTTTTTTTTTTGGTAACTTAACCATATCATAGCACGCAAACAAACCCAAACATAAGGCAGAGCCTTTACAAGAAGACAGGCTAAAAAGGCCAAAGCAAAACAAAGCAAAGTAAGAAAGCAAACAATGCTACAAGAAACAACATTACACAACTCCTATGCAAGACTAACTCGAAGCTAGAATACTGGAATGCACATTCCATCTCCTAACCAACAGTCTATTCTCATCGTTGGGCTTTAGCTTCCTCCAAGAACACATACAAGCTCTGACTTCATCTGCAATTTTGGACCACAAGCTTTCAGCAGAAGTGCTTATACCTTGGAACACCCTAGCATTCCTCTCCCTCCATATCCAATAGATGGATGCAGCTAAGGACAATTTATAAGTCTTGTTGGTATAAGAGTCCGTCCTCATATGAGTGCATAACAAATCAATTTCCCTAGCCAGGCCATGACAAGGCCTAACAATGTTGTTTTTGCCAAGCATACGAGACCACACATACTTGGAGTAATCGCAATCAAAAAATAAGTGCTCATGAGACTCATCTTCTAAGCAACAGAGTACACATGTTGCATTCACCCCTAGACCCCATCTTAGAAGTCTATCCTTAGTGGATAATCTGCCTAGGAAAGTGAGCCATTCAATAAAGGCCCATCGAGGGACATTGTGAGAGAACCATACACCTTTAGCCCACGGGACCATGGGATACACAGTACGCAAGGCATTCCATGCAGATTTAAGCGTAAATTTTCCACTACCATTTAGAGACCAACGCACAAAATCAGAAACTTCAGTATTTGGGATCAAACCAGGGGAAGTACCAGCCATGATTTCCTTGGTGATTGCATTTCTAGGGCGAGGCCATTTCCACATGCCATTCTGAATGATAGAATTCACTTTAGCTTTGAGGGATCTTCCCAAATTGAATACAACAGATTCGCCAAATCTCTGGTATAAAGGCCCAAGAGATCTGAGTGCCAATTATCAAACCACAAGAAAGTAGCCCTGCCATCCCCAATTACATACTTTATCCAAGGCTAGACATCAACTCGTAACTTGAAAATTATCCTGATGGTCCATGAAGCTTCATGTGGTATCTTAACCTGCCAAACACTTTGATCCTTTATAATATAGGTGTGCACCCATTTGATCCACAGTGTATCAGCTTTAGAGCACACTGCCCATAGATGAAACACAAGGCAAGGCGTGCACCTCGTGGTTGAAACACAAGGCAAGCAGATGAATATCTACACAAGTGGGTGGGAGAGGAAATGCTGAAGCAAAGAGGAAGTGGCGGCGGTCGTCACGACAAGAATTTTAGAAATTGTAATTATTATGTGTATAATAAAAAATTATCCCAAACTCATATAATTTCGCCACCGTTAAATTTTTTCCTTCTATTTCTTGTTTCCAAGAAAGGAGACTCAAAAAAGTATTCCAAAAACTAAAGGTTACTGGTATTCCGGTAGTCAATTCCCGGTTCCCGATATAGACTCGACCCTGTTCACTCACTTGACATTTGCTTTTGCATATATCAACACTTCAACTTATGAGCTCTTAATCGCACCCTCTGATGAACCATACATGTTCACCTTCACCGACATCGTTCGGCAAAAAAACCCGTCAATTGTGACACTTCTGTCCATCTGGACAAGAGATTCAAACTTCCCAACCTTCTTTTCAATTGCTACCCAACCCTCTCACAGAAGTAGTTTCATTGAATCATCAATACAGAGAGCCAGGCTTTATGGTTTCACTTTCACGGCCTGGAACTTTGTTGCGTAAAACCGGGCACAAGCACCACCAAGATGGAAAATCTGGGAATTCTCTTTGACGATTGGAGAACTGCGGTAGACAGGGAATCAGGGGGACCCAAGAAATGCTTTTTTTTTGGAGTTTTTTGGTGTGCTAACTTGCTTGGACTATAAAAATAAAGTTAGGATTGCCTCCCATAGTATTGTTGTTCATCTTCTCATCATAGTGAAGCCCCCCAACACCCCGTGAAGTACAATTAGACAAATTGCTTAAGTCGAAACCGCGTATATCGCGTGTCTTGTACTTTCGATTGCTTGTTTTCTTTACCTGTGCGTTTGTTCTCTTGCCCTAACAGTTCCATCTCTCGACGTTACAAATTCATCCTGTAAATTAGTGAGATGCATGCAAATAGCTTTGCTATGTGTATGAGAGAATCCAGCTGATAGACCCTCCATGCTAGAACTCTCGTCGATGCTGACAAATTAAACTGCCGCCATGAACACCCCAAAAGACCTGCTTTTCTACGAGAAGATCGAGATGAAGATGAAGTTCAAGAGTCTTCATCTCAACAAGAAATTTGGTCAGTTGGTGATGTATCCATTACCCAAATGATAGCCCGATGAAGGTTAATTCTCCTTTTTTGTCATGACTAGAGAAAGCCCCGAAGGTGTTAATTTTTTCGCTAGGATTTTGCTTTTGCTGCCATATCTTTCTGAAATTTGGTAAATATGATTATTCCTTGTGGGTTAATCGGCTCTGGAATAGGCATTGCTCCTTTCAGTGCTCGAGCTGCTACATATAGTTCATCAAAGTTTCAAGAACGACACATGAGCTAGCAATCTACAATGTTGTTACTTTGGAAAATTTTGTCATTATTCTTTGACCAGGTATAGTGATCAGAGTTATTGTATGCATCCAAAACCGGGCAAGCAATTAGGAATTTGAACCAAACTCATCACAATTGGACTCCCCCACAAGTGGGTGGTCAATTTGAACCCACGCAGTAGATGAGTGCATGTCCTGTCCCGAATACATTTGTCCCAAAAATTTTTTCCCTAGATACGGGTACGAATGATTAAAACTTCTTTACTTTGATGTTAGTATGTCCAGATCAACTTATCCCTTTAGCTACTTTCTCGATGATTTCCGCATTCATATCTCTCAAAATATTTACAAATACGCCACTTTTCTTTTAATGACATGTCGTCTATTAACTTATCTTGTGCCATGTATTTTGTAGTACTTCGTGTCCTCTTACTTATTGACTTTTCAACACCTTAAAGGTTGGCGCCCAGTCAACCGTTCCAAAATCAAAGAGTCGATGGATTCTGATTTTGGGCCCACACAATAAATGTTTACACAAGTAGGTGGGAGAGGAAATATTGCTGAAGTAAAGAGGAGTACTGGAGCCATGCATATCTCCATCCATCGGCCAACAGTCTCGCTCCATCGCCATCGTGCATATGTAATTCTCAGGCCACAAAATTATGGAAAATATGTCTAAATCTGTTAAATGAGTAATATAATAGACTAGTCAAGAGAACATATATATATATATATATATATATATATACATACACATACACATACACACACACACACATACATATACACTGAGGATCAAGTCAGGACATCCTGATCTAGTGTTAGGTGTGGACTTTTGCTTTCAGCTGTTGAGTTGTGTTTTTAATAGTCTGAATCTATGAAAAGTTTATGACCAGTCATAAATGGTTTAAACCTTCCGCCGATCTGAATTATTGAAAACACGATCCAATAACAGAATCATGGTTTGAATTTTAGCAAAAATCTGGACGCCCTGACCTGATCCGGACCGTAAATATATATATATATATATATATATATATATATATTTTATAGGACTTTGACTTCTATAACATGAAAGTCGCATGTAAAAGAAAATGTCTTTTAAGTCCTTAGGATGGCAGCTACATAAAGTTCCAAGGTTAATGAACGGGAGCTCCAGGCTCTCGCCATCTTAAAAAATGTTGTTAACCATCATTTCCTTCCTCCTCTTTCTTCCTTCATTAACAAGTTCTTCAAAGGCCCATACCTGGATCAAAGCAGGTTACAGGTATTCCGGTGGCCAATTCCCGGTTCCCGATATAGACTCGACTCTATTCACTCACCTGACATTTGCTTTTGCATATATCAACACTTCAACTTATGAGCTCTTGATCGCACCCTCTGATGAACCATATAATTTTGAAAAGTTCGTTTGAGAGAAGTAATTGCGTTCTATCGAATAAGATCAATATCATGTATAAAAGGTTTTCATGTAAGTTAATAAAATCATAGTTAACTTTTTGAGAGGTCTAAAATAATGAAACTGTCATTCGGCATGGGACGGGGAGATAGCATTTAATTATGTTCTTGGGGGCAATTTATGAAAAATTAACGGGTCAAATTTTCCAAACCACACCTACCATGACTAGTGCATGTATGTTAGAAATTATTTTTATAGATTTTGAAATTTTAAATTGTTAGAATCAACTTTGAGCATTTATCAAAAATTCTAGATAATAGATTTTTAGTTTTTACAAATTCTGAAAAGCTAAAAAAAATGAAATTCTGAAAATCTCAAACCTGATTTTGGGTAGCTTTTACAGGACTTTGACTACAAATGAAAGCAAATGGAAATTTCGAAGGAGTCGTTATTGACTACGCAGACCGGAAGTTGTCAACACAGGCACGTATTGAGACTTAGGGGGTGTGCCCCAAGAATCAAAACCAAACACACAAACACAAAGTTTTACATGATTCTCCAAAATCGGATACATCTACGGAGAAATCGGAGCAATCTCACTAGAAACAGACCAAAATCTAACAAGTGGAGTTCTCTCCTAACTCACTACGCTCATGCAGGCCGAAATTTTAGTTATTTTAGAAATATATGAATTTCTTATTTTGTATTTTCGTAATTTCCGCAGAATTCGTTCGGTTTAGTATAAATTGCCTAGAATATTAGGTTTTCTCTCTCGGTTGATTCTACTTTCTTTTCCTTATTTTCTTATTCTCCAAGACTTAGATTTTTAGCTTTCCTTTATTTTATTTCCTTTTTAGTATTTTTTGATTATCATTACAAAAAAGAATGTAAGCCTTAGGGCTAAGAAGTTGTTTATTATTTAATTAATGAAAATTTGAGAAGTTATCATTTTTCCATAGAGAAAGTATCTTTCGTTCAAACTTATTTTATAATTGTTCTTGTTGCGCGTTCTTCCTTTTTAACACGCCTTCCAACATCACTCTTCCTGTTTACATTGCTTAACCCTACAGCTAGATTCTAGAATACACCACTTTTAGAGGCTAAAACGGAACTCTTGTTCACGCTCCATGCCGGCCCAAACCTTTACAAAAATGCTAGTCACGCAACAATCCAAACACAACATTAAACACAATTTCACACATACATATGGGCTTCACACACACTACTATGTGTGAGACACAATTGCTAGTAGAGGAATATCCGCACAAGTAGGTGGGAGATTAAGCGCTGAAGTAAAGAGGAGTGGAGCCATATGATCTCCATCCATCTTCCTCGGCCCACGAAATAATGAACCAGTCTAAATCTGTTTAAATGCGTAATAGACTGCTCTAGAGAATTGAAGACATCTATATTGAAAAACTTATTCACGGAGCTCCGTGAAAAAGTTTTTTACAATAACAAATCGCTCGCATCAGTTTCGGTTTTGAATGGTCCAAATTTAAATGAATTTTTTTCGAGAAAGAGTCTGTTTCAGCTTTGGACGGTCCGGATTTAAATAAAACTTTTTCGAGGAAGAGTTTCATTTAAATCCGGACCATCCAAAACTGAAACGACGGTTAAAATTGTGCGACTCTGTGGATAAGGGAATCACAGTCTCTTCGTGAATAAGTCAATCTGATAGATATTTTAGAGGAATTTGACTTCTATAACGTGAAGGCTATTTTTTTTTTGGGTGAAACGAAGTCGCATGTAAAGGATAATATCATTTAAGTCCTCAGGATGGCAGCTACATGTAGTTCAAAAGTTCATGAAAAAAGTCCAGGCTCTAGCCATCTTAAAAAATGTTGTTCACCATCATTTCCTTCATCCTCTTCCTTCCTTCATTAACAAGTTCTTCAGAGACCTGGATCAAAGTAGGTTCCTGGTCATCCGGTGCCGAATTCCCGGTTGCTGATATAGACTCAACTCTGTTCACTCACTTCACTCACTTGACATTTGATTTTGCGTTTATCAACACTTCAACTTATGAGCTCAGTATCGTATCCGATAGTGAACCATCTATGTTCACCTTCACCCAAATCGTTCAGCAGAAAAACCCATCAATTGTAACACTTCTGTCCATCATGGTTCTGTTGGGCCCTGGAGATACAAACTTGTCAACCTTCTATTCAATGGCTACCCAACCCTCTCACAGAACTTCTTTCATTGAATCATCAATAGACAGAGCCAGGCATTATGGGTTTCACGGCCTGGATCTTTGTTGCGTCACACCGGTCACAAACACCACCAAGATGGAAGCTCTGGGAATTCTCTTGGACGAATGGAGAACTGCAATAAATAGGGAATCGAAGACTTCCACCCGATCACCGCTCATTTTGACAATGGCCGGTCATTATGTGCCTTCAAAAAACTCCACAAGCTATCCGATGGAGTCGATTCGAAGGAACATCGATTGGGTACATATCGTATCATTCTTCTATCACTTACCCACCATGGAAAACTTCACAGGCGCTCATTCTGCTTTGTATGACCCCTCAAGCAATGTAAGTACGGATTATGGAATTAAGGAATGGATAAGCAGAGGATTACCTGCCAAAAAGATGGTTTTGGGGTTAGTATACGAAGGGTACGCGTGGACACTTCGGAACCCCTCGGCCAATGAGATTGGATCGCCTGCAACAGGTCCTGCTGTTACGACTGATGGTTCGATGTCCTACAAGTTCATCAAGTCAATTATGCGATGTGATGGAGAAAATGTAGCGTATAACTCCACTTACGTCACGAATTACTGCATTAATGGTTCAGTTTGGATCGGTTATGATGATGTGGAGGCTATCAGAACTAAGGTCTCGTATGCGAGGGAGAAAGGGCTTCTGGGTTACAGAGTATCGTTTGTCAGCAATGATTACCATCGGGTGCTTCCTAAGGCGGCAGGTAAAACTTTAAAGCAACATCATGTAGCCGACCCTAATTGATTGAGGCTTAAGGCTCGATTTTTGTTTTGTTTGGTTTATCATACTGCAATAAAGGAAGAATTTACTTACAGATATGGCATCAACCATCTATGTGATTAACTTGCCATATAAATGTTTATTAGTGACGGTTGAATCCATAAATAAACATGGGAAGCACCCACGAGGAGCTAACCAGTAGCCACCACCCTAGCCAACAAGAATTACAATGCCAAACTCACACAGCACCTCCATTCCCCCTAGCTAGCAGCTGCTGGCAAGTGTGGAGCCAGGAATTCAAAATGCCCTGGGCTAACAAAAAATTTAATAAACTAATATGTAAACCGAAAAAAAGTTTAATAATTAATATTCAGCAAATTTGCACATAATATGTAAATGTTCAACAACAAACAAAAGAAAAGTAAAAAAACATAAAATATTGAAGTTTTATCCTATTGAAATTGTGTCTTGGCGTTGTTTTGGAGAATATAAATCATTTATTATCTCATCTGAGTTGATATCTTTAACAAATTTACCTATAAATGAGGTGGGCTAAAATTTACTAGCTAGGCTAAATTTTTACAAAATAATTTTTTTTTTACTCCACTTGCCTTCACCTGGGCTACAACCCAGGTCTTCTAATGTATAGTTCCGCCCTTAGCTGTTGGGATCACCTCACCTCATGGCTAAGTCCTTTTCCTTTTTTATTAGCCAATTGGTAAAACAAAAATAGTAGACGGGCAATTTTGTTTTCAAAAGAAAAAAGCATAGATAATAAATTTTAACATGCTTTTTTGACCTTATAGCTTTTGGACCGAGCTGGTCGACGTTATTATTATTATTATTGAAAATCCCTAGCTCGCCTAGGTTTAAAAATATTTGCTATGTTTTAAACTTTTTCAATATCAACTCACAATCAATATATCAACTCAATCAATCACCAGAAGGCAAAAAACAGACGAACACTAAAATATACGTGGAAAATCCTAAACGGGAAAAAATCATGGGAAGGAATCGAACACCATAAAACATTGTGAGGTTACAAGTAATCTTACCCTACGATTCTGAATCCCCACAAATCGCCCTAAGACTTACTTGCCGAATCAACGTTCACCACACCCGGTGCTTGACTTCTACTGCCTTGAATCTACAAGCCTTCCGTTTGCCTTCCGAAATCCACCGAAGGACTTTCTAACTTTGCTGGAATAAAGTTGTAAAATGCTTCCACGTTCCACCAGTTAATTAGCCACTCCAAGATAGCACATCATGTTCTCATAGTCAATTTGCAAACCCAAGATTAAAGAAGAACATATTTCCGGATTGGTTTTCGACACCCGCGCAATATTCCTTGACTGCCGTGTATGTCTCGGTTTTTTTCCAATAATAATAGGGAGCATGTATTTATAAGCCCAGCCTATCAAATACAAAAGATTCATTACCTAAAGACTCATCCTATCAAATACAAAAGATTTGATTTCCTTCCACTTCCTAAACAGACACTCTAGAATTAAAATAAAAAATAAATTACATCTCGATAAATATGGGATACAAGCCAATATGTGATTTGTCGTGAAATTGCCAAATAAAAGCGATCACAAAATATGGACCTTACAATCTCCCCCTTTGGCACTTCCATAACAAAACACACTAACATAGAAATACTGTCCTCCAACCTAGATAATAGGTTTTTTTTTCCATTTTTATACTCGATAAATAAAATCTTTTTGGCTCTCCAAAAAAAATAATGACGGTCTAGGAAATAATATAAGGAAAAAAAAAACACCAATATAAACTAAGTGCGATAAGAAACTAAGCACAACAAAAAAAAATAAAAATAAATCATAGCGCTTGGAATAAGATAGACAAGAAAATCAACTTAGACTTGAACATGGGACTAAGCCTCAAAAGGCAAAGTCAACAACTCCGGATGACCCAATGACATCTAGAGCGTTGATAAATTCGTGTAAGGTCTCAAGTCTGACCTCCTCACCCCAATAGCTCTTGTTTTAACTGGACCTACTTGACTCTGTTTGTTAGGCATAGGTTGAGGTTTCATTTCCTTAAATGTTAGATTCCTAACATTATCATACTCAGTATACTTGGCCCAAGATTTTTTAATATTGTCATGATTCGTTACTGTTTCAAAACGATTAACATTATTACGACTAACAAAGCTATGAGCAATAGATGGATATCCATGCAGTTCGAAGCAATTTGGTCTAATGTGCCCTTTAATATTACAGTAATGACATATAGGAAGAAATCTCACACCATTAGCTTTTCTAATATGAAGAGGCTTCGTAACAGGATTAATCCTATCAGGTTTAGGATTTACCTCTTTAGATGATGCTTCATTTACTTTATCTGCAAGTTGTTCAGATGATGAAGCTCCATGAAAGCCAAGGCCTAACTTGTCACTTGTTTGTCTTTGAGCACCAAGAATGTCTTCTAATTTCTTTGAACTTGCATTCATTCTTTTAAAAATAGCATTGGCCTTGTCAAGCTCAGTTTGCAAATTAGCTACCTTTAACTCAAGTAGTTTGTTAGATTCAAAAGAAGCATGCAAATCAATACTAAGTTTCACATTCACGCTTTTAATCTCCAAATCTCCAATAGTTCATTAAATAAAAAGTCTCTATTATTCTCAACTTGACGTTCCCCAGCTTGAGTTTCACGTACGACTCGTCACTCATCTTCACTTCACTAGATAGCTTAATGTTAGTCTTAGTCAACCTCAGACTTTCTTTAAAAAATTTATTATAGGCTTTTTGCAGACTCTCTTCCTCTTCACTTTCACTATTACTCAAATCCTCACCATTCACTCTCTCATCTCCTAATTTAGACTCACTCACATGAGGATGCACAGAAGCTCCTAAAGCCATGACTTTACTATTTTCCCAACAATTTTCTTCTTCATCAGAGTCACTATCATCTCAAGTCCTGACATTATAGGATTTATTTTTCTATTTGTTAGCACAATCTTGGGCAATATGACCAAACCCCATGCACTCGTAACATTGGGGACCCAATGATGGGCTCTCTTTCCTCTCTTTACCCTTGGAAGACCTACCATTCTTATCTTTTGAACTAGGACCAAAGGTTTTATTCTTTTTAAA
Source organism: Rhododendron simsii (assembly GCA_014282245.1). Taxonomy (NCBI): domain Eukaryota; kingdom Viridiplantae; phylum Streptophyta; class Magnoliopsida; order Ericales; family Ericaceae; genus Rhododendron; species Rhododendron simsii. The sequence goes on along the minus strand of CM024953.1, from coordinate 5,507,808 downwards.
AAAACTTTCCAAATTTTTTAACAAAAAAAGCCATTTCCTTTTGATCCAATTCGTTGTCATCACTATCTGAGACGTTGAAACTATCTTTAAAACTAGAAAAAGCCAAGGATTTTTCCTCATTTTTGTTCTTCTCTTTTTGAGGTCTGTATTGTGACAATTTTGTTTCAAAAGTTAAGAGATGGCCAACAACTTCCTCAACCTTCATGGAATCACAATTAGGCAAACATTCAAGGATTTCAACTTTAGTAATAAACCTCTCAGGTAAAGAACTTATGATTTTCTTAACAATTTTCTCTTGAGAAATAGGCTCGCCTAAGTTAAAGCTTGAATTCACAATTTCACTCAGCCTCGCATAAAAATCACCAAAGGTCTCATCGTCACTCATCCGTATCATCTCAAAATCAGTGATAATACTATGAAGTTTTTGCTGTCTCACTTGACTATTCCCCTAATGAGTGATGGATAAAATATCCCAAGCATCCTTAGCTATTTCATAAGTAGAAATACGTTGAAACTCAGTTATAGACACACAACTAAAAATAGCATTAAGGCACATGAATTATGAGTGGCTTTCAAGTGATCAGTGTTATCCCAAGACTCATCAGGCTTTCGGAGAGTTTTACCTTCCACAGTTGTGGTAGGCTCAATATAGCCATTAACAACCGAGAGCCAGACACGATTGTTCTGAGATTTCAAATAAGCCTTCATTCTGGCTTTCCAATATGCATAGTTAGAATCATCTAGGAGGGGAGGTTTGACAACAAAGTTATTAGGGGCTTTCATAATACCAAATAAGAAAAAAAAAATGAGGATCCGCTCTAGGAATAAACCCTAATATTACGAGCGACTCGCTATGATACCAATTGAAAAATCCCTACCTCGCCTAGGTTTAAAAATATTTGCTATGTTTTAAACTTTTTCAATATCAACCCACAATCAATATATCAACCCAATCAATCACTAGAAGGCAATAAACAGAAGAGCACCAAGATATACGTGGAAAGCCCTAAATGCGAAAAAACCACGGGAAGGAATCAAACACCATAAAACATTGTGTGGTTACAAGTAATCTTACCCTACGATTCTGAATCCTCACAAATCGCCCTAAGACTTACTTGCCGAATCCACGTTCACCACACCCAGTGCTTGACCGCCGCTACCTTGAATCCACAAGCCTTCCGTTTGCCTTTCGGAATCCACCGAGGGACTTTCTAACTTTGTTGGAATAAAGTTGTAAAATGCTTCCACATTCTACCTGTTAATTAGCCACTCCAAGATAGCACATCACGTTCTCACAGTCAATTTGCAAACCCAAGATTAAAGAAGAAGATATTTTTGGATTGGTTTTCGACACCCATGCAATATTCTTTGACTGCCGTGTATCTCTCGGTTTTTTTCCAATAATAATAGGAAGCATGTATTTATAAGCCCAGCCTATCAAATACAAAAGATTCATTACCTAAAGACTCATCCTATCAAATACAAAAGATTTGATTTCCTTCTACTCCTTAAACAGATACTCTAGAATTAAAAAAAAAAAAAATTACAACTCGATAAATATGGGATATTGGCGTGTATCCCATATAGAAATATTATTATTATTATTATTATTATTATTATGATTAGTTTTTTTTTTTTTTTTTGGGGGGGGGGGGGGGGGGGGGGGGGGGGGGGGGGGGGGCAGGGGCAAGGGGGTTGTGTGTGTGTGTAAACAGATTGAGAACGAACTAAAACCTAGATAGAGTGGGTGTTTTTTCTCCGAAAGAACACTACAAGAAATAATAATTTTTGCGAAGGTATTTTACCGTTGCAAATACTGACTTACCATCGCTAAAGCCCTTTTGCAACAGAATTGTGACGAGAATGAGCGGTGGCAGATGGTGGGGTGGCAAATACTTTCCGCAACGGGTTTTTACCGTGGTAATACTACTTGGGCCGGGTAAATACCGTTACAAAAATAACACAAAAAGTCAAAAATCCTATTACCGATGGCCTAGTCCCGTCACAAATGGAGTATAAAAATTTTTTAAAAAAAATTTCTAAATCATGTGAATAGCTTATCCAATGAAATCAGAAGCCGACTCATAATACCTGTTTTCGTACGGGTATGAATGATTAACCTTTTTACTTTGCTTTCAGTGTCCAAACCAGCTTACCCTTTTAATTGCTTTCTCGATGATTTCGGCAATCATATCTCTCGAAAATTTATAATATTTACTAATTTACGGTATTTTATAATTTTGAAAAGTTCGTTTGAGAGAAGTAGTTGCATTCTATCAAATATGATCAATATCGTATATAAAAGGTTTCCATGTAAGTTAACAAAATCATAGTTAACTTTTTGAGAGGTCTAAAATGATGAAACTGTCATTCGGCGTCGGACGGGGAGGTAACATTTAATTAGGTTCTTGGGGGCAATTTATGAAAAATTAACGGGTCAAATGAGTTAAAGACTAAAAAAAATCCTTGGTATTCTACCTAAATTTTCCAAACCACACCTACCACGACTAGTGCATGTATGCGAGAAATTATTTTTGCAGATTTAGAAATTTTAAATTGTTAGAATCAATTTTGTGCATTTATCAAAAATTCTAGATAAAAGAATTTTAGATTTTACAAATTCTGAAAAGCTAAAAAAAATGAAATTCTGAAAATCTCAAATTGAATTTGGGTAGCTTTTAGACTTTGACTTCAAATGAAAGCAAATGGAAGTTTTGAAGGAGTCGTTATTGACTACGAAGACCAGAAATCTAAATCTGTTTAAATGAGTGATAGACTACTCTAGAGAATTGAATAGACATTGATATTGAGAAAAACTTATTCACGGAGCTCCGTGAATAAGTTTTTACAAAGGTGAATCGCGTGCAAGGGCGGAACCAAGAATGGATTCTGCCCTAGGCTGTCCCAAAATTTTTTTTGGTGGGTAAAACAGTGTATATAATATGCATATGGGTAACCTCTATGAAATAACGCTTGTAATTTATTCATACACCACGCGAATTTCTAGCACAATCACCATCATACCCTTGATCTCGCATATTGTGAATGTCCAGCAAATCTGGACATTCAGATATCTATTTCTTAAGAGTTAATGCAATGGTATTTTTAACATGCATAATATGAAGAAAAAAACGCTCCCATAAAAATCCGTAGACATTAACAAATATCAAAAAACGCTCCAAATTTTTTTGATGTTCCATTATAATTTAAATCTAAAAAAGTAAAATTGTAAGAACCAATATCTTAAAACTTAAGCATACCAGCCAGTGTTCTACATCAACGAAATCAATAAAAATCTAAGTACATCGACTAGTGCTTTGCATTTAACAATATATATATAAGAGCAAATCTAAGCACACCAGCCGATTTAACTAGATTTTTATGAAATTTCTTGAATCGATTTAATTGGGTTTTTAGCTTTCAATAATCAACAAGAACCATCCCTGGCCTTGATGGTGGTAGATGGAGAGAACGACAGAGAATGCAAGAAAAGAAAGAACGTAGGAGAAAGGGAGAGAACGTATGTTAACAGGGAGGCTGAGAAGGCTGGGCTAAAATTATAAATATAATTTTTTTTTTTTTTGGTTTTCCAGAAAACCACATGGGCTATAGCCCAATACAGCCTGCATGTGGTTCTGCCATTGATCGCGTGCATCCGTTTCGGCTTTGAATGGTCTAGGGAAAATGTATAGGATCCGAGTCCGTTGAATGGGAGGCTCGATTTTTGTTTTGTTTGATTTATCATACTGCAATGAAGGAGGAATTTACTAACAGATATGGCATCAACAGTCTCTGTGATTAACTTGCCATATGAATGTTTATTGGATACGATTGAATCCGTAAATAAGCCTAGGAAGCACCCACGAGGAGCTAGCCACCACCCCTAGCCAACAAGAATTACAATACCAAACTCACACAACATCTCCTTTCCCCCTTGCTAGCAGCTATTGGGATCACCTTACTTCATGCGTAAGTGAGTGAAACGACTGTGGAATGTTTTTTTTTACGTAGGAATTAGTCAGAGTTGTGCGTAAACTGGCCAAGGACAACCTACATTTCAATAAAGAAATGGTAGAAAGTAAAACAAACAAAACAGTAGAAGCAAGTCACTGCTAACAAATTAAACACTTAAAGTCTAACGTGACGCAGAGCTGAATTTTGTTCCCAATTTGACGCTTAATTTACGAAGTACTATTATTCTACTTCTTATTCATGACCACACCCTAGAGATAGGTGTTCATCTCCGAGTGTGCATCTGTCACCGCCGGACACCCTGAGTTATCAAAACACAGAACGAAAAAAAAAAAAAACTAGAACTATTCCCTAATGCCCTATTCGGTATTGTCGAAACTAACTTGGGCAATATATGATTTTTTTACTCCCTCCGTCCCTTTTTAAGTGTCCTACTTCGTAACTCCAACTTATTAAAAAGACATCATCATTATACCTTTTATATCAACTTTTTCCTTCACTTTCCCTACTTACCAATCATCATACACTTTTACTCACTAACTTTTCAAAATGGAATTTACTTTTAGCGACAAAATAGATAATACACCAACTTTTACCCACTAATTTTACAAAATGAACACTTAATAAGGGACAGCCCAAAATGGAATATTGAATCCTAAATAAGGGACGAAGGGAGTATTTTTAATTTTCACATTCGAAGGGATAGGAGTGTTCTGTTTCTCTTGTCTACTGCTATATTGTCTCGACACATTTCTCTCTAATGTACAATTTCATAGCAAAAGAAGATGAAAATGATCCTAGAAACAAGAGACACATGTTGCTAGTAATCTTGCTTCCAGCCGCAGCCACATTTACACTTCTACTAGTTTCTGCGACGTGGTATCTGCATAAGAGAGCATGCAGAAACAAAGGTAAGTTCCTTCCAGTAGTGAAAATTTTGTTCCTAAATCATTTCCCTTAACCCTTTTAACATCTTTCTTCGAATTTCCACATGTTCTTTTTATTGGTTACAGGACGGATGCACGACAAAAGAGAATCGCAATCTTTATTCAGAACTACTATGGCATCTCCTGGAAATGCAAATGTTCCTAATTTGCTAGTATTTAGTTTCACTGACCTAGTAGAAGCTACCAATAATTTTTCTTTTGAAAATAAGCTCGGGGAGGGTGGATACGGACCTGTTTACAAGGTAAAATTATTTTTCTTCAAATAAATCAAGAAAACAAAACTAAATAAGTGGTGTTTGTTTTGCCTGCAGGGTATATTATGTAATGGACAAGAAATAGCAGTAAAGAGACTCTCAAGGACTTCTACACAAGGATTTGAAGAGTTCAAGAATGAGGTCATGCTTACTGCTAAACTACAGCATGTAAATCTTGTAAGAGTTCAGGGATTTTGCACTGAAAAAGAAGAACAAATGTTGATCTACGAATACATGCCAAACAAAAGCCTGGATCATTTTATCTATGGTTAGCAATCCTTAATGCCTCTAACATAATCGTGAACCATAATTGAGTGTGGTTTTAACATGAGGTGTCCCTAAGTTTTAACTATCCAAATCTCTTTCACGTAGATCCAATGAGGAGATCAGTTTTAGATTGGGGAAAACGAGTTCAAATCATTGAAGGGGTTACTCAGGGGCTCTTGTACCTCCAAGAGTACTCAAGATTGACAATAATTCATAGGGATTTGAAAGCGAGCAACATTTTGTTAGACAACGAGATGAAGCCCAAGATCGCGGACTTTGGCATGGCTAGAATTTTCCAGAAAGATGAATTCGAAGGTAACACTGACCGGATTGTTGGAACATAGTAAGTGGCATATTTGTTACAATACACACTACCTAATGTATTCTAGTCTCAAATGGTACTCATCTAATTATCTCTTTTTGTTCACTTATGCAATATTGCAGTGGTTATGTACCTCCTGAATATGTAAAACGTGGCATATACTCCACTAAATCAGATGTTTATAGCTTCGGAGTTCTTCTTTTACAAATCATTAGCGGAAAGCGGAATAATTGTTCACATGGCCTTCATGAAGACTTCAACCTCCTAGACTATGTAAGTAATTCTTAAAATTGTGACATGAATATTGCGAATTGATTTCCTTCCGGTGAACTCTAAAGATGCACTGCATCAAAATACTTCAGGCATATGATTTGTGGAAGTCTGGGAAAGGCATGGAGTTCATGGATCCATCGCTAGACGATATAAATTCGTCCTGTAAATTAGTGAGATGCATGCAAATAGCTTTGCTATGTGTCCAAGAAAATCCGGCTGATAGACCCTCCATGTTGGAACTCTCGGCGATGCTGAAAAATGAAAATGCCGCCATGAACACCCCCAAAAGGCCTGCTTTTTCTACGAGAAGAGATGAAGATGAAGTTCCAGTTCAAAAGTCTACATCTGAACAAGAAATTTGGTCAGTTGGTGATGTATCCTTTACCCAAACAGTAGCACGATGAATGTTTATTCTCCTCCTTTTTCTCATGAGACTAGAATAGCCCCAGTAACAGTTCATTTTTCCATTAAGATTTTAGTTTTGCTGGGACATTTTTGTGAAATTTGAATAAATATGGTTACTCCTATTCCCCTGTCTATTTTGTCAGAAATAGAACTCGTGTTGCTTCAATTTCTTAGTGGGTGAATAAGATTTTGCTCTGGCATAAGCATTGCTCACAAGCAGGTTGCATAATAAACACCATGTCTAAAGAAAATAAGAGAAAAATTCAGTGCTCGAGCTGCTACATATAGTTCATCAAAGTTTCAAGAACGACACATGAGCTAGCCATCTGCAATGTTGTTACTCTGGAAATTTTTGTCATTATTCTTTGGCCAGGTATAGCAATCACAATGATTGTATGCATCGAAAACCGGGCAAGCAATTAGGAATTTGAACCAAACTCATCATAATTGGGCTCCCCTCAAATGAGCGGTGGGTTTGGACCCCATCCATCTTTCTCAGCCCACAAAATTATGAAAAAGTCAAATCTGTTCAAATGAGTGATAGACTACTTTGGAGAATTGAATAGACATCGATATTGAGCAGTGGCGGCTCCAGGAATTTGTGATAGGGTGTTCAAAAATTACCTTAACTCTACTAGCTGATGTATCAACCAATCATATATGTGCAAAACTTCATGTATTAATATAAATAGTGTAGACAAAAAAACATGACTTATTTTAAGAAAATTAACTAAGAGGCAAACCGAGAACTTAAGAATATGTAACATATTTTTGAACAAAAAAATCAATTTTTTTTAGTTGTTGTATTGCGTAGTCAATAGCGTTTCGAGAATGGAGGGACTTAAATTTTAGAGTTATTCTAGGCGAGTGATCATATTTTTTGCCAATATTTAATCGGTGTATTAATCTACTAAAACCATTTTGAATTGAAAGAAATTGTAGAGAGTATGTTGAGGCCGACCTTTGTCAAAAATATATTGTTCATTAGGATGCCTTGATGAGATTTTCTATCTTAATCTTAAATTCGAAGGAATATTATTCAAGCTAACGGGAAATGTATGTTATTGAATTTTTTAAAGCTTTGTCTTTAATTCTATAAGCTAACTAGATAAATAATAATAATAAATAGTTTTTGTTACGAATGCAAAATTAACACATTAAGACCATCGAAAATAGGAAGGGAGAGAGAACACATGCATAATACTTAAACCACTAGATTCTTTTTTTTCTCTTTCTTTTTTTCAATTAGGATTGTGAGTTTTATTCGAGATAAAGTGTTATGTGTTCAACTATGAATTATTTGGATTGATGGAATGTAATTGAGTTGTGATTGAGTATTCAATTGCTTGAGTTGGGTGTTCAATTATTTTTGGGTTAGGTGTTCAAGACTATGATTATTAGAATTGGGTGTTCATGGTATTTAAGTTGGGTGTTCAAAGAGAGGTTAGCACATAATTTTTACATGTATTTTAAGCAAAAAAAATTTGTTTGGGTGTTCATGTGACCATGGAAGGGTGAAGGTAGAGCCGCCTCTGATATTGAGAAAAACTTATTCACGAAGCTCCGTGAATAAGTTTTTGCAAAGGGGAATCGCACATGTCCGTTTCAGTTTTGGATGGTCCGGGGAAAATGTACATGATCCAAATATGTTGGTTGGGGCTTAAGGCTCAATTTTTGTTTTGTTTTTTTTTTTTTTATAGGCAACAAAATTTTTATTTTGTTTGGTTTATCATACTACAGGCAAGGAAGAATTTACTATCAGATATGACATCATACTCTGTGATTAACTTGCCATATGAATGTTTATTAGTGACGGTTGAATCCGTAAATAAGCCTAGGAAGCACCCACGAGGAGCTAGCCACCACCCCTAGCCAACAACAAGTACAATGCCAAACTCACGCAGCATCTCCATTCCCCCTTGCTAGTAGCTGTTGGGATCACCTCACCTCAGGTGTAAGTGTGTGAAACAACTGTGAGAGGAGTTGTACGTAGGAATTAGTCCGAGTTGTGCAGAAGCTGGCCCGGGACACCCTGCATTATAATAAAGAAATGGCAAAAAGCAAAACAAAATAGTAGAAGCAGGTCACTGCTAACAAATTAAACACTTAAAGTCTAACATGACGCAGAACTGAATCTTGTTCGCAATTTGACGCTTCATTGACGAAGTACTATTATTCTACTTCTTATTCATAACTACACCCTAAAGATAGGTGTTCATTTCCAGTGTGCATCCGTCACTGCCGGACACCCTAGGTTATCAAACCATTGAACGAAACAAAAAAAAAAAAAAAAGAATTATTCCCTAATGCCTTTTAAATATAAAATATGTACTTGCCCCTTAAACTATTCAATTTTTTATTTTTTTAACTTCATCCTTTAACTATTAATTGCACACACTTAACCCTTCAACTAACCAATTTGAACTTACCAAGGCCAATTCTCAGTTTCCATCCATTTCTTGGACGGAAACCCTTACGTTGGATGGAAAACCATTGACCCAAGATAGAAAAATAGATTGCTAATCTCTTCCAAACGAAGATAAATCCACAAGATTTACGGCCGAGAATGAAAAACTCGCTTGGAACCAGACCTTCCACAACCTAAAACCAGCGTGATATATGCGGCTAAGAATGAAAAACTCGCCTTTACGCGCCACGATCAAACGACCGGCGAGAACTCTGTGCTACTGCGATTGAGATGGGTCTTGCACCGATCTCCTCGTTTTGACGAGACGCACAAGACTCGGGTACCCAAAATATTTTTGGATCATATTTGGCGATTTGCAATTTCTGAATAGAACCGACAATGTGACGGGAAAAGTTTTGGTCTTCTTCCCCGCTGGATCACTACAAGAAATCTTGGCTTTCCTAGCATTTTATATATAAACACCGGCAAAAGTGAAAAAAACGCAGGCAAAAGTCTTCCCGGCGTTTTTAGTGAACGCCACGACTGCCCATGTCGGGAATAGTCCCCGGCATTTTTATTACTATTGCCGACGTTTAAAAAAACCCCGGAAAAAGTCCAAGGCTGGCGCCTTTTCCAGATTCCGGCAGAGATTTACCGGCATTTACAAAAACGCCGGAAAAAGGCGAAGGTCGTGACTTTTTTTCCCGGGGTTTACAAGAATGCTGCTTGATATCGAAACAACAAAACTTTAGAATCCATATACTAGCAAAAAGAAACAATAATTCATACTTTTGCAATCTAAATTCATGTTCATATGTAACCATACTCAATAAAAAACAATCAAGGGAAAAAAAGACAAGCAAGTCAAAGAAAATAAACACTAAGTCCCCAAAATAAACAGTGCCCCGCGCCCCTTTATCAAACACATTCTCCCGATCATCTTTTTCTCAAGCATCTGCAAATAAAGAAGCAATATTAGTTGAAAACTGGAGAATAAATAATATGAAAGCAACAAAGAATGAAACTATGAAATAGGGTATTGCAATAGGTACTTACATCCAACCACTAAAGCAGTTCGTCACCTAGCATTGTAGAAGAGTTCGATGTAACCTTCTATTGAAACAAGAAAATAAACAAATAAATGTTGCGGTACCAAAGCAAAGAATTTACTTCCTTATTTTGTAGAGATGTACCACAATTCATTTTATTGACATAGTTCAACCATAGATGCTACTTTGACGCAGCCTTTGTGACGCATTCATTGAAGTACCAATGCGTCTTATATTGACCACAGTGCAATTGACACAGCAAGCAGCCAAAAGCTATTAAACAATGGAAATCCAACAAGGAGAGTCAAACAATAAAAGTTAAAGATTGGCGAGCCAACACATACTCTTGAGAACCGGCCAACACAACTTTGTAGAGTTGGCTTGCATTTGCTTCAAGGCCTTGCAGAATGTAGTCCCAAGTAAATTCTAGTCCTCTAGCGCCAACCCATAGAGGTGACAAACGATTCAGAACAGAGTCCGCAAAAGCCCAACCAGCCAAAAGGAAAATGGTACCATATGGTCAAGAAAGATTGAAATGTATAGAAACCATTTCAAGCATACAAAAGAACTATAGTATGGATTTCCTTAAAATATTTCGAACTCTAATTCCACTACTAGCCTAGCAAAGTATCCAGAATGAGAATGCAACTTAAACGAGGATATGTTACATGAAATCTCAAAGAAAGTACTCTTTATAGGTCATAAAAGTTCGTAACTACTACCAACATAAGTACTAGATAACCTACCAACGTTAGTACTCTTTCAAGGAGTTCCGAGATTGATACAACTTAGTGGGGGTCCAAAGCTGGAAATGTAAGCACCCTAATAGCCACAAATCTGTCCACAATAGGTGGAAATATGCAATTGGTTGCATGATTTCGGTGGACAAATTAGCAAATATCCGATGCAAGGAAAATATCAGATATGCTAGCTCCTTTGGTCTGAAAACAGCTAAACAACAATGTTGAATATATATCAAAGCACTACATCAAACACAATTTAAAGGTTTGTTGCATGATTTTGGTGGACAAATAAGCAAACATCTGAAGCACTTCATGGAAAAGGTGAAAACGACAAGGAGTCCGGTTATCAAGGAAGCTACCAACACATTGTGCAGAATGGAAAATTTCACTGTTCAGCCCCAGACAGAGAGAGAGAGAGATGGTTGTTACTAGTAGTAGTCTTCAAAAACTCAAGCAGAATATACACACTATCAGCAATATACAAAATAAAAGAGCTCCAAGATGAACAAATCATATAGTTTCTCAGAATTTGAGAATAACTCTATCTGCAATCAAACAAAATACAAAAGCTCAAGATGATTTCCATTCAAGCAACCATGGAAGAAAGACGAAAACAATCCTGGCTGCACATATTATACCTTAAAGCCACCAGCAGTGCCGGCATTTATGATAAGGTCTGGTTGCAACATGAGGATAGAAGCATAGGTCACAAGAGATGCTGAAATCGAGCCTACGCTATCAACTCCTGAAAAGGTTCAAGGACTCAGCAACACGCAATCCATCCTAAGCTTTCCAGACACACATGCATCAATCATCAGTCATCACAAATGCGTAGGCCCATTCATAAAGTTCTTTTCCGTATATCCCTTTTTTTCTTGGGTAAAATACAAAACAATTGCTAGGTAGAGACATCTTTGACAATATCTGATCGAAACTACACATAAATGCACCAAAATTAGCTGAAGTTTAAAAATTGCTTGGATTAGCTAGAGGGAAATATGCTAAATTATGTGGGTTAGTCAATCAGTGTTGCATCAACCTAGACAAAAGTCACCAGCACTCATACTTGTCACCCAGGGAGTACTGAATTCAGTTGCACATAAAGACCAGCTGGAAAAAGGCCTTAGTAGCAGAATCAGCAGTCTATCAAAACTCACTAAGAATGTATTAGAAAGTGTGCACACAATTGCCAAAGCACATAATCATCATTGCAATGAAACGAAAAAATCAAACAAACTTTGGAACCAATACCCACCCAAAATTGCATCCTTTCTAGGCCAGTTATATTGATATTCAGGTCTTTGTAAGTACCACAGTAGCGAACCCAAGGAACCCCCATTGGGAACTTGCAAGTTAACAAATCAAAACCCGAACCAAGTAAGAGAATATAGTACCCGAAAGCAGCAGTGAAGCAAGTTCACTTCAAATGCCAAAAGGAAGAGAGAAAAAAACCCCGAGATAGTTGAAACTTGGAAAACACTATTTGTAATGTTTGATCCCCTGTGATACAACATGCAATTGACAAAACACAAAACTATATCAAACAAAATAGAAACCAATTTTTAACATAACATTGACGCATTTTAAATCAATGTCAAGATTTTATAATTAAGTGAAAACATATTGGATACTTGTTATGTCCACATTCAAGGTAGGTTCACATAAATTTGTCTCCATTATAGAGGGCAATCAAGAACCGGAAAACTGTCCTGCTTCATAATTTTAGTTCTCCTAGGACCATTTCCTTAATCATGATCACTATGCATTTGCTATTTATGTACCTGTCATAAAAGCACATAACTCTGCTGCCTATGAAATCAAAAACTCTACAATCACACTCTTACACACACACACTCACTCTGGCCCCACACATTGAAAGTGAGGTGTGTGTGGATCCCACATATGGTTTCTTTCTCGTATCTCACAAGTAGCAATATATACACTCATAAAACATATTTCTATGATGAATATGAAAATACATGTGATTGGACCCTGCTAGACACAAATCATGCAACCGCCACCGGAAGTCTCAACTCTCAAGGGTGACTGCACAAAATAGGAACTAAACCATCGTATCACGTAAGATCAACAATTCAACTTACAAAAATAGCAACACTAGCTTCATTAAAAATTCAACTTACAATAAAAATTCAGCAATATCAAATCATCCCACATAATTCTCAACATTCTAGACTAAAGTTTCAGCAATTGAACACCTTACTCAGCAAATAAAATTAAGTTTTCCATGCTTAATCACCAAATTTCAGAACCTAATCACAGTTCCAGCACTTATATACAGTTTCAGGTTCTAATAATACAATTTCAGAAATAGTGAAGTGATAACGAGTTACCCATGTAACAAATTGATAAGGGTAAGATCAGTTTCATAAACATCAACTACCTTGATTCATTCCAGTATAGAACCTCTGAGTCATTGTTGGGGTGAGTGATACAAAAAATTATAGTCTCACAGATAAACAATTACTCAAGCTGTCCTAGAAAATTATGAAATGATAACACACAAACACATCACCCTAAACATATATCACCAATTCAACTTACAAATTTGGAATTTTTGTAATTTTGCCGATATTCTAAAGAACCCTGAACTACATATGAATCATACTAAACTAATCCCAAAAGCTAGCATTTTAACTCTAGGGACATGGAATGAAAGACGCCTTGTGTTTATAGAATGAACATAAACCAGTGCCTAGAGTTAAATTTCGATTTGTATCTCCACAGTGACCAGGGAAATTGATACCATGGAGTTAGATTTCCACACAAAAAGGATATTTATGCAAGGAATTAACAAAATCAACAAAGGGCTTTACTAGTTCCTACAACCAAACCCTCCTTCCCCACGGGCCACGACACCCTCCCTCCCTGAATCGACTGCCCTAACCAAAATCTCACACCGACTAACAAAACCCAAACCCGATGCAGAAAAATCAGAGATCTAGAGGCATCGGGAGAGAAAGATAAATGAGCAGAGAGAGACTAGCAGTAAGGGTAGCCCGAAATTAGAAAGAGAGAGAGAGCGAGAGGTAAACCCTAAATCAGTACGGTTTTACCCAATATTTTTAAAAAAAAATCACTAAATTAACACCTCCTTTATCCATCAACCTAAGATCGTAGAAAAGAACTGAAAAACGGAATAGAAAAGTAGAAGTTGGGAGTTGCCGTCCAACTTTCGAAAGTTTTGGAAGTCGTCGTCCAACTTTCGAAAGTATGGGGAGTCGCCGATCGAAGAAAAACATCAAAAGCAAAGGGAGAAAGAGGACGACGAAGAGCAGAAGAGAGAAACTTACCAGGAGAGAGAGATCGGACGGCAACAGCATTAGAGAAGCGGAGCTAGGTCTTTCTTGGTACGTGTGGGCTACCATAGCCCCGCTGGATCGGAGCGGCCGAAAAAAATAACGTTTTAATTTGAAAAATTGAAGAAGTGAAGAGCCGCCACCTGGATTTGAGGTTCGCTGTCCGAGAATATTTTGAGGTTCCCCTCTCGCCCAACATGAAGTCGGTCTCTACTCAACCTTTGTGGGATTTATTAAAAATATTTTGTTTCACATAAACATTTAGCACGTCTCCACAAATATGACAAGAAAGTGCATACGTGTGCTAGTGTACAATGCACGATGATGGAATGATAAATGAGGGAGAATTGCATAAATGACAAACTATCACTGAGAACACTCCCGAGCACTCGGAACTGCACTCCTGAGCGCTCAGAAGCTCTGCTGAGCCACCCTGCAAACCTTGGTTAGAACAAATGCAATATGATACTTAAAACAGTAACGCAAAAGCTATTTAAACATGAATATGCTCAGCAGAGGGTTTAATGGCTAAGAACAAGTTCTAGCCATCCAAATCGTGCCTCCTTGCTACTGGAAAATGAAAATGACCAGGTTCTAAAAGGACCAGTTTACACCCAGTGTTCAGAAACTTACATAAATAGCAACATAGAGAGAAAAATAAGCTGCAACAAATTAACAACACTCCTGAGCGCTCAGGAGCACTCTTGAGCGCTCAGGAGCACTCCTGAGCGCTTAGAAGTGATTCCAGAACACTGAAAAACTTTTTATATCCTCTTGCTCTTGTTGTTAAACCAAGATCAAGTAGCTCACCACTAGTATGAGAAATTGGTATAAGCCACTGATCTCCCTCATATAGGAAAAACCAGAGGGCTTAGGTACAAAAATAAAATTTTATACCTTTTGGTCAAGCTTGAACTTCACTTCTTGATGGGTTTGAGGACTGTAATGAGGCTGGAAAACAATAGAAAAATGAAGTCTAAGACCTCATTTGCTTTTGTGATTTTTGGATTTTTCTTGAAAACTATTTGAAAGTGAAAGTTGGGAAATATTTGTGTTGAAAAATATTTGAGAGTGTTTGAATAGAGTTTTCTGCAAATAAAGGAGTGAAAGGGAGAAATTTTTGTGGTCTTTGTGTGTAGAATGAGAAGGGTATTTATAGGGGAGGAGAAAATGTGTTTGAAATTTGAAAATAAAATGAAAATGAAATGGAAATTGGTTTTGGGGGGAAACATGTGATGATAATATTCCTGTTGGCTCAGGCAGGCTTCTGGTACCTGCAGGTTGAACTGCAGGTTTGAAAATCTGAAAAGAAACGTGGTCAAAGGTCAAGCTCATCACCCATTGGCCTGTCAGTACTCCCGAGCGCTCAAAAGTGGCACTCTCGAGCGCTCAGGAGTGGTCCCAAGCGCTCTGGACTGGTTGCCCAATTTCAGAAGGGCGCCACGGACACTCCCGAACTCGGTTTTGGGTGTTTTTCGAAGCGTTGGAAAGCTCGTTGAGTCCTCTTTCTAACCCAGTTGGTTTCATTCAAAGTTATTTTATATGCTAAAATGTGTGCCTATTTTACCCTCAGGGTGTCCGAAAAAATGACGGTTTTGGTTTGTAAAAGACCAAGAGGCATCGTTCAAACTTTAGCCAAGTCTTGTTTTGATTCCGTTTCATCATTGGGGAGCCTCAAGGCCACAAACTAAGGATAAATAATAGGTCCAAATTAAGGTGTCTACAGTACGCAGCAGCGGCGTGACAAATGAGAACAAGAAAGGGGGAAACTTTTGGCTTTAGGGTTTAAGACCAATGAAACTACGTAGTTTCATGTTACCTTTGGAAAAAGTAAAAAAAAGAGGGAAAAACTATCCCCCAGATTTTATTTGTCCGCGCGGTCGGCTCCGGCACATGGACTCTAAACGGGATTTGTGTTAAATGCTGGGAATAAAGTGCCGGGTAAAGTCCTTTTTGTTGTAGTGGACTAGCATGGGTTTAACACCCCGCACGTGGATCTCAGTTTCACTCAGGCGCTAACAACCAACGGCGCGTGTGACCATCACAGTAATCCGTTCACAAAAGGGAAAACGGATTCGAGATCGCCTGGTCACAGGCTAGCTAAATGTGATCAAAACAATTTTTCGATCAGATATCCGAATCTGTAATTTCTGAACAAAAGCTCCGGAAACGAACAGAAACTCAAGAAAATGGTGTTTGTGCTTTGGTTTACCTCTGCAGCTCTGATACCAACAATTTCAATACTAAGATTTTGGCTGGTTAATGTCACCAATTGGGATTTCAACCCTGGAATTTTTCTTCCACCTTAGCAATCTGTTTTTCCTTCTTAGGTCAATGGTTTTCTATCCATCCTAACGACTTTCCATGCAAGAGATGGATGGAAAGTGAGAATTGGCGATAGTAAGTTCAGATTGGTTAGTTAAGGGGTTAAGTGTGTGCAATTAATAGTTAAAGGATGAAGTAAACAAAATCGAAATAGTTTAAGGGACAGATACATATTTTACCCTATTGTCAAAACTAATATGGGCAACATATGATTTTTTTTTTTCCACATTGGAAGGAATAGGAGGGTTCTGTTTCTCTTGTCTACTGGTATATTGTCTCCTCACATTTCTCTCTCTAATGTACAATTTCATAGCACATGCAAGAAGATGAGAATGATCATAGAAACAAGAGACACCTGTTGCTAGTAATCTTTTTGCTTCCAACCCTAGCTACAGTTACCTTTGTACTAGTTTCTGCAACGTGGTATCTGCATAAGAGAGCACGAAGAAACAAAGGTAAGTTCCTTCCAATTGTGAAAATTTTGTTCCAAAATAATTTCCCTTCACCCTTTTAACGTCTTTCTTCGATTTTCCACATGTTCTTTTTATTGGTTACAAGATGGATGGACGATGAAAAAGAATCGCAATCTTTATTCAGAACTATTATGGCATCTCCTGGAAATGCAAATGCTCCTAATTTGTTAGTATTTAGTCTCACTAACCTTGAAGAAGCTACCAATAATTTTTCATTTGAAAATAAGGTTGGAGAGGGTGGATAGGGACCTGTTTACATGGTAAAATTATTCTTCTTCGAATAAATCGAGAAAACAAAACTAAATAAGCGATTGTTTTGCCTTCAAGGTATAGTACGTAATGGACAAGAAATAGCAGTAAAGAGACTCTCAACCAGTTATACACAAGCATTTGAAGAGTTCAAGAATGAGGTCATGCTTACTGCTAAACTGCAGCATGTAAATCTTGTAAGAGTTCTTGGATTTTGCATCGAAAAAGAAGAACAAATTTTAGATCTATGAATACATGCTGAACAAAAGCCTGGATCATTTAATTTTGTCCATGGTTAGCAATCTTTAATGCCTCTAAAATAATCGTGAACCATAATTGAGTGTGGTTTTAACATGAGGTGTCACCTAAGTTTTAACTATCTAAATCTCTTTCGCATAGATCCAATGAGGAGATCACTTTTAGATTGGGAAAAATGAGTTCAAATCATTGAAGGGGTTACTCAGGGGCCCTTGTACCTCCAAGAGTACTCAAGATTGGCAATAATTCATAGGGATTTGAAACTGCCATGCTCTTGGTTTTCAACATAAATAATAATCATTTTGAATAAATAAAATCATTACTAAAGTACCGATAATACCCAAATGACATATCTTTCCTATTCTCAAAGTTAAATTCAACAATTACAATTCTAGCTCGAGGCCTCAATTTATCAAAATACCAAAATAGAATTACAGGTTAAAATATTCATTGTTCCAAATACTTTTATACCTTCGAAAGACATGATCAACAAGCACGACAAGCACGCCATGCCAACTTCATTGCTTTGTACCTAAAAATGATAGGTTGAGTTACACTAACCCAGTAGAGAAGTCTATAGTCATATTCTATGAATATGCGATGAAACATGCACCAAGAATGAATGAGATTTCAACAAGCGAAAATGAGATACAAAGGGTTACCACAATAACAAACGGACTAAGACGGCAGGATTCTGGACGTCTTGAAGGTAACCCTAACCATTCATATATCAACTAAAAGTAACATTTAAACTCACATCAATCTAAACAACCTATGATAATTTCTCAACCATTTAATGACCCCTTGAATGAATGTCACAATTTACTTCCTCATTTCATACCATTCGCCATCAAGTCTCTTTTCATAAAACTTTCCTTTTTGATTTCCAAGATAATTTAGAGAAAACTTAAGACCATATGGGTCAACCTCCGTTGATTCGAGCTTAAGTGCCGGATTTCATTGATTTGTGTCTAAACACCAGATCCGTTGATTCGCTCAAGAATACTAGAGGATTTTGATAAAAATCCTCTTTTCAAAACTCACATTTCTTTATTTAATAAACCTTGAAAGAATCAACTGTTTATTTTCTTTTTCAACAGTCACAATATCAGGCAACAAACAGTCCAAACAACAACATAAACTACGTCAATCATAATTTCCTTCACTATGCGAGACATTCAACTGTATTACCACACTTTGCGTTACAGTGAAATCTCTTCACTTGGTCTCCACATTACCACACCTTGCATTGCGGGTCCTCTAGAGTCTCCGCATTATCACATCTTGTATTGCGCGACCCTCTATTCAAATTCTCAACTCACACATACATACATGCATTATCAATCCTTATACAAGCAAGCAACATCCCCTAATTCACATTCTTTCAATCATCATCATACAAGGCAATAGAAACTTTGTAAACATATATATCACATTGTACATTGACTACTACACACGCTCACGTCGTTCCTCTAAGTCCATCACGGCGTCCTTCGTCACGTACCAAACCCACATGACTATACGATGCACCACCCTTTAGGTTCTAAACAAGAATCTTATAGAACGAATGCCAAAAGAATTTAAAAGGTTCCATGGAACGAATCACGAGGGTATAGGGTACCCTAGCTACTTTAATCCGGAACTCTAGGCAAGCCCCTATCAACCAACTAAGCATTCTACAATATCCCTTATAACCTACGTACTCGATAACCTCTCTACTATATGTTTTTCAATCCACCAATCACCATATCGTGCCGTAGCACCTAACATGGCTACCTTAACCATCCTAACATGCAATAGTGATTCCCAAGTACTATCAATCGCATAAGAAGCCTTTCAATCAAGTTATAACCGATTAAGTTACAGTTCTTTCTTTAGTAACGGAAGACCAACGAGACGAGGGTAACTTAGATTAACCAGTGGTATTCAATTGAATATGCTTGAAATAGGTTAGGAGGTGTCCAAAGGGTTTAGAAGTGTTCAGGGCTCAATACGGTCGAGGAAACACAAAACAACAAAGTTACTGTCCAGAGAAGAGGGGGATCGATCCCCCCTACACCAGGGATCGATCATTAGCGTTGTTGGTCCATGGATGAAAATGGGGGATCGATCCCCCATGCACGGGGATCGATCCCTACGCGATTTTGGGCGATTTTCTACAGATTTTGACAGCTTTTCAAGGAGACCAAGTATCGCGCCCTCGATTTTTAACATAATAATAATAAAGGATTTCCATAAATAAAGCCTCACAATATTCCATACGATATCCCAAAATGATACGATGTTTCCATTTCCATAATTTCATTTCAATATCCAACGTCCCCAAAATATTACACCATCGGCTCCGAGGCCCCAAATTAACATAAGTACAACGTATTTTAAGAAAGTTAAAAGTTTACAATATTCCAAATCAAAAGATTTATAAATAAAGTTCCAAATACATCTTCTAAATTGGAATTTTCAAAGATGGATAAGTAACTTCTCGATGTTAGCATTCAAAATGTGTCCACGACCAAGCATTCAATCGTGCTGGCAATTGCCCTGAATTAGTACCTGAAAATGATGGAGGGTCTGAGCTTCACTAGCTCAATAGGAAATTCTATTCTAACATTATATGCAAAAGAAATGTGAGAACAATCAAAGGATAGGAACATAAACAAGGACGATATGGTAATCAACACTCTTGGCTCAATAACCGCGAAACAACAACTTAACGATCACCGTTTAACTCACACTAGAACCATTTCCACCTTTTATGTGTCCAACACCATCTCATCATATGTGTCTTGAGCTGAAGCTCCTACTAGGCTAATTATGAGACCCCGATATCCCCTGCCAAGCACCCACCTAGAAGGTTGGGCCTTGAGTATTCAATATGAGCATTCGCCCCTGTTGGGCTAATTATGGGACCCCGATATCCCCTGCCAGGTACCCACCCGTCGATGGGCCCCGAATGTTCTCGTTGTGTCGATAAGTGTCCAAGAATTCCGTACTCACATAAGGTGTCATTTTGATTCAATTAAAGTCCATATAGAAATCAACGTCCAATTATACCAAACAAGGGGCCGAGGGATGAAAAGATACTCCATGAACTCAACGGGTACGATTAACAACATTATGGAGTGATTTAGAAGTGATTAGAACAAGTTAGAAGTGTCCGGGGGTCAAAACAAAGAAGTATGGAACAAAAGCTGAAAGTTGTCCATTATGATCTGGTATCAATACGGCAAAACGTCGTATCGATACGGAATGCAAATTTGAAATTCTGAAGCTACGGTTTTGAAATGGTATCGATACAGCAAAATATCGTATCGATACGGAGACGTTACGAGCAGATTTTCAAGGTTTCAACCACCACATTCACAACAACAACCATAGGCACGGATTCAAAGCTAGAAAACACATCTTTTACGTATATTGAGAGGTAGAATCCCTACCTCGAAGTCTAAGCACGAAACCCAAGAGTTACGAGCCCTAGCTTCCGAAAACCTTGATCCAAATGAAATATGACTCCTCCGAGCTCAAACCAACGCGATACGGACACTATACGCATAGAGGGTGAAGGATTGAAGGTTATTTTAAGTGGGTTTTGGGTAGAATTTGGAGAGAGAGCAAGAGAGAGGGAGAGAGCCGAGAGAGAGAGAGGGAGACGCCGGTGAGAGAGAGAGGGGAAAATAATTCTCTACTCTCTCACCCTCCTATATATACCCACAAATCCACAAATCACACTTGCACCCTTCAATTAGTCATCTTATCACATTAGACCCAAATCACATAAACATAATTATTTCTTATTTCTTCAATTATAAGCATTTAAATTAAATAAATTAAATACGGATCTCTACATTCTACCCTCCTTAAAGAAATTTCTTCCTCAAAATTTTCAGGCCAAGACTAGTTAACTAATACATTACATATGCATGCAACACTTGTAGCCATCAATATTATACAATAGATCATATATCATGATACTCAAATACGAGACACTTGCATTGGTTCATTCCGAAAATAGGTGCGGATACTTCTCTCTAAGCTCATCTTCTCATTCCCAAGTCGACTCATCGCTATCCTGACTTTTCCACAAGACTCGTACTAGCGGTATCGTCTTACCCCTCAACACTTGATCGCATGTATCTAGGATACGTATCGATGCTTTTTCATAAGACGCATCGGCCTCTAATTCGAGTTCCGACCACTCTAACACGTGAGATGGATCCGGTTCATATTTCCTCAACATAGATACGTGGAATACGTCATGTACTCCCGATAGCTTCGGTGGCATAGCCAAACGATACGCAACCTCCCCAACCTTCTCGATGATATCAAACGGCCCGAAATAACGCGGCGATAGCTTTCTCCTTTTTCCAAAATGAGACAAACCTCTACGCGGCGATACTTTTAGGAAAATGTGATCCCCTTCTTCAAATGACAACGGGCGACGATGACGATCGGCATAATTCTTTTGTCTACTTTGAGCGGTCAATAATCTTTGGTGAATCATCTTGACTTGTTCAGTCATTCTCTCTTGGGCTTCTTTGAGGTGTTGGCGTATCACTCTCATACTCTCGGAAGTCTCCTTGACCATATCCGGCTCTATTCACGTAGCCTCTCCTAATTCGGTACAACATATAGGCGATCGACACGGTCTCCCATATAAAGCCTCGTACGGTGCCATTTCAATATTAGATTGATAGCTATTGTTGTACGCGAACTCGACTAATGGCAAATGATCCTCCTAACTACCCCGGAAATCCATCACACAGGCCCATAGCATGTCTTCTAAAATCTGAATTGTTCTCTCGGATTGCCCATCGGTTTGAGGATGAAACGCGGTACTAAACAAAAGGTCGGTGACCAAAGCGGCTTGCAAACTCTGCCAAAAATGCACGGTAAACCTCGAATCTCAATCGGACACGATAGATACTGAATCCCATGAAGGCGAATAATCTCCCGAATATATAAACGACTAAGCGTATCCACAGAATCGGTAACCTGAATAGGCAAGGAATGAGTGGTTTTGGTTAAGCGATCTACAATTACCCAAATAGCGTCATGCCCCCTTTGCGATCTCGGTAAACCTGTCACAAAATTCATGGTCACATTTTTCCACTTCCACTCGGCCATAGGCAATGGTTGCAACTTCCTTGCAAGTCGTTGATGTTCGGCTTTAACTTGCCGGCATGTAAGACACTTGGACACGAAAGTCACTACGTTCCTCTTCATTCCGGGCCACCAAAATTGCCTACGTAAGTCATGATACATTTTCGTCTGTCCGGGATGAACAGCCAACGGTGAATGGTGGAACTCTCGCAAGACTTCCTCCCGACACGAAACGGGTACAAATGACTTTCCTTGATAGCACAAGCTTTGATCAGCATGTTTCATCCACCCATCTTGAGCGTTCCCACTAAGGAATTTAGTATGAAATTTCTCCGCTTCCTCATCATGTCATTGAGCCTCAATTATTCAAGTCGATAATTTCGAGTGCACCGTCAAATTGCATAGTGTAACCCTTTCCTGAACTTCCTCGAGGTATGAAGCACAAAAGCTCAAATCATTCATCATTTTCCATTCGTGGATAGCTAGACTTGCTAGGTGTGTCGATTTTTTACTCAACGCATCCGCCATAACGTTCGCTTCCCCCGGGTGGTATTGCAATTTGAAGTCGTAATCCTCCAAGTGTTCCATCCAACGGCGTTGTCGAAGGTTAAGTTCCTTTTGAGAAAACAAATATTTCAAACTTTTATGGTTGGAAAAGACTTCAAATTTTTCACCGTACAAATAATGGCGCCAACTTTTAAGAGCAAAAACAACGACCGCAAGCTCCAGATCATGTATAAGGTAATTCCGCTCGTGAGTTTTTAATTGCCTCGACCCATTCGCCACCACTCGCCCCGATTGCTTCAACTCACACCCCAATCCTTCCTTAGACGCATCGCAATAAACGGAGTAGCCATCTCCATGTTCGGGCACAATTAAAACTAGTACGGTAGTTAACCATCTCTTCAACTCCTCAAAAGCCGTCTCGCATGAATCACTCCAAATAAAATGAGTTCCCTTACGAGTCAATCTAGTCATCGGTGACGAGAAAAGTCGAGAACGAAACGACGGTAATACCCAGCCAAACCCAAGAAACTACGGATCTCAAACTCATTCTTCGGTTGTTGCCAACTCATAACGGACTCTATCTTCCCCAGATCAACAGACACACCGCCCTTAGAAACCACATGACCTAAGAACTTGACTTCGGATAACCAAAACTCGCACTTACTAAGTTTGGCATACAATTGGTGCTCTCTCAAAAGTTCAAGAATGATGGCAAGATGAGTTCGGCGTTCCTCCTCCGTAGATGAATAGATAAGAATATCGTCGACGAATACAACCACAAAACAATCAAGGTACGCATGAAAGATACGATTCATTAGGTCCATGAAAGTAGCTGAAGCATTCGTCAAACCGAATGGCATCACAACGAATTCGTAATGACCATAGCGAGTACGAAAAGCGGTCTTAGGAATATCCTCCCTCCGAGCACTCAACTGGTGATAACTGGACCTCAAATCAATCTTGGAGAAGCAGGTCGCACCCCGAAGCTGATCAAACAAATCATCAATTCTCGGCATGGGATACTTGTTCTTAATGGTGACTCCATTTAGCTTACGGTAATCGATGCACAAGCGGAGTGAACCGTCCTTCTTTTGCGCAAAAAGAGCTAGTGCTCCCCACGGGGACGTACTCGGACGAATGAAACCCAAGTTTTCCAATTCTTGCAACTGAATCTTTAACTCTCTTAATTCAGCGAGCGCGAAATGATATAGAGGTACGGAGATAGGAGCGGTACCAGGAAGTAAGTCGATAACGAACTCGATTTCTCTTCCAGGAGGTAAACCAGCTAACTCTTCAAAAAAAACATTGGGAAATTCGCGAACTACTAAGGGTAACTCCCCACGTGTCGATAAATCCTCATCTAACGTCAAGCTCGCCAACAATGAATAAACCGACTCCAGCTCACGAGGCCCACATAAATATGGTTCCAAGGGTTCCCGACACTCCCCAAAGAATTCGAAACAAGGACCCTCGGGAGGACAGATACGAACTCGACGTTTGAAACAATCGATGATAGTATGAAACGTGGATAACCAATCCATACCCAAAATAAGATCAAACCTCGACATACCCAAAACAATGAAGTTGAACACGAAGCGACGATCACGAATAACCAACTCACAATCTCGACAAATATGATTAAGAGGCGTTCTACCCCCTAGAGGTGTTTCGACAAACAAAGGAGGGCTAATAATCTCTGTTTCCAATTCCAAGGCACACACAAATGATGCAGCAATGAATGAATGCGATGCTCCAGAATCAAATAGTACTTTAGCAAAGGAGTTGAACAAAAGAAAAGTACCCCTCACAACATAAGTTTCCGGAGCCTGAGAAGTGGTAGATGGAAGAGCAGAAGTGATGTTGAAAACACGCCCCTAGGTGCTCTGACCTTGTACAAAATCCCTCATTTGACCAGAACTCTGAGTAGGTGCAGAAGAACTCACTCCCTTATCAACCCCGGAATTCTGAACTGACGTAGTCTGGCGAAAGTAAGGTTGTTGCTGCCTCTGAGTGCTCCTAAACTGCCAGCCCGCATTTTGCCCTGCCCCCGGCTACTGCACAGAACCCGACTCGCTACGCACTCCTGACCCTGAGGATAGTTCCTTGCAAAATGATCCATTTTATCTTAAACATAACAAGCCTCCTCGAGGTGTGGACACCGAGCGCGAATGTGTCTAGGTTGATTACACTTGTAGCACACAAGCGGAGGTTTAGACAAAGCACCTCGAGTCCCCGAAGAATAAGGCACCCTAAAGTTGGATTGACTAGATGGTTGCTGAGATGGTTCCCTCTGCCTCTTTCGTCCTTGACTCCCAAAACTACCTGAAGAAGAACTCGCATTCACGGTTGGTTGTCGCAGTTCCCAAACGCCTCTATTCCTTTGTGCTTCCTTTGGAATCTCAATACTCCTTGCATATAAACATAAATATTTCTTATTTCTTCAATTATAAGCATTTAAATCAAATAAATTAAATACGGGTCTCTACACCAAGATTGACGATCCAAACTTGATTTAAGCACGAAATCAACTCATAAACACATAAAGTGAGTAAGAAATCCCTGCCTCGAAGTGCAAACACAAAGATCCAACCCCAACAAGCGAGCCCTAGCTTTTGAATTCGAAATCCTCCATGAATACTCCTCTCCGAGCTCTATCCAATGACCACAAGCTTGAAATCACATCTAGCGAGTGGAATGGAGGTTGATTGCCATGAGTTTTGTGTTTGAGGTGAGGATTTGTGAGATGGAGCAAGAGAGAGGGGGAGCCGAGAGGTGGCGTGGGAGATAAGAGAGAGTGAATTGGGTTTTGTGATCCCCTACACACACACTCACATATATATACTAGTATATATACAAATTACGCGTTCACCCCTTCAACTTACAATTCTATCATTCAAGCCCCAATTCTCACAAAATAAAAAATTTCTCTTTTATTCGATATTCTAGCATTTATAAAACCTTTAAACCATTTTTGTAAAATATGAGTCCCTACAAAAAGCAAGCAACATTTAGTTAGACAACGAGATGAAGCCATGATCGTGGACTTTGGCTTGGCTATAATTTTCCAGAAAGATGAATTCGAAGGTAACACGTACTGACCGGATTGTTGGAACATTGTAAGTGGCATATTTGTTACAATACACACTAACTAATGTGTTCTAGTCTCAAATAGTACTCATCTGGTTATCTCTTTTTGTTCAATGCAATATTGCATTGGTTATGTACCTCCCGAATATGTAAAACGTACGAGGCATATACTCCACCAAATAAGATGTTTATAGCTTTGGAGTTCTTCTTTTACAAATCATTAGTGGAAAGCGGAGTAATTGTTTACATGGCCTTCATGAAAACTTAAATCTCCTAGAATATGCTAGTAATTCTGAAAATTGTGTCATGGATATTGCAAATTGATTTCTATCCAGTGAACTCTAAAGATGGACTACCTTCAAGTACTTCAGACATATGATTTGTCAAAGTGTGGGAAAGGCATGGAGTTCATGGATCCATCGCTCGATGATACAAATTCATCCTGTAAATTAGTGAGATGCATGCAAACAGCTTTGCTATGTGTCACTACAACAAAAACGGTCTATCACGACGAAAACTGGCGACGAAATCCAAAATTCGTCGCCAAATGGTGCTTTTTTGCAAGGAAATAGGATTATGTCGTTAAATGGGACTTTTTTTATGAGAAAATTGGATTTTGTCGCCAAATGATACCTATTGGCAACAAAAAAAAAAATTCCCTCGTCAAACGGGGCATTTTTGCGAGGAAATTAATTTTTCGTCGCCAATTCGTATAATTTGACAGGGAAATTAATATTTCGTTGCCAATTGGTACAACTTGACGACGAAATTAATTTTTTGTCGCCAATTCTTAAAAAAATTTTAAAAATTCAGAAAAATAAATAAATTTATTTAAATGAATAATTCTATTTTCTGTGTATATTACATATATTTCACCCATTGGTTAATTTGAAAATTCTCAAAAAATGTCTATATATATTTGATTTTGCATAACTATCAACAAAGTGTTGTTGGCCGAGTGGTTGGAGTCATTGTTCAAGAACCCATGGGTCTCGAGTTTGAATCCGTGCATCTGCAAAGTGGAAGAAAAATTTTGAATTTGGGTGTTTTTGGCAACGAAAATAAATTTCGTCGGCAAAATGTACATTTGACGACGAAAAAATTCGTCGACAAAGGGTGGCACCCCTTTCACGTGAAACAAAAGACAATGAAAAGAGGCGATGAAATTTTTCGTCGCCAAAAGCTTTAGTGATGAATTTGGCTTCTTTGGCGACGAATTTTTTTCGTTGTCATAGACCTTTTTTGTTGTAGTGTGCCCAAGAAAATCCAACTGATAGACCCTCCATGTTGGAACTCTCGTCGGTGCTGAAAAATGAAACTGCCCCCATGAACATCCCAAAAAGACTTGCTTTTTCTACAAGAAGAGATGAAGATGAAGTTCAAGAGTCTACATCTCGACCAGAAATTTGGTCAGTTGGTGATGTACCCATTACCCGAATGGTAGCCCGATGAAGGTTAATTCTCCTTTTTTTCATGACTAGAGTAAGTCCCGTAAAAGTTCATTTTTTTCGTTAGGCTTTTGCTTTTGCTGTCATATCTTTTTGAAGTTTGGGTAAATAGGATTATTCCTGTCCCTCCGTGTATATTTTTAGAAATAGAACTCGTGTTGCATTTCCTCGCAAGCAGGTTGCATAATAAAACACCATACCTAATGAAAATAAGCGAAAAATTCAGTGCTCGAGCTGCTACATGTAGTTCATCAAAGTTTCTAGAACACATGAGCTAGCCATCTCTGCAATTTCGTTAATCTTGAAATTTTTGTCATTATTCTTTGACCAGGTATAGTAGTGACAAGAAATTAGGAATTTGAACCAAACTGTTAGGATCGACACACACGCACACGATTTACGAGTATGAACAGTAAAGAATAAACACAGAGACATACGTGGTTCCCCAAAACCGGGTACGTCCACGGGAGCGAGAGCGGCTATTCTTTATTATCACAGCTATCAATTAGGGTTTACAACATAGAGTATTTATAACTACTCTATTCTAACCCTAATCAAATTTGGTCTGTATCCCAAAAATACCCTTGTACGGACCGCGGTGGAGATTGTTAGAACTGTGGCTCATAGAGTTCTAGAAAGAAGCACGCTCCGGCATCTGGCCTTCTTTCTAGAACTCTATGAGCCACAGTTCTAACAATCTCCACCTTGGCGAATTTACTCTCGCCCATTCAGAAGATAACCATCACCATTCAGTAAGTTTGGGGGGTGCCTCCCTTTTCCTAGCACCGGGAGACATTACCCAAGTCCAAGCAATGCTCGAACTTGACTGCAGTAACTGTCTTTGTCAACATATCAGCTGCATTCTCAGAAGTGTGCACCTTTTCCAGTATCAAATCACCTGCATCAATCAACTCTCTCACCTTGTGAAACCTCACGTCGATATGCTTGGTTCGAGCATGATACACCTGATGCTTTGCCAAATAAATGGCACTCTGACTGTCGCAATGCAACTGAACTCCACCTTGATCTATGCCAAGCTCCTTAACGAACCCTTTCAACCACAATGCTTCCTTAGCCGCCTCAGTCACTGCCATATACTCAGACTCAGTAGTAGATAAAGCCACCAGAGGTTGTACCATGGATCTCCAACAAATAGGCCCACCCACAAGTGTAAACACATAACCCGTTGTCGACCTTCTGTCATCCAAACCCCCAGCATAATCCGCATCCACATACCCAACAACTGAAAACTGACCTTGTTGCCTACCAAACAAAATCCCGCGATCCGAAGTACCTCTCAAGTATCTGAACGTCCACTTGACTGCCTTCCAATGCTCTCTGCCTGGTTTGGCCATGTACTTACTGACTGTGCTAACTGCATGTGCCAAATCGGGCCTCGTACAAACCATTGCATACATTAAGCAACCCATTACACTTGCATAAGGCACCTTTGACATATCCTCAATTTCTTCATCTGACGTCGGACACTGAGCTGAAGATAATCTGAAATGACTTGCTAATGGAGTGCTGACCGGTTTGGCATTGTTCATACTAAACCTCTCCAACACTTTTACCACATAATTCTTTTGAGATAACCACAACTTACCAGCTGGCCTATCTCTGCGAATCTCCATCCCAAGTATCTTCCTAGCTGCTCCCAAATCCTTCATGTCAAACTCGTTCCCCAATAAAGACTTCAACCTGTTAACCTCAACCATACTCCTTGCAGCAATCAGCATATCATCCACATAAAGGAGCAAAAAAATATAAGAACCATCATCAAGACTCTTAAAGTAAACGCAACAATCATACCCACAGCGTGTGTACCCAATCCGCATCATGAAAGAGTCAAACCTCTTGTACCATTGTCTTGGAGACTGTTTCAGCCCATAAAGTGACTTCTTCAACTTACAAACGAGATGCTCAGTCTCTGGCTGCTTGAACCCCTCAGGCTGTTCCATGTATATGACTTCCTCCAAATCACCATGGAGGAATGCCGTTTTCACATCCATCTGCTCTAACTCTAGATCATAGCTAGCCACCAATGCCAAGATAATCCTGATTGACGTATGCCTCACCACTGGAGAAAAGACCTCATCAAAATCAATCCCCTTCCTCTGTGAATACCCTTTTGCCACTAACTGAGCCTTGAACTTTTCCCTCTCCTTTTCTGTTGCTGCCTTTTTCCGTTTGTATACCCACTTGCAACCCACTGGCTTCTTTCCCTTAGGCAGTTCTTTCAACTCCCAGGTCTTATTCTTATGCAAAGACTCCATTTCCTCTACCATGGCTTCCATCCATCTGTCCCTTTCAGAACTCGTGATAGCATCCTGAAAAGTAGATGGATCCCCACTAGTAGTAGTCAATGCATAAGAAACCAAGTCCTCAAACCCATACCTCACCGGTGGCTTGATAGTCCGCTTGGTTCTCCCAGTGGCTAAGTTTTGCTGCTGTTCCGGTTGCTGCTGTTGATCAAACTGTTCATCTGGTTGAGTATCGCCTATATCAAAACTTTCCAGCTCAATCTGTATGCTCTGCTGTCTACTGTTCACTTCCTCTGACTCAGAATTTTGAACCTTCTGATGTGCCTTGATCATAGAGTCCTCATCAAATACCACATCCCTACTGATCACCACCTTCTTTGTCTCTGGATCCCAAAACTTGTACCCTTTGACCCCTTTCTCATAACCAAGAAAGATACATTGTCTAGACTTCGCATCAAGCTTTGACCTCTCATCACTAGGAACATGAACATAGGCCGGACACCCAAAGATTCTCAACCTTGAGTAGTCAACCTCTTTCTCTGTCCATATCTCCTCAGCAACCTTCCCATCCAAAGCAGCACTCGGTGACCTGTTTATAACAAAGCATGCCATACTCACTGCTTCTGCCCAAAATACCTTCGGAAGTCCCGCATTCAATCTCAAACACCTTGCCCTTTCTGCAATGGTTCTGTTCATCCTTTCTGCAACCCCATTCTGCTGAGGTGTCTTTCGAACTGTAAAGTGTCGCTGAATCCCTTGTTCCTCACAAAACTTCAGAAAAGGCCCATTCTTGAATTCCTTCCCATTATCTGTCCTGAGGCACTTAATCTTTTTCCCTGTCTGGTTTTCCACTTCAGCTTTCCACACTCTGAACTTAGCAAAGACTTCAGACTTGTGTTTCATGAAGTACACCCAAACTTTCCTCGAAAAATCATCGATAAAGGACAAGAAATACAGAGATCCTCCTTTCGAAGCTACCCTCACTGGCCCCCAAACATCTGAATGAATGTAGTCAAGAATTCCCTTCGCTCTGTGAGTTGCATTCCTAAACTGCACCTTACACTGTTTCCCCAGAACACAAAACTTGCAGAAATCCAGTTTACACAATTTAACCCCTTTCAGCAGATTCCTCTTATGCAGCTCTAACATCCCACGCTCTCCCATATGTCCTAACCGCATATGCCAAAGCATAGTATCATCAGTATCGTCTGTTGTAGTGGCAGCAGCTCCACCTACAACTGTACTCCCTACCAACTTGTAAATATTACCAGGAACTTTACAAGCTTTCATCATCACCATAGCACCCTTCGTTACCTTCATGACTCCACCCTCTGTTTTATACCCACAGCCATTGGAGTCTAAAGTTCCCAACGAAATTAAATTCTTTCTCAAATCTGGAACATGTCTAACATCCCCCAAAGTTCTCACAACACCATCATACATTTTGATTTTAATTGTGCCTATTCCTATGACTTTACACGATGCATCGTTACCCATAAGAACATTACCACAATCCACTGACCTGTATGTGTTGAACCATTCCTTGATAGGAGATATGTGAAAAGAACATGCTGAATCCAAAATCCACGAATCTTCCATGTGATCTGAACTTGCTGAGACCGAAAGCATATCACCATCATCTGACTCCTGTTCCACAACGTTTGCAGAAGTTGATCCATCTTTCTTCTCCCCTGCCTTTCCCTTTTTCTTCCAGTCAGTCCCTTTTCCCTTCTGCGGACAGTCTTTCTTCATGTGCCCAGGTTCGTGACACCTGTAACACTTGAACTCAAACGTGCCCTCTGGCCTGTTCTTTGACTGAGACCTCCCACGCCCCGAAACTGATTTACCCCTTTCATTCTTCCTGCCTCGATCCCCGTACCCCTTAACCACCAGACCTTCACCCTGCAGCGATTCTGTTTGTTGTTTGCGTTGATTATACGCCAGAAGGGCTGCAGTGACTTCCTCCAGTTCTAGGGTTTCTTTCCCCCAGAGTAAGGTTGTAACTAGGGTTTCGAGAGAAATCGGTAGTGAGCACAGTAACATCAACGCTTGGTCTTCCTCCTCAAATTTTACGTCAATCCGTTGCAAGTCACTCACAACCTGATTGAACGTGTTGATATGCTGAATCAGATCAGCACCCTCAGCCATCTTCAACCCAAACAGTTTCTGCTTCAGAAACAGTTTGTTCGTCAACGACTTTGACATATACCGGCTCTCCAGTTTAGTCCAGACCCCAGCCGGCGATTCATCACCCAACACGTGATACATAACTTCATCTGCAAGACACAGACGAATCGTACTCACCGCCTTCATCTGGAGTTCTTCCCAATCGTCGTTCGACATGGCTTCTGGCTTTGCCTTCAACCCCTTGTACAATCCCTGCTGCACCAACAGATCCTTTACCCGCTGTTGCCATAATCCGAAATTCGAAGTTCCATCGAACTTCAACACATCGAACTTTGAAACAGACGAACTCGATGACATCGTTCTTCTGTGTGATCTAAAACAACCTGATGCTCTGATACCACTTGTTAGGATCGACACACACGCACTCGTTTCGCTCCGCTACGCTCCGGCATCTGGCCTTCTTTCTAGAACTCTATGAGCCACAGTTCTAACACAAACTCATCATAATTCTGCTCCCCGTAAGGGCAGAGGATTGGGACCCCCAAGATGAGTCGATGTGCGCTTGGGTGAGCTAGACACCAGAGTTATCAGACAAAAAAATATGGTAACCCATCGGATTAACCATATTATCAGTTGAATTCCTTTATAACAGATGGCATATTGGATGATATCCTAAATTTAAGAAAACTGATGTAACAATTATATGTACTTCAACTCGAAATAATTGACGATGGATGAAGTCGTCGTCCACTCAAATCCTAGTTTTGAATGCATAATACAATCATTGTGAGACAAGCTATATCTTTTACAATATCTTACTACATGTGCATATGTGTGCGTGTATATGTTTATACACATATGTTGATAACCGGATATTTATTTGGGCAGCTTGCGCCCATCTCGATTAATTTCAGGACTCTGACAAACCTCTAATAACCCTCAAAATTTGAAATATTTGACCTTTGTGGATTTTGAACTTGTAAAATCTTGGGGGAAGCCCCTTCAATTAGTTGTTTTATAAAACCTACTATCTTGAACTTGACAGCTGCTTGGAGGTGCACAATCTTTGGCTTTTGGTGCTGTGCACCTCACTACATGACACCAACCCAAAGTCCCTTGGACCTTGGGTTCATGACAAAGATTGTATTCCATCAGCATTTTAAGAGTCAAGTCGTCCTTTTCCTTTTTTATTGGCCAATTAGTTAAAAAAAATTATATACACCAGCAAGATAAATATTTGTTTCCTTTAAATCAATTATATTTGGGCCACGTTGTCAAAACAGTGGTCCTAATTATTAAAACGTTACGATGTGGTGCAATGTATTTGATTTGGAGGAGACAAATGTTTACACTGATAGTATAAATAATTTAATATCAAATGAAAAGGCAAAGATAATAAGCATTATTACTTGCTTTATGGACCTTATAGCATTTGGACCGAGCTGGTCGACCTTTTTTTTTTTTTTTTTTATAAACGGTTTTTTTTTTTTTTTTTGAAATGGATAAACTAAAACCAAGATATTGGAGTTATCAGGAAAGACTATAAAAATAAAAAATAAAAAATAAAAAAATGGTGATCCTTCTCATAGAAACATCTTGATGTGAATAGTTTTAGTTGTATTGGGTGTTTTTTCTCCAAAAGAAGTTTATTCTAATTTCGTAATCTCTAGAAGTCGACCCTACGTAATACGGAGTACCTGTGTTTGTATATGTTGAAAAGGAAAGCAGTGGATGAGTGCGTGTCCTGTCCCGGTCCCAAAAATCTTTTCCCTAGATATGGGTATGAATGATTAAAAATTTTTTACTTTGCTGTCAGTGTCCGAACCAGCTTGTCTCTTTAGTTGCTTTCTCGATAATTTCGGCATTCATATCTCTCAAAATATTTTGTAATTTACAGTATTTTATTATTTTAAGATAAGTAATTGCGTTCCATCAAATAAGATCAATATCATATATAAAAGGTTTTATATAAGTTAAAAAATCATAGCTAATTTTTTGAGAGGTCTAAAATGATGAAATTGTCATTCGGTAGGGGACAAAGAAGTAATTTTTATTAGGTTCTTGGGGGTAATTGGGAATTGATATTCAAACTCCCTTTTTTGTTATTCACATTCTTTTTCTTTTCAAATTTTTTTTTTGTCTTTTTGCAAAAAAAATACATACACTTTCAACACTAAAAGATAAAAAAAGGAGCTTGGATAAGAAAAAAGGGGGTGTGAATATCTATTCCCGGGGCAATTTACTAATAATTAAGGGGTTAAATGAGTAAAAGACTAACAAAAATTCTTGGTATTCTCCCTAAATTTTCCAAACTATGCCTACCACAACTAGTGCGTGTTTACGAGAAAATATTTTTGCAAATTTTGAAATTTTAACTTTTCAGAATCAACTGAGTGTTTATCAAAAAATTTAGATAATTTTTTTTTAGATTTTATAAATTCTGACAAGCTAAAAAAGAAATGATATTCTGAAAATCTCAAAGCATGAGTTTGGGTAGCTTTTGGAGCTTTTCCTATCAGATTTTAGGTTTTAGGTTTTATAAAAGCTGATTTCAGCTTTTTCAGTAAACAATACCAGCTTTTACGGCAACTTAAACATATTTTTTCAATTATGCTAAACATGTTTATCTGTTTTCACCGAGATCTAAAATCTAGAATATATCAATGGTAGAATCTAAAGTTAGAAGATAAATTAAATTTGTACCTAGAGCTATGGTAAATACGGCCTAATGCATGAAATCACCCAAATGCGTCACTGCGAGAAGCTATTGAGACATGCCCCAAGATCAGCGAAAAAGAATTGCCCCTGAAATGAAAGCAAATGGAAGTATGGAACGAGTCGGTATTTGACTACAAAGACCTGAAGCTATCAACACGTACGGCCACGTATTGAGACTTTATTGTCGTGACCGAATTGGTCATAGTACATCAGAAACCTTGCCTGCCAAGTTGTGAGGCACTATTCTTAAAGAGTCCCCAGGTGACGAGAGAGGCACCTATATATGAGAAGTCTCAATCTTTTGAAATTTTCTTGGGTAGGCTTTTCCACCACCAGTCTTCCTCTCCATCCCCATCCGGGAAAAACTAAGAACGTCGCTGGCGACTGGCTCCGCCTCAACGTGCTGAGCCCTCGATAGATTCGGTTGAGGGAGTGTTGGTGAAGAGGGCTTGGTCACCGTTGTTATTGATGATGACCGGAGCTTGTGAGACAAATCAGAGCGTGCAGTGGCTTTCCGATGAATCTTGTAGTATTAAGCGCTTACCATTTTATCAAAACTCGCAGCTTGTGGTAAAAACGCAACTTTATTTCCTTATACCAATCAAAGCGTAGCAGGCCCCAAGCGCCACGGTTTGACCTGTGTGGGCATGATACTGGCCCACAACCAACAATTCCCCACCTAGCCCCTGCCCGCAAGCAGCATGCAATCTAGGGGAGTCGAACCTGCGACCTTGGCTCTGATACAACTTGTTGGATCAAGCGCTCACTATCTTACCAAAACCTGCAGGTAGGGGTAAAAGCGCAACTCTATAACCATATACCAAAGCGTAGCAAATCCCAAGTGCTACGGTTCGACCCGCATGGGCAGGATGCTGGCCCGCCACCAACAAATCTCACATGGAATTGCATATCTTGTTAGGGAGGGAGGGAGAAGAGTGAGAGAGTGAGGGAGGGAGTATGGTTGCATAGAAAGCAAGGGAGGAGAAGAGAAGAGATCCAAGTTGGATGGGAAATGTGACGCCCCAATTTTTGGGAACATTAATTTTTAATTGTTTTATTCAAACTTATGATTTAATAAATAAAAGTAGCATAATTAGTCACTACATCCCAACTTATTCTTAAATCAAGATTACATTTATTTAATAATAGGGAGAGGTACTACGGAAAATTTCTATTCTCCAAGGTGGTTGTCTTCCTCGGCGATATTTTGCTCAGCTCCGTACTGCTCCAGATTATAGTATGCCTCCTGTTCGCCTTCTAAATCTGGCATAAGATGCCAGGGCCACAAAAGTAACACCTTGAGCTTTTAAGCCCAGTAGCTAACTCCTATCCCTATGTCCCATACTTTAGCAAAAAAAATTAAAAAAAATAAACAACAAAATAACATCTATTTTACAGGGCATCAAACAGAACTTTAATCAACTAATATAAACATCGTACGAAAAAGTGTCAAGTGTCGGATTCAAAATAGTGTATCGTACATCGTGTCAAAACGTCAATTTCACTTATTATCAATTCTTTTCTTTTAGCACTGGTTCCGTTTACTCCCTCTTTCAGAATGACGGTCGACCATGCATTTACAAACTCTGGTTCCGCCGTTCCGGTCTCCCAGGTTTACACATGTCAAAATTTCTCCTTTGCTCTTTTCGTTTTCTTGTTTCTCGTGTCTCGTACACATGCATCATTTTCTCGCGAACACATTATTCTTTCAAAGCTGGCTAAAAATCAAGTGATATTAAATAAAATCTAATTCCATGCTATCCTGTTTCCATTCAAAGCCACTACAGTACATCACTAAGGACAACATTACTTCTTAAATTGTTGACAGTGGGATCATTATGGATTAATTTATCATATGATTAACAGTTAACTCCATTTTTAACAACTGTCATTTACATTGTTTATAACTAAGTTAACTACAAATTTTCATTTGGCAAATCTCCAAGTCAGGCCTATGAAATAAATAACCGTACACTCAACATTTCCATACTTTAAACAAAATTATACTTAACAATTTTCCACTAACTTTACATGCATCCGTTTTTATGTCAGATTCTTAAAAATCAATTCATGCATTTCTAAGACTTGAAAATGATGACAACGCATCTAATAAATTGCGAACTAACTTCAATCAACAGAAATATTATTTTCCAATTCCAGGGAGTTCTACTTCTTTTCTTCTTATTCATTATGTGCGATTTTCTCATAAGTCTAGTTTCGATGATTACAGTGATATACTTAGGTAAGTAAGTAGGAGGTTTCTACCTTCCTTCTTGGTGGTAGTGAGTTGTTTACGTTAGCGTTGGATCGGGTTACGAACGGTACGTCTCCTTTAAGCCTTGGTTTGACCGAGTACCTACTTTTCTCCTTAGGAAATAAAAGGTACAAGAAAGAAAAAGAAAGTAGTACTGGAAATTGGGTCTGGACTCTGTCTCCCTCTCTTTCTATTTCTCACAGTTGTTTCCCAAAAGAGGAAGGGAAAATGGGGTGGTTTGGTGGGTTAGAAGTTAGAGTATTTATTGGCACCGGTACACTTTCTCTCTCTCGTCTAACCTCCGGCCTCACCTCCTCCCTAGACTTACACCACTATGTTCTAGGATGAGATAAGCCTCTTAGGAATAGATTTTTCTCAGACTACCCAATCTTTTCTTTCCCTCTCTCTCTCTCTCTCTCTTAAGCTACAAATATATATGTGATGGGTTTGTCAGATGCCAGCCAACTGGTAAAACACATATTCTTTTTCCTTCTCTCACTCTCGTGTGTACACACACACACTCTCTCTCTATAGCTATATGTATTAGGATTTCATAGCCTAGATCTTAGTTCAGACTGATGGGAATTTGGATAAAAATCCCAACTTTTCCCTTTTCCATTTTCGGCATTCTCTCTCTCTCTCTCTCTCTCTCTCTCGTCAACTCAAGAGGACAGGCACCAGATTGCTGAGTAGAGAAAATCTCACACATTTACTCTTTCTCTCCCTCTCATCCGAATTACTCCCTCCCTCTCTCTACTAGACTACATAAGGCTAGGATGACATAGGGTGGAAGAGATGAGATGATGTGACAGATTTTTGGGATAGAAATTCTTCGGCTCTCTCTCCGTATACGCGCATGTACAAATTTATTAAGGCCTCGAAATCTAAATTTGACCAGTCAATATATGTTTAATAAAATCAACACTCAAATAAATAAATAAAAAGACAATCGAGTAAAAGAAATTTTATTAAACTTATAATTTTATTGACAAAAATTAGGGTCGTTAAAAGAAAAAAGGAATTATTCAACATAACCAAGCCTATATACGTTCAGGAATAATATTTAGGGCTCATTTGGCTTTAAAACTGAAACGGTAACTTCTTTTTTTTTGTCTTTATTCAAAAAAAATCGTATTTGATAATTTTCCGTCAAACTTTTGTGACTTATTAATTCGTCTCGGCAAGAAGAATCGGAAGAGAAATTTTTTTTGATCAAAACTCATAATCTTTTTCAAAAATACAAGAATAAGTAATATAAGTTGACTTATTGGCTTATTTTTGTTTTTATACAAAAATTTATGAGTTTCGATCAAAATTTTTTACTTTTTCAATTCCTCTTATTGAGACAAATCAATAAGTCACAAAAGTTCGACGCAAAACAAACAATTACAAAGAAAATTCAAATAAAGACAAAAAAAAAGTTACTTTAACTTTTTAATCCAAACGCACCCTTAGGGTTGGGATCAAACCGAATTTAAAAATGAGGACTGGCCTCTAACTTTCTATTCTTAATTAATATCATCACAATCAATAGTTTCAATCTCAATCCTGGTTCTAGCAAATTTAATACTAGTTTGCCAATAATTTTTAAAGACACTTTCACCTTTGTTGTGCCCCAAGGATCAAAACCAAATACACAAACACAGAGTTTTACGTGGTTTTCCAAGATTTCACATCCACGGAGGAATGTGAGCAATCTCACTAGAAACAGACTAAAGCTTTACAAGTGGAGTTCTCAGATTCTCTCCCAACTCACTACCCTCTCTCTCTGATTACATTGCTTAACCCTACAGAATATATACACCGCCAGAGGTCTGCACTTAGAGGCTAAAACGGAACTCTTGTTCATCTTCCATGGCAGACCAAGCCTTTACTCCTGGCGGTTGAAACACAAAGCAAGTAGATGAATGTGGAATCCCAATTCTTAGTCTTAATTCGGTAATCCCACTTCTTGTTTGAGAATTTTCCTTGAATGCCCTGAGTTGAATAGTCAAACTTCCCTGAGCTCGCTGGATTCTGTACACGAAGGCATTCGTCAGTGACACCCCAGTCCGATTGGTTGATTGGAAATGTCCTCCAACGATCAAGTCAGTTCCTCAATAGTGAGAGACACGAATTTTAAAGATAAGTAGTTCTCTATTTCATTTTTTTCGCTTTTTTTTCTCCGTCTCCTTTTCTTTAGCATATGTTTCTATGTTGGTCCCGATTGATAACCCTCTAAGGCGTTGGGATTAGATTTATACAGTGGGGGTATTATTAATACCTTATTTGTTTTCCCAAAAATGGTCCGGACTATCAATCCGTTAGGATTGCTAAGACCCCAACTTGGGTGTATTGCTAATGCTAATACCATCTTGGAGATGGTATTGATAATTCCATCCCAACCTCCCTTTATTATCAATTCTTTCTCAATATTAATCTCTTCTTTCAATATAATTCTATCATCTAATCCCATCTCAAACAAACATAATATTAATAATTTCATTACCGAATCGCATTCCAAATAAACATACTCATTATTAATTCATTCTCATTACTAATTCAACTCATAATCTCATCTCCTTACGAATTTTATCCATTTATCGCTGTTGTCAATAGACCTTATAACTTTTTTTTTTGGAGAGAAGAGGTTCTTTCCCGCGTCCCACGCCCCTCTCGCCATACTCAGCCCCTCCTTCAATGTCTCCCCCTTCTTTCGGCCGAATAATGATCTCTTGTTTGAGGTCAACTCTTCTCGGCCGACTTTATGTGGTTACGGACCTCGGGGACCGCTCCCACCCCTTCAGATCGTTTGACTGCTTGCAACGTTGGCGACTCCTCGTGCTTCTTTTGAGACTAAGACTAACTTGATGTCCTGTCACTCATCACATCAGGTTCTTCCGCTCTGACTATCCTTCAAATCATAAGTTAAAGCTGCCACTTGGTTTCCCCGTTTCGTCGTGCTGGGGATTCTTCGGGATAATATGGGAGCCGACTTGCTCCTTAGCGATTCATCATGTTGTCGCGCCTATAAATAGAACGGACTTAACACCAATTCGCTCCACGTTAGATTAACCTTCACTCTATATTCATTCCCCCTTCCCTTGCCACCTTTTCGTACTTTTGTCTTCTCCTCTTTGAGGATCACGCTTTGATGCTTGGAGGGAGGAGGCCACCTTCCTATCATGAAGTTTCCTTGGATGAAAGAAAGCCGGGTCTATCAAACTAGGTCATAGAGAGAACTGGGCCTTTCAAACGAGGTCACGAGATGGAGGTGCAAGTACATCTTCCTTCCATTCCTTGAGAGGTTCAGCTATCTCTTTTCTGGTTGGTTGGGGTGAAGATCGAGTGGTGATGCTGTTCCGAGCCAACCTTCAAACTGGGAGAGGAGAGACTCTGGCCCGTTTGCATTATAGACCAGTTGTCTTTTTCCCCCCTCTCGGCTTGATCCTTCCGATGTATCTGCCGGCGTTCCCCGTGGTGTAGAATGTCCTTAAGATGGGGCTTAGTCGCGTGGCGGTGGCTTCATCGGCTCGGGGCCGAGGAATTTAAGCAGCTGACTCGGGCTTCAGTTTCTTCGAGCGGTGCGCTTCCAAGATTATTCTGAACCGGATTAATTTTTGTATCATTTTTATTCTGAACTATTTTAATAAGGCAATAATGTAACAATGAGATGTATTCATTAAAGATGTAAGAACTCTTTTCTTTCAATGACATGTCTTCTATTAACTTATCTTGTGCATGTATTTTTTACTGCGTATCCTGTTACTTATTGACTTTTGAACGCTTTAAAGGTTCGTGCCCAATCAACAATTCCTGTTTCTCCACAAAAAGTTTCAAAACCAAGTTGGCTTTGAATGCAGGCGTGCCAGGACAGGATTGCTGTCCAAGTTGTTTTAAGGCATTCTTGCCTCAAAATTTGACTTCTTTCAAGTGATTGTGTTTGGCCCAAAGGGTAAGGCCTCGTGATGGTTCGTAGGCTGCCTTGTCGGGCTAAGGACTTAAAAGTTCTCTAATTGTTGCTAGAACAATGGAAAGAAAGATAACGAAGCTAAACTTGGATCAAAGGAACTCCATTAACGGTTTAATGAAGCTTGGGTACAAGAAATGTGATAAAAACTTAAACTACTTTGAAGTAAGTTCAATTAATGCTTGAAAGGAATGAAAATGTAGGTGTATAAGCTGTGAGCTTTTGAGGTCGTGGACCTTGGCCAAGGTCTTCAAAATTGTTATTTATAGGCAGGAGCTTCAAGCCTTCAGCTAGAGCTAGGCAACGGACACGAGACACGATAACACGACACGAACCAGACACAAAATTAGTGGGTTAGGGTTGAACATTTCTGACACGAAACACGAAAATGACACGACTCGAGAACACAAATTCTAAATGGGTCGGGTTGGGATTGAACACGCGAGACACGAAATTGATACGACTAACACGGTTACTAATCTGTGTTAACCATTAACACGAACATATATACATAATATATGGTATACCTGTAATTCTATATAGAGTTGGGCAACAGACACGATAACACGACACGAACTGAATACGAAGTTAACGGGTTAGGGTTGAGCATTTCTGACACGAAATACGAAAATGACACGACTCGAGAAATACGAATTCTAAATGGGTCGGGTTCGGGTTGGGTGATTTGTGATACGAACCCGACTGACACGACATAAACACGACCCGACACGACCTGTTACCCAGGTCTACCTTCAGCTGCTTCAATGCATGGCTACCAAACGGCCCTCTTGAG
Source organism: Rhododendron simsii (assembly GCA_014282245.1). NCBI lineage: Eukaryota > Viridiplantae > Streptophyta > Magnoliopsida > Ericales > Ericaceae > Rhododendron > Rhododendron simsii. The sequence goes on along the minus strand of CM024953.1, from coordinate 5,466,300 downwards.
CTGCTTCAAAATCCTCCAATGAGAGGCCTTTCTTTTGGCCAAAACGTGCCTTTTACTCCAAGGAAATGGTGAAGGCCTAAAAAATCCTTCTTGTTTGCACAAAACTTTTGCAAAAGGGCAAAAGAAATTTCAGCTCTTTCAGAATCCAGGCCTTTGAACTGCTTCAACACTCAAGCTACTGCTTGATTGGACGTCTTTTGGGCCCACCAATGCTGAAGATCGAGACTCCATCAGGCCTTCCCACCATCATATTGGATCTTGCATCCCTTGTGGGCCCTCTAAATACTCTGGGTTTGATTTCTTTTGGAAGAATGATCAAGAAACAAAGGATTAACCAGACCGGGTGAGCTGCTTGTAAGCAGCTTGCACTACAAGAAAATTTCAATTGGGAGACGAATGAAATTCATCACAAATTGCATGTTTTTCGTCACAAATAATATAGGTAACGAAAAAAATTTGTCGACTAAAGATTGTTGAGGATTCCTACTTGGTGACAAAATCTATTTTTTGTCACCTATAGTGCCTTTTGATGGCAAAATATTTCGTCACCAAAAAGTGAATAATTTGTGACGAAATTTTTTTCCTTGCTTATTGTGCTTTTTGACGACAAATTTTTTGTCATCAATTATTTCTTTTGGCGAGGAAAAAATTCGTCACCAATGGGTCACATCGGTGACGAAAATTTTCGTCACCAATATAAGAAATCGGCGATGAAATTTTTCGTTGCAAAAGATGTTTTCATATGGGAAAAGAAATCCTTTCTTGCTCCTGCTGAGTTTCGAACCCGAGTCCCTTGAGTTTTTCATACAAGCTCCGACCAACTGCACTACGCACACTTTTCAGTAAACATTTGAAATATCTAATATATAACACATATGTTTAACATGAAAATATATTTTGCATGTACTTTTGAACCTTTAAACATTAAAATTAGCAATTTTGATAAACATGAAAATTGTAGGCAATTGAGTTATTGTTCAAACCCAATTTAAATTATCTCAATTGGAGATTTTAGTAAAGAGTTATGTCCGAAATACATTTAGTGACAAAGCGCAATTCATAAATTTTGTCACGAAAGGTACACGTTTGACGACAAAATATATTTTTCGTCGCTAAAAGCATTAAAATGGTGACGAAATTATATTTCGTTACCAAAGTTAAGCATTTGGTGACGAAAAAAATATTTCGTTACTAAATTGCTCTCATTTGGCGACAAAATATATTTTTGGTCACCCAATGATTATCTTTGGCTACGAAAAATAATTTCGTCATCTTTTTTAAGCTTTCAGCGACGAAAAATGTATTTTGTTGCCAAATGGAAACCTTTGGTAACGAAAATATTTTTTTCGTTGCTAAACAGGTATAATTGGTGACGAAATTATTTCGTCATGAAAGTCGTCAAAATAGTGACAAATTTATTTTTTTCGTTGCCAAATATACTTATTTAGTGACGAAATTAAATTTCGTCACAAATTTTCAATTTTTTTGTAGTGTTGCTTAGGTCTACATGAGTCGTTGACCAGCATCTCCAAGGGCTACATGTTCGCCATCTGTCCATGGCCTTGCTTTATGCTGAAGGGTGGGGACCACTCAGACCTTGAGTTGCTTGTAAGCAACTTGTCCAAGTCTGACATGTAAGAACATTCTAGGCTCTTGAGCTGCTTGTAATCAGCTTGAGGCCTTTTCTGACCTTTTTAATAGGCCATAAGCAACTTTTTAAGGAAATAGGCCCATCTATCAATTGGGCCCGACCTTAAGGTGAATTATGGGCCTTGAATTCCTTTTTTAGTTTTGTGAGCCCAATTTTGGAAAGAAAACTTGGGCTTTAACTGATTTGGACCTTTTAAGAGCTGGCCTAGTTCTGGATAAAAACACCTTGACCCACGTTTTTGGCCTGGCTCGGGCTTGGACTTGTGATGATTAATTTTGACCCAAGCCTTAATGCAAATTAAACCTAATTCCGTTAATGGCCTCCAAGCCGGCCCTATTTTGTGGGCAGCCGGTCATAAGGCCTTTTAAGGCCAGAAACTTATTTTCAAGGCCACCGTTTAACCCAAGAATTCGTTCTCTGATTTTTTTGGCCAGAAATGGGTGTAAACAGTTCCAAAATCAAAGAGTCAATGGATTCAGATTTTGGGCCCCCACAATGAATGTCTACACAAGTGGGTGGGAGAGGAAATATTGCTGAAGTAAAGAGGAGAACTGGAGCCCTGCATATCTCCATCCATCAGCCAACAGTCTCTCTCCATCGCCATCGTAAAGTTTATGACCGGTCATAAATGGTTTAAACCTTTCGCAGATCTGGACCATTGAAAATACGATCCAATAGCTAAGTCGTGGTCTGAATTTTAGCAAAAATTTGGACGCCCTGACTTGATCTGGACCGTAGATATAGATATATATTTTATAGGACTTTGACTTCTATAGCATGAAAGTCGGATGTAAAAGAAAATCACCTTATTTGGTTCGACGTTTTGAAAGTTATTTTTAATGTAATGAGTGGAGAGAGATATAGAGAAAAGTATTGAAAAACGCGTAGAAAAAAAAAAAAGATGAGATGAAAGTTGAAACAAACAAAATGAATGCCCTTTTTAGTCCTCAGGATGGCAGCTACATCAAGTTCCAAAGTTAGTGAACGGGAGCTCTAGGCTCTAGCCATCTTAAAAAATGTTGTTAACCATCATTTCTTTCCTCCTCTTTCTTCCTTCATTAACAAGTTCTTCAGAGGCCCAGACCTGGATCAAAGCAGGTTACTGGTATTCCGTTAGCCAATTCCCGGTTTCCGATATAGACTCAACTCTGTTCACTCACTTGACATTTGCTTTTGCGTATATCAACACTTCAACTTATGAGCTCTTGATCGCACCCTCTGATGAACCATATATGCTCACCTTCACAGACATCGTTCGGCAGAAAAACCCATCAATTGTAACACTTCTGTCCATCTGGACAGGAGATTCAAATTTCTCAACCTTCTATTCAATGGCTAGCCAACCCTCTCACAGAACTTCTTTCATTGAATCATCAATACAGAGAGCCAGGCTTTATGGGTTTCGCGGCCTGGATCTTTGTTGCGTCAAACCGGACACAAGTACCACCAAGATGGAAGCTATGGGAATTCTCTTTGACGAATGGAGAACTGCGATAAATAGGGAATCGAAGAATTCCACCCGATCACCACTCGTTTTGACACTGGCCGGTTATTATTTGCCTTCAAAAGACAGCACAAGCTATCCGATGGAGTCAATTCGAAGGAATTTCGATTGGGTACTCATCGTATCATTCTTCTATCATTTACCCACCATGGAAAATTTCACAGGCGCTCATTCTGCTTTGTATGACCCATCAAGCAATGTAAGTACGGATTATAAAATTAAGGAATGGATAAGCAGAGGATTACCTGCTGAAAAGATGGTTTTGGGTTTACCATACGCGTGGACACTTCTGGACCCCTCGGCCAATAATGAGATCGGATCGCCTGCAACAGGTCCTGCCGTTACGCTTGATGGTTCGATGTCCTACAAGTTCATCAAGTCAACTATGCGATGTGATGGAGAAAAAGTAGTGTATAACTCCACTTATGTCACAAATTACTGCATTAATGGTTCAGTTTGGATCGGTTATGATGATGTGGAGGCTATCAGAACTAAGGTTCGGTACGCGAGGGAGAAAAGGCTTTTGGGTTACAAAGTGTGGCATGTCGCCAATGATGACAATTGGGTGCTTTCTAAGGCAGCAGGTAAAACTTTAAAGCAATATCATGTAGCCAAACCCAATTGATTGAGGCTTAAAGCTCGTTTATTGTTTTGTTTGGTTTATTGTACTGCACTAAAGGAAGAATTTATTTACAGATATTGCATCAACCATCTCTGTGATTAACTTGCCATATGAATGTTTATTTGTGACGGTTGATTCGATAAATAAGCCTAGGAAGCACCCACGAGGAGCTAGCCACCACCCCTAGCCAACAAGAATTACAATGCCAAACTCATACAGCATCTCCATTCCTCCTTGCTAGCAGTTGTAGGCATCACCTCACCTCATGCATACGTGTGTAAAATAACTGTGGAAGAGGTTGTACGTAGGAATTAGTTTGAGTTGTGCGCAAGCTGGTCCGGGACACCCTACATTACAATATAGAAATGGTAGAAAGCAAAGCAAAACAAAACAGTAGAAGCAGGTCACTGCTAACAAATTAAACACTTAAAGTCTAACGCGACGCAGAGCTGAATTTTGTTCGCAATTTGACGATGAATTGACGAATTACTATTATTCTACTTGTTATTCATAACTACACCCTAGAGATAGGTGTTATCAAAACACAGAACGAAAAAAAAGAAAAAAACTAGAAGTATTCCCTAACGCCTTTCAAGTATTGTTGAAACAAAATTGGGCAATATATGATTTTTTTTTTCCCACATTGGAAGGGATAGGAGTGTTCTGTTTCTCTTGTCTACTGCTATATTGTCTCCTCACATTTCTCTCTAATGTACAATTTCATAGCACAAGAAGATGAGAATGATCCAAGAAATAAGGGACACCTGTTGCTCGTAATCTTGCTTCCAACTGCGGCCACAGTTACCCTTGTACTAGTTTTTGCGACATGGTGTCTGCGTAAGAGAGCACGCAGAAACAAAGGTAAGTTCCTCCTAGTTGTGAAATTTTGTTCCTAAATCATTTCCCTTCACCCTTTAAGCATCTTTCTTCGATTTCCACATGTTCTTTTTATTGGTTACAGGATGGATGGACGGTGAAAAAGAATTGCAATCTTTATTCAGAACTACTGTGGCATCTCCTGGAAATGCAAATGCTCCTAATTTGCTAGTATTTAGTCTCGCTGACCTTGTAGAAGCTACCAATAATTTTTCATTTGAAAATAAGCTCGGAGAGGGTGGATACGGACCTGTTTACAAGGTAAAATTATTCTTCTTCAAATAAATCGAGAAAACAAAACTAAATAAGCGGTGTCTATTTTGCCTGCAGGGTATATTATGTAATGGACAAGAAATAGCAGTAAAGAGACTCTCAAGGACTTCTACACAAGGATTTGAAGAATTCAAGAATGAGGTCATGCTTACTGCTAAACTGCAGCATGTAAATCTTGTAAGAGTTCTAGGATTTTGCACTGAAAAAGAAGAACAAATGTTGATCTACGAATACATGCCGAACAAAAGCCTGGATCATTTTGTCTATGGTTAGCAATCCTTAATGCCTCTAACATAATCGTGAATCATAATTGAGTGTGGTTTTAACATGAGGTGTCACCTAACACTACTACAAAAATAGATAAAGACCTCGGTCATTTAGTGTGATCTTTCAGTTTTAATCTCGCATTCAAAACCGTGGTCTATCAAGGTGTAACTAAAAGTCTCTATCTTTTAACCACAGGATAAAAACCGTGATTAAAACTCATTTAAACCGTGACTAAAAACATAAAACTATGATTAAAATGATAAAACCGTGACCTTTAATAGCTTAACATCTCAGTTTTATTGTAAAACCGTGGTTGTTTAGAGAAAAATAATCTCAGTTTTTGAAAAAACCGAGATTAAAAGTGGTTTTCCTAAGGGAAAAAATCCTACTCTATTTCTCCTGTTGGGTTTTGAACCCAAGTCTCTTGAGTTGTACACAGAAGCTTTAACCAACTACACTACACACACTTTTCAATATACAATTCAAATATTTAATATATAATCTATGCGTTTAACTTAAGACCTCAGTTTTTAGATGACTGAGATTAAAGATTCTTTTTATCTCAGTTTTTCTGAAATGAGATATATTCTTTCATATACAATCTCAGTTTTTAAAAAATGAGATCTATTCTTTAAGTTACAATCTCACTTTTAAATTACTGAGATTAAAAAATCTTTTCATCTCAGTTTTTTTCGAAACGAAATATATTCTTTCATATATAATCTCAATTTTTTGAGAATGAGATCTATTTTTCAAGTTATCATCTCATTTTTTAGATAACTGAGATTAAAAAATCTTTCCATCTCAGTTTTTTCGTATAACTGAGATGAAAACTATAGTCTATAACATTTTATTACGCTATTACAAAAAGTGAGATCTTTTTAGTTTTTGTACCGTGATCTTTATATCATTTTGTAGTAGTGTAAGTTTTAACTATCCAAATCTCTTTCATGTAGATCCAATGAGGGGATCACTTTTAGATTGGGGAAAACGAGTTCAAATCATTGAAGGGGTTACTCAGGGGCTCTTGTACCTCCAAGAGTACTCAAGATTGACAATAATTCATAGGGATTTGAAAGCGAGCAACATTTTATTAGACAACGAGATGAATCCCAAGATCGCGGACTTTGGTATGGCTAGAATTTTCCAGAAAGATGAATTCGAAGGTAACACTGACCGGATTGTTGGAACATAGTAAGTGGCATAGTTCTTACAATACACACTACCTAATGTATTCTAGTCTCAAATAGGACACATCTAATTATCTCTTTTTGTTCACTTATGCTATATTGCAGTGGTTATGTACCTCCTGAATATGTTAAACGTGGCATATACTCCACTAAATCAGACGTTTATAGCTTTGGAGTTCTTCTTTTACAAATCATTAGCGGAAAGCGGAATAATTGTTCTCATGGCGTTCATGAGGACTTAAACCTCCTAGACTATGTAAGTAATTATAAAAATTGTGACATAAATAATGTTAATTGATTTCCTTCCGGTGAACACTAAAGATGCACTGCATCAAAATACTTCAGGCATATGAATTGTGGAAGTGTGGGAAGGGCATGGAGTTCATGGATCCATCGCTCGACGATACAAATTCATCCTGTAAATTAGTGAGATGCATGCAAATAGCTTTGCTATGTGTCCAAGAAAATCCAGCTGATAGACCCTCCATGTTGGAGCTCTCGTCGACGCTAAAAAATGAAACTGCCGCCATGAACACCCCCAAAAGACCTGCTTTTTCTACGAGAAGAGATGAAGATGAAGATGAAGTTCAAGTTCAAGTTCAAGTTCAAGAAATTTGGTCAGTTGGTGATGTATCCTTTTCCGAAACAGTAGCACGATGAATGTTTATTCTCCTCCTTTTTCTCATGACTAGAATAGCCCCAGTAACAGTTCATTTTTTCCGTTAAGATTTTACTTTTGGTGGGACATTTTTGTGAAATTTGTATAAATATATATGGTTACTCCTATTCCCCTGTGTATTTTGTCCGAAATAGAACTCGTGTTGCTTCAATTTCCTAGTGGGTGAATAAGATTTTGCTCTGGCATAAGCATTTTTTTTTTTTTGCTCTGGCATAAGCATTGCTCCTAATAAACACCGGCCATGCCTTAAGAAAATAAGAGAAAAATTCAGTGCTCGAGCTAGCTATCTGCAATGTTGTTACTCTGGAAATTTTTGTCATTATTCTTTGACCAGGTATAGGAATCACATTGGTTGTATTCATTCAAAACCGGGCAAGCAATTAGGAGTTTGAACCAAACTCATCATAATTGGGGTTCATGACGAGTATGTCATTCTATTAGCATTTTAAGAGTCAAGTCGTCCTTTTTCTTTTTTATTGGCCAATTGGTTAAACAAAATAGTAGACGGGCAATTTAGTTTTCAAAAGTAAAGGCAAAGATAATAAATTTTAACATGCTTTTTTGACCTTATAGCTTTTGGACCGAGCTGGTTGACCATTTTTTTGGTAAACAGCTAGATTGAGAATAAACTAAAACCTAGATAGTAGAGTGGGTGTTTTTTCTCCGAAAGAAGTGTATTCTAATTTCGCAATCTCTAGAAGCCGTCCCATAATACCTGTGTTCGTACGGGTATGAATGATTAACTTTTTTACTTTGTTTTTAGTGTCCGAACCAGCTTACCCCTTTAGTTGCTTTCTTGATGATTTTGGCATTCATATCTCTCGAAAATTTATAATATTTACTAATTTACAGTATTTTATAATTTTGAAAAGTTCATTTGAGAGAAGTAATTGCATTCCATCAAATTAAGAACAATATCATATGTAAAAGGTTTCCCTGTAAGTTAACAAAGTCGTACTCCCTCCGTCCCTTTTTTAGAGTCCAGTATTTCATTTTAGGCTGTCCCTTAATAATTGTCTATTTTGTAAAGTTAATGGATAAAAATTGGTGAATTTTCTATTTTGCCCGTAAAAGTAGATTCCATTTTGAAAAGTTAGTGAGTAAAAATGTAATGACGATGTTTTCATATAGGGTAAGGAGAGAAAGTAGAGGTAAAAATTGATATGAAATGTGTAATGATGATGTCTTTTTAATAAGTTGAAATTACGAAGCAGGACACTTAAAAAAGGACGGACGGAGTAGTTAACTTTTTGAGAGTTCTAAAATGATGACACTGTCATTCGGCATGGGACGGGGAGGTAACATTTAATTAGATTCATGGGGGCAATTTATGAAAAATTAACGCGTCAAATGAGTAACAGACTAACAAAAATTCTTGGTATTCTACCTAAAATTTCCAAACCACATGCACCTTCCACGACTAGTGCATGTATGCGAGAATTTATTTTTGCAATTTTGAGATTTTAAATTGTTAGAATCAACTTTGAGCATTTATCAAAAATTTTAGATAACAGATTTTTAGATTTTACGAATTCTTAAAAGCTAAAAATAATGAAATTCTGAAATTCCCAAATCTAAATATGGGTAGCTTTTAGAGGACTTTGATTTCAAATGAAAGCAAATGGAAGTTTTGAAGGAGTCGTTATTGACTACGAAGACCAGAAGTTGTCAACACGGGAACATATAGGGGGTGTGCCCCAAGGATCAAAACCAAACACACAAAAACCTAAAATTTTACGTGGTTCTTCAAAATCGGATACATCCACGGAGAAATCGGAGCAATCTCACTAGAAACAGACCAAAATTTAACAAGCAGAGTTCTCTCCCAACTCACTACCCTCGTGCAGGCCGATATTTTAGTTATTCTACAAATATATGAATTTCTTATTTTGTATGTTCGTAATTTTCGCAAATTCGTTCCGTTTAGTGTAAATTGCCTAGAATATTAGGTTTTTTCATCTAGGTTGATTCTTTTTTCTTTTTTTTCTTTTTTTTATTCTCGAAGACTTAGATTTTTAGCTTTCTTTTCTTTTATTTCTTTTTTAGTATTTTAAGATTATCATTACAAATAAGGATGTAAGCCTTATGGCTAAGAAGTTATTTATTATTTAATTAATGAAAATTTGAGAAGTTATCGTTTGCCTGTAGAAAAAGTATCTCTCATTCAAACTTATTTTATAATTGTCCTTGTTGCGTGGCGTTCTTTTTTAACATCACTACTACAAAATAGATAAAGATCTCGGTCATTTGGTGTGATCTTTCACTTTTAATCTCGCATTCAAAACCGTGGTCTATCAAGGTGTAACTAAAAATCTATATCTTTTAACCACGTGATAAAAACCGTGATTAAAACTCATTAAAACCGTGACTAAAAAGTAAAACCTGTGATTAAAAATGACAAAACCGTGACTTTTAACAACTTTACATCTCAGTTTTATTATAAAACCGTGGTTGTTTAGAGAGAAATAATCTCAGTTTTTGGAAAAACTGAGGTTAAAAGTGGCAATTTCCTAAGGGAAAAAATCCCACTCTATTTCTCTTGTGGGGTTTTGAACCCAAGTCTCCTGAGTTTTGCATAGAGTCTTCAACCAACTGCACCACGCACACTTTTCAATATATAATTGAAATATTTAATATATAACATATGCGTTTAACATTAAAATATATTTCGAATGTCATTTTGAACCTTTAAATAATAAAATTAGCAATTTTGATAAACATGAAAGTTGTAGTCCTTTGTGTTATTGTTCAAACCCAATTTGAATTATCTCAATCGGAATTCTGAGTCTAGAGTTATACTCAAAATTCATTTGGCGACGAAACACAACTTTCATAAATTTTGTCATCAAAGGTACCGATTAAGCAACGAAATATATTTTCATTGCCGAACGTGCCCCATTTGGCGACGAAATTTTTTTTGTAGAATGATTGAGAGTGAGAGAGACGAACGAGATTAGAGGACGAAATTTTGGAAGTCGATCGTGACATTTATTTAGTTGTATCGCGCGCGGAGTCTATTAAGGGGTAAGCGGTCTTCAACTTTTCCTATACAAGAGTTTTCATCGCAATCCAAATAAAAAAAATATGATGTATTCTCTAACTTACGATCTTAGTTTTTAGATGACTGAGATTAGAGGTTCTTTTTATCTCAGTTTTTTTCTAAATGAGACATATTCTTTCATATACAATCTCAGTTTTTTGAAAACGAGATCTATTTTTTAAGTTATAATCTCACTTTTATATTACTGAGATTAAAAAGTCTTTCCATCTCAGTTTTTTCTGAAATGAGATATATTCTTTCATAAATAATCTCAATTTTTCGAAAATGAGATCTATTCTTTGAGTTACAATCTCACTTTTTAGATTACTGAGATTAAAAAATCTTTCCACCTCAATTTTTTCAAATAACTGAGATTAAAACTATAGTCCATAACATTTTATTACGCTTTTTCAAAAAGTGAGATCTTCTTAGTTTTTAGACTGTGATCTTTATACTATTTTGTACTAGTGCATGCCTCCCAGCATCACTCTCCCTGTTTACATTGCTTAGCCCTACAACTAGATTCTAGAATACACCGCTTATAGAAGCTAAAACGGAACTCTTGTTCACGTTCCATGCTAGCCCAACCCTGTACAAAGATGTTACTCACACAATATCAAACACAACCACTCACATACATGTGATCTCCATACATCTTTCTCGGCCCACTATTATGTGTGACCCCATATGTATATGAGAAGGTTATATAAGATGTTGTGTTTGAATAATTATGTGAATAGATTGTTGAAGCCTTTATTACTCCTGCAAGGGTGGTTGAAACACAATTGCTAGTTGAAGAATATCCGCACAAGTAGGTGGGAGTAGGTGGGAGTAGGAAACGCTGAAGTCGAGAGGAGCGGAGCCATATGATCTCCATCCATCTTTCTCGGCCCACGAAATTATGAACCAGTCTAAATCTGTTTAAATGAGTAATAGACTACTCTAGAGAATTGAATAGACATCGATATTGAGAAAAACTTTTTTATGGAGCTCCGTGAAATTTTTTTTATAGAGGTGAATCGCATGCATCCGTTTCGGCTTTGGATTGCCCAGATTTAAATGAAACTTTTCCGAGAAAGCGGCCGTTTCGGCTTTGGACTGTCTGAATTTAAATAAAACTTTTCTGGGGAAGAGTTTTATTTTAATCAGAACCGTTCAAAACCGAAACGGACGACCAAGATCGCGCAACTCTGTGGATAAGGGAATCACGACCCTCCATAAATAAGTCAATCTCATAAATATTTTAGAGGACATTGACTTCTTATATAATTTTGCATTGAGGAACATCTGCCCAAGCTTTTATTGCTCCTGCCTGGTGGTTGAAACACAAGTAGGTGGGAGAGGAAACGCTGAAGTCGAGAGAAGTGGAGCCTTATGATCTCCATCCCTCTTTCTCGGCCCACGAAATTATGAACCAGTCTAAATCTGTTTAAATGAGTAATAGACTACTCTAAAGAATTGAATAGATTTCTTGAAATTATGACCAAGTCTAAATCTGTTTTAACAAGGTTTTTACAGAGATGAATGGCGCGCATGTAAAAGAAAATACTATCTTTTACGTCATCAGGATGGCAGCTACATATAGTTCAAAGGTTCATGAAAGGGAACTCCAGGATCTAGCCATCTTGAAATGTTGTTCACCAATCGCCATCATTTCCCTCGAGGCATCCTCTTTCTTCCTTCATTAACAAGTTCTTCAGAGACCTGGATTAAAGCAGGTTCCGACCCATAATACCTGTGTTCGTATGGGTATGAATGATTAAACTCTTTACTTTGCTATTAGTGTCTGGACCAGTTTACCCTTTTAGTTGCTTTCTCAATGATTTCGGCATTCATATCTCTCGAAAATTTATAATATTTACTAATTTACAGTATTTTAACTTTTGAGAGGTCTAAAATGATGAAACTGTCATTCGGCATGGGACGGGGAGGTAACATTTAATTAGGTTCTTGGGGGCAATTTATGAAAAATTATCGGGGTCAAATGAGTAAAAAGACTAACAAAAATTCTTGGTATTCTTCCTAACTTTTCCAAACCACACCTACGACGACTAGTGCATGTATGTGAGAAATTATTTTTGCAGATTTTGAAATTTTACAAATTCTGAAAAGCTAAAAAATTGAAATTCTGAAAATTTCAAATCTGAATTTGGGTAGCTTTTAGAGGACTTTGACTTCAAATGAAAGCAAATGTAAGTTTTAAAGGAGTCGTTATTGACTACGAAGACCGGAAGTCTAAAGATTGAGAAAAACTTATTCACGGAGCTTTGTGAATAAATTTTTTCAAAGGTGAATTGCACACATCCATTTCGGCTTTGGATGGTCTGGGGAAAATGTACCGGATTTGAGTCCATTGATTGGGACTTAAGGCTCAATTTTTGTTTTGTTTGGTTTATCGTACTGCAATGAAGGAAAAATTTACTAACAGATATGGCATCAACCATCTCTGTGATTAACTTAACTTGCCATATGAATGTTTATTAGTGACAGTTGAATCCGCAAATAAGCCTAGGAAGGATGCACGAGGAGCTAGCTACCACCCCTAGCCAACAAGAATTACAATGCCAAACTCATACAGCATCTCCATCCCCCATTGCCAGCAGCTGTTGGGATCACCTCACCTCATGTGTAAGTGTATGAAACGACCGTGAGAGAGGTTGTACGTAAGAATTAATCCGAGTTGTGCGCAAATTGGTCCAGGACACCCTGCATTACAATAAAGAAATGGCAGAAAGCAAAGCAAAACAAAACAGTAGAAGCATGTCACTGCTAACAAATTAAACACTTAAAGTTTAATGTGATGCAGAACTAAATTTTGTTCGCAATTTGACGCTGAATTGACAAAGTACTATTATTCTACTTCTTATTCATAACTACACCCTAGATATAGGTGTTCATCTCCGAGTGTGTATCTGTGTCACGCCCACAATTTTCAACATAAATATAAAAGATTTCCGTAAATAAAATCCTCACAATATTCCGTACGAAACCTAAAAGATTACCGTAGTTTCATTCCCATAATTATGCTTTCAAGTCCATTAGATTTTAAAATATTACATCGTCGGCTCAACAGCCCCAAATTAACAGAAGTGTCAAGTCTCAAAAGAGTTAAAAGTTTACAATTATCTCATAATTAAACAATTATAACTCGAGTTACAAATATATCTTTCAAAAGAATTTACAAGGATAAATAAGTAACTCCTTTGGTTTGCTTTCAAAAAGGTGTCTCCACACTCCAAACACTCTAGGCATGCAAGCTACTATTCCAGATTAGCACCTGAAAATGATGTAAGGTTTGAGCTACACAACCCAATAGAAAAATCTACGCAAACTCTATATGCAAATGAACAATACAGAAGAATAAATGATAGAAATCCAATGACAATAGAGATAAGCATAACTATCATAATCAAGTATCCGACTATCGCCAATCCACCTTCTCATGCGGTACCACATTCTTTCTCATTTCTCCTTCGTTCGTCGTCGAATCCTTTATCATGAAGCTTTTCTTTTTGATATCAGACAATTTAAAGAAAACTCAAGACCATTGTAGGCCCAACTCCGTTGATTCCGGCTAAATACCAGAGTCCGTTGATTTGTGCCCAAATACCAGAAACCATTGATTTGCTCAAGAATATCAGAGGATTGCCATCATAATCCTTTAATCAAAACCAATTAAATCTTTTCATTTACTTCATAAACCAATTACGCGTTGTTCAAAGTCTGAGCCGAAGCTCCTGCCAGACTCTTACTCGATGACGAGCCCTGAAAACATATGATATGAGCATTTAGCTCCTGCTAGGCATTTACTCATTCCAGAGCCTTAAAAGTATATGATATTACCATTTAGTTCATGCCAGGCATTTACTCATTTAAGAAACCTGAAAGCATATGGTATGAGCATTTAGTTCCTGTCAGACATTTACTCATTTAAGAACCCTGAAAACATATGATATGAGCATTTAGTTCCTGCCAAACATTTACTCATTTAAGAGCCCTAAAAGTTCTCTTTGTGGCCATTTACTATCCGCATTTATTGTACGTTCCCATTTCACAAACATCAAACCATTCAATCGAGTCCAAAGCCATTTGTTTAATCACATGATACTATGAAACCAACAATCTACTGCATCATATATAAGCACTACACACATTCTCACTGTACCTCTAAGTACACCCATGTACCTTCACATACCACATGTCAACCCTCAATTAGACTATGTGATGCTTGATCTTCTTGTTTCTATACTTGGGGTTCGTAAATCGTATGCTAAAGGAATCAAAACGATTCTACGAGTCGAGAAAAGACGTATTGCAATACTACTCATCGGATCACTAGACATGTTCATATGTATCGTTCGTGTTTCAACGTACAATAACTTACATTCCTCATTTCTTAACTCAACGAGCCCATACAAATCCGTCGGATATCATCCTAAGTACGAAACAAGTAATATCTCCAAACACTTAAAATTAAGGATGCACAAACAAACCCACTAGAGTCGATGAGAAGCTCCAAAATGATGATTTAGAAGACGTAGGAAAAGCAACTCATAGACACTGTGCCTACTGATAGGTGAATGAGTCCTACTGATAGAAGAGAGAAAATCTGCACTTTATCTATCGGTAGGTGAAAATTCCTACCGGCAGAAATTAGAAACAGATAGGCCAACATTTTGCAGGAAATGATTTTGCACTTGGCCTACCGGTAGAAGAAAGTTCCTACCGGTATGTGAATGAATGCCTTTAAGCTGCTGCAGTACGTTTGAGCTTGTTATGAAAACTTGTCCTACCAAGGAAGGGTGTTTTTCAGGCGATTTCGACAAAAATTTTCAGATTTCAATCCAACCCCAACAACAACCAACACAGCCTCGAGAAAGGCAAAGAAACACTCAAATAACATAAAAAAAGAGGGGTAGAATTTCCTACCTCAAGTATCCAAGCTGAAATCGAAGAGATTGAGCAAATCCTAGCTTTCAGAATCCAAACCGAGCTAAATACACCGAACCGAGCTCCATCCAACGCGATACGAGCCCCAATACGCAAGTAGAGGATGGAGTTGAGGTTGATTGTTGTGGATTTTGAGTTTAAAGGTGAGTTTTTCGGTGAGGGGGTGGGAGAAATAAAGAAAGCCGAGAGAGAGAAAGTCGAGATCAAGAGATCAGTGAGAGACCGAGAGATGGAGAGGGGGAAATAAATCCCCTGCTACACGCCACACACACACACACACACACACATATATATATATATATATATACACACACTAGTGTTTGCCCGTGCCTACGGCACTACGCACCCTGTAGTGTCGTAGGCATAGGCAATTTGGAAATATATTTTTATTTTTTTATGCCAACACCAGAAGCCGTGCAGTGGCTAAAAGGAAACAATGACATTTTTATAATATATTTGTAAGAGTGTGAGTGTTTTCTTAAGAGAGTTAGAGAGCACACATCATCCCTTGGATCAAATAAATCTTAGCCCTTCTTTCAACTTATATTTGTGTGATCCCCACACCCTTATGTTTTATTAGATAAATATGTACACCATATTACACTAACACCCAAATCTCCCAAATCCTTGCACATTAACCCCCAAACGTAATTTTCACATTAAACCATCATTTATCCCTTTATAAACTTTAAAATTATATAAAAGAAATTTACAGGTCTTTATAATCTGTCACTATCGGACACCCAGAGTTATCAAAACAGAGGAAAAAAAAAAAACTAGAACTATTCCCTAACGCCTTCTAAAGTATTGTTGAAACTAATTTGAGCAATATATAATTTTTTTTTTCCACATTGGAAGGGATAGGAGCGTTCTGTTTCTCTTGTCTACTGCTATATTGTCTCCTCACGTTTCTCTCTAATGTACAATTTCATAGCTCAAGAAGATGAGAATGATCCAAGAAACAAGAGACTCCTGTTGCTAGTAATCTTGCTTCACACTGCAGCCAAAGTTACCCTTGTACTAGTTTCTCCAACGTGGTATCTGCGTAAGAGAGCACGCAAAAACAAAGGTAAGTTCCTTCCAGTTGTGAAAATTTTGTTCCTAAATCATTTCCCTTCGCCCTTTTAACATCTTTCTTCGATTTACCACATGTTCTTTTTATTGGTTATAGGACGGATGGGCGCTGAAAAAGAATCGCAATCTTTATTCAGAACTACTATGGCTTCTCTTGGAAATGCAAATGCTCCTAATTTGCTAGTATTTAGTCTCACTGACCTTGTAGAAGCTACCAATGATTTTTCATTTGAAAATAAGCTCGGAGAGGGTGGATACGGATCTACTTACAAGGTAAAATTATTCGTCTTCAAATAAATCGAGAAAAAAAAACTAAATAAGCAGTGTCCGTTTTGCATGCAAGGTATATTACGTAATCGACAAGAAATAGCAGTAAAGAGACTCTCAATGACTTCGACACAAGGATTTGATGAGTTCAAGAATGAGGTCATGCTTACTGCTAAATTGCAGCATGTAAATCTTGTAAGAGTTCTGGGATTTTGCACCGAAGAAGAAGAACAAATGTTGATCTACGAATACATGCCAAACAAAAGCCTGGATCATTTTGTCTATGGTTGGCAATCTTTAATGCCTCTAGAATAATCGTGAACCATAATTGAGTGTGGTTTAACATGAGGCGTCACCTAAGTTTTAACTATCCAAATCTCTTTCGCATAGATCCAATGAGGGGATCACTTTTAGATTAGGGAAAAAGAGTTCAAATCATTGAAGGGGTCACTAAGAGGCTCTTGTACCTCCAAGAGTACTCAAGATTGACAATAATTCAAAGAGATTTGAAAGCAAGCAACACTTTGTTAGGCAACGAGATGAAGCCCAAGATAGCAGACTTTGACATGGCTAGAATTTTCCAGAAATTAAGATGAATTCGGAGCTAACACTGACCAGATTGTTGGAACATTATTAGTGGTATATTGCTTACAATGCACACTACCTAATTGTTCTAGTCCTAAATGGTACTCATCTAGTTATCCTTAACCCAAACAGTAGCACGATAAATGTTTATTCACCTCCTTTTTTCTCCTGACTAGAATAGCCCCCGTAATAGTTCTTATTTTCCAATAATATGTTGCTTTTGCTGGGACATTTTTTTGAAATATTTTGAATAAATATAATTACTCCTATTCCCTTGTGTAAATTGTCAGAAATAGAACTCGTTTTGCTTCAATTTCCTAGTGGGTGAATTGGCTTTGGCAGGTTGCATAATAAACACCATGCCTAATAAATTTTTTTTAAAAATTCAGCGCTCGAGCTGCTACATATAGTTCATCAAAGTTTGAAGAACACATGGGCTAGCCACCTGCAAAGATGTTTACTATGGAAATTTTTGTCATGATTCTTTGACCACGTATGGTAATTAATCAAAGGAAAGGATCAGCGATTTAAATGGTTGAAATTCCTCACAGTTCCGATGGCCATTGATTAATCGAAAACCAACGTTGACAGTGCGTTGCATGGATTTGGAATGGTAAATTTACTAAATTCTTTTCCTTTTTCTTTTTTCAGATCAATTTTTTTTTTTGAGGGCTCTGTTAATCTCAAAACAGCCTTTTGCTGGGCAGTTGAATGAGCAAGCTTTTGCAGGGGAAAATATTACCTCAAACAACTGATGAAGAAACTTAAGAAGAATCAATTGATGGAAATCATGGAACACACCTGAAACTAAATATCCATTAGACCTCTTAGCCCTCCCTAGAATTAGGAGTTGAAAAGAGGGATGCTACACACCTGAAACTACTAAGCACTGAGTAATTGAGATACCCAACACAAAGCAGCTTTCTCCATTTAAGACCCCCACAGCAATAGTTGACAGCTTAGCCTCAGAGCAGAGGAAGGCAAAACTGGTGTAACACTCTTAGCCCTTCAAATCTGTGAAGTTGAGGAGTAGTGGAATTTCAGACAATAGCATACCTACACCTTGAGCCATCTTCATTTCATTTTGCATCAACATCACAATTTGTTAGCTTAGGCTCAAAGCAAAAACGGGCAAGGCTGATGTAAAACTATTTGCCCTCCAAGACTGTGGAGTTGTTCAGGTGGACTCTTGTGGGAAGTTTTTATCCCCGGTTATGGATGTGAACTGGCTTTTGGACTTGCTATGGGGCGTATCACATTCTCTAATGGAAAACCTAAGTGGCTCATGACGATCAGGTCAATAAACAAAAAAAAAAAGAAAAGGAAAAGAGGCTGAAAAGATATGGCCATAAGGGTATCGATGCTTATAAATATCAGGTCAATGTTTTAAAGGAAAGAGGCTGAAAAGATTTGGTTGACGTGGCTCCCACCGGTGGTTGCTGTTGAGTGCATCAGTTGTTGCCTAACGGCTTAGGTGAGCTCCTGTGGCAGTGATTGGGTTGGTTGTTTGCCGTTTTGTTTCTCCGATTGGGATGGCTAATGGTGGTGATCGGAGAAACCTGGTCCGCAGAGGTTGGGTTGTCGCTGTCTGTTCAGTGGCGTTGAGGCGGACGGCAAAGTTGCTTGAAACTAAACTAAGGTTTGTTTTGGGTTTTTTGGGTTGGGCCTAGCCCACTTTGGTTGGTTAGGTTCTCTTTTTTGTGCTTAATTGTAAAGTTTGGGCTATGTAGGCCATTAGGTGTTCCTGAGCTTCATTGTATCATTTGGGTTTTTAGGCCTTCAGGTGTTATGGGCTTTGCTTCTTTGATGTATTTTCAATCTTTGGATGGAATTTCCTTTCCCCTCTTTCGCTTAATAAAGTGTTACTTTTGCCTATCAAAAAATGGATTTCAAAGTGTATCCCAAAGGTAAGGCAAGTATTTTGAATGCAGAATGGGCGGCTCGAACTGAGCACTACACCCTCGTAGTGCATACCTGATCAACACGACCACATATGACCTATTCACACGTTTAATTAATATCATGACCAATTGTTTTCAAAATCAAAAAAAAAGCATAGCCAAGTGTTGAGGCACTTTATTGGAAGAGTCCAGGTCACTTATCAATAGAGATATGGAGACCAAGGCTCAATCTTTTAAAATTCTATTCAACCTGGGAATCCACGCTTGGGTCACAGTTTCACACACAATACTTCAGTAGGTGCTCTTAAATTTCATCGCTCAAAAAGCTTCGATCTCAATCTTTATTCTCACATTGGTCACGCTATTTTTCAAAGGCGCTTTTTATGTTTGTAGCATACGAAAGATGTGGAAAAGAGTACATATGATTTGAATCACGATTCACGCAATAAGAAAGCTGTGATACCTGTGGATCAAAAAAACAAAAAAAAGGTGTGATACCTTTTTACATGACACACACGTGGACACAGAGAGAGAGAGAGAGAGAGAGAGTTGGAAACCTCATGAATAATATTCTTGGTCCACATTCTCAGCTCATGAAATTATGGAAAAGTCTTAATTGCACGGAAATTCTCCCAAAATATGGAGTAATACTAATGGATCAGCACGACTTTTGTTCTTGGACTTTTTTTTTTTTTTGGGAGTCAGAGGAAGTAACACGTAAGAAAATGTCTTAAAAGTCCACAGAACCCAGAAACCTTAAATTTCAGGCAGAATTGAGGCCCAGAAGGTTGAAAGGCTTCTCAATTCAACTCCTCACCCAGCAGCAAACTAACAGCTTTTGGGATCGAGCTGGTCGACTTTTTTTTTTTTTTTTTTTAAACGGATTTGTTAGAACTGTGGCTCATAGAGTTCTAGAAAGAAGGCCAAATGCCAGAGCGTAGTAGAGCGAAGCGTAACGAGTGGAGCGGAGCGGAGCGACGGCATCTGACCCATCAATGATAATCCAGCGAAAGTAGACTGGGCCATTCCGTAATTGGGGGGTGCGGGGGGCAACGCCCCCGCGGTACGGTTCGGTCCGTACAAGGGTATTTTTGGGATACAGACCAAATCTGATTAGGGTTAGAATAGAGTAGTTATAAATACTCTATATTGTAAACCCTTGTAGACACCCTATTCTGGACTGTCCAGATTAGTTTACTTACGGTATTTATTTCCCCGATGATGAAGCGGATCAAGAACACCCCAGAAATGTTAGTGTGTTTGAGCTTCGAGCATTCCAAAAACCCTTTCAAACTCTCTAAACCCGAACCAAAAGGCCTCAACAAAACCCTACTTGCTTACGCCAGTACTTTCTTGGCGTGCGCTGGTCCTCTGCCACGTGTCAGTCATCGGTCAACTTTGACCGTTGATCAGATTTGACCTGGCGTACGCTAGGTATATGGTGGCGTACGCCAAGTCAACCTCCGGTCAAACTTGTGTTTTTAAGCATGCAGAAGCCATGGGTAGGGGTCTACAATACATGGGAACCTTCCAATCCATTGAAAAATCAATCTCGGCGGGGGGGACATTTCTTACACCCATCCCATCACCTTTCTCCTCTCATCCAATGAGAGGAGAGACTTAAGGGCTAAGGCTTCAGTCACTTTAACTGGCCTCAACCCTTCTCTCTCCCTCTTCCCCTATATATACCTCCATATGCTTTCATTTGAAGGGGTTACAAAAAAAAGCTTAAGGTATTCAAGTCTCCTCCCTCTCTCTCCATTAGTTCCCTTGTTCTTTCTTTCCTCTCCTTGAGAAAGAGACAACAAGAAGCTATCTCATACACTACAACATACATCCATCTACCCACATTCTCCTTTCAAAGCCAAGTTCAAAGCTCAAACATCTTTCAAACCCAAAAGCCAAAGGTATACATCTTTGTACTGCTCTCTGTTCTGATCCCTGAGGGGAGCTAACAGGGTCAAGGCTGGTAATCAATACCAGTCTTGGCCCTAAAGCTATCAATGTTTTCAAAACAAAAAAAAATCGTTTCTGACTAGAATCGGCGTGCGCCGGTCATAGGCCCGCGTACGCCGGTCCGTGACAATACGTACAGTTTTAAAATTTGATCTGTCTGGGATCTGTCTGGACCCTGCGTACGCCACCTTTTAGGTGGCGTACCGCAGGTCCGAGCCCTCCGAAACTGGCGTACTCCAGTTGTGAAATGGGGTCTAGATCTTTGTTTCATGCTTTATTTCTTGTCCATTCATCACCTTATTGCATGCTAAAAACCAATTTCCAGCTTTCTGTATTTAGAACTGTATAGGTGTAGCATTTCAATACTTGTTTTCTTTTGCTTTGAAAGGCCCCTGGGATCTTTCTGGTCATGTTCCAGAGCCCAGATGATGTAAAGCCAAGCACTGGACAAGAGGTACAACTGGCGTACGGCCTCTCATGAGTGGCGTACGGCAACCATACTAAGGTCCAGTGGCTGGCCCTTGCATCATAGCTCAATCCTGGCCTCTTATTATCTCCCCACTCTATTTATGGGGTTCCAGTCTATTTTCATGGCTTCAAGCCATTTCAGCTGTCTGTAATCTGTAAATATGATCATATTATAAACTGCGTGGTTTGTCCTGGGTGTGCACTGGTCCATTCCAGAGCCCAGAGGGTTGCATGAGAACAAAGGCTGTGAGTGACAAAAGGTGGTGTACGCCAGCTTCTTGGTGGCATGCGCAGGGTATGGTGGCGTGCAGAGGCTCGGCCACTGCATGCCAGTATGTTGCCTGCTCACGCACCTGAGAGACAGCATACACCATTCTGCTCAAACTGCTCTCAGTGCTTGTTTTCAATCTATATTCATTCTATCGATTCAAGCAAATCATTATTCATAAACATTTTTGTCACATAACCGCAAGCTGTTACGGTATTAATCCATATTAACTGTTCCCCCGCCCTAACTGGCCAAAAATGATTAAATGAAAGAAAAATGCAATTGTTTTAATAAAATACCCGAGTAGAGACCGATCTCCGGATTGGGCGAGAGGGGTGCCATAAAACCCTTCCCCTCTCGTAACCTGGCTCCCGAACCTCAGATATCGAAGGTGACGACGGACCAGTCTACGCCTTTTCAAATCAAATCAAACCTTTCTCAAATCAAAGCAAAACGTAGCGAACGTTCTCGAGTTCGGTTCCTTGGGTGTCTCACCGCTAAAACCCGAGTGGCGACTCTGAATCGAAGCGTTTCGCCGCGCTATTTTCTAAGAGGGCCGCCCCCAATTCATTTCTTGCAAACCAAAATCGTGGCGATTTTAGGGGCGCGTGCCCACAACCCTAATTCATTACTGTGATAATAAAGAACAGCAGCCGCTCTCGCTCCCATGGACGTTCCCGATTTTAGAGAACCACGTATATCTCTGTGTTTATTCTTTACTGTTTATACTCGTAGATCGTGTGTGTGTGTGTCGTTCCTAACAGGATTGAATAAATTAAAACCTAGATAGTGGAGTTTGGTTAGGGATTGAAAACTATAAAGAGAAAAAAAAAATGGCGATCTTCTCCTGGCTAGAAACATTCTTGTGGGGTTTACCACTCAATGTATGAACCCTACAGAAACGTGTAGTTATAAAGTGGTCCGCAGTATCATGTGACGGTACTCTAGGACCATTATATTTTAACAGTTACGGTAAACATGTTTATTTGATTCTACCAAGATCTAAAATTTAGATTCTATAGCAGAATCTAAAGCTAAATTCATTCAAAATCTGTATCTATAGCTATAGTAAACATGACCTAATGCAATTCATGAAATCCCCCAAATGCGTGACCTGCGAGAAGCTATTCGGACATGCCCCTAGAGCAGCCAAAAATTCCCCTGAAATGAAAGCAAATGGAAGTTTGGAACGAGCCGCCTTGTTGACTACAAACGGGAAGTTATCAAAACGGCCACGTATTGAAACTTTATTGTCGCCACCGAATTGGTATACATCAAAAACCTTGCCTGCCAAGTTGTGACTAATGTGAGAGAGAAAGAGAGAGTCTCAATCTTTTGAAATTTTCTTGGTTATGCTTTTTGGCTTCCTTCTTACTTAAATATCATCACAATCAATAGTGTCAATTTCAATCCTCATTCTTGCAAATTTCAATATTTTTTGACAATGAAAAATTTATAAATTTTTATTTATGGTTAAAAAGTTGTTATGTGTTTTCGATAGTAAATAAGTTATTGAGAAATATCAAGTTGTTTCCGATAATGAAAAAGTTTTGATGGTTATGTGAGTGAAAAAGTTATTGAGTTGGTGAAAAAGTTATTGAGTTGGTAAAAAAAATTTGTTAGTGGAAACCAGTTAGTAAAATATGTTAAGTTTTTAGTTTTGTTTTTTTAGTGAAAATTAGTTACTAAAATGTGTCAGGTTATTTTTGTGGTTTTTGTTAGTGGAAACGAGATAATAAAATGTGTTAGTTTTTTTTTGTGGTTTATTTTTAAAGACACTTTCACATTTGTGCTTATACTTTGCACCCTTGCTCGTTGTTGTGTCCCAAGGATCAAAATCATACACACATAAACAATGAGTTTTACGTGGTTCTCCAAGATCGTACATCCACAGAGGAATCAGAGCAATCTCATTAAAAACAGACTAAAGCTTTACGAGTGGAGTTCTCTCTCGACTCACTACCCCCTCTCTCTGTGTTTACATTGCACTTATGGGCTAAAATGGAACTCTGGTTCATCCTCCATGCCAGACTAAGCCTTTACTCCTGGTGGTTGAAACTAGGGCTGTAAACAAGACAAATCGAGCGGAACCCTGTTAAGTTCGGCTTGAATTCGTTAAGATACTAGTCTGGCTTGAGTTCGGCTTAGATTCGATTCGAACCTGAACAACTTGGCTAGAGTTTGGTTCATTAACATTTTTCAAAGCTCAGGTTCGGCTCGTTAAACTCAAACGAAACGAGCCGAGCAGAGCCAAGCCAAATCTAGGCTCGAATTGAGTTCGTCAAGGCTTGGGTTTGGTTCGACTCGACTCATTAAACTCAACCACATCCAAACTCTCTCATTGGTCATACAGAATTTAGGAGAAAAATAAGTATTAAAATATATATATAACCTTGAAATTTTTTATATTTGCATATAGACTCCTCAATAATTATTGATTATATTTAACTACAGGTTCGCGAGTCTAACCAAGCAGAATATTGTAAGGTTTAGGCTCAACTTATATATCAAACGAGCTTAGCATTGAGGTTTAGGTTTGGTTCATTTAATAGACGAATAGAACTCGAACAAACTCTTACTGAGCCGAACCTCGAGCAGTTCACGAATGGTTCAATAAATTTAGAGTCCTAGTTGAAATACAATGGTAGTAGATAAATATCTACACAAGTGGGTGGGAGAGGAAATCTATCAATATACTGTAGAAATGTAGTTGAAGCCAAAAGCCTCTCCACCTTTAATCCTAAATTCCAAAATTTTTGATTTATTCTTATTTCTAAAAATTGAGAGAGTAAACGGGGGATTATGCGATCACTGAGAGAGAACGTGGAGAGAGAGAGCTAGGACGTGGGTGGGTGGGTTGAGAGAGAGGGAGAGAGAGTGCGCGCATGGGGAGGGCAGAAGTAAGGTAAACAAATTAATGCATTGGAAAGCTTCCTAATACAAGAATAAACGGATGCATTGGAAGCTTCCTAATACCAGAATTTTGTCTCTCCCATCGGTGACCATTTTCGGTTTGAATGATCTACTCCTTATCTTTTACGGATGACTAATTTATTTACGTTTTATGATTTTTTTGCTTCTTATTTTCTGTTTTTAAGTGATCATTGTATTATTTTATTTATACTTGCACACACACAATAAATTCTTTTAACGAATAACTTTGTATTAGGTTCAATGTACGAGAGAATGAATAAATTTCATCCCAATGTATTTTTGTTGCCCCGTGCATCGAACGAGACACAACGCTAGTGGTGAAGTAAAGAGGAGTGGAGCCATATCTCCATCCATCAATCAACACTCGTTCCATGCCATCGTGCATGTTTTGTAGGTTTCTTAAAAAACAAGTACTCCTTCTTATTTATAATTTTCAAGTTTAAAAATAATGGACTTAATTTTTTGCGCTAGATAAATCTTGTTTGGGAGATGCCAATGAGATCTTTTGAATGATGAAAAAAAATCAAAAAAATTATTTTCTTTAATACATTATTTTTAAGTTTGAAAATTGCAAATAAGTTCTTACTATTTTTAAAAGTCTACTCTAGCTAATTAAATAGACAGAGATATTTTATAGGACTTTGACTTCTATAACATGAAAGTAAATTCACTTTGTGGAGATGGCGGCCTTTGACATTCAGTGCTTGTGAGAAAATAGTAAAATATGTTAAGCTATTAGTGTTTTTTTTTTAGTATAAACCAGTTAGTAAAATGTGATAGATTTTTTTTTTGTGGTTTTTTTAGTGGAAACAAGATGATAAAATGCATTATGATTTTTTTGTGGTTTATTTTTAAAAACACTTTCACATTTGTGCTTATACTGGCACCCATGTCATGTCCCAAGTATCAAAACCATACACACAAACAGTGAGTTTAACGTGGTTCTCTAAGATAGTACATCCACGGAGGAATCGGAGCAATCTCACTAGAAACGGACTAAAGCTTTACGAGTGGAGTTCTCTCCCGACTCACTACCCCCCTCTCTCTGTGTCTACATTGCTTAACCCTACAGAATACACCGCCAAAGGTTTGCACTTATGGGCTAGAATGGAACTCTTGTTCATCCTCCATGCCAGACCAAGCCTTTACTCTTGGTCCGAGTTCGGCTTGGGTTTGATTTGAACCTGAATAACTTGGCTAGAGTTTGGCTCATTAACATTTTTCAAAGCTTGGGTTCGGCTCGTTAAACTCAAACGAAGCGAGCTGAGCCAAATCTAGGCTCGAATTGAGTTCGTCAAGGCCTGGATTTGGTTCGGCTCGACTCATTAAACTCAACCACATCCAAACTCTCTCATTGGTCATATAGAATTTAGGAGAAAAATAAGTATTAAAATATATAGGTTAAATTTCACTGACCTCCCCTGAGGTTTCTGACAAATGCAGAAACCACCCCTGAGGTTCTAATAACTGCACTGACCTCCCTTACTTTACAAACTATTATTCAGATTCCCCCATTCCGTTAAATCCACACAAACACCATTAGTTTTTGTTATTAATTGACTAAAATGCCCTTGAATATTACTAATCTATACGATCAAGTCTTTTTTTCTTCTTTTTTGTAATTTAATTGAAGTTTAAAATATTAAAAGTAACATTATACTGGTTATATAAGATAACTTCAACATAAAATTAGACTCAATTATACAAACTTTCGTCGAATTTGAATAATTAATCATGCATTTTACATTATCATAGTCATTTTTTCCCTCTTTAAAGTGTGATTTTTCAAATGGAGGACACGTACTAATAAAAATAAACATTACTCTATATGTCAATTTTTCTAAGAAATGATCTCAATATAATTTACACATTGATCATTCTTCAAAATTTTCTTCTGCGTTCCCCCCTACTAGTGCATTAGAGATGAAACACAATTATTACTAATGAACTAATAGGGAAAATAAGAAGGAAAAATAAAAAAAAGATTAAAGAATTTTTTATACCGAATTTATTTAGTCGGAAAACATATTAAAAAATACGCGATAATTTTTTTGTATGTGGGATTAGGCATTCACATGCCTCTTTTATTTTTCAAAACCCACGTAGGAGAGGAAAAAATAGACCATGATCAATTATCAAAATGTATAACTCGTTATACAAGTTTGACCAAAGTATGTATAACTCAAGTATGACATTATTAAATATTAAATCACAAGTCAATTAAAGAAAAAAACTAACACACAAACATAAAAATTAAAAAAAAGAAGAAGATACATTGACTTTGTTCATGAAAAATATGTAGAAATCAAGGTAATCTGACCAAATGTATTTAGTTAGTTCTAATTTAACATAAAAAAATTTCAATTAGAAAAAAAATGGAACAAGAAGAATTGATTTTATAGTTTACATTATATTTGAGGGCATTTTAGTCATTTAGTAGATAATACTAACGGTGTTAGTGTGGATTTAACGGAATGGGGGAATCTGAATAATAGTTTGTAAAGTAAGGGAGGTCAGTGCAATTATTAGAACCTCAGGGGAGGTTCCTGCATTTGTCAGAAACCTCAAGGGAGGTTAGTGAAATTTACCCAAATATATATAGCCTTGAATTTTTTTATATTTGCATATAGACTCCTAAATAATTATAAATTATATTTAGCTATAGATTCACAATCCTAACCAAGCAGAATACTACAAGGTTCAGGCTCGGCTTATATATCAATCGAGCCTAACATTGAGGTTCAGGTTCGATTAATAAACAAATCGAATTCGAACGACTTCTTACTGAGCCGAGCCTCGAACTGTTCATGAATGGCCAATTAATTTACCGTCGTAGTTGAAATACAATGGTAGTAGATAAATGTCTACACAAGTGGGTGGGACAGGAAATGCTAAAGTAAAGAGGAGTGGAGCCATATCTCCATCCATCAGTCTAACACTCGCTCCATCGCCATCGTGCATGTTATGTAGATTTCTTAAAAAATAGGTACTCCTAATTATTTGTAATTTTCAAATTTAAAAATAATGGACTTAATTTTTTGAGCAGTATAAATCTTGTTTGGTAGATGCCGATTAGATTTTTTGAACGATGTAAGAAAATCAAAAACTTATTTTCGTAAATACATTATTTTTAAATTTGAAAATTACAAACAAGTACTTACTATTTTTAAAAGACTACTCTAGCTAATTAAATAGACAGAGATATTTTATAGGACTTTGACTTCTATAACGTGAAGTAAATTCACTTTGTGGAGATGGCGGCCTTTGCCATTCAGTGCTTGTGAAAAAATAGTGTCCTTTGACATTCAGTTTTTGTGAGAAAATAGTGTCCAGGAAGTGATCGAGAGGCATGTATATACCCTGATCTTTTTTTTCTTTTTCTTTTTTTTGAGTCAGACAAAGTCGCATGTAAAAGAATGTCTTTTAAGTCCTCAGGATGCAGCTACATATAGTTCAAGGTTCATGAACAGCCCTAGCGCTCTAGCCATCTAAAAAATGTTGTTCACCATCGTTTCCTTCCTCCTCTTTCTTCCTTCACTAACAGTTCTTCAGAGGCCCAGACCTGGATCAAAGCAGGTTACTGGTATTCCAGACGCCAATCCCTGGGTCCGGATATAGACTCAACTCTCTTCACTCGCTTGACATTTGCTTTTGCATATATCAACAACTCAACTTATGAGCTCTGGATCGAACCCAATGATGAACCTTATATGTCCACCTTCACCGACATCGTTCGGCTAAAAAACCCATCAATCACGACACTTCTGTCCATCTGGGCAGGAGATTCAAACTTCTCAACCTTCTTTTCAATGGCTACCCAACCCTCTCACATAACTTCTTTCATTGAATCATCAATACAGATAGCCAGGCTTTATGGGTTTCACGGCCTGGATCTTTGTTGCGTCAAACCGGACACAAGCACCACCAAGATGGAAGCTATTGGAATTCTCTTTGACGAATGGAGAACTGCAATAAATAGGGAATCAAAGAATTCCAACCAATCACTGCTCATTTTCACACTGGCCGGTCATTATTTGCCTTCAAAAAACATCACAAGCTATCCGATGGACTCGATTCAAAGGAACTTCGATTGGGTACACATTGTATCGTACTACTATCACTTACCCACCACGGAAAACTTCACAGGCGCTCATTCTGCTTTGTATGACCCCTCAAGCAATATAAGTACGGATTATGGAATTAAGGAATGGATAAGTAGAGGATTACCAGCTAAAAATATAGTTTTTGGGTTAGCATACCATGGGTACGCCTGGACACTTTTGGACCCCTCGGCCAATGAGATTGGATCGCCTGCAACAGGTCCCGCCGTTATGCCAGAAGGGTTGATTTCCTACAAGTTCATCAAGTCAGATATGGGATGTGATGGAGAAAAAGTAGGGTATAACTCCACTTATGTCACAAATTACTGCATTAATGGTTCAGTTTGGATCGGTTATGATGATGTGGAGGCTATCAAAACTAAGGTTTCCTACGCGAGGGAGAAAGGGCTTCTGGGTTACAATGTATGGCAAGTCACCAATGATGAAAATTGGGTGCTTTCCAAGGCAGGTAAAACTTTAAAGCAACATCATATAGCCGACTCCAAAATATTGGGACTTAAGATTCAATTTTGTTTCGTTTGATTTATCATACTGCAATAAAAGAAGAATTTACTTACAGATATAGAATCAGTCATCTCTGTGATCACCTTCCATATGAATGTTTATCAGGGACGGTTGAATCCGCCCAAGAGCCAATCCATTTCTTTTTTTTTTTTGGTAATCAAGGCAGGAATTACATTAAGAAAATCCAACTTACAATCCGTAAATAAGCCTCGGAAGAACCCACCAGGAGCTAGTCACCACCCCTAGCCAAAAAGAATTACCATGCCAAACTCACACAGCACCTCCATTCCTCTTGCTAGCACCTGTTGGGGTAGGGATTAGTCCGAGTTGTGCGCAAGCTAGCCCAGTACACCCTGCATTACAATAAAGAAAAGGCAGAAAACGAAACAAAACAGTAGAAACAGGTCACTGCTAACAAAACACCTACAGTCTAACGTGACCCAGAACTGAATGTTGTTCACAATTTGAAATTTTGTTGAATTGACGAAGTATTATGCAACTTCTTATTCAAAAATACACCCGGTCCCTAGGGATCGGTGTTCATCTCCGGGTGTGCATCTGCCACTGCCAGACACCTTTAGTTATCAAAAACTAAACGAAACAAAAAAACTTGAACTAGGGAACACAATTGTTGCCACGAGGATTCTCCCCTAAAGCCTTTTAAGTATTGTTGAAACTAATTTGGGCAATATATGATCATTTTTTTTTTGCACATCGGAAGGGATAGGAGTGTTCTGTTTCTCTTGTCTACTGCTATATTGTCTCGTCACATTTCTCTCTAATGTACAATTTCATAGCACAAGAAGATGAGAAAGATCCTAGAAACAAGAGACACCTGTTGCTAGTAATCTTGCTTCCAACCGCAGCCACATTTACCCTTGTACTAGTTTTTGCGACGTGGTGTCTGTGCAAGAGAGCACGCAGAAACAAAGGTAAGTTCCTTCCAGTTGTGAAATTTTGTTCCAAAATCATTTTCCTTCACCCTTTTAACATCTTTCTTCGATTTTCCACATGTTCTTTTTATTGGTTACAGGAAGGATGGAAAACGAAAAAGAATCGCAATCTTTATTCAGAACTACTATGGCATCTCCAGGAAATGCAAATGCTCGTAATTTGCTAGTATTTAGTCTCACTGACCTTGTAGAAGCTACCAACAATTTTTCATTTGAACATAAGCTCGGAGAGGGTGGATATGGACCTGTTTACAAGGTAAAATTATTCGCCTTCGAATAAATCGAGAAAACAAAACTAAATATGCGGTTGTTTTGCCTTCAGGGTATATTACGTAATGGACAAGAAATAGCAGTAAAAAGACTCTCAAGCACTTCTACACAAGGATTTGAAGAGTTCAAAAATGAGGTCATGCTTACTGCTATACTGCAGCATGTAAATCTTGTTAGAGTTCTTGGATTTTGCACCGAAAAAAAAGAACAAATGTTGATCTACGAATACATGCCGAACAAAAGCGTAGATTATTTTGTCTATGGTTAGCAATCTTTAATGCCTCTAAAATAATCGTGAACCATAATTGAGTATGGTTTTAACATGAGGTGTCACCTAAGTTTTAATTATCCAAATCTCTTTCATGTAGATCCAATGAGGGGATCACTTTTAGATTGGGAAAAACGAGTTCAAATCATTGAAGGGGTTACTCAGGGGCTCTTGTACCTCCAAGAGTACTCAAGATTGACAATAATTCATAGGGATTTGAAAGCAAGCAACATTTTGTTAGACAACGAGATGAAGCCCAAGATTGCAGACTTTGGCATGGCTAGAATTTTCCAGAGAGATGAATTCAAAGCTAACACTGACCGGATTGTTGGAACATTGTAAGTGGCATATTTGTTACAATGCACACTACCTAATGTGCACATTCTAGTCTCAAATCGTTCTCGTCTAGTTATCTCTTTTTGTTCACTCATGCAATATTAATTGCAGAGGTTATGTACCTCCCGAATATGTAAGACGTGACATATACTCCACTAAGTCAGATGTTTATAGCTTTGGAGGTCTTCTTTTACAAATCATTAGCGGAAAGCAGAGTAATTGTTTACATGGCCTTCATGAAAACTTAAACCTCCAAGAATATGTAAGTAATTCTGAAATTGTGTCATGGTTATTGCGCGCGAATTTATTTCCTTCCTGTGAACTCTAAAGATGCACTACATTGAAATACTTCAGGCATATGATTTGTGGAAGTGTGGGAAAGGCATGGAGTTTATGGATCCATCGCTCGACGATATAAATTCATCTTGTAAATTAGTGAGATGCATGCAAATAGCTTTGCTATGTGTCCAAGAAACAAAAATACTAACAGTAGAGACAATCTGCAGAGATCCACACAGAGACAAATGCGTTTGGCCCCATTTCGGGTCCTGAAAAAATCTAGAAAAATATCCATAAATTTTTGAATATTATTTTATGGAACCCTGCAAAAAATCAACTCCAGTGGATATCGATAAGTATTACTTTTGGATTCGTAGAGGCGAAACTGCTCAATTCGCCCCTACGAATCCAAAAGTAACACTTATCGATATCCACTGAAGTTGATTTTTTACAGGGCTCCATAAAATAATATTCAAAAATTTATGGATATTTTTCTAGATTTTTTCGGGACCCTAAATGGGGCCAAACGCATTTGTCTCTGCGTGGTTCTCTACGAATTGTCTTTGTGCGTAGCAGAGCTCGTCCAAGCAAATCCAGCTGATAGACCCTCCATGTTGGAACTCTCATTGATGCTGAAAAGTGAAACTGCCGCCATGAACACTCCTAAAAGACCTGCGTTTTCTACAAGAAGAGATGAAGATGAAGTTCAAGGGTCTACAATATCTCAACAAGAAATTTGGTCAGTTGGTGATGTATCCTTTACCCAAACAGTAGCACGATGAAGGTTTATTCACCTCCGTTTTCCTCGTGACTAGAGTTGCCCCAATATCAGTACATTTGTTCCGTTAAGATTTTGCTTTTGGTCGGACATCTTTGTGAAATTTGAACCTATTCCCCTGTACATATCGTCTGAAATGGAACTCGTGTTGCTTCAATTTCCTTTCATGTTGCATTTTCTCAAAAACAGGTTGCATAATTAATAAACACGATGCCTACAGAAAATAAGAGAAAAACTCAGTGCTCGAGCTGCTAGATATAGTTCATCAAAGTTTCAAGAACACATGAGCTAGCCACTTGCAATGATTCTTTGACCAGGTACAGTAATCTAAGGATCTGCGATTAAAATGGTTGAAAGTCCTCACCATATTCATGGCCATTGATTAATCGAAAACCAACTTTGACAGTTGGATTTGGAAGGCTAAATTCAATTTCTTTCTTTTTTTCAGATTAGAAAAAAAAAAAAATTGAGGGCTCAGTTAATCTCATAATAGCCTTTTGCTGGGCACTTACTGAAGTACTTGAATGAGCTCTAATGGTTGGACCTCTCTTGGTATAAGCTTGCAGGGGGAATATTCCCTCAAGGAACTGATGAATAATCTTAAGCAGAATCAATTGATGGAACGGATTCCTTGGGGAGAAAGTTTCGCATCTTTTCAAATGATTCCTACATTGTTAACTTTTCATTATGTGGCCCTCCATTGTCATCTCGACGCAAAAACCCTACGGTTCTCCATCCATCACAATTGATGTTCTTACAAGAGAATTCATGATTTCCAAGGGTTCGGCCTCGTACGTAGTTAAGGTCTGGGCTCTAGGAGCTTGCTCCTTTTGAGGTCATATGTCTTTACTCGGCCTCCTTAGTAGACAGCCCTTGAGATTAGTCGATGTGCTTGAAAGCTAACTATGACATGGAAAAATCTATAATACACCCTTTAAAAATTGTATATCATTATGCACCTATTAATGTATGGTTCATTCATTTTTTTTTTTAATCGGCGTTCATTCATATTCATAATACCTTGATGTGTTTCATAACTTTTGTTTTAAAACTTGTAACCTTTCAACAATAGGATTCGTAACATGTTCTCTATGATTCATAACATCTTTGTGCATCTCATAACTTTTTTACTAAAACATCATAACTTCCAACAATAGAATTCGTAATGTTTAGGATTCGTAATATTTTCAGTAGAATCATAACATTTTGGCATTTTTCGTAACTTTTATATTGAAAGCTTTGTCTCAGAGAAATAATTGAATTCTATCAAATAATTCCATATTATATTTAAAAAGTATCATAAGTTTAAAAACATATAGTCAATTTTTTGAGAGGTCAAAAACAATATTGAAATTGTCACTCCTTAGGAGGGAGTAATTTTTATTAGGTTCTTGGGGCAATTTATTGATGTTTAAGGCGTCAAATGTTTATTATACTAACAAAAAATTTTGGTATTGTAACGATATTTTCCAAACCCCACATACCACGTCCGAGGTTAAGTTCTCTCTGGCATAGGTGCCGGTTGTGGGCCTCACCAGACCTTTTTTTTTGTGTTAAATTCTAAACCGTTCATCTTGTAGGGCTCACAAATTATTATATCTATGTTCAAAATCAGCTTTATCCGATATCGATAGATATATCAAACATTAACACAGAATGGACGGTCATAAATTTTGAAGTTAAACAATCCATCACTGTTCATTTCATGAACCAAAATTTGATTTTTGATATGCCTATTGATATCTGATAATTTTTTGTGTGAATATACTACATACTCTACGAGTCTTACAAGATGACGGTTCAGATTATAACAAAAAATGCACAGTGAAATCCACAACGGGCGGTTGTGGAAAATCCAAAGTTTCCACCGTAAATGGAAAGAAATTAAACTCACCACGGCCAAGTGCCTCAAAAATCACCCAAATGTGTGAATGCAAGAAGCTATTGGAGCCATAAAGTTTGGAATGAGTTGTTAGTCGTTATGGACTTTTAAAGAGTGGGACCGGGGACATTTCAGCACATACTACAGAGGTATAGTGCACAATTTGATCCGTTAAAAAACGTATTTTTAATGGTTCAGATTTCAAAAATATCCCAAAGATAAAGTAAGTGTATTGAGGTGGTGTTCCAATTTTATAAAAAGTACCTTTTTTCAAACGGAACTAATTTCAAACTCAAATATAATAAAAATGATTTTTTTTGCACCGTTTAAAAGATCTTAACAATATCTATCAAATAAAATCCATATTGATAAGAAAATTATTTGCGTAAACATATAATTTTTGAACTAAAATTATCTTCTTTTTATAAAATTTCATTTTTTAAAAAGCGGAATACCTCCTAATTGTAGAATGAATGGCGGAGGCGAATTGATCAACGAGAAAGATGTCCTATAGTGCACACCTGACCAACACGGCCAGTGGGCCACATAGTGACAGATTTATTGTCGTGGCCAAATTGGTTTTTTAAATAAAAAAAACGTGCTTGCCAAGCGGTAAGGCACAACAAATTGTTATGGGCTATTCTGCTAGCTACGATTGCTGTAGTCACTCTCCTACTCGGGACTTTAACGTGGTATTTCCGAAGGATATTGTTCAAATGGAAAGGTAACTTGCTACAATGTTTGGAGTTCATGTCAGCAAATTATTTGTCAAGACATTGTTCATCTATTTTTTTTGGTAAGGAAAAACTACGAGTCTGACATGTTCATCTTGTACAGTTCTGGTTACGAGAATAATTGCTATACGGGAAAAATCACAATATCCAAACCTGAAAGCATTTGGTTTCACTGACATCAAAACGGCCACAAGTAACTTTTCGTATGAGAATAAACTTGGAGAGGGTGGCTTTGGACCCGTTTATAAGGTACTATGTAGTTGTTCATCTTTGTATTGCTATGTGGTGTCCTATACACGCATTCAATCTTTTACTAGGAAAATTGTCGATATGTACATATCACCATAAAATTTGTAGTACTTCACGGGCAGAACAAGTTTTGTCGTTCAAAAGAAGCTAAGTGGTTAAAATAAAGAATAATGTTTCTAAGGAAAAACAAGGAATCGTGTGACTTTCTTTGAAGCTAAATATGTTGTGGGTCATTTAGTTGCCGCGCGAAGGGAAATTATGTCCCGCATTTCAGGTTTATATGGATATCTAGAAGTCATAAGTAGGAAGAATAATAGCACAGGTAACATTCCTTTCGCTAACCATTTCGGCTGAGTTCCCTTGGCTCACTTGCTCTCAAGTATCCCTCCTTTTCGAACCAATGTTACACTCGCTGCCACAGATTTCCTATCAGAGAACTGAGAAGGTGTTCTTCAGGTCATTTTGTTTCCAGCCCGTGTATGCAGCAATTTGTCTAATATGATGCTAAGGGTAACCCTTTCATTTTGCTTGAAACGCCTGCAAATATAATTTAGATATCAGAGGATATATACATTACACCAAGTGTTTCCTACAATTATTGTTCTTATTTTCACTAATCAGCCATTACCGGCTTATTGTCTTCTGGTTCCTTGATCCATCTCTAACTGCCTTATCTTTCCTCTTCTTTGCCTTGTAATTTCTTTGAACTGTGTAAATTTCACTAAGAATTGAGTTGTTTTCTGATCAAAGAATTGAGTTGTTTCATTTCCTGTCTAACACCCCTTCTTTTCAATAGTATTGATCTAGAAGATGAAACTTAAATCCCCAAACTCCACATGTTGTTGTCAATCGTTAACTTGTGCTTTCCTAGTGATAATTTTTACAAGTCTTGATAATTATTCATTTGTATTCAATAGTTAACAATTTAAGAACATCGAGTATGAATGTCCAGGTGGGACAAGTTCAGTTGAGTAGAATTTGCAGTAATCCTCTATGCTGAAAGGCATCGCAAGCGTAGCTGTCTTCCGAATTTTTAATACTAACTAGGTGAGATTTTGCAGGGTAAATTGCAGGACGGACAAGAAGTTGCAGTGAAGAGACTTTCAGAATCTTCTAAACAAGGACAAGAGGAGTTCATAAATGAGGTTACACTCACTGCAAAACTTCAACATGTCAACCTAGTGAGACTTTTAGGATTTTGTACTGAAAGGGAAGAAAAGCTGCTGATTTATGAGTACATGCCTAACAAAAGTTTGGATTTCTACCTCTATGGTATACAATCCCTTGCACTCCCCCTTCTATGGTAGTTGGCCGTTGTTCTCGCATCTTATCGTTTTATTGGCTTATTTTATGTTCAAATCTGACACATTAGTCGGACACAAAATAAGCAAATAAGCAATGGGACGATGAGATATGATACCAAACAGGCCCCAAAATCGTTAATTTTTTTTTATGCCAAAGCAAACTCTTCCTGGCTCATACCCTCTCCCAGTATTGCTGCAGTCCTACGATTTTTGTTCCGTTTTTTCTCCCAAGTCCCAGGATTTTTGTTTAAAATGAAAGAACAAACACCCTAAACTACAATGCCAGATTTCTAAATAAATCACAAACAATCAAAACTACAGCCCCTACAGAAACAGAAGAATTGCAGTATCACAAAGAATATGAGCCAACTTGAAGATTTTCGAAACGGCAGGTGGCTACTTTAGTACTTTTACCTGACTTACTGAGAAGTGACTTTATTATGATTTAGATCCAGTTAGACAGGCACCGTTGAATTGGGAGAAACGGGTTCACATCATCGAAGATGTGACTCAAGGGCTTCTGTATCTTCAAGAATATTCTAGACTCACAATAATCCACAGAGATTTGAAGGCTAGCAACATCTTACTGGACAACGACATGACACCAAAAATTGCAGATTTTGGTATAGCTAGAATTTTTCAGAAAGATGAACATGAAGCAAACACCGGTCGGATTGTTGGAACATAGTAAGTATGACAATTCTCTTATCTCTTAGACATGTATTATAGTAAGCAAAATGTCAATGTTGACTTGAATTGCGGTGGTTATGTTCCTCCAGAGTATGTAAAACGAGGCATATACTCCACTAAATATGATGTTTATAGCTTTGGAGTTCTACTCTTACAAATTATAAGTGGAAAGAAGAATACATGTCTATATGGTCCGGACAACAATCTTAACCTCCTAGAATGTGTAAGTGATCACTTTCCTATCATGCGATTCAACTTTCATATATCAACCCTTCGAAGGTTATATGATAAATTTCTATTGGCAGGCGTATGAGTTGTGGAAAGATGGCAAAAGCATGGAGTTCATGGATCCGCTAATGGTTGACACGAATTCAGCATGTAAACTCATGAGATGCATGCAAGTCGCGCATTTGTGCGTTCAAGAAAAATGGGAAGATAGGGCATCAATGTTGGAAGTGTACTCAATGCTCAAAAATGAAACTGAAGATGTGCCCACTCCTAAAAGGCATGCTTTTTCAACAAGAAATGATATTGATGAAGAAAATAATCTGAAGTCAAAGGAAGAGATTTGTTCGGTTAATTTTGCAACTATGTCCCAAGTCATGCCCAGATGACCTCTATCTTTAGCTCTTTCATTATGCAGAATATTCTTCGTCCTAGTGATTTCATATGTTATCTTATTAGTTCTTGTATCCATGTAGAGTCATCCAGCAAAAGAGTAGTTCTATGCTCCCAGAATTGTGGAAAAACAACAAAAAAGCTGTTCCTATAGAGAATCTGCTCCAAATACCCAAGTAGATATGAACTATTCAATGTACTTATAAGATCCTCCATAGACCACAAAGGAATTGGACGGTCCTGTTGAGCCTGTCGTGAGCCCTTTGCAAGCCCGCTTTGATAATAGGAAACCGTTGACTTTTAGGCACTTTAAAAGTCCAAGAAAACATCATGTTGATCATTTCGTTTGATATGCCTTTGAAACAAATCTTTATTCTGAAAAAAAAATATTGCAACACTAGATTGGAACCCATTTTTCTCAACATGTTCAACATACCAAAACAGACCTGATCAACATGATTTTTGATGTGGCTGATGTTCTTGACGCACGACCTCCAAAAAATAAACGGTTTCAATCATCAAAGTTAACCCGGGAAGAACCCACAAGAGCCCAATAGGACAGTCTAGGAGCAGGAGCTGGATCCATATACAAATTGGTCGGTTTTTACCCCCGATTATGAGAACGTAGACTTTTTAGCCAGCAAAATGCTTGGTATTAGGTATGGTACACATGGAAACCACAATGCTACAAAGTAAACATGAAATAGTTTTACCATGAATTCTCAATTGAAATATAGTAAAACTAGCACTAATTCAGAACACCACTAAGATTATCAACTTGACAAAGCAAATATAAGGGGGGAAAAACAGAATCTTCATAGAACCCAGAACCACATCTTAGCAAATTAGGCAAGAAATACTAAGAAAAATCAACAAAATATAATCTACCTTGAAATGAAGTGTGTTGTTCTGGGGATAAACAAGGTGGGTTTCTAGTAGACAGTGTTTCAAACACATAACGTGCACCCACACAGTCAATACGGGGAGAATTTTCACCCACAAAACTCATCCCGCATTCAATCAAGCCCCAACTCTCAAACCTTCACCACAACTCTCAAACCTTCGAGTTGTGTGTCATGTGTCATTATCGTTACTAGTGCCAAAAATAGTGAAGACCGGAAGTGGTCCACACGGCCACATATTGAGATATTTTGTTGTGGTGACGAAATGGACTTGAAAATTGATTTTCACGCCTCACTTTTAGCCATTGACATTTAACATTTCACTTTTTGTCTCTTTTCCCATTTGAAATTACAACAATACCTTTTAAAGTAGATGAACACTAACAAAATAAAGGATAATTTGATAATTTCACATAAGATATATAAAAACAGAAAGTGAAATGCCAATGATTAAATTTGGAGTGCCAAAATCACCTTCCAATGCATGAGTTTTATATCAAAAACCATAGGGTCCATGTACTTATTAGATAAAGAGACCAAAAGGCAATCTGTTAAAATTTCGTAAGGAGGTCACATAATCTAGTAAGAGCATCTCCTGCCCGAATTCTATTCAAATCTGAGCAAAAGCTTCATTTGATACAACTCATATCAATGGGCAAACTCAACATTCACGAAATTGTCATGCGTTAACTAATCGTGTTGTTATCTACCGTGTCAAAAATAAATAATAAAACAATAAAACCAAACAGCTACTACTACCAAAAAGATAACGGTAAATATTTCGAGTATCGTCCTCATCAGATTACAAAGGTTAAATTAAAATTATTTTAGTTACTTTCTAAATTAATTTGGAAAAAGAGTTTATGGTTATTTTTGACAAAAGTAATAAATACTGTAATTACAGAAAGGCAATTGAATGTAAAAAGATTTGATGGATGGAAGAAAAGGTCTAGGGTTTCGAATCCACTTGTCCCTTAATTTGCAATCTATATTTGTTTGAGGGACCTTTTATTTGTATTTACCGGATACCCTTAGGGTTCGCTGGCCAGAAGGATATCTCCTAAAAATATTTAGGTATCATCAAGTGGCATAGATTATCTCTACCTAACACGAATCGTCTTACTAGTATGGCCCATTTCAACGATACAGACTGTCTAATAGCACTATGCGTATTACGGTAGCATAATCTATCACAATCAATTACTTGCATGGAAAGTACTCCTTTTGATACCGTGGATAACAAACACACAATTATATGGGAAAGTAAATCCAACTTCATGAACATGAAATCATCTAGTGATTCTAGTCCAAACAACCAATCCGGATGTTAAACCTAACAAAAGTGATAAAATCTAAGCTACTCCGACTTCAGAGTGCAAGCTTCATCTAGGTCCTCGGAGAAGGTTTAGCGGCCAATGATTGGACCCCACGAGCCCGATAGTTATGTGCGGCTGCTGTGTTGCTTTCTGTCCGCAATGTCGTCATCCCCTGTTATGCAAGTAACCTCTCCTTTTATAAGCTACTGAGTGCTGATGCCGTGAATATCTCTAGGTAGTAGCAACCCCTTTTCTTCCTTCAAATTCAACTTTCGCTCAGTTAAGGTTCTTATTTTTAAATTATTATTTTTCGCTTTACATACATGTAATTCTTTCATAGTACATCACTTTTGATTCAAAAGATAAGTAAATAAGTACTTATTTTTTCTTAACGGAACGGGGCCTCAATGACTTCAAAAGCCGTAACAAGATATGATTAACAAAACGTTCGGCCCCATCCTTGGTCAAAATAGCTAACAAACGTTGGGCACATGTAGTAGTTATTCCTCCTTTCAGTGGAAGTCCAACCCATTAGCTTTGAATATTGGAACAACCCAATTAGCAATTGTTAACTGCTAATACTATTATTATCGATCATCTCTTCAACATATGATAATGGGGCTATAGGCCTCCAAATATACCTACAGGCAAAAAATTAAGCATTAAACTCGAAGTAACGATAATATAAATCAACTTAGCAATGATAAATTACGGGGTGTTTATGTGAGCATTTATGCGCATATCATTAATTTTTAGGTGGAAAGTAAGTAGTAGTAGAATAACAAATTACTCCGTATTTAGATAAAAGATGACAACTGTCATGTTTGGATTCCATAGGATTTGAATAAATAAAAACAGATCTCGTGATTTTGAGTAAAAGTTCATTTTGGTATGAGTTTCGGTAAATGATTGGAGATGTGATTTTTACTCAAATTTTGAGGTTAAGTCGATAATAGTGTTGGAGATGCCATAAGAAAAGAGCTATTGACGAGTCATCACACACACGACAAGTGTTCACATTTATGTCAGGAAAAAAGAAAGACAACAATGGTAGGGACTAGTGAAGATGACGAACTTTTAATTGTCTTGGTAGTCATTCACATCCGGCCCACTACACCTTCCCTCTGAAATACTCCTATCGCAAGACCACGAAGCTGTGTGGGGGTCATTTTGACATATTCAAAATCCCATAAAAAACACGGACAGATAAAGATAATCTTTCATCAAATAATCTACTCCATTGTAGAGAGAGAGAGTTGGAAACCTCGTGATATTCTTGGTAGTCATTCTCAGCCCATAGAATTATGGAAAAGTCTAAAACCACACACGTTAGAAGCCATACATGCCCAACATTATTCACAACATGTTTAGGTGGCGTTGTATCATTGGGCGATGAATGAGATGTTATTTTACAATGCCCAATGATACATTGTTACCCTAGCATACAGGGTTTGAGGGAGTTACCGTAACCAAAGGTGGAAGTCCACATAAGCTCAAGGCATCTTCAAATGTTGTTCAACATCATTTCTCTTCTCCTCTTTCTTCCTTCATTAGCAAATTCTTCAGAGTCTCAGACCTGGATCAAAGCAAGTTACTGGTTTTCCGACAGCGAATTCCCGGCTCCCGAAATAGATTCATCTCTGATCACTCATCTCATATGTGCTCATGGACGTATCAAGTCTTCCACTTTTGAGCTCTCAATCTTAAAAGTTAAACAAAAAGTTACAAAAATTAAAAAAATACCAAAATAAATTTCAGATTATAAGTTTACAAAAACGCATTCGAAGTCCATGAAATCACCCGAATGTGACTGCAAGAAGCAAAATGAAACCGAGTTTTGGTTTGAGTCGTTATCGTTATTGACTACAAAGACAGGAAAGTGATTTAACACGGCCATGTTGGGACAATTTATTGTCGTGACCAAATTGGCTTTAAACCAAAACCATAAAAAGAGTCCGCAGGCTTTGAAAATTCTGAGAATATTCTCGAACGCAACTCCAGACACAATTGTGTCTTGACTATTTGATGCACATGAGTTCAAATGTATTGAACGGTGTTTGTAGACTGAGGGTTCCGTTCAACCTGTGAGTCCATACAGAGGTCGCATAAATAATCATCTTGTATGAGGGCATCTCCAGCCTTGAATTTTACTCAAATCTCCATTTGACTCATTCTAATGGACAAAACTCAATTTTCCTAAAATTGCCATGCGTCAACTTTGGAGTGGAAAGTAAGTAGAAAAGAGAGAACAAATTTAGATAGAAGACGACTAGTATTTGAAATAAAAAGTATCTCCCATGTTTTAGGTATGATTTTGAGTAAAAGTTTATTTTCTGTTTTTTTGATAAGTATTTTCTGAGTTTCTGTAAATGATTGGTGATGAGTTTCAGTGATTTTTACTCAAATCATGAGGTTTAACTCAATAGTAGAGTACGGGCTGGAGATACCCTAAGATCTTTCGCTCTTACTCTTAATTTTACCCTCGTAAATTTTTTAGATGAAAGTATACGGAGATCCTACACCGATCACTTTTTTTCACAGAGACCCCCTAACATTTAAAATCACTCATACAGACTGTCTCAACTATAACCGTTAACCAATAAGAACCCTTTTGTCAAAAAGGCCGTTAAGATGAAAGGGTTAGCGTGAACAATTATTATAGATGAGGGGGGAATGTGGAGGATTTTTTAGGGGTAGAATCGTCACTCATTCCATTAAATAGATTTTGCCAATTTTTTATTTCTAATAATTGAGTGGGTTTGTATGGACAGTTTTAAACGTTAAGGGGTCTCCATAGAAAAAAGACATAGTTGAGGAGGTCACCGTGTACATTCACCAATTTTTATTAGTTGAAGATATTTGTAACTGGCGTTTTCACTTCACATTGGCGCTCCCACAAATTAATGTATTCCTTGTCTTTGGTTCACAATTGTAGAAATAGCTATTGATGAGTGGTCACATACGAGAAACATGTGGAAAAGAGGTCACGATTAAGTCGTGGGAAAAAGAAAGATGACATGATGATATTACCGAGGAAAGTATTTGTCAGAATAATTTTGCTTCTCACATTGGGCAATTAGCGATAATTTTTCTGTGGACTTCCAGCTATCTATTTCATGTAGTTTGGCAATGAAAATTTGAGTCATGGGTATAGAACCCTTTACACCCTTGAGGCCTATTGCTCCTGCAATTTGGGATAACCTTTTCAAGAGAAAGAGTGAGAGAATTGTAAATTTCAATAATATTCTTGGTATTCATACACCTACACATTGAAAAGACAGATAACAAAATAAGAGTCTTTCCTCAAGATATTACATATGGTTCAACGGTTGTTGACCACATGAGCTCAACCCATCTTCAAATGTTGTTCAACATCCTTTCCCTTCTCATCTTTCTTCCTCCATTAGCAAAGTCTTCAGAGGCTCCAATCTGGATCAAAGCAGGTTACTGGTATTCCGGCAGCGAATTCCCAGTTCCTGACATAGATTCATCTCTGTTCACCCACCTCACATGTGCTTTTGCACATATCAACTCTTCCACTTATGAGCTCTCAATCTTACCATCTGATAAAGCATATATACATCTCCACCTTCACCGATATTGTTCGCCAAAAGAATCCAACAATTATAACACTTCTGTCCATCTGGACTCAAGATTCAAATTTCTCAACCTTCTTTTTAATGGCTACCCAACCCTCTCACAGAACTTCTTTCATTGAATCATCAATACAGACAGCTAGGCTTTATGGGTTTCATGGGCTGGAGCTTTATGGTATGGGCCCTTATGGTATCCAACCGGACACAAGCACCAAAAACATGGAAGATATGGGAATTCTGTTTGATGATTGGAGATCTGCAATAAATAAGGAATCGAAAAATTCCACCCAATCACCGCTCATTTTAACAATGGCAGGTCATTATTTGCCATCACTAAGCACTACAAGTTATCCGATGGACTCGATTAAACGGAACCTTGATTGGGTACATATCGGATCATATGACTATCACTTGTCTACGAAAGAAAATTTCATAGGTTCTCATTCTGCTTTGTATGACCCCTCAAGCAATGTAAGCACGGATTACGGAATTAAGGAATGGATAAGGAGAGGATTACCTGCTAAAAAGATGGTTTTGGGGTTAGCATACCATGGGTACGCGTGGACACTTGTAACTTTGTAAGAGGTCGCGCCATTACGGTAGATGGTTCGATGAGCTACAAGTACATCAAGACATATTTGAGAAGTTATGGAGTAAAAGCGGTGTTTAACGCGAGTTATGTGGCAAACTACTGCGTAATTGGTTCATTATGGATTGGTTTTGATGATGTGGAGGCTATCAAAATTAAAGTTTCGTATGCGAGGGAAAAAGGGCTTCTGGGTTACAAAGTGTGGCAAGTCCCCAATGATGACAATTGGGTGCTTTCCAAGGCAGGTAAAATTTTATAGCAATGTAGTCAACCCAATTTACTTGGACTTAAAAGGTTGGTTTGATTGGTTATTTATAGCAACATCATGTAGTCAACCCAATTTACTTGGACTTAAAAGCTCGGTTTGATTGGTTTATAGCAACGTCTTCGGTTCAAAATCAGATTGCTATAAAAAAACATTTGATCCTTTTGATGGCAGTCCATGGAGGGAAAATGTTGTTGCGTTGAAAATCCCGAATCAAATGTTAGAGATATTTCAAAAAGGAGTCATGATAAAGAAAAACTAGAATCACTAGGGAACACAATTGTCGTCAAGAGGACTATCCCCGAGAGCCTCTAAGTATAGTTGAAACTAATTTTGGGCAATATATGATCATTTTGTTTTTCCATTGGAACGGTTAAGAGTGTTCGGTTTCTCTTGTCTACTGCTAGATTGTATTCTCACATTTCTCTCTAATGCATAATTTCATAGCACAAGAAGATGAGTAAAATCCCGGGAACAAGAGACACTTCTTGTTAATCTTGCTTCCAACCGCAACTACAGTTACCGTTGTACTAGTTTATGCGATGTGGTATCTACGTAAAAGAGCACGCAGAAACAAAGGTAAGTTCTTCCAGGCAAGAAAACTTTCTGCATAAATCATTTCCCTTCACCATTTTACGTTCCACATGTTTTTTTCATTGGTTAAAGGACGGATGGGCGAAGGAAACGAATCGCAATCTTTATTCAAAACTACTATGGCATCTGCTAGAAAAGCAAATGCTCCGAATTTGCTAGTGTTTAGAATCACTGACCTTGTAGAAGCTACCAAAAATTTTTCGTTTGAAAATAAGC
The DNA here is from genome assembly GCA_014282245.1 of Rhododendron simsii. NCBI lineage: Eukaryota > Viridiplantae > Streptophyta > Magnoliopsida > Ericales > Ericaceae > Rhododendron > Rhododendron simsii. The sequence continues at coordinate 5,421,331 of CM024953.1, read as the reverse complement.
TCGGAAAGGGTGGATACGGACCTGTTTACAAGGTAAAACTATTCGACTTCGCATAAAATTGAGAAAACAAAACTAAATGCACGGTGTCTATTTCGCCTGCAGGGTGTATTACACAATGGACAAGAAATAGCAGTAAAGAGACTTTCAAGGACTTCTACACAAGGATTTGAAGAGTTCAAGAACAAGGTGATGCTGACTGCTAAACTGCAGCATGTAAATCTTGTAAGAGTTCTTGGATTGTGCACCGAAAAAAAAGAACCGATGTTGATCTACGAATACATGTCGAACAAAAGCCTGGATCATTATCTTTATGGTTAGCAATCTTTAATGCTTCTAAAATAATGGTGAACAATAATTGGGTGTGGTTTTAACATGAGGTGTCGCCTATGCTTTAACTATCCAAATCTCTATCGCGTAGATCAAATCAAGGGATCACTTTTAGATTGGGAAAAACGAGTTCAAATCATAGAAGGGGTTACTCAGGGGCTCTTGTACCACCAAGAGTACGTAAGATTGACAATAATTCACAGGGATTTGAAAGTGAGCAACATTTTGTTAGACAACGAGATGAAGCTCAAGATCGCGGATTTTGGCATGGCTAGAATTTTTCAGAAAGATGAATTCGAAGCTAACACTAGCCGGATTATTGGAACGTAGTAAGTGCCTTGTTTCTTACAATACACACTACCTTTTGTGTTCTAGTCTCAAATATTACCCCATCTAGTTTTCTCTTCTTTTTTTATTTATTTACTTACGCAATATTGCAGCGGTTATGTACCTCCCGAATATGTAAAACGGAGCATATATTCCACCAAATCAGATGTTTATAGCTTTGGAATTCTTCTTTTACAAATCATTAGCGGAAAGCAGAATAATTGTTTACATGGCCTTCATGAAGACTTAAACCTCCTAGAATATGTAAGTGATTCTTAAAACTGTGACATGGATCGATATTGCGAATTGATTTCCTTCCAGTGAACTCTAAAGATGAACTACCTTCAAATACTTCAGGCATATGATTTGTGGAAGTGTGGCAAAGGCATGGAGTTCATGGATCCATCGCTCGACAATACTTATTCATCATCCAAATTGATGAGATGCATGGAAATAGCTTTGCTCTGTGTCCAAGAAAATCCAGCCGATAGACCCTCCATGTTAGAACTCTCGTCGATGCTGAAAAACGAAGTTGCGGCCATGAACACTCCCAAAAGACCTGCTTTTTCTACAAGAAGAGATGAAGATGAAGTTCAAGAGTCTACAGTATCTCAACAAGAAATTTGGTCAGTTGGTGATGTATCCTTTTCCCTAATAGTAGCACGTTGAAGGTTTATTCTCCTCCTTTTACTCATGTCTAGAGTAGCCCCCGTAACAGTTTCTTTTTTCGTTAAGATTTTGCTTTTGCTAGGACATTTTTGTGAAATTTGAATGAATATAAGTATTACTCCTACTCCCCTGTGTATATTGTTAGAAATAGAACTCGTGTTGCTTCAATTTCCTATTGGGTGAATTGGCTCTGGCATAAGCATTGCTCCTTTTAAGTTGCATTTCCTCACAAGCAGGTTGCATAACAAACACCATGCCTAAAGAAAATAAGAGAAAAATTCAGTGATCGGGCTGCCATGATGTTTCCTCTGGAAATTTTTGTCATGATTCTTTGACCAGATATAGTAATCAAAGGAAAGGATCAGCGATTAAAATCGTAGAAATTCCTCACCGTATTCATGGCCATTGATTAATCAAAAACCAACTTTAACAGTTGGATTTGGAAGGCTAAATTCAATTTCTTTTTTAGACTAATTTCTTGTTTTCTGTTTTTTTTTTATGAGGGCGCAGTTAATCTCAAAACAGCCTTTTGCTGGGCATTTGCTGAAGTACTTGAATGAGCTCTAATGGTTGGACCTCTCTTGGAAACAAGCTTGCAGGGGAAATATTCCCTCAAACAACTGATGAATAATCTTAAGCAGAATCAATTGATAGAACGAATTCCTCGGGAAGAAAGTCTGACATATTTTCAAATGATTCCCACAATGCCAACTTTGCATTATGTTGACCTCCATTTTCAGATTGATGCAAAAACCCCACCATAATGCAATTGATGTTCTGACAAGAGAATTCATGATCTCCAAGGGTTCGGCCTTGTAGTTAAGGTTAGAGACTTAGAAGTTTGCTCTCTTTTAGGTCTCATATCTTTACTCGGCCTCCTTGGTAGACGGTGGAATTGATTCCTTGAGATTAGTTGTTGTGTGTGTAAATTGACTGTGACATGATTGAATTATTTAAAAAAAATAAGAAGGCTACTAATGTTGTTCAAGTGGACTCTTGTGAAAGAAGACTACTCATGTTGTTCTACTTGGACCGTAAAAGCACTGCTGGATCCATATACAAAATGGTCAGATTCACCCTTTGCCCATTATCGACAATCAGCTGCCAAAGGGATAGCTGTATGTATATTCGTGGACTTCCAACTTGCCCCCGTAATGTGTAGGCCTTTTGCCCTTAGATGAATAAATCTTTCTTCTTCTTGTCAAAAACCAAAAAGCAGATGTCAATCTCCTAAATAGATCGTTCGATCCGCAAAAGAAGAATTTTTTTTTTTTGGTTATGAAAGAATCAAACTTTTACTTGATAAAGTGAACTCATCAACTTCTAGTAATTAACTGCAAAAATTTTTAATTTTTCTTGAAAAATAATTATTATTATTACATTTTCGTTTGCTGAAAAATATTTTTGGGACGAAGTTAGTATGTTAGTAGAAAAAAATTCAAACTTATTTTTCACATATCAACAGATATCAATGAAATCTTTTTAGCATGTGGAACATGGTATGATTTTTTATTTTTATTTTGTAAAAGTGCATTATTGAAACTAATATATTACTGGTTTATAGAGTTCCTTAATAGTGAGAAGACAAGAGTTTTAAAGATAAGTAGTTCTGTATTTCTTTTTGTTTTTCTCTGTCCCCTTTTCTTTAGCATCTGTTTCTATTTATAACCTTTTTTTGGAGAAGAGGTTCTTTCCTGCGCTCTTTCTTTGGACAGCGCGCTCCACGCCCGTCTCGCCATACTCGGCCGGCCCCTCCTTCGATGTCTCCCCCTTCTTTCGGCCCAATAACGATCTCTTGTTTGAGGTCAACTCTTCCCGGCCGACTTTATGTGGTTATGGAGCTCGGGCGCCGCTCCCACCCCTTCAGATCGTTTGACGGCTTGCAACGTTATCGGGCCCGTCTTCGGGGGCAACCCCTCGCGCTTCTTTTAAGACTGACTTGACTCATCACATCGGTTTCTTCCGCTCTGACTATCTTTCAAATCGATCATAAGTTAAAGCTGCCACTTGGTTTCCGCATTTCGTCGTGCTGGGGGTTCTTCGGGAAAAAATGGGAGCCGACTTGCTCCTTAGCGATTCGTCATGTTGTCGCACCTATAAATAGACTGGACTTAACACCAGTTCTCTCCACGTTAGATTCACCTTCACTCTATCTTCATTCCACCTTCCCTTGCCACCTCTTCGTACTTTTGCCTTCTCCTCTTTGAGGACCACGCTTTGATGCTTGGAGGGAGGAGGCCCCCCACCTATCATGAAGTTTCCTTGGATGAAAGAAAGCCATGGATCTATCAAACGAGGTCATAGAGAGAACTGGGCCTTTCAAACGAGGTCACGAGAAGGAGGTGCAAGTACCTCTTCCTTCCGTTCCCTGAGAGGCTCAGCTATCTCTTTTCTGGTTGGCTGGGGTCAAAAGTGGTGATTCTGTTTCCAGCCAGCCTTCAAACTGGGAGAGGAGAGACTCTGGCCCGTTTGCGTCACGGGCCAGTTGTCTTTTTCTTTTAATGACATGTCTTCTATTAACTTATCTTGTGCCATGTATTTTTTACTTCGTATCCTGTTACTTATTGACTTTTCAACACATAAAAAGTTCGCGCCCAATCAACAGTTCCAAAATCAAAGAGTCAATGGATTCTGATTTTGGGCCCCCACAATGAATGTCTACACAAGTGGGTCGGAGAGGAAATATTGCTGAAGTAAAGAGGAGTACTGGAGCCATGCATATCTCCATCCATCAGCCAACAGTCTCGCTCCATCATAAGGTTTATGACCGATCATGGTTTAAATCTTCCGCAGATCTGAATCATTATAAACACGATTCAATAGCTGAGTCGTAGTCTGGATTTTAGCAAAAAATTTGGACGCCCTGACCTGATCCGAACCGTAGATATAGATATATATTTTATTGGACTTCCACTTCTATAACATGAAAGTCGCATTTAAAAGAAAATGTCTTTTAAGTCCTCTGGATGGCAGCTACATAAAGTTCCAAGGTTAATGAACGGGAGCTCCAGGCTCTAGCCATCTTAAAAAATGTTGACCATCATTTCCTTCCTCCTCTTTCTTCCTTCATTAACAAGTTCCCAGACCTGGATCAAAGCAGGTTACTAGTATTCCGTTAGCCAATTCCCGGTTCCCGATATAGACTCGGCTCTGTTCACTCACTTGACATTTGCTTTTGCGTATATTAACAATTCAACTTATGAGCTCTTGATCGCACCCTCTGATTTACCATATATGCTCACCTTCACCGATATAGTTCGGCAGAAAAACCCATCAATTGTAACACATCTTTCCATCTGGACAGGAGATTCAAACTTGTCAACCTTCTATTCAATGGCTCCCCAACCCTCCAACAGAACTTCTTTCATTGAATCATCAATACAGAGAGCCAGGCTTTATGGGTTTCGCAGCCTGGATCTTTATTGTGTCAAACCGGACACAAGCACCACCAAGATGGAAGCTATGGGAATTCTCTTTGACGAATGGAGAACTGTGATAAATAGGGAATCGAAGAATTCCACCCGATCACCACTCGTTTCGACACTGGCTGGTCATTATTTGCCTTCAAAAGACAGCACAAGCTATCCGATGGAGTTGATTTGAAGGAACTTCGATTGGGTACTCATCCATCGTATCATTCTTCTATCACTTACCCACCATGGAAAACTTCACAGGCGCTCATTCTGCTTTGTATGACCCATCAAGCGATGTAAGTACGGATTATAGAATTAAGGAAGCAGAGGATTACCTGCTAAAAAGATGGTTTTGGGTTTACCATACCATGGGTACGCGTGGACACTTTTGGACCCCTCGACCAATGAGATCGGATCGCCTGCAACAGGTCCCGCCGTTACGCTTGATGGTTTGATCTCCTACAAGTTCATCAAGTCAAATATGCGATGTAATGGAGAAAAAGTTGTGTATAACTCCACTTATGTCACGAATTACTGCATTAATGATTCAGTTTGGATCGGTTATGATGATGTGGAGGCTATCAGAACTAAGGTTTTGTATGCAAGAGAGAAAGGGCTTTTGGGTTATAAAGTATGGCATGTCGGCAATGTCGACAATTGGGTGCTTTCTAAGGCGGCAGGTAATTAAAACTTTAATACAACATCATGTAGTCAATCCTAATTGATTGGGGCTTAATTAAGGCTCGATTTTTGTTTTGTTTGGTTTATCATACTGCAATAAAGGAAGAATTTACTTACAGATATGGCATCACCCTTCTCTGTGATTAACTTGACATATGAATGTTTATTAGTGACGGTTGAATCTGTAAATCAGCTTGGAAAGCACCCACGAGGAGCTAGCCAGTAGCCACCACCCTAGCCAACAAGAATTACAATGCCAAACTCACACAGCACCTCCATTCCCCCCTGTTAGCAGCTGTTGGCAAGTGTGGAACTAGGAATTCAAAACATTCTAGGCTAACAAAAAATTTAATAAACTAATATATAAACTGAAAAAAAGTTTAATAATTAATATCCAGCAAATTTGGACATAATATGTAAATGTTCAACAACAAACAAAAGAAAAGTACAAAAAACGTAAACTATTGAAGTTTTATCCCATTGAAATTGTGTCTTGGCGTTGTTTTGGACGATATAAATCATTTATTATCTCATCTGAGTTGATATCTTTAACAAATTTACCTATAAATGAGGTGGGCTAAATTTTTTTTTTTTTTTTTGATCAGCAAACGAAACTTTTATAACAACTCGAACGGATACATCGAGGGGAATACAGCAGGGGTGCTCAGGGGCAAAGAGACCCACTTACTCGAACACGAAAGAAAAAAATGAGGATCGGCTAACCAAAACCCTCCAACAGAAAATTGGATGGCAGACACCTCACAGCCCAAATATATTACAACTTCAACAATCTAATTCCATCCAAGAAAATCCTAAAGTCTTCCACCGAATACACCTTAATGTCATATTTTGCCTTCACCCACATTGCAACTCTAGTTTGAATCAACTCACCCACTTCCCCAGAGCTTGTTGAGGTGGGCTAAAATTTATTAGGCTAAATTTTTACAAATAATTTTTTTTTCTACTCCACTTGCCTTCACCTGGGCTATAGCCCAGGTCTTCTAATGTATAGTTCTGCCCTTAGCTGTTGGGATCACCTCACCTCATGGGTAAGTCCTTTTTCTTTTTTATTGGCCAATTGGTAAAACAAAATAGTAGACGGGCAATTTTGTTTTCAAAAGAAAAAAGCAAAGATAATAAATTTTAACATGCTCTTTTGACCTTATAGCTTTTGGACCGAGCTTGTCGACCTTATTATTATTATTATTATTTTTTTTTTTTTTGTGGGCGGGGGAGGGGGGTGTGTAAACAGATTGAGAATGAACTAAAACCTAGATAGAGTGGGTGTTTTTTCTTCGAAAGAACACTACAAGAAATAATACATTTTCGCGACGGTATTTTACCATTGCAAATATTGACTTACCATCGCTAAAGCCCTTTTGCAACGGAATCGTGACGGGAATGAGCGGTGGCAGATGGTGGGGAGGCAAATACTTTCCGCAATGGGTTTTTACCATGGCAATACTATTTGCGACGGGTAAAATACCGTTACAAAAATAACACAAAAAGTCAAAAATCCTATTACGGACAGCCTAGCCCCATCGCAAATGGCATATGAAAATAAAAAAAAAAATATTTTCTAAATCATGTGAACAGCTTATCCAATGAAATCAAAAGCCGACCCATAATACCAGTTTTCCGACAGGTATGAATGATTAACCTTTTTACTTTGCTTTCAATGTCTGGACCAGCTTACCCCTTTAGTTGCTTTCTCAATGATTTCGGCATTCATATCTCTCGAAAATTTAAAATATTTACTAATTTATAGTATTTTATAATTTTGAAAAGTTCGTTTGAGAGAAGTAATTACGTTTTATAAAATAAGCTCAATATCATATATAAAAGGTTTCTATGTAAGTTAACAAAATCATAGTTAACTTTTTGAGCGGTCTAAAATGATGAAACTGTCATCGGTATGGGACGGGGAGGTAACATTTAATTAGGTTCTTGGGGGCAATTTATGAAAAATTAATGGGTCAAATGAGTTAAGACTAACAAAAATTCTTGGTATTCTACCTAAATTTTCCAAACCACACCTACCCCGACTAGTGCATGTATGCGAGAAATTATTTTGTAGATTTTGAAATTTTAAATTGTTAGAATCAACTTTGGGCATTTATCAAAAGTTCGAGATAAAAGATTTTTAGATTTTTCAAATTCTGTAAAGCTAAAAAAAATGAAATTCTGAAAATCTGAAATTGAATTTGGGTAGCTTTTAGAGGACTTTGACTTCAGATGAAAGCAAATGGAAGTTTTGAAGGAGTCGTTATTGACTACCAAGACCAGAAGTCTAAATCTGTTTAAATGAGTGATAGACTATTCTAGAGAATTGAATAGATATCGATATTGAGAAAAACTTATTCACGGAGCTCCATGAATAAGTTTTTACTAAGGTGAATCGCGTGCATTCGTTTGGGCTTTGAATGGTCCAGGGAAAATGTACAGAATCCGAGTCCGTTGATTGGGATGCTCAATTTTTGTTTTCACTACAAGAAAATTGTTCTATAGCAACGGTCGAAAGCGTTGCCAAAAAATGAAAAAACCGTTGGTAAAGACCCATTTAGTCTATACCAACGGTTTTAGAACCGTTGGCCAAACCGTTGCAATATATCCGTTGCTGTAGGGTTATAGCAACGGTTTTACCGAGCGTTGGTACAGATTTTTTTTTAGCAACGGTTCCATTAGCAACGGTTATAACCGTTGCTAAAGGCTATTTTCTTTTTTTTTTAAAAATAAACAACTGTGTGACGTAAGCCACCACGTGGCACTGACACGTGTCACACGAGCTGACGTGGCGCTGACGTGGCGTCCACGTGGCTGGGGAAATAATCTTTGCACCTGCTGGGAGTCGAACACGCGACCTCCCGTCCTCGCGCGCGCGCGCGAACCAACTGAGCTAGCCCATGACTTGTGAAAAATAATACACCTTTTAATATTTATACTATACTAGCCGGATTTTTTTTATCCTTTTTTTAAATTTTCGGTTTATACTATGCAAATACTTACTAGTTTCATTTTTCTTTTCGATCCGAAGCATCTATTTTTTAAAAAATAGTTCTATTATTCACTCATCATCAATTAAATTGACATGCACCAGGTTCCAAAAAAAACAAAAAAACCCTCTCTGTTTTCCTTTTTTTTTTTCAATATTAATTTTGCCGTTTCTAAATTTTTGTTAGATTCACATAAATTTTTTTGATTGGTTAATCATTACTATGAGATGAGTCTAAAAAATTTAAAAAATGTAATTAAAAACATAAAAAATCAATATGGGTGAAAAAATATCAAACAACTAACATTTGTTATCTTTAGTGTCATCTTATATGATTTTTTTTTCAATTTCAGTCCACAATTTTATACTTTTTTTATTCTTATTAAGATGAATGATTAATCCCAAAATGAATGATTAGTTTCAGAAATTACCACAAAATGCTAAAAAAATACATTAAAAGCATAAAAAATCAATATGGGTGAAAAAATATCAAACAACTAACATTTTTGTATTAATGTCATCTTATATGATTTTTTTTTCAATTTCAGTCCACAATTTTATACTTTTTTTTATTCTTATTAAGATGAATGATTAATCCCAAAATGAATGATTATTTTCAAAAATTACCACAAACTGCTAAAAAAATACGTTAAAAGCATAAAAAATCAATATGGGTGAAAAAATATCAAACAACTAACATTTTTTGTATTAATGTCATCTTATATGATTTTTTTTTTCAATTTCAGTCCACAATTTTATACTTTTTTTATTCTTATTAAGATGAATGATTAATCCCAAAATGAATGATTAGTTTCAAAAATTACCACAAAATACTAAAAAAATACGTTAAAAGCATAAAAAATCAATATGGGTGAAAAAATATCAAACAACTAACATTTTTTGTATTAATGTCATCTTATATGATTTTTTTTTCAATTTCAGTCCACAATTTTATACTTTTTTTTATTCTTATTAAGATGAATGATTAATCCCAAAATGAATGATTAGTTTCAAAAATTACCACAAAATGCTAAAAAAATACGTTAAATAAACAATATCGGAAAAAATATCGCAATAAAAATTTTGGAAAAATAGCCATAACAAAAGCAACGGTTAATGAAAACCGTTGCTAGAGTCCAGTTTATAGTAACGGTTATTGAAAACCGTTGCTATAGTGTTGTAATCTAGCAACGGTCACATAAAAACCGTTGCTATAGTCCTGTTTCTAGTAACGTTTTAAAAACCGTTACTATAGACCCATCTATACCAACGGTTTTTGCAACCGTTGCTAAAAAACCGTTGGGAGATCTAGATTTTCTTGTAGTGTTTGTTTGGTTTATCATACTGCAATGAAGGAAGAATTTGCTAGCAGATATGGCATCAACCGTCTCTGTGATTAACTTGACATATGAATGTACATTAGTGACGGTTGAATCCGTAAATAAGCCTAGGAAGCACCCACGAGGAGCTAGCCACCACCCCTAGCCAACAAGAATTACAATGCCAAACTCACACAACATCTCCATTCCCCCTTGCTAGCAGCTGTTGGGATCACCTTACTTCATGCGTAAGTGTGTGAAACGACTGTGGGAGGAGTTGTATGTAGGAATTAGTTAGACTTGTGCGCAAGCTGATCCGGGACACCCTGCATTTCAATAAAGAAATTGCAAAAAGCAAAACAGTAGAAGCAGGTCACTGCTAACAAATTAAATACTAAAAGTCTAATGTGATGCAGAGCTGAATTTTGTTCGCAATTTGACGCTGAAATTACGAAGTACTATTATTCTACTACTTATTCATAACTACACCCAACAGACAGGTCTTCATCTCCAAGTGTGCATCTGTCACTGTTCGACACCCTGAGTTATCAAAACAAAGAATGAAACAAAAAAAAAAAAAACTATAACTATTCCCTAATGGCCTATTGAGTAATGTTGAAACTAATATGGGCAATATATGATTTTTTTTTTTTATTTTCACATTGGAAGGGATAGGAGTGTTCTGTATCTCTTGTCTACTGCTACATTGTCTCCTCACATTTCTCTGTAATGTACAATTTCATAGCACAAGAAAGTGAAAATGATCCTAGAAACAAGAGACACCTGTTGCTAGTAATCTTGCTACCAACCGCAGCCACATTTACCCTTCTACTAGTTTATGCGACGTGGTATCTGTGTAAGAGAGCATTCAGAAACAAAGGTAAGTTCCTTCCGGTTGTGAAAATTTTGTTCCTAAATCATTTCCCTTAACCCTTTTAACGTCTTTCTTCGAATTTCCACATGTTCTTTTTATTAGTTACAGGATGGATGGACGACAAAAAAGAATCACAATCTTTATTCAGAACTACTATGGCATCTCCTGGAAATGCAAATGCTCCTAATTTTTGCTAGCAAGTATTTAGTCTCACTGGCCTTATAGAAGCTACCGATAATTTTTCATTTGAAAATAAGCTCGGAGAGGGTGGATACGGACCTATTTACAATGTAAAATTATTCTTCTTCAAATAAATCAAGAAAACAAAACTAAATAAGCGGTGTTTGTTTTGCTTGCAGGGTATATTACGTAATGGACAAGAAATAGCAGTAAAGTGACTCTCAAGGTCTTCCGGACAAGGATTTGAAGAGTTCAAGAACGAGGCCTTGCTTACTGCTAAACTACAGCATGTAAATCTTGTGAGAGTTCTGGGATTTTACACCGAAAGAGAAGAACTGTGGGCACGCGCCCCTAAAATCGCCCGATTTTGGTTTGCAATGGTTTTGAAATGTTCGGGGGCGGCCCTTTTAGAAAATAGCGCGGCGAAACGCTTCGATTCAGAGTCGCCACTCGGGTTTTAGCGGAGGAGTACCCAAGGAACCGAACTCGAGAACGTTTGCTACGTTTTGCTTTGATTTGAAAAGATTTGATTGATTTGAAAAGGCGTAGACCGGTCCGTCGTCACCTTCGATATCTGAGGTTCGGGAGCCAGGTTACGAGAGGGGAAGGGTTTTATGGCACCCCCTCTCGCCCAATCCGGAGATCGGTCTCTACTCGGGCATTTTATTTAAAACGTTTGCATTTTTCTCTCATTTTGATCACTCTTAGCCAGTTAGGGCGGGGGAGCAGATAATGGGGATTAATACCGTAACAAGTTGCAATTTAGATGACAAAATGCTTATGGATGATGATTTGCTTGCTTGAATTGAATTCTAAACATAAGAGCATAGATTGAGAACAAGCACTGTGAACAGTTCAACAGGATGACGTACGCTGCCCGTCGGGTGCGTGAGCAGGCGACATGCTGGCATGCAATGGCCAAGCCACTGCACGCCAACACACCCTGCGCACGCCACCTCAAAGCTGGCGTACACCACCTCGTCAATTTCTCACAGCTTTTGCTTTCAACCCTCTGGGCTCTGGAGTGGACCAGTGCACACCCAGGACAAACCATGCAGTTGATAAGATAGATTATGTACACATACAGACGTTAGAAAGGGGTAAGAGCCAGAGAATAGCGAAGTAAACCCCATAAACAGAGTGGGGTGGAACAAAAGGCCAAGATTGAACTGTGATGTAAGAGCCAGGCACTGGTCTTTGGCAAACATGTCGTACACCACCACAGGGGGCCCGTACGCCATGTTTGTGTGCTAACCAGTGTTTGGCTTTACATCACCTGGGCTCTGGAACATGACCAGAAACATCCCAGGGGCCTTGAGAAGCAGAAAGACACAAATATTGAAAGCTACATTTAAAAAACTCTACTGTACAAAAAGCAGTAAATTGATTATTAGCATGTTAGGAAGTGATGACACAAAGGAAACAGGCAATAAATGGACAGTTCATGATCCCCACGCTAGCTGTGCACATACAACCAAAGGTGGCGTACGGCCTGCTTAAGCTGGCGTGCGCCATGTATTGTCCTTTTCGATTGAGTTATTTTACCAGAGAGGGGCCTGGACTAGTATCAGTTACTAGCCAGAACCCTTCTGGTTCCCCTCAGGAGTTGAAAACAAAAAGCAACACAAGGGTGGGATACCTTTGGTTGCAAGAGATGGAAGGATGGGTTGAGCTTTGAAGGTTGAAGATGGAGGTTGGGTGGTGGCTAGACAGTGGTGTAGGGTGTGTACTGAGCTCCCCTATCTCTCTTTCCTTCAATGGGAGAGCAAAGAACAAGAGAGAAGAGAGGGATGGACTTGGAGAGTTAATGTGGTTAACCCCTTGCAAATGAATGCAAGGGGGGTATTTATAGGGGAGAGATGACTGGAGAGGAGGGCAGTCAGCTGGGGTTAAGGCTTGGTTAGGTTAGAGGGAGGAGTGAGGAGCCTCCCATGCATTAAAGGCATGTGATGGGTAGTGTAAAAGAGAGAGGGGAACGAGCCAGAGGAATATCATCATCAGGGGCACTGTCCCCTGTACTTTGGAGCCGCAAAAGTCTCGAGCGCGTGACATAAAAACGGTGATTTGACCGGTCTTGACCATGCGTACGCCACCTGTAACCTTGCGTGCGCCAGGTCAAACTGGGTCAACGGTCGATGTCCGACACGTGGTAGTTTTCTGGCGCACGCCAAGTTAGAGTTGGCGTAAGCAAGGTAAGGCCTGGCCGAGGTTTATATGGCTCTGGATTTGAAGGGTTTTGAAATGGGTTTGAAGGTGGGTTTGAGAGGGAAAGTTCAACGCTCAAAGCTCAAATCCTTCCATCGACTTTGAAATATTCTCGACCGTTCATCATCATCAGGGCGACAAAGAAAATAAAAGGACTAAACCGGACAGTCCAGAATGGGGTGTCTACAAGAACAAATGTTGATCTACGAATACATGCCGAACAAAAGCCTGGATCATTTTGTCTATGGTTAGCAATCCTTAATGCCTCTAACATAATCGTGAATCATAATTGAGTGTCGTTTTAACGTGAAGTGTCACCTAAGTCTTAACTATCCAAATCTCTTTCACGTAGGTCCAATGAGGGGATCACTTTTAGATTGGGGAAAACGAGTTCAAATCATTGAAGGGGTCACTCAGGGGCTCTTGTACCTCCAAGAGTACTCAAGATTGACAATAATTCATAGGGATTTGAAAGCGAGCAATATTTTGTTAGACAACGAGATGAAGCCCAACATCGTGGACTTTGGCATGGCTAGAATTTTCCAGAAAGATGAATTCGAAGGTAACACTGATTGGATTGTTGGAACATAGTAGGTGACGTCATATTTGTTACAACACACACTATCTAATGTATTCTAGTCTCAAATGGTACTCATCTAATTATCTCGTTTTGTTCAATTATGCAATATTGCAGTCGTTATATACCTCCTGAATATGTAAAACGTGACATATACTCCACTAAATCAGATGTTTATAGCTTCGGAGTTCTTCTTTTACAAATCATTAGCGGAAAGCGGAATAATTGTTCACATGGCCTTCATGAAGACTTAAACCTCCTAGACTATGTAAGTAATTCTGAAAATTGTGACATGAATATTGAGAATTGATTTCATTCTGGTGAACTCTAAAGATGCAGTGCATCGAAATATTTCAGGCATATGATTTGTGGAAGTGTGGGAAAGGCATGGAGTTCATGGATCCATCGCTCGACGATACAAAGTCATCCTGTAAATTAGTGAGATACATGCAAATAGCTTTGCTATGTGTCCAAGAAAATCCAGCCGATAGACCCTCCATGTTGGAACTCTCGTCGATTCTGAAAAATGAAACTGCCGCCATGAACACCCCCAAAAGACCTGCTTTTTCTACAAAAAGAGATGAAGTTCAAGTTCAAGAGTCTACGTCTCAACAAGAAATTTGGTCAGTTGGTGATGTATCCTTTACCGAAATAGTAGCACGATGAATGTTTATTCTCCTTTTTCTCATGACTAGAATAGCCCCAGTAACAGTTCATTTTTGCTGGGACATTTTTATGAAATTTGAATAAATATGGTTACTCCTATTCCCCTGTGTATTTTGTCAGAAATAGAACTCGTGTTGCCTCAATTTCCTAGTGGGTGAATTTGAAAAGGGACAAAGATTGAAAAAGGACAAAGATAACAGAACTCAATTTAAGAGAATGTTTTTGTATTACTCTTCATGTCTGATACATTCTTGGAGTACAATATATATAATCATCCGTGGAAGACTCTAGAGCAACTATAAAGGAAAGAATCAATCAAATCCCCAAATTACAGGGATCAATCAAATTCCCAAATTACTGTATACAAACTCCTAAATTGTAGTATTCAAATCTCATCACTTAACAGAATTAGATTTTGCTCTGGCATAAGCATTGCTCCTTTTAAGTTGCATTTCCTCACAAGCAGGTTGCATAAGAAAATAAGAGAAAAATTCAGTGCTCGAGCAATATAAGTACTGAGCTAGCCATCTGCAATGTTGTTAATTTGAAAATTTTTGTCATTATTTTTTGACCAGGTATAGTAATCACAATGAATGTATGCAACCAAAACCGGGCAAGCAATTAGGAATTTAAACCAAACTCATCATAATTGGCCTCTCCCTCAAGTGGCCGGTGGATTTGGACCCCCAAGATGAGTCGAAATGCGTGTAAGCTGATCGAGTCACCTGAATTATCAAAAAATAAATAAATGTACGTATATGGTAATCCATCCGATTAAGGTCCTTTTAATTACAACCATGTTATCAGTTGAATTATTCCTTGATAACAGATGCCATACTGGATGGTATCCTAAATTTACAAAAACTGGTAGTATAACAAATGCATGTGTATTTCAACTCGAAATAATTAACGATGAATTAATGAAATCGTTGTCCACTCAAATCCTAGTTTTAAATGCATTATACAATCATTGTGAGACAAACTCTTTTACCACGGCTCCACTTCTTTCGATGTAAAATGTTTTTTTAAAAAATAAACTTTAAACTTTTATTTTTCAGTGTTTGGTTGGAATATGAAAAATATTTTCCAAAACAGTAATAAATTGTTGGTTTAGAAATATTTTGATCAAGTAAGCGCTCTTTCAATTCAAATATTTTTTTACGTTTACAAAATGTAATAGTATATCAACAACATATACGTACACCCTCCAAAGTCATCTCTCTCTTATAGTTTGGATGGCAACTTGACCACATCTCAATTAATTTTGGAGTTCGGACAAACCCCTAATAATCCCAAAGTTTAAAATATTTAGCCTTCGTGAATTTTGAACTTGCAAAGTCTTGGGGGCAAGCCCCTTTTGTTGCTTTCTCAAACCTACTTTACACCTTGGGCCTTGGAGTTCATGACAAAGATTGTATTCCATCAGCATTTTAAGAGTCAAAGAAGTCATTCTCCTTTTTATTGGCCAATTGGTAAAAAATAATAATAATAATAGTAGACGGGCAATTTCGTATTCAAAAGAGAAAAGTCAAAGATAATAAGCATTATAGCAGACGGGAATTTCGACCCTTTTTCTTTTGTAAACAGATTGAATAAACTAAAACCTAGATAGTGGAGTTAGCAGGAAAAACTATAATAAAAACAAAAAAAAATGGTGATCTTCTCCTAGAAATTAACATCTTAAGGTGTGAATAGTTTTAGTTGTAGTGGGTGTTTTTTCTCAGAAAGAAGTTTTATTCTAATTTCGTGATCTCTAGAAGCCGACCCCTACATATATAATACCCGTGTTCGTACATGCTGAAAAAGGAAAGCAGCGGATGAGTGCGTGTCATGTCCCGGAGACATTTCTCCGAGAAAATCTTTTCCCTAGATACGGGTATGAATCATTAACTTCTTTACTTTGTTGTTAGTGTCCGGACCAGCTTATCCCTTTAGTTGCTTTCTTGATGATTTCGGCATTCATATCTCTCAAAATATTTACTAATTTACAGTATTTTATAATTTTTAAAAATTTGTCTGAGAAAAGTAATTACGTTCTATCAATATCGTATAAAAAAAGGTTTCATATAAGTTAAAAACATCATAGTTAATTTTTTGAGAGGTCTAAAATGATGAAAGTGTCACTCGGTATGGGACGGGGAAGTAATTTTTATTAGGGTCTTGGGGCCAATTACTAATAATTAATCATATTTTCATAGTTATAGTAAACATGTTTATCTGTTTCTACCAAAATCTAAAATCTAGATTTTATAACAGAATCTAAAACTAGAATGTAAAATCTGTAGCTATAGCTTTCGTAACCCTAATGCACACACCCAAATGCCACTACAAGAAAAATGAAAATTGGTGACGAAAAAGTAGCGACGAAATTTAATTTCGTCACTGTTTTGACAACTTTTGAGATGAAATAATTTCGTCACCAATTATACATGTTTTGTGACGAAAAAAATATTTTTGTCACGAAAGGTAAACATTTGGTGACAAAATAAATTTTTCGTCACCGAAAGCTTAAAAAAGGTGACGAAATTATTTTTCGTCGCCAAAGATAATCATTTGGTGACAAAAAATATGTTTCATCGCTAAATGAGAGCAATTTAGTGACGAAATATTTTTTTCGTCACCAAATGCTTAACTTTGGTGACGAAAAA
This sequence comes from Rhododendron simsii, assembly GCA_014282245.1. Lineage (NCBI taxonomy): Eukaryota > Viridiplantae > Streptophyta > Magnoliopsida > Ericales > Ericaceae > Rhododendron > Rhododendron simsii. The sequence goes on along the minus strand of CM024953.1, from coordinate 5,404,453 downwards.
TAATTTCGTCACCATTTAACGCTTTCAGCGACGAAATTTATGAATTGCGCTTTGTTACTAAATGTATTTCGGCCATAACTCTTTACGAAAATCTCCGATTGAGATAATTCAAATTGGATTTGAACAATAACTCAATTGCCTACAACTTTCAAGGTTATCAAAATTGCTAATTTTAATGTTTACAGGTTCAAAATTACATTCGAAATATATTTTAACGTTAAACATATGTATTATATATTAGATATTTCAAATATTTATTGAAAAGTGTGTGTAGCGCAATTGGTCGGAGCTTATGTGAAAAGCTCAAAGGACTCGGGTTTGAAACCCAGCAGGAGCAAGAAAGAAGGATTTCCTTTTGCATATGAAAACATCTTTTGCAACGAAAAATTTCGTCACCGATTTCTTATATTGGTGACGAAAATTTTCGTCACAGATGTGATCTATCGGTGACGAATTTTTTTGTCGTCAAAAGACCAATAAGTGAGGAAAAAAATTTCGTCACCAATTATTCACTTTTTGGTGACGAAATATTTCGTCATCAAAAGACATTATAGGTGACGAAAAATAGATTTCGTCACCAGGTAGGAATCCTCGACAACCTTTAGTCGACAAATTTTTTTTCGTCACCTATATCATTTGTGACGAAAAACATGCAATTTATGACGATTTTCATTCGTCACCCAATTGAATTTTTCTTGTAGTGTGCGTGACTGCGGACATGCCCCAAGAGCAGCCAAAAATTGCCCCTGAAATGAAAGCAAATGGAAGTTTGGAACGAGTCGTTATTTGACTACAAAGACGGGAAGTTATCAACACGGTCACGTATTGAGACGTCTATTGTCGTGACCGAATTGGTTATACATCTAAAATCTTGCTGCCAACTGCCAAGTTGTGAGTTATGAGAGAGAGAATCTCAATCTTTGGAAATTGAAATATTCTTGGGTAGGCTTTTTCCGTTCGTTCTTAAATATCATCAGATCAAGTCCAATGCGGGATGGAAAATGAGGAGATGAAGATTTATTTTAGTGTCAAAAAGTGGTTAAAAGTTAGTTGAATGGATAACAGGACTCCCTTCTCTCTAATGGGGGGATGAAGAATGAGAGGATAGATAATTATTTTAGAATGAAAAGTTGGCTAACTAACTTTTTCTCCATCTTATTTTCCCCCAAATTAATTCAATTATACTACTTTTGTTAAAAAAAATAATACTCTGTATTAATTAGGGGATCAACGAGCAGAAAACGGGCAAAATCTAGAAACGGTCCACGTTGTTTTTTCCCCAGGCCAAACTTCCACTTTTTTTTGTTAGGTAAATTTTATTTCACAAAAAACCGCGCAATAAGCTACAAAATCTCATAAGGGCATAACCCTAGCCCAATTATACACCAAAACCAAAGAAAAACAAAAGCTCTCTATCTATAATTATTTATCCCAAAAATTCGAGAATCAAGAAGCCAATCCTCACACAACCCCCTATTTTAGGCATGGAACGTCACCGTGCTCCAAGAATTGAGCTTGGCACAAATAACATCAAAAATTTCATTAGTAACAGTAACATTCCTGGACCTGCCCTGGAATATCCTAACGTTATGTTCCCCCCATAAGAAGTAAACAGAAGCAGCCAATGACAGCTTGCAAATGGTGTTTCTAAACCCTTTACCTGTGTAACTCTGCACAGCCCAAGCAACGACAGCCGTGTGAATATCATTACTGGTCAGAATTTGCTTCCATATGTCAGAAGAGAAGTGGCATGCAAAAAAGAGGTGCCAAACTTCCACTTTACTCTTCTTTCTTCTCTCTTTCTCTTCACAGAACACCACAGAATTGAAACAGGCAAAACCTTTGCAGAGAGAAACCTCTCTCGATCAGCTCCAGGCATCTCTCTCGTGCTGTGAGAGAGAGAGAGAGACCCTTGCCGATCCGATCCTCTCCAACCTCCTCACCCTCCAATCCCAATCCCCCTCCGGCATCATCCACCTCACCGACCCCCTTATCTCCCACCTCCTCACCTCTAGATTCAAGATTTTCAGATTCCAGCGAAGTTCAAGCTTTTTGGTACTTCGTCGTCTCCGATATAAAGGAATATAACCCCAAGCGTTGGGCTTAATACGTCGAGATAAACATAATAATCCAAAATACCGTGTATCGTACCCAAGAGAATATTTGCTATGGCTTGGATGGATTTGTAGATGTAAGCAAGGTTTTCGGTGTTACGTCCCGCCCCGCAAACGGCACCAAAAGTGGGCCCGAGTCGGCGCGACCACATGACATTCCACACAGAAGACCAAGCCACACCTCACAACCTCTCAGAGTGTAAATACCCAATGGAAGACTTATCACCTTCACATAAAATGAGTCAACGTGTCAACCAACCAACTATAACCTCGATTTACAACACTTTAGAAAATTTCATACTTCAACATATCCACCGACAACTTAACTACAACTTAAACAAAACAACTTCTTCCTCAACTACCTACAACAAGCTCGACCCCCTCAACACGATGACCGGTAGTGGACCCACTCTAAGCAACCTGCTACGTGACAGACCAAAAAGAAAAGCCAGAGAATGTAAGATATAGAAACGTTCAATATAATACCACAATACCCGAAGGAATAACAAGAAGAATATACATCACCACCATAACTGAAATACTCGAATGTATACATGTACAATAGTTATAACCACAAGGGTAGGGCTGAGACCGACGTAGTTCAATATTCAGTAAGTCCGGAGTCGAATTCACAGAGACAGTAATGTGTGCTGACTAAAAACTCGGGTTGTTACTTATTTAAACTGGCTCGTAGGTAGCCACCCATTGTCGATTTGATTGATATTAACTAAAACTTAGAAATTAATTGTACTTTTCAAATAATTAAAAGAAAGGTACGGTCGTAGGGTTCATAGCACTCGCAACTGGCCCGGACACATTTGCTCCAATCGGTGTTCCTTAAAACGTTTGATTTTAGACTAAAAAAGATACCCCGTAAGATGCGAACCCTTATGATCGCCGTTTACCCATGCACAGCGGCGAATGAGTTTTGAACCCCCATTCTCCCATTCACATGGGCTCCGACAATGCCCAGATACGTCCACGGGAAATATTTTACCAATCTAAAATTATTTTTCTTACATTTTTTTATTTCGAAACAAGAGTAGAAAGCATCCAAACCGGCCACAGTATGCTAATCACCCTGCGACCCTACTCCTGCGACCATAGTTTGAAACACACTTCTATTGCTCGGGATATAAAATAAACACAGGATCTAAGTTAAACAAGAACCAACAAACAATTTTGATAAAAAGCGAAAATTAATACGAGTTATTGAAGTCTGAACAATTGAATAAAATTTCAAATAACATAAAGGTAAAAAAGCTGAAAGAAAACTAAATAAATTAAAAGCTGTTGTATCAAAATCTGAACCGAAAGAAACGTCACCCGATAGCCCCGTACTTTTTTTCTTTTCGGCAGCCCCGTTCTTCGTTTTCTTTTTCTCTCCGTCCGTGGGAATCAAGAATCCCCTGCCGCTGCTTTTCTTCTTCCTTTTTATGCCTCTCTGTAGCCGAGTAAATAGAAACCCTTCCGGGGCCATTGATTTTTTTATTTTATTTTTTTGACATGGTTGCGGGCCCATTGATTAAGGCCCCTTCTTTTTTTGTTTTGTCCAAGACTTAGGTCAAAGCAATTGGTAATAAAAGATAGCCTTTTGAGGCCCAACGAGACATGCAACAGTAGGAGCAAAAGCAATATGGCCCAATCCATGATTTAATCGGCATTAATCTATTACGCTTTTAAATACCTACAATACAAAAATCAAATATTAAAATAATAAATAATAAAATAAAAAGACTTAGAAATTATAAATTAGGAGCGCTTATATGAACATTTGCGCGCCTATCATACATATGATGCACAATAACATGTATATAATCATATCACAGGCAATGACACGTCTATCACATCGCATGTACCCAAGACAAGGTGTCTCACATACCATGCTCCCATCCACCAACAATTAGCCGGCATGGCATACGACATGGTATGCCTCACACGCTAACCTTCCGCAGTTCAAACAACACCCATCAGCATGTATATTCATCAAACACACATATCACAATCAAATCTTGTATCCCACACACCAAGCTCCCAACCATCGTCCATTGAACGATATGACTTACGACATTGTGTGTCTCACACGCACACATTAACAACATATTAAAAGCTAAACATCAATAGCATGATATACCCCATCACTACAACAATATCTCATTAAAGATAACCATATCAAAAGCTAACCACAATTAGCAAGATATTTACTCATCACCATAGCAATATTATATGGAGAAAAACCACATCAAACACACTCACCTTTGCATCGACCGAGATACGCCAAACTTATGGTTTCGGCACCTCCTATCTGCCCAGGTCATTACCTCGAATAATTTCGTGAAGAGCAGTTCTGCACCTATTTTCTTCTTCTTCTTTCTCTTCTCTCTTCTCTCTTCTCTCTTCTATCTCTCTCTCTCTCTCAAGTGTCGGCAAACAATGAAGAGAAAGTGAAAAATATCCGTACAAATATCCCCTCTAGAGAAATTTTAAGGTGTAATTAACTACACCACCCATCCACTTATGCGACCACCCAAAACACACACAAGGCCGTCAAACTTCTAATGCATGGAATCTAACTCCGAATCACATAATTCAAATAAAAAGTGAATTAAATATTCTAAATATCTAGAATAGGTATTACATTCGGCCTTTAAACAGCCAACTTTGTTTTACTTTAAGCGATGGAAAATAAACGGCTAAATTGAACTAAGACTGAACTAATATAAAACGGAAGGCTAGGTCTAGGAGATTCTAACACCCATGACTCAAGTCAAACCACTTTTCTCATCCTATTACTCGGTTTGAGATATGCAACTAAGGTTCTCAATCCGAAAATTTTGTGGTTCGAATACCGAGCGAGTATTAGAATTCACTTGGCAAACGTCTTGAGCGACATAGTTCCAAGCATCATGTGTGGCAAGTAGCACGCTCTTGTCTACACATGATCAAGGATGTTAATACCATAGCAATTTAACAAGCGAATCCGAACTAACTCGATTTCCAAGCCAAAGATTGAAACTTTATGATGAGAAAAACAACATTAACTCATGCCATGAGGTGCTAATCACCCCATGACTTAGTCTTATAAACTACTCACTCATATCTAGAGAGATAGAAGTAAGGCAAAATCTAGCAAACATATTTAATCAATGAAACTTGAAATAAACTTAAGATTACTATAGATCGAGAACATAGCTACAACTTCAATGAAGACGAAAATAACAAACTAAGATTAACTAAGGCAGAAAGTGCAGGTTTTTAGCTAAGAAAATGAAAAACAACCAAGAACAAAATGCAAGAGTAAGCAAATCCTATTCTAGATCTAAAAAGTTGTACGTACTACAATACTTAATTACATGGAATGGTGACAAAACAAGGTATTTATATCGCCCCCAATTACGCCTACAATTTCGTACAAAGATGCCCTAAAATTTAGCTACGAAGGCCCCTCGATACCGATACCTCCTCTGCTATGGTATCGGTACCGATCGAGCTCACTAAGTTGCTTCCTCTAACACACTCGGTACCGACACCGATTCCTCCTCTGCTATGATATCAGTACCGAGGCCTTTAGCGCCAGCTTTTGCACTTTGGTCCTCTGCCTGGCCTTCCATGCCGTCGGGTCACCTTCAGGCCTTCCCGGCTTAGTTTTTGCGACTTGGCCACCCTTGGGGGTTATCCATGACATTGAAAATAGCTTTATTCGCACGATTTTCCTGAAATATCTTCAAAACAACCTTACGTGCAAAAGAAATGAAAACAACCAATTTAACGACGTAATTAAAGTCAAATTAAGAACTTGGCGCACCCTTAATGGCATTATCGGGTGCTTATCATCCGGCCATTTTCCGGTGACTCAGGTATACTCCGGCCGTCCATTGTTCTGGTAAATTAGTTGATTTGTTGACCAGGAGGGGGATGGAAAGATGCATTTAGGGATGGATATATCCATCCCCATATAACTCAAAGCTATTTTCTATCCCCGGATCCATCCCTCATTGGAAAGTTGTTTTCTGATTTAGGGCTAGATAATAACTATGACAACCCCCTTTCCATCCCATTGGAGTTGCTCTCACAATCAATAGTATCAATCTCAATCATCATTCTCGCAAATTTAAGAGTTTGCAACATTTTTTAAAAACACTTTCACGTTTGTGCTTGTACTCGCACTCCTACTCGTTGTTGTGCCCTAAGGATCAAAACCAAACACACCAAAACACAAAGTTTTTATGTGGTTTTCCAAGATCGTACATCCATGAAGGAACAGAGCAATCTCACTAGAAACAGACTGTTAGCCCAAAGGTTTCTATGGAATACCTTATTGATTTTGATGATAACAAAATATATTTTTATTGAAAAGAAATATAATTAATATTGTGATATTTGGAATATATACCTTAATGTTTATTTTGTAGGATTTGGTTGAAGTGCACATGGAAAGATTGCTACACCAAATCACTATCTTCAATGGTCAAGATAAATTGAAAGGAGGAAGATTAAGGACAAATCTTCTCCTATTTTTTAATTAGCTATAAGGGATTTTATGGAAAGCAGATATTAATCAAGGAGGTCAATTGAATTAATATTACTTGGAGCTTTATATTGATTCGGCAAATTGAAGGCTTGATTGTAGCTGATGGTGCTCAAGATGGAAGATGCAAACGTTTGGAAAGGAAAAGGATTGGAGCTCAATATTTACAACGGCTAGTGGAGCTTCCACATGCCTGAAGTCTTATTCTCGAAGAATAAATACAGTAGAAGAATGAAGACAATATAACACATCTCTGGAGAAAAAATTCAGTGAGCTTTTCAATTGCGAATCTCTCTATCAAACTCTACACTTACATCTTGAATATCTACACTAGCTTGAGTGTTGTTTCTCGAAGTTTATTGTAAAAAGGGATTGTACACCCTTGTTCGTATTCTTGAGAGATTTATCTTTTTGTGAGTGGTTTTGGAGAGAAAATCACTTGGTGGTTAGGTGTTACTAGCACCGGAGTCAAAACTAGTTGGGTTAGGTGTGACTAGCACCGGAGTCAAAATTAGTCGGAGCAATTGGGGATAATTGCTCGTTGTAAAGGTTGTCTAGCACCCGCGAAGCTAGAAGATTGTAACTATTGGAGATAGTGCAGCAAATCCCAAGTTGGACACTTGGGGAGTGGATTAGGCCGTGAAGTTGCGGACCGAACCACTATAAATCCTTGCGTTCGATTCTCTCTTCCCTACTCTCTTTAATTTTCTGCATATTTATATTGCTTGTGTAATTTGATAATCTTTGAATCTTACTTGGGGCAATTTGGCTTGCTTTATTTTTATCTTGCAATTTGCTTTTAATTCCGCGTTTTAATTAAGATACCCAATTCACCCCCCCTCTTGGGTTGCTTTTGGACCAACACAGACTAAAGCTTTACAAGTGGGAGTTCTCTCCCAACTCCACTACCTTCTCTCTCTGTTTTCATTGCTTAGCCCTACAGAATACACCGCTAGAGGTTTGCACTTGTGTGCTAAAATGGAGCTCCATGCCAGACCAAGCCTGGTGGTTGAAACACGAGCCAAGTAGATGAATATTTACACAAGTGGGTTGGAGAGGAAATGCTGAAGTAAAGAGGGAGTGGAGCCATGTACATCTCCATCCATCAGTCCCAACACTCGCTCCATCGCCATCGTGCATGTCTCTTAAGTCCACAAAATACTAATATCCTTGGTAATTCTCAGCCCACAAAATCATGAAGTCTTTGTTCGGTTAACAACTTAGTTTTAGTTTTAGTTTACTTTTTAATCATTAGCCTATTTCTTTCTCCAATCATTACCCTATTTCTTCAATTATTACTTTATCATCTCTCTCTATCTCTCTCAAATCATTACATCTATCTTCAATTATTACTCTATTTCTCTCTCCACCTATTACCAAAATTAAACTAAACTAAACTCCCAACCAAACACAACCGAAAAAGTCTAAATCTGTTAAATGAGTAATAGACTACTCAGGAGAATTGAATAGATACGGATATCTTATATGAATTTGGCTTCTATAACATGAAAGTAGCGAGTAAAAGAAAATGTCTTTTAAGTCCTCAGGATGGCAGCTACACAAAGAACCAAGGTTCATCAACAGGAGCTCCAGGCTCTGTTGAAAGTTAAACTTAATTGATTACTGTGTGCGCATGTGTGTGGGCCTTGTTGTGTTTGGTTGAGGAGACAGAGAGAGTGGGATGACAGCGGAGAAGTTGAGATCGAGTGATGAAGGAGGGACCTAGCCTAACTATTTTGGTAAGGTGAGTTAAGAGGGCGCGCAGTTGAGAGATTGTGTGGCTGTGAGTTAAATGTATTTGTATGTTTTGATTGAGAAACGAAAAAAATTAAGTAGAGTTGTTAGTATGTAAATTCTCTCTTGATTTCTAACAATTGGTATCAGAGCGTTTGGTGAGAGATCTTGGAGCTGTGGTGTTATTAGGAATTTGAACCAAACTCATCATAATTGGGCTCCCCCACAAATGGGCGGTCGGTTTGGACCCCCAAGATGAGTCAAGGTGTGTGCAAATTGACCCAGTCACCTGAGTTATAAAAAAAAATAAAAAAATTGCATATGGTAAACCATCGGATTAAGGTCCTTTTAATTACAACCATATTATCAGTTGAAATATTCCTTGATAACAGATGCCATACTGGATGATATCCTAAATTTACAAAAACTGATAGTATAACAAATGTATATGTATTTCAACTCGAAATAATGAACGATGAATTAATGAAATCATCGTCCACTCAAATCCTAGTTTTAAATGCATTATACAATCATTGTGAGACAAGCACTTTTACCACGGCTCCGCTTGTTTCGATGTAAAATATATTTTTTCAAAAAATAAATTTTGAATTTTTATTTTTTGGTGTTTGGTTGGCATATAAAAATATTTTCCTAAACAATGACAAATTGTTGGTTTAAAAATATTTTAATAAAGTAAGCGCTCTTTCGATTCAAATATTTTTTTATGTCTACAAAATGTAATAGTATATGAACAACATATACGTACACTCTCCAAAGTACTCTCTCTCTTATAGTTGGGGGGTGTTTCAATTGAAAAAAAATAAAATTTTTGCTTGTTGGTCTCCAAAGTCCTCTCTCTCTTATGGTTGGGGCTGCAATGATTGATAAAGTACACTCTTCCATTGATTGTTGATAAGAGTGGATTCTCCAGCTTATGCGCATCTCGATTAGTTGCTTTCTCAAACTTGCTTGCTCCTTGAGCCTTGGGGTTCATGACAATTAAGTATGGCATTTCATCAGCATTTTAAGAGTCAAGTCGTCCTTTTTCTTTTTTTATTGGCCAACTGGTAAAACAAAATAGTAGACGGGCAATTTCATTTTCAAAAGAAAAGGCAAAGATAATAAATTAAAACCTAGATAGTAGAGTGGGTGTTTTTTTTCCGAAAGAAGTTTATTCTAATTTCGTAATCTAGAAGCCAACCCATAATACTTGTGTTCGTACGGGTTTGAATGATTAACTTCTTTACTTTGCTTTTAGTGTCCGGACTAGGTTACTCCTTTAGTTGCTTTCTCATCCCTCGAAAATTTATAATGTTTACTAATTTACAGTATTTTATAATTTTGAAAAGTTTGTTTGGGAGAAGCAATTGCATTCTATCAAATGGAGAAATCTACAATACACACCCCTTTAAGGTGCATATCATATGTACCTATTGAGTGGTCCATATTGTGCCACCTCATAAAAAATTACCTGCTGAACCGGTCATTCATAACATTTTAGGTCTATCGTAACTTTTATACCAAAAATTCGTAACTTTTGATTCATAACATTTTTCTTGCAAATCATAACCTTTTAGGGCATATCGTAACTTTTACGATTGAATCGTAACTTTTTAGCAATAGATTCATAACATTTTTAGAATCATAACATTTTGGTGTGTTTCATAACTTTACAAAAAAAATCGTAACATTTTCAGTTTGTAACATTTTCACTATGAAATCATAACATTTTAATTAGTCCATTTCATAACTTTTCTATAATCAATTGCGCAATCGATTACTTAATCAATTTTTTTAACCGTAGTTAATTAAATATGTAATCTATTATGTGAATATTCAATTCCATAATCGATTAGACTTTATAATTAATTTTTCAATTGATTAGATATTATAATAAATATATAGTAATTGATTACATATTCGATTAGACATCATAATCGAATATGTAATCAATTCTATTATGCTCAATTATGTAATCGATTAGAAAATATAATCAATTTTGTAATTGAATTGAGTACGATTGGGTAACAATGTGAAGTCGATTACTCAATCGATTTGCTAATTGATGGCCTCAGTAAGTCCTCTAATCAATTGCAAAATAAGTTAAAAACAACATTGCAATAGATTTAAAAATCAATTGTTCTAAATAACACAAATATTTGATTACATGATAGATTATATTTCTATGCTGTTTCAATTACGTAATTGATTGGTATTGATAACACTTGTAATCGATTACATTATCTAATACAAGTATTAGTTATTTTTAATTCGGATGCTTGCACTAATTCACAAAATACTACTCCCTCCGTCCCTTTTTTATAGTCCAGTATTCCATTTTGGGCTGTCCCTTAATAAATGTCTACTTTGTAAAGTTAGTGGGTAAAAGTTGGTGAATTGTCTATTTTGTCCCTAAAAGTAGATTCCGTTTTGAAAAGTAAGTGAGTAAAAGTGTAATGATGATGGGTAAGCAAGGAAAGTGGAGGAAAAAGTTGATGTGAAAGGTATAATGATGATGTCTTTTTAATAAGTTGGAGTTACGAAGTAGGATATTTAAAAAGGGACGGAGGGAGTAGTAGTACGTCTATTGACCAAAAAATAAATAGCACGTCCTAAATATTGTTGTCTTTTACACATAACCTAAAATGTATTGGTAAATTTATCTCATCACTATCACTCTCTTGATCACCCATTAACTTTTTTGTTAGTGTTTCAAACTTATTAATATAGTTGATCGACTTCGCTATTATTTTTAGTTGGACTATTCATGTGAAAATTCACTACGCAATTAAAGATATTGTGAAAAATATTAAACATCATAAAATTTATAAAAAAAAAGACTACAAATATGAAACACTTTAAAAATCCTGTAAAAAATTCCTTGAATTTTTATTATATTACTATCATGATAATATCTTTTTCCTTTAGTAATTATTGAGAACCTATTTTAATGAAGTAAAATTTTTCCACTTAAAATAATTTTAGCTTCAAAGTTTTTAAAAAATAAAATTTTTATTTTTAGCATAAATTAATTATCAAAAATAAAATTAGGCTGGTTTCGTCGAAGGAAAAGAAAGATATATGCTAGTTGGAAAGAAAGTGAGAGATGAGATTTTCTTTCCATTCTGGTTAGTTCACAGGGTTTACCTGTAGCACTGGTAATAGATTTTTTGTTAGTATCCTTTCGTAACATTTTAAAGGGTTCAGATCATTTTTCAAGCATCTAATGGTAATTAAAAAGGGTGCATATGATACACACCTAAATAAAGGGTGTGTATTGTACCACTTCTCCTTTCAAATAAGATCAATATCATATATAAAAGGTTTCCATTTAAGTTAGCAAAATCATGCTCCCTCCGTCTCTTATTTACAGTCCAGTATTTCATTTTGGGCTGTCTCTTAATAAGTGTCAATTTTGTAAAGTTAGTGGGTAAAAATTGGTGTATTGTCTATTTTGTCTCTAAAAGTAGATTCCACTTTGAAAAGTTAGTGAGTAAAAGTGTAATGATGATGAGTAAATAGGAAAACTGGAGAAAAAAGTTAATGTGAAAGGTATAATGATGATGTCTTTTTAATAAGTTGGAGTTATAAAACAGGACACTTAAAAGTGGACGGAGGGAGTAGTTAATTTTTTGAGAGGTCTAAAATAATGAAACTGTCATTCGGCATAGGATGGGGAGGTAACATTTATTAATTAGGTTCTTGGGGGCTATTTATGAAAAATTAACGGATCAAATGAGTAAAAGACTAATAAAAAATTTTGGTATTCTACCTAAATTTTCCGAACCACCTACCACGACTAGTGCATGTATGCAAGAAATTATTTTTGCAGATTTTGAGATTAAATTGTTAGAATCAACTTTGAGCGTTTATCAAAAATTCTGGATAGCAGATTTTTAGATTTTACAAATGCTGAAAAGCTAAAAAAAAATGAAATTCTGAAAATCTCAAATTTGAATTTAGGTAGCTTTTAGAGGACTTTGACTTCAAATGAAAGCAAATGGAAGTTTTGAAGGAATCGTTATTGACTACGAAGACCGGAAGTTGTCAACATGGGCACGTATTGAGACTTAGGGGGTGTGCCCCAAGGATCAAAACCAAACATACTCATACACAAAGTTTTATGTGGTTCTCCAAAATCGGATACATCCATGAAAAAATCGGAGCAATCTCAATAGAAACAGACTAAAATTTAACAAGTGGATTTCTCTCCTAACTCACTATCCTCATGCAGGCTGATATTTTAGTTATTCTAGAAATATATGAATTTCTTATTTGGTATTTTAGTAATTTTCGCAGAATTCGTTCCATTTAGCGTAAATTGTCTAGAATATTAGGTTTTCTCATCTAGGTTGATTCCTTTTTCCTTTTTTCCTTTTTTTATTCTCCAAGACTCATATTTTTAACTTTATTTTATTTTATTTCCTTTTTAGTATTTCTAGATTATCATTACAAATAAGGATGTAAGCCTTAGGGCTAAGAAGTTGTTTATTACTCCATCCGTCCCTTTTTAAGTGTCATGTTTCGTAACTCCAACTTATTAAAAAGACATTATCATTATACCTTTCACATCAATTTTTTCCTCTACTGTCTCTACTTACCCATCATCATTAAAATAGAATCTACTTTTACGGATAAAATAGACAATACATCAACTTTTACTCACTAACTTTATAATATTGACACTTATCAAGGGACAATCCAAAATGAAATACTGGACTCTAAATAAGGGACGGAGGGAGTATTCGATTAATGAAAATTTGAGAAGTTATCGTTTGTCGTAGAGAAAGTATCTCTAGTTCAAACTTATTTTATGATTGTCTTTGTTGCGCGTTCTTCTTTTTTAACCACCTCCCAACATCTCTCTCCCTGTTTACATTGCTTAACCCTACAGCTAGATTCACGAATACACCGCTTTTAGAGGCTAAAACGGAAATCTTGTTCACGCTAGTAGAAGAGTTTATCCACTAAGGTTATTCTAGTCTCTCCATTCCATGTCGGGGAATTCAGTTATTAAGGGCCTAAGATTGACCCAACACTTGACAACCCAATCGCTATAATCCCTTGTCAGCTCAAGGATTCTGAATCTGCTAGGGCACCACGAACGAGACAAAATAAGAATCAAACCACCACCACATTCTCCGAGTTAAATACATAATTAATATTGCATTTAGGAATATCTGCCCAAGCCTTTATTACTCCTGCCTGGTGGTTGAAACACAATTGCTAGTAAAAGAATAGCTGCACAAGTAGGTGAGAGAGTAAACGCTGAAGTCAAGAGGAGTGGAGCCATATGATCTCCATCCATCTTTCTCGGCCCACGAAAGTATGAACACGTTTAAATCTGTTTAAATGAGTAATAGAATACTCTAGAGAATTGAATAGAGACATCGATATTGAGAAAAACTTATTCACGGATCTCCGTGAAAAAGTTTTTACAGAGGTGAATCGCACACATCCGTTTCGGCTTTGGATGGTCTAGATTTAAATGAAATTTTTTCGAGGAAGAGTCCGTTTCGGCTTTGGACGGTCCGGATTTAAATAAAACTTTTCCAGGAAAGAATTTCGTTCAAATCCAAACCGTCCAAAACCGAAACGACCGGCCAAAATCGCACGACTTTGTAGATAAGGGACTCACGGCCAATAAGTCAATCTCATAGATATTTTAGAGGACTTTGACTTCTATAACGTGAAGGCCCTTTTTTTTTTTTTTGGGGTAAAACGAAGTCTCATGTAAAAGAAAATATCCGTTAAGTCCTCAGGATGGCAGCTACAGCCTACATATAGTTCAAAGAATCAAATGTTCATGAACGGGAACTCCAGGCTCTAGCCATCTTAAAATGTTGTTCACCATCATTTCCCTCCTCCTCTTTCTTCCTTCATTAACAAGTTCTTCAGAGACCTGGATCAAAGCAGGTTCCTGGTTTTCCGGAGGCCAATCCCCGGTTTCCGATATAGACTCAACTCTGTTCACTCACATGGCATTTGGTTTTGCGTATATCAACTATTTAAATCATGAGCTCTATATCCAACCCGCAGATGAACCGTATATGCTCAACTTTACCGACATTGTTCAGCGGAAAAACCCATCAATTGTAACACTTCTGACCATCTTGGTTCAGCTGCCAGGAGATACAAACTTCTCAATCTTCTATTCAATGGCTACCCAACCCTCTCACAGAACTTCTTTCATTGAATCATCAATACAAAAAGCCAGGCGTTACGGGTTTCATGGCCTGGATCTTTGTTGTGTCAAACCGGACACAAACACCAGCAAGATGGAAGCTATGGGAATTCTCTTTGACGAATGGAGAACTGCGATAAATAGGGAATCGAAGAATTCCCCCCGATCACCGCTCATTTTGACACTGGCCGGTCAATATTTGCCTTCAAGCTATCCGATGGAGTCGATTCGAAGGAACTTCGATTGGGTACACATTGTATCGTACTTCTATCACTTACCCACCAGGGAAAACTTCACGGGCGCTCATTCTGCTTTGTATGACCCCTCGAGCAATGTAAGTACGGATTATGGAATTAAGGAATGGATAAGCAGAGGATTACCTGCTGAAAAGATGGTTTTGGGGTTACTATACGAGGGGTACGCGTGGAAACTTCTAGACCCCTCGGCCAAGGAGATCGGATCGCCTGCAACAGGTCCCGCCGTTACGAATGATGGTTCATTGTTCTACAAGGATATCAAGTCAACTATGGGATGTGATGGAAAAAACGTAGTGTATAACTCCACTTATGTCACGAATTACTGCATTAATGGTTTAGTTTGGATCGGTTATGATGATGTGGAGGCTATCAAAACTAAGGTTTCGTATGCGAGGGCGAATGGGCTTTTGGGTTACAAAGTGTGGCATGTCGCCAATGATTACAATTGGAAGCTTTCTAAGGCGGCAGGTAAAACTTTAAAGCAACATCATGTAGCCGACCCAATTGATTGGGGCTTAAGGCTCGATTTTTGTTTTGCTTTGTTTATCATACTGCAATATATAAAGGAAGAATTTACCTACAGATACGGCATCAACCATCTCTGTGATGAACTTGCCATATGAATGTTTATTAGTGACGGTTGAATCCGTAAATAAGCCTGGGAAGCACCCACGAGGAGCTAGCCAGTAGCCACCACCCCTAGCCAACAAGAATTACAATGCCAAACTCACAGAGCACCTCCATTCCCCCTTGCTAGCAGCTGTTGGGCGGAACCAGGAATTCAAAATGCCCTGGGCTGACAAAAAATTTAATTAACTAATATATAAACCAAAAAAATGATTAATAATTAATATCTAGCAAATTTGCACATAAATATGTAAATGTTCAACAACAAACAAAAGAAAAGTACAAAAAACGTAAACTGTTGAAGTTGTATCCTATTGAAATTGTGTCCTGCATTGTTTGGAGAATATAAATCATTTATTATCTCATATGAGTCGATAACAAGTTTACCTATAAATGAGGTGGGCTAAAATTCATTGGGCTAAATTTTTACAAATAATAATTTTTTTCACTCTACCTGCCTTCACCTGGGCTACAGCCCAGGTCTTCTAATATATAGTTCCGCCCTTAGCTGTTGGGATCGCCTCACCTCATGCGTAAGTCCTTTTCCTTTTTTATTGGCCAATTGGTAAAACAAAATAGTAGACGGCCAATTTCAATTCGTTTTCAAAAGAAAAAAGCAAAGATAATAAATTTTAACATGCATTTTTGACTTATAGCTTTTGGACCGAGCTGGTCGACTGTATTATTACTCCCTCCGTCCCCTTTTTAAAGTTCAGTATTCTATTTTGGACGGTCCCTTAATAAATGTCCATTTTGTAAAGTTAATAGGTAAAAGTTGGTACATTTTCCATTTTGCCCCTAAAAGTGGATTTCATTTTGAAAAGTTAGTTAGTAAAAGTGTAATGATAATGTCTCCATAGAAGGTAAGTATGGAAAGTGGAGGTAAAAGTCGATGTAAATGGTGTAATGATAATATTTTCTTAATAAGTTGGAGTTACAAAGCAGAAAACTTAAAAAGGGATGGAGGGAAGATTATTATTATTATTATTTTATTTATTTATTTATTTTTTTTTTTTGGGGGAGGGGGGTGGGTGTTTTTTCTCCGAAAGAACACTACAAGAAATAATACTTCTTGGACGGTAAAAAACCGTCACAAATAGTGACTTACCGTCACTAAAGCCCTTTTGCAACGGGATCGTGATGGGAATGAGCGGTGACAGATGGTGGGGTGGCAAATACTTTTCGCAACAGGTTTTACTGTTGCAATACTATTTGCGACGGGTAAAATACCATTGCAAAAATAACACAAAAAACCAAAAATCCTATTAGCAACGGCCCAGCCCCAAATGGCAAATAAAAATTTAAAAAAATATATATTTTCTAAATCATGTGAACAGCTTCTCCAATGAAATCAGAAGCCGACCCATTATACCTATGTTCGTATGTACCAGCTTACCCCTTTATTTGCTTTCTCGATGATTTCGGCATTCATATCTCTCAAAATTTTATAATATTTACTAATTTACAGTATTTTATAATTTTGAAAGTTCGTTTGAGAGAAGTAATTACGTTCTATAAAATAAGATCAATTTCATATATAAAAGGTTTCTATGTAAGTTAACAAAATCATAGTTAACTTTTTGAGAGGTCTAAAATGATGAAACTGACATTCGGTGTGGGACGGGGAGGTAACATTTAATTAAGTTCTTGGGGCCAATTTATGAAAAATTAACGGGTCAAATGAGTAAAAGACTAACAAAAATTCTTAGTATTCTACCTAAATTTCCCAAACCACACCTACCACGACTTGGGCATGTATGCGAGAAATTATTTTTGCAGATTTTGAGATTTAAATTGTTAGAATTAACTTTAAGCATTTATCAAAAATTCTAGATGACAGATTTTAGATTTTACAAATTCTGAAAAGCTAAAAAGAAATAAAATTCTGAAAATCTCAAATTTGAATTTGGGTAGCTTTTAGAGGACTTTGACTTCAAATGAAAGAAAATTGAAGTTTTGAAGGAGCCGTTATTGACTATGAAGACCTGAAGTCTAAATCTGTTTAAATGAGTGATAGACTACTCTAGAGAATTTAATAGACCTCGATATTGACAAAAACTTATTCACGGAGCTCCATGAATAACTTTTTACAAAGGTGAATCGCGCGCATCCGTTTCGGCTTTGGATGGTCCGGGGAAAATGTACAGGATCCCAGTCCTTTGATTGGGGCTTAAGGCTCCATTTTTGTTTTGTTTGATTTATCATACTGCAATGAAGGAAGAATTTACTAACAGATTTGGCATCAACCATCTCTATGATTAACTTGCATGTTTATTAAGGACGGTTGAATCCATAAATAAGCCTAGGAGGCACCCTCGAGGAGCCAGCCACCACCCCTAGCCAACAAGGATTATAATGCCAAACTCACACGGCATCTCCATTCCCCCTTGCTAGCAGCTGCTGGGATCACCTCACCTCATGTGCAAGTGTGTGAAACGATTGTGGGATGGGTTGTATTTAAGAATTAGTCCGAGTTCTGTGCAAGCTGGCTCGGGACACCTTGCATTACAATAAAGAAATGGCAGAAAGCATAACAAAACAAACAGTAGAAGCAGGTCACTGTTAACAAATTAAACTAGGAGGCACCCTCGAGGAGCCAGCCACCACCCCTAGCCAACAAGGATTATAATGCCAAACTCACACGGCATCTCCATTCCCCCTTGCTAGCAGCTGCTGGGATCACCTCACCTCATGTGCAAGTGTGTGAAACGATTGTGGGATGGGTTGTATTTAAGAATTAGTCCGAGTTCTGTGCAAGCTGGCTCGGGACACCTTGCATTACAATAAAGAAATGGCAGAAAGCATAACAAAACAAACAGTAGAAGCAGGTCACTGTTAACAAATTAAACACATAAAGTCTAACGTGACGCAGAGCTGAATTTTGTTCACAATTTGACGCTGAATTGACGAAGTACTATTATTCTACTTCTTAATCATAACTACACCCTAGAGATACGTGTTCATCCCCGGGTGTGCATCTGCCACTGTCGGACACCATGAGTTATCAAAACACAGAACGAAGCAAAAAACAAAAAACTAGAATATTCCCTAACGCCTATTAAGTATTGTTGAAACTAATTTGGGCAATATATGAATATTTTTTTTCACATTGGAAGGGATAGGAGTGTTCTGTTTCTCTTGTCTACTGCTATATTGCCTCCTCACATTTCTCTCTAATGTACAATTTCATAGCACAAAAAGATGAGAATGATCCTAGAAACAAGAGACACCTGTTGCTAGTAATCTTGCTTGCAGCTATAGCCACATTTACCCTTCTACTAGTTTCTGCGACGTGGTATCTGCGTAAGAGAGCAAGCAGAAACAAAGGTAAGTTCTTTCTAGTTGTGAAAATTTTGTTCCTAAATCATTTCCCCTGACCCTTTTAACGTTTTTCTTCGATTTTCCACATGTTCTTTTTATTGGTTATAGGATTGATGGACAACGAAAAAGAATTGCAATCTTTATTCAGAACAACTATGGCATCTCCTGGAAGTGCAAATGCTCCTAATTTGCTAGTATTTAGTTTCACTGACCTTGTAGAAGCTACCAATAATTTTTCGTTTGAAAATAAGCTCGGAGAGGGTGGATACGGACCTGTTTACAAGGTAAAATTATTATTCTTCGAATAAATCGAGAAAACAAAACTACATAAGCGGTGTTTGTTTTGCCTGTAGGGTAAATTACGTAATGGACACGAAATAGCAGTAAAGAGACTCTCAAGGACTTCTACACAAGGATTTGAAGAGTTCAAGAATGAGGTCATGCTTACTGCTAAACTGCAGCATGTAAATCTTGTAAGAGTTCTTGGATTTTGCACCGAAAAAGAAGAACAAATGTTGATCTACGAATACATGCCGAACAAAAGCCTAGATCATTATCTCTATGGTTAGCAATCTTTAATGCCTCTAAAATAATGGTGAACAATAATTGAGTTTGGTTTTAATATGAGGTGTTGCCTATGTTTTAACGATCCAAATCTCTTTCGCGTAGATCCAAGCAGGGGATTACTTTTAGATTGGGAAAAACGAGTTCAAATCATTGAAGGGGTTACTCAGGGGCTCTTGTACCTCCAAGAGTACTCAAGATTGACAATAATTCACAGGGATTTGAAAGCGAGCAACATTTTGTTAGACAATGAGATGAAACCCAAGATCGCGGATTTTGGCATGGCTAGAATTTTCCAGAAAGATGACTTCGAAGCTAACACTAGCCGGATTGTTGGAACGTAGTAAGTGGCATATTTGTTACAATACACACTACCTAATGTATTCTTGTATCAAATGGTACTCATGTAATTTTCTCTTTTTGTTCACTTATGCAATATTGCAGTGGTTATGTACCTCCTGAATACGTAAAACGTGGCATATACTCCACTAAATCAGATGTTTATAGCTTCGGAGTTCTTCTTTTACAAATCATTAGCGGAAAGCGGAACAATTGTTCACATGGCCTTCGTGAAGACTTAAACCTCCTAGACTATGTAAGTAATTCTAAAAATTGTGACATGAATATTGCGAATTAATTTCCTTCCAGTGAACGCTAAAGATGCAGTGCATCGAAATACTTCAGGCATATGATTTGTGGAAGTGTGGGAAAGGCATGGAGTTCATGGATCCATCGCTCGACGATACAAATTCATCCTGTAAATTAGTGAGATGCATGCAAATAGCTTTGCTATGTGTCCAAGAAAATCCAGCCGATAGACCCTCCATGTTGGAACTATCGTTGATGCTAAAAGATGAAACTGCTGCCATGAACACCCCTAAAAGACCTGCTTTTTCTACGAGAAGAGATGAAGATGAAGTTCAAGTTCAGGAGTCTACATCTCAACAAGAAATTTGGTCAGTTGGTGATGTATCCTTTACCCAAATAGTAGCACGATGAATGTTTATTCTCCCCCTCTTTCCGTTAAGACTTTACTTTTGCTGGGACATTTTTGTGAAATTTGAATAAATATGGATACTCCTATTCCCCTTGTATATTGTTAGAAATAGAACTCGTGTTGCTTCTATTTCCTAGTGGGTGAAAAAGATTTTGCTCTGGCATAAGCATTGCTCCTTTTAATAAACACCGGCCATGCCTAAAGAAAATAAGAGAAAAATTCAGTGCTCGAGCTGCTACATATGAGCTAGCTATCTGCAATGTTGTTACTCTGGAAATTTTTGTCATTAGTCTTTGACCATGTATAGTAATCACAATGGTTGTATTCATTCAAAACCAGGCAAGCAATTAGGAATTCGAACCAAACTCATCACAATTGGGGTTCATAACAAGTATGGCGTTCCATCAGCATTTTAAGAGTCAAGTCGTCCTTTTTCTTTTTTATTGGCCAATTGGATAAACAAAATAGTAGAATTTAGTTTTCAAAAGAAAAGGCAAAGATAATAAATTTTAACATGCTTTTTTGACCTTATAGCTTTTGGACCGAGCTGGTTGACCATTTTTTTTTTTTGGTAAACAGCTAGATTGAGAATAAACTAAAACCTAGATAGTAGAGTGGGTGTTTTTTCTCCCAAAGAAGTTTATTCTAATTTCGTAATCTCTATATAGAAGCCGACCCTTAATACCTGTGTTCGTATGGGGTATGAATGATTAACTTCTTTACTTTGTTTTTAGTGTCTAGACCAGCTTACCCCTTTCGTTGCTTTCTCGATGATTTCGGCATTCATATCTCTCGAAAATTTATAATATTTACTAATTTACAGTATTTTAAAATTTTGAAAAGTTCGTTTGAGAGAAGTAATTGTGTTCTATCAAATTAAGATCAATATCTTATGTAAAAGGTTTCCATGTTTGTTAACAAAATTGTAGTTAACCTTTTGAGAGGTCTAAAATGATGACACTGTCATTCGGCATGGGACGAGGAGGTAACATTTAATTAGGTTCTTGGGGGCAATTTATGAAAAATTAACGGGTCAAATGAGTAAAAGACTAACAAAAATGCTTGGTATTCTACTTAAAATTTTCAAATCACACCTACCACGACTAATACATGTATGCGAGAAATTATTTTTGCAGATTTTGAGATTTTAACTTGTTAGAATCAACTTTGAGCGTTTAACAAAAATTCTAAATTACAGATTTTTAGATTTTACAAATTCTAAAAAGCTAAAAAAAAAATTTTAATTCTGAAAATCTCAAATCTAAATTTGGGTAGCTTTTAGAGGACTTTGACTTCAAATGAAAGCAAATGGAAGTTTTGAAGGAGTCCTTATTAACTATGAAGACCGGAAGTTGTCAACACGAGCATGTAATGAGACTTAGGGGGTGTGCCCTATGGATCAAAACCAAACTCACACAAACACAAAGTTTTACGCGGTTCTCTAAAATCGGATGCATTCACGAAGAAATTGGAGCAATCTCACAAGTGGAGTTCTCTCCTAACTCACTACCCTCGTGCAGGCCGATATTTTAGTTATTCAAGAAATATATTAATTTCATATTTGGCATTTTAGTAATTTTTGCAGAATTCGTTCCATTTAGCGTAAATTGCTTAGAATATTAGGTTTTCTGATTCTATTTTCTTTTTTTTTCTTTTTTATTCTCCAAGACTTAGATTTTTAGCTTTTTTTTATTTTATTTCCTTTTTAGTATTTCTAGATTATCATTACAAATAAGGATGTAAGCCTCAGGGCTAAGAAATTGTTTATTATTTGATTAACGAAAATTTGAGAAGTTATCGCTTGTCCGTAGAGAAAGTATCTCTTGTTCAAACTTATTTTATAATTGTCATTGTTGCGCGTTCTTTTTTTTTAACACGCCTCCCAACATCACTCTCCCTGTTCACATTTTTTTCTTGCTTGGCAAACGAAACAATTATATAAATCTCGAAAGGGGTACATCAAGGGGAAAAGAGGGAAGAGCGAACTTGCTCAACCACAAAAAAGGAAACACAAAGAATAAAACACACCATCCAGCCGTTTACATAAACCCTACAGCTAGATTCTAGAATACACCGCTTTTAGAGGCTAAAACGGAACTCTTGTTCACGCTAGTAGAAGAGTTTATCCACTAAGGTTATTCTAGTCTCTCCAGTCCATGTCGGGGAATTCAGATATTAAGGGCCGAAAATTGACCCGACACTTGACAACCCAACCGTCATAATCCCTTTTCAGCTCAAGGATTCTGAATCCGCTAGGCCACCACGAACAAGACAAAATAAGAATCAAACCACCACCACATTCTCCGAAATACATAATATTGCATTTAGGAATATCTACCCAAGCCTTAATTACTCCAGCCTGGTGGTTGAAACACAATTGCTAGTACATGAATATCTGCACAAGTAGGTGGGAGAGGAAACGCTGAATTCAAGAGGAGTGGAGCCATATGATCTCCATCCATCTTTCTCAGCCCATGAAATTAGGAAAAAGTCTAAATCTGTTTAAATGAGTGATAGACTACTCTAGCGAATTGAATAGACATCGATAGTGAGAAAAACTTATTCACGGAGCTCCGTGAATAAGTTTTTCTCACTATCGATGTCTATTCAATTCTCTAGAGTGAGCTCCGAGAATAAGTTTTTACAAAGGTGAAATGTGCCCGTCCATTTCGATTTTAGATGGTCCCGGGAAAATTTACAGGATCCAAGTCCATTGAATGGGGCTTAAGGCTCGATTTTTATTTATTTATTGTTTGGTTTATCATACTGCAATTAAGGAAGAATTTACTAACAAATATGGCATCATGCAACCATCTCTGTGATTAACTTGCCATATGAACGTTTATTGGTGACGGTTCCGTGGAGCTAGCCACCACCCCTAGCCAACAAGAATTACAATGCCAAACTCGCACAGGATCTCCATTCTCCCTTGCTAGCAGCTGTTGGGATCATCTCACCTCATGCATAACCGTGTGAAATGACTGTGGGAGGGGTTGTACATAGGAATTAATCCGAGTTGTGCCCAAACTGGCCCGAGACACCTTGCATTACAATAAAGAAAAAACAGAAAGCAAAGAAAAACAAAATAGTAAAAGCAGGTCACTGCTAACAAATTAAACACTTAAAATCTAACGTAACGCAGAGCTGAATTTTTTTTGCAATTTGACGCTGAATTGACGAAGTACTATTATTCTACTTCTTATTCATAACTACACCCTAGAGATACGTGTTCATCTCCGGATGTGCATCTACCACTGCCGGACATCCTGAGTTATCAAAACACAGAACGAAGCAAAAAATAACTAGAACTATTCCCTAACGCCTATTAAGTATTGTTGAAACAAATTTGGGCGATAACATAATTTTTTTATTTTATTTTCACATTGGAAGGGATAGGAGTGTTCTGTTTCTCGTCTACTAATATTTTGTCTCCTCACATTTCTCTCTAATGTACATTTCATAGTACAAGAAGATGAGAATGATCCCAGAAACAAGAGATACCTTGTAGAAGCTACCAATAATTTTGCATTTGAAAATAAGCTCGGAGAGGGTGGATACGGACCTTTTTACGAGGTAAAATTATTCTACTTCAAATAAATCAAGAAAACAAAACTAAATAAGCGGTGTTTGTTTTGCGTGCAGGGTATATTACGTAATGGACAAGAAATAGCAGTAAAGAGACTTTCAAGGACTTCTAGACAAGGATTTGAAGGGTTCAAGAATGAGGTCATGCTTATTGCTAAACTGCAACATGTAAATCTTATAAGAATTCTTGGATTTTGCACCGAAAAAGAAGAACAAATGTTGATCTACTAATACATGCCGAACAAAAACCTAGATCATTTGGTCTATGGTTAGCAATCTTTAATGCCTCTAAAATAATCGTGAATCATAATTGAGTGTGGTTTTAACATGAGGTGTCAACTAAGTTTTAACTATCCAAATCTCTTTCTCGTAGATCCATGCAATGAGGTGATCACTTTTAGATTGGGAAAAACGAGTTCAAATCATTGAAGGGGTTACTCAGGGGCTCTTGTACCTCCAAGATTACTCAAGATTGACAGCAATTCATAGGGATTTGAAAGCTAGCAACATTTTGTTAGAAAACAAGATGAAACCCAAGATCGCGGACTTTGCCATGGCTATAATTTTCCTGAAAGATGAATTCGAAGGTAACACTGATCGGATTGTTGGAACATTGTAGGTGGCATATTTGTTATAATACACACTACCTAATGTGTTCTAGTTTCAAATAGTACGCATCTAGTTATCTCTTTTTGTTCACTTATGCAATATTGCAGTGGTTATGTACCTCCCAAATATGTAAAACGTGGCATATACTCCACCAAATCAGATGTTTATAGTTTCGGAGTTCTTCTTTACAAATCAATAGTGGAAAGCGGAGTAATTGTCTACATGGCCTTCTTGAAAACATAAATCTCCTAGAATATGTAAGTAATTCTGAAAATTGTGTCATGGATATTGCGAATTAATTTCCTTCCCATGAACTCTAAAGATGGACTACCTTCAAATACTTCAGGCATATGATTTGTGGAAGTGTGGGAAAGGCATGGAGTTCATGGATCCATCTCTCAACAATACAGATTCATCCTGTAAATTAGTGAGATGCATGCAAATAGCTTTGCTATGTGTCCAAGAAAATCCAGCTACAATATCTTAAAGACAATTTCATCCACTCCACTAACTTGGCTGACGTGGAGGAGTTTGTGCGCATCCCGATTAATTTCGGAGCTTGAACAAACCTCTAAAAACCCCAAAATTTGGAATGTTTGGTGTAAGTGGATGTTGATCTTGCGAAATCTTGAAAGCAAGCCCCTTTAGTTTTTTTTTTTGATAAGTGCACAAAATTTTATTAGGCTCAAACCAAGAAACAAAGTACAAGGGATAGAATCCCCTTACAAGAAACAACAATACAGGCAACCATACTTAACAGCTCTAAACAAGAAAACAAAATCAAAGAACACACTGCAAAAACTATACAGATTGCATAATCCTTTGAGGCAGGCCCCTTTAGTTGTTTTCTCAAACCTACTTACACCTTGGGGTTCATGAAAAATATTGTATTCCATCAGCATTTAAAAAAAAAAAAAATAGTGGACGGGCAATTTCGTTTCAAAAGAAAAAGCAAAGATAATTAGTTTAGTTTAGTTTGGTAATGGTAGTGTTCGTTTGTCATTTTCGTTTTGTTTTAGTTTTGTTTTTCAATCATTATCCTATTTCTTTCTCCAATTATTACCCTATTTTTTCAATTATTACTTTCTCATCTCTCTCTATATATCTCTCTCTAATCATTATCTAGTCTCCAATTATTACCCTATTTCTCTCTCCACCCACTGTCAAAACTAAACTAAACTACCCACTAAACAAAGCCGTCACATGCTTTTTTGACCTTATGGCTAGCTTCCTTTTTTTTTTTTTTAATATGCAATAAGATTTTAATAAAACTCGACAAAAGGTACATCGAGGGAAAGATAAAATACGAGCCACAGAGAAAGAGGCAAAGTATGAGGCCAAACGAGAAACAAAAGAAAAAAAGTGATACATCCATCCAATGAGAAATTGAATTGGTTTAGATTTGGAAAGTAAGCCCCAAACAGGTCCAATTAGTAACAGAATTTCAACAGCATCAAGAACCCAGAAGGTTGAAAGGCTTCTCAATTCAACTCCTCACCCAGCAGCAAACTAACAGCTTTTTCGATCGAGCTGGTCGACCAATTTTTTTTTCTTTTTGTAATCGGATTGAATAAATTAAATCCTAGATAGTGGAGTTTGGTTAGGGAAAACTATAAAGAGGGGGAAAAAAATGGCAATCTTCTCCTAGAAACATTCTTGTGAGGTCTACCACTCAATGTATGAACCCCACAAAAACGTGTTGTTGTAAAATAGTCCGCAGTATTATGTGACGGTACTCTAGGACTATTATATTTTCACAATTACGATAAACATGTTTATCTGATTCTACCAAGATCTAAAATTTAAATTCTATAGCAAATCTAAAGCTAGAATGCAAAATCTGTATCTATAGCTATAGTAAACATGACCTAATGCAATGCATGAAATCCCCCAAATGCGTGACTGCGAGAAGCTATTGGGACATGCCCCAGAGCAGCCAAAAATTTCCCTGAAATGAAAGCAAATGGAAGTTTGGAACGAGCCGCGTTATTGACTACAGACTGGAAGTTATCAAAACGACCAGGTATTGAGACTTTATTGTCGCCACCGAATTGGTTATACATCAAAAAAACCTTAGCCTGCCAAGTTGTGACTTATGAGAGAGAGAGAGAGAGAGAGAGAGAGAGAGAGAGAGAGAGAGAGAGAGAGAGAGTCTCAATCTTTTGAAATTTTCTTGGGTATGCTTTTTCGCTTCCTTCTTAAAATATCATCACAATCAATAGTGTCAATTTCAATCCTCATTCTCGCAAATTTCAATATTTTCCGATAGTAAAAAATTTGTACATTTTTATTTGTGGTTAAAAAATTGTTAGACATTTTCGGTAGTGAATAAGTTATTGAGAAATGTCAAGCAGTGTTCTGAATACCGTACCGCTAGAGTACTGGTTTTCTCACAAGTACGGTACATACCGGTACCGGTGAGATACTGGGTATCATTTCGGATTGATCGCTATTAGTGTTATTTTTCTACCTAAAAGAATTTATAGTATAATATATACACTTTTTAAAACAGAAAAAATAAAAAATATCCCAGTTATGTCCCATATTGACCGGTACCGTCCGGTACTTGAAGAAAAAAATAAATTTAAAAGTAATTCGGTACTATCCGGTATTGGCCGGTACTGACCGGTATCACCAATACCGTCCGGTCGATATTGGCCGGTACCGAGCGATATTTGAGTTGAAACGGAGTTAGAGGTGTAGGGTACCAAATTCTGTCAAAAATGGTATGTACCGGCCGGTACGGAACGGTAGTGATGACACTGATGTCAAGTTGTTTCTGGTAGTGATAAAGTTTTTGATGGTTATGTGAGTGAAAAAGTTATTGAATTAGTAAAAAGAAATTGTTAGTGGAAACCAGTTAGTAAAATATGTTAAGTTTTTAGTGTTTTTTTAAAGTGAAAACCAGTAAGTAAAATGTGTTGGGTTTTTTGTAATTTTTGTTAGTGGAAACGAGATGATAATTTATTTTTAAAGACACTTTTGCATTTGTGCTTATACTCACACCGCTGTTCATTGTTGTGTCCCAAGAATCAAAACCATACACACACAAATAATGAGTTTTACATGGTTCTCCAAGATCGCACATCCACGGAGGAATCAGAGCAATCTCACTAGAAACAGACTAAAGCTTTACGAGTGGAGTTCTCCCACCACCCCCCCCCCCCCCGGTTTACATTGCTTAACCCTACAGAATACACCACTAGAGGTTTGAACTTATGGGCTAAAATGGAACTTTTGTTCATCCTCCATGCCAGACCAAGCCTTTACTTTTTGGTGATTGAAACTAGGACTGTAACTAGCTGAATCCTGTTAAGTTGGGCTCAAATTCGTTAGGGTACTAGTCTGGCTTGAGTTCTGCTCGGGTTCGATTCGAACTTGAATAACTTGGCTAGAGTTTGGTTCATTAACATTTTTCAAAGCTAGGGGTCGGCTAGTTAAACTCAAATGAAATGAGCCAAGTTGAGCCAAATCTAGGCTCGAATTGAGTTTCTCAAGGCTTAGGTTTGATTCAGCTCGACTCATTAAACTCAACCACATCCAAACTCTCTCATTGGTCAGATAGAATTTAGGAGAAAATTAAGTATTAAAATATATGTAACCATAAAATTTTTTATATTTGCATATAGACTCCTCAAAATAATAATTAATTATATTTAACTGCAAGTTCACGAGTCTAACCGAACAGAATATTGTAAGGTTCAGGCTCGGCTCATATATCAAACGAGCCCAACATTGAGGTTTAGATTTGGTTCATTTAATAGACGAATCAAACTCAAAAGAACTCTTACTGAGACGAGTCTCGAACAGTTCACGAATGGCCCAATTAATTTACAGTCCTAGTTGAAATACAATGGTAGTAGATAAATATCTACACAAGTGGGTGGGAGAGGAAATGGTGAAGTAAAGAGGAGTGGAGCCATATCTCCATCCATCAGTCAACACTCCCTCCATCGCCATCGTGCATGTTGTGTAGGTTTTTAAAAAAATAAGTACTTCTATTTATTTGTAATTTTCAAATTTAAAAATAATGGACTTAATTTTTTGAGCTATATAAATCTTGTTTTGGTAGATGCCGATGAGATCTTTTGAATGATGCAAAAAAATCAAAAAATTAATTTCGTAAATACATTATTTTTAAGTTTGAAAATTGCAAACAAGTATTTTCTATTTTTAAAAGACTACTCTAGCTAATCAAATAGACAGAGACATTTTATAGGATTTTGACTTCTATAACGTGAAAGTAAATTCACTTTGTGGAGACGGCGGCCTTTGACATTCACTGCTTGTGAGAAAAGATTGTCTGGAGAGTGATCGAGAAGTGTGTGTATAGCATGATCTTCTTCATCTTCTCCTTCTTTTTTTGTTTTTTTGTTTTTGAGTCAGACGAAGTCGCATGTAAAAGAAAGTCTTTTAAGTCCTCAGGATCCATGCAGCTACATATAGTTCAGGGTTCATGAACAGCTCTCCAGGCCCTAGCCATCTAAAAAATGTTGTTCACCATCATTTCCTTCCTCCTCTTTCTTCCTTCACTAACAAGTTCTTCAGAGGCCCAGACCTGGATCAAAGAAGGTTACTGGAATTCTGGCGGCCAATCCCAGGTTCGCCATATAGACTCAACTCTCTTCACTCACTTGACATTTGCTTTTGCATATATCAACAATTCAACTTATGAGCTCTGGATCGCACCCAATGATGAACCTAATATGGCCACCTTCACCGACATCGTTCGGCTAAAAAACCCATCAATCACAACACTTCTGTCCATCTGGGCAGGAGATTCAAACTTCTCAACCTTCTTTTCAATGGCTACCCAACCCTCTCACAGAACTTCTTTCATTGAATCATCAATACAGAGAGCTAGGTTTTATGGGTTTCACGGCCTGGATCTTTGTTGCGTCAAACCGGACACAAACACCACCAAGATGGAAATTATGGGAATTCTCTTTGACGATTGGAGAACTGCGATAGACAGGGAATCAAAGAATTCCAACCGATCACCGCTCCTTTTAACACTGGCCGGTCATTATTTGCCTTCAAAAAACACCGCAAGTTATCCTATGGAGTCGATTCGAAGGAACTTCGATTGGGTACTCATCGTATCATATTTCTATCACTTGCCTACCATGGAAAACTTCACAGGCGCTCATTCTGCTTTGTATGACCCCTCAAGCAATATAAGTACGGATTATGGAATTAAGGAATGGATAAGTAGAGGATTACCAGCTAAAAAGATAGTTTTTGGGTTAGCATACCATGGGTACGCCTGGACACTTTTGGACGCCTCGGCCAATGAGATTGGATCGCCTGCAACAGGTCCCGCCGTTATGCCAGAAGGGTTGATTCCCTACAAGATCATCAAGTCATATATGGGATGTGATGGAGAAAAATTAGGGTATAACTCCACTTATGTCACAAATTACTGCATTAATGGTTCGGTTTGGATCGGTTATGATGACGTGGAGGCTATAAAAACTAAGGTTTCCTACGCGAGGGCGAAAGGGCTTCTGGGTTACAATGTATGGCAAGTCACCAATGATGACAATTGGGTGCTTTCCAAGGCAGGTAAAACTTCAAAGCAACATCATATAGCCAATCCCAAATGATTGGAACTTAAGGTTCAATTTTGTTTCGTTTGATTTATCATACTGCAATAAAAGAAGAATTTACTTACAGATATGGAATCAGCCATCTCTGTGATCACCTTCCATATGAATGTTTATCAGGGACGATTGAATCCGCCAAAGAGCCAATCCATTTCTTTTTTTTTTGGGTAATCGAGGCGGGAATTAGATTAAGAAAATCCTGCTTACAATCCGTAAATAAGCTTAGGAAGAACCCACTAGGACTAGCCAACAAGAATTACCATGCGAAACTCACACAGCACCTCCATTCCCCTAATTGCTAGCAGCTGTTGAGGTAGGGATTAGTCCAACTCGTGCGCAAGTTGGCCCGGCACACCCTGCACTACAATACAGAAAAGGCAGAAAACAAAACAAAACAGTAGAAGCAGGTCACTGCTAACAAAACGCCTATAGTCTATCGTGACCCAGAGCTGAATTTTGTTGAATTGACAAAGTATTATGCAACTTCTTATTCAAAACTGCACCCGGTTCCTAGAGATCGGTATTCATCTCTGAGTGTGCATCTGCCACTGCTAGACACTTAGAATTATCAAATAAACTAAACGAAACAAAAAAACTAGAACAAGGGAACATAATTGTTGCCTCGAGGATTCTTCCCCAAAGCCTTTTAAGTATTGTTGAAACTAATTTGGGCAATATTTCAAAATATTTTTTTTTAACATTGGAAGGGATAGGAGTGTTCTGTTTCTCTTGTCTACTGCTATATCGTCTCGTCACATCTCTCTAATGTACAATTTCATAGCACAAGAAGATGAGAAAGATATGTTCAAAAAAAAAGATGAGAAAGATCCTAGAAACAAGAGACACCTGTTGCTAGTAATCTTGCTTCCAACCGCAGCAACATTTACCCTTGTACTAGTTTCTGCGACGTGGTATCTGCGCAAGAGACCACGCAGAAACAAAGGTAAATTCCTTCCAGTTGTGAAAATTTTGTTCCTAAATCATTTCCCTTCACCCTTTTAACATCTTTCTTCGATTTTCCATTGCTTCTTTTATTGGTTGCAGGATGTATGGACAATAAAAAAGAATCCCAATCTTTATTCAAAACTACTATGGCATCTGCTGGAAACACAAACGCTCCAAATTTGCTAGTATTTAGATTCACTGACCTTGTAGAAGCAACCAATAATTTTTCATTTGAAAATAAGCTCGGAGAGGGTGGATACGGACCAGTTTACAAGGTAAAACTATTCATCTACGCATAAAATCGAGAAAACAAAACTAAATACGCAGTGTTTATTTCGCCTGCAGGGTGTATTACGTAATGGACAAAAAATAGCAGTAAAGAGACTTTCAAGGACTTCTACACAAGGATTTGAAGAGTTCAAGAATGAGGTCATGCTTACTGCTAAACTGCAGCATGTAAATCTTGTAAGAGTTCTGGGATTTTGCACTGAAGAAGAAGAGCAAATGTTGATCTACGAATACATGCCGAACAAAAGCCTGGATCGTTATGTCTATGGTTAGCAATCTTTAATGCTTCTAATATAATCATGAACAATAATTGAGTGCGGTTTTAATATGAGGTGTCGTCTATGTTTTAACTATCCAAATCTCTTTCACGTAGATCCAATGAAGGGATCACTTTTAGATTGGGAAAAACGAGTTCAAATCATTGAAGGGGTTACTCAGGGGCTCTTGTATCTCCAAGAGTACTCAAGATTGACAATAATTCATAGGGATTTGAAAGCGAGCAACATTTTGTTAGACAACGAGATGAAGCCCAAGATCGCGGACTTTGGCATGGCTAGAATTTTCCAGAAAGATGAATTCGAAGCTAACACTAGCCGGATTGTTGGAACATAGTAAGTGGCATATTTCTTACAATACACACTACCTAATGTATTCTAGTCTCAAATAGTACTCATCTAATTATCTCTTTTTGTTCACTTATGCAACATTGTAGTGGTTATGTACCTCCTGAATATGTAAAACGTGGCATATACTCCACTAAATCAGATGTTTATAGCTTCGGGGTTCTTCTTTTACAAATCATTAGCGGAAAGCGGAATAATTGTTCACATGGCCTTCATGAAGACTTAAACCTTCTAGACTATGTAAGTAATTTTAAAAATTGTGACATGAATATTGCGAATTGATTTCCTTCCGGTGAACTCTAAAGATGCACTGCATCAAAAATACTTCAGGCATACGATTTATGGAAGTGTGGGAAAGGCATGGTGTTCATGGATCCATCGCTCGACGATACAAATTCATCCTGTAAATTAGTGAGATGCATGCAAATAGCTTTGCTATGTGTTCAAGAAAATCCAGCTGATAGACCCTCCATGTTGGTATTCTCGTCGATGCTGAAAAATGAAACTGCCCCCATGAACATCCCCAAAAGACCTGCTTTTTCTACAAGAAGAGATGAAGATGAAGTTCAAGAGCCTACATCTCAACAAGAAATTTGGTCAGTTGGTGATGTATCTATTACCCAAATGGTAGCCCGATGAAGGTTAATTCTCCTTTTGTTCGTTAGAATTTTGCTTATGCTGTCATATCTTTTTGAAGTTTGGGTAAATAGGATTATTCCTATCCCTCTGTGAATATTGTTAGAAATAGAACTCGTGTTACATTTCCTCACAAGCAGGTTGCATAATAAACACCATGC
Organism: Rhododendron simsii; assembly: GCA_014282245.1. Classification (NCBI taxonomy): domain Eukaryota; kingdom Viridiplantae; phylum Streptophyta; class Magnoliopsida; order Ericales; family Ericaceae; genus Rhododendron; species Rhododendron simsii. The sequence goes on along the minus strand of CM024953.1, from coordinate 5,371,674 downwards.
CAAAAGAAAATAAGAGAAAAATTCAGTGCTCGAGCTGCTACATATAGTTCATCAAAGTTTCAAGAACACATGAGCTAGCCATCTCTGCAATGTTGTTAATCTTGAAATTTTTGTCATTATTCTTTGACCAGGTATAGTAGTCACAAGAAATTAGGAATTTGAACCAAACTCATCATAATTCTGCTCCCGGCGAGTGGGCGAAGGATTTGGACCCCCAAAATGAGTCGAAATACACGTAAGGTGACCCAGACACAAATGAAGCCAATTTGTCTTGAAGCGTTTAACGGCATAAATGGAATAAGGCGTGAGAAGCATTGAGTAATTTTCCTTGGCTAGACATACTCGGCTGAAAAGTGGAAATCTAGATGCATGGCTTTCTCTCCAATAAAATATTTGAATCCTAAATGTGTCTGACAAAATGAAGCCAATTTGTCTTGAAGCTCATTACACTATCAAATTATATATACAGAGGTGGATGGTGCCAGAAGATAACAGGGCAACGTGGTCATATTAATTGCACCTCCAAGCTGCTTAAGTTTTTGGACCGACACTACCCATTGAGAGGCTACAAGAGGGTGCTCATACAATATTATTGAAGAGAGCCCCCTCTCTTTTCTCTCTCTAAAAGAAATCCCAAGCCAAAAGCGCGAGAGCACTCACTTTTCTCTTCTCTGTTCCACTCCAAAAATGGCCAACTAAACCTTCTCTTAGGATATTGGTAAGCCCTAGCTTTGTATCTATGGTTTCTTTTATTATGTAATTAGATCAATTAAATGTGGTGATTGTTTAATCTAGAGGATTATCTCAATAATCGGTTTCATTGCTAAATCTCAACCATGTGTTTATTTTGTGTGCTTATAAATACAAGTATATTGTAAGTTGAGACAAACCATGCTGGTGAGAAGACGGGTTGTGCACATGACCCTAGTTAGTGTTAGTTTAGCACGGACAGTCCATGCCTCATCAAAGATGATTTGTTCTTAATTTACATGTACAAAAACTTTTGAAAGATAGTATTTTGGCTTGTAGCTAGAATACGTCCATCACTACCACATTGATTGACCTAATTATGAGATTTGTACAAAATACCTCAAACCATTAATTGGTTATAAAGTTAGTGGTGGATCCGATCCCCTATATAAGTCTTCCTTTCATTTGATATAAAAATCTAAAACCTCTTGTTTTCAGTAAATTTAGTTCCTAATCTAAATCACCAAATCTCTGCCTTTTAATTATTTTGGAAGTGAGTTCTTATAATTGAGGTAATTCCTAGTCCCTGTCGATCGCTACCCGCCTACCGCTTTACTACCAATCAAATTACATTTTGCGCATTATTACGGGTTATATTTATCTTGATTTTGACACGATCAATCCTAAGTTTAAGAAAACTGATGTAACAATTATATGTACTTCAACTTGAAATAATTGACGATGGATGAAGTCGTCGTCCACTCAAATCCTAGTTTTGAATGCATAATACATTCATGTTGAGACAAGCTATATCTTTTACAATATCTTACTGCATGTGTATATATGTGTGTATATATTTATACACATATGTTGATAACCGGATATTTATTTGGGCAGCTTGTGCCCATCTCAATTAATTTCGGGACTCGAACAAACCTCTAATAACCCTCAAAGTTTGAAATAATCTGAAGTCAAAGGAAGAAATTTGTTCGGTTAATTTTGCAACTATGTCCCAAGTCATACCCAGATGACCTCTCTCTTTAGCGCTTTCATTATGCAGAATATTCTTCGTCCTAGTGATTTCATATGTTATCTTATTAGTTCTTGTATCCATGTAGTGTCATCCAGCAAAACAGTAGTTCTATGCTCCCAGAATTGTGGAAAAACAACAACAAAAAAGCTGTTCATATAGAGAATCTGCTCCAAATACCCAAGTAGATATGAACTATTCAATGTACTTATAAGATCCTCTGTAGACCGCAAAAGAATTTGAGGAATTGGACATGTCCTCAAATTCTTCATCTGACGTCGGACACTGAGCTGAAGATAATCTGAAATGACTTGCTAATGGAGTGCTGACCGGTTTGGCATTATTCATACTAAATCTCTCCAACACTTTTACCACATAATTCTTTTGAGATAACCACAACTTACCAGCTGACCTATCTCTGCGAATCTCCATCCCAAGTATCTTCCTAGCTGCTCCCAAATACTTCATGTCAAACTCTTTACCCAATAAAGATTTCAACCTGTTAACCTTAACCATACTCCTTGTAGCAATCAACATATCATACACATAAAGAAGCAAGAAAATATAAGAACCATCTTCAAGACTCTTAACATAAACGCAACAATCATACTCACAGCGTGTGTACCCAATCCGTATCATGAAAGAGTCAAACCTCTTGTACCATTGTCTTGGAGACTGTTTCAGTCCATAAAGTGACTTCTTCAACTTACAAACGAGATGCTCAGTCTCTGGCTGCTTGAACCCCTCAGGCTGTTCCATGTATATGACTTCCTCCAAATCACCGTGGAGGAATGCCGTTTTCACATCCATTTGCTCTAACTCCAGATCATAGCTAGCCACCAATGCCAAGATAATCCTGATTGACGTACGCCTCACCACTGGAGAAAAGACCTCATCAAAATCAATCCCCTTCCTCTGTGAATACCCCTTTGCCACTAACCAAGCCTTGAACTTTTCCCTCTCATTTTCTGTTGCTGCCTCTTTCCGTTTGTATACCCACTTGCAACCCACTGACTTCTTTCCCTTGGGCAGTTCTTTCAACTCCCAAGTCTCATTTTTATGCAAAGACTCCATTTCCTCCACCATGGCTTCCATCCATCTGTCCCTTTCAGAACTCGTGATAGCATCCTGAAAAGTAGATGGATCCCCACTAGTAGTAGTCAATGCATAAGAAACCAAGTCCTCAAACCCATACCTCACCAGTGGCTTGATAGTCGGCTTGGTTCTCCCAGCGGCCAAGTTTTGTTGTTGTTCCTGTTGCTGCTGTTGATCAAGTTGTTCATCTGGTTGAGTATCGCCTATATCAAAACTCTCCAACTCAATTTGTATACTCTGTTGTCTGCTGTTCACTTCCTCTGACTCAGAATTTTGAACCTTCTGATGTGCCTTGATCATAAAGTCCTCATCAAATACCACATCCCTACTGATCATCACTTTCTTTGTCTCTGGATCCCAAAGCTTGTACCCTTTGACCCCTTTCTCATAACCAAGAAAGATACATTGTATAGACTTCGCATCAAGCTTTGACCTCTCATCACTGGGAACATGAACATAGGCCGGACACAGTAAGATTCTCAACCCTGAGTAGTCAACCTCTTTCTCTGTCCATATCTCCTTAGCAACCTTCCCATCCAAAGCAGCACTCAGTGACCTGTTTATAACAAAGCATGCCATACTCACCGCTTCTGCCCAAAAAACCTTCGGAAGTCCCGCATTCAATCTCAAACACCTTGCCCTTTCTACAATGGTTCTGTTCATCCTTTCTGCAACCCCATTCTGCTGAGGTGACTTTCGAACTGTAAAGTGTCGCTAAATCCCCTGTTCCTCACAAAACTTCAGAAAAGGCCCATTCTTGAATTCCTTCCCATTATCTGTCCTGAGGCACTTAATCTTTTTCCCTGTCTGGTTTTCCACTTCAGCTTTCCACACTCTGAACTTAGCAAAGACTTCAAACTTGTGTTTCATGAAGTACACCCAAACGTTCCTCGAAAAATCATCGATAAAGGACAAGAAATACAGAGATCCTCCTTTCGAAGCTACCCTCACTGGCCCCCAAACATCTGAATGAACGTAGTCAAGAATTCCCTTCGCGCTGTGAGTTGCATTCCTAAACTGCACCTTACATTGTTTCCCCAGAACACAAAACTTGCAGAAATCCAGTTTACACGATTTAACCTCTTTCAGCTCTAACATCCCACGCTCTCCCATATGTCCTAACCGCATATGCCATAGCATAGTATCATCAGTATCGTCTGTTGTAGTGGCAGCAGCTCCACCTACAACTGTACTCCCTACCAGCTTGTAAATATTACCAGGAACTTTACAAGCTTTCATCATCACCATAGCACCCTTCGTTACCTTCATGACTCCACCCTCTGTTTTATACCCACAGCCACTGGAGTCTAAAGTTCCCAACGAAATTAAATTCTTTCTCAAATCTGGAACATGTCTAACATTCCCTAAAGTTCTCACAACACCATCATACATTCTGATTTTAATTGTGCCTATTCCTATGACTTTACACGATGCATCGTTACCCATAAGAACATTACCACAATCCACTGACCTGTACGTGTTGAACCATTCCTTGATAGGAGATATGTGAAAAGAACATGCTGAATCCAAAATCCACGAATCTGCCATGTGATCTGAACTTGCTGAGACCGAAAGCATATCACCATCATCTGACTCCTGTTCCACAACGTTTGCAGAAGTTGATCCATCTTTCCTCTCCGCTGCCTTTCCCTTTTTTTTCCAGTGAGTCCCCTTTCCCTTCTGCAGAGAGTCTTTCTTCATGTGCCCCGGTTCATGACACCTGTAACACTTGAACTCAAACGTGCCCTCTGACCTGTTCTTTGACTGAGACCTCCCACGCCCCGAAACTGATTTACCCCTTTCATTCTTCCTGCCTCGATCCCCATACCCCTTAACCACTAGACCTTCACCCTGCAGCGATTCTATTTGTTGCTTGCAATGATTATACGCCAGAAGGGCTGCAGTGACTTCCTCTAGTTCTAGGGTTTCTTTCCCCCAGAGTAAGGTTGTAACTAGGGTTTCGAGAGAAATCGGTAGTGAACACAATAACATTAACGCTTGGTCTTTTTCCTCAAAATTTACGTCAATCCGTTGCAAGTCGCTCACAACCTGATTGAACGTGTTGATATGCTGAATCAGATCAGCACCCTCGGTCATCTTCAACCCAAACAGTTTCTGCTTCAGAAATAGTTTGTTCGTCAACGACTTTGACATATACCTGCTCTCCAGTTTAGGCCAGACCCTAGCCGGCGATTCATCACCCAACACGTGATACATAACTTCGTCTGCAAGACACAGACGAATCGTACTCACCGCCTTCATCTGGAGTTCTTCCCAATCGTCGTTCGATATGGCTTCTGGCTTCGCCTTCAACCCCTTGTACAACCCCTGTTGCACCAACAGATCCTTTACCCGCTGTTGCCATAATCCGAAATTCGAAGTTCCATCGAACTTCATCACATCAAACTTTGAAACAAACGAACTCGATGACATTGTTCTTCTGTGTGATCTAAAACAACCTGATGCTCTGATACCACTTGTTAGGATCGAAACACACGCACACGATTTACGAGTATAAACAGTAAAGAATAAACACAGAGATATAAGTGGTTCCCCAAAACCTGGTACGTCCACGGGAGCGAGAGCGACTGCTGTTCTTTATTATCACAGTAATGAAATAGGGTTTACAACATAGAATATTTATAACTACTCTATTCTAACCCTAATCAGATTTGGTCTGTATCCCAAAAATACCCTTGTACGGACCGAACCGTACCGCGGGGGGCGTTGCCCTCCGCTCCACTCCACTCGTTCAGCTCCGCTACGCTCCAGCATCTGGCCTTCTTTCTAAAACTCTATGAGTCACAGTTCTAACATTATCGTTACTAGTGCCAAAAATAATGAAGACCGGAAGTGGTCCACACGGCCACATATTGAGATATTTTGTTGTGGTGACGAAATGGGTTTGAAAATTGATTTTGGCACCCCACTTTTAGCCATTGACATTTAACATTTTACTTTTTGTCTCTTTTCCCATTTGAAATTACAACAATATCTTTTAAAGAAGATGAACATGAACAAAATAAAAGATAATTTGATAATTTCACATAGGATAAAAACAGAAAGTGAAGTGTCAATGATTAAATTTGGAGTGCCAAAATTACCTTCCAATGAGTTTTATATCAAAAACCATAGGGTCCATGTACTTATTAGATAAAGAGACCAAAAGGCAATCTGTTGAAATTTCGTAAGGAGGTCAAATAATCATCTAGTAAGAGCATCTCTTGCCCGAATTCTATTCAAATTTGAGTAAAAGCTTCATTTGATACAGCTCATATCAACGGACAAACTCAACATTCATGAAATTGCCATGCATTAACTAATCGTGTTGTTATCTACCATGTCAAAAATAAATAAAAAAACAATAAAACGAAACAGTTACTACTACCAAAAAGAAAACGGTAAATATTTTGAGTATCGTCCTCAGATTACAAAGGCAAAATTAAAATTATTTCAGTTACTTTCTAAATAAATTTGGAAAAAGAGTTGATGGTTATTTTTGACAAAAGTAATAAAGACTGTAATTAAAGAAAGGCAATTGAATGTAAAAAGATTCGATGGATGGAAGAAAAGGTTTAGGCGGGTTTCGAATCCACTTGTCCCTTTGCAATCTATATTTGTTTGAGGGACTTTTTATTTGTATTTACCGGATACCCTTAGGGTTCGCTGGCCCTAAGGATTTCTCCTAAAAATATTTAGGTATCATCAAGCGGCATAGATTATCTCCACCTAACACGAATCGTCTTACTAGTATGGCCCATTTCAACGATACAGACTGTCTAATAGCACGATGCGTATTACAGTAGCATAATCTATCATAGTCAATTACTTGCATGGAAAGAACTCCTTTTGATACCGTGGATAACAAACACACAATTATATGGGAAAGTAAGTCCAACTTCATGAACATGAAATCATCTAGTGATTCTAGTCCAAACAACCAATCCGGATATTAAACCTAACAAAAGTAATAAAATCTAAGCTACTCAGACTTCAGAGTGCAAGCTTCATCTAGGCCCTTGGAGAAGGTTTAGCAGCCAATGATTGGACCCCGCGATTGCATAATGGTAAATGAAAACAAAACTAAGCACATAATCCAGTGAAATAACTGGTTAGCGGTGTCAGCTTTGCCTGCAGGGTGTATTACATTATGGACAAGAAATAGCAATAAAGAGACTTTCAAGAAGGATTTGAAGAGTTCAAGAATGAGGTCATGCTTACTGCTAAACTGCAGCATGTAAATCTCATAAGAGTTCTGGGATTTTGCACCGAAAAATTAAAGAAGAACAAATGTTGATCAACAAATACATGCCAAACAAAAGCCTGGATCATTATGTTTATGGTTAGCCATTTGTAATGCTTCCAAATAGCAATCGTCAACTATAATTGAGCATGGTTTTAACATGAGGTGTCGCCTACGTTTTAATTATCCAAATCTCTTTCGCGGAGATCCAATCAGGGGATTACTTTTAGATTGGGAAAAATGAGTTCAAATCATTGAAGGGGTTACTCAGAGGCTCTTGTACCTCCAAGAGTACTCAAGATTGACAATAATTCACAGGGATTTGAAAGCGAGCAACATTTTGTTAGACAACGAGATGAAGCCGAAGATTGCGGATTTTGGCATGGCTAGAATTTTTCAGAAAGATGAATTTGAAGCTAACACTGGCCAGATTGTTGGAACGTAGTGAGTGCCTTCTTTCTTACAATATACACTACTAATGTGTTCTAGTCTCAAGTATTGCTCATCTAGTTATCTGTTATTATTCACTTATGTAACATTGCCGTGGTTACGTACCTCCCGAATATGTAAAACGTGGCATATACTCCACCAAATCAGATGTTTATAGGTTCGGAGTTCTTCTTCTACAAATCATTAGCGGAAAGCGGAATAATTGTTTACATGGCCTTCATGAAGACTTAAACCTCCTAGACTATGTAAGTAATTCTGAAAATTGTGACATGAATATTGAGAATTGATTTCCTTCCTGTGAACTCTAAAGATGCACTACATCGAAATACTTTAGGCATATGATTTGTGGAAGTGTGGGAAAGGCATGGAGTTCATGGATCCGTTGCTCGATGATACAAATTCATTCTGTAAATTAGTGAGACGCATGCAAATAGCTTTGCTATGTATCCAAGAGAATCCAGCTGATAGACTCTCCATGTTGGAACTCTCATGATGTTGAAAAATGAAACTGCCGCCATGAACACCCCTAAAAGACGTGCTTTTTCTATGGGAAGATCGAGATGAAGATGAAGTTCAAGAGTCTACATCTCAACAAGAAATTTGGTCTGTTGGTGATGTACCCATTACCCAATTGGTAGCCCGATGAAGGTTAATCTCCTTTTTTGTCATGACTAGAGTAAGCCCCGAAACAGTTCATATTTTCGCTAGGATTTTGCTTTTGCTGTCATATCTTTCTGAAATTTGGTAAATATGATTATTCCTATCCGTCAGTGTATATTGCCAGAAATACAACTTGTCTTGCTTCAGTTTCCTAGTAGGTGAATCGGCTCTGGAATAAGCATTGATCCTTGATCAGGCAGGTTGCGTAATAAACACCATGCCTAAAGAAAATAAGAGAAAAATTCCGTGCTCGATCGAGCTGCTAGCCATCTGCAATTTTGTTACGTACTCTGGAAATTTTTGTCCATATTCTTGGAACCAAACTCATCATCATCTTGGGTGGGTTTGGACACCCAAGATGAGTTGCGGTGCTTGTAAACTGACCTAGTCACTTGAGTTATTAAAAAAAAAGTATATGGTAAACCATCCGATTAAGGTCCTTTTAATTACAACCATATTATCAGTTGAAATATTCCTTGATAACAGATGCCATACTGGATGATATCCTAAATATAAAAAAACTGATATTATAACAAATATATATGTATTTCAACTCGGAATAATTAACGATGAATTAATGAAGTCGTCGTCCACTAAATCCTAGTTTTAAATGCATTATACAATCATTGTGAGACAAGCTCTTTTACCACGGCCTTTTTTGTTTCGATGTAAAATGTTTTTTCAAAAAATAAACATTAAACTTTTATTTTTCGGTATTTGGTTGGCATATGAAAAATATTTTTCAAAACAATAATAAATTGTTGGTTTAAAATTATTTTAATCAAGTAAAAGCACTCTTTCGATTCAAATATTTTTTTATGTTTACAAAATGTAATGTGTTTTTTCAAAAAATAAACTTTAAACTTTTATTTTTCGGTGTTTGGTTGACATATGAAAAATATTTTTCAAAACAATAATAAATTAAAAAATTTGCTTATTGGACGCCAAAGTCCTCTCTCTCTTATAGTTGGGGTTGCAATGATTGATTGATAAAGTACACTCTCCAATTTGTTGTTGATAACAGTGATGCTCCAGTTTGCCCGCATCTCGATTAACTTTGGGACAAACCTCAAATAACTTCAAAGTTTAAAATTGAGAAAAACTTTTTCACAGAGGTGAATCGCGAGCATCCGTTTCGGTTTTGGATGGCCCAGATTTAAATGAAACTTTTCCGAGGAAGAGGCCGTTTCGGCTTTGGACTGTCTAAATTTAAATAAAACTTTTCCGGGGAAGAGTTTTATTTTAATCCGAACTGTTCAAAACCGAAATGGACGGTCAAGATCCCGCGACTCTGTGGATAAGAGAATCACAACCCATCTATAAATAAGTCAATCTCATAAATATTTTAGAGGACTTTGACTTCTTATATAATATTGCATTGAGGAATATCTGCCCAAGCCTTTATTACTCCTGCCCGGTGAATAAGTCAATCTCATAAATATTTTAGAGGTTTTTGACTTCTTACATAATATTGCATTGAGGAATATCTGCCCAAGCCTTTATTACTCCTGCCCGGTGGTTGAAACACAATTAGGTGGGAGAGGAAGCGCTGAAGTCAAGGAGGAGTGGAGCCATATGATCTCCATCCATCTTTCTCGGCCCACGAAATTGAACAAGTCTAAATCTGTTTAAATGAGTAATAGACTACTCTAGAGAATAGAATATACATCGATATTGAAAAAAACTCATTTACAAAGCTCCGTGAAAAAGTTTTTACAGAGGTGAATCGTGCGCATCCATTTCGATTTTGGATGGTCCAAATTTAAATTAAACTTTTTTGAGGAAGAGTCCGTTTTGGCTTTGGACTGTCCGGATTTAAATAAAATTTTCCCGGGAAAGAGTTTCATTTAAATCCAGACCATCCTAAACCGAAACGAACTGCCAAAATCACGCGACTCTATGGATAAAGAAATCACGGCCCCTCTCTCATGCGTATTTTAGAGGACTTTGACTTCTATGACGTGAAGGCTTTTTTTTTTTTGGTGAACGAAGTCGCATGTAAAAGAAAATATCATTTAAGTCCTCAGGATGGCAACTACATATAGTTCAAAGGTTCATGTACGGGAACTCCAGGCTCTAGCCATATTAAAATGTTGTTCACCATCATTTCCCTCCTCCTCTTTCTTCCATCATTAACAAATTCTTCAGAGACCTGGATCAAAGCAGGTTCCTGGTTTTCCTTTGGCCAATTCCCGGTTCCCGATATAGACTCAACTCTGTTCACTCACTTGACATTTGCTTTTGCGTATCTCAACAATTCAACTTATGAGCTCTGGATCGAACCCTCTGATGAACCATCTATGCTCACCTTCACCGACATCGTTCAGCGGAAAAACCCATCAATTGTAACACTCCTGTCCATCTTTGTTGGAGATTCCCAACCCTTCTCAACCTTCTATTCAATGGCTACCCAACCCTCTCACAGAACTTCTTTCATTGAATCATCAATACAGACAGCCAGGCTTTATGGATTTCACGGCTTGGAACTTTGTTGCGTCAAACCGGACACAAGCACCCCCAAGATGGAAGCTATTGGAATTCTCTTTGACGAATGGAGAACTGCGATAAATAGGGAATCGAAGAATTACAACCGATCACCACTCATTTTGACACTGGCCGGTTATTATTTGCCTTCAAAAAACAGCACAAGCTATCCGATGGAGTCGATTCGATGGAACTTCGATTGGGTGCACATCGTATCGTACTACTATCACTTACCCACCACGGAAAACATCACAGGCGCTCATTCTGCTTTGTATGACCCCTCAAGCAATATAAGTACTGATTATGGAATTAAGGAATGGATAAGTAGAGGATTACCTGCTGACAAGATGGTTTTGGGGTTAGCATACCATGGGTACGCGTGGATGCTGGTGGACCCGATGGCCAATGAGATCGGATCACCTGGACGAGGTCCCGCCGTTACGCATGATGGTTCAATGTTCTACAAGTTCATCAAGTCAACTATGCGATGTGATGGAGAAAAAGTACTGTATAGCTCCACTTATGTCACGAATTACTGCATTAATGGTTCAGTTTGGATCGGTTATGATGATGCGGAGGCCATCAGAACTAAGGTTTCATATGCGAGGGAGAAAGGGCTTCTGGGTTACAAAGTATGGCATGTCGGCAATGATGACAATTGGGTGCTTTCTAAGGCGGCAGGTAAAACTTTAAAGCAATATCATATAGCCGACCCTAATTGATTGGGGCTTAAGGGTCGGTTTTTATTTTGTTTGGTTTATGATACTGCGATAAAGGAAGAATTTACTTGCATTTATGGCATCAACCATCTCTGTGACTAACTTGCCATATGAATGTTTATTAGTGACGGTTAAATCCGTAAATAAGCAAGGGAAGCACCCACGAGGAGCTAGCCAGTAGCCACCACCCTGGCCAACAAGAATTGCAATGCCAAACTCACACAGCACCTCCATTCCCCCTAGCTAGCAGCTGTTGGCAAGTGCGGAATTAGGAATTCAAAATGCCCTCGGCTAACAAAAAATTTAATAAACTAATATATAAACCGAAAAAAAGTTTAATAATTAATATCCAGCAAATTTGCACATAATATGTAAATGTTCAACAACAAACAAAAAAAAAAGTACAAAAAACGTAAACTATTGAAGTTGTATCCTATTGAAATTGTGTCATGCGTTGTTTTAGAGAATGTAAATTATTTATTCTCTCATCTGAGTCGATATCTTTAACAAGTTTACCTATAAATGAGGCGTGCTAAAATTTATTAGACTAAATTTTTACAAATAATTTTTTTTTTCACTCCACCTGCCTTCACCTGCGATACAGCATAGGTCTTCTAATGTATAGTTCCGCCCTTAGCTGTTGAGATCACCTCACCTCATGCGTAAGAGTGTGAAACAACTGTGGAAGGGGTTGTACGTAAGAATTAGTCTGAGTTGTGCGCAAGTTTTCCCAGAACACCCTGCATTACAATAAAAAAAGGCAGAAAGCAAAACAAAACAAAACAAAATATATAGTAGAAGCAGGTCACTGCTAACAAAATAAACACCAAAAGTCTAATGTGCCGCAGAGCTGAATTTTGTTCACAATTTGACGCTGAATTGACAAAGTACTATTATTCTACTTCTTATTTATAACTACACCCTAGAGGTCGGTGTTCATCTCTGGGTGTGCAACTGCCACTGCTGGACAGCCTAAGTTATCAATACACAAAACGAAACAAAAAAAAAACTAAAACTATTCCCTAACGCCTTTTTTTTTTCACATTGGAAGGGATAGGAATGTTCTGTTTCTCTTGTCTACTGCTATATTGTCTCCTCACATTTCTCTCTAATGTGCAATTTCAAAGCACAAGAAGATGAGAATGATCCTAGAAACAAGAGACACCTGTTGCTAGTAATCTTGCTTTCAACCGCAGCCACAGTTACCCTGGCACTAGTTTCTGCGATGTGGTATCTGCGTAAGAGAGCACGCAGAAACAAAGGTAAGTTCCTTCCAGTTGTGAAAATTTTGTTCCTAAATAATTTCCCATAACCCTTCTAACAGCTTTCTTCGATTTTCCACATGTTCTTTTTATTGGTTATAGGATGGATGGATGATGAAAAAGAATCGCAATCTTTATTCAGAACTACTATAGCATCTCCTGAAAATGCAAATGCTCCTAATTTGCTAGTATTTAGTCTCACTGACCTTGTAGAAGCAACCAATAATTTTTCAATTGAAAATAAGCTCGGAGAGGGTGGATACGGACCTGTTTACAAGGTAAAATTCTTCTTCTTCAAATAAATCGAGAAAACAAAACAAAATAAGCGGTGCGTGTTTTGCCTATAGGGTATATTACGTAATGGACAAGAAATAGCAGTAAAGAGACTCTCAAGGACTTCTACACAAGGATTTGAAGAGTTCAAGAATGAGGTCATGCTTACTGCTAAACTGCAGCATGTAAATCTTGTAAGAGTTATGGGATTTTGCACCGAAAAAGAAGAACAAATGTTGATCTACGAATACATGCCGAACAAAAGCCTAGATCATTTTGTCTATGGTTAGCAATCCTTAATGTCTCTAACATAATTGTGAATCATAATTGAGTGTGATTTTAACATGAGGTGTCACCTAAATTTTAAATATCCAAATCTCTTTCACGTAGATCCAATGAGGGGATCACTTTTAAATTGGGGAAAACGAGTTCAAATCATTGAAGGGGTTACTCAGGGGCTCTTGTACCTCCAAGAGTACTCAAGATTGACAATAATTCATAGGGATTTGAAAGCGAGCAACATTTTGTTAGACAACGAGATGAAGCCCAAGATTGCGGACTTTGGCAACGCTAGAATTTTCCAGAAAGATGAATTCGAATGTAACACTGACCGGATTGTTGGAACATAGTAAGTGGCATATTTTTTACAATACACACTGCCTAATGTATTCTAGTCTCAAATAGTACTAATCTAATTATCTCTTTTTGTTCCCTTATGCAATATTGCAGTGGTTATGTACCTCCTGAATATGTAAAACGTGGTATATATTCCACTAAATCAGATGTTTATAGCTTCGGAGTTCTTCTTTTACAAATCATTAGCGGAAAGCGGAATAATTGTTCACATGGCCTTCATGAAGACTTAAACCTCCTAGACTATGTAAGTAATTCTGAAAATTTTGACATGAATATTGCGAATTGATTTTGTTCCGGTGAACTCTACTAAAGATGCACTGCATCGAAATACTTCAGGCATATGATTTGTGGAAGTGTGGGAAAGGCATGGAGTTCATGGATCCATCACTTGACGATACAAATTCATCCTGTAAATTAGTGAGATGCATGCAAATAGCTTTGCTATGTGTCCAAGAAAATCCGGCCGATAGACCCTCCATGTTGGAACTCTCGTCGGCGCTGAAAAATGAAACTGTCGCCATGAACACCCCCAAAATTCCTGCTTTTTCTATAAGAAGAAATGAAGATGAAGTTCAAGCGTCTACATCTCAACAAGAAATTTGGTCAGTTGGTGATGCATCCATTACCCAAATGGTAGCCCGATGAAGGTTAATTTTCATATTTTTTTCATGACTAGAGTAAGCCCCGCAATAGTTCATTTTTTCGTTTGGATTTTGCTTTTGCTGTCATATCTTTCTGAAGTTTGATGTAAATATGATTACTCCCATCTCTCTGTGCATATATATTGCCAGAAATACAACTTGTCTTGTTTGAATGCATTATACAATCGTTATGCATGAGACAAGCTCTTTTACAATATCTTAAGACAATTTCATCCACTCCACTAACTTGGCTGACGTGGAGGAGTTTGGACTGGCCAAATTCATTAAACAGATACTATGGTACATCGAGGGAAAGAGAAAATATTAGCCACAGAGAAAGAGGAAAAGTATGAGGCCAAAGTAGAAACAAAAGAAAAAATGTGATACATCCTTTGAGAAATTGAATTGGTTCAGATCTGGAAAGTAAGCCCCAAACAGGTCCAATTAGTAACAGAATTTCAGCAGCATCAAGAACCCAGAAACCTTAATTCCAGGCAGAATTGAGAGGCCCAGAAGGTTGAAAGGCTTCTCAATTCAACTCCTCAACCACCAGAAAATAACCAATTCCCTACAATCGTGGGCCTTGCTCCCTAAACCAAATCGGCACCTTCATCATGGGCTGTGTTTGGTTATTGGGCCCAAACATTAATAGTAAATCCATGGCCGAATAAACCCAACAACCAACAATTACATAATTTCGGCCAATCTAATTACAGAATTAATTAAATGGCCATTTACAGCTAGGCTAATCCGCGGTGCCAAAAACGGGTATAAACAGACATGCCCCAAGAGCAGCCAAAAATTCCCCTGAAATGAAAGCTAATGGAAGTTTGGAACGAGCCGCGTTATTGACTACAGACGGGAAGTTATCAAAACGGCCACGTATTGAGGCCACGTATTGAGACGTTATTGTCGCCACCAAATTGGTTATACATCAAAAACCTTAGACTGCCAAGTTGTGACTTATGAGAGAGAGAGAGAGAGAGAGAGAGAGAGAGAGAGAGAGAGAGAGAGAGAGAGAAGAGAGAGTGTCTCAAGCTTTTGAAATTTTCTTCGGTATGCTTTTTCGCTTCCTTCTTAAATATCATCACAATCAATAGTGTCAATTTCAATCCTCATCCTCGCAAATTTCAATATTTCCTAGTAGTGAAAAATTTATAAATTTTTATTTGTGATTAAAAAGTTGTAAGGTGTTCCGGTAGTGAATAAGTTATTGAGAAATGTCAAGTTATTTCTGATAGTGAAAAAGTTTTTGATGGATATGTGAGTGAAATAGTTTTTGAATTGATAAAAAAAAATTTGTTAGTGGAAATCAGTTAGTAAAATATGTTAGGTTTTTAGTTGTTTTTTTTTTAGTAAAAACCAGTTAGTAAATGTGTTTGATTTTTTTATTTTATTTTTGTTACTGGAAACAAGATGATAAAATGCATTAAGTTTTTTTGTGGTTTATTTTTAAAAACACTTTCACATTTGTGCTTATACTCGCACCCATGTCGTGTCCCAAGGATCAAAACCATACACACACAAACAATGGGTTTAACGTGGTTCTCCAAGATCGTACATCCACGGAGGAATCGGAGCAATCTCACTAGAAACAAACTAAAGCTTTACGAGTGGAGTTCTCTCCCGACTCACTACCCCTCTCTCTCTCTATCTACATTGCTTAACCCTACAGAATACACCACCAAAGGTTTGCACCTGCGGGCTAAAATGGAACTCATGTTCATCCTCCATGGCAGACCAAGCCTTTACTCCTGGTGGTTGAAGCTAGGGCCGTAAACAAGCCGAATTGAGCCAAACCATGTTAAGTTCGGCTCGGATTCGTTAAGATACTACTCTGGCTCGAGTTCGGCTCGTGTTCGATTCGAACCTGAATAACTTGGCTAGAGTTTGGCTCATTAACATTTTTCAAAGCTCGGGTTCGGCTCGTTAAACTCAAACGAAGCAAGCCGAGCCGAGCCAAATCTAGGCTCAAATTGAGTTCGTGAAGGCTTTGGTTTGGTTCAGCTCGACTCATTAAACTCAACCACATCCAAACTCTCTCATTGGTCATATAGAATTTATGAGAAAAATAAGTATTAAAATATATATAACCTTGAATTTTTTTATATTTGCATATAGACTCCTAAATAATTATAAATTATATTTAACTACAGGTTTGCGATCCTACCAGAGCATAATACTATAAGGTTCAGGCTCGGCTTGTATATCAAACGAGCCTAACATTGAGGTTCGGGTTCGATTCATTTAGTAGACAAATCAAATTCAAACGAACTCTGACTGAGCCGAGTCTTGAACTGTTCATGAATGGCCCAATTAATTTACCGTCCTAGTTGAAATACAATGGTAGTAGATGAATGTCTACACAAGTGGGTGGGAGAGGAAATGCTAAATTAAAGAGGAGTGGAGCCATATCTCCATCCATCAGTCAACACTCACTCCATTGCCATCGTGCAAGTTATGTAGGTTTCTTAAAAATTAAGTACTCCTACTTATTTGTAATTTTCAAATTTAGAAATAATGGACTTAATTTTTTGAGTAGTATAAATCTTGTTTGGTAGATACCAATGAGATCTTTTGAACGATGTAAAAAAATCAAAAAATTATTTTCAGAAATACATTATTTTTAAATTTAAAAATTGCAAACAAGTACTTACTATTTTTTTTTTTTTTTTGCTCGGCAAACGAAACAATTTTATAAATCTCAAAAGGGGTACATCGAGGAGAAAAGAAGGAAGAGCGAACTTGCTCAACCACGAAATAAGAAGCACAAAGAATAAAAACACACCATCCAGCCGGGGGTTGGATGTGTTACACCTCAAACCCATAATTAGAACTTCAGCTTACGAATACCATGAAGAAAACATTTAAAATCCTCCACTGAGTACACCTTGATATCGAACTTTGCTTTCATCCACATTGCCACCCTAGTCTTTATCTGGTCCTCTACCTCGCTAGCTGACCTTGAGGTAATGTTGAAAATAAGGTCGTTTCTTGCAAGCCACAATGACCATAAGGTAGCGAAAAAAGTCACCTCCCAAATATGCCCTTCCATATTTCTAAACCTTGAGCCAAACCACCAATTTGCTAAGTCCGCCAAAGAGGGTGGACAAACCCAAAACATCTGCCACCACACCATTATAAGCGACCAAGTATTCCACGAAAATTGACAGTGCAAAAATAGGTGTTCAGGGGTTTCCTCGAAGGAAGCACAGAAAGGGCACTTCGACAATGGACCCACCTGAATCATATTCTTGCTCACGAGAACAGATCTGGACGCCACCCTTCCTTGTAAAGCCAGCCACGAGAAAATTTCTACCTTAGGAGGACTAAGGTTCTTCCATACGGACCCCAATACCTCATCTCGGGACTGCACCTGTTGCTCCCATTGGCCATAAACTAACTTCACCGAGAAATTCTTGTCTGTAGACCAATTCCATTGCAATACATCCTTTTTGGAAGAGTCCAAAGCTATACTATGTAATCTTTGTTGTAACTCCACCTTCTGGAGCTTTTCCCATTCATACAAACGTCTACCAAAAAGTAGGTTCCAACTATCTTCACCAGCCCCTTCCTTAATGGCGCACTAATAACAAGGTCCTTCTGAGTAGAAATACGGAATAGCCTGGGGTAAACATCCTTTAGAACCTTATCCCCCAACCAAATATGATTCCAAAATAACGTATCTCGCCCCGACCCCTTAAGAACTGTGAAACCCTCTTGAATTATAATACCGATACATGAAGTTGCATTCCCTATGGAACAAATATCTCTCCATATATTTGTGACCTGTCCAGAATTAATTGGGGAGATGAGGAAGCCAACAGCTTTGAGTCGGATTATACTTCCCTCTAATGACCTTGACCCAAAGGGCATCTTTATCCTTACTAAACCTCCACCACCATTTAGCGAGAAGTGCTAGGTTTTGGATCTTCAGATTTTTCACTCCCAAACCTCCATTCTCCTTTTTCTTGGCAACCTTACTCCATCTCACCAGATGAAGCTTCTTCTTATCAATAGAGTCACCCTAAAAGAATTGTTTCTGCATCTTCTCTATGGCCTTGGCAACAGCTATTGGAAAGTTAAAAAGGGACATAAAATAAATGGGCAGATGTCCAAAATTAGAATTCAGAAGAGTAAGTCTACCTCCCGTTGAGTTGAATCTACTTCTCCATATGCTCAGCTTTTTACCCATTCTGTCCAAAACTGGTTCCCATGTTTTAATTCTTTTCGGATTTGCACCCAAAGGCAACCTCAAGTATTTGATTGGCAAGGTCTCTACTTTGCATCCCATCACCCGAGCAAGAGCAGTAACATCTTACTAGCAAATCTTAACTCCACACAAAGAGCTCTTTGAGAAATTTACTTTGAAGCCAGACATAAGCTGAAAACATCTCAGAATCCTTTTTATAGTAGCCAGCTCCACTCTATCAGTATTGCAAAATAGTATCATATCATCCGCAAATTGTAAATGAGACAGAATAACTCCATTAGCCCCAATTTTGTACCCTTGATAATGTTTAAATCCCGAGCTCTTTCCAACAAAATTAATATTCAGAGCTTCCACCACATTGTTGAAAAGGAAAGGGGATAAGGGATCTCCTTGCCTAAGGCCTCTCTGAGTGTGAAATTCTCGGGTAGCAGAACCATTAATAAGGATAGACATAGTTACAGATGAGATACATTCTTTAATCCACGCACACCATTTTTCCCCAAAACCTAGTTTCGTGAGCAAGTCCAATTACAAGAAACCCCAGTGAACACAATCATAAGCTCTCTCAATGTCTAGTTTGAGAATGAGACCCCCATGACGACTGTTCTTCCAACTGTGAATTACCTCATTGGCTACAAGAACACCATCTAGAATCTGTTTTCCCCCAATAAATGCAGCTTGGGACTCCCCAATGATAGAAGGGAGAAGATTCTGTTGGCCAATACTTTGGAGAGTATCTTATAAACCCACCCCACCATACTTATATGTCTAAACTCTTTGAACAAAGTAGGGCAATCAACCTTAGGGATCAGAGACACAAAGGTAGAGTTGATACCTTTTGTAAGCTTTCCATTGGCATGAAAATCTGAGAAGAACTGGTGTATCAACGCCTTCATAAAATCCCAACCTTTCTTAACAAAAGAAAAATTGAATCCATCCGGGCCTGGTGCCTTGAAATTGCTGCAATCCTTCAGGGCTACAAGAATCTCTCCCTCCCCAAACTGGTTTTCCAAAGAAGAGGCATCCAATGGAGTAAGTTTTCTACAAAACAACCCCCCCAACACTAGTCTGCCAAATCTTTCTTCTTTGAAATTGGTGCTGAAATATTCCACAGCCACATGCATCTTTAATCCCTTCCAGACTGTCCGACATTCTTACATTTGCCTTGATCACACCCACCATATTCCTTCTAAATCTGTTGTTTGCCATTACTTGGAAAAACCTCGTATTTTTATCCCCCAATTTCAACCATTTGATTCTAGACTTTTGCCTCCACATAGATTCAGATAAGCGAGAAAGTCTCCAGAACTCAGATTTAGTTTTGCACCTTGCAGCCTTTTCATCCTCATTCAGTTGTCTCTCTTCCTCTTGAAGCTCAAATTGGTGGAGATCTGACTCAGTTTTTTGTAAGGCTAGGGTGACATCACCAAAAACTTCTTTATTCCATACTTTTAGCTTTTCTTTCACCGCTTCAATTTTTGCATGATTATGAAGCCTGCCCAACCAGTCACCTGACATTCATTCCACGTAGTCTTGGCCAATTTCATACAGCTTGGATTTGACAACCAAATGTCCATAAATTTGAAGGGTCTTGGACCCCAATCCCCACCATCCTCAGAAAGCACAATGGGGCAGTGATCAGATATAGGTCTAGGCAATCCCCATTGAAGCAATTTAAACTTTTCCATCCACTGCAATGAAACCAGAAATCTGTCTAACCGACTATGAGTGGCGCGGTCTTGAAAGTTTGTCCAAGTAAATTTTCTCCCCAACATAGGGAGATCAATGAGTTCCATGTTATTACGGAAATCAACGAAGTCCCTCATACCCCTCTCAATTCTCAAACATCCCACCCTTTCATTCACAGCTTGAATCTCGTTAAAATCTCCCCCCACACACCAAGGAATAGAAGAATTAGCCTTAATGTTCAGTAATTCCTCCCATAAAAGTCTACGTTGAACTACCTCATTCGGAGCATAAACGTTCACCACCACGCAAGGGAAAATGTTATTAATCACACCTTGCAACTGAATAAACGACCTCTGTATAATAACACTATCAACTTTAAAAAAATCTCTATTCCAAATACATAGCAAACCCCCAGATGCCCCAATAGCATTAGAACAGGCAAACTCAAAATTAGCATTACCCCACATTTTTTGAACAATAATTCTCTCCACCGATTCCAATTTTGTTTCTTGAATGAGCAACAAATCAGGTTTTTGTTTTTTGATAAGCTTATACAAAAATCTTTTTTTAGTTGAACTCCCTAACCCTCTTATATTCCAAGACAGCAACTGCATAAAACTGAATTAGCCCCAAATTCACACCAAAACAGGGTTACAAACCCTATACCCCCTCTTCTCTCTCAAGCATGAGAGAGTATTCCCGAGATTCAAGCTCAATCATAGAACATAAAATAATCTCACCATTAGGTTGAAAATTAATACCCAACTCACCTCCAATCGCCATTGTTGCTCTGACCTCACGCATCACCCTTGAGTCACTCTGAAGAGAAACCTCGGCAGAAGATACAGTGTTCTCCACATGAGAACGATCCATCTTCACCATCTCTTGAATAGGCTCAAGGTTGGATGGCTGGCGCCTTCTCCTTCCCCTACAATCGGCATCATTAAGATTGACCAACAAATTAATACAAGGGAGATGAGAGCATCTTGCCAAGTGGGTCTGTTCCTCAGAATAACCCCCACCCAGATTAAGCTCTGGTACATCCTCCTGGTCTTGCCCCTGTTTCGGAAGTGGATCTACCGAGTCAGCAACACACTCACTAGGCCCACTAGTTTGAGAGTTTGCAACCCCAACCTTACTTTGGTCCACCTGATTAAAGTTTATCAAAGGCCCACCTTTATCTTGGGCCTCAGCAGCACCCAACTGGGCATCCCCAAGGGCTTCCTCAGCTGGGCCCACATTACTTAACACGGCATCTTTACCCTCGTTCCCATCCAACGAGTCCTCAACCAGGGATTCAAAATCCCCTAATGTTGCTTGTGTACCAGACTGATCAAGCATTAAATGCTTGCCTGCACCCTCATGCTGAGTTCCCGCCCCCTACCATGCCTTTTGTCTGCCTCAAGTAAGCCTGCCATCCCAACGTCACTCTCACCAACCCCCTCTTTTTTATTGGCTACTGGGTCTGCAAATAGTGCCACGTCATCGTCACCTTCCACTCCATCTCTGGTTTGAAGTTTCAAACCAGCCTCCTCCTGAGTATTGTTTGGCTGCCAAAGACCATCACAACTGATGTTAACCATAGGAACACAAGCTTCCACTTCATCTGGATTGGTAATGGTGGATTCCTCAGTAACTTTGACATCATATTCCATCCCTTGGACCACAATTTTTATCCATCTATCAATTTTTTGGCTTTCCCTTGTAGCTATCAACACCCTCCCCTTGACAAAAGATAATGCTTTCAAGGTATCCTCATCCATCAAAATAAAATAACCCCAAATCTCACCAAGCTGTCTGAACATTTGAGCATTCCATGCATTTAAGGGAATTCCTTGACACCCCAACCAAACATTCCCCATTCCACGGTTTTACCACTTCGAACCACCGATTCATCCACGGATCCTTAATAAGCGAGTCCCTTGCTTCTTGACTCTGAAAGGTAATAAGGACTGATCTTCCTCCTAAAGCCCTAAACTGGGTCACTCTATCCGATTCACAACTGAAGCTAGCTTTCAAAGTCTTCATGGAAACGACTCTGTGCATGATAGCCACAACACTTCTGAATAGACCTCCATTACCAACAGCTTCGGCCCGTAAATATATACTCTGTTCTACAGAAGGTTTAGAGGATTCCCCTTTTAGAACATGTACATAAGATCTTGTCAAACCATGCTTGCCCATATTTGTCTCCTTTGGCCCCGAGACTTTCAGCTTGGACACCTGCTCACAAGGCTTGTGAAATATGGGAACCCTCTGTTTCGGGTAAGCATCACAGTGACCAAAGCTAGCTTCCTTAACTAATAATCTGTTGTTGTCCACCCAGAGCTCATTCATCCGAGCCACCGCCATGCCGGCCGACACATGGCAATCGTATCTTACAAAGCCAAACTTACTGCCAGAATGTTTACTCCTTTTTCTTGGTATGAAGTCATCCTTAACTACTCCAAATTTATTGAAAGTTCTCTGCAACCAAGTCTGATCCTTGTCCTCTGGAATGTTGTCCACGAATAGAGTGAACCTCTCCGTTATCTTTGACTCCATGTTCTTCAAAAGCCTTACAGCTTGGCTTCTGTGATTATTGATCACCGGTATCCAGCCATCACCCTTTCTCTCTTTCTCGCTCTCTCTCTCTCTAGACATTTTTTAGAAGGCTAGAGTTCTTTGTTCGCCCTTAATTTTAGGATTGGGTTATGGCTATGGGAATTAAGACGGGGTTTATTCCATTTAGTATTGTTTTGATTGTTTTCTGGAGGTTGGTTGATTGCTTGGTTAGGTTAATTTTTTGGAGTTGATGGTGTATTGGCTCGGTGAGGCATCACTAATTTTAAGTACTTACTATTTTTAAAAGACTACTCTAGCTAATTAAATAGACAGAGATATTTTATAGGACTTTGACTTCTATAACGTGAAGTAAATTCACTTTGTGGAGATGGCAGCCTTTGACATTCAGTGCTTGTGAGAAAATAATGTCTGGGGAGTGGTTAAGAGGCGTGTATATAGCATGATCTTTTCCTTCTTTTTTTATTGAGTAAGACGAAGTCGCATGTAAGAGAATGTCTTTTTAAGTCCTCCGGATGCAGCTACATATAGTTCAAGGTTCATGAACAGCTCTCCAGGCTCTAGCCATCTAAAAAATGTTCACCATCGTTTCCTTCCTCCTCTTTCTTCCTTCAAAAACAAGTTCTTCAGAGGCCCAGACATGGATCAAAGAAGGTTACCGGTATTCCGGCGGCCAATCCCCAGTTCCCGATATAGTATCAACTCTCTTCACTCACTTGACATTTGCTTTTGCATATATCAACAATTCAACTTTTGAGCTCTGGATCGCACCTTATGACGAACCTTATATGTCCACCTTCACCGACATCGTTCGGCAAAAAAACCCATCAATCACAACACTTCTGTCCATCTGGGCAGGAGATTCAGACTTCTCAACCTTCTTTTCAATGGCTACCCAACCCTCTCACAGAACTTCTTTCATTGAATCATCAATACAGAGAGCTAGGCTTTATGGGTGTCACGGTCTGGATCTTTGTTGTGTCAAACCGGACAGAAACACCACCAAGATGGAAAATATGGGAATTCTCTTTGACGATTGGAGAACTGCGATAGATAGGGAATCGAAGAATTCCACCAGATCACCACTCCTTTTAACTCTGGCCGCCTTCAAAAAACACCGCAAGTTATCCTATGGAGTCGATTCGAAGGAACTTCGATTGGGTACTCATCGTATCGTATTTCTATCACTTGCCTACCATGGAAAACTTCACAGGCGCTCATTCTGCTTTGTATGACCCCTCAAGCAATGTAAGTACGGATTATGGAATTAAGGAATGGATAAGTAGAGGATTACCAGCTAAAAAGATAGTTTTTGGGCTACCATACCATGGGTACGCCTGGACACTTGGGCTACCATACCATGGGTACGCCTGGACACTGTTGGACACCTCGGCCAATGAGATTGGATCGCCTGCAACAGGTCCTGTTAAAGCATCCAACTCCAAACCAATTGGCAAAGAGTGGAGAGGCCGCCCAGGCTCATATATTAGTTTTGGAGTAGATAATTAACCGATGTGGGACAAATCCCAACACTCCCCCGCACGTGCGACCCCTGACTCGCACGTGGAGAGGTAAACAAAGGATCCTGAACACACGGATCACAATGAAAGAAAGTGCAACTATGGCACAGACAAAGGGGAAAAGTCTCCGAAACTCTAGCTCTGATACCATAATAAAATGGAATGAGAAGAAAAGTGTGAGAAGAAAACTACAATGGTTTCACTCTTCATATATTGCAGGAACCTTACATTGTTACTGATATATATACAAACTATTACCATACATTGACCCTTCTATACAGCTAGTCAATCCCACGATCACAGCTAATAAAATCAAATCTGGAAAACAAGAAAGGAAGGAAATCCTAGGAATGATTTGCAGATATCAAGGATTGATTTGGGCTTGATAGGAAGTATCCATAATTGACTAGGCTAGCTAATTGATGCTTGATTGATGCTATAGAGTCTAATACTCCCCCTCAAGGTGGAGCGTGTACGTGAGTAACGCCCAGCTTGTTGATGAGATAATGAAATGGATCCTTACCCAACGGTTTAGTAAAAATGTCAGCAATTTGGTTTGATGATCGGATATAGTGGGGAGAAATCAACTTCGATTGGATTTTGTCACGAACAAAATGACAATCAAGCTCTATGTGTTTTGTGCGCTCATGAAACACAGGATTCTCAGCAATGTGGATTGCTGCTTGGTTGTCACAATAGAGATTGATTGTCGATGAAGGAGGGATACCAAGATCACTCAAAAGGTATGTCAGCCATTGGAGTTCGGATGTGAGCGTTGCCATAGTGCGATACTCTGCTTCAGCGGAGGATCGAGAGACAGTAGTTTGTTTCTTCGTTTTCCATGAAATCGGATTAGAACCAAGGAGAACACAGAAACCAGTCGTAGAGCGACGAGTCATAGGACAGCCTGCCCAATCAGAATCACAAAAGCCACTTAAGGTGAGTGAAGTAGATGAAGAAAGCAATATGCCTTTCCCAGGGGTACCTTTGAGATACCGGAGTACACGAGTAGTTGCATCCATATGAGTAGTGTGAGGATCCTGCATGAACTGGCTCAAAATATGTACTAAATAGGCAATATCGGGTCGAGTAACCGTGAGGTATATGAGACGTCCGACGAGTCGACGATATGTAGAAGGGTCGGGTAAAGATTCACCATCAGTAGAAGTCAAATGAAGATGTTGTTCCATGGGGAAAGCAGAAGGCTTTGCACCAAGTAATCCTGAATCTTTAAGAATGTCCAAAGTATATTTGCGTTGACACAAGAAGATACCTTGTTGAGAACGCGCAACCTCAATACCAAGGAAATATTTCAACCATCCAAGATCTTTGATGAAAAAATTTTCTGCAAGAAACCCTTTCAATTGCTGAATTGCAGAGTGATCATTTCCGGTAACAATTATGTCATCGACATACACTAAGACAAATGTGGATGAGTTCCCTATCACCCGCGTAAATAAGGAGTAATCTGCTCGGGACTGGGAGAATCCAGCTTTGTGAAGAGTTTACGAAAATTTAGCAAACCATTGGCGAGAAGCCTGCTTCAAACCATATATGGATTTATGTAACTTGCAAACTCGAGTCTCCCCCTGTCGAGCAAAACCAGGTGGAAGGGTCATGTACACTTCCTCATCCAAATCACCATGGAGAAAAGCATTATTGACGTCAAGTTGATGAAGAGACCAATTTTTGACAGAAGCAACTGATAAGAGAGCCCGTACAGTGACAAGCTTTGCGACGGGAGCAAATGTATCATGATAATCGAGCCCTTCGACTTGTGTAAAACCCTTGGCAACCAAACGGGCTTTGTATTTTTCTATGGTGCCATCAGCTCGGTACTTAATTTTATAAATCCATTTACTCCCAATAGGTTTCTTATTGGGTGGTAAACGGGTAAGGCTCCATGTGCGGTTGCTTTCAAGGGCAGCAATCTCAGCAGCCATAGCATCACGCCAATGTGGTATCTTAACTGCTTGAGAAAAAAACTTTGGCTCTTCATTTGAGGAGATGGCGCTAATGAAAGCTCGATGGGAAGCTGAAAAATTGGTATATGTAATATATTGATCAAGAGGATACAAGATACCTGCTGATTTGGAAGCCGATGAAGTAGGTAGTGCAGCATTAATGACTCTAGAACAATGGTAATCTTGGAGGTAGGCTGGTTGTTTTCGCTCTCGAGTGGAATGTTTGGTGGGTGCAGGATTCATGTTGTCAACAGTTTCGACTTGAGGCACAGGTGTGGGTGGATTAGACTGCACTTCTTGGGGAATAATAGGGACTGATTTTCGGCGATGATATGTCTGGACAATGGGGGGACATTCTCGTGAAACTAAAGATGATTCACTTGCAGGAGGGGATGAGTTTGGCATTGGAGATGCAATTGTAGATGAGGGTGAGTAATAATCATATCGTGGATGATCTTCAATAGGTAATGAGATGACCGGTGTTGGTGTGGGAGTTGGAGTGACATTATGAAATGGAAAAATAGTTTCATGAAATACAACATCTCTTGACACAGAAATAGTTTTGCTCTTGATATCGTAAATACGGTATCCTTTCTGGGCATAGGGATATCCAACAAATATTCCAGGCTTGGCACGTTGATCAAACTTGTGCTTAATGTTTGCATTGTGGGCAAACACAAGGCAACCAAACACGCGAAGGGTGGAATAGGAAGGTTGCTTGCAAAATAATACTTCGTGGGGTGATCTATTTTGAAGTAAAAGTGTTGGAGTTTTATTGATTAAATATGTAGCAGTAAGTATGCATTCACCCCAAAAGGAAAGAGGTAGATTTGCTTGAAACCTTAATGCCCGAGCAACTTCCAAGAGATGTCGGTGTTTCCGTTCAACAACGCCATTTTGTTGAGGTGTAGATACACAACTTCTTTGATGAATAACACCATTTTCAGAAAAGAAGTGCTGCATTTTATTTGACAAAAATTCACTCCCATTATCAGAACGAACTTGTTGAATTTGGGGAAGGAATAAGTCACCATCACCGGAAAATACATGTGTTATTTTGCCTTGAAACTGGGTTTTCACCATGGAAAAGAACGATTTTAAATGATAGCTTGTATCAGATTTAAAACGCATAAGGTATACCCAAGTACATCTCGAGAAATCATCCACGATAGTAAGAAAATAACGTGCACCACTCATAGATTGCTGGGAAAAACTCCCCCATATGTCAACATGAATCAATTGGAACGGTTTATTAGATGAAATAGAGCTAGTGGGAAAACTCAACTTGGTTTGTTTTGCTTGAGGGCAAACATCACAAACATATTTATTGGAACAAGAAATAGAAGGAACATTTTTGGCTAACTCAGACAACCGATGATGAGAAGGATGCCCAAGCCGCCAATGCCAAATGTCAATGGTAGGTGTACCAGTAATGAAATGTGCAGAAGGGTTTTGAAGGTAGTAGAGGCCACCATGTGCACTACCCAGTCCAATCGTCTTCTTCACGGACAGGTCCTGAAACACACATCGATCATGAAAAAATGTCACAGAGTATTGATGAAATTTTGTGAGCTGACTGATAGATAGAAGATTAAAATGAAAGGAAGGTATGTAGAAGACATCCTCAAGTTGAAAATTTGGTGAAAATTTTATGGTTCCAATATGTGTGACTGGTGCATGAGAACCATCAGGTAGTTGGACATGGGTGGAGCATGGCGAATATGAAGAGAAACATGCCAAAGAGGAGCACATGTGATTTGAGGCTCCAGTGTCGATAATCCAAGCAGAATCTAACGCATTGAGAGCTATACCTGCTAAGTTGGCTTGAGAATTGATGCTACCTGAAGAAAGCATGGCCAAAATATTGTTGTATTGGTCCTGAGTAATCAATGGAGCAGCCACCATTGCGCGATCGTTGGATCGAGGAGCTCCGGAAGAAGAGGAACTTGAAAGTCTGTGGCTGTTTGAGGAACCCCTTGGTTTATTTGTGGGATAACCATGCAACCTATAACATGTATCTCGGTTATGGTTATTACGATCACAGTAATCACAGTACATCCTTGGTTTCCCAGTTTGGCGATGGTCTCCACCTATGTTGTGCTGATTATAATTTCCGTTGTACCGATTGGATGATCTATTTGGGTGATGACCCGAACCCCTGGAATTGGTGCTGAGATTAGCATGATTTTGAGAAGGTGTAGACTGGTTTTCTGTGCCATTGGTAGTGACTGAATTGACTATTAGTGCAGCAGCTTCGGGCATGGTTGTAGACGGAGTTGAAGAGTGTATTTCCTGCTGCTTCTCTTCTTGTCGCACGAGAGCATAAATCTTGGCGGCACTTGGAAATGGCTCCATTAAAAGAATCTGACTTCGCAGATTAGAATAGTGCTCATGGAGGCCTTGAAGGAACTCCATGGCACGATCTTGTTGATGGAGAGCAGCATTCGCCTTTCCATGGCCACAAGTGCAGGGCTGAACAGTAGAGAGGGAACTAAGCTCATCCCATAGTGCCTTCATCCTTGTAAAATATGAGGAGACAGAGGTATCTTCTTGTGTTGTTTTACCAATAGCTTGCTTCAGTTGATAGACTTTCGGAGCATTGGTTTGGGTGAATCGATCACGAAGATCCAGCCATACTTCTCTAGCTGTTTCAGCGTAAAGAATGCTCCCACGGATCGCAGTTTCTGTGGAGTTGAGAATCCATGAACTGACTAAATCATTGCATCGCTCCCATTGATGCAACATGCTAGCCTCCGTGGGAATTTCGATTGTTCCGTCGACGAAGCCCAACTTATTTTTAGCACGAAGTGCCATGGTCATTGCGCGAAGCCACATTCCATAGTTATCTCCTGAGAGGAGAGGGGAAACTAGAACAGCAGTGGGACTGTCAGAATGAGGAATGAAGAAGGGATCATTGATTGATCCCAAGGCATCATTTGAACCAGAACCTTTTTCGTTTTGTTTCTCTGTCATGGTTTGAAAGAGGCGGATCAGTCTGCCGTTACGTCAGAAGGGTTGATTTTCTACAAGTTCATCAAGTCGCATATGGAATGTGACGGAGAAAAAGTAGGGTATAGCTCCACTTATGTCACAAATTAATGGTTCGGTTTGGATTGGTTATGATGATGTGAAGGCCATCAGAACTAAGGTTTTCTACGCGAGGGAGAAAAGGCTTCTGGGTTATAAAGTATGGCATGCCTCCAATGATGACAATTGGGTGCTTTCCAAGGCAGGTAAAACTTTAAAGCAACATCATGTAGCCAACCACAAATGATTGGGGCTGAATGTTCGATTTTGTTTCGTTTGGTTTATCATACTATAGTAAAGGAAGAATTTACTTACAGATATGGCATCAACCATCTCTGTGATTAACTTGCCATATGAATGTTTATTAGTAACCGGTTGAATCCGTAAATAAGCCTGGAAAGCACCCATGAGGAGCTAGCCAATAGCCACCACCCCTAGCCAATAAGAATTACAATGCCAAACTCACACAGCACCTCCATTCCCTCTTGCTAGCAGCTGTTGGCAAGGGTGAACAAGGAATTCAAAACGCCTTGGGCTAACAAAAAATTTAAAACACTAATATGTAAACCAAAAAAAGTTTAATAATTAATATCCAGCAAATTTGCACATACATATGTAAATGTTCAACAACAAACAAAAGAAAAGTACAAAAAACGTAAACTATTGAAGTTGTTATCCTATTGAAATGTTCTGCATTGTTTTTGAGAATATGAATAATTTATTATCTCATCTGAGTTGATATCTTTAATAAGTTTACCTATAAATGAGGTGTGCTAAAATTTATTTGGCTAAATTTTCACAAATAATTTTTTTTTTCACTCCACGTACCTTCACCTGGGCTACAGCCCTAGTCTTCTAATGTATAGTTCTGCCCTTAGTCGTTCGGATCACTTCACTTCATGCGTAAGTGTGTGACACGACTGTGGGTGGGGTTGTACAAAGGAATTAGTCCGAGTTGTGCGCAAATTGGCTCGAGACATCCTGCATTACAATAAAGAAAAAGGCAAAAGGCAAAACAAAACAGAAGAAGCAGGTCACTGCTAACAAATTAAACATTTAAAGTATAACGTGATAAAGAGCTGAATTTTGTGCGCAATTTGACGCTGAATTGATGAATTCTACTTCTTATTCATAACTACACCCTAGAGATCGGTGTTCATCTCCGGGTGTGCATCTGCCACTGCCGCATACCCTGAGTCATCAAAACACAGAATGAAACAAAAAAACTAGAACTATTCCCTAATGCCTATTAAGTATTGTTGAAACAAATATGGGCAATATACGATTTTTTATTTTTATTTTTTCACATTGGAAGGGATAGGAGTGTTTTGTTTTTCTTGTCGATTACTATATTGTCTCCTCACATTTCTCTCTAATGTACAATTTCATAGCACAAGAAGATGAGAAAGATCCTAGAAACAAGAGACAGCAGTTGCTAGTAATCTTGCTTCCAATTGCAGCCACATTTACCCTTGTACTAGTTTCTGCGACGTGGTATCTGCGTAAGGGAGCACGCAGAAACAAAGGTAAGTTACTTTCATTTGTGAAAATTTTGTTCCTAAATCATTTCCCTTAACCCTTTTATCGTCTTTCTTCGATTACAATATGTTCCTTTTATTGGTTACAGGATGGATGGACGACTAAAATGAATGGCAATCTTTATTCAGAACTACTATGGCATCTCCTGGAAATGCAAACGCTCCTAATTTGCTAGTATTTAGTCTCACTGACCTTGTAAAAGCTACCAATAATTTTTCACTTCAAAATAAGCTCGGAGAGGGTGGATACGGACCTGTTTACAAGGTAAAATTATTCTTCTTCAAACAAATCGAGAAAACAAAACTAAATAAGTGGTGTATGTTTTGCCTGCAGGGTATATTACATAATGGACAAGAATAGCACTAAAGAGAATCTCAAGGACTTCTACACAAGGATTTAAAGAGTTCAAGAATAAGGTCATGCTTACTGCTAAACTGCAGCATGTAAATCTTGTAAGAGTTCTGGGATTTTGCACTGAAAAAGAAGAACAAATGTTGATCTACAAATACATGCCAAACAAAAGCCTGGATCATTTGTCTATGGTTAGCAATCCTTAATGCCTCTAACATAATCGTGAACCGTAATTGAGTGTGGTTTTAACATGAGGTGTCACCTAAGTTTTAACTATCCAAATCTCTTTCACGTAGATCCAATGAGGGGGTCACTTTTAGATTGGGGAAAACGTGTTCAAATCATTGAAGGGTTACTCAGGGGCTCTTGTACCTCCAAGAGTACTCAAGATTGACAATAATTAATAGGGATTTGAAAGCGAGCAACATTTTGTTAGACAACGGGATGAAGCCCAAGATCACTGACTTTGGCATCGCTAGAATTTTCCAGAAAGATGAATTCGAATGTAACACTAACCGGATTGTTGGAACATAGTAAGTGGCATATTCCTTACAATACACACTACCTAACGTGTTCTAGTCTCAAATAGTACTCATCTAATTATCTCTTTTTGTTCACTTATGCAATATTGCAGTGGTTTTGTACCTCTTGAATATGTAAAACATGGCATATACTCCACTAAATCAGATGTTTACAGCTTCGAATTTCTTCTTTTACAAATCATTAGCGGAAAGCGGGATAATTGTTCACATGGCCTTCGTGAAGACTTAAACCTCCTAGAATATGTAAGTAATTCTGAAAACTGTGACATAGATATCGCAAATTGATTTCCTTCCAGTGAACTCGAAAGATGGACTACCTTAAAATACTTCAAGCATATGATTTGTGTACGTGTGGGAAAGGCTTGGAGTTCATGGGTCCATCGCTCAACGATACCAATTCATCATGCAAATTGATGAGATGCATGCATGCAAGTAGCTTTGCTATGTGTCCAAAAAAATCCAACTGATAGACCCTCCATGTTGGAACTCTCGTTAATGCTGAAAAAGGAAACTGCCACCATGAACACTACCAAAAGACCTGCTTTTTCTATAAAAAGAGATGAAGATGAAGTTAAAGAGTCTACATCTCAACAACAAATTTGGTCAGTTGGTGATGTATCCTTTACCGAAACAGTAGCACGATGAATGTTTAATTATTCTCCTCCTTTTTCTCATGACTAGAATGGCCCCATTAACAGTTCATTTTTTCCGTTAAGATTTTACTTTTGCTGGGACATTTTTGTGAAATTTGAATAAATATGGTTACTCCTATTCCCCTGTGTATTTTTTTCAGTAATAGAACTCATGTTGCTTCAATTTCCTAGTGGGTGAGTTGGATCTGGCATAAGCATTGCTCCTTTTAAGTACCATTTGCTCACAACCAGGTTGCATAATAAACACCATGCCTAAAGAAAATAAGAGAAAATTTCAGTGCTCGAGCTGCTACATATAGTTCATCAAAGTTTCAAGAACGCATGAGCTAGCCATCTGCAATGATGTTTACTCTGTTGGGATTGAGATGCGGAAGCACCCAAGAACTGAGATTCAAACACAACTACAATCGCAACCAATGGAAGTGCGATGAAAAATAAAATAGAGAGAGACACGCAAGAATTACGTGGTTCGGCAATAACACGCCTACTCCACGGAGAGGATCCCGTTCTTTCACTATGAGAGAATTAGTATAAGAGAACACCTGAGTTTGAAAACCCAAACCCAACCCCTTATACACCCACTCTCACCAAGAACCCACTCTCACGCCATGTACAAGACTTGACTTTTACACTTGCACACACTATTTTCACCTCACTCTCTGCCCCTAAAAACACCTTCATTCATGCCAATATATAAGCACCCATCAACCCTTATAATAATACCATTATACAATTTCCAAAGAAGAAGATGGAAAGAGCATAAAGCTAAGCAACAGCTAGCAGTCTAGCACTTCGGGACTCCAAGAGGATAACAAACCATGTGCAAGCAACAATTGATTTATTGGGAATTTGAACCAACCCAACATACTCTGGAAATTTTTGTCATGATTCTTTGACCAGGTATAGTAATCGAAGGAAAGGATCAGCAATTAAAATGGTTGAAATTCCTCACCGTAGTCATGGCCATTGATTAATCGAAAACCAACTTTAACAGTTGGATTTGGAAGGCTAAATTCAATTTCTTTTTTTCTTTTTTTTTTAAGGGCTCAGTTAATCTCAAAACAGCCTTTTGCTGGGCCCTTACGTAAGTACTTGAATGAGCTCTATTGGTTGGACCTCTTTTGGAACATGCTCGCAGGGGAAATATTCTCTCAAACAACTAGCTAGTGAATAATCATAAGCAGAATAAATTGATGGAACGAATTCCTCGGGGATAAAGTTTGACATATTTTCAGACATTATGCGGAACTCCATTATCATCAAGATGTAATAACCCTACCATAGCGCAATTGATGTTCTGACAAGAGAATTCAAGATTTCCAAGGGTTCGGCCTGGAAGTTAAGGTCTGAGATTGAGATTGTTCCCAATCGTCAAAAGCACTTCAGTATCATCGCTCAATAGCTTCCATCTCAGCTCAAATGAATCTCAATGGTACAAAGCACAAACTATTCAGGTGCTCTTGAATAGCTTAACTTCCACACTTAGGTCACATACAGTTTCACACAATACTTCAGTAGGTGCTCTTAAATATCACCGCTCAATAGCTTCGATCTCAATCTTTATTCTCGCACCCCCCTCGCGCCATCGCCACTGTGCATGTCTCTTAGGTCCACAATTGTAGAAAGTGCAATGGACGAGTATGAAAGCTGTTGAAAAGAGGAAAAGTTTTTTGGTTTACGACTCTGTACTATAGGATTGCACGGAAATTCGCCCAAAATATGGGGTAATAGTACTAGTGGATCAGCACGACTTTTTTCCTTGGACTAGTATTTTTTTGGGTCAGAGGAAGTAAGAAGTAAAACAAAATGCCAAGTCCTCAGGATGCAGCTAAATAAAGTTCAAAGGTTCATTCATGAACCCCTGAGCTCTAGTCTCTAGCCATCTTCAAATGTTGTTCACCATCATTTCCTTCCTCCTCTTTCTTCCATCATTAACAAGTTCTTCTTCAGAGGCCCAAACCTGGATCAAAGCAGGTTACTGGTATTCCGGTAGCCGATTCCCAGCCCCCGATATGGATTCGACTCTGTTCACTCACTTGACATGTGCTTTTGCACATATAAACACTTCTAATTATGAGCTCTCAATCTCACCCTCTGATGAACAACATATTTCCACCTTCACCGATATGGTTCGACAAAAGAACCCATCAATTATAACACTTCTGTCCATCTTGGCTGGAGATTCAAACTCCTCAACCTTCCTTTCAATGGCTACCCAACCCTCTCACAGAAGTAGTTTCATTAAATCATCCATACGAACAGCTAGGGTTTACGGGTTTCATGGCCTTGATCTTTATGGTGTCAAACCGGACATGAGCCCCAACAATATGAAAGATATGGGAATTCTCTTTGACGATTGGAAAAATAGGGAATCGAAGGACTCCAACCGATCACCGCGTGTTTTAACAATGGCTGGTCATTATTTGCCTTCAAAAAACACCACAAGTTATCCGATGGAATCGATTCGAAAGAAGCTTGATTGGGTTCATATCATATCGTATGACTATCACTTGTCTACCGCAGCAAATTTCACAGGTGCTCATTCTGCTTTGTATGACCCCTCAAGCAATATAAGTAATGATTTAGGAATTAAGGAATGGATAAGTAGAGGATTACCTGCTGACAAGATGGTTTTGGGGTTGGCATGCCAATGAGATCGGATCGCCTGGACGAGGACCCGCCGTTATGCTTGATGGCTTGATGTCCTACAGGTTCATCAAGTCATATATGAAATGTTTTGTCACCAATTACTGCATTACTGGTTCGGTTTGGATCAGTTATGATGACGCGGAAAATATCAGAACTAAGGTTTGTTATGCGAGGGAGAAAGGGCTTCTAGGTTACAAAGTATGACAAGTCTCCAATGATGACAATTGGGTGCTTTCCAGGACAGGTAAAACTTTAAAGCAATATCATGTAGCCGACTGTGACAATTGGGCTTATTCTCTTTGTTTTCACATTCTTTAGAGATGCACAATCTACCGTCACATAGAACTGAATTTTGTTCACAATTTGAAAGACAAAGTATTGAGTTATTTCTTATTCATAACTGCACACCCAGAGATGGATGTGCATCTGCCACTGCCAAACACCCTGATTTATCAAAAATAAAATAAAAACTAGATGATATAGGGAACACAATTGTCGTCAAGAGGATTATCCGGAAAGCATGTAAGTATTGTGAAACTAATTTGAGCAATATATGATCATTGTGTTTTCCCATTGGAATGGATAAGAGTGTTCTGTTTCTCTTGTTTACATTGTCTTCTCACATTTCTCTCTAATGCACAATTTCATAGCACAAGAAGAAGAGAAAGATCCCAGAAACAAGAGACACTTCTTGTTACTAGTAATCGTGCTTCCAACCGCAGCCATAGTTACCCTCATACTAGTTTCTGCGACGTGGCATCTGCGTAAAAGAGCACCCAAAAACAAAGGTAAGTTTGCCGAGCAAAAAAAAAAAAAAAAACAAAGGTAAGTTCAGCTTCCAGTCGTGAAAACTATGTGCATAAATCATTTCCCTCCACCCTTTTAACGTCTTTCTTCGACCTTCCACATGTTTTTTTCAATGGTTACAAGATGGATGGGCGAAGGAAAAGAATTGCAATCTTTATTGGCATCTGCTGGAATTGCAAATGATCCTAATTTGCAAGTGTTTAGTCTCACTGACCTTGCAGAAGCTACCAATAATTTTTCATTCGAAAATATGCTTGGAGAGGGTGGATATGGACCTATTTACAAGGTAATATTATTTGGCTTTGCATTAATGAGAGAAAACAAAACTAAGCACATAATCCAGTGAAATAACCGATTAGCGGTGTCTGCTTTGCCTACAGGGTGTATTACATTATGGACAAGAAATAGCAGTAAAGAGACTTTCAAGGACTTCTACACAAGGATTTGAAGAGTTCAAGAATGAGGTCATGCTTACTGCTAAACTGCAGCATGTAAATCTTGTAACAGTTGTGGGATTTTGCACCGAAAAAGAAGAACAAATGTTGGTCTACAAATACATGCCGAACAAAAGCATGGATCATTATCTCTATGGTTAGCCATCTTTAGTGCTTCTAAAACAGTAATCGTGAATTATAATTGAGCATGATTTTAACATGAGGTGTCGCCTACGTTTTAACTATCCAAATCTCTTTCGCATAGATCCAATCAGGGGATTACTTTTAGATTGGGAAAAACAAGTTCAAATCATTGAAGGGGTTACTCAGGGGCTCTTGTACCTCCAACAGTACTCAAGATTGACAATAATTCATAGGGATTTGAAAGCAAGCAACATTTTGTTAGACAACGGAATGACGCTGAAGATTGCGGATTTTGGCATGGCTAGAATTTTTCAAAAAGATGAATTTGAAGCTAACACTGGCCGGATTGTTGGAACTTGGAACGTAGTAAGTGCCTTCTTTCTTACAATATACACTACCTAATGTGTTCTAGTCTCAAATATTACTCATCTAATTATCTGTTATTATTCACTTATGTAACATTGCAGTGGTTACGTACCTACCGAATATGTACGTAAAACGTGGCATGTACTCCGCGATCCACCAAATCAAATGTTTATAGGTTCGGAGTTCTTCTTCTACAAATCATTAGCGGAAAGCGGAATAATTGTTTACATGGCCTTCATGAAGACTTAAACCTCCTAGACTATGTAAGTAATTCTTAAAATTGTGACAAGAATATTGCGAATTGATTTCCTTCCTGTGAACTCTAAAGATGCATTGCATCGAAATACTTCAGGCATATGAATTGTGGAAGTGTGCGAAAGGCATGGAGTTCATGAATCCATCGCTGGACGATACAAATTCATCCTGTAAATTAGTGAGATGGAGGCAAATAGTTTTGCTATGTGTCCAAGAAAATCCAGCTGATATACCCTCCATGTTGGAACTCTCGGTGATGCTGAATATGAAACTGCCGCCGTGAACACCCCACCCCCAAAAGACCTGCTTTTTCTAGGAGAAGAGATGAAGATGAAGTTCAATTTCAAGAGTCTCTATCTCAACAAGAAATTTGGTCAGTTGGTGATGTATCCATTACCCAAATGGTAGCCCGATGATGGTTAATTCTCCTTTTTTGTCATGACTAGAGTAAGCCCCGAAACAGTTAATTTTTTCGCTAGGATTTTGTTTTTGCTGTCATATCTTTCTGAAATTTGGTAAATATGATTATTCCTATCCCTCTGTATATATTAATTTCCAGAAATACAACTTGTCTTGCTTCAGTTTCCTAGTGGGTGAATCGGCTCTGGAATAAGCATTGCTCCTTTCAAAGTTTTATTTCGTCATAAGCAGGTTGCATAATAAACACCATGCCTAAAGAAAATAAAAGAGAAATTCAGTGCTCGAGCTGCTACATATAGTTCATCAAAGTTTCAAGAACGACACATGAGCTAGCCATCTGCAATGTTGTTACTTTGCAAAATTTTGTCATTATTCTTTGACCAGGTACAGTAATCAGAATGATTGTATGCATCCAAAACCGGGCAAGCAATTAGGAATTTGAACCAAACTCATCGTAATTAGTTGGGCTCCCCCGCAAGTGGGTGGTCAGTTTCGACTTTGGACCCTCGCCAGTGGATGTGTGCGTGTCCTATCCCGGATACATTTGTCCCAAAAATCTTTTCCCTAGATACGGTTATGAATGATTAAAACTACTTTACTTTGTTGTTAGTGTCCGGACCAGCTTATCTATTTAGTTGCTTTCTCGATGATTTCGGCATTCATATCTCTCAAAATATTTACAAATATGCCACTTTTCTTTTAAGTCTTCTATTAATTTATCTTGTGCCATGTATTTTGTAGTACTTCGTATCCTCTTACTTATTGACTTTTCAAAGCCTTAAAGGTTCGCGCCCAATCAACAGTTCCAAAATCAAAAAGTCGATATGGGGGTGTTTGGGAACCCCATTTTCTCATTTTTGCATTTTTAGTTTTTCATTTTGGGTGTTTGGCACCCCATTATGAGAATGGATTCTTGATTTTTTGGTTTAGAGGCAAAAACCCAAAAGGTGTTTTTCACATTTTTTTCATTTTGTGGTCAATTACCAAAATACCCACTTTCCTCCCTTCATTTTCGACAGAGAGTAATAAGACAAAGGGCAATATGGTAAAAATTTAACCCATAATTTATTTTCGACAATCATCTACCAAACGCTACTATATTTCAAAATACATTCTGCACAAATCTCCCAAACACTACTACCATACTCAAAATACATTTCGGCCATAATTCAAAAAGCCAAAAAATTAAAAAAACTGAAAATAAAAAGTAAAAAAATAGGTTTCTAAACACCCCGATGAATTCTGATTTTGGGCCCACACAATAAATGTCTACAAAAGTGGGTGGGAGAGGAAGTAAAGAGGAGTACTGGAGCCATGCATATCTCCATCCATCAGCCAACAGTCTCGCTCCATCGCCATCGTGCATATATAGATATAGACATATCCTTGGTAATTCTCAGGCCACAAAATTATGGAAAAAATGTCTAAATCTGTTAAATGAATAATATAATAGACTAGTCAAGAGAACTGAATATATGTATATATATATATATATATATATATATATATATATAGACATATACACTGAGGATCAAGTCTAGACGTCCTGATCTAGTGTTACGTCCAGAGTTTTGCTCTCAACTGTTGGATTGTGTTCTCAATAGTCCGAATCTGTAAATGTTTATGACCAGTTATAAATGGTTTAAACCTTCCACAGATCTGGACTATTGAAAACACGATCCAATAATTGAGTCATGGTCTGAATTTTAGCAAAATCTAGACGCCCTAACCTGATCCGAACTTTAAATATATATATATATATATATATATATATATATATATATATATATATATTAGGACTTTGACTTCTATAACATGAAAGTCGCATGTAAAAGAAAATGTCTTTTAAGGCCTCAGGATGGCAGCTACATAAAGTTACAAGGTTAATGAACGGGTGCTGCTGGCTCTAGCCATCTTAAAAAATGTTGTTAACCATCATTTCCTTCCTCCTCTTTCTCCCTTCATTAACAAGTTCTTCAGAGGCCCAGACCTGGATCAAAGCAGGTTACTGGTATTCCGGTGGCCAATTCCCGGTTCCCCATATAGACTCGACTTTGTTCACCTCACTCACTTGACATTTGCTTTTGCATATATCAACACTTCAACTTATGAGCTCTTGATCGCACCCTCTGATGAACCATATAATTTTGAAAAGTTCGTTTGAGAGAAGTAATTGTGTTCTATGAAATAAGATCAATATCATATATAAAAGGTTTTCATGTAAGTTTTCAAAATCATAGTTAACTTTTTGAGAGGTTTAAAATAATGAAACTGTCATTCGGCATGGGACGAGAGGTAACATTTAATTAAGTTGTTGGGGGCAATTTATGAAAAATTAACTGGTCAAATTTTCCAAACCACACCTACCATGACTAGTGCATGTATGTGAGAAATTATTTTTGTAGATTTTGAGGTTTTAAATTGTTAGAATCAACTTTGAGCATTTATCAAACATTCTAGATAATAAATTTTTAGATTTTACAAATTCTGAAAAGCTAAAAAAAAATGAAAATCTGAAAATCTCAAATCTGATTTTGGGTAGCTTTTAGAGGACTTCGACTTCAAATTAAAGCAAATGGAAGTTTTGAAGGAGTCGTTATTGACTATGAAGACCGGAAGTTGTCAACATGGGCACGTATTGAGACTTACGGTGTGTGCCCCAAGGATCAAAACCAAACACACACAAACACAAAGTTTTACATGATTCTCCAAAATTAGATACATCCACGGAGAAACCGGAGCAATCTCACTAGAAACAGACCAAAAATTTACAAGTGGAGTTCTCTCCTAACTCACTACCCTTATGCAGGCCGATATTTTAGGTATTCTAGAAAAATATATGAATTTCTTATTTTGTATTTTCGTAATTTTTGCAGAATTTGCACTGTTTAGCGTAAATTGCCTAGAATATTAGGTTTTCTCATCTTGGTTGATTCTACTTTCTTTTTTTTCTTTTTTTATTCTCCAAGACTTAGATTTTTAGCTTTTTTTATTTTATTTCCTTTTTAGTATTTTTAGATTATCATTACAAATAAGGATGTAAACCGTAGGGCTAAGAAGTTGTTTATTATTTAATTAATGAAATTTTGAGAAGCTATCGTTTGTCCGTAGAGAAAGTATCTCTCGTTCAAGCTTATTTTATGATTGTCCTTGTTGCGCGGCATTCTTTTTTAACATACCTCCCAAACATCACCCTCCCTATTTACATTGCTTAACCCTATAGCTAGATTCTAGAATACACCGCTTATAGAGGCTAAAACAGAACTCTAGTTCACGTTCCATGCCAGCCCAAGCATTTACAAAAATGCTACTCACATAACATCAAACACAACCTCTCACATACATGTGGGCTCTATAAATACTAGTATGTGTGGACCTCACATGTATGTGAGACGTTGTATAAGATATTGTGTTTGAATTGTTATGTGAGTAAATTGTTGAAGCCTTTATTACTCCTGCATGGTGGTTGAAACACAATTGCAAGTAGAAGAATATCCGCAAATGTAGGTGGGAGAGTAAACGCTGAAGTCGGGAGGAGTGGAGCCATATGTTCTCCATCCATCTACCTCGGCCCACGAAATTATGAACCAGTCTAAATGGTCTAAATGAGTAATAGAATACTCTAGAGAATTGAATAGACATCGATATTCAGAAAAATTTATTCACGGAGCTCCGTGAAAAAGTTTTTACAAAGATAAATCGCGCGCATCCATTTCGATTTTGAATGGTCCAAATCTAAATGAAACTTTTCCGAGAAAGAGTCCGTTTCGGCTTTAGACGGTCTGGATTTAAATAAAACTTTTCCGGAGAAGAGTTTCATTTAAATCCGGACCGTTCAAAACCGAAACGGACGGTTAAGATCGCGCGACTCTGTGGATAAGGAAATGACGGCCCCTTCGTGAATAAGTCAATCTCATAGATATTTTAGAGGACTTTGACTTCTATAACGTGAAGGCTTTTGTGCTTTTTTTTTTTTTGGGTGCAACGAAGTCGCATGTAAAAGAAAATATCTTTTAAGTTCTCAGGATGGCAGCTACATATAGTTCAAAGGTTCATGAACGGGAACTCCAGGCTCTAGCCATCTTAAAATGTTGTTCACCATCATTTCCCTCCTCGTCTTTCTTCTTTCGTTTACAAGTTATTCAGAGACCTGGATCAAAGCGGGTTCCGACCCATAATACCTGTGTTCGTACGGGTATGAATGATTAATTAACCTCTTTACTTTGCTTTCAGTGTCCGGACCAGCTTATCACTTTAGTTGCTTTATCGATGATTTCGGCATTCATATCTCTTGAAAATTTATAATATTTACTAATTTACATTATTTTATAATTTTGAAAAGTCTGTTTGAGAGAAGTAATTGCGTTCTATTAAATAAGATCAATATCATATATAAAAGGTTTCCATGTAAGTTAACAAAATCATAATTGACTTTTTGAGAGGTCTAAAATAATGAAACTGTCATTTGGCATAGGACGGGGAGGTAACATTTAATTAGATTCTTGGGGGCAATTTATGAAAAATTAACGGGTCAAATGAATAAAAGACTAACAAAAATTCTTGGTATTCTACCTAAATTTTCCAAACCACACCTACCACGACTAGTGCATGTATGTGAGAAATTATTTTTGTAGATTTTGAGATTTTAAATTGTTAGAATTAACTTTGAGCGTTTATCAAAAATTCTAGATAACAGATTTTTAGATTTTACAAATTCTGAAAAGCTAAAAAAAATGAAATTATGAAAATCTCAAATCTGATTTTGGGTAGCTTTTAGAGGACTTTGACTTTACATGAAAGCAAATGGAAGTTTTGAAGGAGTTGTTATTGACAACGAAGACTGGAATTTGTCAACACGCGCACGTATTGAGACTTGTGGGGTGTGCCCCATGGATCAAAACCAAGCACCCAAATACAAAGTTTTATGTGGTTCTCCAAAATCGGATACATCTACGGAGAAATCGGAGCAATCTCACTAGAAACAGACCAAATATTAACAAGTGAAGTTTTCTCCTAACTCACTACCCTCATGCAGACCGATATTTTAGTTATTTTAGGAAAATATGAATTTCTTATTTTTTATTTTCGTAATTTTCGCAGAATTCTTTCCGTAGTGTAAATTGCCTAGAATATTAGGTTTTCTCATCTCGGTTGATTCTACTTTCTTTTTCTTCTTTTTTTATTCTCCAGATTTTTAGCTTTCTTTTATTTTATTTCCTTTTTAGTCTTTTTAGATTATCATTACAAATAAGGATGTAAGCCTTACGGCTAAGAAGTTGTTTATTATTTAATTAATGAAAATTTGAGAAGTTATCGTTTGTCCGTAGAGAAAGTATCTTTCGTTCAAACTTATTTTATAATTGTTCTTGTTGCGCGTTCTTCTTTTTAACACGCCTCTCAACATCACTCTCCTGGTTACATTGCTTAACCCTACAGCTAGATTCTAGAATACACCGCTTATATAGGCTAAAACAGAACTCTAGTTCACGTTCCATGCCAGCCCAAACCTTTACAAAAATGCTACTCACACAATATCAAACACAACATCTCACATTCATGTGAGCTCCATAAATACTAGTATGTGTGGGTCTGACATGTATGTGAGAGGTTGTATAAGATGTTATGTTAGAATTGTTATGTGAGTAGATTGTTGAAGCCTTTATTACTCCTGCATGGTGGTTGAAACACAATTGCTTGTAGAAGAATATCCGCACAAGTAGGTGGGAGAGGAAACGCTGAAGTCGAGAGGAGTGGAGCCATATGATCTCCATCCATCTTTCTCGGCCCACGAAATTATGAACCAGTCTAAATCGGTCTAAATGAGTAATAGACTACTCTAGAGAATTGAATAGACATCGATATTGAGAAAAACTTATTCACGGAGCTCCGTGAAAAAGTTTTTACAGTGATAAATTGCGCGCATCAATTTCGGTTTTGAATAGTCCAGATTTAGATGAAATTTTTCCGAGGAAGAGTCTATTTCGGATTTGAACGGTCCGGATTTCAATAAGGTTTTCCAAGGAAGAGTTTCATTTAAATCCGGACCGTCCAAAACTGAAACGGACGGCCAAGATCGTGCGAT
Organism: Rhododendron simsii; assembly: GCA_014282245.1. NCBI lineage: Eukaryota > Viridiplantae > Streptophyta > Magnoliopsida > Ericales > Ericaceae > Rhododendron > Rhododendron simsii. The sequence goes on along the minus strand of CM024953.1, from coordinate 5,328,274 downwards.
TCTGTAGATAAGGGAATCATGGTCCCTTTGTGAATAAGTCAATCTTATAGATATTTTAGAGGAATTTGACTTCTATAACGTGAAGGCTTTTTTTTTTTTTGGGTGAAACGAAGTCGCATGTAAAAGAAAATATCATTTAAGTCCTCTGGATGGCAGCTACATATAGTTCAAAGGTTCATGAACGGGAACTCCAGGCTCTAGCCATCTTAAAAAATGTTGTTTACCATCATTTCCTTCATCATCTTCCTTCCTTCATTAACAAGTTCTTCAGAGACCTGGATCAAAGTAGGTTCCTGGTTTTCCTTTGGCCAATTCCCAGTTGCCGATATAGACACAACTCTGTTCACTCACTTGACATTTGGTTTCGCATTGATCAACAGTTCAACTTATGAGCTCAGAATCGCATCCGATAATGAACCATCTATGTCCACTTTCACCCAAGTCGTTCAGCAGAAAAACCCATCAATTGTAACACTTCTGTCCATCTTGGTTCAGTCGGCCGTTGGAGATACAAACTTGTCAACCTTCTATTCAATGGCTACCCAACCCTCTCACCGAACTTCTTTCATTGAATCATCAATATACAGAGCCAGGCATTTTGGGTTTCACGGCCTGGATCTTTGTTGCGTCACACCGGACACAAGCACCACCAAGATGGAAGCTCTGGGAATTCTCTTTGACGAATGGAGAACTGCAATAAATAGGGAATCGAAGAATTCCACCCAACCACCGCTCATTTTGACAATGGCCGGTCATTATTTGCCTTCAAAAAACACCACAAGCTATCCGATGGAGTCGATTCGAAGGAACATCGATTGGGTACACATCGTATCGTACTTCTATCACTTACCCACCATGGAAAACTTCACAGGCGCTCATTCTGCTTTGTATGACCCCTCAAGCAATGTATGTACGGATTATGGAATTAAGGAATGGATTAGCAGAGGATTACCGGCTAAAAAGATGGTTTTGGGGTTACTATACCAGGGGTACGCGTGGACACTTTTGGACCCCTCGGCCAATGAGATTGGATCGCCTGCAACAGGTCCCGCCATTACGTCAGATGGGTTGATTTTCTACAAGTCCATCAAGTCGTCTATGGGATGTGATGGAGAAAAAGTAAGGTATAACTCCACTTATGTCACAAATTACTGCATTAATGGTTCGGTTTGGATCAGTTATGATGATGCGGAGGCGATCAGAACTAAGGTTTCGTATGCGAGGGAGAAAGGGCTTTTGGGTTACAAAGCATGGCATGTCGGCAATGATGACAATTGGGTGCTTTCTAAGGCAGCAGGTAAAACTTTAAAAAATCATCATGTAACCGATCCTAAGAGCATCCACAATACTATAATCAAAAATTAATAATCAAAAGTTGTCACATCAGCTTTTGATTATTCATTTAAGAGATTGCTAACGTTAACAATGTAAAGGTTCACAATGACATAATCAAAATTAAATAACCAAAAGTTGCCACATCACTTTTTAAATTACGGAAAAACTAAAAACTGTGAACATAGGAAATAGGTTTTCCTAAAACAATTTTGAGACTAATAAAAACTATTTAAAATAGAAAATAATTTTAGAACTTTTTTCAAAACTTCAAAAAAAAAAAGTTTTAAGAAAAACAGCTTTTGCGTAACTACGGTTTTTGAAAAAATAGTTTTTATATAAGAAAAGATTTTGAGAAAAAACATTTTCTTATACAAAATAATTTTTCAAAAAAAGAACAATTTTTTTTGTATAAAATGGATTTTTTAAAAAACAGTTAAAAAATAAATTTTGGGGGAAAACAGTTTTTTAAAAAAGTAGTAAAATATTTTTTTTTTGAAAACATTGTTGAAAAAGAAAAAGAGGGGGGAAAATGGAAGATAGAGAACATTTATTTTTTAATGATGTGTGTATTTGATTTAGAATATGAGATTTATTAAATTTGATTATTGACAAAAGGTTGTTAGTTTTGGTTATCCAAAGTCCAAAATTTGATTATTTCTAAGGAGGTTGCTAAATTTGATTATAGCACTGTGAGCCATATTTTGCACAAACATTTCTAACTTTAAAAACCTATCACTTTTGGTTATGCCTTTGTGGATACTCTAATTGATTGGAGCTTAAGGCTCGGTTTTTGTTTTGTTTTATCATACTGCAATAAAGGAAGAATTTACTTCCAGAGATGGCATCAACCATCTCTGTGATTAACTTGCCATATGAATGTTTATTAGTGACGGTTGAATCCATAAATAAGCTTGGGAAGCACCCACGAGGAGCTAGCCAGTAGCCACCACCCTAGCCAACTAGAATTACGAGGCCAAACTCACACAGCACCTCCATCCCCCCTTGCTAGCAGCCGTTGGCAAGTGTGGAACCAGGAATTCAAAACGCCCTGGGCTAACAAAAAATTTAATAAACTAATATATAAATTGAAAAAAAGTTTAATAATTAATATCCAGCAAATTTGCACATAATATGTAAATGTTCAACAACAAACAAAAGAAAAGTACAAAAAACGTAAACTATTGAAGTTTTATCCTATTGAAATTATGTCTTGGCGTTGTTTTGGAGAATAAAAATCATTTATTATCTCATCTGCGTTGATATTTTTAACAAGTTTACCTATAAATGAGGTGGGCTAAAATTTATTGGGCTAAATTTTTACAAATAATTTTTTTTTTTTTTTTACTCCACTTGCCTTCACCTGGCTAATTAATGTATAGTTCCGCCCTTAGCTATTGGGATCACCTCACCTCATGGGAAGTCCTTTTCCTTTTTTATTGGCCAATAGGTAAAACAAAATAGTAGACGGGCAATTTTGTTTTCAAAAGAAAAAAGCAAAGATAGTAATAAATTTTAACATGCTTTTTTGACCTTATAGCTTTTGAACCGAGCTGGTCGACCTCATTATTATTATTATTATTTTTTGGGGGGTTAAACAGATTGAGAATGAACTAAAACCTAGATAGAGTGGGTGTTTTTTCTCCAAAAGAACACTACAAGAAATAATATTTTTTGCGACAGTATTTTAATGTTGCGAATACTGACTTACCATCACTAAAGCCCTTTCGCACTGAAATCATGACAAGAATGAGCAGTGGCAGATGGTAGGGTGGCAAATACTTTCCGCAACGGGTTTTTACAGCGGCAATACTATTTGCGACAGGTAAAATACCATTACAAAAATAACACAAAAAGTCAAAAAAAAATCCTATTACTGACGGCCTAGCCCCATCGCAAATGACATATAAAAATTTAAAAAAAATTATTTTTCTAAATCATGTGAACAGCTTATCCAATGAAATCAGAAGCCGACCCATAATACCTGTTTTCATACGGGTATGAATGATTAACCTTTTTACTTTTGCTTTCAGTGTCCAGACCAGCTTACCCCTTTAGTTGCTTTCTCGATGATTTCGGCATTCATATCTCTCGAAAATTTATAATATTTACTAATTTACGGTATTTTAAATTGTTAGAATCAACTTTGGGCGTTTATCAAAAATTCTAGATAAAAGATTTTTAGATTTTACAAATTCTGAAAAGCTAAAAAAAATGAAATTCTGAAAATCTCAAATTGAATTTGGATAGCTTTTAGAGGACTTTGACTTCAAATGAAAGCAAATGGAAGTTTTGAAGGAGTCGTTATTGACTACGAAGACCAGAAGTCTAAATCTGTTTAAATGAGTGATAGACTACTCTAGAGAATTGAATAGACTGTTAGGGGTGTAGACAACCTTCAGTTAGGATCCAACCTTCACTAGAACTTGTGGTGTAATTTCCACATAGAATCCAACCTATTTTACACTGCAGTTTGTATGTAATTAGGTTAACGTGTTTTTAGAGAAAAACATAGAGATGCGAGAGAAAACGCAGGTTTCAGAGAGATAGCGAGAAGACTTGTACTCTTAATTCAATTTCATAGTGGACTGGTATGGCTCCCATGGTTTTTCCTCACGTTGAGGTTTTCCACGTATATTTTGTATTCTTTCTTTTCTTGTTCGTTACGCACTATTTTTGTTTGTATGCAATTTATGTGATTCTAGTTTCTCAGATCCGTAGGACATTGTGAGTTCAACAAGAAGTTCAATTCCTAACATAGACATCAATATTGAGAAAAACTTATTCACGGAGCTCCGTGAATAAGTTTTAACAAAGGTGAATTGCGTGCATCCGTTTCAGCTTTGAATGGTCTAGGGAAAATGTACGGGATCCGAATCCGTTAATTGGGAGGCTCGATTTTTGTTTTGTTTGGTTTATCATACTGCACTGAAGGAAGAATTTACGAACAGATATGGCATCAACCGTCTCTGTGACTAACTTGCCATATGAATGTTTATGAGTGACGGTTGAATCCGTAAATAAGCCTAGGAAGCACCTACGAGGAGCTAGCCACCACTCCTAGCCAACAAGAATTACAATGCCAAACTCACACAGCATCTCTATTCCCCCTTGCTAGCAGCTGTTGGGATCACCTTATTTTATGCAATATGGTGTGAAACGACTGTGGAAGGAGTTTTATGTAGGAATTAGTCAGAGTTTTGCGTAAGCTGGCTCAGGACACCCTGCATTTTAATAAAGAAATGGCAGAAAGAAAACAAAACAAAACAGTAGAAACAAGTCACTGCTAACAAATTAAACACTTAAAGTCTAACGTGACATAGAGCTGAATTTTGTTCGCAATTTGACGCTGAATTTACGAAGTACTATTATTCTACTTCTTATTCATAACTACACCCTAGAGATAGGTGTTCATCTCTGAGTGTGCATCTGTCACTACCAGACGCCCTGAGTTATCAAAACACAAAACGAAACAAAAAAGAAAAAAAAGGGGGGGGGGGGGGGGGGGGGGGGGGTCAATGACGTGTTTTGATAATTGATACCCGCCAAGGACATTTTATTCATTAATAAATGTTCTTAACATGTCCTTAAAAGGTATTAATTATCAAAACACGTCCTGGGCCGTCATTTTTCCAAAAAAACTAGAACTATTCCCTAACGGCCTATTAAGTACTGTTGAAACTAATTTGGGCAATATATGATTTTTTTATTTTTTATTTTAACATTGGAAGGGATAGGAGTGTTCCCCTTGCTTCAATTGCCTGTTTGAATGCTTTACAATCGTTTATGCATGAGACAAGCTCTTTTTACATATCTTAGACAATTTCATCACTCCACTAACTTGGCTGACGTGGAGGAGTTTGGACTGGCCAAATTCATTCAAACGATTTACTATTAACGGGGAAAGAGAAAATATTAGCCACAGAGAAAGAGGAAAAGTATGAGGCCAAACTAGAAACAAAAGAAAAAAAGTGATACATCCATTGAGATATTGAATTGGTTCAGAATTGGAAAGTAAGCCCCAAACAGGTCCAATTAGTAACAGAAATTCAGCAGCATCAAGTAACCAGAAACATTAAGGCCCAGAAGGTTGAAAGGCTTCCCAATTCAACTCCTCACCCAGCAGCAAACTAACAGCCATTTGGATCGAGCTGGTCGAACTTCTTTTTTTGTAAATGGATTGAATAAATTAAAACATAGATAGTGGAGTTTGGTTAGGGATCGAAAACTATAAAGAGAAAAAAAAAATGGTGATCTTCTCCTAAAAACATTATTGTGGTTGTAAAGTGGTCCGCAACATCACGTGACAGTACTTCAGGACTATTATATTTTCATAGTTACAGTAAACATGTTCATCTGATTCTACCAAGATCTAAAATTTGGCTCCTATAGCAGAATCTAAAGCTAGAATGCAAAATCTGTATCCACAGCTATAGTAAACATGCCCTAATGCAATGCATGAAATCCCCCAAATGCTTGACTGCGAGAAGCTATTGGGACATTGAAAGCTCTCGTTTTTGTCACGCGTACACCAAGCAAGGCGCGGATGCGATTGCGGGCTTTCGTTGGTTGAGTGCGGACGTGCCTAGATTTGTAGCGCCTAACTTTAGATGAAGATTGCCGTGAATCTTGACTTCTAACTTGTAAGCGATTGTGTATAACCAAAGGTTAATGATCACAAGAAAATTCGTGCTTTGCCACACGATTGTGGACTTAGAATAGGAAATGCTAAAATTTAGATTCTAAAGTAGAATCTAAAGCTAGAATGCAAAATCTGTATCTATAGCTACAGTAAACATGCTTGCAATGCATGAAATCCCTCAAATGCTTGACTGCGAGAAGCTATTGGGACATTGAAAACTCTCGTTTTTGTCACACGTATGCCGAGCAAGGTGCGGATGCGATTGCGGGCGTTGGTTGGTGATAAGCACTCAATATTGTATATGTTGGAATATTTTTAATAAAAATAAATATTGGTATTAACTCCTCACCTTTATTGTTTTACCGTTACATCATTAATGTAGTATTGAAATATCGGTTTACAAAATTAAGAGTATTTATGCTCTATCATTATTATCCCTATATTAATGGCTATTACTCCTATATATATATATATATATATATATATATATGTGTGTGTATCCAATATACAAGGGCATAGAGAGAAAAATAGAAAAGATATATACACATATTCATAGAGATGTACACAAAGAGAGATACACACGCGCTTGTGTGAGAAATCACATTCTATTTTCTATATTTTTTTTTATGTTGATTGGGCAACTTGGTTCGTGACTCGTTCAAACCTACCGGTGGTCGTGAACATCGGATGAGGAATGCTTCTGAGCGCTTGGGTTTAATCTTGGGGCTAGTACACTCCAGTAGAACCTTCACGATGGGAGGAATATTAGCCTTAAGACAGTGACTACACAACTCTCAATCTCACAGGCAATATCGTTCTTACTCTTAATATTTTCATATTGTTTTATTTCTAACTTGTTGTATTTCCATATATTATGTGCTCTAATTCTTCTTGTGATAAATAATATTTGTGAATAAAAATCCTAACAGTATTTATTTGGTGCGCTAAGATCCGACTTTGTGGGTTATTTCGTGTTTTTAGTAGTTTGTATTTAAGTTTGAACGTAAGGTGTTTTCTCAAGCTAGCGTTTCAGGTAAACCGGCATGTTTTGCCGCCTTTTGATGCCAACTTGTGCCCATGAATTTTCCCAAGTGCTGGAGGCAGCGCGGGACAAGGTTGGCGATGTTTTGAAGGCATTTGGAGAGTCCTCGAGTCATCGGGAGACAAGCCAAGGCCATAGCATGGGAAGCTGGTGAAAAGCAGGCGGTATCGATACCATCATAATGGCTGTATCGATACTATATGGAAACGGAACAAATGGAATTTGTCCATACAGATGTTGTATCGATACGGTAAAATTGCCGTATCGATATGGGTGCTTTTCTGCAGATATTTTCTACTTTTTAGACTTTCTACTTATGGGATATTTCCTACTTTTAGGATATTTTCGGATATTTTGCTAAGAAGGAGGGGTTACCTTGTATAAATAGCCACTCTCTCTCTCCATAACTCTATTCTATTACACCTTTAAGTCTTTTACATTTTTGGCTTTCCTCCATTAAAGCTCTCAAGCTTTTTGAGCTATTTCCTTCAAGAAATCTTAAGGTATTTGGTTTGTTAATTTCTCGTTTATTAAAGTTGGTCGTACGGTTTGGATCTTTACTACTATCAAGTTTGTTTTCAATTCTATTGGTTAAAAAAGCATGCCTTGTTTTTATGTTTTCTTTTGTGCTTTAGATATGAGTGAGTTGTTGTTTGGCTAAGTCTCGGGATAATCATTCCCAAGGACTTGGGTGGTTAGTTGGTTCTCAAACCCTCGGGCTTAAAAACATGATTTTCGGAATTATGGTAACTTAATCATTTTGGTCTAAGCGAGAGGTGTTAACTCCTTAGTAGGTCATTTTGTCAACCGGTCTTGGCAAGCGACGTATAGCATAGGAACTTCAAGGTTTATAAGAAAAGATATCTCCTACTTGTACAAGGTCTTTTAAAGCCGTGAGGGCGGGCCATAGAGCATAGGAACTTCACAATTAAGCGTGCTCATCCTCGAGTAATCTAGGGATGGGTGACTTACTGGGAAGTCTATGGGCTTTAGGCGTCAAAAACGGACAATATTGTACAAAGATGGAGGGGGTCGTTACAAATGGTATCAAAGTACAACCCTGGTCTACATGTTGGGGACCACCTCTAGAATCTAATACGAGCACACTGATTATGCTGTACAGAACTAAGTGCCACACCATGGCCACCAGGAGAAGGTTGCTGGGCTTGTGCAACGAGGACGTTGCATTCCTAAGGGGGGGTAGATTGTGACACCCTGCTTCTCGGTGGCCAACGATACTGCAGGATGGCAGACTCCGTTCGAATGGGAGGGGGCAAGTCAAGGTTTATAAGAAAAAATCACTCATATTTATACAAGGCCTTTTAAAGCCGTGAGGGCGGGTCGAAACGCATAGAAATTTCATTGTTAATCGTGCTCATCCTGAAGTAATATAGGGATGGGTGACTTACTGGGAAGTCTATAGGCTTTGGACGTCCAAAGTCGACAATATTGTACAAAATAAAGTGGGTCGTTACAGATAACCCTTCAAGGAGTTGGGATTAGATTGGCAGAGTGGGGGTATTATTATTAAAACCTTATTTGTTTTCCCAAAAATGGTCCAGAATATCAATTCGTTAGGATTGCTAAGACTCCTACTTGGGGGTGTTGCTAATGCTAATACCATCTAGGAGATGGTATTGGTAATCCCATCCCAACCTCCCTTCATTATCAATCTCTTCTCATTTCTAATCTCTTCTTTCAATCCAATCTCATCATCTAATCTCATCTCAAACAAACGTAATATTAATAATTCCATCACTGAATCGCATCCCAAACAAACGTACTCATTATTAATTCCTTCTCATTACTAATTCCAATCTTAATCTCATCTCCTTATGAATCTCATCCATTTATAACTGTTGTCAAATAGGGCCTTATAACTTTTTTAGGAGACAAGAGGTTCTTTCCCGCGCTCTTTCTTTTGACAGTGCGTCCCACGCCCCTCTCGCCATACTCGGCCTCTCCTTCAATGTCTCCCCCTTCTTCGGCCGAATAATGATCTCTTGTTTGAGGTCATCTCATCTCGGCCGACTTTATGTGGTTACGGACCTCGGGCGCTGCTCCCACCCCTTCAGATCGTTTGACTGCTTGCAACGTTATTGGGCCCCAACTTGATGTCCTGTCACTCATCACATCGGTTTCTTCCGCTCTGACTATCCTTCAAATCATGAGTTAAAGCTGCCACTTGGTTTCCGCATTTTGTCGTGCTGGGGATTCTTCGGGATGATATGGGAGCCGATTTGCTCCTTAGCAATTCGTCATGTTGTCGCGCCTATAAACAGAATGGACTTAACACCAATTCGCTCAACGTTAGATTCACCTTCACTCTATCTTCATTCCACCTTCCCTTGCCACATTTTCGTACTTTTGTCTTCTCCTCTTGGGATCCCGCTTTGATTCTCGGAGGGAGGAGGCCCCCCTCCTATCATGAAGTTTCCTTGGATGAAAGAAAGCTGGGTCTATCAAACGAGGTCATAGCGAGAACAGGGCCTTTCAAACGAGGTCACGAGATGGAGGTGCAAGTACATCTTCCTTCCATTCCTTGAAAGGCTCAGCTATCTCTTTTCTGGTTGGTTTGGGTGAAGATCGAGTGGTGATGCTGTTCCCAGCCAGGCAGCCAGCCTTCAAACTGGGACAGGAGAGACTCTGGCCAGTTTGCATTATAGACTAGTTGTCTTTTTCCCCCTCTCAGCTTGATCCTTCCGATGTATCTGCCGGCGTTCCCCATGGTGTAGCATGTCCTTAAGACGGGGCTTAGTCGCGTGGCGGTGGCTTCATCGGCTCGGGACCGAGGAATTTAAGCAGCTGACTCGGGCTTCAGTTTCTTCGACCGGTGCGCTTCCAAGATTATTCTGAACCGGATTAATTTTTGTATCATTTTTATTCTGAGCTATTTTAATAAGGCAATAATGTAACAATGAGATCTATTCATTAAAGACATAGCAACTCATTTTTTTCAATGACATGTCTTCTATTAACTTATCTTGTGCATGTATTTTTTACTTCGTATCCTGTTACTTATTGACTTTTCAACGCTTTAAAGGTTCGCGCCCAATCAACAGTTCCGTTTCTCCACAAAAAGTTTCAAAACCAAGTTGGCTTGGAATGCGGGCATTCCAAGACACGATTGCTGTCCTAGTTGTCTTAAGGCCTTCGTGCCTCAAAATCTGACTTCTTTCGAGTGATTGTGCTTGGCACAAAGGGTAAGACCTCGTGATGGTTCGTTGGCTGCCTTGTCGGGCTAAGGACTTAAAAATTTTCTAATTGTTGCTAGAACAATGGAAAGAAAGATAACGAAGCTAAACTTGGATCAAAGGAACTCCATTAATGGTTTAATGAAGCTTGGGTACAAGAAATGTGATAAAAACTTAAACTACTTTGAAGTGAGTACAAGTAATGCTTGAAATGAATGAAAATGTAAGTGCATAAGCTATGAGCTTTTGAGGTTGTGGACCTTGGCCAAGGCCTTCAAAATTGTTATTTATAGGCAGGAGCTTCAAGCCTTCAGCTGCTTCAAATGCTTTAATGCATGGCTGCCAAGTGGCCCTCTTGAGCTGCTTCAAAATCCTCCAATGAGAGACCTTTCTTTCGGCCAAAACGTGCCTTTTACTCCAAGGAAATGGTGAAGCCTTAAAAAATCCTTGTTTGCACAAAACTTTTGCAAAAGGGCAAAAGAAATTTCGGCTCTTCCAGAATCCAGGCCTTTGAGCTGCTTCAACACTCAAGCTAGTGTTTGAGTACTGGACGTCTTTTGGGCCCACCAATGCTGAAGATCGAGACTCCATCAAGCCTTCCAACAATCATATTGGACCTTGCATCCCTTGTGAGCCCTCTAAATCCTCTGGGTCTGATTCCTTTTGGAAGAAGGATCAAGAAACAAAAGATTAACCAGACCTGGATGAGCTGCTTATAAGCAGCTTGCTTAGGTCTGCATGAGTCATTGACCAGCATCTCCAAGGGCTGCATGTTCGCCACCTGTCCCTGGCCTTGCTTTATGCTAAAGGGTGGTGGCCACTCAGGCCTTGAGCAGCTTGTAAGCAGCTTGTCTAGGTCTGACATGTAAGAATATTCTAGGTTCTTGAGCTGCTTGTAAGCAGCTTGAGGCCTTTTCTGGCCTTTTTAACAGGCCATTAGCAACCTTTTAAGGAAATAGGCCCATCTATCAATTTGGCTCAAACTTAAGGTGAATCATGGGCCTTTAATTTCGCCCAATTTTGAAAGAAAACTTGGGCTTTAACTCATTTGGACCTTTTAAGAGCTCGCCTAGGTCTGGATAAAAACACCTTGACCAACGTTTTTGGCCTGGCTCGGGCTTGGGCTTGTGATGATTAATTTTGACCCAAGCCTTAATGCAAAACCTAATTCCGTTAATGGCCTCCAAGCCGGCCCTATTTTGTGGGCAGCCGGTCATAAGGCCTTTTAAGGCCAGAAACTTATTTTCAAGGCCACCGTTTAATCCAAGAATTCGTTCTATGATTTTTTGGCCAAAAATGGGTGTAAACAATTCCAAAATCAAAGAGTCAATGGATTCAAATTTTGGGCCCCCACAATGAATGTCTACACAAGTTGGTGGGAGAGGAAATATTGCTGAAGTAAAGAGGAGAGCTAGAGCCATGCATATCTCCATCCATCAGCCAACAGTCTCGCTCCATCGCCATCCTAAGGTTTATGACCGGTCATAAATGGTTTAAACCTTCCGCAGATCTAGACTATTGAAAACACGATCCAATAGGTGAGTTGTGGTCTGAATTTTAGCAAAATTCTGGACGCCCTAACCTGATCTGGACCCTAGATATAGATATATATTTTATAGGACTTTGACTTCTAAAGCATGAAAGTTGGATGTAAAAGAAAATCACCTTATTTGGTTCAACTTTTTGAAATTTATTTTTGATGTAATGAGTTGAGAGAGATATAAAGAAAAGTATTAAAAAACGTGTAGGGAGAAAAATAATATGAGATGAAAGTTGAAACAAACAAAGTGAATGTCCTTTAAGTCCCCAGGATGGCAGCTACATAAAGTTCCAAAGTTAATGAACGGGAGCTCCTGGCTCTAGCCATCTTAAAAAATGTTGTTAACCATCATTTCTTTCCTCCTCTTTCTTCATTCATTAACAAGTTCTTCAGAGGCCCAGACCTGGATCAAAGCAGGTTACTGGTATTCCGTTAGCCAATTCCCGGTTCCCGATATAGACTCGACTCTGTTCACTCACTTGACATTTGCTTTTGCTTATATCAACACTTCAACTTATGAGCTCTTGATCACACCCTCGGATGGACCATATATGCTCACCTTCACAGACATCGTGCGGCAGAAAAACCCATCAATTGTAACACTTCTGTCCATCTGGACAGGAGATTCAAACTTCTCAACCTTCTATTCAATGGCAACCCAACCCTCTCACAGAACTTCTTTCATTGAATCATCAATACAGAGAGCCAGGCTTTATGGGTTTCGCGGCCTGGATCTTTGTTGCGTCAAACCAGACACAAGCACCACCAAGATGGAAGCTATGGGAATTCTCTTTGACGAATGGAGAACTGCGATAAATAGGGAATCGAAGAATTCCACTCGATCACCACTCGTTTTGACACTGGCCGGTTATTATTTGCCTTCAAAAGACAGCACAAGCTATCCGATGGAGTCAATTCGAAGGAACTTCGATTGGGTACTCATCATATCATTCTTCTATCACTTACTTACCATGGAAAACTTCACAGGCGCTCATTCTGCTTTGTATGACCCATCAAGCAATGTAAGTACGGATTATAGAATTAACGAATGGATAAGCAGAGGATTACCTGCTAAAAAGATGGTTTTGGGTTTAGCATACCAAGGGTACGCGTGGACACTTCTGGACCCCTCGGCCAATGAGATAGGATCGCTTGCAACAGGTACTGCCGTTACGCTTGATGGTTCGATGTCGTACAAGTTCATCAAGTCAACTATGCGATGTGAAGGAGAAAAAGTAGTGTATAACTCCACTTATGTCACAAATTACTGCATTAATGGTTCAGTTTGGATCGGTTATGATGATGTGGAGGCTATCAGAACTAAGGTTTCGTACGCAAGGGAGAAAAGCCTTTTGGGTTACAAAGTGTGGCATGTCGCCAATGATGACAATTGGGTGCTTTCTAAGGCGGCAGGTAAAACTTTAAAGCAATATCATGTAGCCGAACCCAATTGATTGGGGCTTAAAGCTAGCTTATTGTTTTGTTTGGTTTATTGTGCTGCACTAATGGAAGAATTTACTTACAGATATTGCATCAACCATCTCTGTGATTAAATTGCCATATGAATGTTTATTAGTGACGGTTGATTCGGTAAATAAGCCTACGAAGCACCCACGAGGAGCTAGCCACCATCCCTAGCCAACAAGAATTACAATGCCAAACTCACACAGCATCTCCATTCCTCCTTGCTAGCAGCTGTTAGGATCACCTCACCTCATGCATAAGTGTGTGCAACGACTGTGGGAGAGGTTGTACGTAGGAATTAGTTCAAGTTGTGCACAAGTTGGTTTGGAACAACCTGCATTACAATAAAAAAATGGTAGAAAGCAAAGCAAAACAAAGCAGTAGAAGCAAGTCACTGCTAACAAATTAAACACTTAAAGTCTAACGTGACGCAGAGCTAAATTTTGTTCGCAATTTGACGCTGAATTGACGAAGTACTATTATTCTACTTCTTATTCATAACTACACCCTAGAGATAGGTGCTCATCTCCGGGTGTGCATCTACCACTGTCGGACACCCTGAGTTATCAAAACACAGAACGAAAAAAAAAAAAAAAACTATAAGTATTCCCTAACGCCTTTCAAGTATTGTTGAAACTAATTTGGGCAATATATAATTTTTTTTTTTTCACATTGGAAGGGATAGGAGTGTTCTGTTTCTCTTGTCTACTGCTATATTGTCTCCTCACATTTCTCTCTAATGTACAATTTCATAGCACAAGAACGTGAAAATGATCCTAGAAACAAGAGACACCTGTTGCTAGTAATCTTGCTTCCAACCGCAGCCGCATTTACCCTTCTACTAGTTTCTGCAACGTGGTATCTGCGGAAGAGAGAATGCAAAAACAAAGGTAAGTTCCTTCCAGTTGTGAAAATTTTGTTTCTAAATCATTTCCCTTAACCCTTTTAACGTCTTTCTTCGAATTTTCACATGTTCGTTGTATTGGTTACAGGATGGACGGACGACAAAAAAGAATCGCAATTTTTATTCAGAACTACTATGGCATCTTCTGGAAATGCAAAAGATCCTAATTTGCTACTATTTAGTCTCACTCACCTTGTAGTAGCTACCAATAATTTTTCATTTGAAAACAAGCTCGGAGATGGTGGATACGGACCTGTTTACAAGGTAAAATTATTCTTCTTCGAATAAGTCGTGAAAACAAAACTAAATAAGCGGTGTTTGTTTTACCTGCAGGGTATATTGCGTAATGGACAAGAAATAGCAATAAAGAGACTCTCAAGGACTTCTACACAAGGATTTGAAGAGTTCAAGAATGAGGTCATGCTTACTGCTAAAGTATAGCATGTAAATCTTGTAAGAGTTCTAGGATTTTGCACTGAAAAAGAAGAACAAATGTTGATCTACGAATACATGCAAAACAAAAGCTTGGATCATTATGTCTATGGTTAGCAATCCTTAATGCCTCTAACATAATTGTGAACCATAATTGAGTGTTGTTTTAACATGAGGTGTCACCTAAGTTTTAACTATCCAAATCTCTTTCACGTAGATCCAATGAGGGGATCACTTTTAGATTGGGGAAAACGAGTTCAAATCATTGAAGGGATTACTCAGGGGCTCTTGTACCTCCAAGAGTACTCAAGATTGACAATAATTCATAGGGATTTGAAAGCGAGCAACATTTTGTTAGACAACGAGATGAAGCCCAAGATCTCAGACTTTGGCATGGCTAGAATTTTTCAGAAAGATGAATTCGAAGGTAACACTGACCGGATTGTTGGAACATAGTAAGTGGCATATTTGTTACAGCACACACTACCTAATGTATTCTAGTCTCAAATGTGTTACTCATCTAATTATCTTTTTTTGTTCACTTATGCAATATTGCAGTGGTTATGTACGTCCTGAATATGTAAAACGTGGCATATACTCCACTAAATCGATCAGATGTTTATAGCTTCGGAGTTCTTCTTTTGCAAATCATTAGTGGAAAGCGGAACAATTGTTCACATGGCCTTCATGAAGACTTAAACCTCCTAGACTATGTAAGTAATTTTGAAAATTGTGAAATGAATATTGCGAATTGATTTCCTTCCGGTGAACATTAAAGATGCATTGCATCGAAATACTTCAGGCATATGATTTGTGGAAGGTTGGAAAAGGCATGGAGTTCATGGATCCATTGCTTGACGATACAAATTCATCCTGTAAATTAGTGAGATGCTTGCAAATAGCTTTGTTATGTGTCCAAGAAAATCCAACCGATAGACCCTCCATGTTGGAACTCTCGTCGATGCTAAAAAATGAAACTGCCACCATGAACATCCCCAAACGACCTGCTTTTTCTACGAGAAGAGATGAAGATGAAGTTCAAGTTCAAGAGTCTACATCTCAACAAGAAATTTGGTCAGTTGGTGATGTATCCTTTACCCAAACAGTACCACGATGAATGTTTATTCTCCTCCTTTTTCTCATGACTAGAATAGCCCCAGTAACAGTTCATTTTTTCCGTTAAGATTTGACTTTTCCTGGGACATATTTGTGAAATTTGAATAAATATGGTCACTCCTATTCCCCCGTGTATTTTGTCTGAAATAGAACTCGCGTTGCTTCAATTTCCCAGTGGGTGAATAAGATTTTGCTCTGGCATAAGCATTGCTCCTTTTAATAAACACCGGCCATGCCTAAAGAAAATAAGAGAAAAATTCAGTGCTCGAGCTGCTACATATAGTTCATCAAAATTTCAAGAACACATGAGCTAGCTATCTGCAATGTTGTTACTCTGGAAATTTTTGTGATTATTCTTTGACCAGGTATAGTAATCACAACGGTTTTATTCATTCAAAACAGGGCAAGCAATTAGGAATTTGAACCAAACTCATCATAATTGGGGTTCATGACAAGTATGGCATTCCATCAGCATTTAAGAGTCAAGTCGTCCTTTTTCTTTTTTATTGGCCAATTGGTTAAACAAAATAGTACACGGGCAATTTAGTTTTCAAAAGAAAAGGCAAAGATAATAAATTTTAACATGCTTTTTTGACCTTATAGCTTTTGGACCGAGCTGGTTGACCATTTTTTTTTTTGGTAAACAGCTAGATTGAGAATAAACTAAAACCTAGATAGTAGAGTCGGTGTTTTTTCTCCGAAAGAAGTTTATTTTAATTTCGTAATCTCTAGAAGCCGACCCATAATACATGTGTTCGTATGGGTATGAATGATTAACTTCTTTACTGTGTTTTTAGTGTCCGGACCAGCTTACCCCTTTAGTTGCTTTCTCGATGATTTTGGCATTAATATCTCGATCTCATAATATTTACTAATTTACAGTATTTTATAATTTTGAAAAGTTCGTTTGAGAGAAGTAATTGTGTTCTATCAAATTAAGATCAATATCATATGTAAAAGGTTTCCATGTAAGTTAACAAAATCGTAGTTAACTTTTTGAGAGTTCTTAAATGATGAAACTGTCATTCGGCGTGGGACGGGGAGTTAACATTTAATTAGGTTCATGGGGGCAATTTATGAAATATTAATGGGTCAAATGAGTAAAAGAGTAACAAAAATTTTGGTATTCTACCTAAATTTTCCAAACCACCTGCACCTACCACGACTAGTGCATGTATGCGAGAAATTATTTTTGCAGATGTTGAGATTTTAAATTGTTAGAATCAACTTTGAGCGTTTATCAAAAATTTTAGATAACAGATTTTTAGATTTTACGAATTCTGAAAGGCTAAAAAAAATGAAATTCTGAAAATCTCAAATCTAAATTTGTGTAGGTTTTAGAGGACTTTGATTTCAAATAAAAGCAATGGAAGTTTTGAAGGAGTCGTTATTGACTACAAAGACTGGAAGTTAACACGGGCACGTATAGGGGGTGTGCCCCAAGGATCAAAATCAAACACACAAAAACACACGTAGTGTTCATTTATCATTTTAGTTTTGTTTTTTAATCATTACTCTGCTTCTTTTTCTAATCATTACCTTATTTTTTCAATTATTTCTTTCTCATCTCTCTCTATATCTTTCTAATCATTACCTTATTTTTTCAATTATTATTTTCTCATCTCTCTCTATATTTTTCTAATCATTACCTACTCTCCAATCATTACCTTCTCCAAATTCGGATACATCTGATAGACGCGTAAATGTTCACATACGCGTTCCCTAATTTATCATTGTTAAGTCTATTTATTTTATTACTTGGTGTTTTAATACTTAATTTTTGTATTGTACATATTTGAAGGATTTAATAAAAGAATATGCAGAATTAAAATATTATACGGTGTTGGAAGCAAGTCCGTTTGAAGGACATATGTTTAGCCGGAACTAATTAGTCCACGGGCTGATAGGTGGCAAAACAATTTGGGAAAATGACGGCCCAGGATGTGTTTTGATAATTAATACCCGCCAAGGACAAGCTAAGAACATTTGTTAATGCTAAAAATGTCCTTGACGGATATTAATTATCAAAACACGTCCTTGGCCGTCATTTTCCCAAACAATTCTATTTACTTTGCACATGTCTTGGTGGGCCCAGAACCAATGGATTTATTAGTTAGATCAAAGAAAAGAAAGGCCTGGAGATCACGATGCTAAGAGAGGAGATGTATGTCCATCAGAGGTCTCGAGTCAATTGGTTAAGATTTGGGGATAAGAACACGGCTTTCTTTCATGCCACCCTAATGCAAAGAAGACAAAGAAATCAGTTGTGCACTATTAAAGATGGAAGAGGAATTTGGCTGAACGAGGAGACTGAGATCAGAAGACATTTGGGCGAGTTCTTCTCGAACCTTTTTGAAGCCTCTGGAGAAAGAGATTTTACTGCAGCACTGGTAGGAGTCCATAGGAAAATCACAAATTCAATGAATCATAAACTCACCAAGGCGATCTCTAAAGGGGAAATCTTGCTGGCTAGGGACCAACTAGGGGCTTTGAAATCACCTGGGCCTGATGGCTTCCCAGGCTTCTTTTACAAAAAGTATTGGGGGATTATTGAGAAGGATGTTTGCGAAGCGATTGAAAGTTTTTTCGCCAATGGGTACCTCCTAAAGGAATTTAACTATACCCATCTTGTTCTAATTCCAAAACTTCATTCTCCTGAAACTCTAGCCCATTTCAGACCTATTGCCCTTTGTAACTTCATATTGAAAATCATCACCAAAATTCTGGCCAATCGTCTCAAAGGTATCCTAAGGGGCATTATCACTCCAAACCAATCCGCTTTTGTCCCTGGCAGACTCATCCAGGACAATGTCATAGTAGCCCATGAAGCTTTCCACCACCTTAGGAGAAAGAAGAATGGTTATGGGGGATTCATGGCTGTCAAACTGGATTTCAACAAAGCCTATGATCGAGTTGAATGGGACTTTCTGCAAGCAATATTGGAAAAGATGGGCTTCAATCGGGTGTGGATTCAATGGGTTATGCAGTGTGTAACTACAGTGAGGTTCGGGGGTCAATGTGAATGGTGAAGTCAAGGCAAAAGTGTCTCCTAAAAGGGGACTCCGGCAAGGGGACACTCTATCTCCCTATCTCTTCTTACTAGTGAAGGATGTCCTCTCTAACCTCCTTTCTCAAGCAGTCCAGTCAAACAATCTCTTTGGAGTTCACTAGGGTCAACAATGCCCTTCTTTGTCGCATATCTTTTTTGCGGATGATGCCCTCTTATTTGCTAAAGCTGAATTGCCCGAATGCCAGTCCCTTATGAAGATTTTGGATACATATATATGGAACTGCATCAAGACAAACAATGAACCTAGATAAATCAGGGATATTCTTCTCCTCCAATCTAAACCCCATTGACAAACAACTTATTTGCTCCTTCCTGAATATTCCACCTCTCAAAGATGATGCGAAATATTTGGGGCTCCCCTCCTTATGGGGAAGGTCAAAACCTGAGGAATTATCCTTTTTGGTAGAGAAAACTCTGAAAAAGTTGCAAGGATGGAAGCAAAGAATCATCTCTCATTCGGGAAAGGAGGTTATGATCAAAGATGT
This sequence comes from Rhododendron simsii, assembly GCA_014282245.1. Classification (NCBI taxonomy): domain Eukaryota; kingdom Viridiplantae; phylum Streptophyta; class Magnoliopsida; order Ericales; family Ericaceae; genus Rhododendron; species Rhododendron simsii. Next base: position 5,309,053 of record CM024953.1, on the reverse strand, counting down.
GGCCCAAGCCATCCACACGTACGCTATGGCTTGCTTCTGGTTCCCACAGAAAACAGTGGATAAACTGAACTCGTTGATAAGAAACTACTGGTGGAAAGGTGATCCGAAGAATAAAGGGATTTTTTGGGCTAGTTGGGACAAGATGATTGCTCCAAAAGAGGAAGGAGGAATGGGCTTTCGTGATTTCAGGGCATTCAACGAGCCTCTCTTGGCAAAGCAGGCTTGGAGACTACTGATGAATCCAAATTCTTACTGGGCAAAGATGATGAAAGGTCTCTATTTCCCTAATTCAAATTTCTTGACAGCCACTAGGGGAAAAAAGGCCTCTTGGGCTTGGATCAGCATTCTAAAAGGAAGGGAGGTTCTTTGTAATGGGTTGAGGTGGCAGGTGAGTGGAGGCCATGAAATCAATTTTTGGGAAGACAAATGGGTTCCATCAATTCAGAACTTCAAAATAGCCACGCCAAAGCCTCACGGGTGTCAAATTCAGAAGGTCTCAAGAGTTATTAGGCAAGGAATGCAAGGTTGGGATGTGAACAAGCTTAAAGGGGTAATTTCAGAGGAAGAGGTGAGTGCAATAAGGAAGATTGCTTTGCCATCCAATCCTCGCCGGGATAGACTGATTTGGCACTACAATTCCCAAGGTTTCGTACACGGTGAAATCTGGATATAGAGTTGCTCTGAGAATCAATGCGGACAATAAAGACAAGCTAGAATCTTCCTTCAAACCCAATAAACATCTGTGGAAACTCATTTGGAAGCTGAACGTTCCCCCCAAAGTCAGAAACTTTTGGTGGAGAGTATGTAAAAATGGTGTGGCAACCAAGGAAAATCTTTTCAGAAGAAAGTGTGCTCAGTCCCCCATCTGCCCTATCTGTAATGATTGCGGGGAATCGGTGGAACATATGCTAACCGAGTGTGCTTGGACTAGACCAGTTTGGTTTGGCAGCAACTTGATCTCTAAGGTATCCCCTCAGAAATGCCCATCGATGTTGATTTGGTCTTCCGGTATTATTGACAAAAGCACCAGTCTCAAAGAAGCGTCGGAGGTGATTAGTAAAGTGGCGTTCCAAGCTTGGCACATTTGGAAGGAGAGAAATGATTTCATGTTCAATCACCAAGAGGTAAACCCTCTGTCTACTGTGGTTAGAGCTTCCAAGGCTCAAACTGAATTTGAATTAATCTCGACTATCCAGAGAGAGGTTTTGGAACACAGTGTTGCTCCCCCTTCTGCCAATCTGGCCTGGAGAAAACCAATCCCTGGTAGTCTAAAAATTAATTGTGATGTTGCTATTCCCCTGAGCAGTGAAAAAGCTACAGCAGCAATGGTGGTCCGTAACGAGGTGGGTGAGCTGGTTGATGGTTCGACCGCTACCTTCCCAGTCTCCTCGGTTTTACAGGGAGAGCTAGAAGCGATTAAGAGGGCTTGTTTCATGGTTGAAGGCCTAAAAGTTAGCCCAGTCGTGATTGAATTGGACAACAGAAGGGCCATTGAGCTCAGTGTTTCAGAACTTGTGCCCCCATGGGAAGTTTTTGAAGTAGTCATGGACATAAGAAGGCTGATAAAGCAGAAGAGCTTGAAGGTGGAATGGGTGAAGAGATCTGGCAACAAGATTGCTTACCAAGTGGCAGCTTGGGCATCAAAAGGACATCTCCAACCTGACTGGGTCTCTAACCCCCCGGTTGCTTTGCTTTCTTTGTTGTATTCAGATGTTATTAATTCTGAGGTGTAGCCCTGTTGGCCATTTTGTCTGTTCAAAATAAAGAAAAGAAAGGCCCTGGAAAGGCAATTGTGGCTGGGCCCAAGTGAGAGCCCTAGGTTTTTTACAAGTGAAGTCGGCAGCAGCTGCTTTAAGAGGGGTTGCCGAGTAACGGACATAGGGGGCGGAACACCGCGGAAGAGAACGGAGGCGACAGAAGTTCCGAGTATTGTTTATTTTTCTTTTAAGTTTTTCTTTCAAGTTTTAAAGCTTTATTTAATTACTCGCACTTCGATAACTCATTTTAATTTTTTTCCTTCATTAAAGTTGTTCGTTGATACTTGTTTATTAATTTATTTCTTTTGCTTATTTCGTATTCGGAAGCATGTTTCAAATTAGGGTTTCTTCTGTTTCTTGTGCAATGATTAGTGAGTAGTCGTTAGGTAGGATCGCGGGGTGATTAGCACGTTGTGACCAGTTCGGGCACTGCTCCTGTTTTCAAACAATGAAAAAGATGATTATAGATTGGAAAAAAATACTTTCCGCAGACGAACCCGGGCATTGTCAGAGCCCATGTGAACGGGGGAACAGGGGTTCAAAACCCGTTCTTCGCTGCGCATGGGTGAACGGCGACCATAAGGATTCACATCTTTTAGGGTATCTTTTTCTCACTAAAATTGAATGTTTTAAGAACACTGAATGAAACAGGTTAATCCAGACTGGTTGCGAATGCTATGAACCCCACGACCGTACCTTTCGTTTAATTATTTGAAAAGAACAATTAATTTATAGGTTTTAGTTAAATCTCAATCAATTGTGTGTGGCTACCTAAGAGCTATTTTTAATTATAATAACTCGAGTTTTTAGTCAGCACACACTACCGTCTCTGTGGATTCGACTCCGAACTTATCGGATATTATGCTACGTCGGTCTCCACCCAACGCTTGGGACAACCCATTATTTTAGGATTAGAAAATCGTCAAGCAACATCCACGGAGAAATCGGAGCTGTCTCACTAGAGACAGACCAAAAATTAACAAGTGGGGTTCTCTCCTAACTCGCTACCCTCTGCAGGCCGATATTTTAGTTATTCTACAAATATATGAATTTCTTATTTTGTATTTTCGTAATTTTCGCAGATTCATTCCGTTTAGTGTAAATTGCCTAGAATATTAGGTTTTCTCATCTCGGTTGATTCTATATTCTTTTTTATTCTTTTTTTATTCTCCAAGACTTAGATTTTTAGCTTTCTTTCATTTTATTTCTTTTTTAGTATGTTTAGATTATCATTACAAATAAGGATGTAAGCCTTAGGGCTAAGAGGTTGTTTATTATTTAATTAATGAAAATTTGAGAAGTTATCGTTTGTCCGTAGAGAAAGTATCTCTTTTTCAAACTTATTTTAGGATTGTCCTTGTTGCGCCACATTCTTTTTTAACATGCATCACTCTCCCTGTTTACATTGCTTAACCCTACAGCTGGATTCTAGAATACACTGCTTATAGAAGCTAAAACGGACATCGATATGAGAAAAACTTATTCACGGATCTTCGTGAAAATGTTTTAACAGAGGTGAATCGCACACGTCCGTTTCGGCTTTGGATGTTTCAAATTTCAATGAAATTTTTCCGAGGAAGAATCTGTTTCGGCTTTTGACGGTTCGGATTTAAATGAAACTTTTTTGGGAAAGAGTTTCATTTAAATCTGGCTCCATCCAAAATCGAAACGGACGACCAAAATCGCGCGACTCTGTGGATAAGGGAATCCCGGCCCCTCCGTGAATAAGTTGTTGGAAATTTACGGAATTTCGGGTGTATGGAACCGGGATTTTGGAGGGTCTTCCGAGGCAACCAGTCTCGGGTTCGTTGAACCTGGACGCAATTAATAGACGTATTGATTGTGGGAACTCTGTAACTCCTGTAACCTTCCTCATGATGGTGATTTAATCCCGTAACCTCCCCTCCCTCTTCATGGCAGAATTGAATTTCGAAATTCATTGGCTGAATTTACTATGGGAGTTATCAGCTTGGGCATTTCCTATAAATTGGAGCATCCCGTTTTGTACAATCACAGCAAAATCAGAGCACTCAAAACATTCTGGAAATCCGTTCTTGAGAGAGAGAGAGAGGCAGGCGGTAGTCAGTTCGCCAAGGCAGTCGACGGCGGTGTTCCGGCGGCTTGCGGTCTAGCCGAGCCAACCCTGGGAGAAAGGCGCCGACGCAACCTACAACACCCACGGTAGGCAGCGAACGTTTCTTAAGGAGACCGTGGTACCACACGGGACTCGGTTCCATCCTACAAAATCTGTTTGTATCTCGTTTTGTATTCTGTTATTCCATTTACATGCTGTAATTCGTTATGAATTTGTAATTGTTACATTATGAATGAAACTATTTTCTGGATTCTCTATGTATGCCGAAAGTTTTTCCAACAAGCTTAAGAAACGTTTTGATCTCTGATCGGCAAATGAATTCCAGAAAAGAGTTTCTGTTTCGGACTAACATTTGAGTTGCAAAAACAGATTCAAACAGAGAGGTCCCGTAGTGAAGTACCTCAGGCGTAAGGCGAGAAAACAATCTGCTCAACAGACTGGGCAGATTGGTTTTCATACGAGATTATGAAAGAATGATTGATGGATCGAAATGAGAACAGACCTGATTGGCTACGGCCATGGCATGTCGTGCGCGACATGGCCACTGTTCAGAGATGGGATTAACAGTTGGGGCCATAGCCTAAGGCAGTCTGGCCACGGCCTGGTCTTTGGGCCACGGCCTAAGGCAGTCATGCGTGGCTAGGCCTTGGATCAATTTTGGTTGGCCTCTGGGGTGATCTACTTGGCTTCTGCCTTGACATCGCCTGGCCTTGATCCTGGGTTAATGATCTGCCCGGTGTGCAGTTCATGTTCTTGATGCCTGGGTTGCTCTCGGCCTGAAGTACTCAACCAGTGGAAGGTTTGAGTGCTCAGCCCTTGTGCACGGCAAGTGTTCTATTCAGGACATGGACTGGACTCCAAAAACAGAAGGGGAAGGTGGACGGCCTAAGTGTTGCTACTAGCAAACTGTGTATACCGTTTACCCCGCTGAGGGCGCTGCCCTCAGACTCCCGCCCGGGGGCGCTGCCCCCAGGACCCCCGCCAGGGGGCACGGCCCCCTGAGACCCCCGCCAGGGGGCACGCCCCCTGGGACCCCCAGGGTACATGGTATTGTGGGGGATGTTAGACCTAGCTTGTTTGATAGATTGTTAATCTATGCATATACAGCTTGTCATTTGATATTGAGATTTGTTCTCTTATATGTGGTTGTTCCTAATTTCAGGAAAACATGACAACTGAGCAAGGGAAAACCACTGGCACTGGCAAGGAGAAACAGACTGGTGATGTCAGTGGCAATGGCAATGGCAATGGAAATGGCGGTGGTGCAATTCCAACTCATGCTCCTATTCCTGGGATTCCCTCTGTTCCAATGTCCCACGTGGAGAGGCCGAGCAAATTTGTTGGGGTCGATTTCAAAAGGTGGCAACAGAAGATGTTGTTCTACCTCACCACCTTGAACTTGGCAAAGTGGCTTGTCGAGGAGGCGCCTGCTATTGCTGAGGACGATCCTGACACTCAGAAGCGGATTGATGTGGCTAGGTGGAAAGAGCATGACTATATGTGCAAGAATTACATCTTGAATGCTCTGGATGATTCGCTGTATTCTGTGTATGGCGAGGCTCCGTCGGCTAAGGAATTATGGGAATCCTTAGACAGGAAATACAAGATCGAGGGTGCTGGGTCCAAAAAGTTCGTTGTGGGCCGGTTCCTTGATTATATGATGGTGGACTCCAAGTCTGTGGCAGTCCAAGTCCAAGAGCTGCAGCTCCTGCTCAATGAGATCAGGACTGAGGGGATGATTCTGAGTGAAGCATTCCAAGTGGCCGCGGTCATCCACAAGCTACCCCCGGCATGGAAAGAGTTCAAGAGCTATCTCATGTTCAAGAATAAGGAGATGACCTTGGAGGCTCTTTTCATCAAGCTCCGTATTGAAGAGGAGAATCGGGGTATGGATAGGAGTGCAAAGGCCTCCTACATGGCTAAGGCAAACATGATGGAGCATGGCCAATCTTCTGGTGGGAGGAAAAATCAGAATGACAGACGTGCTGACAAGCGTGCTGACAAGCGGTCTGACAAGCAAGCTGGCAAACAGAAGGACAGAAGTGTCAATCTGGGACCGAGAGGTGGTGTTGCCAAGAAACAGAGAGAGAAGTTTCTGGGTACATGCTTCAACTGCAACAAGGTTGGGCATAAAGCTTCAGAGTGTACGAAGCCACATAACCCTCGCACTCAAGCGCACTTGGCTCAGGTGGAGGCGGGAGTGTCCGATATCAACCTCTCGGCTATGGTATCTGAAGTGAACATGGTTGGTTCAAACCCGTAGGAATGGTGGGTAGACACTGGGGCTACACGTCATATCTCTTGTGACAGGCAATTGTTCACTACCTTCGAGCCGGTTGCTAACGGTGAGAAGCTGTTTATGGGGAATTCAGCTACCTCGGATGTTGCGGGGCAGGGGAAAGTGGTCTTGAAGATGACTTCGGGAAAGGAGTTGACTCTGAATAATGTGCTGTTCGTGCCAGATATTCGTAAGAATTTGGTTTCTGGTTCACTGTTGAGCAAGCATGGCTTCCGCCTGGTTTTCGAGGCTGATAGGGTCACTCTTACTAAAGCTGGAATGTATGTAGGGAAAGGTTACATGACCGATGGTCTGTTTAAGATGAATGTAATGACTGTTATCCCTACTATCAATAAAAAGAGTTCCCCTGTTGCTTATGTGCTTGAGTCTTCCTTTTTGTGGCATGGTAGACTAGGTCATGTTAATTATGATTCTATGCGTAGATTAATTAACTTGGACCATATTCCAGCTTTCCAATTTGATAAAAAACATAAGTGTGAGACTTGTGTAGAGGCTAAAATGCCGAGAGCATCTTTCAAAACAGTGGAAAGAAACACAGAACCTTTGGGTTTAATCCACACTGATGTGTGTGATCTGAAATATGTCCAAACTCGGGCCGGTAACAAGTATTTCATTACTTTTATCGACGATAGCACTCGGTTTTGCTATGTGTA